>CM072164.1:8705940-11105940 GCA_036850595.1 Rhyacichthys aspro
TTGTCGTGAGACTGGGTTGAAAGATTATGTACAAGCCTCGAGGTTGTTGAACATCGTGAAGTGAACTAAAGTGTATTATTATTATTATTATTATTATTATTAATAATAAAAACATCAGCCAACCATTGAGGCTGTCATCTCTTTTACCATTGTTTTACCGGGTTGTCAGTCATTCTGTGAGACGTGCGTGCTCTGGATAATTATAATATAAGGATTATAAGTCATATTTCCCAAAAACTATGCAGTTTGTCCAATACTATAGCCACTTTCATGTTTTTTTGCAGTTTCTCCGTTGAGGGTTGACGTATCTCTTCTCAAAGTTTTCTCCCCAGGGTATTAACGACAGAGTTTCTTCTTTGTGCTAAATGTTATATAATTTAAAAACTGGGATACTGCTTTAAAAAAGGATTCTATATTTAAACACACATTAACTTGGTGTTCATTTAAGACCACATTTAAGCCCCCTCCAAACGGTTTATGTGCCAAGCCCGGGCCGGCTCCGTGCTCCTGGTACTCAGGCCCAGGCTCAGCCCCTGGTTCTACACACACACACACACACACACACACACACACACACACACACACACACACACACACACACACACACACTTAAAACTTTGTGCCCTTGGTACACCGTGACAGAACTTAGAGCAGGAGCCAGCCCAGGGCGCACTCCCGCCGTATAGCCCCAACTCCGCTCCTTCATCCAAGCTTAAGCCCCCCCTCCACTCCACCCTTTGAGCCCTTCTTCTTCTTCCCCCTCTATCTCTCTTTTCTACGGTTGTGTGTTTGGTTGATTCTACATGGATATGAGTTATTTCTGCGGACATGGTACTCTGCTGCTCGGAAGGACCCGATTCTGCCAGTACCGTTCATCAAAAGTGGCTTCTTACCCATTTAAAGTTTGAGAATAGGTTGAGATAATTTCTCTACCAAATAAAACTGAGAGTTGGAAATCCAGCTTTCCTGATGGAAACTTGAGAGGTTCTATTAGTCTTTGCTCCTATAAAAGAAAAACCCCACATGAGTTTCCCCTCTGGCTTCACCAATTCAGCCCGTCTTTCGGGAAATTTCACAGGCGCTTATGCGCTTGTTTCGTGTGGACACAAACTCAGAGACAGGTTTCAAGTTTGATAAAGGACCTCACAGGCGCTCCATCCTGTTAAGCCCGGCAGGCTCACCGGCGGGGGCAGGGGAGGGGTAGGGATTGAACTCCCCGCCTCTCCCGGTGGGGGGGTTGGAGGCCTTGAGGCGCGCGGTGGGACCCCCACCGCGCTGCGTAAAAGCTGACAAACAGCCGGGAGGAACGGCCCCCACCAGACTGGCGCGTGCGCCGCCCGTGCATGCCCTCGAGCTAAGCGCGCGGGCCCGCCAGTGGGAGAGAGCTCTCCCGGCGGTCAGTTTCCCGGCCAGGCTAAGTTCATGAGTCAACATGACTTAACCTTTGAGACAAGCATATGTCATAGTACTATAGCTGGATCAAGCAGGAAGCCCGTGTGGCTGAGCGGGCGCCACCGCTCAGCTGGTTTCCACCATACTGCCCCGGGCCCAGGGCAGCAGGCTTGAGTCGAGTCCCCGGGCAGGGTGGCTCTTAGTCAGGCTTTGACAAAAATGTCTTCGGACAACCCCCTCACTATGTGGCTTGGCCCCCGCCGAGGGTCGCCAGCCAGGTGGAGGGGCTCCGTCGTATGGCACCTTGGACAGGCAGGCGTCTCGGTCTCGCTTCCCACGGGTCCGGCCGGGAGAGGCCGCCCTCCCCGCCGCAGGCGAACTGCGGTGCGCAGGAACCATCCACTCTGGACCAGAGACGGAACCAAGCAGGGGCCCTGCGAAGGCGAGTCACGTAAGCCCATCGACCAGGCAGGCAGGCGGAGGGGCTCCGTCATGTGACACCTGGGAAAGACAGAGTGTCTGGGTCTTGCTACCCATTCTGCCCCCCTTAATATAAACCCTTTTATTTTACCATGAACACAGTTGCGTTCATGTTTCAGTTTTCTAATTTTGTACACCTGGTTTTTATAAAGAACACACTTGCGTTCTCTTTACAATTTTAGACTTTAAAACCAAGGCATTTTTAGTAAGTTTGCTTTCCTGTTTTTCCAGATTCTTTTTAGGGAGGCCCCCTCCCGGCAAACAGTGCCAGGACACAAACTCAGAGACAGGTTTCAAGTTTGATAAGGACCTCACAGGCGTATCCTGTTAAGCCCGGCAGGCTCACCGGCGGGGGCAGAACAGGGTAGGAGACATTGAACCCCTGCTCTCCGAAGAGGAGAGAGTTGAGTACAGAGGCGCCGGTGGGACCCCACACCGTGCTGCGTAAGCTGACAAACAGCCGGGAGAACGCCCCCCACCAGACTGGCGTGCGCCGCCCCGTGCATGCCCTCGGGCTAAGCGGGCCATCCAGTGGCAGGAGCTCTCGCGGTCAGTTTCGGCCCGGGCTTGGAGTCAAGGACCCCGGCAGGGTTGGCTCTTTAGTGTCCTCGGACAACCCCACACACACTCTGGCCGGGGCCCCCGCCGGTAAAGTGCAACTGGCCGCGCAGCGCGAGCGTCAGCCCGGGACTCCCAGGGCTGGGAGCTTGCGCTGCGCGGCCAAAACCTGGAGTCTTTTTTTCAGACAAAAAAGACCCAAGTGTACCCTTACCAAGCGATGGGGAGTTGCTCAGCCGGGAGTCCGGGCTGGCAGCTTTTCCCACGCTGCGGCAAAACACTTAGTCTTTTTCAGCATTGAAAAAAAAGACTAGGAGTATTTTACCGCACCCAGCGTGAAATAACTCCAGCGGAGTCCCGGGCTGGCAAACTTTCACGCTAAAGCCAGTTTTTTCCCCCGACACAGCGCTGACCTGCGGCGGGATTTCAGAGCCTGGTTTCGGAAACGAGATAGGTCAAATCACGGTTCCTGTGTAGCGATCTCGATCACTGGTCGATGGGCTACGTGACTCGCCTTCGCAGGGCCTCCGCCTGGTTCCGGCTCCGGTCCAGGGTGGATGGTTCCTGCACTCTGGTCGCCTCTGCGTCCGGAGGACGGCCTCTCCGGACGGACCCGTGGGAAGCGAGACCGAGACCGTCTCTCAAGGTGCCATACGACGGAGCCCCTCCATCTGGCTGGCGGCCCCTCGGCAGGGGCCAAGCCACATAGTAGGGGGTTGTCCGGAAGACACTTTTTGTCAAAGCCTGACTAAGAGCCACCCCTGCCGGGGGACTCGACTCAAGCCTGCAGCCTGGGCCCGGGCAGTATGGTGGAACCAGCTGAGCGGTGGCGCCCCGCTCAGCCTCCCGGGCTTCCTGCTTGATCCAGCTATAGTACTATGACATATGCTTGTCTCAAAGGTTAAGTCATGTTGACTCATGAACTTAGCCTGGGCCGAAACCTGACCGCCGGGGAGAGCTCTCTGCCACTGGGCGGGCCCGCGCGCAGATCGGAGGGCATGCGGGCGGCGCACGCGCCAGTCTGGTGGGGGCCGTTCCTCCCGGCTGTTTGTCAGCTTTACGCAGCACGGTGTGGGGGTCCCACCGTGCGCCTCTGGGTACCCAACTCTCCTCTCCCAACCGGGAGAGGCAGGGGTTCAATGTCTCCTACCCTGTTCTGCCCGGCCGGTGAGCCTGCCGGGCTTAACGGGATGGAGCGCCTGTGAGGTCCTTTATCAAACTTGAAACCTGTCTCTGAGTTTGTGTCCTGCGCCCTGGGAGTTCGCCTCTGCGGTCCGGGGGGAGGGCTCTCCCGGCCGGATCCGTGGGACGAGACCCAGACGCCCCGTCTGTCCAAAGTGCCATACGACGGAGCCCCTCCACCTGGCTGGCGGCCCCTGGGCGGGGGCTCGGCCACAGAGTGGATGTAATTGTCCGGAAGACACTTTTCCTCAAAGCCTGACTAAGAGCCACCTGCTCGGGGACTCGACTCAAGCCTGCTGCCCTGGGCCCGGGGCAGTATGGGAGAAACCAGCTGAGCGGTGATGCCCCGCTCAGCCACACGGGCTTCCTGCTTGATCCAGCTATAGTACTGTGTCTCATATGCTTGTCTCACAGGTTAAGTCATGTTGACTGATGAACTTAGCCTGCGCCGGGAAACTGACCGCCGGGGAGAGCTCTCTGCCACTGGGCGGGCCCGCGCGCTTAGCTCCGACGGTATACACGGGGCGGCGCACGCGCCAGTCTCGTGGGGAGGCCCGTTCCTCCCGGCTGTTTGTCAGCTTTTACGCAGCACGGTGTGGGGGTCCCACCGCGCGCCTCTGGGTACCCAACTCTCCTCTCCTCACCGGGAGAGGCGGAGAGTTTAATGTCTCCTACCCTGTACTGACCCGGGCTTAACAGGATGGAGCGCCTGTGAGGTCCTTTATCAAACTTGAAACCTGTCTCTGAGTTTGTGTCCACACGAAACAAGCGCATAAGCGCCTGTGAAATTTCCCGAAAGATGGCCTGAATTATGCATGGGCTACCATGTCCCCGTAGAAAGAACTCATATCCATGTAGAAAAAGAGAGATGGAGGGGGAAGAAGAAGGGCTCAAAGGGTGGAGTGTTGGGGGCTATACTCCGGGGAGTGGCTCCTGCTCTAAGTTCTGCCACGGAGTACCAAGGGCAAGTTTTAAGTGTGTGTGTATAGAACCAGGGGCTGAGCCTGGGCCTGGATGTGGACGGGTCTAGGCTTGGCCCTCTGATGTGTTCAGAGAACCAGGAGCCCGGGCCGGACCGGGGCTTGGCACAAACAGGCGGGCTTAAGAGTGGGTGAAAAAACCCTCTGCGCCTAATGGGTTCATTCAGTTGCACCCCCATGGACCACCACAAAATGTTAATACATAATAAGTTTAATGAAGAAGTTGTATTGGGAAAATGTTGGGAAAAACGAGCAACACCACAAACCATGAGTCTTTTTTTTCCTGGGCCCGCAAACCCCTTAGGGGTTGTGGAGGATATTTTTCTGTCTATACTGGTTTATAGTGACACCTTGTTAAAATGTGTTGTACAAAGAAAAAGGCTATTTCTCTATGGACACCTTTAATGGTAGCAATTCATTACCTTTATTTACAAACAAACAAATCAGCCATTTTGACTTTCAAATTTCAGTCGTCCCTTTTTCAGTCTCAGTTTGCTTGAATACAACAGACTAATATCAACACCAAACTCTCATCCAGCATTAAAAAGCTCTCACACACGTTATATGACATTTGAAAGTAAAAACAAAACATCTTTTGGTGCAAACATTCATTTACAATAGTGTCATTTACCACATGGCAGTGTAAAAATAACATTAATATCAAGAGGTTGTTTATCCAAAACATGCTAACATCATCTGGAAACATTTGAAATGACAGATCAGTGAAGGGGGTTCTTTTGTTTTGTGTTTTTGGGAGTCACTTTCCTTTAGTACAGTCTCACGCTCTTTGTGAATTGTTAGTTCTCATGAGTCTCAGACCAGAGATGTGCTACTCTCAGGGTTGATCCTGACCGGTCTGGTCCTCTTCCTCAGGTCTAGCCGGTTTGCCTACGCTCTCCTCAAACCTGAGCTCTAACCACAGGCAGCACCGTGAACCTCTTCTTCACCGGGTCTTGCTCACAGCGGAGACTGTAGTCCTCATGCTGCACAGCGACCAGGATCATCTCCAGCAGAACCACGTGCAGCTCAGGGAAGTACAGCTTCAGGCGATCTCAGTCAGCTGCTCCTTGGCCTTTTAACACACTCTGCTGCAGTGGACAGGCTCTCTTTACTCTTTACACCTGTGGAACACAACAGCTCATCTTAGTGGACTGTCCAGATTTCTTTTTAGTCTTACTGACTTTACCCCAGCGTCTTCTTCCTACCTGTTTGCAGAAGGCATCCACAAACATCCTCATGGCTGATCCGGACCAGACCACAAAGGCCGAGTAGCAGCCTGTGTTTCCTGCAAAGTCCATTTCAAATTCTTTGTCTGTCTCTAACAGAAGGGTCCGCGGGAGGGGTGGCTCCGCTGTTGGCACGCGTTACAGTCAAACACGTCGCACTGCTCACACATCACGGTCGCGTCCACTGGGTTGCAGTCGCACAGCTGGCACTTTACGGCCGTGGATGAGGCGGAACCGGCGCCACCTCGGTTCTGCTGGTACCGCGCTACTGTTGCCTCCAGCTGCCGGTTCCTCGAGAAGCCCCTCAGCCCCCGCTCGTCCACACTCACGCTCCGGTGACACAGCCGACCCTCACGCCGTTGGGAGACTTGAGCTGGCAGGACGTGTAGGGACCGTAGCCGCTGTCCGTCTCGCTGTACAGACTCGTCTTGTCCATGTCCAAGTAGTCGTAGTGCGAGCTGCCCGAGGCTCTGCTCTAAACCGTGATGCTCCAGGCACACGTTGTGTGAACACGGCAGCAAAATGGGCTCCTTGAACAGAGAACCGCACACCGGACATTTTAACTCTTCCTCCATGGCTCCTGTCTTGTGTGAGGGTAGGAGGCAGAAGCTGCTTCAGTGAAAACACTCAGCAGCTCCCAGGGCTCCGCTGCGCATGCGCGGAGAGGAGGGGCCAGTGTTTTGAATTAACCCTTTAGACGCCGAGGTTTATTGCTGGTCGCTGGCTCCCCCGTGTTACTGCACCCGTCTAAAATAAAGTTGAAGCCAGGACCAAGCTCCGTGAGCCTGGCATAGAACCACGGCCTCACAAGGGGTCTGGATCCACTCAAAACCTGCTAAAAAGAGCGAGACTGGACGCCCCCAGGCCCGCGGTAAACGTGAGGGGAGCCGGTCAGAACGCGGCTGCATCAGCCTGGGTCACAGACACAGCCTCACACGGGGTCTGCATCCACGGAAAACCGGCTAAAAACACCAAGGCTAGACGCCCTGAGTCCCACGGTTGCTCCCCGCTCACCTCTCGAGCACGTTCACCCACCTTTAAGCCCCCTCCTGGGTTATTTGCCAATCCACGGGCCTGCTGGAGTTTCGTGCCCCTGGTACTCTGTGCGCATCAGTACATAATGCCCCTGGTACTTTTCTTTTTACTAAATATTGACCTATTGTCTGCTTCACATATATTTTATCTTATATAAATATTACATGATCCCAGATGATAGCACATTATTTATTTATTTATTTATTTATTTTAGCTTAATCAGATTATGCTTTTATCATATAAACAGGTGCAAATGTAATACTCTAATTCCAGCTGCACATGTAAACACCTTAATCGGAATATGAGCTTAATCTAATTATGAACCTTAATCGGAGTATGATGTGCCATGTAAACGCATTGTCACACTAGTGGGTAGTATAATGCCAATATTTAACAAACTAAAAATTGCACGTGTTTACTCAAGTCAAAATAAAGAAACATTTTATAATAAATGTTTAGTTAGGGCATATTCATATCGTAAAAGAAGTAAGAATGCTAGAAAAGGTCGCTAGCAAGGCACAAAACGTGAAACACCTACAATTTCCAAACATTTGGAAAGCCCGTGAACGATCGCAAATGTTTCCTCCATAAACTAAAGAAATCCGTAAAAATGTTCCAAACAATAAAATCACATTTACACATAATGTTTTGTTTAGTTGTCTCTTGTATTGTACAATATGTTTTTATGGACAATAAAATAAGTAGCTGGCAAGACTAAAAACGTAAAATGTCTACATTTTCATGCATTAAATTCATGTAACTCATAAATGTAAAAGGATGAAGCCCATAATCACAAATAAAGGCAACAATAAATGTCATTTTCTCACCACTGCTCTTGTTAACTAAATATTATTTTAATTAATGTATGCAAAATAATAAAGGTATGTATGAAACTAGTTCCTTAAGAGTCTACGTAAGCACAGCTCGCATCTTTGTACTAAGCAAGTTTATAAAAAAGAAACTTATTTCAGCGCCTGGATGTATTTTTATTATTTTATTATTAAAATAAATTAATAATAACACGAGATAATTCCTAGATTTTTCGGCTTCTGTAGAAGTTTAATCAAATGTGATTTTAGTGCCCAAAATAGGCAATAAAATAGCATTTTATGTCCAAAAATCTTCGTAAGTCGGCCATGTTTTCCTCTAGCGTCTGCGGCAGCTCTGACATCACGTGACATCAATAGAAAAGAATGAAACAAAACAAAAAACAAAAAACAAAAACGTGACAGTGTCACAAATTTCGGTTCCGTTTTGTGAAATGTATACGTTTTACCATGTGGACCAACGTGACTATTTTACATTTTGTCGTGAGACTGGGTTGAAAGATTATGTACAAGTATATAATATTTGCTCATAAATGTCATTTAATGTGATAAATTATTTCATTAATAATAAACATTGAAGCATTTATACAGCAGCTTCACATATTTTTATGTTACTTAAATCTAAAATAGTGGAAAGTTTTGGACCAACCTTTTATCTTTAAAACTACATCCAGGGGCCTTTTTTCTTAACACAATTTAAGATTTTAGCATTAAAAAAAAATAAAACAATAAATAATTATGACATTTAAATTTTTTTCATTATTTATTTTTAAAAATAATGGTGATGAAAATTAAATGGTGAAAAGCAGAAACCCGCTGAAGGTGTTGTAGTGAGCTTGGTCGTCGTAGATCAGCCTGTTGGCCTGCAGCTCCACGTAGACATTATCTCCTTCCTCCAGAGGAATCACCACGGCGTTGCTGCCCGTGTCGTTGGCGTCTGATCCTGACACGTCCCACAAAGAAACCAGCTGCTCGTTGTTCTTCCTGAGGAACAGAACCGAGTTGGGAACCGCCTCGAGGTTGTTGTACATCGTGAAGTGAAAGAAGTAAATACTTTATATAGTATAATTTAAAGAAACATGTTACTTTTAAAGTTTCACGGGAAGCACGGAGGGTCCTGGGCTTGAGCCTGCGACCCTTACAACCTTAACCTGGTTCCTTTGCCTCTACTCCGTCAGTGCATGTTGAAAAAGGGGTTTTATTTTATCATGGTGTCTTTGTTCTGGTAAAAACTTATACATCACTAGAACTAATAATCTATTCATTTTCAAGCAAATGCGTTACCTACTAAACTGAAGCCGACATGAAGTACAAATTATGATTTTCTTTTAAAATCCAAATATCTGCTGAATAGAGCTGAAAATCGCCAGAAAATGTTCTTGATCTCATAACCTCCTGGATTTAAAGCTGATGTGTCTCCAACTAAACCACAAACTTAGTGAAGTGTACTCTTTGGTTCTAGCTTTTGAGGAACTTGAATAAATGTGAAGAGTTTATAACATAAGAAACCACTGGGATTTGAACCCACAACCCTGTGTATCTAAGGTTGGCCCCAAACCCTCTGTACTATTGATCACTCACATGGAAAGGCTTTTCAAAATGGACACAGTTGTACATTTGAACCACTTGAAGCATCTTTACAAAATTTGAAAAATAAGAGGTGTAGGAACAATAACATGAAGTGGGACTTGAACTAAAAACAAAAACAACAACAACAACAACAACAAAAGACCTTCAACCTATCGAACCCATTGGAAGTGAATTCAAACCATACTTTAAGAATAAGATGTTAATGTATATAAAACAGGAATGGTGGTGGGAACTAAAGAACATACAGTCAGTCAGAAGTGAGGGCAGGATTAGAAACTACAACCTTCCAAGAGTTAGAGCCCATGACTCATTAGACTTTTAGAGGAAACTGTGTTTAAGAAGATCATTTTGTTTTTATTCTTCTTAATTGTCTGGATTGAAGCTGCAGCAAGCAATATTTAGATTTTTACGTCATTAAAAAAAATAAATAAATAAATTAAGAGAATCCTTCCATTTTGCATTTATGCCCTCTGGCCGTTCTCTTACCCTTCCTGTTCTCCCTTTACACCTCCTGTTGCCCCTCTGCCAGACCACTCATTGTCCCCTGCCTTCATTGCCCTTATTTGAAGTACCTGTTCTGCCCTGTGTTTATTTGTTCTGGCCTTGCCTTCTGCCCTGTCTCAGCCCAGTCCCATCACATGTGTAGTTTGCCGTGTATTTGTCACCGGTGTTTGTCTTTGAATGCCCTGTTGCAGGATGTCACCCTCCGCAGGGGACTCCTCTCATACTTGAACTCTCTCTTATGTCTGGGTCTCCTCCGCAGGAGAACAACACCGCGCCAACTCTCTGATTCGAACCCGGGTTCTCCGATAGACATCCATCTGTTTTAAGCATATGCCGCTGTAGCAACTGCACTGACCTCTGTCTTTATCACTGAAAAGCTTAAATCTGTAAGTGTTTGGCAAATAAATCAATTTGGAGTTAATTTGATTTACAGGGTGTTACTGGGCTTGAACCTGCCACCTTTGTGACTCCAACCTGGTTCCATTACCTCTGCTCTATCATGTGCACGTTGAAAAAGGGATTTTATTTTATCATGGTGTCTTTGTTCTGGTAAAAACTTGTTGAGCATCACTAGATCTCATTGACCTTACAACCTTCTACTTCTTAAGCAGAATCCATTCCAACTTTTTTTGTGCTCTGATTGGTTACTTAGAGCTTCCTGGTTCTTCCACTGCAACTCGCTTGACTTTTTATTGCTTTAGTTTGGTTTTATCCAGATTTTTTACTGACATTTTTCCAAATATGGTCATCCTTTCTTGCTTTAAAACCCTCCATTATTAGTTTATTGGTGAGCCGTCCACTGTTCTCCTACTGTCTGTGCTCGAGATGCTTACTGTTAAAAGTCTTCTTAAGGTAAAAGCGTTGTAAAAATGTCGGATCACGTGACTGGTCCATCTTCATCCGAGTTTTTAGGGATTGTTTGCGTCACGTCCATCTTCCGTGTAGCTGGCATGTGTCCTGACTGCAGAGCATGTTCCCTCTGACTCCTTCTGTAACTGATGTTTGTAGAGCTATAGGACGCCTTTCTGTACAAAAAAAAAATAGAAGATGGTCTAAATTCAACATGAATGATCCCTGAAAGTCTGTTGAATCAAAATTTCAGTGGATGCATGATTGATCCTAGTTTTAATATATAAAAAAAAATTGAAAACAGTCAGACACTGATGTAGCTCCTTTAAGGTTAAGCTCAGACAAAATGGGACAAAACGTTCATTGTACATATCTTTATTTCTTGACATATCAAAATGCTCACTAAACAAGTTGCTATGTAAGTTACTTGAATTTATTTAAAGGGATAGTATTTTGTTATAAAGTGGTTCTCTCTGCTTCTCTAAACCTGGAGAGCACTGACAAATATAAGGTAATACATAAGCTCCTTATCCGACTTTTTACAAAATACTAGACTATCCCTTTAAGCGTCATCACTAAAGACAATTTCCAAACATTTGGAAAGCCCGTGAACGATCGCAAATGTTTCCTCCATAAACTAAAAAATCCGTAAAATGTTCCAAACAATAAAATCACATTTACACATAATGTTTTGTTTAGTTGTCTCTTGTATTGTACAATATGTTTTTATGGACAATAAAATAAGTAGCTGGCAAGACTAAAAACGTAAAATGTCTACATTTTCATGCATTAAATTCATGTAACTCATAAATGTAAAAGGTTGAAGCCCATAATCACAAATAAAGGCAACAAAAAAAAAAAAAAAACGTGACAGTGTCACAAATTTCGGTTCCGTTTTGTGAAATGTATACGTTTTACCATGTGGACCAACGTGACTATTTTACATTTTGTCGTGAGACTGGGTTGAAAGATTATGTACAAGCCTCGAGGTTGTTGAACATCGTGAAGTGAACTAAAGTGTATTATTATTATTATTATTATTATTATTATTATTAATAAAAACATCAGCCAACCATTGAGGCTGTCATCTCTTTTACCATTGTTTTACCGGGTTGTCAGTCATTCTGTGAGACGTGCGTGCTCTGGATAAATATAATATAAGGATTATAAGTCATATTTCCCCAAAACTATGCAGTTTGTCCAATACTATAGCCACTTTCATGTTTTTTGTGCCAGTTTCTCCGTTGAAGGTTGACGTATTCTTCACAAAGTTTTCTCCCCAGGGATATTAACGACCGAAGTTTCTCTTTGTGCTAAATGTTATATTTTAAAAACTGGGATACGGCTCAAAACAAGGATTCTATATTTAAACACATTAACTTGGTGTTCATTTAAGACCACATTTAAGCCCCCTCCCGGTTTATGTGCCCAAGCCCGGGCAGGCCCGTGCTCCTGGTACTCCAGGCCCAGGCTCAGCCCCTGGTTCTACACACACACACACACACACACACACACACACACACACACACACACACACACACACACACACACACACTTAAAACTTTGTGCCCTTGGTACACCGTGACAGAACTTAGAGCAGGAGCCAGCCCAGGGGCACTCCCGGCGTATAGCTTTAACTCCCGCTCCTTCATCCAAGCTTAAGTCCCCCCTCCCTCCACCCTTTGAGCCCTTCTTCTTCTTCCCCTTCATCTCTCTTTTCCTACGGTTGTGTGTTTGGTTGATTCTACATGGATATGAGTTATTTCTACGGGGACATGGTACTCTGCTGCTCCGGGAAGGACCCGATTCTGCCAGTACCGTTCATCAAAAGTGGCTTCTTACCCATTTAAAGTTTGAGAATAGGTTGAGATAATTTCGCTTTACCAAATAAAACTGCGAGAGTTGGAAATCCAGCTTTCCTGATGGAAACTTGAGAGGGTTCTATTAGTCTTTTTGCTCCTATAAGGGGAAACTCCACATGAGTTTCCCCTCTGGCTTCACCAATTCAGCCCGTCTTTCGGGAAATTTCACAGGCGCTTATGCGCTTGTTTCGTGGGGACAAAAACTCAGAGACAGGTTTCAAGTATGATAAAGGACCTCACAGGCGCTCCATCCTGTTAAGCCCGGCAGGCTCACCGGCCGGGGCAGAACAGGGTAGGAGACATTGAACTCCCCGCCTCTCCCGGTGGGGAGAGGAGAGTTGGGTACCCAGAGGCGCGGTGGGACCCCACACCGTGCTGCGTAAAAGCTGACAAACAGCCGGGAGGAACGGGCCCCCCCAGACTGGCGGGCGTGCGCCCCCCGTGCATGCCCTCGGAGCTAAGCGCGGGCCCGCCCAGTGGCAGAGAGCTCTCCCGGGGTCAGTTTCCCGGCCCGGGCTAAGTTCATGAGTCAACATGACTTAACCTTTGAGACAAGCATATGTCATAGTACTATAGCTGGATCAAGCAGGAAGCCCGTGTGGCTGAGCGGGCCGCCACCGCTCAGCTGGTTCCACCATACTGCCCCCGGCCCAGGGCAGCAGGCTTGAGTCGAGTCCCCGGGCAGGGGTGGCTCTTAGTCAGGCTTTGACAAAAAGTGTCTTCCGGACAACCCTCACTATGTGGCTTGGCCCCGCCCCGGGTCCGCCAGCCAGGTGGAGGGGCTCCGTCGTATGGCACCTTGGACAGACGGGGCGTCTCGGTCTCGCTTCCCACGGGTCCGGCCGGGGAGAGGCCGCCCTCCCGCGACCGCAGAGGCGACCGCAGTGCGCAGGAACCATCCACTCTGGACCAGAGACGGAACCAAGCAGGGGCCCGCGAGGCGAGTCACGTAAGCCCATCGACCAGGCAGGCAGGCGGAGGGCTCCGTCATGTGACACCTGGGAAAGACAGAGTGTCTGGGTCTTGCTACCCATTCTGCCCCCTTAATATAAACCCTTTTATTTTACCATGAACACAGTTGCGTTCATGTTTCAGTTTTTCTAATTTTGTACACCTGGTTTTATAAAGAACACACTTGCGTTCTCTTTACAATTTTTAAACTTTAAAACCAAGGCATTTTTAGTAAGTTTGCTTTCCTGTTTTTCCCAGATTCTTTTTTAGAGACGGGCCCTCCCGGCAAAACGGTGCCCAGGACACAAACTCAGAGACAGGTTTCAAGTTTGATAAAGGACCTCACAGGCGCTCCATCCTGTTAAGCCCGGCAGGCTCACGGGCCGGGGCAGAACAGGGTAGGAGACATTGAACCCCCTGCTCTCCCCGAAGAGGAGAGGAGAGTTGGGTTCCCAGAGGCGCGGTGGGACCCCACACCGTGCTGCGTAAAGCTGACAAACAGCCGGGAGGAACGGCCCCCACCAGACTGGCGCGTGCGCCGCCCCGTGCATGCCCTCGGAGCTAAGCGCCAGTCCGCCCAGTGGCAGAGGCTCTCCCGGGCGGTCAGTTTCCCGGCCCGGGCTTGAGTCAAGGACCCCCGCAAGGGTTGGCTTTTAGTGTCCTCCGACAACCCCCCACACACACTCTGTGGCGGCCCCACAGAGGCCGCCAGCCAGGTGGAGGGGCTCCGTCGATGGCACCTTGGACAGACGGGGCGCCTAGGTCCGCCCACGGGTCCGGCCGGGGGGCCGCCCTCCCGACCGCAGAGGCGACCGCAGGGAGAGGAACCATCCACTCTGGACCGGAAACGGACCAGGCAGAGGCCCTGCGAGGCGAAACACGTAAGCCCATCGACCAGTGATCGAGATCGGCTACACAGGAACCGTGATTTGGACCTATCTCTGTTTCCGAAAACCAGGTTCCTGAAATCCTGCCGGCAGGTCGAGCGCTGTGTCGGGGGAAAGTGCAACTGGCCGCGCAGCGCGAAAGGCGTCAGCCCGGGACTCCCGGGCTGGAGCTTATCAACGCTGGCGGCAAAACACTTAGTCTTTTTCAACGCTGCAAAAAAAGACTAAGTGTTTTGCCGCGAGCGTGGGAGTTGCTCCAGCCCGGGAGTCCCGGGCTGACGCTTTCACGCTGCGCGGTAAAACACTTAGTCTTTTTTCAACGCTGCAAAAAAAGACTAAGTGTTTTGCCGCGCAGCGTGGAGTGGCTCCAGCCCGGGAGTCCCGGGCTGACGCTTTTTCACGCTGCGCGGCCAGTTGCACTTTCCCCCGACACAGCGCTCGACCTGCCGGCAGGATTTCAGGAACCTGGTTTTCGGAAACAGAGATAGGTCCAAATCACGGTTCCTGTGTAGCCGATCTCGATCACTGGTCGATGGGCTTACGTGACTCGCCTTCGCAGGGCCTCCGCCTGGTTCCGGCTCCGGTCCAGGGTGGATGGTTCCTGCGCACTGCGAGTTCGCCTCTGCGGTCCGGGGGAGGACGGCCTCTCCCCGGCCGGACCCGTGGGAAGCGAGACCGAGACGCCCCGTCTGTCCAAGGTGCCATACGACGGAGCCCCTCCATCTGGCTGGCGGCCCCTCGGCGGGGGCCAAGCCACATAGTGAGGGGGTTGTCCGGAAGACACTTTTGTCAAAGCCTGACTAAGAGCCACCCTGCCCGGGGGACTCGACTCAAGCCTGCTGCCCTGGGCCCGGGGCAGTATGGTGGAACCAGCTGAGCGGTGGCGCCCCGCTCAGCCACACGGGCTTCCTGCTTGATCCAGCTATAGTACTATGACATATGCTTGTCTCAAAGGTTAAGTCATGTTGACTCATGAACTTAGCCCGGGCCGGAAACTGACCGCCGGGAGAGCTCTCTGCCACTGGGCGGGCCCGCGCGCTTAGCTCCGAGGGCATGCACGGGCCGCGCCGCGCCAGTCTGTTGGGGGTCCGTTCCTCCCGGCTGTTTGTCAGCTTTTACGCAGCACGGTGTGGGGGTCCCACCGCGCGCTCTGGGTACTAACTCTCCTCTCCCACCGGGGAGAGGCAGGGGGGTTCAATGTCTCCTACCCTGTTCTGCCCCGGCCGCTGAGCCTGCCGGGCTTAACAGGATGGAGCGCCTGTGAGGTCCTTTATCAAACTTGAAACCTGTCTCTGAGTTTGTGTCCTGCGCACTGGGAGTTCGCCTCTGCGGTCCGGGGGAGGGCGGGCTCTCCCCGGCCGGATCCGTGGGAAGCGAGACCCAGACGCCCCGTCTGTCCAAAGTGCCATACGACGGAGCCCCTCCACCTGGCTGGCGGCCCCTGGGCGGGGGGCTCGGCCACAGAGTGGATGTAATTGTCCGGAAGACACTTTTTCCTCAAAGCCTGACTAAGGGCCACCCCTGCCCGGGGGGACTCGACTCAAGCCTGCTGCCCTGGGCCCGGGGCAGTATGGGGAAACCAGCTGAGCGGTGATGCCCCGCTCAGCCACACGGGCTTCCTGCTTAATCCTGCTATAGTACTGTGTCTCATATGCTTGTCTCACAGGTGAAGTCATGTTGACTGATGAACTTAGCCTGCGCCGGGAAACTGACCGCCGGGGAGAGCTCTCTGCCACTGGGCGGGCCCGCGCGCTTAGCTCCGACGGTATACACGGGGCGGCGCACGCGCCAGTCTCGTGGGGAGGCCCGTTCCTCCCGGCTGTTTGTCAGCTTTGACGCAGCACGGTGTGGGGGTCCCACCGCGCCTCTGGGTACCCAACTCTCCTCTCCTCACCGGGGAGAGGCGGGGGAGTTTAATGTCTCCTACCCTGTTCTGACCCGGGCTTAACAGGATGGAGCGCCTGTGAGGTCCTTTATCAAACTTGAAACCTGTCTCTGAGTTTTTGTCCACACGAAACAAGCGCATAAGCGCCTGTGAAATTTCCCGAAAGATGGCCTGAATTATGCATGGGCTACCATGTCCCCGTAGAAAGAACTCATATCCATGTAGAAAAAGAGAGATGGAGGGGGAAGAAGAAGGGCTCAAAGGGTGGAGTGTTGGGGGCTATACTCCGGGGAGTGGCTCCTGCTCTAAGTTCTGTCACGGAGTACCAAGGGCAAGTTTTAAGTGTGTGTGTAGAACCAGGGGCTGAGCCTGGGCCTGGATGTGGACCGCGGGCATAGCTTGGCCCTCTGATGTGTTCAGAGAACCAGGAGCACGGGCCGGACCGGGGCTTGGCACATAAACCGGGAGGGGCCTTAGAGTGGTGAAAAAACCCCTCTGCGCCTAATGGGTTCATTCAGTTGCACCCCCCATGGACCACCACAAAATGTTAATACATAATAAGTTTAATGAAGAAGTTGTATTTTTGCAAAATTTTGGCAAATATCTGCTACAACACAAAATGTCTTAACGTTTCTTTCTTGGCCCGACCAAACCCTAGGACTTGTGGAGGATATTTTTCTGTCTATACTGGTTTATAGTGACACCTTGTTAAAATGTGTTGTACAAAGAAAAGGCTATTTCTCTATGGACACCTTTAATGGTAGCAATTCATTACCTTTATTTACAACAAACAAATCAGCCATTTTGACTTTCAAATTTCAGTCGTTTTTTCAGTCTCAGTTTGCTTGAATACAACAGACTAATATCAACACCAAACTCTCATCCAGCATTAAAAAGCTCTCACACACATTATATGACATTTGAAAGTAAAAACAAAACATCTTTTGGTGCAAACATTCATTTACAATAGTGTCATTTACCACATGGCAGTGTAAAAATAACATTAATATCAAGAGGTTGTTTATCCAAAACATGCCAACATCATCTGGAAAGCATTTGAAATGACAGATCAGTGAAGGGGGTTCTTTTGTTTTGTGTTTTTGGGAGTCACTTTCCTTTAGTACAGTCTCACGCTCTTTGTGAATTGTTAGTTCTCATGAGTCTCAGACCAGAGATGTGCTACTCTCAGGGTTGATCCTGACCGGTCTGGTCCTCTTCCTCAGGTCTAGCCGGTTTGCCTACGCTCTCCTCAAACCTGAGCTCTAACCACAGGCAGCACCATGAACCTCTTCTTCACCGGGTCTTGCTCACAGCGGAGACTGTAGTCCTCATGCTGCACAGCGACCAGGATCATCTCCAGCAGAACCACGTGCAGCTCAGGGAAGTACAGCTTCAGGCGATCTTAGTCAGCTGCTCCTTGGCCTTTTAACACACTCTGCTGCAGTGGACAGGCTCTCTTTACTCTTTACACCTGTGAAACACAACAGCTCATCTCAGTGGACTGTCCAGATTTCTTTTTAGTCTTACTAACTTTACCCCAGCGTCTTCTTCCTACCTGTTTGCTGAAGACATCCACAAACATCCTCATGGCTGATCCGGACCAGACCACAAAGGCCGAGTAGCAGCCTGTGTTTCCTGCAAAGTCCATTTCAAATTCTTTGTCTGTCTCTAACAGAAGGGTCCGCGGGAGGGGTGGCTCCGCTGTTGGCACGCGTTACAGTAAAACACGTCGCACTGCACACACATCACGGGTTGCAGTCGCACAGCTGGGACTTTACGGCCGTGGATGAGGCGGAACCGGCTCCACCTCGGTTCTGCTAGTACCGCGCTACTGTTGCCTCCAGCAGCCGGTTCCTCGAGAAGCCCCTCAGCCCCCGCTCGGCCAGACTCACGCTCCGGTGACACAGCCGACCCTCACGCCGTTGGGAGACTTGAGCTGGCAGGACGTGTAGGGACCGTAGCCGCTGTCCGTCTCGCTGTACAGACTCATCTTGTCCATGTCCAAGTAGTCGTAGTGCGAGCTGCCCGAGACTCTGCTCTAAACCGTGATGCTCCAGGCACACGTTGTGGGAACACGGCAGCAAAATGGGCTCCTTGAACAGAGAACCGCACACCGGACATTTTAACTCTTCCTCCATGGCTCCTGTCTAGTGTGAGGGTAGGAGGCAGAAGCTGCTACAGTGAAAACACTCAGCACCTCCCAGGGCTCCGCTGCGCATGCGCGGAGAGGAGGGGGCCAGTGTTTTGAATTAACCCTTTAGACGCCGAGGTTTATTGCTGGTCGCTGGCTCCCCCCTGTGACTGCCCCCGTCTAAAATAAAGTTGAAGCCAGGACCAAGCTCCGTTAGCCTGGCATAAAACCACGGCCTCACAAGGGGTCTGGATCCACTCAAAGCCTGCTAAAAAGAGCGAGACTGGACGCCCCCAGGCCCGCAGTAAACGTGAGGGGAGCTGTCCAGAACGCGGCTGCATCAGCCTGGGTTACAGCCACAGCCTCACACGGGGTCTGCATCCACGGAAAACCGGCTAAAAACACCAAGGCTAGACGCCCTGAGTCCCACGGTTGCTCCCCGCTCACCTCTCGAGCGTTCACCCACCTTTAAGCCCCCTCCTGGGTTATTTGCCAATCCACGGGCCTGCTGGAGTTTCGTGCCCCTGGTACTCTGTGCGCATCAGTACATAATGCCCCTGGTACTTTTCTTTTTACTAAATATTGACCTATTGTCTGTTTCACATATATTTTATCTTATATAAATATTACATTATCCCAGATGATAGCACATTATTTATTTATTTATTTATTTATTTATTTATTTATTTATTTATTTATTTATTTATTTATTTATTTATTTATTTATTTATTTTTTAGCTTAATCAGATTATGCTTTTATCATGTAAACAGGTGCAAATGGAATACTCTAATTCCAGCTGCACATGTAAACACCTTAATCGGAATATGAGCTTAATCTAATTATGAACCTTAATCGGAGTATGATGTGCCATGTAAACGCATTGTCACACTAGTAGGTAGTATAATGCCAATATTTAACAAACTAAAAATTGCACGTGTTTATTCAAGTCAAAATAAAGAAACATTTTATAATAAATGTTTAGTTAGGGCATATTCATATCGTAAAAGAAGTAAGAATGCTAGAAAAGGTCGCTAGCAAGGCACAAAACGTCAAATACCTACAATTTCCAAACATTTGGAAAGCCCGTGAACGATCGCAAATGTTTCCTCCATAAACTAAAAAAATCCGTAAAAATGTTCCAAACAATAAAATCACATTTACACCTAATGTTTTGTTTAGTTGTCTCTTGTATTGTACAATATGTTTTTATGGACAATAAAATAAGTAGCTGGCAAGACTAAAAACGTAAAATGTCTACATTTTCATGCATTAAATTTATGTAACTCATAAATGTAAAAGGTTGAAGCCCATACTCACAAAGGCAACAATAAATGTCATTTTCTCACCACTGCTCTTGTTAACTAAATATAATTTTAATTAATGTATGCAAAATAACAAAGCTATGTGTGAAACTAGTTCCTAAACAGTCCACGTAAGCACAGCTGGCATCTTTGTACTAATCAAGTTTATAAAAAAAGAAACTTATTTCAGCA
The DNA here is from genome assembly GCA_036850595.1 of Rhyacichthys aspro. NCBI lineage: Eukaryota > Metazoa > Chordata > Actinopteri > Gobiiformes > Rhyacichthyidae > Rhyacichthys > Rhyacichthys aspro. Next base: position 8,725,774 of record CM072164.1, read on the forward strand.
CCTGGATGTATTTTTATTATTTTATTATTAAAATAAATAATAATAACACGAGATAATTCCTAGATTTTACGCTGAAAAACATAGAGATAACCAGTGAAACAAAACGTGACAGTATAACAATTTTAACAATGTCGAGACAAGATCTTCGTTTAAACTCATAAATAAAAGAGTATGTGAATGAAATAGTTGAAGATTATAAGATTAAAGATCAAACTTCTCGCTAGAAATTTAATCAAATGTGATTTCAGTGCTCAAAATAGGCAATAAAATTGCATTTTATCTCCAAAAATCACGTGACATCAATAGAAAAGAATGGAACAAAAAACCGTGACAGTGTCACAAATTTCGGGCCGTTTTGTGAGATGTATACGTTTTACCATGTGGACCAACGTGACTATTTTACATCGTGAGACTGGGTTAGTCCAACATGGGACTTCTTAGTCCACGGTGCGCAGCAGAACACTCAGTGGTGGCGCACTCTCAGCGATTCACTGTTGAAACATGCTTCAGCTTCAATCCGCGATGGTATCTTATGAGAGGATTAATGCTGACCAAAGGTGGAGACGGACATGGGAAAAGACAAAAGCTCACGGATTTTGCTCAAGGATTGACTTTCAATGAATAGACGCGAGAAGAAGTGAGCTCTCTAGACATCAGTCGGGACTTGTTAATTAATGGAAATATTTGAGACTGGACCACTCAGCCTCTGGGAACAGAAATGGTTTACAAACTACTGCTGCTCATCGGTAAGTTGCAGGAGTTTTTAGAATCTTGAAACAGTGATGACTAAAACTAGGATGTCTGTCTGACCGCAAGTAAAACCATTTTTTTTTTCAGTTATTTCTCATCAGTCAGATAAGTTAACACACTTTTACTTTATAAGCTCAAATGCCATATTGGAACAGCCAGCATTTGTGAATGATTTTTCGAATTTAAATGATTGAAGTCTGTATATCACATGTTTGGGACCCAGAATAAAATGCTCCAGCCTGAATGATGCTCATTATATCTGTTAAATGTTGTTTTATATGCCTTTTTACTTAACTTATTTTAAGCATGTTGTTTCTTTTTCCTTAGTTTTAGCAGCAAGTTTCCTCTCTCCAGACCTGTGTGGCTCCAGAGCAACCAAAACAAAAACTCAAGGTAACCCTCAGCTTTATGTCATGAAGCATTAAAGGTGTAGCAGTCAAATTAAAAACACCACTTTCTGTTTAGGTATTTTATTGTATAAATATGTCTTGCTGTAATTTGGAGCGACACAAAGAAAGCAAAAGGTGATAAAAGTGGTCTCCATTTTCATTTTTTTTTTTTCATTTTTTTTTTTTTACATTATAAGCATGTTTGATTAGGTTTTCTATACTTGAACTAATATAGCTTAATGGAAGGTTAGTATAGTTTTTTATCATTTGCAACTTAAAATCACCAATCATCTTTTAAAAAATTATTATTCTGTCAAGTTGGAGGTGATTGTGATTCATATTGCAGCTTCATATACCCATTTATTTGCATTTCTTTAAGCCTACACGTCTTTTTTTCTCACTGTTAGAGCTTGAGTATAGAGAGCGCAGACATTTGGATTATGTCAGTCTCTGTCTACCTTATTTCTCAGTGAAGAACAACTCCGGTGTGACTCCAGCTGGTCAGTGTGGGACTTGGGTAAAGGAGCCAGATGGAGGCTACTTCACCTCACCCAACTACCCAGAAAAATATCCTCCAGAGAGGGAGTGTGTCTACATAATAGAAGGTAAAACTCTCATGTTTTATTGCACATAACGTTAACTCTGACTGACTGGTTATGCTCCTGTCCCTTCTTTAGCCGCGCCCCGACAGTGTATTGACTTGTTCTTTGATGAGAAATACTCCATCGAGCCGTCCTGGGAGTGTAAATTTGACCACATTGAGGTGCGTGATGGACCCTTTGGCTTTTCCCCCATCATTGGGCGATACTGTGGACAGGAAAGCCCTATGTACGTACGCTCCAGTGGCCGCTATCTGTACATCAAGTTTGTAGCTGATGGTGAACTCGAGGCTATTGGATTCTCTGCTCGCTACAACTTTACTCAAGGTTAGTAACTGAGGAGCTGGGAAAACATTTACTTAAACATGTTGACCAGTTGTATGTTGACCATCTATGTTTGTTTTGAGGATTGTTAATGATGGAGTGATGGAGAAACAAAAGTTTGCAAATTGAGTCAGATTTCACAAGATCAGTGTTCTCGTGCAAAGTCTGATGTCTTTTTACTTACTCTAAGAAGCTTTAAGCATCACTGGACAAAGTAATTCTGTATTATTAGCGACTAAAAGAAAAACAAATTGCAGAACCTGATGTTAACATGGACTTTTAAATCAAAGTGTATATTATATTAAGGTGTATACTTAATATTTTGTAATTGTAAACTAAGGCTCTGAAGGCTGAGGCTTGGTTAAATGCAGCTGGTGGTATTCGGTCTCCTCCATTTTCAGAGTGGGCTCACAGCTGTGGGTGAAGTGGGAAGAGGAGGGCAGCATTTCTTCAAACTCACACACATCCACAGATGGACCCATACACACACACACACACACACACACACACACACACACACACACACACACACACACACACACACACACACACACACACACACACACGACTTAATGAAAGCTTGTCTTCAGGGGAATACAGCTTGTCAGTGCTGAGCCGTAGTAGCAGCTTATGGGAGTCTGAGGCAGACTTTATTACCCGCAGATTTTATAAGCCACCTTCACTGAAGATTAATCTGCATCTCTTGTCTAGATTACCACTGTTCCTTGTTTTTCATTTTAGTGCACTGTAAGACAAGATGAAGAATTAAAATCATTGCTTTAGTATGCAAAGAATATTTTCTGATTGCTAAATGTTGCACTCTGTTTTAGTGCAAAACAATAAAAGTCAAATCCAAGTTTATTCTGGCTTTTACTGTGAGCTGGTATTGGCTGAGAACTTCACAAAAAAAGTCATTCCCTTTAAATTAATTTTACAGACAGAGACAGACAGATAAATGCACCTCCATGTGCCTCCTGTGTGAGCATTAATTTAACTGTTTATTTTATTTAGATTATTTTATGGGCTTTTTGGCCTTTACAAAGAAAATAGGGTCATATTTCTAGATAGGGCCCTTTTTGTCAAAACATTTCTCTGTTGCTGCATTACTGAAAATACTCTATAGACCTACTTATATTTAGAGTAAATCAATCGGTTGAGTGTGAAAATACTACTTTATGAAGATACTTTGGCAGATTAGGTAAAGCAGTTTGAATCAAATTCAATCAGTGACCCATGTTAAATGCTAATCTCTAGTGGAAGTGGAGGATTTATTCATTCACATACACTCAGTTGTACATTTCCACACATTTGGAAAAATGTCATATTTAAATCTACTGTTTTTTACACCACGTGTCCCTATTTTATTATAGAGTCATTTGGTTCTTTGTATCACTGTTATAGATACATTATTGTAGTATATATAGAGAGCATCTATTTACAAAGGATGTGGATGAATCTTGCTCTGTGTAAAGTAAGAGGGTTTGAAATACAAGGGGATTACTAAGAGTACTTTATGTTTTGATCTTCTCTCACAAAACATGTCTCATATATGATTAAACATGGCAGCACTTTGTATTGTTCAACACCCATTCTATTCATATAACCTACTTGATCCAACACACATTCAAATGTAATATTTTTGCCATTGACGTTTAGACTGACCTTTGTCAATGGTCACAATATCAAATATAGAAATCTCATACTTATCATCAGGTTGTCGCTGCTGGTGAAGTCTAATCTGTCCCAGACTAATCTGGTATAATCCACCAAGTAAATTCATCAGCACAAAGGTTTACCACACAATGTCTCCACCCTTGTTCAAGTACGTTTTTTTTTTTTGTTTTTTTTGATCAAGTGTATCTGGGTTTCAGGGAAATCTAAATGAGGACAGATTGAATGTGACAGTACATAGATTATGTAATACTGTCCCAGCTGCTTTCATCTTACATTGCAATATGTCTTTGTAATATTGTTATTTTTATTCTCCTAGATTTTTTGTTCTTGCAACTAAAACCTCTTTGAAGAGCTTTTGTTAATCTCATCTCTTTTTCTAGACAGCTTTATTTCAAACTGTCTAAACATAAATAAATACATTTTTACTACAGTTTTACTACAACCACATTTTACAACGTTTCTCATGTTTTCAACCTTTAGATCCTGAGTTTAAAGATCTTGGGTCACTGCCATCATTGCCATGTAAGTATTAATGTCTTTGTATTTGCATTATCTCAAAAAATCCAGTCACTTAGTCATGTTTTATGTCATTTGATTTCTTAGTTTGTGACTTTGAAATGAATGGCCCAGAAGGCTTTGTGGAATCACTTCAGATCACTAGAGAGAACCGAGCCTTACAAACTGAAGCTGTGGACTGCAGGTGGTACATCAGAGCACCTCCCAATGCAAAGGTCTGTACATGATCTTTGTTTCACAGGCATCTCACAGTCATCACTTGTTTGCATATAAACTCACCTTGCACCGCTCAACTTTGTCTCCCATACAGATTTACATGCGGTTCCTGGAGTATGAGATGCACAATTCCAATGAATGTAAGCGTAATTTTGTTGCAATCTATGATGGTAACAGTTCAGTGGAACACTTGAGGAATAAGTTTTGCTCCACTGTGGCGAATGACGTCATGCTGGAGTCCTCTCTTGGCGTGGTCAGGCTGTGGGCAGATGAGGGAAGCAGGAAGAGCAAATTCCGGATCTTGTTCACAACCTTTCATGCACGTGAGAGAAATTATTTATTACCAGCAGAATATACAGTCTTATTCTTTGTCTTAACATAAGTTCACACTAATTGCACTGTACAATGTTTTTGTTAAGAATTTTGCTTTACTTATGACCTTACTGTTTCTTATTTCTAGCTCCTTGTGAGGCAGACACTTTCTTTTGTCATAGTAACATGTGCATCAATCATACCCTTGTCTGCAATGGTGTCCAAAACTGTGTTTACCCCTGGGATGAGAACCACTGTAAAGGTATTGGGATTTTAAAAAACTCCAGTCAAGCCATTCTGTATGAGAAATAACTGTCTTCTCTCCTCTGTTACTAGAGAAGAGGAAAGCCAGTATACTGGATTCTCTAGATAATACCAACCTGACTATCATTGGAGTAACCTGTGGCTTAGTTGTGATCCTACTTATCATCTCTGTCATCATTCAGATCAAGCAACCTAGAAAAAAATACATAATACGCAGGTGAGATCATTTAACTTTAGTTCTTCAAGCTAATCAACTACATGCAGTTGTTGATCTATTCATAAATATGTTTCATAGCATTATTAATATCAACATTAGCAGAGCAAATATAAAAGCCTTTCTTAAATTTCTGGTATTCCCCACAAACCAACCAAAATACCTTTTGTTACACACACATTCAACCTAATTTTTACAAAATGAGGACAAATCTAATCTTCTCCACAGAGATGATGACTTTGACCCTGCTCTGCTGCATCCTGGCTTTGAGCCCCCACATTATGAGCTCTGCACACTGCGCCGTGCTCCGTCTGGTGACCTGACTGACGGCGCTCTGGCAGAGGACTTTGATAAGTTCCACAAACTTCACCGCTCTTCCTCCAAATGCATTCGTGACCACCACTGTGGCTCCCACCAGGGCAGCATGCATGGCAGTGTCCATGGAAGCCGCAGCAACTTGAGCATGAGGGATGCCACCATAGCAACAGACGGGGGTCTTGGACCACCACCTCTGCCGATGATGAGCCAGCAGTCTCCTCTTCTCTCCCATCACAACACCCCCTCAAGCAGAAGGAACATCTTGGTGATGAAACATAGTTACTCTCAGGACGGGGCAGAAGGCTACAGGGGGGAGGAGCAGGACAATTTAATGACGGACAATGGTCCCACCACCAGCCAGTACCATATGCACCACCAACAGGTCCATCATAACATGCCTGGCCTAGACCACACTGTGCACCGTACACTGTCCAATGATTTCTAATGTACTGACAGCTAAATGATTAGTTCCAGACTTTATTTTCAGTCTTTCTAATTCTTGTAGAATGTTTTATATTGATTATTGTATCATATAGATCATATATTTTGAATGATGTTTGACCCTTGTCCAAAGCGCTAAAAGGTTTATCTATCCTGATTCAAACTATGCACTGTTCTGATGCATACTCCTGATGCTGTCAATGCACACATTTTAATCTGCAAAAATAATGTAGCTAAGATTCAAATTACCACTAAGCTATAAATGATCAGGGGAAATTGAATTTTAGACAAACAGACAAAGAATATTGTACATACACTTCATTAAAGTAGCAACTTCTCCCATATCAATAAAATATGCAAAACACAATGTACAGATTTTGAATGTGTTTGTTGTCTCTGTTATGTGCATCTACTTCAATAAATGCCATTATTTCCCATTTCTACATGTATATATGTATATTTTGTAATTTATCATGAGGCGTACAGTTGCATGGTTTGTAGGAACGAAATATGGGGAACCTCTGTTATCTTTGTGGCGTCCACCCGGGCTCTTTTTCACGTTGTACAGGTCACTTTCTTTGGGTGCATGGATACAGAAGTTTGTAATAGGAAAAATATTCTTTTATTATCAAGGCTATTGTTGAATGGCGAAGGAATACGGTCAAGTTTGTAGTTTGTGTTTTATTCGTGGCCGCTGCAGCAAAACGAGTTGTTGTCACCCTTAAAAACTGTAATGTTAGCCACGCGTTTGTGAATAACAGTAGCTGAATATTAGCGCTATGTCACAAGAAGAGACTTTTTTGGGAGCCTCCTGCCACAGTAACAGCGACATAAACCCAAACAGGACCAAAAGTCGACTCGGACTGATCGTGACTGGTGTCGTGGGGGGCTCACTCGTGGCTTTGTACGCGGTTGCAGCGCCGTTTGTGGCCCCTGCTTTGAGGAAGGTCTGCCTCCCGTTTGTCCCTGCGACCACGGTTCAAGTGGAAAATGTCCTCAAAGCGCTCCGAGCCAGGACTGGGAGACTGGTGGATATTGGAAGTGGAGACGGACGGATAGTAAGTGTGTTTTCTCCGGGGTCACTTGAAATAGGGCTGTCAAAGTCATTTTTAACTGGGTGCATTATGTAAATGTTAATGATACCAAAGACCATTATAAGATTCTAAAATTGGTGAATTAATAGCATACATCCTCGCCAGACACACTGTTTACTACACATAAATGCATCAATAAGTTAACAGAAGTGGCTCTCCATGTTGTAACATCATTTTGAACTTCATTCATGTGTTTATCAATTATTTTACAAGTTGTCAGAGTAAGTTACTGGTGAAATCTGTCTCCATAAGCTGTCGGTATAAAAATAGCAAATAAAATAAATATTCATTATCCAGTAGTATTAATTTTGAGTTTGAGTGTTATTTGGCTGACTGTTGTCAATAAATGCCTTTAGATGAAGTAGCTGTGATCCACACATGAATCTAAATCTTGATTTGAATTGAATTTGAAAACTTCCCGAGCAAGCTGCATTTTTTTTTTTTATTTACATCTAGTTACATATTCCATTGGAAGCTTCATTTTTGATAGTACAGATAAATAAAATAACAAGTCTAGTCAAAGATCCACTTGTCAAAGATAAAGCATTTGGATATTGATAGAATTAAGTTAGAAAATGTGTCTTTAAGTACAGAGATATCAAAGCAAATAAAATCTACAATGTTTTCTTATTCTGCTGTACGTTCATTTTTCATAGTTCAGCATTAACTCGTGTGTTGCTCTTTGGCTTGCAGGTGATAGCAGCAGCCAAGCAGGGCTTCCATGCATCAGGCTTTGAACTGAACCCTTGGTTGGTGTGGTATTCACGCTGTAAGGCCTGGAAAGAGGGTGTCCATCACTCAACATCCTTTCACATTTCTGACCTGTGGAAGGTAACGGACACTTTCCCCTTTGTTCACAAAAATATTGTATCACACTAAACCTAAATGCTGTTTTTCTGTGTCATCACTTTTATGTCTGAATTATCTTTCAGGTCAGTTTTGCTCAGTACTCAAATGTTGTCATTTTCGGAGTTCCTCAAATGGTAAGCTCTAATGTTTGCTTTTTATTTAATCTGTAAGAAGAATTTGTTCATTACACATTTATTCAGTCTTTAGTAAGCAGCTGTAAAGACTTGCTTAAACTACAGGTAAACTACAGCGCTTGTTTTTAACTGATGTCTACTCTTTCTGCAGATGGAGAAACTGGAGTACAAGCTGGCAAGTGAACTGCCAAGTACTGCCAAGGTGGTGGCTTGTCGATTCCCCTTCCCTACATGGGTCCCTGAACTTACTGTTGGGGAAGGCATAGATACTGTATGGGTGTATGATGCAAAGACATTTCAAGCAGACTCTCATGAAAGGACAAGGACTATACCTAAACAAAACCAACCTGGACTCTGAACATAGGTGTAAATCATCCCAGAGGGAACTGGGAAGACATACCCTCCCTCACTGAGTGGTGTATCCCTCAATGTACCATTATTGTTGTCATTGTAAGTCATTGTAAATGCATTAGTAATATTTCAGAAATACACATGCAAATTATTAGTGCAACAAACGTTTGGATCTTTTCTGTACGTTATATTGATGTTGTGAACATTGCATGCAGTAAATATTATTGCTGAAGCTTTCTATAGCCTACTATTTGAAGGGAGAACTAATAATTTTCAGAGAGTAGTCCAGTGCCACATATTACATAATTTTAACATTATTTGATCATTAATTATCACAACCGTGTAAAATACAATCCTTTTCAGTCCCCGATGCTCCGTTTGTTTTCTTTCTTCATGTTGTGATGTAGTGCCATCTAGCGGTGGGAAAGACATTCGCATTGTTGCATCGCGCATAGTGGGTCCGCTAGCGGCTGCACTATGGAGTAAATAGAATACGTGATAACGAGTCAAAGAATTGGGTGATATTCAGGTGGTTTCTGAAGCTTGGGCTCGCATGAAGATTGGGATGTCTGTTTGTAGATAGCTAAGGCCCACAGCGTTTCGAGCAGACTGAGCAGACCTCTGTGAAGCCTGGCTGCGTTAGTCAAGATGGACACCGCCGAGGAAGGTATAACGTTCAAACTTGATTACAGTTTGGCATTTAATGGCTTTGATTGTGTTGTTCAGTGGGTAAATTTACATTGCAGTCTATATTTACTTAAACCATTAAAAGGATCTATCAGTGGCAGTGGTCGATTTGTGCATTTCGTAAATCATTGTAAAGCTCCGCTAGTTTTAAAGAGACCGCTAGCCAATTAGCTTTAGCTAGCTAACTAGCATCGATTGGTGATCGGCTTTTGTTTATAAGATTTATGTAGCTTAGCTGTAAGTTGGTGTGTGGTATAAACTAGCCGACATCTAGCCACTGTAATAAACCCGTTATACCCCACAGCTTGCTACATTCTAGGAAAATGTGATCGGGTTAATTACATGTAACTAACACGAAACATGATCATTTGGATGCGACCGTTATCACAACATTAACACACGGCCAAATAGATTCTTACTAAGTTTGCATTTCTTTGAGACAACGGTCCTGCAAGCCTTTTTCAACTCAGTTCTCTCATGTTTGATTAGTAACCTTAGTTACAAGATTATAATATACACACGTTTAATCGTAACTATTCAACTACAAATGCCTCACGAAATGAAGTGATTACTAACAAATGCCATCACCTATTCGCCAATCATTTAGAAAGCATAAAGTTATCAAGAAGCCTACTCGTGAAGAGTTTCTTGAGTGTTGTTGCGCGTTTGCATCTTGGCCTAATTATAGTAATTTTATTTTGGTCATAGAGTTAGAGTGACACATGTAATCCAAGGATTACTGTTTGGCCTGCTGTGTGACCTGTAACTCTCCGAGGACACATTCTCATCTTAATACAATACAAAGTGTCTGCAGCATATTTGATAGTGATTAACTTGAATTTATTTGACAATGCAGAAAAGCCAGTAGTCTACAGAAGTGTGTTGACTGTGTTACAGCTGTGGTTTGAGTATGGGCTTTTGCTAAAAGCATTTAAGGTAACTAGTATAACCAATTACTTGTTATGTGTGCCCTCTTGATAGCAGACATATGTCGGGTTTGTCGATCAGAGGGCACCCAAGACAAGCCCCTGTACCACCCGTGTGTCTGCACAGGAAGCATCAAATTCATCCATCAAGAATGGTATGTTGACTTTTCAATCAATGAAAGGCATGTCAGATTAAAATGAGAAGAACAAGGTAAACTAACAACAAACGAACAATTCATTTTCCACAGCCTTCTCCAGTGGTTAAAACACAGCAGAAAAGAATACTGTGAATTATGTAAACACAGGTTTGCATTTACACCCAGTAAGTTCTACTTCTATTCTTTCTAATGCTCAAATAATGTAGTCTTTCATAGAGACAACAGGGAAGCTAATATCCATTGCTTCTTCTTCAGTCTACTCTCCAGACATGCCGTCACGTTTGCCTGTCCAGGACATCTTTGCAGGGCTGGTCACAAGTATAGGAACAGCCATCAGATACTGGTTTCACTACACACTGGTGGCCTTTGCCTGGCTCGGCGTGGTGCCTCTCACAGCATGTAAATCACATCATTGTATTCAACTGACCCCAAACACATTTATTATGCAAATGCCTATGTGCCCGTTTTTTTGTTTTTTGTTTGCATATATTTTATTGTTATGTAAAACTAAGGATAGACATTCATACTATTTCTAATGTCAGTGGTATTTCAATGTAAAATTTAAGCTAATCACAGTTTGCTTGTGAAAGTGTTAATTTAATTTTAAAGCCATGATCTTGGTATTAACATGGTCAACTTTTCTGTTTGTTTTCTAAACAGGTCGTATTTACAAGTGTTTATTTACTGGCTCTGTGAGCTCTCTCCTAACGCTGCCATTAGATATGCTATCAACGTAAGTATTGATTAGCCCTGTTATTTCATTTCATTTATTAGTTATTCAGAACATTTTACTCTGTGCACATAAATATTATTATAGTATTTAATCCCAGGTCCCCCAGTTTATCCTCCTGACATCTTTTCAGGTTGTGTGTATTACAACTTTTCTTACCACTCTTTTTTTCTTCTACACAGACAGAACCTGCTGGCTGATTGTCTCCAGGGTTGTTTTGTGGTCACATGCACATTGTGCGCCTTTATCAGTCTGGTGTGGCTTAGAGAACAAATAGTCCATGGTGGTGCCCCTCAATGGTTAGAACAAAACCCACCCCCTCTGGTGCCCAACCAGCCAAATGGCCCTGCAGCAGCTAATGAGGTGAGCTTAGCTTGACTTTTATCATTTTTAGGGTTCCCACATCTTCTGAAAGTCAGGATTAATCTCAGTGATGGTGAGACATTAGCCTTGCCTACTTAAAGATGGTTACAGGGTTTGTAATGAATTATATAATCATTGCTCTGTAAAAACAAAAATCAAAACAGTGGGAACCCTGCTTCTTTAATGACATGTAGCTTTATATTATTATGCAGCCCCATATGAAAGAAATATATAAGAAGTCATTTCTGTGTTACATATTTTTTAGCTTTGTTTTTTACAAAGGTCAATACACACACATTCTTTGGCTGAGGCACAGGGTAAAAATGGTTGTAATACTTCTTGAATCTTGAATTCTGCAGGTTCCTGGTGGTAATGGTGCAGTAAATGGCGAGGGAGCTGCTGATGCTGCAGAAGGCCAGAACCCAGCAGATCCAGCAGCAGCCAACCCACATGAAGCTGTTAACCAGGGAGACGAGGTGGAGTTGGATGATGATGATGAAGATGATGACGGAGAGGAAGATGAAGAAGACGATGATGAAGTCAGAGAAGAGGAGGCTGCTGACGCCAACAATGGAGGACAAGGTCAGTATCAAAGAACTAGAATCCAAGTATTATGCAGGTGGGTAGGTAAGTATGCAGAAATGTTTGTCCCTGCAATAAAAAATACTATTACCAGCAAATAATCACTTTTAAAGGTGCAGCAAATACATGGACTGTAGCTTGCTGCAGGTGGTAACTAATCTCGCGTTACCCCAAACGTCCTTTAGTGACCCTCCCAACCCCCCACAACAATATATTAATAGATTTGCCATTGCAATAGTAGATTACATCAAACTGAGGTTTAGAGCTTACCCTAAACTTGTAACTCTGACTAGAGTGTTCACCAGCTCTGAAATCGCCCCTTTTCCTATTAAGATTTTCTGCTGCCATTGATTTAATTTTGACAAGCTGTGTAGACCATCCAGCCAATGGGAGCATACCTTAATTCAAATGGGAGCAGGCCCTCATCAATGAGAGCATGTGATTGGCTAGAGCTCTTATCTATAAAAATCCTTGAGCATACAGCCTAGATGGGGTCTTAAGCTCTCTAATGGTTTGCTAGATGGTTCATTATCAAATAAGAACATTTCCTGAATTATATTGGATTAGCTCCAGGATTTTTTTCTTGAAACATTAACATTAAATATTCAGTGTGTTCAAAGCCTCAGGTGTGTCTCTATCTTTTTTGTAGAAGATTTGAACTGGAATGCCTTGGAGTGGGATCGTGCTGCGGAGGAGCTTACTTGGGAAAGGGTGAGTTTTTTCCCCACAAGAAAATCTGTGAATGAAGAACACTGTAAAACGACCTGTTTAAATGTAGACACTGCTGTAGTTTAAACAGTATTATGTGTTTACATGTGTTGTCTAATATTGCCTTTCAGATGCTTGGCCTTGATGGCTCCCTTGTTTTCTTGGTAGGTGAAAACACAGACCCTCAACTTACTCTCTCTCAGGCACAAAGGAGTCATACAGTTTGAATAAATGCCACTGTTGGTGCTTGTTTTTAGGAGCATGTCTTCTGGGTGGTGTCCCTCAACACACTTTTCATTCTGGTGTTTGGTATGTTAAATCTCACTTTGCTGCAAGTTATTTGGGGAATTATGAAATATTCTCATCTTTCATGAGGTTATGATAACTACTTTGTTTGTGTTCTACTGAACATTTAATATTTGTCTCCAGCCTTTTGCCCTTATCATATTGGCCATTTCTCAGTGGTTGGATTAGGATTTGAGGAATATGTAAGTACCAATATAATGAAAAATATTTCTTACAGATTCTGAATCTTGTTTTCAAAATTCTGATCTGTCTCATTTTCAGATTGAAGCATCACACTTTGAAGGGCTTGTTACCACAATATTGGGCTACATTCTACTTGCTGGAGCTCTGATAGTGTTTCATGTATCCTTTGTGCTCAACAAACAGATTTATTGTGTGTTTTAATTTCAGGACCTGGCTACATGTACATAGGTATTTTTATGATGGATAATTTCTCCATGTGCTTAAAAAATAACCCTGTCCACAGAAGAGTGTTTGATGTGGTGCTAATAACCATAAAACATGTTCCCCAGAGCTCAAGGGATGGCTTAACGGCATTGCAGGTTACAACAACAGTTGGATTTATCAGGTTTTGAATGTGTTTGGACAGGTGGTAAGGGTGAAATATAGCTCAGTGTCAGATTAAGATTCAGTGTGATGACAACTGAGTGCTTTATTTTTTATTATTTTTTTTTGTAAGCATGCTAAAAGCTTGGTTTTTCCTGTACCATATGTAGAGTACTTCAAAATTCTCACTTTGAAAGGTGTTTGGGGCTTGTTTGGGCTGAAAACTTTGTTTACAGGTGGACAAGAGGCTCAAACATTAAAAAAAAGTGCATTGATGAAAATATCAATGTACATGTAGCCAGGGCCATAGTTACACCCTTTTTTAACCCTGTGAGTTTTACATTGTTGTGAATATGAACGTCAGTCCTTAACTGTGCATCCTTCAGGCGTTGGCTTCTTTAGTAAAGTTCCAGCGGTCGAGGCGTCTGCTGGGGGTCTGCTACATTGTGGTCAAGGTACACAAAGTTAAATCACTGACATGAATGACAATTGACAAACTGAAACAAATAAAATGTATACATTACACTTGGATGTTGTTTATTGTAGGTGTCGCTGTTGGTTGTCATGGAGATAGGTTTATTCCCACTCATTTGCGGTTGGTGGCTTGACATCTGCTCATTGGTACGACGATTGTTGAACTAAACTGACACTATTATTACAATTGTACAGTTTTTGCCACAGTTAAATGTTACTTAACTTATTGTTATATTTAATATGTAAAAAAACATTTTGGCTTTTTACAGGAAATGTTTGACGCTACACTGAAAGACAGGGAGCAGAGTTTTGACTCTGCACCTGGCACCACCCTGTTCCTGCACTGGTTGGTCGGGATGGTTTATGTTTTCTACTTTGCCTCCTTCATCCTTCTTCTCCGAGAGGTGAAATAAATAACAGCAGTTTTTCCACAAATTTGTTCTCCTTCTAATAAAAATAAACAATAGGTTGAAATAAACTATGTGGATTTGTGTGCAGGTGCTCCGACCTGGTGTGCTGTGGTTTCTGAGGAACCTGAACGACCCAGATTTCAACCCAGTCCAAGAAATGATCCACCTGCCCATCTACAGACACCTGCGGAGGTTCATACTCTCTGTGGTTAGTCATTTGCTTTCTTGTGATTCATATCTTTTAGTAATGTAAAAGATTTTAAATGTGAATAAAAATGTAATTGTATTTTAATTAGGGATGAGTCAAATGTTTTCAAAATGTTAAACAAATGCAATTGTATGGACCTTTGATGGAATTGTTGTGGTTAATTGTGTACTTGTTGTCTGTGTGTGCCCATATTTTAGGTGGTGTTTGGTTCTATAGTTTTGTTGATGCTTTGGCTGCCTATCAGAATCATTAAACTGCTCTTCCCTGCCTTCCTTCCTTACAATGTCATGCTTTACAGGTAATAATGCATCAAAATAACTTCAAGATGGCACCTTCTTGTTCTTTGTGAATTACTTTGTGACTATTCTCATTGTCTCTGCAGTGATGCTCCGGTCAGTGAGCTGTCATTGGAGCTGCTCTTGCTTCAGGTTGTTCTTCCGGCGTTATTAGAGCAGGGTCACACACGGCAGTGGCTCAAGCGACTTGTCCACGCCTGGACGTTTACTGTGGGATATGTGCTGTAAGATGCATTAGTTTGTTTTTGCGATGCAACGTATTATAATAAGCTCCTTTTGTTTCGGATTTGTAACATTTCTTCACTCACGTATTACAGTGACCTGCATTCATACTTACTGGGAGAGTTTGAAGATGAGGAAAATCAACCTAATAACAACAATAACAACAACCCACCTGGTCGTCATAACAACAACAGGATTCCCGGTCTGGGGGAGGGGCTACACGCTGCACATCAGGCCATTTTGCAACAAGGGGGCCCAGTTGGATTTCAGCCGTACCACCGGCCCATAAACTTCCCACTGAAGGTGAGTGTATATCACTTATAGCTCTATTAGCGTTCTTTCTACATTGATCGAGTTAATTAAGTGCTGTTTGTTTCTGCTTGTTCAGATAATCCTGCTGGTGATCTTTATGTGTGTGACGTTGTTAATGGCTAGTCTCATTTGCCTCACACTGCCAGGTAAGAGTCAATTACTAGATATTTATTGCATTTTGAGGCAAAATCTTTTAATATTTGTTTCCCTTAATGTAAATTACTGGGGTTTAGCATCCCTCAACCAATAGAAAATGTGTAATGTTTTCACTAGGAACTCTTTCATCATGTTTTTTTTCTTTTTACCACAGTCTGTGTAGGTCGCTGGTTGATGTCTTTCTGGATGGGCAGTGCTGTAGTCCATGAGCTGTACACAGCGGCCAGTGGTCTTTACGTTTGCTGGCTGTCCATTCGAGCAGCCACCATGCTGCTGTCCTGGATGCCTCAGGGACGAACAGTCATCATGTTAAAAGTACACGAGTGGACCGTTATGGTAATGTGAAGTTCTTGTTCTCCAAACTAGTAGCTGACAAACATTGTCCTGTTGCAAAACACTAAATATGTATGTTTATAAACAGATCTTTAAGACCGTGGTAGTGGCCCTGCTGTTGGCTGGTGTCATTCCTCTGTTGTTGGGTCTGCTTTTTGAGCTGGTCATTGTCGCTCCTCTCAGAGTCCCGCTAGACCAGACACCTCTCTTCTACCCCTGGCAGGTAGAAACATGTTATTTTAAGAGTGTCTAGACATTTAATCCGTTTGAATTTAGCACAAGAAATGACTACATTTTGTCTCTGGCAGAACTGGGCTCTGGGTGTGCTTCATGCTAAAATAATTGCAGCAATAACACTTATGGGCCCTCAGTGGTGGCTGAAAACGGTGATTGAGCAGGTCAGTTACTTGCTTCTGTTGTTAAGTTTAGCATTATATATGTATTATTTTGTAATAATGGATATTTTTAACTATCATGTTGTTGTTTGTCTCTTAGGTCTATGCTAATGGTATCCGTAACATCGACCTTCTCTTTATTGTGCAAAGACTTGCTGCTCCAGTCATTTGTGTGCTGTTGCTGTCTCTGTGTGTGCCATATGCGATTTCCAAAGGTGTTACACCGCTGCTGGGTAAGTCAATGTGACACAGTTTCTGGGATGTTACAGTAAAAATGTACCAAATAGTTCCCATAGTGAAAGAAGACAATGCCTTCACTAATTGCTCCAGTTTTCTCATGCTTCAGACATGCAGAGTTTGGTCCTACATTTGATTCAGAACCTTTGACTTGCTGCACTCAGAGTAACACGAGGTGCCATAAAACAATAAGACACCTCTGCGTGTCCTCTTATTCTTGTCCTATTTTCATTTGCAGCTGTACAGCCAGAAATGCAGACACTAGTGGATAGGAGGATTTATCCGTTCCTGCTGATGATGGTCATATTATTGGCCATTCTGTCCTTTCAAATACGCCAGTTCAAACGACTTTATGAGCACATTAAAAATGACAAGTGAGTATGAAGTTAAAACTTAAGTGGCAACTCGAGTATGTGGCTCAGATACATCATATTGAATTTCTTTTCTTGTCCCCTGCAGATACCTGGTTGGACAGCGGCTGGTGAACTATGAGCGTAAAGCGAGCAGGAGCACCTCCGCGTCCTACAGCACCTCGTCATGAACACTAACGCTGTAGGAGAAGAGTGGAGCTTCTGCTGTAAAGCCTTTAGGTTTCTTTGAGTGGCAGTTGATGTCAAATACAATCGCTGACAGTAACACTACAGCCTCATTTTTTATCCTGCATCATCAACTACAACCACAAGCTGTGAGACGAAAGACTGAAAACACATACATGATTATTTAATTTCATCAGAACCACAAAGTTGTCCCTTTCTACGCAAGTCTTTTCAAGGACTTTTTTTTAAAGTTTTGGTTTGGGTTGGGACAGTGCTTTTACCTCATATGATTCTCCTTTTTGAATATTCATGAGCAGATTTAGATCAGACAGTTCTGTTTCCTAATGAAACATTTTCAGATGTCTCCTTCACGGAGCATTGTGTCATTTTTTAAATTTGTGGTTCTGCCAAGCATTTCAAATGACTTTATTAAACCAAGGCCGTCTGTGAAAAAGGAGGGACACATACTATGTAGCAATGTGATTGTATTTTCTTTCTTTTTTTTTTTTTTTTAGCTGTTTTTGTTGTGTTTTCATTGCAAGTGTTGCATTAATGGTGTGAGCTGTGAAGTAGGATTCTATTTAACTTCTGCACAAAGCAGAGAAAGTAGTTACTTGTTGACCCCCAGTGGACTTGATAGTCTGGGAAGTTTTTGTTATCTTGGAGGACAATGCACCATTGATCCTTCATCCACTAAACTGGAAAGATGTAAAACTGTGCTTAGTCACTCACTCACTCACTCACTCACTCACTCCTAATGCTTATAAATGATTTATGGCCTATAGGGCTGCTAATAAGCTGCTCAGACATCTGTCTTTTACCAGACTCTGGTAATGTACAATTAAAGTACAACTGGTCACAAGTGTTTACACTTGCAAATATTTTGTGACATCTGATTTATATCAGCAAACAGAAGTGTTTCAGCTATTGCTGGATGTTCTTCCTCCAGTTATTGGTGTGCTGTGTGTAACGTCAACTTCTGATAGCCCATCAAGCCCCTCTTTTAAAAGCAACAACTAAAGTGTCTCCCAATGAGCTTTAAACGTGCATTTTGATGTACAAAGGAAAGTGGACTGACTCATACTGGCTCTGTATGGCCTCTTAACTCCAAAAGAGTTTACCTTTAAGTGCAATAACGCATTATTAAAAAAAGATAAAAAAACAGATTTGCACCCACTTTTTAATGCTGTAAGCAGACTCACTCAGTATTGTTAAGTGTTGGACGTAAAACTATGGAAAACAAGATGGACTGAAAATAAGCATGCTGCCTGCAGACTTTCTCTTGGATGTTTATGTGCACATTTCCTCTCGTACTTCTGCTTTGAGTCATTTGAGAGACAAAATCTCAAAGATGTCCATAATTAATGCCAGAAAATGAATCGGAAAAAAATCATAATTGTTCAGTTTCAATGCAACTGATTCTCTAATTGGTTCCTATTAAAGATACCAAAAATTTCCCTTGTCCTTGTTCATGTTAGGATCCACTGTCTGTTTAAGCAAATGTCCTTGCACTTTATTTCACAGGTTACAATCATTTCAAACCCCATTGTGAGCACAGACGTGTTTTTTATTTTTCATGGAATGAGGACTGTCAGTATTGAACTGTGGTGACTCTGCAAAATGATTTGAATTTTAGTTTTTACACTGAGTTGGAAGAAACACAAGTTTGATAAATATGAACTGCTTTTTTTAATATGCATTGTAGATGATCTTAGTGCGGGCAGCTATACTGCTGTGTGGAATGATCATACATTTGATGCTATTGAAGTGACCTTTTAGTCTCTTGTTAAATTGAGCTGTACACTTCAAATTCTGGTCTTGTATTTCAATTTATAGAGGCAAATGATTTCTATTTTTATATGTACAAAAAGCTGTGGCATGTACTGTAACACAAAGTTGTATACTTAAATTGTTTTTGGTCTGTAATATGAAGCAGTAATAAATAGTTGTAACTCATTTTACAAAAAAGTCCAGTGTCCATATTCAAGAGATGTCATATTCCCTAAACATGTGCACTCAAAACACTACCAACCAAATGAGTGCTGATACAAACCAGTTCAGTGCACAGGTGACAGGTGTCGAGTTAGTGCCTGTTAGCAGCAGGACGGAGAGAAATGCTGAAATATGGTTATATTTAGGTTAGTTTTTCCAGCTGCACCCTCCTGTGCCCTCCTGTCCTTCACCCTGCACTAGTGTTACTTTGCACCTTTGTGTCAAATATGAGTTTAAATCTCGAAATGTAGTTTTCTATAGAAAATATGCTGATATTGTATTTATACTGTCTGTATATGCAAAAGTGTAATCTAAATTGTTAATCTAAAATGAAGAATACATTGCTTACTTAATGCACTATTTAAACATGTTGAGTTTGGAGAGATGCAGGGTAAATGACCAGTTTGATTAATGGAGTTAGTGAAACACTGTGTCCTACCAAATATCAGGAACTGTAAGAATTCAATGGAGTTAGGAGCCATATTTATTAACTGTGATGCAAAAGGTTATTTCGGGCTGTCTGGTTTGGGATAATTGGAACTGCAGCAAAGCACAGCTCTTGGAAACAGGATGCTCGGTCATTTGTGCTGAATCCAATTAGCTTCCTGCTAAAGTACAATCCTAACTGCTGGCTGGCCAAGTAATCATTTGTAACCTATGCAAATACAGACTGATGTTACATATAGAATTGTACATTACATGGATAAAAATCACACAAAAAACACTGCAACTAAACTGCTGTGCATTTAATGAACTTCAGAAAAGGTGGATGGATACTTTGAATCCTTTAGGAATGAACTGGGTCATTGCACTTTCCTAGGCAACAGGGCCCATTAAATCATTCAGTCACTGGCATTGAATAATATAAGAACACCACAGTTAATCGTAGAGTCAGAGTTCTGCTGGTTAACAATAGTGTTTTTTGTGATTCTTGTGAGTACTCTTACTGTAAGACCACCTTCCTCTGACCGAGCCTCATCCTACAAATTCTGTTTACCTGACATCTGACATTTAGTTGCATTTATGGCTGTTGCAGGTCAGCTCTCTGATGACAGTGACCCTCATGCTGTGTCATTACAGTCTTTCCACTGTCCTCAGGTTCAGTGATGTCACATGGGTAAGCTGGCATTTTAAGCTGATAGGTTAAAAGCCGACCCTCAGGGTGGGGTCGGTTTCCACCAGTCAGCACTAATTACATCAATTCACTTGTATGGGTTTGCAGAAGATTGATGTCCGTTGTCAATAACTCACAAGAGAATATCACAGTTGGAAGTTAAGAAATTCATTTTATGTGTGTCATTGAGATCATCTACAGAACAAAAAACATTCAGACTCTTCAGAGACAAGGGAGGGGATTGGGACAGAGTGACCCACAGAGACAGCGGCTAAAGGGATTAACATGCGTCAGTTTAAGAGAATGCCTCTCATCCCATTGCAGGGCACCATCAGAGGGAGCCGTGTTTCTCAACAGGGAAACACCAGATTAACTGTCCAGCGCAGGGACTAATGGCAACAATTTCCAACCAGGACGAATGAGTTTCTTTTTGAATGGAATGACAGATACTACAGATATTTTTCTTATTGGATACTGTGTCTGACAACCACAGTATGAGGAATTAGACTCTGAAATGGCACATTTTGTGAGATTGAAACTTTCTTTGCATTCCTGAGAAACTGTACTTTTTTCCAAGAATTGAATACATTGCAGTTGTCCTTGTTGACTTTGACCCAGTGTCTTGGAGAAACGCAGTAACAGTCAGACACTGGCAGAACTTCTTGTTTGTGGTTGTGGGCCACTGGACATAAAAGTCTTGGACCTCCAACTCAAGTGTGGGGTGTGGGGGGTAAGGGTTAAATGGTGTTAACAGTGAACCAAACTGAAGGTTTTAAGGTTCGAGAGAATGGAGTTGCCAAAGGAGAGGATATGGGCGAATACAGACAAAATGAAGTGGTCACAGATGCACCTGTCCTGTCTATCACCAGGATTGATGACGATGAGTCTGAATTGGAAACAGAGGACAATAACATCACTTTTGAGGTGTCTTATACACGGAATTACTGGGAGGATGAGGATGATATCTATCAAGAGTTTGAAGAGCTGGACTTTGAGGCCCTGTCAGATAACTCAGACACACGGAGCATTGCCTCGGACGATTCCTACTATCCCCCCGAATGTGCAGATTGCACGAACATATACCGCTCCCCCAGCCCCGAAAGCCCAGAGCCCATCTCCTTCTTTAAGGCATGCTGCAACAACAACTCCATCATTGTCAAGATTATGATCAGACAAGGAGTAACGGAGGAGGAAGTGGCTGAGACGGACAGGAACAGAAGAGTAGGTCTCAGGCAGGCTAACCAAAGCTTTTCAAATATAAAGTCCAGGATTACAAAATATCAGATATTTAATAGTGTAGTAGAGACAGGACTGTATGAAGTACTATCTAGTATCTTGGCTTAATCTGCTCTCAGTCCACAATGGAAGGTTCCTTTGCTCTAGAGCTTAATAATAATTCTTGCCATTGGTGTGAAAGCACACAATGGAGAACAGAATTTAGACATTTCAATACAATTTTTAGTTTATAAAAATGTTTTAAGAGCCTTATGTCTTATATATGATATATAACTTACTATATGATATATGGGTAGGTGGGTAGAAACACTGGGTTGTGTGGTCAGGAGAGTTATCCTTGTACAGCTCGCGAATAAGGCTTACCAAGCTGGTAAAGGTTAAATCCTAAAGGAGACTTCAGAAGAGTTATTTAAGCTTCAAACACCAGATGGACAGTGTAAACTGCACAGTGACAATGTCACGAAACAGCTTATCATCAGGGATCAGCTTTTAAAAGACTCACAAAGAAAATGATCTAAGCACCAATAAAAAATACCATGTGTCTTTTAAATGTTAACATCATGCAACAAATGCCTCAAACTTGAAATTATAAGCTTAGGCTATCACGGCTTCTCAGGTACAACCAGGACAGTCACCAGTTTGTCTTAGAGACATAAATACACTGGCAGACAGCCATTCACCCTGGCATTTAGTCACTATGGGCAGAATTCATCTAAACATGTCCTTGGACGGTGGGAGGAGGCCTGAGTTTACCCACAGAGAAGCCTCAGTGGCACAGGCCTCACATAAAGGTCACATGACCTTCTGGCTAACCACCTTCCTGTTCTCAACCGTTCAAACCAAGGTCACATTTAATTGAAATCATGAGGTTAATGTTTTCTGATACAGTTCTTTCTTGGTTATGAGACATTTTAAGTTGATTCCAGTCTTGACCTGTATGTACTGGTGTCAACATTTTTGCAGTAAAATGAACCAGCTGTTGTTTGATTCAAAACTTAGAGCTACACCTGTTGCACACTGTAAAAAGCAATACAGTTTCCCCCATTTCTTTCTTTTCTCTCACAGGTAATAAATGTTTTGCTTGTGTGGGAAGACCTGTTCCATTATTGCCTTACAAAGACTGCAGACTAACAGAGGTCTTTTTCCCCGCCCTATGTGTTTCAGACTGGCCTTATTGTGGCGTGTTACCATGGTTACATAGATGTGGTCATGGCCCTCTCTCAGTGCCCATATCTGGATGTGAACTGGCAGGACAACGAGGGCAACACTGCTCTGATAACTGCAGCACAAGCAGGTAAACAAGCTTCACCTCAATTCAACTGCCAGACTGTGCAGCTTTACCTTTAGGCCTATCCAGTTATTCAGGAACGGATCAGCCCTTTCCTCGAATGTTTGTGGTTGTTTGACATGATCTTGGAGAGTGAGAGGATGGAGGAGATGTGTACTGGTTCTGATTCTGAAGAAAAGGGAGATGTGCGGAGTTGTAGCAGAGGTATTAAGCTGATGAGACATAAAGTGAAGTAATGGGAAAGAGCAGAATCTAGGCTAAAGACTGAAGTGAACAGCAGCTTCATGCCTTAAAAAGAGTGCTACAGATATAATGTTTGCTTTGAGTATCCTGATGGAGAAGTACGGAGCATGTTCATTGTGTCTTTTTAGATTCACAGAAAGTCTATGCCAAGAGAGGAGCTGTAGTATTGGATGAGGGAGTCTGGAGTGGCAGGGAAAAATGTTAGAGTGGTGCAGGATATGTATGAGAGTACAGTAAACATATTGACAGACTATTTGTATTCTGTTGTAAATGTGAAAGAAGAAAAAAAAGGAGGGGGGGGAGGGGGGGGGGGGGGGGGGGGGGGGGGGGGGGGGGGGGGGGGGGGGGGGGGGGAAGGGAGGGGGGGGAGGGGGGGGGGGGGGGGGGGGGGGGGGGGGGGGGGGGGGGGGGGGGGGGGGGGGGGGGGGGGAAAGGAACCCGGGGGGGGGTGGGGGGAAAAGTTTGGGGGGGGAAGGTTTTAAGGGAAGGGGAGGGCTTTTTTTCCAAGGCATTTGGGGGCAAAAAACCCGGCTTTCCAACTCACGGCGTTTACAGGCTGCAACACCATAAATTAAATGTTAAAGTGCATAACTATTTACCTAAACCCATAGCTGAGTTTTATGAAGCACACTTGAACGCAGCATCTCTCTGATCTGTCAACTTTAAAACAGACACATAAAGGTGAACTTCAATTATTAGCATAATGATTTAATAAGATCTTCAGTCACCTAAGTGATAAAGGATGGATGGCTCACACCTCTCTGTGTGAGCCATGTTGAGGATGTACATTGGTTTTTGCCATGACATGCATCATTATTAAACACTGCGGCTGAGAATCTTATCAAAAACTGTGTGTTTTTGACTTTTACACAAGTTCTTTGACATACACAGATCAGCTTAGAGGAAGACTGAGGAGGAGCTTCATGGATGTAGGGAAGGAGCACATGAAGGTAACTGGTTTGAGAGAAGAGGACGCCGGGACAGGGACAGATGGTTCAAAGTTGGTTCACAGTATTACTAAAATGACTAAAATACAGTGGTCCAACCCTTTGGCAGGAGAGACATATTAAGATAAAGGATTTATTAAAAACTATGATGATTGCACAGATTTATGTAACACATGTTCATCTTAAAGGAATATGAAGTGGCAATATCAATTCTGGATGCTATGGATCATCGACCTGCAATAGCTTTATTGAATTTTAGTGATCAGGAAAAGAAGATCTCTTTGATAGGTCTTTTTATCTTGATAAGACTTGCCTATATTTCTCTTTTACATAACTTTTGAGGTTAATCAAAGAGGAAAACAGCCAAATCAGCCTAAATTAAACCACAAAGCATATTTTCTAAGTCTAGTGCGTTCATTTTGCAAGAAAGTATCATTACACTTATTTCATAGTGCTGTAGCCACATGTATCAGACATGACGCCCTGCTCTCTTCTTTGCTAACAATGATGAATGACTCACAGAGGACTGTGATGAATAGCCACAGACTACTCTTCATTTTCTGCTTCATTAAAACAAGTATCGATCCCCTGCCATGACAGAGAAGTCTGCAGCACCTCAGGGAACAGGTAACTCAGGGAACAAGACTGAGCAGACACTGAGAGATCAGAGCTCACTCACAGTACAAGAAAAAGGCACAAATATTAATGAACTAGATTTGTAAAGATTGTCAGCAAGATTTTTAGATTGGTTTCAGAAAGGCAAATTGGAACGCTTATGTATTGAAGTAGCAACAGGTGCTTAAGGACACCCATCACATATTCAATACAAAGAATTAGTCTGGACTTGAAGGATTTAAGTTGGGTTTCCAGGGGGCAGTACCAACAGACAGACTGAATTTCCTCTAAACACAACTGGATAGATGCACAACCAATCAGAGAACAGGGCGCAGCAATTTGTGTATTATAAACTGAATAAACAAAATATTAATATGACACTGATACTGAGTGGAATTAGCTGTAAAGGGATGGTGTTCCTCCCTAGGAAGAACAATCTTTTAAAAAAGGGAACAAGGAAGCAGTACATAATGTGTTTTTCTGTTTGTCTGTCTGTGGTCTGCAGGTCATGCCTTCATCTCCAAATATCTGCTCAACTACTTCCCAGGACTGGACATTGAGAGGAGGAACTGTCACGGCTTCACGGCTCTGATGAAGGCGGCCATGCAGGGTCGGGCTGAGTGTGTCAGGGCATTGATGCTGGCGGGTAATTAGTTATACACAAGTATGAAGTAGTTTCTATTGATTTCTTTATAAAATAAAGAGTCCATTTCCTTTTCACAGTAGTATAGTGTTTAATAGGTGTGTCAGTTGTGTTATGATTCGATGTGGAAATACTGATTATGCTACTCTGACTGATACAGAAAACTCACAAAGACACTACTTTCACATACTTCTCTAACTTGCATACTTCACTGTTGTTTCCAGGAGGTGACGTCCAGGCGCGGGACAATGGCCGAAGCTTGACCTCCAGAGAGTGGGCTCTGTTCACTGGTCGATATGAGACGGCCAATCTGATGAATCAGCTGATGACAAGACCCTGTGCTGAACAGTTTTGTGACTCCTTCCCCCTAGAGTGGCCCATGTTGGAGGTTTGTACAAATAATTGTGGTTGCTTGAATGTTGAGGGTAAGTTCCTGTTTGAAGTGACTGTTTTAGCTAAATTTCTTGTTTGATCTTATTGTTTAGGAGCTGGTGGCTGAAGCAGAAAAACCAAAGCCTTACTGGAAGCGTTTTCTCAACCTGTTCAACTGCTGCCATTATAGGTTTTACATTACCAACAAGATAAATCCAGTGGACGATGGTGTGTTTGAGCACATGGTGAAGGTTACCACTGGTATCTGCAGCCCACTTATTGCCACAGCTGCAAACACAGTTTGTCCTGGTAGCCCTCCATGCATCGGGAAGCGTCGCTTCGCCGTGCAGGAGATCCTGCGGAGGAAACGCTTAGCTGAGCTCAAGAGTCTTGGGCCAGAGAGACTGAACCACTATAAGAGGTTTTTCCAGAACTCAAGGGTGCAGCTTATTCCCAAGGTGAAGGATCGCAGGTCCAGTCTCCAGCCTCAGCTGCTGAGTGAAGTGGCTGCTGCTGCCTCTTCAGTGGCCATGAGGCGAGCCAGTCTGCTGCCGCTCCACCTGCTGAGGAGAGCCAGTGTCCGGCCCGGGCTGGTTATTCCTAAAGTGAGACTCTGCAAGGCCCCAGCTCCGGGCTACAAACCAGATAAAGTCAAAAGGAACCACAACCGTAACCAGCTGCAGGTCCCTAAATGGGACTACAAGATGAAAAGGGTCGAGAGGAAACAGGAAGAAGAACGTAAAAAAATGTTACTTCTCAGTAGACGGAGGTGACCAGCCTCTAATGTGCCAGCCTCAGTGACTTTGTAAACGTGTATATTTACTTGTTCAACAAAAAGAATTAGTGGCCTTGTTCTTACATCAAATATATCTCTACCAGGATATATACAGTGGCAGCTTTAATTGATGCTTCAGTCAACAAACAAAAAGAAACTAAAATCGTAGAGAAAATAAGTGTCAATCTAGTAATAAATTTCACTGATACCAAGAGTAGCAAAACAGGTAAAAGGAGAGCTTATGATCACGATCTGAAAGCTGAGCAGAGGACAGGGCTCACAGCGGCTTTGGAGGGCTTTGTGAAGAATTTGAAAGCAGAGCCCAGAATAAACAGCTTAATGCTAAACACCAACTTGTTGACTTTTAGAGCTACAGTTGGCCATAAAGAAGAACAGGTCTGTTGCCAATTTCCTGCATGGCAAGTCGTGTCAAATGTTCACTCTCCGAACACTCTGTCATTATTTGAGGTGACTGTTCATATCCCTAATTTACTCAAAGTCATAGTGGACTGGACTGACCCATTACACGGATCTTATCAGACATTTGCCAAAAACTGCTGCTATAAGCCCAGTAAAGACGCACCAAAGACATTGTGTTGAATTCATAATTTAGTCAATGTTCTTTTTTTTTTTTTACTGGAGCAACATCAGGAGGAGATGCTGAAGAAAGTGTTTATGTACAGTAACAGAGCGATGAAAACATGCCAAATTCTCCTCACATTTAAAGTTTAACATCAGATTATATTTCTGCCTGTTTATTAATCCTTATCACAATAGCACACTGATATTTTGGATACGTTTCCAATAAACACTATTTTGAGAATGTATGGTTATCGTCTTCAGTGTCTAAAAATATTTTTCTATCCAAATCTTAAAGTGGTTTGGACATGTTTAAGGCATAACAATGTGTTCATGCTGTTTTTTTGACCCAAATCTGTTTTGTTACAGTATACAATTCAAAAAAGAAACTGTCAATCGAAAAGGCATTGAGGAGAAATACGCAGGGGGAGTGAATATTTGTGATGCACCTGAGATAAGGAATAAGAGCTGTCTGTCTGTCATCTGTGTGTGCCACTGCTCTGTACGGTGCTCCCACGGTGAATGTGTAATGGGAACTGACACGACCTCTCCCCGATAAAAATCAGACTCTGACTGCAGCGTGCCATGCAGAGCAGGCCTCACAGACTAAAATGGCTGCCTCTCTGACCTGTTGTGCACTTTCGCTAATGACCGCTAGGGAGCACTCGTGAGTCGATGTCGTGGTACTTAATGCATTCAAGAGGAGGCGCGCACTCGAGTGTGTGTCAGTACTCCAGGACATTCACCTGCAAACACCGTCACAGCTCTTCAAAATGTTGGTACAGAAAATCTTGGTTCGTTTTCTTAGTCTACTTCCTAAGTCTAGAGGCACATAGTAATCAACAACAACTGTGCAGTTATTTTTGTTCCTTAAACTCAGGTTGTACTGGTTTATGAAAATCATGTAAAGGGCCATAGATGTTTTTTTTTTTTGAGCCAACTTACACACCTTTCCCTTCACTTGCATATACTATAATACTTCTCTCAATTCCCATTAGATTTTACAAGCAGTCTCTTATATGTTACTAATACCAACATGAATGAACGACTGAACTTAATGTTGGACCAAATAGAAATGTCTAAAGGGAATCTACTTTTTAGTCCCACGAGACTCCTGTGTGACATTAAAGGGTCAAGAGCAGGTTTTTTGACTGACACCTACAAAGTGTACACCATTGCTTTATTAAACATAAAAGATGATACTGACAAATCACACATAAAATGAAAAAATGTCCATCGGATGAAGCTTGTCACAGTTCATTTTGCACAGAAATTTTTAAAAAGACCGCTGATTTAGATGGCTACATTTAAAAAAAATATGCTGGTTAGTAGTTGATGCGTAGTGGATAGTATGGTATTTGTATTCCAAGAGGAAGTAATCAATTCCAATGCCAATATTTATATTTTACTTCTAAGATGACACCTTTGTCTTGACATACTAAATTCAACTTTCAAACTTTGCTTATTAGTGCACTCCTCTTTGTCCACTGACCATAAATAACCAGACGGTTGAAGTGTCCTTGAATGCACCATGCAGGAGAGATTTAAAATATGGTCTCTCCTTGAAATTAAAGCACTACATAACAACAGACAAGAAGATGTTGTTTGTGATGGATGAGCTGTCTCAGGTGACTGTTAAGTGGGTTTTTATATTCCACCAAGACACAAAATGTAAACATATGGCTGGATAATGAGCATCTACAGTAAAATGCATTCAAAGAACAAACAACTCTCAAAATCAGAGCTTCTTCGATGGTCCGTTTATATTTTTTGGAGCAGTTGCAATCTGTTTGAGGCAATAGAAAGATTCACAATTGTCTTTTTAAAACACATTTTGGTCTAGCAACAAAAAGTTACCCACATATGTCATCATACAGGTCCTAGAGTCAAGTTTTTCTGGCCTAAGGATCACAGAGACATACAGATACAGCACATCTTCTCTTCATTTAGCATTTGGTGGGGACACTTTGCATTATCTGAAGAAGAACCGTGGGCAGGGAGGACCAGGGTCTACTGTCACATATCTGTTTTACGCTTTAATTTGGAAAATAAAATAAAATAATAATAACATAACACAGTTCAAGTTTGACTGACAACAAAATACTCATGCATTCTTCGTTGTGTTTTTGTGTGAACAAGCCAATGAGGGTCCATGCATCAAAAGGACACATTTTGAAAGAATTCCACTTGTGATGTGTTCAAAGTCGAACAGTCTGAAATGTTTATTGTAATCGTACTGTACTGTATGCAACAAACATTGTGCACTGTTAAATACAGACATGTTGGGAATACTTCTTCTTACAGATGTAGCACCGTTCGGGACTGCTGCAGTGACAATGTGGATCCCTGGGCCCTGGTCTACTCTACTCCACATAGCAACAACATTACACAACAAACAATTTAGTGTGTTGACCAGAAAATCAAATGTGAACAAAACCCCTACATGAAGCTGTTTTTACATGTCTTTTTTTCCATAATGTTGCTGCTATAAGTGACATCCACATCTGCACATAAAAAGTATATATTTATATTTATATAATATATATCCGTACTCTATTAACAGTTTTGTCTACCATGAAGTTAGAACTGCCACCCATCTCTCAGAAAAGTGTTTTGTACTTCAAACATTGATTATTTTACAACACAGAAATCAACTAACTTTGTACAGCTTTGGAGGCAGCGAGGCTCCGCTCAGTGACAGTCCCTCTGTGGGTTTCTCTTTTACGATTTCATTTTTTGTCACCCCATTTCTGGTGAAGCTGGACAGTAAAACCATTTAGAAAAGCCAAAGCATTTACAAACTGGTGTTGATTGAAGTGTTAGGATGTTCAGCTGAAATCTTCGGCTGAATTGGACCCTATATCAAACCGCTATCAACCTCTCGACCCCTTGTTTGGCACGGTTATGTACACAATAAGCACAGTTTAAGGAACAAAAGGGGTTAATGTGGAAAGATAGCCACCAAAAACAAGGATTACATTACATTAAAGGCTTATCTGCTACTACTTCCAACAATGACTGAGTCTCTTCATGGCAGCTGGACCGTCAACGTGTAGGGCAGTAAAAGGAGCACCTTGACCCACTCAAATGGATCGGACAAAACTTTTTCACATTAGCAAGTCTGTGGCTGTGATATGAGTCCTGCAGATTTGACCGTGACTATTGAGTGGCTGTGTACAACAGCAGTCAGTGATGATGTGGCCTGACATGACAGAAAATAGTGCAATGCAGAAGACAACGCATCCCTGTAATGTACAGTGTACATCAAATACTATACAACCAGAATAAAAAAGTAGAAACACAAAAAAAGAAAAAAAAACAACAACATACAAATGTCCACAAGCGTTCTTTGCCCGAGAGGATGAAACATCACGCGGAAGCCAAAGAAATTAAATGTTTGCGGAACAGACACCCTACATGTCCTACAGCTCTGCTTCTTGTGCTTCACGTTACTAAAAGCCATGTTACTACTGAAAACCAGATATTTACAGATGTCTCCCGCAGATCTTAGACACCTTTCAATCCATTTAACAAAACCTTCTGTTTGCTGATCCATCTAGCTCTTTCACTGACCTTCTGCTTTAAAACTCAGTGTATCTCCTGCCTTTTTGTCACCATGTCTGATTCTTTCTGTGTCACGTTCTCCGTTCTGGGGCCTTCAGTGCAGGAGCACCTTCTGCCTGCTCCATCTTCTATCACAAACTAAACACAAAAACAAATGTGTCTGTCAGGTTTGTTGGTGGTGGCATGCACATGCATGGCTGCTCCTCTTCCGTCCCTAGTCCCTCCATGTGTCCTGCAGGAGTTTAGTCCACTTTACATTGTCTCATTGTCCTGCTACTGTTGCTGCTACAAGGAGACAGAGGAGGGAGGGAAATAATCCAGTGTCCCCTCCCCCCTTCTCCTTGTTTAGACCCAGGAGTCCGGTGAGGCCGGGTAGTGGCTGGTCTCGTAGTTGAGCTCGCTGTAGGGCCGTGAGGCCGAGTAGAAGTCCACGTAGTTACCCGTGGATTTGAGGCCTTGTAGGTGCATGTCAGCCTGCGGGGGGCGCCCTCCTGGGTGAACCTGCGAGTCGTAAAAGGCCTGGTCCTCGTAGTTGCCACTGTCGGGCGGGGGAGGGTTCTGGAAAGGGGGGTAGGGTTCGGATGGTAAGCCTTGAGATGCAATCTGTAAAAGAAGAAGAAGAAGAGTTAATTACTGAAAGAGAAGCTGAGACACAAATAAATTGAGTGTTAATGTTTAGGCTGTGATGCACCTTCTTTAAACAAAATGATACCATCACAGATTCATCTATTAGAGCAGTATTATTAGTTATTAATAATATTATAATATATAATATTATTGTCAGGATAATGACAAGTAGTTTTAAGTACTCTGTCTGCATGCTGTTAAAGCTAACCAAGAAATACTACAATGCACTAAAGTATTCCTGATAATATCATTCAAGATTGATATTGCATTGTTTTGTCCACTTCACTGTGGAGTTCCTTCATAGGGATGTTGTTATCTCTGAGAAGAAATTTCTCAAAGCACAATGGAGATGCAGCAGTGAAAAAATACATTTCAAAAGATGCAGACGCAAAAAGTGCAGGAGACGGAGAGTGGCTTCTTTCATTGTATCTGATGTTTACCTCTAAGGTAAAGTGCTTATTGTATTGTTAACCCTATGCCTATGAGCTTGGTGGCTCACTGTCACAAGGTATTCTATAAAAATTATTACTTTTGGGATGAAGAAGGTGTTCATACCTGGTTATACTTCAGATCATCTGTTGGGGACACATATGCTCCTCTGTGAAGTGTTGAAGAGCCACCAGAGATTTGAGCTGCAGAGACAAGACAGGGTCATAACACAAGGTCTTTGAAAGGAGAAATTACACAATGAGGGTTAAATAGCCCCATATTCAAACTGAACCCCAGTGTTTAAGTTTTAGTTGTTACAAAAAACTAAGAATTCATTTTATGGTGTCCTGTTGGCGAGCTGTATTTCACTGTACAGTACATGTTTGTTTATGGAGTCACCTTCTCTAAAGCCTGGTATGCAAAATAATGAGTCAAAATGTCAAGTTAAACTCTCTGTGTTGTCATATGATTAAAATAAATACATATGTGATGAATGTTTTGAACCAAGTGAAACTTATCCTGAACTCAGCCCGTATGTATGTGATGTGGTTTTTGTTCTGTGTTGTTTATGCATCAGTAAAAAATACCCACCATTCATGGCGTCCTTCCGGGATGTATGCTCGCCCTTGTTGCTATGGTAACTGGCATTGCCCGTTGACTCATAGTCTGCCTTTCGCTCCTTCAGTGCCATCATTTCTCTGGGGGAAGCGGGCGCACTCGCTGCACACAGACAATAGGCATATATACATTACCATACCACTACCAAGAAGACACGTATTTACACTTCACTGTAAGGGAGGCTTTCACAGAATTAATACTTAGAGTTATTTCAGAAATTGTACCTTTCCAAGATTTTTCAATTACCTGCCAGGTGCACAGCAGAGACTTTATTTACAGTGAGGTTCCTGTACTGTCAACAAACACTTCAGTGGGGTTGTTTTTGTTATTATGGTGTGCTCGTCTCAGATGCTCAGCTTTTGACCTATGTGTGTTTTGCAAGAGTTCATAGTGTGTTACTGTGCACTTGAAACTACTCTGTTGATGTTCTGGAAATTACAAATCCAGGCTTTTGTTTTCTGTGTGGGAATCCTGTATGGGCTTTTCTGTCACTTTCAAAAACCACTCTCCATTCAAACCCATTAACTTCTTCATTTCATTTCTTTTTTGCACTTTTTCTGACATGAGAGTGGTTTTAAAACACTATCTTGTAAAACATGTACCAAATGTTGTCATACTCAAATAACATTTCATTTTATTTCCTAGTGTGAGCATATTATATTGAGAATCGACTCAGTGTGACTGAATATTGAATGCATCACTAAATTTATTCTAAAATTGGAGAACTTTTAAGAGCTGCTGTGAGTTCCCTTTAAATGTTCTTTGGTTCAAAGGACATGTGTCGACCATGTTGTGGTGTAAATAAATCCTTGTGTTGTACAGAGCACAAAAAACTGAGAATACAAGTTCTATTTTTGCTGCCTGATTCTCTTTAATGCATTGTTCCTTGATCTTACAACCATTTATGGAAAAAGAATCAGACAAGTGCAGGACTACCTTATTGCTAATGATATAAAATGGGCCCTGCCTGAACAGAATACCTATTGTGGATTAAATGGATTTTATTCTACAATGCTTGTTTAAATAAATAAATAAAAAGGACTCTGTATAGCTGATGCCAAAGGGCTTTTCTCAGAATTGATGATCTGAAAGCAAAAGCAAGTTCAAAGCAGCATCAAACACTGCAATAGTCCATATTAGCCCAACACCAACTCAAAGAGTGCATAAGAGAATGGCCTTTAGGAGCTGGTGCACAAGGATTTTACCCGACAGCAGAATCATTTGTTGGAAGTCGTCGTTGTGTGAAGGTTAAAGCAAACTTGAGAAATGGTGAAGAAGTGTTTGTTCGACTGGTCTGTCCTGATGGGAAGAGTGATGGAGGACAAACGGGATGAGGCCTAGTGCAGTGGGCTCACCTGATCGATTGTTGGGAGATGTCCGTACTGGAGAGATGGACGGGGTGCGGGACGAGGAATAAGGTCGCTGTCTGTCTCTTTCTATCGTTGAGGAGGAACCGACAAAGTGGTACTGGGAATATCCATCCTGGAGGGAGGAGAATACAAGATGGTGTACAGCTCTACCTTTATTTGCCGTGTAATTACTCTGCTGACTGTAAGATGAACTGACATTTCCATTTTTTAGTCCTACCTTTTTGTAAAGACTGCGCAGGTCTCTGTACTGCCACATACTGTTCAGGACTTGAGACGCCGCTTTCACCACTTTAGGACTATGTCTGGGAATTCAGCAGGGAGAAAGACAACAAGAAGAACATAAAGCTTAACCATCCTTTGTAGCTGCAGCACAGTCAGGGGACAGATAAAGTGTAGTGTGTTGTAAATGTTCCTCTATCTTGTGATCATCCACTGAAAACCCAAGATAGAATCCGCTTCTCATAAACGAATATATGTAGCATACAAAGAGATACCATTTTTACAGTGTTGCATTAGAGGCTGCAACATGCCAATGAAGTAATGTCAAGTAAAACAGCATATTCATTGAGTCAGTATTAATCCTATCAGCTCACATCAGAGGAAAAAGGAGCAACGAAGCAGAGTAGAACATGTCTGCTTTATCTCCTCAAACATGGTGCTTATAATATTTTCAGTCTTTATAGAATAGTTGCTATTTAGATTGATTGATTAGTCAATATTTTATCCCACCTCCTGCAGGGTTTGACTAAGATGACTAATGGCAGAGTGTTGAATAGGCAAACATGGCCTTTTCAGCGCCTTGAAAATGAGCAATTATTTCTTCAGGACATTTTGATAATGTTATTGTTTGGAAACCAGATTATGTCACCAACAGATTGATGGTTGTATTAATGAAAATAGACTTAACACTTACTTTCAACCTATTTTTATGTTCTGACTATCTGCCTGTACTTGTTTAATGTGTTTTTAATGTATATCCTCATCTTGGAAACCAAATATAAAGGTCTGAATGGACAACCTGTTGTGTGCACAGTGTGATTTCCTAATGAGCAAATCATCAGACACATTCAAACAGTACAACAGCCTGATTAGCATTAATATTCAGAAGTGTACAATCAACAGTTGTAAATATGGAAGAGGATACATACAGATATATTCAGTCCAGCTGGGGTATCACTACTGCTGCTTAGTGCAACAGATTGTGGTGTAATAGAAGTAGGGCTGCTTGATTACGGCAATAGGCATAATCACAATTATTTTCATTCACACTGAAAACAGATTATTGTAATTGTGATGTGAGATCTACAAATATCTAATGTGCCATGTAGTATGTGTGCAGTTGAAGTAAATGGTCAGAAAGTGAAAACTATTCTCACCACAAGCTTCCAGCCAGAATTGAAACATCTGAAGGTGGCCCATGACTTGACTCTGTCTAATCCTACATTTTATAAACTTTTGATATGTTTATTTCAGAATGACAGTTAATCAGAACAGGAATGAAAATGAAAAAGAGAATGAACCCAGCTACTTGTTTATGTGTTTAGTGACTTTGCCTTTGCTCTAAACAGGGTTGAAACTAAGACTATTTATTTGAGCTTAAAATGAGCTTAAAAGGTTTGCCCTCTATGTGAAATCAAAGTTACAATTTATTTAAATACTGCATATTAACCAGACGTAGCTTTTATTTCAGTAGTCAATACAATGGGTGTAAGTAGTAGAGCTGTCACATTAAAGCTTCCTTTCTTAATGCTACTGTGCTGTCCTGTGACATCTTCTCTCATATAAACCTCCTGCCACCATCTTCCCACTCGGCTTACTTGTCTCCTTTGCTGCGGGCGATGCCGATGAGCTTCTCGATGCCGCCGGCGTCCCTCAGGGCCTTGGTGTTCTCCATGTTCTTTGTGATGACCTCATGCAGAGCGCAGCAGATAGCGGTGATGGTGTCGTCCGACATGGTCTTCGCCACCAGACTGCTACTGTTAGGACCTCCCCCACCGCCGCTGGTGTTGTTGTTGTTGCTCCCTCCGGGCAAGCGGTGCACCAGGTCCCTCATGGCGTATTTACCTGCGGCCACAAACAGTGACGCAGACAGGAAGACAAGAAGAAGATGAAGGGAAGGGGTTGAATAATGTAGGTTAACGGTGTTTGGATGTTAACAGGAAGAGACAGGTCAAAAAATGATAACCAAGAATGACATTTAAGCGGCATTTCTTATTATTGGTATGTTTTCTTCAAGTATTACTGATAATAATTCAGATTGAAGTTGCTTTTTGTAGTTAAATAAGTGAACTGCACACAAATAGACCATGCTGTAACAAAAACATGAGGATGTGATCTAATGCGACCCGACTGCATTTTCCACCAAACAGCTTTGCCAGAGGGTAATCTCGTCCACAGTGACCTTTGCCCTTCATTCTGACTAGGCCTTGCTCGTGGGTGCTTGTTCAGTGTGTTTACAGTTATCTAATAGAAAACGTGATATAGTATATACTCATATGTCAACTCTGGATTTTCCTTAGTTACAAACTGGAGTGTCAAGCTGAACAACACCGGCAACAACTGTTTTAAGTGCGGTACTCTGTTTTATCTAGTATGATAAAAAGAAAAGGATAAATACCTTCTGATTTGTTTTACAGTATGAAACACAATCTGATGTATTGACATGTTTAATTTCACACATTACCCCAAGCTTTATTAGACAAGCTATCAAACATAAATAACCAAACACGTGTGAAGTGTTGTTCAAGTCGCCGTGTTTCCATCAGTGCTGCCATAAAACAACAGTTGGCTCACAGCAGAACAGTCTGAGTGTGCTGGAAGTACTGAGATATAGATATGGACTAGTGAGACCCAACAACACAATATGTTCTGTCTCTAACACAATTTGATCATGTTAACACCACAACGGAGGCCGAGGCAATCTGTTCTATCAAAATGTACATGCATGCCCGCGGCAGCCTAATACTGTAGGAGACTGACAGCACAACCCACAGAGTACACATGAATGGACACACACTGACACACACTGCTGAGCTGCAAGCCTCCAGCATTAGACAATAAGTGGAAGGCGGCATGTGGTTGTTGCTATGGGGACCAGAGGAAAGACTTAGGTTTATAACAGAGATTAGGTCTGAAAACTGAAGCATCAAATTATCAACTGAAGTGGCATTTGCTATGCTACAAGTTGTTATCTGCATGAGCAAAAACAACTCTACAATAGACTTTTGCTTATTTAGAATTTATAAACTTTTGAAATAAACTAAACAAGTATAAAAAATGGCAAAGCAGGAAATGTCTGTTGTGCTATTATCTTCAGTTAAAGTTGGATTGAGCCCGTTCTCCTGGGAGAGAAAATGAGTGGATTTGTAAATAAAGCTGAATTGTGTCAGGAACTTACCTATGAGTTCCTTGTTCCTGATGTCCAGAGCCATGTTTCTCAGAGCAGTGGCTACGGCACACACCACTCTGTCATTGTCTATCCTCAGCAGCTCCACCAGGATGGGGAGGCCCTTCTCTTTACGCACCGCGGCTCGGATATACACTGACCACTGCAAAGGAAAAAAAGATTTAGTTTTTAAATTGTTGCTGGAGTAGTCATTCATTTCTAAAAGTTTTCTGAACAGCAAACAAAAAAATAAATAAATCAAAAGTTCAATTTTTGCCATGAGATGTCTTCAATACTGTGTTGGATTTATATGGAAAGAGTAAACACTTTGTTGAAACCATCATCTGAAGTTTAGGCAGAGGTTAAAACAAATACATTAGCATCATTATACACCAAGTCTGGCAGATGAAGGGTCCATAACTGGTTTATGATTAAATAAAATAATCAGCCAACTGACCTATGAGCTAAATGCAGGTATGAGCAGGTAAATGTGAACTCACTGTTTGTCATGCAACAGGTCAACATTGCCCTTTTAAAATTTGTTCTATGAGATTATTCTTGATTTACAACCTGAATAGGTAATAACCTTATCATAAACCATTAATAAAACACTTCAGAGGCAGACATATTGTAAAGTGGTGGAATTTTCAAGGGCCACCATGTGTTGGAGGTTTAATATCCTACAGTCCATGACTAGGGGCTATTTATTTGGCATTCTGCATTGACCTCTTTCATCCTGTACAGTTTGAATTAGCTTCCTGTGTTGGCCTTTATCATGAGCAGAATATGGCCACTGCCCGGTGCTCACCTTCCAGCTGCCAGCTGCGAGGTTCTGCAGTGCCCCAGCTGCTCCCTCCAGCGTGTCTGGGTTGGAGCACTCAGACAGCAGTGTGAGGTAGGGCTTGACGATGGTGGGGTGCCATAACATCTGGATGCCTTTTGGGGGCTCCGCCAAGTCTGGAAACGGGCCCACACCATCCCACTGTGAAAGGAGAAGAGATGCACTTTAGGAAAGGGTGACTAAAGGGGGAGATAATCAGGAGAGGGTGATGACATGGAATAGCAGAGATGAGTCTCAACACAGGATGATCATAAAAAAATATTTACATGGATTAAGATATATATTTAAGGTAGAATGGTGTGACGTTCTTAATAATGTCATTGTCTATATTTCATATCAGAGCTATTTTGTAGTAAAAAGAAAAAAAAAACTGTAACCATATATGCCATTTAGAAGTAAAGCAAATTTGTCTGAGGAATATAACGACATATACAGCATCTATACACTCCTGTGGCCCTGAAACACTGTGAAATAGATTCAATTTATACTTAGACACAGTCTTTTCACTAAACAACAAAGACAAAATGTGTATCTGTACATTATCATTTCATATTATTTTACTGCAATGTTCTTTATTTAAAAAAGTAGGTTCTGTGCGAGCAGAGAAATATTAACTGCAGCGCTGCACCTGCAGAGACACAAAGGGCACTGGATTTATCCTATTAGAAAAACACTATGGCACACAAAGGCAACATTGTGTGACTGAAGAAAGTCTATTACCAGCATCGTTTTTACACTTGTGGCCCCTCATCTATTTGAGTTTGACATTGCTTACCAGTGTGTACCCATAGGTTCTCACAGTGACGTTTATGGAATTAATTGTGTTTTAATTAATTATTTTTACAGATTTTCTTCCAATCTGGAATGCTAGTATAGTATTACATGACACAGTAAAATAATAAAATCGTCAAAAAATGTTTAAAAAAAGAGTCTTTCTAGTTATTTGTTTCGGTTCTATTTTTACATTTGTCGTATTATTTGTAATCTACTCCTCTCTGTCCCTCTTTTACTTCTGCTCTCTTGTCACCTCCATATCAGCTTTGTCTAATGCTCTGTGTCTCATAGAGCATTGCCAACACACACCCGGGCTGTACTTCATGGTAATCGCCCACAGCTGCACTCGAGTGGAGATACACAGAGACAAAAACCTTGGGGAGCCGCACATATTATCATTATTGTTATGGAGAGGTTATGATTCAGTCCTTTACAATCTAGTGACAGTCTGTAGGTTAACTCTAAAATCCATAATCTTGCCAGTTCTGCCCGGATACACATACAGTTAAAACTGAGCTCAACAAATGTGCATCGAAAGCCGGTCTCACAACTACTGATTTTAAAGTCTCCTTCTTCCCCAGAATTGAATAATAAAAAGCCTAGAGAGCTAATGAGTAATTCACCCTTCCTGATCTACCGGAAATGTTTGGTTTTCAATTTGCCACAGCTTTTACTAGAAGTTGTAAAAAGATGCCTGCCACTCCACCAGAATGTGTTGCTGATTGCTTATTAGCATGACAAGAGATGAGAGCCTATTTCGACGCAGCCGTTTCTGCCAGATTTTCAAGTAATGGAGCACTTATTTTTAGATGAATGGAGGATGAGGTTGTTGGTGACGAAGTGACACAACCAAGAAAGTGATCATTTTGATTCTAAGCACAGGTAGTGAGAATACTGGTATTATGTCAACTGTAAAACTGCCCTTTTGAAGTTTCATTTAAAAATCCTTGTTTGAATTGTCAGATTAAGAAGAATTAAAGTCTTTGATCAAATACCCTCTTTTAGATCAAAGATGTTTTTACATACAGCTTCTTATTGGAAATAGTAATGTGTAGGATGTCTATTTTGACAATCTAGAGTGTGTGCTATCTATATGGTGATGATACCTACAGTATATGATCCAGGTGAATGTCAGGGGTGTAGGATGTAGAAAACAACATCATGAATATCAAAGTGAGCTGTGATCTGTAATGCTGTCATAAATATTCATATGAGACATCAGAAAGTGTGAACCAGAGATGAACTGGGCAAATGTTTCTGAACTCTTTGAGAACGGAAGCATATATCTCTCTTTTAAACTTTATAAACAACAAGGACGGATTAATTTGGTTGACTAATAGAAAGAGTGAAATGTACAGTAAGTAATGCTTTGTGAATTATTCTTCTAGATGAACGTGTTGGATTTAAATTGGCCTTTTCCTGACCCATGTCAAGAAAAAACATCTTCACACTGCATTAAACAAACCCAGGCATTCTCCCATTAATTATGCACTTGATTCAAATTAAGTTTTCTTGCTTTACTGCTGTGGGAATAAATGCATACAACTTTGTGCTCACTGCCTTGTGATTCAGCCATTTATTTTTTAGGTATTTTAGCAATTGTGGATAGTAATAATAATAATAATAATCTTAACTATATATGAAGGAGCATCTTAATTCTGTTCTTCACTGAATTTTGTATTTAGTTTTATCAAATGACCAAAGTCTAGTCATCCCCATGTTTCAAGAGGCTCAGAAAAGATCCTCAAAGACCTGTCCCTATTTCTACTTAGTACTAAGTAAAAGAGATCCTGCACCATGCTGTCACTTAAATACATTTCACATCTGTTCAATTCGGGGTATACAAAATGCTCTGTACAGTACCTGGTCATGTCCCTTCTTTTTCTTCTTCTTCTTGCCCCAGCATCCAGAACTCTCGCCGTCTTTTCCGCCCGTGTCACACAACAGACCGTCCAGTTCCTCTGAGCCCCCCTGGTGACTGTGGGACGTCTCCGCGGCCAGACGGTACGACAAGTTCCTCAAGATGCACACGCAGTTCTCCACAGTCTGAGAAAGCACAAGTACAAAAGTGAAAGGAGCATAGAAATAGATCAGGAATTAGACCATGAAGAATGTCTGTCAAAAGTGATTTCTGTTTTTTTAGACTGGTGGGACAGCAACGATTCAGAGTCAGAGCTAATAACTGAACAATGACTATGGATTAATTAATCAACTAAATCTGGTTAATGTTTTGTTACTAATACTGTTCTCATAAAAAAGATGTGATTAATATCCAACATGTTTTTGCCACACAATTGTTCTTCTTTATAGCATACAAAAAAAATGCTGTAATAGATTTGGTTGTTGAGACAGTGCTGTTTATGTATAGTGCTAAAAGTACACTTACACACCCACACAGCGTGCCCAGTTCGACAGACAGACGCTGCATGCACAGACTAATCCTATTGTTGGGACTAGCCGTGCAGTCAACAGTCACCGACTTTGATCTTGTGAAGGATTTTTCTGGATTTAATATTTCACATCTCCTTTTGAGAGGCCTTCAAACAAATCATACACACATCCAGCCAGGACAAACAGGGTCACACTCACACAAGCCTCCGACAACACAAGCACATATTCACTCTCTCAAGACATG
This sequence comes from Rhyacichthys aspro, assembly GCA_036850595.1. NCBI lineage: Eukaryota > Metazoa > Chordata > Actinopteri > Gobiiformes > Rhyacichthyidae > Rhyacichthys > Rhyacichthys aspro. Next base: position 8,766,851 of record CM072164.1, read on the forward strand.
TTTCTGTGTCACTGGCTATCTGGGTTGAGGAATATCTGCTACACTGTAAAAAAAAAACACAAGCTGGAAGGCTCGGTTTTCTATGCGGTGATGTGAAAACAGGGCGACACTGCCTCCTTTGGTCCCATTTTTGATGTATTTTTCTTCCATGTTCAAAAATAAACACATAACAACATCTTGTATAGTTTTAATATCATGCATAGGCCTACCACATTTGGAAACTGTCCGCAAACAAACAAATGAAAAGCACATAACTCATTTAAATGTACTGTATGTCCCATAACTGTTCAACCATCAACAGTATATTTCACTCTAATTTGCATGTGAAAAATGTTGCTCCTGGTCATGAGGAAGAATGACTTTGTGACCGTGTATCATGTATGTTCTATTCCTGTATGTTGGAGAGCTTCAGGCTGCTTGTGATTGTACGTGTGCCGCTGTTACCTTGCTGTCAATCTCGCTGCTCCCTAGAGCGGTCTGGATGACATAGAGCAGGGCGTCTGTCAAGCCTTCACACTCCCTCATCCTCCTCCGGGCCTCCTCTCCGGCAGAGCTCACGTTCCTTCACAGACACACATACAAATCATTAGTGGAAAGCCCGAAAGGAAAAGACACATACATGCAGTGTAATCCCCTAATGATAGTGCTTTAATATAGCGTCATGTTAGAAAGCGCAAAACACATCCAGCAGATCTTTGAAATAAAAGTGGGACGAGGCACATTTCATAAAAGGAGCAGTTTTGAAGATCTCTCTGACCTAATCGCCAACACAGTGTGGCTGTTGTCAAAGATGCTCAAATCTTCACACCTCATTGTATCATTCACTTCATCTGTCTGTGATCATAATAATCATAATGATATGGCTTATTAGTGTTTCTCACACTCATATTAAAGTAAAAGCTGTTCAGGGTAGATGGAATTCGGACTTGTGAGTTAGTTTTCCATCCAAAACAAGTGCTACCAACATATTTGAACAAAGAATATCTATTCACAAATGCTTGCTGACTTCACATAATCAGACCAGAGCAGGAAACTTCAAGATTAGCCCAAAACACATCCATATCTGTATTTCACATTCTTTCCTAATCCTACAGCAAAGCCATTTTATAAGAAATTGCAATTTGCAGACTCTGACTCTGAACTGATTCAGAAATATCACAGGTTGGAATCACTATAAAATCTTCAACTTTCTTTGACATGATTTGTTTGGGTCATAATTCGTGTTATAACTGACCATAAATGGCTGCTCTGTGTATAAAATATAAAGCATGAGTGAGATGCATAAGTAATAATATAATGTGGTTCACTGCAGTCTTTGTTTTTCTAAATAAGACAAGCCCCAAGTTTGAATTATACAGTCAAAGAATTGTTTACATAGTTCACACTGTTGACAAACTGCCAGGTTTATGATGGATTCACTCCTCTTTTTTGTTTAGTTTGAGGCTGGGGTCTGGCCTCCCAATATAACCATGTCAACACAAAACTCTGAATCTAAATTACATTCATCAACTCTTTATTTGGCTACAACGCAGTAATGAATTCAACTGAATTAGCCTAAGTCAATGAGGCATAATTAATCCCTGTGAAGCATTCCCTTTTTAGGCAACAGGGCTCAGGATTATCACTCATTAAGATCTTTTAGTGTGGCGAATGGGAATGGTACGAAAACTAACAACTGTCAAAGGTTATTTGGCAGAATACAATCTAGTCTTATCAAAATCACATGCATGAAAGTACTGCACTTCTTTCAAAGAGGAGAGTGCTTTTTCCTTCTTAATCTAATTTTAAAGTAAAAACCTTGGTGTAATTCATTTCCGTGGAACAATAACAACACGATACCATTAAAACAACAGAGAATGTTTTCTTCAAGTGACAAGACGAACTCTGCCTGATGTTAGGTCAAGTCTCAAAGAGGGTTTGCCCAAACAGCTTTAACATCATGACGCTGATACTGACAGGTAATGTCAATGATGCATTATCTGGTTACCATGGCAGTGGGTGGGGCTTATTAGCCAGCAACATTTTGAAGAAAAGTGACTTTAAAGATTTGTGTGACTGTGTCTGTGAATGGGTCTTTCAGGTTAAAATGGGGACCTACAGTGAGGTTCAATCATCTCTATGTAAGACTTGTTCAGCACTTTGGTCAGCTCAGGGTTGTGTTAAATTCATTCATTTATCTTCTACCACTTATCCCCTTATGGGTCATGTACAGCTGGAGCCTATCCCAGCAGCGTTGGGCCTCAAAAGACATAAATGTAGGTTTTTACCAGGTATCTTTGCACACTATATGTAATTTTTTTAAATAAATTTCTGTTCAAGAGAAGTAAGTGACAGTGTCTTCAAACTGACGACTGACAATCACCCTTCTGAGTTTGGCAACGGTGTGGAGACATGCAGTGAGCAAGCAAAAAAGTATGTAGCATATGTTCATCTGGATACTCGAGACAGCAAGCAGCAGACAGGGCCCGATGGATAAAAGAGGGATAATGTGATTGAAAGTGAAGAAATGAAGTAATAGAAGCAGATCGAGGTGGAATGAAGGATGAGAGAATGAGTATAAGGAAGAGAAAATGAGAAAGTATATGAGAGACGGGCTAGCGGAAAGAGCAGGTGGCCAGCGATACACCAAACCCGCCATGAAATATTCAATCTTTAATCAGACTCCCGGCATTCCCTAACGAGGCATGAGAAAGATGAATTAGCCCTGCTAGTTTACTGAGCCCATCCGCACAAAGCTATCATTTTTCACCAAAGAACCAGATGTGTGCTTTTTCATAAACGCAAACGATCAATAAAGCCTTTGTTACAAGTCCATGTGTGTTGTTACACAGTCGTTTTGGGGGAGAGCAGGTGACATATTGCGGCTAAGATTAGCAGCCCACACTTGTAGTTAGACTGGGAGATAACAAAGGCAGACACACAAATAGAAGCCAGACAACCTCGCAGACAGATATGCAAATGCAGCAATGGCAGCAGTCCCACTCTATCCCCACTCAACCCGTGCTCCACTTGTGCCAAATGCTCCAGAAGAAAATTAGGAAAAAAATTTTTTTTAGATGTAAAGTTAATGAATAGTTTGTGATTACAAAACAAATAAAATCCATTTCCTATAAAGTATAAATGGAGACTAAAGGACGTACAGACAGTGGGTGTCATTATTGTCGACTATTATTTTACTGCTAATAGTTTGAAGTAAAGTAAGTCAAGGTGTGATAAATAAAGTCAGCCTCAAAGCCAGAATGCCTCTCTTTAAATTAAAAGTCTAAAATATTAGTTCTGGCACAAAACCTAGGAAATGTATCATACAGTTAACAATACCTAGTGATCCATATTTTGCAGTGAAAAAGTGCCAACAAGAGTTTTTTGTGCGATTCGAATTGGCTTTTTGTCAAGGCCTGCCCACGGTCTTGCTTTCCTTAGTTACTGCTGCTTAGTTAGACAAACAATAGAAAAGTGGGATGATTAGGTTTGCTGATATGATTGTTTTTTATGGCTTCAACAGGAACAAATAGGACACTAAATACAGTAGCATGTGATGACTCTATAATAGTGTGATTGTTACTATGGCTGCTATTGTTAACAGCTTGTCTCTAGACTCTATCAGTGCCCATTTCTCAAGGCAGGGGTCTCCGATATCCTCTAATCTAAAGGCCAACAAAGGTTTAATCAAGCTGTTTATCGTGCCACTGTAAATGTTTCAAAAGCTGTTACTGTTGGGGAATAACTGTTATAAAATTAGCCCAGAGCTGTAAACTGCCAAAGCAAAACTAAAGACCACATTAAGAGACATCACATGGTGTTACTTTTCCACATTAGAGCTTCAAATCCATCCAGTTCTTATACGTAGTTTATGCAAAGCTGTCGAGAGGAATAGGATGACAGGGGCAAAACCTATCAAATGATTAATAACATAAAGACTGCAGTTTTAAAGGATAATTTAGGGCTTTACCAAGCAACACTTTGCACACTGCTCTAATTTGTCACTTGCTGATGTTAAATGTGCAGGAAAATGTCTGGCTCTTCACTTGAAAATGAGCTCAAAAGCTAATTAGGCATTGCATTGTTGCTTCATATATTTGCATAATAAACGTGTCTCTACTTCCTAGACCACTTTCCAACTATTTTTGGAGGAACTTTTACTTTTCTACTCATTGATCTGCAGCCAGAGGAACATTTTGAGAACAAATACAAAAAAACAAAACAAAAGTAAGACAATCCACAACATGACAGACAATGTTGTGCGATAAGGGAGTGACAAAATGAATAAGTTATGGGTAATATCCTAGATATAAAAGTGTTATGTTTTCCCACCTGTGGTTATTAATGGGTCATTCCATATTAGGCATGATGGTAGAGAAATACCATTTCATTAACTGAGTGAAATTAGAGGAACTTCTATTCAAAGGTAAAGAACTCTGAGGGTCTAGAAAAAATTACACAAAATGTTTGGTTTTTGTGCCTTTAAGGTTGAAAAAACCAAAACCAAAACAACATGATAATAGCTTCCTGGAGATGAAACACTAGAAAGCATTCTGAGACTTGATTTAGAAAAGCTAATGCTTCTACACAACGCTATCAGAGCTGCCGAGCGTTTTATTGAATTTTACAGAACGGAGAGAAGAACTGCTATCTCAGCAGCACACTGCAAACACACACCACTGTAGTGTATTGGTGGGTGAGATGACTCTGATTAGCATAATTTATATATTATTATTATTTTTTTCTTGTAAAATTGTAAAATAATGCAGATTATTTATTTATTTAGTTAAAAATAAATAAATAAATGAATACTCATGGCAGGCTTTAACAGGACAATTTCATTTCAGAGCAGTCAATGAAAACATATCTCCCTTGGGCGCCTCAGAGGCAAGGACTTTAAAATGTTCTCTGTGCTTTTATATTGATTTACGCCAACTGCATACATGAATGAAACAGTCAGCGGATACGGTGCATCGCAGAAGCCATGAAATCTGCTCAATATCCATTACTCATTCTTTTATGATTAAATATTTACAATAATCAATTGAATCTACCCCATCAGAAGAAGTTTCATTGTCCATAGTAGAGCTGCATGATGTTATGAACAAGTACAATAATCTTGAATATTGCAGGGATAACTTGAAACTATTGAATTTTCACTTAGGGATAAAAAAGGTTAAAACTGAGTTTAAATATATATGTTTTCGTGCTCCTCCTTATTGGTTGAACATACATCCATGCAAAGCATAAATGCCTGGCTCTTGGAATATATTTTATGATTAAATAAACATTATTAGACACAATTTATCTCGAGGGAAATTCAGACACTATCAGTTATAACAAACTATATATACTTTAGTTCTACAGGAATGTTTTACACATATTTATTTTGCATATATTGTCACACATACATTTTTATAGACTGTGCAGGCCTCATCCCATCAATCACTTTAATTACTTTTAAATGTATCACTCTCACTCGATATCGTCTATGTTCTGTTGCATGTGAATAACCACTTTACTTTTATGTACAACTGTATGAAAAATAAAAGAAAAAAAACAACAAATCACAGTGTTTGTCATTATTTGCCGAGAACGACTAGCATAATGTTGAAGCGTATGACTAGCAGGATGTCTCAAGAGAGAAAAATAGTAGTGAGTCATCCTAAGTCTGTCAGTTCAGAGAGTGTAGTAAAAATAACTCCCAATCTAAAAATAATCCTGCTTTGAACAACAGCCTCATTTCTCTGCTTGTATGAAGTGGTAACAGCAGTAGTGTTTTACTGACCGCAGGCAGCCGGTGGCATTACGCAGGACTTGTGAGGAGTGGAGGTGCAGCTTCCGGTCCTCCTGCGTGTGAGGCGACGTGTCCCAGCCCGAGTGAGGAATGATCACAGCGTTGGTCAGCACGGCCAGGGCGTCCTGAATGATGGGCATCTTTAGGGCATCGCATGACGACAGGTTCCACAAAACTCCTGGAGACGACAGAAAGGATGTGCACAGTGAATAATAAACAGCGGTGGATTGTAACTAAGGCTCCTTTTCATCCACTTCTTGTTTATGTAATGGTTGCGCTACTTTTATAAGAGATTTTGGCTAGATCCTGCCATAACTAAAACTAAATGAGAATGAATACATTTCTTGTCACTGTTTATTGAATTACTTTGGCTTCGGCGCTGTCATAAAGCAAAACAATTAGAAGGAAGTGTAGCAATTAGCACCTGCACCTTTAACTGCACAAGCCATGAATTTTAAAAGCTCTAATCTTTTCAAACATAGCCTTTAATTTATTTCATTTCTTGCTCCAGGTCACCAAAGTGCGGCTGTAATTAATAGAGTACAAGGTAGAGCCAGTGAAGGCGGTAAATCACTTACAAAAAGCTCACCTCCTGTTCTTAATCCTCTCCTGAATTCAACATACAGTCAGTGAGCAGCCAAGCAAGAAAATGGAGGGAGTTTTCTCTCGCCTCCCAATTACTGTTCACTTCTTCTGCCAGCCACAAAAACACACTCTCTAACAATTGCACAGACAAAAGTTGCCCTTCTCAAGAGACTCCCTTTCTTCTACACACATCCACAAACACTCACTCTCGCAAATAACCTTGACAATGGCCACAACATGTAATTCGTGTTGACCCGGCACGCTGTCCATTTCCTGATCTCTCTTCTCATAATTATATGTCTGTGGGTCCACCGCTGTTCATATCTGCACTTATCTGCTCTTATTTATGCATGCAATTATGGCGGAAAGGCTACAAATCCTTCGATCCTTGTGTACCCCTCTTTATGTAATTACAACATGTCTTTCTAGGTTTGGATGAGGATTGTACTGTAATGTGAGCATCACGACTCCAAGTCCAAAAATCACCCATTTGAACTGCAGGCAGTGGTATCTGTTTGTGGTCAGAGGGACTTTCTAAACGATTTGCTTCTGGGATCATGATGGTAATTAGCCACGGCTGTCTTGTAAGTGAGAGTGACTTCCCACCCTGAAGAGAGTGAGGAGGGCATGCTGGCTTTTTGATAACGCCGCCATTTGAAGTGGCACATATTAATTCTGCACGACCTCGATGTCGACATGGGGAGTAAGGGGCGGCAACAAGTGTCTTCCTGGCAAATAATGACCTCTAATAGTCTTTCCACAACCATTATAGTGTTACAGAGTGAGGGACTATTTTCAAAGTTGTGTTTTTTTGAGTAAAATTGTAGCATGTCATCAGTAAAAGTTAAAAAAATATTGCATAGGTGATCAAGGATGAAATGAAATACTCGCTTATGAATATGAATAGCATTTAGTATGGGCACAGCTATTTTTGGGGTTCATGCCAGTACTAGTAAACAGGACAAAGTGGAAGAGTAAGGAGTAAGAGACTGCATTTAAACCCTAGTCTGCAATAAAAAAATAAACCAAACAGGTCAGACATGACTGAAAACATGAACATAAAATGATGTGATAAATTGAATATTTTTAGGACTATTTGAAATAAACTGTTCAGGTCAGTACTTTCTCTCTTAATGGGATGTTCTCCAGGTTTATCTGAGACATGTTTCATTATTTAGTGTGTTATCATTTTGTTCTTATTTTTTACGTTTTATTATGGTTTATAAAAATGTCACAGTGCAATCAAACAAGAAAAGCAAAATGAATAATTGCTTGACTAGTTTATGTAAAATCCTGTTACAAAGCACATGCACACATCGGGCCACATCCTAGTGATATGCTCTTTTTAATTTTGTGACATCAGGTCTCTATAATGCAGCTGAAACTGAAGTCGACCGAGGGATTCACTAAGCTTCATTTGCATTAAAGGTTCATAAAGTCTCTGCATTCTGCAAGATATGACCATATATTGTAAAATATACTGATCTATATGTGGTGCAGGATAATATATGACACGAAATGTCTTGCTGCAGCTGCAAAAAAAGATGTTTTTTTTTAGTATCCTGAGCAAAGTCAGCTGTTTGCCTGCATCACTCTTTGTGAGTGAAGTATGACATCATCTCCCTGAGGTGCTTCGCTGAAGGATTCAATCTTTGATCTGAAGCACATGCGCTGTAAAAGACGAGGGCGATGCGCACAAAACACCACAGCATGTATCCGACAGAACACAAACACATGGAAGAGTTAATGACAGATGAGATGAAGGAGGGTAATTGCCTCAGTCTTACGTCATGAATGCCCTGTTCAACGGAGGAAGGGAAATGAATCTCTTTGGCCATCTCTCTCTGTCTGTGAAACCATTTTACATGCAACTGTCATTTTACCTGCCCTTCCTTCTTGCCTCTCTTTCTGCAACTTTCCATCCCTTCTACAGACTAACATTTGCATCAAAAATTTTAGCCACAATCCAAGCATTGCAAATGTACACCAACAAACAATCAGCAGTTCTTGTTTTGTAACACGTCACTAATGGCTGACCTTGGCAACAGCAGGACGGCTTAGTGCCAGGAGAACGGCTCCAATGGTGAGCGCTGTACACAACACGGCATGTGGGGCTCACAATGTGCAGGTGATTTTTTACCATTGTCTGTTGTGAGATTTTGAAACAATCAGTAGCACTGAGCTGGAGAGGCTCTTGGTTTCAAACTGAGTCAGTGGCACAGTAGGAACTGTCCTACTTCATGGTTTAATTGTATTCACAGATATTTTTAATCATGTCAAGGTAAAAATTAATTCATCAAATTGTAGTTTGTTGAACAAAATCGTACACCATTCACTTTAGTTTAATTTCACTTATCTTCAAAGAATATGCAAGAAATCTTCAGTTTTCATCATCACATTAACAACGTCAGCAGGTCAGCCTTTTCTCACCTTAAAAATGTTTCTAAAATGAGAGCCTTTGTTTTTCAGCCTGATGCCAATAAATTGGTTCAAATTATTGCAACTCTCTGTTCTCAGCAGCACATATTCTAACCAGGTCAAAGAAATTACACCAGTTCTTAAAGCGTTGAAGTGCAGATCCCAAAATCTTCAATTAAACATTTATGTGAGTGGTTTAAAGTGTTCATGGGCTGGGAACTTTTATCAGTAAAAATTGGACATCTCTGAAGATCAGTGAATTCCAAGTGGTATGAGTTTCACCCATTAGTGTGGATACAGGCCGAGTGTTTGGAGAAATGACAACTCTAGATTTTTTTTTTTACATCAGCTGTAACGAATGCCTGGCGTCAGCTTGACTTTTGTTTTCATAATGAGCAGCCATCGATCACTCTTTAATCACTTGTTCCACACAGGCCTATAGCTATGTAATAATGAGGCCTGCTATCACGTTTACTCAGTTTGTGTCCCTTAATGACATTACCATTGGACACGAGCAGATAACACACCGCAGTCAAGGTCATGGGTTTGAAGTTAACTCTAAGTCATATTTAAAACACTGTATCAATGCAAAAAGTGATGAGCTCATTCCATATGGCTTCAACATGGTTGCTATTTCACCTGTAAACAAGGAAATAGGATATTTTCAGTTTCTGCTAATGAGTGTGTTTGCATAGTTAATGAACTCAGCAGCGTTGGACTGGATACTCCTTATTACTCCATGATGATGAGCAAATAATTATTTTCCTGTTGTTATTGTGCATTTTTGAAACAAATACTTGTGCATATGCATAACATGACACACAGTATGAAAACAGCTTGTTTAATGGTGGCAGAAATGTAACTCTTTTGACACCTACAACATCTCTCGAATATGTCTGCTATTTTTATGTGACATTTATTTCTGTCCACTATTAAATGAGGGTTTTGTAACTCTTTCACGCTGTCATTTTCCTCGTTGGACTTGATACAAATGTACAAACACACACAGTGTGAGCGTGACATCTCTCACATCGAAGCTGACAACATCCTGTCACCTGTGATGTGTGATGCACTCTAATTACAAGTGAACCACAGTCAACACTGGCATGCGGTTAAAAATGCTTGCATGTCTCCATCACTACTGTTTAAAAGCTTAGCATTGATATTGAACATGTATGTATGTTTGTGGCAGGTTTTAAACAAATGCACAGAAGGTGAAAAACAGCAGCAGGTATGTTGTATTTTATTATAAAGTAGACAAATAGATGATTGTTAGCTCAGTAGGTTAACTTGCGCTCCATTTTTGCTTTAGTCAATGGTGCAACTGGTCCTACGTATTTACTTTTCATTATTGTTACTATCCCAGATTGCCAGTTTGGAGAAGCAGACAAAAGCAAAACAACTGGGAGACTTTTCATGGATTTTCTTTCATCATATGACTGTTTTTATTCTGTTCCTCATTTACACAACCCCAGAACTCTGTACAGTACAGGCACCTCAATGTGTCTGAACCAAAATAAGGTCCATTTATCAGGAACATATAATATGGAAATATCCTCTAAGGACCAGACAATTAAATAGACATGCATGTACTTTGGTGTTTTAAATGTTTAGTGTTTAAAATGCTTTGTTCATTGGCCACATTTAGAGCAGTAAATAGTTTAGTCTGTTCTCTGTGACATTGCTTTTGTCTGGATCTCCAAACCAATACATGAGCTATCCAAAAGCTTCTAATTCAATGGCATTTTCAAAATAGTGAATATCTCTCTAAAGTAGACGGCTTTAACACTAAAGACCAGTCGAAGACATCTCTGTGAAACCCCAGAGACCGATATCTGCTATTCTGACACATCCTTTTGTTCCTTTCAAAAGCCAAACCCTTCAAATACATTAAGCCTCAAACAGGGAATGGACACAAACTGTGACCCAGAATCAACAAAGGAACATGGTGAGGCTGAGGAGCAGAGGGCACACTGCCTCGTGACTTTTTGTGCCGTAAAGCCAACTGTACTCGTGAGTGAGACCAAGCATGTGTGTGCTTAAGCCTCGGCGCGTAACTGTGTGAGTGTGAATCTGGAGCTATAGTGAGGCGGGCAGCTCAGTTTCCCACTGTGATCCTGATTCAAAACGCCCAGCTGAGAGATAGTCGGAGAGGCAGGGGCAGCAGGCGATGTCGAGAATGAACGGCGAGAAAGCGGAGAAAGGCAATGAGGACAGGACTAGGACCAATTACCAACAGAGCCGAGCACACAGGGACGAGAGGGACAGATAGAGGGAGTTATTTCCTCTGGGTTTTTGAGAAAGAGGGAAGGGAGCGCGGTCTGTCTGCGTCCGGCCGGTCGTTCAGCTGATTAATTTGTGACAGGAGGGATTTCTGTGCTCCGTGCCTTGAATTGCTGCTCTAATTTATATGGTAATCTTCTTTAAGACTCTGGCAGCATACAAAACCTTTTATTTTGTCCTGGACTAAGCCTAAACCCCTTTCTGTACCAAGTCTACTATATCTATAAATATATATTTATTTATATATATATAAATGCACAAGAACAAGTCGGACATACTGTACCTAATGTGGCATGAAAATACAACCACTTCTGTTGCTAGTAGACTGCTAAGCTTACGTTAGTATTCATGGGGGTCTCTCATTATGGTGAATTACACTGAAAACACTTGTCCGTCAGCACCCATCATCATCTGTCATGTCAACCCAATGTGAAATGCTTCAGGATTAAGGATCGTGGACAGCCTTTGGGTGTTGGGGAAGGCAGCAGTTTGCAATATAATCACATCATCTGGGTTTAATTACCTTGAGCCGGTCTGCACCGTGGCTCTCGTATTACTTTTCCGACACTTCAGTGCTAATAAGATCTGAGGATAAATCTGCAGTCTATATCTGCTTCATCTTTTGAAATCTGGTCGTAATGATGAATTATGTGGGGATGTATCATAAGGCTTAAAACTGTGGAGGATCCCAAGTGCTCTAAAGTTGCTGGATTTATTCCCTTATTCTTGTGTTTAATTCATTTAGTCCACAATTATTCCTTGGTTTAGGTGTGGTATAGTTTTGATCTTTGTTTAACGTTTATGTAGTTTAGTTCTTCTTTTAGTCATGGGTTTAATCCTAGTTTATTTTTCTTTCTCTATTCCTTATGGATCTTTCAGGTTTTGGTTTAGAATGTTAGAAACTCACAAGGTCCAAACCACATTGAATTATATTGTTTCATAATCACTGTTGAACATAAAGCTCTAAGCATGACTGAATAATAACCTGGTCGACTAGTTTTAAACCAGAATAACTCAAATCTGTCTTTGACATGTAAGGCTTGGGAATAACACACTCAGAGACATACAGCACACATTTTTTCTTAAGTGTGGGCTCCTGGTTAAAGGAATCCATTTTTCTCATTTGGCTCCTGGATTGAAATAAAATCCCTGGAGGATTTTGGACGTACATCGGTTTGAAAATTGAGTGGTATTCCTCTTTTAGCCCTGTCATCTGTTCATCCCCTCCAGAGGTGTAAGTGCTCTTACTGCAGCCATTTGAGTGAATTCCAATTAACAGGGAATTGCCAGGATATATACGGTAAAAGCTGTGGAAACATTTGTACAGACATTGCTGGTAATCCTTTAATCCTTTTGGAGGTAACTTTACAAGCCAGGCCAAACTGAGTTGTAAAAATCAAGTCATCTCAGCTATAATTTTCATTTTATGGATGATGTGTGTGTTTTTGAAGGTAACCGTGTCTCCCTCTGCAAATTCATCAACATGACGTGATCAGTCTTTGGAAGAACAAACGTACATTATTATTTCCCTGGACATGCTTTGCCTATGTTGTTCCTACCTGTGAGCAGCTCTCTGATCTCTACATCGGTGGTCTTCCTGAGCAGTCGGACCAGAGCCGGGATTCCTCCGCAGTTCTTGAGGGCGATCTTGTTGTCATCGTTGGCCTTGCCGTAGACCAGGTTTCTGAGGGCTCCACATGCGCTGCGGTGAACGTCGGTCATCCTGTGGTCCAGTAAATCCACCAGCAGCTGGATCCCACCCTGCCGCCGGATCTGAGTGGGATCGATAGAGGACATTAGCATCACGGCAAGACGACCAAGGGATAACATTAACTCAACAACAGACTCGACGTCGTATTTGTGAACTACATCAAACACTCCCACTTTCCAAACTGAAAGCACCTAAAATAGTTAATTAATTATGTATTTAAGTGTCAGCCAGTTCTTCTTTTTACATCTACAGCCCTCCTTTTTCATCTGTCTAGACAAAGAAAAATGTAGGGCAGGTTGCGTTAAAACAAATGACACATTTTAAGCAGCAAAGGAGATCATACAGAGATAAGCCAGTGCCACATTGGGCCAAGTGTCTTCACTTTGTCTGTGCTGCTTTAAATAAGGTGTGTCTCCATAAAATACTCAGAGCTGCTGCATCCCTTAGCACCCAGGCAACAATTTCACCAACAACTTGACCTGAGTGCTACAATTGTGGCAGCTGGGATCTCAGTTGTAACATTTTTTTTGTGAGCAATCTCAACACCAGCCATCTATTTTCTCGCCTTTTCTATGTGCCGTAAATGTCTGGAGAACTTTGTTTGCCCTCAGATCCGCTGTCTCCATGGGGATTAATAAAGAGCAATTGTGCTGAATTGAGCTGACATTGAAGAGACAGACGTTTTCTCAAGACGCTAATTGATGGCCGCTGTGGAGGACAGCACTACTGGCAGGAACAGTGCTTTATTTGCAGTAGGGTGAAGCATCTGCAAGGAACACACAGTACGATTTATTACACACTATATAGAGCGATGTGCTTAGGAAAGGCTACTGGCTTTTTCATAACCCTTTCATGTGTTTAGACAAGAAACTCGTAAAGATTACAAATTGCTCATGTAACAGAAATGTACAATGACCCCAATAACATTTCTATAATGAATTTAAAGCTGTGGGAGTTTGAGCTGTCAGGTAATAGCCTCTATATTTGTGAGATTGAAATATTCCTGTTAGGGGCATATTGTAGTGCTCTATTTACGTTAAATACATGACGACATATAAAGAAATGGGTTGCGCTGATGCTATGATGGGTGAATGTACAAAGGAAAAGGAGCTTTCAGAAGCCTGCAATGTTCATGAACTATAAGCATTGAGGAAATCATTATTTGGTGCATAATGGATACCTCAGATTTGATTTTATTGTCTCCAAAGCATAGGTGCTGCAGGTAGGCAGCGGCGTTGGACTGGACTGATGGAAACTGATGCTGCAACATCTGGATCACCTCCGGCAGCTCAGGGTCCCTCCAGCCAAATTCTCTGCAAGCACACACATAAGAAAATACATGAATGCAAACGAAAACAACATCGAGAGCGTGGTTGAGTACAGAGCATTTGTGAGTTTAGGTCTGTAGCTGGATGTTTAACGTAAATAACTGGAGGAGAAAGAAAGAAATACACACAATGTACACACTCAAATAATATTATGTAAGTATTTATGATGAATAATGAAGATATACCTTTATACATTATTTAGCAGACCACTTTCTGCAATTTCCAAGTCTATTTTATTTGGGTATAAGTGATATATGTGCAGAGGAAGAAGCACACACTCATAAGGACAATTTATAACTGTACTGTACTATACTATACTATACTATACTATACTTATAACAATACAAAAACTACAAAACCTAAGCATATAGTGAAATTATTGGGTAAAATTATATGCATTTTTCAGTCTTGATGTACACTCTATTAATACCAATGGGTCCAATTTAATAATTCAAAGACCTTATCTTCCACACATATGAGAGAAAGATAAAGCTATAAATCATATTGATCAGTGAATATGCTAAGTCTCATAGATCAATAGTGGGAAGTTTAAAATCCACAGGAGCTTCCCCTTTTCTTCTGACTGGCCTGCTTATTTGGTCTTACTGTGGAACCTGAATGCTTTTGCCTAAAGGCATGCTTTAGGCCCAGACACACATACACACACACACACACACACACACGCTAACCCACACTGAGATTTCTTGGCCTTGAAGTGTGTGTACTGTAAGGAGGTGTGTGTGAGAGAAAAGAGAATGAGCGTGAGAAAGATGGGGTGTGAGGGAATGAAGTTATGGTAACGTTCAAAGGGAAAGGGAGGCGGGTTTATCCGTGTCGATTATCTGTAACCCACGGCAACAGTACAATGAAGCTTCTTGGATGACAACCAGACACAGGTAGCAGGTTTTTTTTGTATATATTTTTTTATTGATTTACTAGTCTTTAATGCTTACTATGATTGGTTAATTATAGTTGCTTACAATTGATTTCTGTTTTTGATGTATGTATTTTGGCTCCAAATTGTACCTAAATCCTTCTTTACCTTGTAACAGTGAGAGACTTGACTATGTTGACTCACTGCATATCTTGAAGTTATTTGATTATAGAGCATGTATCTTAATAATTAACAAAAAAAAAAGAAAAAAAAGATGCATAGGTTTGCCTCCTTTTCTTTGATGTATCTTATTTCTGATGCAGCAACAGCCCTGCGTCCCAGTGGAGATAATTCACTTCAGTGTAATCTGACGTTAACACATGCGCGCTGCAACACTTGGAGGTTCTACCCAACAATGTGTGCTGCCGAGGCAAAAACAAACCCTCCAAAAGCTCAAGGAGAACACAGTGAGCTCTCCCTAAAATGCCAGTGGTGGCACACACTAATAGCACTCTTCCACACATAGCCAGTCATCAAAGGCTGCACAGTAGAGCCAGGATTAGAATGCTTTTGTCTCTAACTTTCATAATGGGCCAATAGGATAAATCCAGTGTTGGGAAAAAAATGGAAACCGAAGAGAAAGAGGTTATTTTTTCTCCTTGTTTTCTCCTGTTCAACATCACACTCTCCCTTCTAGGCACCTTCCCTCTAGCATGTATTAATACTATTATGCACGTATACTAGTATCAGCCTCCATTACTGTGATTAGAGGTGACATAACCTTGTGTAGGTCACCTTGTGGGCTAATTGACTGATAAAACAAGCGGCATTACAGCAGGCCGAGCTGTCACATGTGTTTTTGTGTTGTAATTAGAACGTGGAACACTCGATAACAGCAGTGATACACATGACGCCGGCCATCCATCTAACTGTGGATGTGGCTGTGGATGGAGCCTATCAGGGCTGTGTGGAGAAGGAGGAGGTACAGCCATAAAGTGTAACAAGGGATAGACAAATATTCTGTGACATCACCCATTTAGATTAGGAAGAGGTAATCAGCTACTAAAGAAGTGGATGAAAAGGAGGAGTGATATCATTGTAGGTTACTTTCTATGAATTATGGAGAAAAATGTTTTGATTTTTTTATAGTAATAGTAGAAATGTCAAAATAAAAAAGACATCAAAGAATAATGTTGTTGCCTACAACCAACCATAGACCTATACTGCATTTGAATATATCATGTTTACAACTTATTAGAATGGAAAAAGATTATGTGGGCAGTTTTAATATTTTATTTCCCCTATGCTGTTTTAACATTAAAAACACATAAGCCAAGACACACCCTGAGAAATGATGAACATTTAAAATGGTTGAAACTAACTAAAGATACAACAGTGTTTTGTTTTTGTTTTTTTGACCAAACAAAAAAAACCCCAAATATTCAGATTTCAAATGCTATGGCTGGATGTCCAAAAGCAAACAAACATACATTTGTGTTTTGTTCACCTCTATTGCCTTCGAGACACTTCATGAAATTCATTATACAACATTTCTCACAAACCTACTTTACAAATTAAAAGGGGAAAACAAAGGACACACAAGTGGATGTTTTGATGCAGGAAAGAATAGACAGTTAGAGCTTGAATGAATGAAGTGACACAGCCTAATTGTTGGAAGCCTGTAGGCGTCCGCCCACATGCTCATAAACACTAAAATATATATTTATGTGTGAGCAGCTTATTGTGAGAAGAGGCAAAAAAAAAAGAAGAAAGTGGAGAAACAAAAAGAAGAGTCACACAAGCACAGAGAAACAGAAGAAGAGACAACAAATAGTTCTGGCTGGAGTGGTACATCAAAGCTGATCAAACTCAAATCTTGGCTTGGGGCTGTGATGCTGCACAGCAAATATACATATTAAACTTAAATGTGATGCCTGGCTCCACATGTCAGAAACCCACAGTACAAGATACCACCTATTACTGTGGAAAAATCTCAAATGAAATATAGATTTGAAGCAGGACAACAAATCTAGCTACAGTTAAGGTTGCACAATATTTTTCAAGTGTATCAAGATAACAATATGCATAGTAAAAATATTGCAAAAAGACTGCTTTAATTGTGATAATATGATATTCTGTGTACCAAACCATTCTCTCATCATCAACAGTAATGCTTCAGAGACAGTGTATCTAAATAAAATCACATGCAGAAATGTGGCGGGGCTAGATCCTAACAGAATGAGTAAAATACTACTGAGCCATCTGTGATCTCCCAGCACAAGAGTTCACTCTGGGGAATTTTGTTGGGCCAGAAGGCTTCCTGTTTGTAGGCCATTGTTGCAGTATGAAAAATAACCTTGTTTCAACTGCTACTGACTAAAATGGGAAAAATTAAGGTGAACTTGAGGTGGAAAAAAAATAAAAGCAGAGTAATGATGACGTGCTTGTGTTGGAGGAGGACTCGTCAGAAAAGTGCAACCATCTGAACGATGTTTTCACTGCTGATATACTTAGAGCTAATATTTGGCACTTGAAAGCACAAGAAGCAAGTTACTCAGTGGTTTAGAAAGTGCCCAACAACAATTTTGTAAAGTGTTCTTTCCATCTGCCATGATTTAGACAAACAACAGCACCATCTAAAGTGAACGACAATCGTGGAAGATTATCTTTGTACAAAATGCTGCATGTTTTTTCACTAAAGTTGTGCATATCAGTAACTGAAATCCCCGATGAGAGGTTAATGTTTCATTTGGCAACTCAGTGGACTAGGACAAAGTACTAACAAACTGTCAGTCTGCTCTTTGTTCCTGACCATCCAGGTGGGCTGTCTCGTTCTGCCGTGTGTCTGTTGCTATGTGTGTTTCTGTCACGCAGCCAAAATATTTACACCACAACGTGAGACGGCAGGCTGCAAGCAAACCCAACAATTAAACCCCGGTAAATAAATCAACTACATTTGAATTATGGAAGGCTGGAGGCAGATCACTGCTATATCTGGCTGAAAGGATTTCCTATGAGTCAGGGTTTTCGGGGAATAGTGTTTTGGAACCAGCGAGCGAACGATTTTTGTGCATGTTTTCCCACTGCTGAGCGCTGTCAGAGGGAATGGAGATTTGTGTGATGACTCATTCTGAACACAGACATGCAGACAGTGGCAGGGTCTAGCAGCCCACTGAGTGAAGGGGAGCGCAGGGGACTGTCAGGAATGCTGATTAACTGCATTAACTTTTCAGTAAGGCCTCAAACAACTTTGAAACCTTGAAAAGACTGTTAAATGACAAATAAACAGATCAATGTTAAACCACAAACTCCATTAACTCGTGCTGAAACAACAAATCAAGAATAACAAAATGCTGAGTCTGTGTAACTGTCCTTGAAATGATCCCAAGCCCCTGTTTTCTTTGCTCTGAATTGTTTGAGTCATTGACCTATGGGACACTATGTAATTAAATAGGAGCACAGCCTGACCTAACTTTCAAATGGAGAAATTGAGTAGTCCCTATTGTATTCCACAGTATGCAAACACACAGATCTGCATGAGGAGTATATGTCACAGAGCCAAATATATATCTAATATTGCTTAGGTAATTAATCTATATAATACTTGCTGTACATTACATTATAAATATTACAGTATAATTGCTAAGTTGTTCATTTTAGGCCTAAACAAGTAGTATTTTAGTAGCAACATGAAAATGTGGCAACTCCCAGTCACTATGTAATGCACTATATGACAAGACCATTTGGTAGTGGTGTGTTCTACAACATGTCATGAAAAGTAATGATCAGCGATGGTCACTATCCAGAATGGACCATAATGCTTTTATTTCTTAAAGAACAATATACAGTGTTTTTTTTTCTTTCTTTTTTCAACTGTACACAATAAGTACAAATAAAACAAGCTGGAAGTGAAAGTTTGACAAATTCTCTGGCCACTCAATAAAATGGACATTCTTTCCAAACTGTGTTACAGAATTCCATTATCAGAGGAGTCCAGAGGACTTTTCTTTACACATACGAGATTAACGATGACAGAATAAGTACTGTTCACTATAGAGTTCACCACAGGCTAGTGTTTGAGGACTTAGGGACCAGGAAGTGGTATAAGACACTAGTTCCCTTGTACTTGCTGTGAAATTGGCATCATTTTCTTCTTTACCCAAACTAGAATTACTTCTTGTCTAATGCTGGTTCTTTTGCGCTACTAATACAAACCCTATTTTACCCTTCTCTAATTACATAAAATGACGTTAAAACCATGTACCATACCCTAAACTGTGCTCACTTGATTTGTTATTTGTTGTTATGAATTGCATAGCCTAGAATCACATGTTCTGGGGGAGACGTTTTAGACAGCACAATATATGACATGCTCTGCCTTTGTCCTCTCCTGATCTCCGATCAGAATAAGAAACAGCTCCCTCAAAAGCCAAACAGAAAAAAGAAATGTAATGTGTAAATGAGACTGAGAAAGAACCCACCTCCATTGAGAGGGAAACAGTACAAAAGGCACTGCAAGAAAAGAAAAGAACTTATGCAAAAAAGAATTATGAAATGGCAATTAAATGAGTGGCAGTGCCTGGTATTTGAGAACAGGCTTTTACCTTAACTTGAGTTGAAAAATGCCAAATGAAATCCACAACAAAACAAAAAGAGGTGTGTATGTCCGTTTCCAGGCAGACTTTGTGTATTGTGTGTTGGCATAGCTGAATAAGTGAATGCCCACTGAGGCCAGCAGAACTGAACGAAAGGTCAGGAGATGTCAGGCAGAAACAGACAAACACAATCCATTTCAAGACGGTGACCATGGATCAGAGATTCTGGCTGGGTTTATGAGCATGAAATCAAATGAGGCACCTTCATGATCCACTCAGATGTTGTCTTATGTAAGTCTTTGTTTTAGTGTTTCCATAAATAGATCACAAGCTCTTTGAACAACGAGATAATAGTTTATCAGTGGATGCAGTTGTACTCAAGACCAGACTAACAAAGACCCAGTGCATCACTGAGGTGCACACCGCTGTCACACCACTGACAAACCTATAGTGGGTTTGCTAGAGCTCGTTTGGAGGGGTCACATGTGAGTGTCACAAGAATCCTATAGACATATATGACAGATGGTCTTGGTCTTGATTTTAAAATCATAAGTCATCCTCTATGTCATCCATTATGTAATGTCAATGATTTGTGCATATTGTATCAGTAAAACAGTTCTAAACAGTTTTTGCTATGTTTGATAGTCCTTAACTGTGAATATTATAGACATTTAACATGGGCCCACCCCTTCCATCATTTAACCAAAATGCTAAGGATGATGAGACAATCCACATAAACTTGAGCATCACATTGCACAATGAGAAATCACCAGGACACACCAAAAATATTATTGTAAGGATGGAGTAAATGGACTGATGGATGGAAAGCCAAAGGAGAGCATGAGTATAATATAATACATAGTAAGCCCGAATTGCAAGGAATCAGACAATGACTGTGACTGATTGAGCCAAATGGCATGTATACAAAAATCTCAACTTATTTTGAATCTCTAAAATGTGCATGTGGTGACAGTACAAATGGGAAATGCCATGCCTCTATTTACAGTACACATCAGTGTTGCATAGAGAAGATGGAGAGGTTCAGTGAATGACACATAAGTAACATAAATAGATAGACAGAGTGTATAAGTAAATAGTTGGAATTACTTTGTCATTCTTTGCTCGGCTTGATTTTGATTCCACACAAGGAATTCAGGGTCGTACCTATCGAGGGGGGACAGGCAGAGAGAAACAAGAGAGAGGTATATGTTGGCTGTCTTGCAAAAAATGGTTCAATAATAGTAGTAGTAATAAAAATATAAAATAGTGAATATAAATCATTATGTAGCCATTAGACTCATCTTTCTCTCTCAACAATTGGTTCTCAGGCAATGACAGGCGGGATGGGGGCATGCATGTAGAAGGTGGGGATGGTTCTTATGGCGGGTAAAGAGAGGGTCTTTCAAGATGCACATAGCTTCTAAACCTGTTCTGTGATGAAGGAGCAGGAGAGACAGTATGACACAAATTTGTGACACACAAAGAACGGATTAGATAACTGTTATGCTTTGCCTGCCTCTACAATGAATTATATCACATAGTTTGGAATTACCTGGTTTTCATCTGGTCAGAAAAGTCAGCCAAGCAACATAGTCCACCAAGTCTCTGTTTTATTGTGCCTAAGATTGTGTGGCTGCTATGTAAAAATACCCACAAGTCATCTATGTATTTTTAAAATGTATGTATGGAAATTTGTATGAACACAACTTTTCTCATCAAATTTTTGGATATTAGGCGCTGCCAGTATCACAGAGAAAGTATTGCACACAATGGAATTAATTTATTGTTGATGGTGCATAAAAGATGCGTACAAGGCTACATTGTTTGATTAATACTGAGCTGAGAGGTAGTAAAATTAGATAAAAAAATAAATATTTGCTTGGACCCTCCCTTTAGCCTTAGTTCACAGCATTCAAAAAATACATGTATCATTCTGACACTGGCTGAGCATGTCATGAAGGAAAAGCAAAATGCCATGCATCACAAGTCAGTCTACTGAATGAGCAATGCAGATGTGATGTCTTAGCTATACAACCAACAACACTGGAGCTGAACAGACAATGTGAGTGAGATGCGCAGGAGAGCACAGAGAAATAAACACTAGGACAATGAGTGAAGGAGGTAGCCATGGTAACACAAGATGTCTAATCTAAAAACTATTTGATATATCTTTGGCATGTTTTCAAATAACATTAGTTATTCAATCACCTCTAAACAGCGCCTGAGCTGTCAGCTTTGTTTGACAGTATGTTGTTAGTCACAAAGCAAGGGCTAAGGAAGTGAATCCAGGACACAACTGGATTACTATTTCAAACTTTTAACTAGGACAAAAGTGATAAATGCATTATTGCAATGATGCTGTAGCTGTCTTTTTATTCTTTATGTCATTGTATCCCTCGCTCTCACACACACCCACATTCCTGCGCAAATTTTCCTGATATTCAAGCAGACTTCATGCACTTTCCACCTTAACTGTGTTGGCCAGCTGCACACAATGTGACTGATTGCCACTGACAAGGTGGCACTCCACTCTTAGCAACAATAGCAAACTTTTAAATTGGACAGAGAGGTGTGCACAGGCATTCATACTGCACAGGGAACAAGTCCCAACACCAAGCAAACTAGAAAGGATAGTGAAAGATGTGGCGTGATGTGTGCCACATACTAAAGCCCAGATTCAACCAGCCTTTTATTGTATTGGACTGTCAGAGATTAACAGTCAGGCATCTATTGAGGTGCTTGGAAATTATTGCTCATATGTGCAACTTTGAAACAACTTTGAAGCTTGCAAATAAGCTTTGAACTTAACCCATTTGATCCCATATGTAGCTAGACCTGAAAATATTATTATGCCATGAAATTGAAAATAAAAGTAAGTTTTATGGACACTTTGTGAAAAAAAGTTGGTAAGATAATGACAATACATATTTTTGCAAGAAGTAAAATAACTTTTACGTTGTTGGCCATCCATCTTATCTTTATTTTTCTCATCAAAAACACTGTAATCATTTTATAGAACAGCCAAAACTCATCAGAGGTTTGTTGTTTTCAGAGAAAACTATGGCCACATAAGCAGCACTAAAGACCCCATCAAACAAGCTTGTATTGTTTTCTATTTACATTGGGACCGGTGAGATTAAATGGGTTGATTTTCTAGCAGTATTTGGTGAATCTGGCCCTCAGTAAGTTCAGTGAATGTGGAAAGGGAGCAGAACAACAAGCTTCATCAACAAGCCAGAGCTGAGTGTTAGTCAAGCTTTCCCCTCACCTTGGGTCCTTCTGGATGCTGTCCACTGATGGGGACCGGCCCAGAGCAGGCTCAGGGGGCAGCGCCGGCCCCGATTTGCTGTAAGGAGACTCTGTGGAGGGACAGAACTGCAGAGTGCGGTAGGGGTTGGCGTAGTCAGACCCGCCTCCTGTGGCAAAGCTTCCTCTCTGAAAGGTGCCTGTAGTGCTCTGGCTTCCTGTTCGCTGCAAGGGGATTGGGTCAACACCAGGGGAAGGCGGGGCTAAAGAGGGAAGAGGAGTGTAAGGAGAAAGCAAATAACTCAAGACCTCTTGGTACAAGTGGTTCGCTAGTGGGTCTGGTGTTCAAACAGGTGGGACACGGGGCCGATTAAAGCCAACAGGACAAGGATATACAGACACAAGGAGCAAACATGGAGTGGGGCACCCAGCAAAAGATCAAAAGAAGTAGCACAGAAAAGAAGGGAAAGAAGCAAAAAGAAAAAAAAGGCAACACTGTAAAATACATAGACACAATCTTACATGTTCACAGGCAAGATAACTTTAAAACATTATCTCACCAAATGTTTTTGAGATTATAAAACCTGTCTTTTAGTGAAGCTGGATTCTGAAACTGCAATGTTAAAAAAAACAAACAAACCTGTAAATGAAAATATTGAGAAGCTTATTTGACAAAGCCCCTCAGTATTTTTACTTACTACACTTTCTTTTTCCATCACAGCAGTGAAACCAGCTTTCTTAATCTAACATGCATGCAGAAACAAGAAAAGCCCATATGTACATCATGCAGGGGTAAGTACAATATCTTGACAGCAAAACCATTTTTGTCCAATAAAGCAGGACAAGACACAGAGACATAACAAAGCGCAAAAAAATAACATTTTGTTAAAAGGTCATATCACATTCTGTACAATGACCCGGTCTTATGAGTTGAACTGATTCAATTATTAATCTAACCCTGCAGTAAAGACATCTGCTGTCTGCCTGCTCCAATCGATTTATTGTCTTCAAACTATTTATAGAGACATTAAAGTGAGATGAGCAGAGGCTAGGTCTGTGCATTTACATAAAATATAATAGCATAAATATAATAATCACATTTAACATTCAGAAACTCTTAAACAATATTCATGTGCATGATGATAATGCTTGAGATGTAAACTCATTCTCTTTAAAAAAAAAATGTCCCACTTCCATTTTATAAAATGTCTGCTACTTTCACAAAGCAACAATTGATGGCCTTCAATTTATTGGTGAAAGTGTTGCTAGACAATTGAGCTTTTGTTTCTGTATATTCTTTACAGCCCATTCATTACTCTTGTTGTTCTGGTCACCAAACCGGCGGCACTTCATCTACAGCATTTCAGGACACGGCTGATTTGCTTTGATTTTGGAGCACCCAAGCTAACGCCCATGAGATTAATTGAGATTAATTTTCAGCCTTGAAACTAATTAGTTAACAGACTGTGACTGAGAGACAAATTGCCACTGAGACCCCAATTGGATTTGCCAACCTGATCTTGTAAAAAGCCATACATGATCAGATGGAGAAAGCAATTCTCTTAGTATCCTTAGCAGCTTTTCATATAAGATGGCATCATTAAAAACACCTGCCTTTGAAGTACGCTGCGTCATATCTGTCTAACTTCATACTCCACTGTTCCTCATTCTAATTCTGGCAACCTCCTGATGTCTGCCTCCAGTCATGGGCTATATTTAAAGCAATTTGCTGGATAATTACTCAAGCTATTTTAGTGTGTTTAATTTCTGTGAGTAGTATTGTGTGCTCTTTCCCTCAGTACATTCACAGTACTCTTTCAGTTTTCATTGTTAATTTAAATATCAACACTATAGATCAGCTATAACAAACTGCCACGTCAGTCTACTGTTATGCTCAGTACTTCCATTTCATACTACCTCCAGATTGAGTTTCACAGTCAGTATTTGACCATAACACATTAAAGAAACTCTCTTTGCTTTCCATGATATGTATGACTCCCAAGTGCTCACCTTGCCCTCGAAGATTCGATTTGGTGTAGACTCTGTCTTCATAGATGGGGTCGATGTGGTGCTCAGGAGACTGCAGGGGTCTTAGTTCAGAGCCCAGGTGACTGTGCTGGCTGCTGTAGGAACCTCTGGAGCCTGGAAGACAGAAACACAAGGTTTAAAAGTGGCCTTGTCAAAGCACAAGGGCCCTAAATACTGACACAGTAGCCTCCTTATTCCTTGTTCTTTTCCAGTTCTTTACAAATAATTAGTCTGGTCTCAGGCACGGAGCATGACATAAAGCCCTTATGGAAATAGCTTTGAAGGAAAGGGATTCCAGACTCATACATTAACCACATGCATCTAATTAGGTAATATTCAAAAGGCAGTAACCCTTTTAACATTGAATTAAACATGACATTTTGACAGGTTTTGTCCACACAAATCCACTTTTTAAAACAGTGTTTGGATGAAAACAATCACAATCTACTTTCTTGTTTTACTAATTACAGTAGATGTCAGTAGACATCTAGTGTCAGTAGATTTTACTTCCACTAGAACTGGTAGTTAAGCACCAAACACAATCCCCCAATGCAATGTTTGCAATGTTTTCAAAAGTTTCCCATAACACCAGTAGTATGATGTGAAACTGCCACAAATGGTATTAAGAAACATATTAGTATGGACATAGTATGATTGGATTTAATGTGTGTTGAAAATGACTGATGCAAAAATCACAGATTTGTTTAAATTCAATGTCAAATTCCTATTTGTCTCGTATGAATTGCTTAAAAATTCACAACATTCGCAGTGTAATGCATTTCAGATAAAACCTCAAGCCAGTTTTATCACATCAAAATTCGTTTTCCTCCTTGTTGTTGCTCATGCTGCTGAATACCAATTATCCATGAATGAAAAGAGGGCTCGTATGACCTCGGTTATTATTAAAATAACTGCTCTCATGGGAATGTAGACTAGAAATTTGAATTTGTAAAATTTGGAGGTAAATGACACTTATATATATATTTCAAATACAGTTTCCATATAGATGAAAGCACTGCACAAGACACACAACACTTAAAGGGTAATAAAAAAGTTGCATTGACCTCTACCTGCCAGGCTCCCAGGCCTCTTCAGGGTTGCGTTGGCGTACAGCTCGTGGGAAATCTTATAGGTGTCTGCTCCAATGTGATGCAACATGCGCTTAGTTGGAGACAGAGTAGCGTAGTTGCCCACGACGGAGCTGAGCTGGTGGATGGGTGACGAGGTGTGGTTTCCTCCTGTGGAAGCACCCATGGCCAGAGGAGAGGAGGAGCCAGCAGCACCCGACGCCACCATGTTGATTGGCGATGACGTGCTGCAAAACCGAAAGACACAACCGTGAGTTCCAGTCTCGATCCTTATTCTACTAAAACGGGTTGATGCTGAATTGGACTTAATTTAAAGAACAAAGGAGAAAAAGTACTGTTTGATGCAATAACACAATTTTACTTTTTCTGTTAAGCACAACACATGTGGTATAAACAGTTGCAATTCAAATTACTATGTCACCAAGGGTTTTAGTTTAGTTTCGACAAAAAGAAAAGTTGAAATCTGTAGTTTCAGCGCCAGGAAGACCCACTTATATTTAGGTTTGACCTCTGCTATGTACCGAGCATCATCCATCCATTACGTTTGAATGTGTCCCATGTGATTCCCTAACGTAATGGAACTGGACCATTAGAGGGTGAAGTGCTCTTTAACTCCCTTAACGTCTAGTCTCTAAGTAGCTTAAAGGTTGTTATAATTATCTCACAAAACCATAACTAGGAAATAACAGAGATGTTCACAAGGCTCTATCATATATATTGAGATTAGAGGCTTAAATATTATCACACTATATTGAAACCATTGAATTTCATTTTGTGTTGTCTTTGTTTTTGTCTTTGAGCTGAGATGTACTGTGTTTATCACTTTGATGTAATTTATGCTTCAGTGCCTTTAAAATTTAATGCACCAAGGCATAAGCAGACAGAACTACAAAGACAAGAACAAGGCTTTAGACAATTTGCTTGGGACCAAAATCCGTACAGCCACACTTGTACTTGGTCTTGCCTTTAATCCTCTGGACATGATTATACAGTAATATATACAGGTTTTATGGAGCCAGCATGGTGGTAAGAAACTTCTCGTAGAGCTATAGCCAACCGACACAGAGTCCTTTCAAAAGAAGAAATCTCTGCCTCAGGTAAAGTAATTGTTGATTCGCTGTTATTGATCAACAACTGTATCGACCTCCTGCAGTTATATCTTTGTGGTCTGGCGTGAGAGAAATTCCTGTGTAATGTGCACTTAACAATGAGGCCACATTTAATCAATTAGTCTATTAAGTCGTAATGAAATGGAACCCACCTGTAGGACTTGGCGAGTCGGCTGGGTGACTGTTTGGGCGAGGAAACCCTCTGTAATGTGGCATAGCTGGGCATGTCTGAGGAGGCCGAGCCCAGGCGCTGCAGCTTCGTAGGGGATCCCACTGCCTGCAGAGGAGAATTCACAGGCTGTAATAGAAGAGCTGTGCCTCATTAAAGGGGGGTGTGACTCACTTTAAATATTCATCGTCCCGTTCATGTCATTATTTTCAGACAGAAGGACAACTCCCCCTGGAGCAAGAAAGCAGAGAGCACAGACTCCTGATCAAGAGTGAGGAGTTATCAGACCCACCATGAAAGCAGGACTCTGAATGAAATGTGAACGTTAAATGGACATGAAATGTGTCTGCAAGATGGGAACTTTGCAACGCAGACACAGTGGACATGAGAGCTTGTTTAATCAGCTTTTATGGAACTTGATAAAGATGGTGTATACTTTAAACTTAAACCACGTGTAGAATACAGAGCGAGACAAGACAAAGCTGCTCATATTAGGTCAGGTTATGTTCAGATCCAAAAAAAAAAAAAAAAACAAAAAAAAAAAACAAAAAACAAGAAACAAAAACCCAAAGAAAATCGACAAAAAGATTTAAACCAATTAGTTCAAATTTGTACAAAAGAAAAATATTTTTATATATATTTATATATTAAGTGTTTCATTTCATAAATGCACTATACAGAAGCCAATTACTGTTATGTATTCTGGGTTTTGTACCTGTGCAGGTAAAGTGGCACAGGAGTAGTACATGGGTGGTCCAGCAGCAGGGCCGCCCTCAGGAGTCATGTTGAAGGCGCCGCCATGAAGCTGCTGGGCATACGAGTCTCTTTGGGACTGACAGGGAGAGTCAGTCCCTGCTAAATGGGCAGCACCTCGGCTGGATGTCACCTAGAGTGCATGGACAAGGAGGAGGCCAGAAACATGAGTGTGCTTCTCCTCCAGCAGAGCTCAGTTTGTCTGCTCTGGTCAGTTGTAGGAACAGGAAGTAATGGAAGATTACGACTAAGACAAATGCAAAGATTATGAGGTGATTATATACTTTGTACTACAAAATAGAAAGAGGAGGAGTATTTGATAAATTAACACTAATAAAGGAACAAAAAACTGTCTTTAGTCAAAAACCTGACATCATGTGTAAAGGCAAACAGAACACATTTTACCTGCCACTGCATTTGTGTGTGTACCTGATTGTAGCTGTGAACAGCTCCTCCAACCTGCCCACCGCGGCCGGTGACTGATTCTCCCAGTGCCAGGCCTTGGTTGCTATGGTAACCAGCAGCTGCATAGGCATCCTGGTTGTTGAGCTGCAAAGCACTTTGCGACAAAAGACCTTGTCCTATGGAAGTAAAGAGAAAAGAAACACATGCAAAATACAAGGTTACAAGATGCTGTTTCCCAATGTTTCTTCAAGCTACAGTGGCTATAGACCTGAATTGAGAGTCCACTTTCAACCTCTTTAGTTCCCCACAAATTAAATAATAGAAACAACAGATGCTGTTTGTTGCTGTTTTCAAAAAGTACTTCATTAACCAAATTCTAAGAAGTAGACAATTGCACCTTGTTTGCAGTGAGCAACCAGCCCTCTTGTCTTATACCTGGAATATAAATGTGATCTATCAATTCACATTACAAGCAATTCTTTCTGAATCCTAGACTCTTAGGAGAATTGTTGGCTGCCAGGAGAGTTTTAAATAATGTCTTTGCAGCTGAATACCTTATGAACTACTCCTTACTGTTAGTGGCTTTTAGTGACACATTTTTTTAATTCACAAGTTAAAAATTGTGATTTTAACCAAAATAATGAATGATTTCAGTTCAACAATTAAAAAACTGCCCTTACTTCTTAAATGGCCTTGGAGCGGGAGAGATAACAGGATATAAAGCGAGAATAAAAGCAATTCCTTGGCCTCCTTTTTAAGAGACAGCCATTTGCTTTTTAGCCACTATGTTATTCCAGTCTCTCTCTAATGCTCTCTGACCCTTATGTCTCACTCTGTTCTTGGCCTCAATTTCAACATTTCTTCCCTGCCTTTCGCTCGTACTCTCACTGCGTCTTTCCCTTCCTGTATCCATTTCACTTACATTTTATCCCCTCTTTCTCTGCTCCAAATCTTTATAATTCAGCAGTAAGATGAGAGACAGATAGCACAGACATTACAATAGTGCTAAAATTACAGAAACACAATACAATCCTTTCAATAATCATCTCAGGCAGTTTGACTAAACCATGCTTTCAATTGTTCTTTTGATTTTGCAGTTTTCATATATTTTCATGCAAATCTCTTAACAATCTAAAAATATTTCATATTTTAAAGTCTTTACTAACCGCTCACATACACAATTCCAAACAAACCAATCATTTCTCTTTTCACGTTTGCAATTCAAGTGTTAACTGTACAGAAAACAATGTCCAATCACCACAACATGACATGAATCACACTGCCACTACAGTAACCATTGCTGTACTGGTGGCTATGGCTAATGAATCCGTAAAATCAAATGCACTCTTTCTAGTAATGTGTTTCGATGATACCAGAGCGAGAGCGCATTAACGCTTATGCCAACAGTCCAATCTAATAGATTAACCCACAAAAAGGCAAATTACCGGCAAAGAAAAAGGCCATCAGTTTCACAAAATAATGATGGAGAACACAGCACAGCCATTTACATTACAGCCAAGCCTCTACTCTTTAAGATAAATTTATGTTAAATTTCAATGCAGGCGTTGTCTATTGACTGTTATGATACCAATGAGGCACATGCACAAGGTAAAAGTGTATTTTGGCCAAAACAGCGTCCATTATGATGCAGTCACCAGCAAAAATAT
Organism: Rhyacichthys aspro; assembly: GCA_036850595.1. Lineage (NCBI taxonomy): Eukaryota > Metazoa > Chordata > Actinopteri > Gobiiformes > Rhyacichthyidae > Rhyacichthys > Rhyacichthys aspro. The sequence continues at coordinate 8,796,886 of CM072164.1, forward strand.
AGCACCACACTGAAGGCAATACATTCATGTCTTATTTAAAAGGGCTTGCAAAAACTTTGTGTGGTGAGAAAAATACCATCACTGCAGTATATCAGCGCTAGATAGAGTTACAAATTGTGCAGTCATCTCAAAGGACTTCTGAAGCTGTCCTCCATCTGCAGAGCCTGTCCCTTTCATCTCCGCAGTCTCACTGTCCCTATTTTTTGCCAGCAGTCTAAGATCCTAAACTAAAAAACAGAGGACATGAAAAACAGCGAGTTTGTAAAAGTACTGAAGAAGAGCGAGGAAAATCACAGTGTGCCAGCGGTCACCGAACGGGACGGATAAAGTCGGCAGCTAACGGCAGATGAAGTCAGTGTGTAAAGGCGTACTGAAAAATAAAGTGAATACTGACTTTGAAGTGATGCTGCATTATTTAAACTGAGATATTTAGCTAAGTGTGCTGGATGAGTTTACTAGGTCAGGGCCCTCTTGTCCAGTATAAGCTCATCTTAGTGACTGCACACACACACACACAGACACACACACTGGCATTAAAACACAAAACGCAATGGAAGCACTTGTACTCGCTTGGATACACACTTTCACATCGCGACCCTGATGTTTGCGTACAAAGCCGGGGGATTTTTTCCACAGATTTGGTATGCCACTTTAGGTGTTTTACTGTGGCCAGTGGGTGTTTTAAGGAAGAGAAGGGTCTCATAAATACATTATCGTTCAGATAGCAAACAGAAAAGGCTTGACTGAATCTGTCTGAGGTCAGCAGAACAGTATATGGAAGCTGCAGGGGTGTGTTAGTGTTTAAGATAGAAGTGTTGCCCTGAAACAGCTGGTCCAGTCTCCCTGTGATGTAGTCCACAAATACATACTTCTACATTTGCACACCACATACTGCATGTATATTAACAGCTGTATTATATAACCAAGTGTGAATTATTTTTTCCTGTGTATGTGCCATGTTCTGGTTCTAGAGTGTTTTTGCTCTGCATCGTGACCAGCATTTTCTATTGACACCTTTAAATATTGAATTAACTGTCTATTTTTACATTTCCAACTAAAAGGTGTGTGCTCTTGCATTACGGCATATATCCACTATTTGTCCACTGTTCTTAATTTTTTTGCAATTACCTTTGGCATCCAGGTGTACACTTATATACCTTTGTAAATTCTATGTTCTCTGAATCCTTTAGGCTGAGTCACTGATCATAGGCAAAATAGAGTACCTAGCTAGAGTACCTTAAAGAGGCACTGTGTAACTTTTAGTCGGTCGAGGGCGCAAGTGAAGACTATCTAAGTGGCAGGTTTGGAATAAAAAAAAACATGTCTTCTGAAACTGTAGGGTATTATTGTAGTAGTGTAGTGTATTTGGTACAAATACGACTCTGCTAGGGTCCAGTGTATTAGCCTATTTCTGGAGCCTCTATTTGAGCCGTAAAGAGCTTGTCACTCACGTAATCTCTTGCGATAACTCCTCGTTCCAGGGGCATGAAAGTTACAATAAAATGTATGTTTCTGTCCAGCTGAGGGTCCTGTGTTATTCAGATGATGATTTATGATGCTACTGATTTCATGTCTAAGAACCATTCAATTTGAGAATATGTATTTTGGGGCTTAAAGTTACATGGTGCCACTTTAACTAAACTTTTAACACATATAGCTGAGTGAATATGACTTGTATGTGTTTTTAATACATGAACCATACCAATATGTACAGTTATCAAAACATAATTACTTTGTTGTCATGTTTTATTGCAAAACACTGGTTGTTTAGAAAGACATTAGGCCCACAGTCTAAACATACTACATGCTGTAAATCATGCTAAAGTACTCTGTAAGTTTTCACGATTTGATTTTAGGGCTTCTGAAGTACTGCAGCTTCAGTTCTGCTATGCCTCAATCAAAGCCTAAATATGTTGAGATGTGAAGGGTTCTTGCAAGATTCATTTCCTTGTGAGATGGTTGCCTAGTCACTCAGAAATACAAGGACAAGTATGTGTCGAGCTGCACCACTTTGAATATAAAAGAGAGGTTGTTGTTCTTCCTCTTTCACTTCAGGGAACTATTGAGATGATTTGATGCCATATATTCAGATTTTATAAGACAAAAGTTTATTCTGTTGACCACAAAAATGTTAAAGAGCAAAGAAACAACAGTATTTTTGGTCATATTTGACTAAACTTTATCAGCCTTTCTCATTGTTGGTATGTTTGGTTAGATTACAATGATTAAAAAACAAACCAAACAATTAACCCGGACGGCTGGTCTATTGCCTTTATAATGCCTGTGTTGTGTATTGCGTGCATGCCTTGAGTCCCTCCCCTCTGCACTGTGAACAGCAGGCCAGCTGACACCTCAGTGGGAAAGGATTAGCATATCAAACTACTGGCACGGCTCCACATGTCTCCTGACAGCTACCTCTCTCCCATGGCGTCCACTAAAGAAAAGATACAGGTATCATCTCCGGGACTGGCTGAAATAAGATCAGGGTGAATCACAGAGCCACCATGAGATGTTCAGGCGTCACACAGGGCTCTAGTAAACAAGAGGTGCACATCGGGGAAGTACAGCAAAACTCAACAACAACAACAAAATCTTTAATAATTCTTCAGCTGTGTTTTCATGAAGCATCCAGCCTTCTCTTGGTCATTTTTATATTTGGAGTGAATTGATGATAATAACCACATCTACGTCTGCTGCCTGGTTTTCTGTCTTCTTGTTGGACAAAAAAGCTGCAGTAACCCTGACAACCAGTTAATTTCTTGTATCAGCATCATTAGAATGACTATGCACGATGATAATGTAATAATATTGTAGTATGTACAGTGATTGTCACAAGATCATTTCAATTCTGCAAAATTGCTTTAATATAGAAGGGAATTAGTATGAAGAAAGCCTTAGTTATTCAGGTCATAACAGTCCATGTAGCTAACAAAAGTCTTTTATCAAGAGGCCACCATTTTGTCCTGTTATATTTGACCTATAAATTATAGCTACTTACTGTCTCCTGTACAAGTGTCCTGGGAGTCCAAGATTCCTGATTCCTGAAGTGACCGGATGCAGGAGTCCACCAGCTCCAGGCCTGTCGTCAGTTCCTCCTCAATGTCTTTCTGTCCATCTACAGAAGCATAAACAGACTGTTATATGTCTTACTTGGAAAAGTGTGCCACAATATAATAAATAAGTAAGGATAAACTAAAGGGATGTTCATACCTGTCTCTATTTTATTGTCTTCAACTAAGAATGAATTGGCAAAATGTGATTGAAAACTCAGTACTAACATTAATCTGTTGTGCTGCAAGAAAGGTAATGGTAATACCGGGTGCTTTATAAGTAGATTAAGGAGCCTGAAGTTATTGACTTCACCTGACACTTTTGCAGACAGATGCTGATGCTGTTGGTGAAACATTTCCATTGCTGTCTGTGGCATTAAGGTGAATTTACTGACCCTCACACAACACAAGCCAAAACTCAATTTTAAAGCTGTCGAAAGCAGAAGTGATGGCTTCTTAATCATTAGTGAGGGATGAGTAGATCAAAATCCCCGATGGGGCTGGGGATAGCTTTTCTTTTTCGTGACAGACTGAATTTAGTCTTTTTGAGGCCAGCAGCTCAGCAGATGGGTAAAGTGGACCGCAGTGGACACCGACAGTCTTCTGTATGAGCTTTTTGTGTTATTCCCCTCTTTGTTGGCAGAGGTCACAAACTCTGCACTGAGCTAATCAATCTACTCTCAACTCTCGCCACATCACTACGTGACTGACAAAGAAGGGTTAGAGAAAGAGAAGGAGACCCAAGTGTCATGCATGGGTGGTGTTTCTCATAAGGCAGACTAAAATGCTGTCAAAAGAAGCTGTCAAGCCCGAAGAGGTGTCTTCATTTGACTTTCAAATGGTCCAAAGGCCTCAGCCTCATTGATTCATGTTGTCCTTTATGGAAAACATTTCCCATCTGGTTCTACAGGCAGGTTAAACTAAATGTTAAGAATTGTTTGCAAATGCTCCGTAAACATTAATTATTAACTGTCAGAGAGAAAATCTGTTATGATTTTAATTAAGTTTTCACAGATTTGTTTGAAGCCACTAATAAACATTACTACAAAGTTAAAAGCTTAAATACAAACAGCTTCAAAACTGTGTGTGGGTGGATAAAAATATATTACCTTGGTTGTTCCATCGAAATTTCTCTTCTGCAGAGCTGTAAAAGACAGAAAAAAACCCCAAAAAGTGTTAGAAAGCTTAGCCTATAATGCAATTTACAGCAACACATACCAAAGTACACTGCATCTCCATTTTTACTGATTATCACATTTCATTGAAGAATGTTTGAAGCCTTGGGTAAAAATTACAATAAAACTAGATCAAAGAGCCATATCAGTGTCCATATTAGAGAAACATCCAAAAGTAGTAGACTGTTAAAAGCAAAGAAAGAATGTGGAAGAATGGAGCACAGGGATTTGAGATCAAATTTCTTTGTAAGAAATATATTGAAAATAACTAGAAAGATGGAAATGTGACAATGAACCCTGAACAAAGAGAAGACACGCATTAAATCTAAGATGATATGGTCAGATGTATCAAGTTGTCGCATGTATCCAGATCCACACTATATATGCCTGCCATAAACTTTCGATAGAAGCATCACTTAAGGTGTTAAGTGCTCCTTGGGAAACTTGTCTTGTGATTTTTGCCTCTGAGGTCATCTGAATCAAGTGCCTGGAGTGAATAGAGAGCTCTCTTCTGTTCACATATCCATAACCTCACCTCCAGACAACCATCACTTAGCACAAGGACTTGGGGAGTCAGAGGTTATGTTCAGGCCTCGAGAGCCTCAGAAGTGCTGTGAAGACACTGGCCAACAAGTTCTATTTCAGAATACATGTAAGAATTTGATCAGAATCGAAAACTGGGGACAGTTTCAGCGACATTTGTGGAGTTTTTGTGACTCTTGAGTTATTTGGATAAGCCTCTTGTGCGCTGATAAGTAGGATAATCTAATATAACAGATAATCTTGTCAATTAGTTAAATGGTTACTTTTGGTCTGAATCTGCCTTTGTCCAATTTGTGACTATTGTGAGCAAGCCAAAAATAAATAATGATGATAATGATGGTTGGTGGGAGTCATGTGATCTTTTCAGTTGACAAAGAACAAAATGTTAAAATGACAACTTGACATTAAAGGAATTAAAAAAAAAAAAAAAGGCCTGCTACAGTTCATTCACTTCCATTCAAAATACTCCCAATTTGGCGACCCATGCAGTCTCCCAGGAGGGTGTGATTTAAAGGCTTATAAGACCAAAGACCACAAAAAACACCTTTGATATAATTATGATCCTTTTTTCTGCTTGTACATGCTTCAGACTGGTACAATTTGGTGTGAAATTCTCCATCCAAACCCTAAAGCCTCTTAGCAACAAATGCTTTTTTTTCACTCCCTGCAGACACAGAGCAGATGCTATTAAATCATGCCATTGATTAGCTTCATTGAGTTCATGCGTGTGGTGTATGTTTATGTGCTGTGTGACGGATCGCTGAAGGGAGTCAAGCGCTACATGTTAATGGGACCCTCTGTCGACAAAGCAGACTCCTCATTCATCAGGCATTATTACGCTGCACAATACACCACAGGGCACACAGAGGCAGATAGTACTTTCCAGAAAAGGCACAGAAATGAATCAGTCCAAAGAGGATGTCTAAACTTGATGAGATGCCCAGTTGTAAAAACGATGATGATCGGATATGTTTTCAGTGTCACTTCAGAAAGTCAGATCACAACAACGTGGCGTTCTGCTGCACTACTCACTGGAAGTAATGCCATGTTATTGGAGGATGTTATTTTAACCAAATTAAGAAGCCTCCGAAATTTAGTTCTAAGGAGAGGGTCTATAACTGGGGTTGGAGTTTTATGTCAGTGAAAAGTTTTAGCTTTCTGGCCACATCTTGTTGTACTTTAGGGGTCAGCATTAAGTTATTTTGAGCTGTTCTTTGACAAGTAAATATCCATGTAAAAACTGAAAATAGGTAAGCACTTTATTGTCTTTGTATTATGTCAGTGCATTACTTAGTACCCCTGAAGCCAGAACCTTCATCATCAGCACTAACAAGAGGGTTAGCCTACATGTTTTCAATGGTATTGGGAAAGACTGGAGCATCAGGGGGAAGCCACACAGACTCAAGGTGAACGCAGAAAGACAAAAACAGTAAAATGGGCAAACGTTTTGAAAATGTAAAGTTATTATGAGATATTCCTCTGAGTATGATCTTTTCAGTGCAATCACTGGCCACACAAGCCATCCTCCTCATGGCCACCAGGTACCAGAAACTCTCTATCTGAATGAGCCTCATTGACCTCGTGGCTGAGGAACCACCCAGAGTTAGTGTTTCCCCATCGAATCCCTTTGCTAGATCAATGAGATGTGACAGTGTAATTAGTGAGCCGAGGCTGGACTAATTGACAGTACGATCAGCCGGCCTGCTGCAGGTCACGCCACTGCACGGCCACTTCATCACTGTTAATGACATAAAGCACGTGCACATGTGACAGAGTTTGAGTCAACACTGGTGTAAGTGTTGGACTGTGTGGAAGTCACTGAAACAGTCCTAGACCAATGGAGGTGCTAAGGAAAATGTAATTATATGATGCAGTAATCATCATATCCTGCTGCACAGCGTGGATGATTTGCATAAGCCGAAATAACATAATCCTAAATAAAGGACAATGTTGTTTACAGCTCGACTGCTCTGACACAATGCTGGATTATCTCCAAAGGCCTTGAGCTACTCTTTTAAGATAGAAAAACTGACCTTGCCAAATTAGAATCTCATTAGAAAGCCTCTGAAAACCCATATGTTAAAAACATGAAACTGAAAGATGAGAGAAGTTTTGATTTTTTATTGTGCAACCTTTAACATGATGATTTTGACAGGGGAGGTTTTTATCTGAATAATGACATCCAACTTGGTGTTAAATGGCAACAAAAAAAATAAGTGGATGTTTGATCGATATCACCAAAGGGCAAAGGTCAAAGCTTGAAGCTCTGTAATCATATTGGCATTGAGACATGAGTTGTGACCACAAAGGATAGCATTTTTTTTTTCACCTTTCAGCTGTTAAAATGAAAATCTGGACATAAAAAGACAAATAATCTGTTTGATTTTGACTGGTTAAAGTCCTCAAAAATAATACCTAACGTTATTAACTAAAATGAGCTCATAGCCCAACAGCAACCATTATCTGCCATTAGCCTTTTCTGACAAAATCTTTTACAAGTGCGACACAGCTCCAAATCCAGCAGCATAATTTAAATGAAGTAAATCACAAGTTAGATAAAAGCCAACAATGATCACACTTGAGCCCTGTTAAATTTGGTAGAAAGCACCACTTTGGTAATTTTCAGGAGGATAAAAGAACAGTACAGTGTAATGTTCTGTAATTTCCATCATCAACTCCTGTTGTACATTCTGACCCCGAAGACCACATTGTGGTGATTTGGTGCAATTTGCAGCAAAAAATGTATTGATGAAGCCGCTGCTGTCGGTCCATCTCATCTAATCTACTGGAGCAAATAACAGCAAGAAGTTGGAGCAATGACATGAACCTGACAAAAAAGAACAAACAACAACTACATAGAGGCCAAGGAAGAAAAAGACAAAGCGTGTGCTAAATCTAATGAGGAGGCTTTCATAGATGCCATAGATAGCCCCCAAAACCCTGTCATTTCACACACTCTCAAAACACACTCTCAGCCCCATCTATAAAGTAATTCATTTTTTTTTCATGTGTTATCTGCTGACCACAATGACTGGTTCCCTTGTACAGAGATTAGGTTAGATAACAGAGGCATCCATAGAGCACAAAAACAAAGAAACAAAAGCTTTTTGGCTTTTGAGATCCATCAAACAATACCGTGCTGCTGCAAACTATGGTCATTTATATTCAAAGACTAAGCATAGATGTCCCCAAAGTATTCACCAACACATGATTATTCTATTTCTCCAACAAGAGTATTTTTCAGACAGAAAGCAGTTCTCAGTCTGCAACTGGTTTAGCATGATAACATAGGAGGTTGCAAAAAGTATACATAAACCCTACATGTAAAGCCATTTGTGAAGGTTCAGATGTCCAAATTCACCAAGATCATTTTAAGATGCAAACACAGTATAAACAGTATAAACTCCACTGACAGGATAAGATCTAAAATTGACCTTAATTAATGCAGGAGTATATACAAATACAGTGAGAATGAACTGACAACCCATCGAACCAAGTAAAACTGCAATTGGCAACGGAAATAACAAAATGTGCCTGTCGACACTCGAAAACTGCCATAACGCAGCACAAGACGGGCAGCATTTCAAGTTGAAATGGCTTCAAAGAGACCTATAATTCAATGCTACAATCCCAGAGAAGGCAGGAAGCACACCCAAGGCTAGCTCCAACTCACATAAACAATATTACTGCCTGTTTCCATCTTTCACTGTGACAGACATTGATTTGCTTTTTGTTTACACTTTGTTTATCTACTTCATGAGTTACTATTTATTTATTTTTAGCAATACTGATTGAAGGATAGAATACAGCACTGGCAAATATGAGCCTCTAGTTGTGATAAACAAGTCAAATGATTTATGGTTCATTAGGGAAACTAAATTAGAAAAACACAAAACAAAAAAAAAACTTTTTTTTTTTTGTATCATTTTCAGACATGATAAAACTTTCACTGAGAATGAGAGGATGAGAAGTTATAGCGGAAGTCAATGTGGGCCAATCAATAGTACATTTCATGTCTAACAAGACTGGGGCTGTATTGTTGTGCAGCACTTGCTAAAGTAACAAAACAACCTGGAACATATTGTCTACAAAAGAAGACTATCCATCTCACAGTAGTCTTCATATAATAACACTGACATCCTGAGTGCACTAATGGAAATATGATATAGCATGAAAGTCTGTTGTTGTAGATAGACACTGTGACAGACCCATCAGCCAGCCTGGGGAAATTCCCAGACACATCCCTGGACAGCTATTGTGGCCCATTAATTACAGTCTAAGGTGGAAGACATAGGGCCCAAGTGTGCTCTAACAACGTGCTTTATCTTTCCTGGTCACCTGAGTTTTTCCTAATTATGCATTTTGTCAGAACAATAGCTAACTGTTGCCCCTTGTCTTATACAATCTAAGTCTGCTGTATCTCACACCTCCAGAGAGGTGAAAATTCACAAGGTAGGAAATGTCAGCAGCCTCTGGAGAATGTTGAGCACTTCTATGTAGAGGAGGGTTGTGTGCTGCATTATGCATGGCAGGGTGGCATAATGAGATCGTACAGCAATCCTTCAACCCAAGGTTCAAGCTTTCCACCCAGACATGTGATCTTCTGATGTGTGCTACTCACTCCCAAGGCTCCAGTAGGTGAATTTTCCTCTGCCGTTACAATATATTCTTTATATTTGCCACCAAATCTGTCATTAAGATTTTTGTTTAATTTAAATAATACAGGATATAAAATCAAACAACTAAAGAATCAAAATCAACTGCATAGATGTGCTATTAGCCTATAAAGAAAAAATGCAACTCAAATTTTGAATATATACGATAGCACATATTTATCATCATATCCTCTTTATTCAAAACATTGCCATCTTAAAGTCTTTGCTTTGTGAATTAAAACCACTGTGTTTTGTGCAATTCACTCGGAGTTCGGATGTAAAAGACTCCAGGCTATAGAAAAATGAGATACAGTGCCAATACAACTTGTACTTGTTTACATTTTGTCTTTGGAGGAAGTTGTTTGACTCAGAGTTGAGAAGGTGCTGGTGAAATGTGATCCTCAGATCAGAGGGGAACACATATGGGGTGAGAGTTAATCTGATGTCACTGGTGTGTGTTTGCACAAATGTCAAGAAGTTTCATCTGTACACTAGGGCTTATGATAATAGACAGGATCAGTTAGGAAGGATCAGTTTCAGGACAGCTCCTGCAGAAAAAGGTTTAGCCATCGAAGTGTCTTGTAGTGCATAAGAAAACTAAACAGCATAAAAGATGGAAAGTACTGTGAATGGAGCATGGGTCCTTCCCGTCTATAATAGGCTCATACTTAGTAACTTTTTTAGTACCACTAGCATCCCTAGCCTGAAAGGCTATCACTAAATATAGGACCATCCTTCTTGATGTTTTCTGAACTCTTTCAGATATCGTTGTTGCCTCTTTTTGGGTGTGTGGGTGTAAGTTTGGATTATATCACAGCATACCTGTCCACTTACAGCTGTATCAGTACTTTTTCAATCAAGCTGAAATTAGCAGCCTAAAATAAATTTTGCTTGCGAGGTTTAAGCAGATTGCCATCACCCAGTAAATGCCCAGAGTGACTGAACAGCTCAGTCTGTCTTCCGCTGATAATATTTCGGACAGATTTAGTCATTTTTAAAAGCTCAGCAGGAGCTGCCAAACCTGCTAGGACACTGAAGGTGAAGGAGATATCAGTCTATGGTCTAATGTATAGGAATTCAAGTGAGGAGGAGGATTCATTTTCCTTTCCTCTGTCATTGAACTAGAAACATGAGACCTTTTGAAGCGAGTGATTAAAGCACAGCAGGATGAAGCTCTGCACGCCATTCCTGTTGGCCCATCCACATGCTCCAAACAAATGCCTAGACAAGGAAGCAGAAGTCTCTTGTGACCCACTAAATTGGTCAGATTGACTTCCCAGACTGCCAGTGTGTGAGGCAGCCATTTTGACTCCGGGCCAGAAGTTAAATGAGAAGCCAGGAGGACGACATGTTGGATCTCTGCGTGAAATCAGCAAGTCCTTACCCTCCACCAATCTGTGAAGTGCCCAGAGACCGGGAGCATCCCTTGAGGTGTCTGTCTACATGTCTGTCTTAGCAGATAAATAGTCCAAGTTGCCAACACTCTCCAGTCCTGCCAATCAGTCAAGACATGTCATAAGAGACACACTGGAATGCATCTTGATAAAAATGATGTCTCTGTTTTGTCTGACATTACTGTTCAAGCTTTTGAGTGTTTCTTCAAAACACAATGAAAACTGTAACACTTTTGCATGACAACAAAGACTGTCAGAAAACAGCTCTTCATAACTTCACAGAATCGTAGAGTCATTCATCTTTTCTGGGTGTGCAGCAAACATACAAAAGCTGAGATGTAGTGACATCAACACTTGGGTCAACACTCAACATCTCTTTGTGCTTTCAAGTTTTGAAGGTCCAGATACTGATTCTGTCATGTGCTATAAATAAACATTCTTCTGAGGCAATTATCAAAAACACAGACAGAACACACCACAACATTCTTATTATTATTTTAATTGTATTCTATAATATTATTACCAGTACACAGCAATTTATTCCCATAAGCACTCAACATTTTTATGAATGATGGTAGAAAATACTTATGACAGTAAAGTAAAACCTTTGCATCACGCACATGCCCCTAAAGAGGAGAGAGGAGACGTAGAAGGAAGCAGTGCTGTTCTTCACTGCCTTAAAGACTACCCTCCCGGACAGGACACTCTTCTAACTTTGAACCAATATGCTGGCTTTGGGCTTGTCCGACTGCACCACCAAGACCCACACTCACTACTGTAAACCTACTGTAAGCACATATTGAGGGCTGTGTGCCAGGCCTCGTTATCAGCATTGATCAAGCCCAGTCACTCCACTGCATGGCACTCCTCCAGGTCTGAATTTAAGAAAACAGCAGTTTGTAGCCAAGTGGCACACTATCTATATTCGGGCCCATTGTGCTGCTGCAGCTGAATCCCAGGTGTTCTTGGCTTTGAAAAAGCAATCACTGCATTTAAGGAATTAACTTAATTAAGTTTTGCCATCAACAGTTCATCTATGGAGTGCTGCATGATTTTCTCATTGCCTCCTATTCTTCAACTGCATGACTGTGGTAAAGTGAATAAGACTCAAAGATGCTGTGAGTACATTGTATAACCACATGTTTTATTTATAGAAACTGGTGCATTCAGTTTAGAGACTTTATCCCAAAGCTCTTCACTCATTTAAAAACAATGAATATAATTGTTTATCCATGTCGTCACGTAGTGCATTGTTCACTGCTTTGTTGCACTTGAACATGGTTAGTCTCTATACTTTAACCTAGCATCTGTGTCAAAACCATCTGTTTTTTGGTAGTTTGAAAAAACTACTTAGCCATCATCATTTGATCTTGTAATACATAGAAAAGGACATATGATATTCATCTAAATCCTTTTAGGCTACACTATATAGCTGACCCGGCACAGAATACTGCAAACAATAATCTGACTTTGTGAGATTGGTAGGTTGTGGTAAAATATCCTAAAAAAAAACCCCATAAGAGTATCAACAGTTAGTGCTTCACCATTATTCTGCATATGCTTATTTCTGTGTGCATCCTCTTCCTGCGTAGTTTGTGGAGAAGATTGTCATTGGAGCTAACTGTGGTAGTCCTGCCCCTGTTCTGCAGGAAGATCAATATCGTAGTCTCAGGCCCCCCCACCTCCATGACACACGCCCCACGGTGGAGTCTGTCTGTGAAGTGCGGGATATTAGGCTTATTAAGAGTGTCTGGTCTCAGTGACTCAGTGTGTTTGTGTGTTTGCAGGGAGTCGCTTTAAAGGGAATAAACATGAGCCTGCCCCCTCCTCCCTGTGCCTCCTGCTCATCTTGTTCTCCCCTCACACCCTTACATCACCACCATAATGTTATTTTCTGTCATCTTGTGCACATTTGACTTTATAATATCATTTTTCATGGTCTATTAACAATATTCACTCTCTTTGGACACAATGCATAACACTTCATCCTACCCTGGTTAATTTTAACTGGTTCTAATTCAAAAGCATATGCAAGTAAACAGAACACTCTTTCCTGAATAAGGACAAAAAGCTTCTTTGTGTGCAACCAATTGTTTCCTATATTTCATATTTCAGAGATGTCAATAATCTAGGACCAACCTTATATGATTATAAATTGTGTAAACAACTATCTTCTACCTCTGTGAAAGAAACCCTTATGTGTGAAATTGCATTATGTCCTCTGGTAGATAAAAGGTGCTCTTGTACATGTCCAGAACAAACAGCATTAGTTTCAAAGAACCCTCTGCATCGCACAAATGATGCAGAAAATAAGCCGTGACCCATTTTTCACGTATTTTGCCCTCACTGTTGGTAAGATCAATTTCCTCATCTTTTTTTCACATTCACTGTATACGATCAATTCCCCAAAGATCATACAAAATGCTACTGTTTCCTTGCTCTGTCTTAGACTGATCTATAGCATGCACAGTTCATTGGCCCGTGCAATCATCAAGCTCTACCAAATCTGGATCAATAGAAGTTAGAAATTTACTTCCTCAAAGCCTATGCCACTAGGGATATAGTCTTTATTATATTTTTATTGGAGCCTTTCTAAATTTTCAAAATACCAGACCGTTCACCTCAGTTGTACTCAACATGTGGGAACATTGGCTGAGAGGTAGTGGCCTTTAACTAAAAGTCTGTTTGCATTTCATCCAGGCACAGCGACGGCATGCCCATCCAGAGCACTGACATTTAAAGGGGAATGTGTTATGTGATTCCAGATCCTTCACTAGTTACACAGAGAGTGGTAAAAATGGCCCACCAGTATCAAATAAACACAGCAATATCAGTGGAATCACAGTTTCACCTCAACAGAAGCGGTTACTGCCGATTTAAAGTGTCACATAACTGAGTCAGCGTAATTTCAATGTTTGGTCAATAAAAGGAAAGTGACATTTACATATGCCCCTCATTACAACATTATAGTACAAATTCTACAGCACATAAAAGGGTTATTTTCATCGCTGTTTTTGAGCATAACTGTTATATCAATGTTGACAGAGCATTTTTTAACAGTGATTGACTCTGACTCTGCAACTGCTGAACAGTCTCAGGGGATGTAGTTATACATCAATAATATAAATGTAATATAAATCACTTATGTAAAAAGTTGATCTGGTGATATGTGTTCTCATGAAACAAGAGCGTACCCTGTCACTCATAGACAGTCTAGTAAGCAGGACATACAGCCAATTAAAATAGGCTTCTTCTTTTTCATGTCAGTTTAAAGTGTTACTTTAGATGCATGGCTATAAGCCCCAAATCCTTGCTTTTTTTTACTGGTATATGACAATATGATTCAATTGCACAAACGTCTACATATGGCCAAAGTCAAAGGTGTTTTTGTTTAATTTCTTTCACTCAGATGTTTAGAGCCAACCTGAGGCTTCAGTGTGTATCAGCTCAAGTCTAGAAAACATTGAAAATTGGTACTCTTTACAGCTGAATGCATTTGAACTTCATAAACCATGCAGTAGGTCCTGTATATATAAAAAGAATCTCTGAAACACCAGGGGACAGGCTTGTCAGTCTATAATCACAGCAGAAAAACTGCCAGTGGAGTGAGTTGAAGCAGTGGCAAAGCTACCGCGCAAAATCAATCAAACAGCACATTCACTGGACAGGCCTTTTTTCCCCTCGTTGTTTCTCACTGCCTCGTCTCTTTGTAGTCTCTCTGTGACTGATCCACACTCTCACTACGTCTCTGAGGATTTCACTTTGAGCTCACAGTCTTTAAGGTGAGCAGCTCGACTAGCTCAAGTGACAGCAGCACTTACGTTACACTGAGGCCATTTACACTCTGTAGTGAATCAGGATGAATAATAGAGCAGTATCACAGTTAAATAGGAAGAGAGAAGAAGAGCACACATTTGATTTTTGGATTTCAATATTCAATTTCTCATAAATCATAAAAGTATTGCAATATATAAACACACATATATAACCATATATCCTCCCAACACCAGACAGTTTAAAGAAGTTTCAATATGCTACAATATGACATTTCCAAAAGTAAAGAGTGATAAACAAATACTTTTTCAGTCAGAATGCCATTTACAACCTTCACTTCACTCAAAGTTATTTTCTTTTATAATGCATAGCTTTTCTAACCGACATTTTCCAAAGCCTTAGGACTTAAATAAACCCAGCATTGTTAAATGATTGTGTTTTTCTTGTGAACAAAAGCTGAGACCTTTGTAAATGTTGATCTACACACATGAGCTTATTGGTGAGGTTCTCTCAAATAGATGATGATGGTAAAATGTGTATAACATCAAATAAGTCAGAACATTATTAATTAGGCTGATTTTAAGTTTGCTGGTTATTTTTGAAAGGCTAAGTGTAACTCAAAAATCCCACCAAGGTCATGAGGAAAAAAAAGTGACTCCAATGTGACTGCAATTTACTTTTAGATACAGGTTATAGTTCTGAGCAGTGCTTACATCTCTATCAGCCTCTACTCTGAGGACAAACAGGTTGAGGACCACAGTGCTGTGTGTCTGAGCTGGCAGCCGAGCGTCCTGACAGCTTCTGGATAATGGGCTCTCGCTGGGCTCACAAGATGGGTCGCATTTTCCCGCCAGACAATCGGCAGTAGGTCACACCGGGTGCTTTGGTTACAGCCAACACTAATGCACACACTTACCACTGAGCAGCCAGACAAGCATGCAGCCACGCATCAGATTATGAGACAAATGTCGCCGCTAGACACAGCCAGTGCAGGCAGACTGAGCTAAACTAAACTGAACGCTCCGGGAGGTGGATTTTCTTCAACTGGTTCGGCAGAGTGACCACCTCAGTGTGCACACTAGAAGAGGTCTTAACTTTCCTGCCAGTGTGTCAAATTGCTTGGATATTTTTCTGTCTAGGATTATCTGCAATCTACAATGTTTTATGTGAATGTGTCCTGTTGAATGTTTAAGTTATCTCAGCCAAATCACAGAAAAAAAAATTACTACATTTTAAAAAGACAACAGACAGATGGCTAATGTGTCAAAAGGGCATACCGGTAGAACAATCCAAAACCTAACCATCACTGTTTCAATATTCAGCAGAAATCTCCCTCTTCCTCTTATGCACTCAACCACAGTGTTGTAAGGTGACATGACTAATGAGGCAACATATGTCGCACTCTTCTTTGGAAAAAACAGCACATCGCTTGACGGAGAAGCTCACACATAATACTGCATTGGATTGGCGCTTTTAGAAGTGATAAAGCAGCAGCATATGTCGTGGCAGGCTCTGTGACCTGTGGTGACTGATTAAGGCTGGAAACAAAGGCGCAGCTGAAATACTCATTAGCACCTCTTAAGTCTTTATCTTTTGCAACACAACAGAAGAGTTTTGAACGGCACCATCCCCAGAGCCACAGGCTTCACAGAAATATTACATATTACACACAACAAAATGTAAAAAGTATAGAAATGCTGTTATTTGTCTTTAATACAAGCCACAAAAACACTCGATACGCAGTGACAGTGTTGTCCTCTTTGTTCTGGAACAAGGCATCAGCCAAGGTGTCTTAAACCCCACACAGCCATTGTTCTGTCCCTGGTCATAACACCTGCTGTAATATTATATCTATGAGCCTGTGGGTTTTTATGAGTCCTGAAACTAGACCTGCTTCAAATTCAAAAGCTGCCTGTTTTGTTCGGATATTTATAGCTCTTTTGGTAATACATTTGAACATAATTAACTATGCTTTACCATTTTATAATAAGCAACTTACAACAAGTACAGTTGTCGCTGCAATGACAGAAACGTATGCAAATGGACTAACCCAATAAAGCTAGAGCTAACAACTAGATAATCAAACTCCTGTAATGACATGAGCTGAGCTAAAAAAATTAGACATATTTCTTATTTCTCTGATTGATTCAAAAATTAACATCAGGCTCTGGTAATGTTGCCATTTGTCATTTATTACAAGAATAAAGGATGTATTTAGTCGCTTCTTCAGGAAGAAAAAGGTCTTGATAATCTAACAGTTGTAGCCACAGTAGTAGCCTCCAGTAGTGTGTGTATGTTGATAGATGTCGTTAGTGATTAGATCATTTAAAGCACCACTGAGCTTAGATACAATAATGTATGTAGAATATAGACTGTTTCCAAAGAAAACTAAGCTGATAGGAGCAGAATTTGACTGTTATTACTGTGTACAACAAAAAACAAGCAAAAGTAGCCTTGTTTACCATTAGGTAATTTACCTCAATTGAAAACCGATGGCCTAAATTAAATGAATAAACAAAAGCACCGTTTTTCATTTTAGCCTTCTGATAGCTATGGTGTGGGCTAATTTAAATTCTACATCTCTTGGACCATCAAGATAAATTTTTGTTTTGCCTTGAATTGTACTTACAGATTAAATGGTGCCCATTGTGTTCACAAGACAGGCTGATATAAATAAAAGTCCTGCAGAACAAACACTACAAATGCTCCCTAGGTAATTGAAAAATAAATCCTAGTCACACAATGCACGACCGTCCTCTGTAGCTTATTGCCTTAGTGGACTTGTGTTCGGCCAAATCATTTGTCCATTTGGTAATTACATACAAGTCAAACTAAGCGGAAGGCATGTAAAACGCAACGGATAATGCACTCCGCTCCTCAATACAATAAACCTATGTAATCAAGTTAGCAAGATGGCAGTGGTTATTCAATCTTTGTGCAGCTGTGTGGTGAAGTGGCGGACATGTGTTTGGATGGCAAGCCTCTTCCATCTCCCATGTTAATGCTTTGCAAAAATTGGAGCCCTGTGACAACGTTAAGAAGCTAAGCGAATGCACCGGCTAATTAGACTCCTGCACAAAACGGTTTTTAGACCATGTAGCCACTCTTTGTTCGTCCACCTCTCCAAGTGCAATGAGCATTACAATGCCTGCAGATGAGTAATTAGTTTGAGACGGATGGGATCCCAACTCACTTAAGGAATCAAAGAGGAGAAAAGATGATGGATTGTCTCCCTGTGTGTCTGTTTATGTGTGTATGTGTGTCTATGAGGGACAGAGGCACACAGTTGCTTTAATCATGTTACACCGGCCTGAGCGGCGGGATAAGTGCATTACCATCACTGTGTCAAAAGCTCTGTTTTCAAATTGTGACCAGTATGGACCTTGAAGACTTTTAGGCACAAAATTTCATGCTTAAAGTGAGACAAATGTGCACGACTGATGACCAATTAAGTTACTGCAGTTGTATAATTATTATTGTGTTAGATATATTTAGTATTATATCAAACAGTAACTTCGAAAGTGAATAAAAGCAGTTTCCTTTGATCAATCTATTGGGCTGTACTCAGTCAACAGAATTTTAACGTAAAAAAAAAAAAAAAAGATACAGATGCATCTATTATTCAAAGCCAAGATACTTTTTTGATCATGAGTCGGTTTACACGTTCATGTCAGTCTGGCATAGTTTTCTTTCAAGTTTTAAACCCTGCTGTAGTTTATGTTCTTCTATGCAGCAGTAAGTTAATATGTGCAGTTGAGAGAAGGAAATGTTGGGTTTAAAATATATAAAGCTTCATCAGCAGTGCATTAGAGCTCCAGACATGAAGTAATAAATATAAATAAGCATTATGTTTAAAGATATATGCAACATGGTGTTTTAACAAGACCCCATTGGAGAATTGCTGTTTGTTTATAATGCCTTTTTGTGTGTAAAGCAGAAAGAGATATAATCTTTTTATGTGTTATGTGTTTTTAAATCAGTCACTTGAATTCCTGATGTGATTATTAAAATGTGGGCTCTTTGGAACTGAAAAACATTTAGAGCATAAACCAAGATGATAATGAGTCTTGTTAATCAGAATGCACTGGAATTTATTTTGCTCTGTGATGAAAACATTAAAATGTCTCAATTGCCGCTTGTATTTGTTTGTGAGGTCTGCAGATTCACTTTTATTTGCAACAAGTGTCAAGTGAGTAATAAAAAAAAATCTGTCTCTGGACAATGAAGGGCAAATAATGGTGACAAGAAGCCCAATTCAAAAACATAGAGTAAATGGAGCAAGAAGATAATTTAGTAAGTGAGTGGGAACAGGAGACCAAACACAATCTGGTGCACCAGCGAAATCCCTGTCCAAGTACCAAACCAAAGGAAATGTGTTTTTAACTGCGTTCTTCACACCAGACATGGAAGTTGGACACTACTCAAAGAGGGTACCTTTAGTGTGTAGAGCCAGTCACCTGCAAGAGCACAGCTGGTCCATACAGGTCCGTGAGTGTATGGGGGAGGATGTGACAGGTGCAGCACAAACACACACATACAAACACACCTGATGCTAGTCATGCTTCCCGTCTCAGAGCCAAGCTTGCATCTCTCCAGCTGACTGGCAACAATCTGTCGTTCGGCTTCCAGCTCTCTGGTCAGACGTTCAAACTGCAGCTCCTGGAGAAGTATAGAAAAAGAGGAGGGTGGGTGTCAATACAATCTGTCTTTTTATTTTCTTTCACGTTTACAGTCGAACATTATTTTGGTTCAATCGCCTTAATACATTTAATATTCTACATTTTAATTTGTGAAATGGACTCTGTAAGTTGTGAAAACAGAGCAGTGTCAGAGTGTCTGCCTCTTCTACACTGCCAGACATTCACAGAGAAGAGTTTGAGATGTGGCAAAACTGTGACACCAAACTAGAGCCATCCAAATGTCAGACTTGTTATTGTGCCACTGAGAAACTTCATTCCATGAAGACTTCGCAGAGGCTTTTTGACAGAGAATGTCAAATTTAAATACAGAAAGATTAATGCTGCTGACTAATCACATATCCACCGAAACTATATGGATTTGCACCATGCTGTAAGTGTGTGGGGGCAGATGTGATGGGGAGCTGTCACTCACTTTCAACCAGATTGAGTCTTTATGAATATAGAGAAATGTTGAGCTCCGTAAAGTTGAGTTCATGGTGAAGTGAAGTTCATGGGTTCTGAACACAGGTGGTGCGTGCAAAAACAACTAAAACACTGCATTGTTTTAAAGATGTCTTCATGCTTAATTCATACTGTGCCTTGTGTGATGAACAACCACTAATTAGACGATGCGCAAACAAACCAACAGCTGATTATAGCATTTCTATTTGCCCCCACAGTCATTACAGCTGAATAAACATAACTGATTTTTACCCAATTTTGCAATAATTTAATTTCAACACAGATTCCAGGGAAATAAGAGTACTACAACCAGTGAAAAGACACTGCACTTCAGCGATTATTACTGATATGGAAAAATTGGTTTCTGACAGAGTTCAATTTCAATAAATCACCACAAATCCAATGATATATGAGTATTGAGCAGAGAAGAATATGAATGTTGAGAAAGAATTGGAAAATGAGAAAAATTGAAATGAGGCATCAAAAATAAAGTAAGAGGTATGCATATGTTTTTATTGCAAACCATAGCAATATTCCTGACCCAGACTGAGGACTCAATTTTCCACCACAAACAGAGAAGTAACCTGATCAACCTCATAATATAGTTGGTGGGACACTTGTTTATTTATCACTGGCTGCAATGCTTTAAGCCCCTTGCACCATAATGACACAAACTGAATGAAAAGGATAAAAACAAGTGTTAGTCTTTCTGTAATTATGCACAAGAACCAAGTGACATATTGTACACTTTCAACATGCGCACATGCATATGCATCACTAGTGGCGTGTACAAATGAATTTGCATTGATTGTGAGCTTGACCACATTGTTTCCATATTCATAGGAGACGAATGTAGAGCAAAAGAGCTGCAGGTCAGTGCACATATACAGACCCAACAACACTATGACACTTACATAAAGCAGCTGACCTCAAAGTGCTTTGTGTAGCTGCATAATGCCTTACACAAAATGCACACTACACATGAAAGCAGCTGAGTGGAAAATGCATTAAATGTAAGAGTAGTCTGTTAAAGTAAATATGTAGTAATGTATGCATGCACTCAATAATGCAGCAGTCAAATCTAAAGTGTGAAAATCAGTAAGGCAGCAGCAGGAAAATGCACATGCTTCAATGTGTACACAGCTTCATTGTGATGGCATAGAAGTAGGCGCTCAAACAGGGGAATAGGGAAAAGAAGAATGAGAAACAAGTTGAAGGCACTCTTCTTGAAATGGAAACTGAATAATATAATCCAGTTTAATTGAAATAACAGCAAACCATTTGACGTGAAACTTAAAAAACATAAAACAGATAAGCTAATTCCATGCAAAAGTAAGGGCAATTATTAAAACACACTACAACAGTAAAATGCGCCAAACAGAAATCAAATCTTAAGAAACTAAAATCCAGACTTTTTGCAGTCAAATGTATCAAAACAAACCATCTGCTTCTGTAGAAAGCACAGAAAACAACCTACTTTGAAGCACAATCTCTTCAGTGGATGTAAAAGATGGAAAGCAGTTTTGTTTTGTTGTTATAGCTGAAGCTAGCTGAGAAGCTGTAACGAGCTGACTAACTATCGCTGGCTGCAGCGCGGCTGTGAGAGCTCAGACTGTTAGACTTTCTTGAAAACATCCAAACAAAAGCTCCCTCCTTTTCCCTCTAGCCCCTCTGGTTCCCTCCAACACAGGGCTGACAGACAGGCACCTGTTACTGCAGTCTCAGTAGACAGCAACGGTGAAAATTTGAAGAAAACTGTCTATGAAAGAAAAAATACTAGAGGAATTTGTCGCCTGAGAGGGGTGCAGACACAAAGAGACTATGAGACATACCTTCACATGGACCATACTTCATAGAAAGACACACAGCAACAGAATTTCCTGCTTTTTCTTTGCTCCCCTCTGGTCAAAACAACATTGCCAGTTCCTCGGCGGAAAAATCATCTGTCCTCGGTTGGGACCAGAGAAAGAAAGACTACAAGTGTCACTTGAGCTGGCTGCAAGTCACTATGTCTCTCTCCCTCCTCAGGGGCCTTGAAACACACACACACCGTGTTCACTGAGGCACAAAGGTCCCCATGGCAACGGAGCATTTAGAAGCCCCGTGGCATTATTTATGCAACGTTGCATCACAATGGGCCCTCCCACCGGCCCGACCCTGCCAAAAAAGCCCGCCGCTCGCCACTCACTCACTCTCTGGCTCTCCTCCTCTTTCTCTGTGTCCTGGCCATCTGCACCCCCTCCCCCTGTCCTCCTCGCTGGTGCAGGAATAAGAAGACAGGAACAAGTTGGAGGGAAGAAAAGATGCTCACTCCAACAACAGTTACTAACATGCATGCATTTCTTTACAAGACTCTCAAAAATCACAACCAAAGTCACAACCAAAACCAAGGCAGTGACACCTGCAGTGTCAAGTTGGGCAGTTGAGGGTCAAAGTACATCTGGTTCCAATGGATATAACTCGTTCCAGTGGAAGATCATCCATCCAACAAAAAACTTTGTTCTTGTGATATTTGCATTGTACCTTCACCAGGAGCGTATATGGAAAAAATAATTGGATGTGGTTGTACGGGGGCAAGTACAGGAAAAAGTATGCTATGCAGAGGCCTATGCGTGGTTTAATGACAAGAATATCTCCAATGTAAGGATAACAACATATCCTGTATTTAGGCCAAATTGTGTGATGTCATTGAAACACCAAAATGAATGTCACTAAACACCAACAAGAATATCTACAAAAGCTTTATCTGATAGACGAACTGTATTTCACTCTTTATCCTCCCGAATATTGAATGTGACATTAATATGCGCAGTGATAGTTTAAGCTTTCACCAGAATACACACACACACACAATGCAACAGAAGCAGTTAAGCCTCGGGGATCTTCCACATTTTTTGTCTAGAGTTGATATGAAAAGAATAACACACATTAGTCAGAATGAGTGCCACAGACTCACACCTAACTGCTTTTGGACTGCTGGCTTCTATGAGGGGAGCATTTTTCACATCACTCCCATAGTAAAACCAAAACAGGCATCCACCATACCCACTCCTTATTTCTTACCCAGATGCAGTCTAATTGGAGATTCAAACCCATGGCTTCCCAAAGCACTGCTACTGCTCCTCACACCCAAAAAAACAGGTTCTTTGAAAAATACAATTCAGCTTCCACAGTCTCTTTTTGTTTTCCTTTATCTCACTAGTCCACCTTTCCTTTTTAGACAGCACAGACTAAGACAAAACCAGTCTATGGTGCAAATGCAAACTGCAGCTTGCAAATTTCTTTATTCAAATCTGCAATAGCTCAGTTTCCGAGGCCGTTTAGCCACAGATTCACTGAACACATGTTTAATGACAGACATGAGTGGACCATCAAGCCAGCATTTGGACAAAACTGGACCAATTAGATCATGATGATAGACTATGGGCGAGAGCAGTGGTGAATAGTAATAGAGTCTCTGGGATCTTAACCTGTTTCTAATGGTACAACAATACAAATTACAACATCAAAAAAATTAAACAGAGGGAACTGATTGGGACCCAATCCGAACATCTCACAACACAACCCCAAACTTTGGAGCTAAATTCAATGTCTGCCTTTTTATTAAGTTAACTACGTTAGCAAGCCATTTAGGCTGCACAGTATTGTATATTGTTGAATATGACAAATGTGATAGCATATATGTAAGTTTTTTTAGTTTTGTTTTTGTAGTTTAGTTTTTTTTTCATTCAGATTAATAAGTATTTTCATGAAGTATATATACTTATGTATGATACTGTTTATTTGCTGCTTTTGACACATTATCCTTTCACTTAACCAGTAATACATACATTGTATTTTTAAATAATGGTCAACAAAATATTTGGCACATTGGGAAGTCATACAAACAATATTTCTCTAAATGGATGGAAGTTTTAAAATACAACAGAAAAGAAGCCCCTCTAAAACATAACATGTGGTCTATGTTGTATTCTAAATTTAAATCACAAACAGATCCAAATAGTAGTTCAGATTTGTGCTGGCTGCATGGCTTATCTTTTTTAGTGGGAAACCTTATTGTCCTGTTGTTCCAATCCAATCTGTTCATGACAGTCTGTAGTCTCTGTTCTGTCAAGTTACTGGAAATCTATGGTGGTCACATGACAGAGAGCATTTCAGAGAAGCTGCAGTGGAATCTGTTGCTCTGTATTTGCTAGTTGTTGAGAATAAAATCACTTCTGAAAAGTCAACACCTGCCATACCATTAGATATGATTTATACCACTTTACTGGCTAATGCTTTGTAACAGCAATACCTTCTGGACCCATCAGTGTGCAAGTATGCATGTACTTAATCATAGCTTGATAAGCTGTTAAGTGTGAGGACAACAATTAACTACGTCTTAATGAGCAGGTCTGACAATCAAGTGCTTGTCGAGTGATTGCATTACCAAAGATTCAGTGCTAATCTGGGCCTATTAATGGAGACACCAAGAAGAAAGATGGAGAGGAACGATGCAGCCACCAGCTTGCAGAAACATTCAGGCCTCTGAAAAGCCCATTAAAGTAATTAGTAAGGTAAAATAAATGGCGCTAGGGCAGTGGTGGGCTGTGTGGGGAGCTGAGGTGTGTGTATGAGAGAGTTTGTCCTATAGCCGTAGCGTCTCCCGTTCTCTCTCCAGTGAAAAGCGGTCTAATTGTGCCCTGTGGTGTCCGTGTGGCATTTAGGTTTTAGGCCTGCTGGATCACAAAATGTCACGGCGGCTCTGTAGCTAAGAGTTGCTTGCTGGAGTTATTATTTTAGGCTGGAAAATGATTTGGTAGAAAAGTCATCCTACAGTGAAAAAAGAGAACAATTGAAGCAGGTAAACTTTGTGTAAAAAGGCAAAGAAAAATGTCACTCAATAAAGCTTTACAAACACATCCTTACTTATTTTCAATTTAACTAGACGATACATGAAGCAAATTATTCTGTCAGTGTCTAAATTAAAATACTATTTCAAGAGTTGTGTTTTCTAGTACTTCACCTAAAACGTAGCTTAAATAGAATTAAGATAGATAATTAATAGATTTTAAAACAAAGATGACGGGTAGCAACAAAAAGACAGAGGCCTGAGGAGCAGGAAGAAAGGAATGTGGTGGTAGATAAAGCGGAAAACTTGAGCTAAAGGCTACGCAGTGAGGAGGAAGACAGACTGAAGAAGATTTGTCACTCTCTGATACTTAACTGTTCATCCCGCATCAGACAGATTTGTCTAGTTTTCTTATATGTACAGCTGTTTTTAGGCTTTAAATCCTAGTCTGTGCCAAGACTACAGATGCATCCAAGCATCAATTAGAAGCCAACATTTAAAATGCACAGTGTATGTTCATGGAGCTTGTTCTCATTCCAATCACTATGCTATACCTACACACCACACAGGAGCTTTTTGCATTTTAATGCTGCCTTTCTGTATTATAATGACCCATAGTTTTAATTAAAACTAAGGACAATGTTAAGAATGTTAAAATAACAGGGTTGAGACATTTGAAGTAAGGGTAAGAGATCTAATGAGTCCTCTTGACATTGCTGTTGCTTTAGTTTTATGACTCTATTAACTTTGTTTTGTTGGACTTGTTGTTAATCAGAGAACTCACCGAAGTTGAAAACATTATTACTTCAAAATTCCTTTTTGGAAAAATTAAAAACAATTAGCAGGCATTTTGCAGTTAATGTAACTAACCAAAATCTGCTTGTGTAAAAACTATGCTTGGATTTTCACTTAACCTAGCAATGTTCTAACTTTGTGTGTCAAATTCAAAGTAAAAATGGCAAAATTATATTAACTATATCAGAAAACTGACACACTTTGATCAGCTTTTATTATTATGCACTTTATATCAACCAGAAATAATCTTGCTCCACAGACAATGTCACATCAGAGAGAATACTAAGAAAAAGTCAGGCAGAACTGAAGTTTTGTGTCTCCTAGACTTCCAGTCTCTGCTCTCAGCTTCATGCACTGAACCGCTCTGAGGATTGGCTGCCGGCCAGGACTGCTGTAGCTCATGATTGGTTAGTGTTGAGTAACCAATCACTTAATCATACAATGCTCCTCTGCAATGATGGTCTTTTTGATTAGTTCTTTTCACATATTGAAATAGATCAAGACTACTCTAAGTTACACTGATCTATAGAAAGAGCAGCAAAGTGAAGGACAAATTAGTCTTTTTCCTGAAGGACACAAACTCTCACTGTCAGTGGCTAGTCACCATTATTCTTTTTGCTGTGGTGAACAGAGAGAGTCGAGGATGTGAGTGAGCAGTCCTTGTCCTTGGAGAAGACTGTCTCATGGATACGCAATATTTGGAGCTATTTCTTTTAATGACATTTTTAGCTAAGCCAAGGAAAATGTAAACTTTACACTGACACTCACTCCAAGTTGTCAAACTTTCTCTCCACTGTCATTCAAGTGTCATTTTCTATTGTTCTCATTATTCCCACAGCAGTGGGCAGTCCACACCTTTATCCATCCTGGCCTCATGTGTCCTCATGTGACAAAATTTAACCAATGTCTTAACCTGACCACCTTACTTATTATATCAGACAAAGTAATATAAATAATCAACTTTATTAGTACATAACATGTTATGTACTAATAAAACCTCTGGGACTGGGTTAGGCTGTAAACGCAAGGACATGTTGCTCTTTTTGTACATCTTCACACAAGGAGTACTGCTGTGATCACCTGAAGGCAACAGCTGGAACAACCGGCTGCTTGTTGCCACACAGTGTTGACCTTCATCATAAACATAAAGCAGGTTTACTTAAAGTGACACACATCAATCCCCTGTGCAGAGGGCTAAAGTGTACTTGTAGAAGCAGCAGTAGTGTTTGATTTATAGCACTGAGCAGAGCATGCCCTGTGAACAACTCACCGCAGTCAACTGTACAGTAGCTGGCGCCTGCAGGTGTTGGATCATTAACGCTGCCTCACCTTCATTAAGTCTTCCAGTCGGCCAATCCAGCGAGCGCACATATACAGCACTCTAACGCAGCAGCTCGACAAATGGAACGCAGTTGTCATTAATGCCGCTAATTACATCTGTGCTTCATGATACGTGACCCGGTTTAAGTGGTTTATGTAAAGGTTGACAGACAGAGCAATGGGAAACAGCTGTAGATCATAAATAAAACTGAGAGTCTGTTTGCACCCGGGCTAATCTTCAATTTAGAACTGACACACATTAACACATATCATAAGGTACGTAATATGATACTCTCAAGAGTGCCACAGGGAAATTTAAACACAAAGTGTGAAAGGTATGTCCCTCAATGGCAGTAGCTGCAATGTATTCAAATGTAAGTTGTTATTCTACTATCCATAACCATTAAAGACATTGTATTTTGTTACAATGATCATGCTTCCTGTTATTATATCCTACTTTAGGTGTACATAGCAAAAGCCTAAATAAACCTGTCTCTCTTCTTCTCATTGTGTTTCTGTTCCTCCACATGGACATACTTACATTTCCACAGAGAGAGAAGAGGAGGGAAAAGACAAAGCGCTAACACATGCAATTCCTCCCAAAATCCCACCCCTCCCTTCCCACCACTTACATATTCTCCTTTTTCTTTGCCCCTCGAATAAAAAGTACAACTAAATAAATATTTGATCCTCTTTGAAACCACTTCTTATGAATATCCAACTCTGCTGCAAACTTTGAAGAGGACTATATTTGGTAATTTAATGAGTTAGGCAGCGCTAAACAAATCTTAATTAATCCTTAATAAACAACATAAAGACAGCAGCAGGAAGAGCAGGAGGAAAGGCTGATGGAAACCATTATTATCACGGCGAGAAAAGGCTGATGAAAACAGCTCGTGAATCATTCACCAATGTGTACAATTAACTCGAAGACACCAGTATTTTCTATATGTTATGACATCACTCCCAACTAGGGCAACTTTGAAAGCAGCGTAGATAACATACTAAGATAACAAGCACCTATGAGACAGCTTTTAGTTTGCCCGCCAATTATGTTCTGTGAAATGGTCCATACACGCTGCACCATGACTCCCATGAATTATCTAGAGGCTAAGGGGCTGCAGAAACAACACAATCTGCTTGGAAAAATCTAATCTGACAACCACTTTCTGCATTATTGCTGCCATTCGTTTTCTTCTTCCACTCCTCCACATTCTTCTCTTTTGCCGTGAGCATATTTGGAACCACTTGCAATTGTTGCCTCCATTCTTCAACACGCATTAGTGTCTTTTAGGGAATGAAGCTGTCAGAACACGATCTCCTCGGTATTATTTGTTGTTTTAGTACATAAAACACAAGGTTACATTCTGAAGTTGATTGAAAAAAAGGCTACACCTAACTCCACTTCTGTAAAACTAAACTAAAGGGAAGGTATGGTCAGGACAGTTGTTGCTTTTGCAAGTGGCTATGACCATGAAAGGGAACAAAAACTACACAAAAACACAATTATCAAAAGCCGAAAAAAGCATAACAGCGAAATCATTCAAATATTAAGTTTGATTTTGACAGGAAGTATAGCCCCTCTTTCATACACATGCTGCAGGCTGACCCTAGATTCCTCTTTGTAACTCTGAGTGATGGGCACAATACAATAAAAGATATCTTGCCCTTTCTCTTTTTGTTCTTTTCGATTTTACTGGCCTCTTAAAGCTGCAACAGACAAAAACATCCCGGCTGCTTTTATTTTATTACAAAAATGAACGAACTAAACCAATTCCCCAAGCACAATACTCATATAGTAAATCAAACCATCAAAGTTTACTTTAAGGATTAAGTGTTATGATGCAATCCTTTAATAACCTTGGCTCATTATATTTACCCGCATTTTACTTTGCTTACCTTTTCTCTTCATCTATTTAGCTCTGTTTCTTTGTGTAAGCAAATATAGCCTGGAATTACCACTTTCCCAGATATTTCCCACCATTCAGATCAACCAGCCAATGGTCCCTTGTTAAAGAGCCCCTTTTCGGTGCATATGATTGGCCAAAACTTGCTATCATATGAACTATTAATGTTCTTAATAATAGATTACATCTTCATTCTTTCACAGATCAGTCTTATAACAATATGCTATTAGGGGATTAAACACTTTACCTCAATTGAAAAAGCAGGTTTCAGAAAAATATTCTAAATAGATTTTTTTTATACCACTGTCAATTATTATTATGTAAATATGTGGAAAATTTTATAAACTGCAGGAAACTGTCTTGGGATTTAATCCAGAGACATTGCATATCTTTATCATCATCACCTGCAATTCCTCAGAGCCTTTTCTTCAAATCTGTCAGAAAATCTTTATTCTTATCAAAATGTCCTCCATTGCCTCGACAGCCACAGAAAACAATGTCACTGTTGCTGATGGGGTGATTTAAAAGATTAAAAAGCATACACTGTGTTCCCATTTTGACAGGACAGACCAGACTAGCAGATTTTCTCAGGCTGCGAGCGACAGACAGGTAATCAATATCCCAGTGTTACTTTCATTTGATGTGTCATTCACCGGGACGATATGTGGGATTTTTTCAAACAGCCACATCTCACACATTAGAATGAAAGTCTTTCATGGGCGGCACTTCACACAGCGCTCCCCGCAAGCCCATGTGTTGACAGCTCAGATGAAGAACGATAAGAGGACAAAAGCTGACAGATGTGATAAATACAACGTCGAATGGCTAATCAATCTCATGTGGGTAGGAGGAAATGGAGGGAAAATAGCAGCAGGGATCTCCTGGCGTGAGTCAGCACATGCAAAGAGTCTGAATGACAGTGTGTACTGCGTTCAGACTGCAACCCAAACCAGAGTTTTGCTAAAATGTGACGTAGAGAAACAGTCAAGTGTGAGTCTGCGTTGTGCCACATGAATCTGGATGGTCCAAACAGAAGTGGTTCTGTTGTGTTCTCATTTTGATGAACTTATACAGGAATGTTTAATCAACGGCCTGTATTATTCCTCTTTAGCAAAGACACTACTTGCCCTTTTTCCATTGGCATCCAAAGTTAACTCACCTGCACCACTATTTAATGCACTAAGTGTGATTCAGAACCAATTATACAAGCTTTTTTCATGGCCTTGTGCAGGTTGGGATTGTGAAAGGCCCCTAAAATCTAGGAGACATTTAACTTAAGCATAGAACATCAAAGCATAAAACAAATTTATTGGATTGGGAGCATTTTGGGTAAAATCGTTCTGCTTGGCCATTTTTGCTTCTAGAGTACAAAGTAAAGATAAAGAAAAAGTAGTATTTTTACCTCAAAATATGACAACTGAAAATCATTAAAATTGTGCAATCAAAATCAGTTTGATGCTTTCCTGACAAGAAGCACGTACATTAATAAAAAGTTTCTTACTCATCAATGTAACTTTGAATGACAGTGCACAAATTATTTGCTGCAACTGGTCACAACATTAATATATAAGATCTTTTTTTTAAAGGTGAATTGTCCAATGTGAGTTTTTTGCAACATTTGTCATCTTTACTCCTTAACTGGTCTTACATACAGAAATTGTTACCACAAATTACTCAAAGAGCACTACACATGTACTTCTGGGATCTTCCAAAATCTTGAATCAGGCTCCCAGCATGTAACTAAATGTATTATTGTATGTGTTATGGCTTCCAGTCTGAACATAGCCCCAGTCTTTATTTTAGTATTTCTCAGACATTGCTTTTCTGTCCCAAAATGAACAGTAAATTGTGTGTGCAGTGCTACAACAAACATTGGCACTGGCCCAAATGTAGAAAAATAGCTTACAGTAAACAAGTACGTGGGAATTTGACAAATGACTGGCTTAAGAAATAAATAACTTCACAGTGGTGCTGGATTATGAGTAAAATGACTCCAGCAGAGGCGGAGAAGCACGTAATTATTTGTCTTACTGTTCATCAAACTCCTGTCTGTTCCTTCCTTTACGCAGCACTAGATCATACATAGATGCACATTGAAATATGAGAATATGTACAATCCATTATTTCTCTACTCTCAGCATCTCTATATTTAGCCCGTGCCATATGAGAGTGCTTTTCTTCAGCTGTACTTAACAGCCTATAGTATTCAAGGACACATAGGCACTATATGAATCGACTGTTAGATTAGCTCAAACTGTGCATGCACAAAAATAACGTCGAGCTCTATGTGTGTTTGGAAGCTGGCAGCGAGGCTCTAAGGGTGGCCATGTCAGTCCATCACACCATCTGTTGGTCCATCAGTTCATTACTAATGTCCAGGGAGAAATATGTCACAATGACAACTCTTAGATTAAAAAACATGAAATGGCGCAGACATTAATAAAGCAGGAGGCTGATTGACTATGTGATCCCCTCGCATCAGCAACTTGGTCTCCATTAGTCCTCTCGCTGACACGTGGTCACTGCAAGGAACTCGTATATTTTCATTGGAATTTGACATTAATGGCCAGATGCAAAAGTAAAATGCCATTAAAAGATAAACAGTGATTTATAAGTGTCTCTTTATAGCCTAAGGATTGAACAAATGAAAGCAACACTTACTAAAAAAGTAATCTTTGGAAATAGATACTTTAAATGTCATTATGCAGCCTTTTTGAATGTGGAGATGTTGCATATTATTAAAAAGAAGACTGTAGAAATTCATGAAAGTCACAGTTCTTCAGTTGCGAGATATGAGGCGACATCAAGTTTATAAACAGCTTGAATCCACAGAGACTAGACTAATCATTTGTAAAGAATCGCAGAAATTAGGATGGCTTGCCAGATTTGGGACACTACAAAATACCTTTGGAGACTTAGCCACCTCTTCTCATGCAGCCGTCACATTTGTGCTCTTATTTTGCAACAAATGACAAAGTACATCACAAACCACATTAGAGCATTCTTCAAGTTACACAGAGTCGCTATATCCCGCGGGCTGCGCCAACAACAGCTCAAAATGTGGTGACATATTTGTGACACATTAGCTCAGACCGGCATTCCATCATTTTGTTTACTTTGTGCCTTGTTTGTCATAAAAGGATTGGGGATATGATCCACATTACTTTCTGGTAATCATATTTCATTAACTGTGACAGCCAACACACACACAGCACAAACCTGTTCCTTGACAGAGGCCAGGATGGCAGAGGTGGTTTCAGACTCGGAGCCGTCTCCGTTGGAGGCATTGAGGACAGGGCTCAACATGGTGGCAGCGCTGGCAGTGTCAGACGCCACCTCAGGCACTGGCATACCTCCTGGAAAACAAGAAAACACGCTCAGTTACTATTCTTAAAGATACACTCACATGCCAACATATCAGACACTCCAAGCCCAAACCGAGCTCACTGCGGATGTGAAGAGACACCATTTACAAAAATACCAACGCCAGAGTTAAATGCTTTAATGTAATAACTTATGCTTGAAACATGCTCCAGAAAAAAGCAGTGGTAAATCCTTCACAGACAAATTAACCACGTCAAAATGTATTCTGGTCAAAGACTATAAATAAAAATCACTGTACTAGCCTACCAAATGTAATAATTACATTTGTGATGTGTGAATAGCAAATGTACCACAGTTAAACAATACATTTTAAGACAATAGCCAATTATGTAAATTTGTACAAAAGGAAAACTTAAAGACAACCACTGTTTTCAATAGAAAGTTGGTCAGCTGTGCATTACTGTCCCTCACTTCCAGGTTTGTTTTTGGTGTGTTGTGTCCCACAGTGCAAGTGTGATGTTCATCACTAGTTCTAAGTAGTTAAGTTCAACTTCACCTCCAGTATGGAATAATACTACATCATACATTATCAAAGTCAATCCCAATCAAGCAATATCTAAACAGTAATGAATTCTTAAATGATTTGTAAACAAATCAAAATTCGTTGATATTTTTCCTGAACAGCTTAATCATCCAAGATGTCAAGCTCCGGTGGCATGAATGTGCTATCAAACAGCAGCCTCATACTTACAAACACACACACGCTTGATGCCATGTGTCACTCCTCATTTGACCGAGCGTAGGAGGACACGGGCTTCACATGTGCCGTGTAATCCTGATGCAGCACAGAGCTGGTGTAACAGCAGCATCAGCCAGCTTTACACACTGATGAAAGGCTTGTCAGGAGGAATCTGGCACACTCCACACACAACACACACACACTCCACACACAACACACACACAAGCTGTCTTT
Organism: Rhyacichthys aspro; assembly: GCA_036850595.1. Classification (NCBI taxonomy): domain Eukaryota; kingdom Metazoa; phylum Chordata; class Actinopteri; order Gobiiformes; family Rhyacichthyidae; genus Rhyacichthys; species Rhyacichthys aspro. The sequence continues at coordinate 8,829,768 of CM072164.1, forward strand.
TGGCATGAGGCAGCAGAGAGAGAGAAAGACGAAAGTCTGAGTCGAGAGCAGAAAGGTGAGGAAAAACTGAAGCAGAGAAGAGGAAAACTATTCTTGCATGCTGCTAGGCAACAATCTGTGGTCACTAAGAGCTGCTAATATGGCTGACCTGGCTTCACTTGTCTTCCATTTTGAAGACTATTCCTGTTGCAAGCATCTATGTCTCTACACACCCTCATTTATTTCTGGTTTTAGTTATATTTAACCCTCTTTCAATGCCTTTCCATGTCCATATCCTTTTAGTTTAAACTTGATTTATGTTTTACTGGCTGCTGACATCTAAGCATCTAAGACTAGTTAGCTATGTCTTTCATGCTAATTTATGACACTAATTTATTCCATTAAATAAATATATGATTATGTAATGTTAGTCATTTAGCCACAGCATTTAGCCAAACATGAAACCCAAACAATAAAACAATCCAACATTACTGGTCCACGAGAGTCTTTGTTAGTACTTTGGCTTCTGTTTGTTTTACATTTAACTCTGAGCTGTCAACATACAGTATGCATTGTTGTCTGCCATGTTTGAAATGACCCTTATTTCCCTTCATCAGAAAGGTCTAATACAAAAGTCTCTTTTTTCCAAGAGAATCATAGGGAACATGTTTGTTTGTTTTGTTTTGCAAACACCATCCAGAAAGGCCCCACCTTGAGCTTGATTGAACCGTGGTCATTCTTGCTGTTAGGCAGGAGTGCTAACCCCACAGTGGCCATCTTTGTTATTCTATACAACACATCTTTAGCATACCATAAAGACTGTTTACCCACACACTTTACACACTTTGTAAAGTTCTAAGATATTTCAGATTTTTTTTTAAATAAAGACCACTGCATATAGTTTATTTAATACCAAAACTTTCTCCCCCTCTCCATTTGTTGACCTACTTGGACGGCTCCACCATCCTCGGCTCATTTCAGTTTTATTAGGCAGCAGAGGGTGACAGAAAGAGGATGACCTGAGGTTTTGGCTTTGATTTGAACCTGTGACGCTTCACTGCACCTGAGCCCACCCACAATCCCATTCCCTTTCTCAGAGAAAATACAGTACCTCATAAAGGCAATCGGCGACCCATGTGGCCTTTTGTGACAAATATACCCTTCTCTTGATTCTAAAAATGTGCAGCTGCTGGCATGTCTTTCATCCTTGTTTCCTCTCATCTCCTTTGCTTATCTTTATTCTATTTTTTGATAACTTTCACTTTTGGTTCACATTGACAATATTAGATCAACTTTTTTTTTTTTTTTATTGTAAGTTGCTCCATTTCTAGTGACTACTTCACCTTAGTAAAACAATGACTTAAACCTGCGGGCACCACCATACATCTTTATTAGTATGCAGTAGAAGCAACAATAACCCCTATTGTCTATTCTACTGTATGTGACATGACTGATGGTTCATTATTAGATTACTTTGTTGTAGGAACTCAGATTAAAATTGATGATCTGTTGTTTAGTCACATGTCTTATGCATGTTCTGATGGAGGCCACAGGAGAACCAGGAAATGCTATCTTTTTTAAATTATCAGTAAAAATGACTTCATTACTTTTCAGTCAGCTTATCATTTCTCTATTTTTGCTCATGAAATTCAAATCTAATTAGATCAAAATCCACAGCTTCAATCATATGCCTTTCCAAAGTGGTTAGTTACTCTTCCTTTCATCTCCAGGGCACAAGAACCTAATATCATGGGATTATTATTTACTCTAAAGGCACATTTTAATTGCACTGTAAGATGCACAATACCGTTTTGTTCAAATGACTTTTTAACATTGCAGTAATGATGAAAGACTGTAATTTCATTGCAAATTCTGTATGTCAAATCTTAATCCAATGACTCAAGGTGACATTCATGGATGAGTTCATTAAATGTAGCCCTGCAAAGTCATGTGTTGATGACTCATAGAAAAGTGCTGAGCCTATTTCAATAACCAGGCCTACAGAGGTTATCCAAGTGTACAACGCCCCCTTATAGACTCAATGGACTGTTATTGCCCTTATGTATGTTGACATATTACTATCAAGCCTCTGTCTTGTGGCCATACTGTGATAATATTACATAATTGTGTTGCACTATTCATTTTTACACAAGTTCTATTACTTTGTACCATCTTCTTGCAACCTTCTAATAAATAATAAATATGATAATAATATAATAAAATAATAAAAAATTATAGTGTTAGAGGAAAAAAAAGTGCTTAATGTGGATACAAGTTAAAAATGTGTGTTTATAATCAGCTGAAGTCTATGTGAAGTGCTATGTTAAGAGTCACAAAAGTAGACAGAAGAGGATAAACTGATTGTCTACTATAATCACTGTTTTTAAAAATATACTAGCAGTCAACAAGCTGTCAATCACACCATCCGTTATCCTCCATGTTTGGTCCTCTCAGCCTGGCTATGTGTCTCTAACCAATGGACAAACATAAAAGTGAAAGTGTCCCATTAAAGGCAAAGAGGTAGAATTAAAACAGTCAAAAAATTTTAAAAAAGGTGCATTTTCCAAGAGTTTGAAGGAGTTTGATTAACAGTCAAACAGGACCAGGCTTCATGCAGCTGACCTCTATTTCCGCACAGAGCTCTGCTAGCTACAGTTTCCCCTTTACTGCGATCATTATGCATAAAGCCTTGCAGAAGACTGTCAAACCGAGCCTGAGCAGATAGAACAGGACTGCATGACTGGATGGCGGACTGATTTGCCTAAATAGTTTCAAACAAGAGAAAAGTCCTGGTTTTGACCGTGCAGACAGGGCAGGCAGCCAGATGTAGGTCAACTCGACAGACCGTGCCCAAGCCCTGACTACACAACTGACCAGTACAAAGCAGCTTTCCCCAATAACACTCACCAGAACTAGGTTATCGAGGCCTGCATCCCTGCTAGAGACAAGACTTAGAATATGGATTAGGCCTAAAGGCTTTATTTCACTGTAGCATAATCTTGGATTTTTGGGTCTATATTTCAGTGCAGTAAAGCAGGGGTATTTAGGCCTGCATTTCAAAGCGCTAATCTCTGGAATTGCTGTGACATTGTAAATGCAGGTCTGATTGACATGGCTGACATGGGGAATATTGCGTTTAATCTTTCAACCCTTTAAGCTCATCAGTCCGGACTGAGACAGGCGTGTTGTGGTGAAGACAGGATTCATCACAGATCAGCGGCAAATCAGCCAAATGTGGAAATGTCTGTTTAGTTTACAACGTACAGTAAGTGTGTGAGGGTCTGCTTATGTGCCCATTGAGCGGTGGAGCATGTCTATGTGTTCCTAGCGGGACGAGTGTGTTTGTTATGTGTGACGGCCGGTCCCCTGTCGTCTCATTAGAACATGCTGCAGTGTTTTGTTTGGGCTTACTAGTCATCTGTCCCTTTGTCTAGACCCTGCGCCCACAACTCAACTTTCAGACGAACAACACTAGCATTAACACTGTAATTAGTGCAGTCTGCTTTGTTTGAACCCGTGATATGCTTGGATTTGGTTGCTTGAATGTTGTGTTGTTTCAAACTGAGTTACACTAGAGAATGGCCAAACATTACAGGACACTTTAAAAGGGAGAATATACCTGAAGCCCCTATAACAACAGGACACAATCTTCTTTAAATGAGTGAACATGCCAACAGTTTGGACCCAGATCAAACTGATTGATAAAAAACAACAGACAACTTGCTCATCCATATGGATATTTCCTTTGTCTACCTTGCAATACTAATCAATGTCAAAATGAAAGACTTCTACCAAAGCAGTCCTTCATTTGAAGTGAAATGCTCTGATAAAAACGTTTCCTGCCCGGCAACAAGAGCCCACGCAAAGTGGACAATTAAACGCTAATTGCAGTGAAACCTTTTGTAACTAAAGAACTGATATTCTTCCCTGGGGACTGCATGAACTTGCCTGTCTGCTTTAGTCATCCAAAAATACAAAATAAATGAACATACAAATTGAAGTGTGTTTGGATGCATTTCTAAACACTTTAAACACTTAAAGTATGTCAAACAAATTCAAACACCACCTTGCCATTCTGCAGAAAATGGATTTAAAACTAAATAAAGTCTATATTTAAAACAACGATATCTATTCTGTGCTGAAATGGTTGACTGCCATGTGAATGTTTATATAAGCAAAACATAAATTGCAATTCCTGGGAATAGCAATAAATTTACATTATAGGACTTCTTTAAATTAGACACCTCACATATCTGCTGGCACTCATTTAACTAACTTTATTACTCCAACAATAACAGTTAACACAGGGATAAAGCAGGATTAACAGCAAATCTTGGGGATTTCCTGGCCCCAGACACCAGCAGCAGAGCAACTTCACAATACGCTCTTTAGTTAAAAGCTATAGTTTATTTTATCCTTAAAACTTCACATCGTTTAAAATAAACCTCTGAAAGTGGAATTCAATTAGCTGTGTTTCTCTGTGATCCAAGTGTACTGTTTTAATTAGTGATGCGTTAAAGGTGCCAGGATACCAGAGCTACGCTCTCCAGGGACCGCTGTCACTTAACACACATTTACACTCGCAGTGACTCATCCACTGCCCTCTCTGGCTCCGGCTATTAAATATAGCACAAAATTACTTGATTTCACCAGCTTCCATTTATTGCTATATTATTCAATGTATTTAACATAATTAGAAAAGTGAATATGAGTGTTAACATGAACACAGAACTTACAGTTGGTCGTAACAGCGATGGCCTCAGTGTCTGGACCAGCTGGTGCGTGGAGGGTTGTGTATATATGTTTAAAACACATACAGCATAATTACTTTAATAAATGAGCATTTATTCATTTGAATGAACAGGGAAAAGTCAAAATGCAGCTACATGCTTGATTTAAACGTGTTCTTTTGTCTGTTTTACTTATTGTTTATGGCTATGATGAAAGAAGTTTGTTTTATTTTTCTCATTTTTCAGTGTCCCATAGTCCTTTCTCTTTACAGTTAAACGCATGGCCTATGATATTTTTTGTAGCACCAGATTACTGTGTGTCATGCATGATTACTCTGCTAATTGCATGGAAATAAGAAGTTCATAACTAAATATACAACCCTTGATGATGGATTTGCAAATAGTAGCAAGTATCACATGAGTACAGAGGCTATCATGAGAAATATATAACCTCCAGAAACCTTTAAAAGAAATACTAATTGACAAATACTTCCACCCATTTGTCGACCCAGCTGCCACACTGCAGGTTGAGTCTACAAGCACAAATAAATCAGACCACACAAGCAAACTCATTAGTTTTTGTTTAACACCAAACAGAAAAGATGTCAATATGGCATTTCTAACCAAACATTCAGCGGTAATTGTTAAATTCAGAGGTAATTGGATTATTTGGGAAACCGCAGTGCACTTTATTGACAGCAAGTTTGCAGTTATTGTTTGAGAACATTAATGAAGAAGGCAAAAGGTCACACCTCGATAACACTAAGAGTGTTATTTTGCGCTCTCTTTTTTAATTAAACTCTATTTGTACAGTGAGATGTTTGATAACCCCCTATGGATGTTATTGAACCATGTTACTGAACCTTGTTTTCATTTTTCCTCTTTTGCCGTGCATCAAAAATAAGCAGCAATCAATCCCCGAGTCAATTCTCTCTGTTGCCTTTCCCTTAACATTTCTCTTAATCTCACATCACATCTCTCTCACACGTTAGCAAGTGTGTACTTGTTTTGTTACATCAAAGAGGACGTTTTATTCTACAGCCATGAAAATATCCAAATCTATCCATTTTTCACAAATGTTATAAATATAAGATAAAAAAAAAAAAATCTTGTTTACAAATATTTTACATTGTTCATAAGTCTTGTGGAGGTGTTTCATGAGAGAAAATGAAAATGCAAGTATTAAAGCAGATTGGAACAATATAAAATGGCTTTAATAGTTACATTTAAGTAAGAACTTTAAGGTTTAAGGTATATATAATAGTAATGTGATATGTCTATTCTGGCCTCTTAATTATTTGTGAACTAATTGCAACAATTCTTGGAGACTAGTCCCAAAGTCCATAATCTTTACAGTGTTACTTTATACAGTGCATTAAAAAGGATCTAGAGTTTATTTCAGTCACAGCCTGGGTCTGAGTAGCCCAAAATTCAGATCAAACAGGACTGATCACTGCATGATGTTGTCAAATGAAGAAATCCTGAGGAAATCATTTTGCTGCTGAATCAATAAGAATCTCCGGTGCAAGTTTATCCTCGGGCTGTGAGTTAATCCCAGGGCCGACCGAAGTGATGCATATTAATGATTCTGGCTGTTTGTTTCTATAAAGTTCTTTCAAGGACACCCTCAAGAAGTCTTTGTATTTGAGCAAGTCCTGAAGTAGTTCTGGCTGGATGCTCAAGTTGCCAAACTGCTCATTTAGTTCCCTCGCACCATGAGCTGTCACCAATGACTGACATCTGAGTGAGTCAAATGACACAAGGTTGATTATGTGGCTGCAGATGAGAAGCCACACACTGTTCACAATGGTGACGGAGATGTGACATTTGGCCGAATGACTAATCTCATCATGGCCCTGCCAATGTACGTCATACAAGTATTTAACACATGTAGAGAGAGTGTTTTAGAACATCCCTTTAAGTGTTTCGAGTAATACAAGAACTGTTCACTGTGCCTGCTCCAAGCCAGAACCACACTGAATGTCTGTGCATTTTGAACTGTTCGCAGACACCAGAAATGAATCATATAAAAGTGCAATTTATGCCTTCATTTATTATACACTAGAAAGAAATACTGTTGCTTAATATGTATCTATAGTATAAAAATGAAAATGTAGATATGCTAAGAATATTTCCTTCTGAAACATCATTCTTGTCACAGAAATAGGGCAGAATGGCTCTGAAATGAATTGAATTGCAGTCTCTTTTACACTGCATCCTTTTATAGAGCAGCTGTGCACTGTGGTTTCAATTTACAACCCAATTTCCTTGGAATAAGCCCATTAGGTAACACTGTCATGTTTTTCTCGTACACACCTGCATCCACTAGATTTTAGTAAACACTGGTTAAATATAATTTTTATGAAAACATCTAAGAAAAGTGCCAATTTAGAAAAGCATCATTGCTGTGGAGTTGACCTAAAGTAATTCACATGCAGGTCTTATGACTGAAATGTGGAATTTCATGCAGGTTTCTTTAGCTTTTCTAAAGGATCCCTGCAACAGAGTGTTACAGAATATTATCTTTATCACCAAAAATGACTGCACTAGTATTCTAATCAGATTTGCTTTGCCTTTAATTTAGCGTCATATGCTCAAGCTTTACTGGGATTGGCTGAGTTTTGCATTGCCATGGGAGACCTCTACTGGCTAAGTTCTGAGCAGGGAAGTGCCTCTGAGTCTTGAGTTTTCATTTCATTTGCCTTGAAAAAAAACTAATAATAAACTAGAAGTAGAAGCAAATGCAAAGTTTTGATTAGCGCTAATAGAAATGTACTTGTCACTCCAATATTAAGTAGCAAGTTATTTCTAATTTATAATGACTTCTGTAGATTCTATAGATTTACTACAAAAATTATGCCAAGAATGAGAGAAAGATGTATATTTTAAAAAAATTCTGATTTTAAATAACATGGTGCTGCTTGTATCATGTCAATTACTTAAAATAAAGATTAACATTAACTTGTGTTGGTTTTCTTTTCTAACTTTGAAGGTACAAATAAAGAGACCGGAGAGAAAATAAGAAGAGAAGTTGAACCTCATTGAGTGGAACCTCCCAGTGGACACAAGTTAAAAGAAACGCAAAACAAACTGTTCACTCAAGGAGTTGATCCTCATCTTCATTACAAAGTAGCCCTTGTTTAACGATACATCCCTGTCTCCAAACAACAAGCCCCAGCAGCTAAAAATACGATCAACATCATGAATTAAACATATTTTCTTCAGATCCTCTGAGTAAGCAGCGTTCACGAGCAGCCTCACCACATGGTATAATTACAGAGGTTACAACGGCTGCGATAAACACTGTGCTAAGACAAATTAAAACTCTCAATAGTCTCCTCCAACCACAGAGGAATTCAAACCAAGCAGCACTGTAACAAAAGTGAAGACTGAAAGTGACAGGATGGGAGGCAAAGTTAACTCCATCGCCAGACAGCTGTGTTTTATCAGAAAAACAAATCTAGGTGCAAATTATGTTAATCAATGCACTATCACAGGCTGGGTAATTTTTGTGAGAAAGTTAAAACACATTTACATCCTCAGTTGGGTACAGTCTCAGGTACTGTATGGTCCAGTATACAGCCCACCTGCTGCTCACCTCACTGTTTAGATATACATACTTTTGTTTATTAAGATCTTATCATTGGTTTCCTGTTTTTGAGTAAGTGGTTTAATTACCAGCACTACTAACTACTCCACAGCTCCACCACTGCAGACAATTGTTCCTCATTAGCCGTTGCAAGAGTTAAATCATAATATGTATGGAACGATATGTAACTTATTGGACAATGTCTGCACACAACTCCAAACCAAATGAGAAAACACAAGCGAACCAGTGTTATATTATGTTACTAACTTTTCTTCCCCCTGAAACTAAAGTGTGAAGCACATATTTTTGCATGTTTTGGAAACGCTAATAAGTCATGAACATATGCTAATAATGAAGAGGTGACGTTTGCCTTAATCTTTGTGAAATGGAAATGAGCATGACAGCAAATATCTATCTAAAATGGCATATCCCACTGTGCCACCAACCCTTTCTTTTATTTCATTTTCCCATTTATGAAATTTCAAATGTCATATGGAAATGCATCATACAGGCATCAAAAAAAGAAAATGCTGCAGCACAGGGGATCTCTACATTACAAAAGCCTCCTGTTGCCATTCCCAGCAGGGCTAGCATCACCATTACCAGCCATGTGCACTGCTAGCACGCTGACTAGCTCCTGTAGCACCAAGCATAAGACATCAACTTGCTTTGAAGGAGCTTTTCTCAGTAGAACATGACGTCACTGGAGATAATGCTTATGGAAGCCATGCAGCCAGCACCAAAGAGGCACTAGCTCCTTCAGCTTTGGCTTTGGACCATGGCTAATGCCCAAGACCTCAGAACCGGAGCTTGACCCAGCAGAAACCACGGTCATTCAGAGGATTAATACAGGATTTTTTTTGAGGAAATACTTTCAATAATGGTCTCTTGTTAAACTCACAAAATATATCTTTTCTTTTTCCCTTTAAGTCCTACAACAATGAGTGGTTATTTCTCTGCAAGCTGTTTTATTAGCAACTCTTTTGAATCTTACTCGCAGGACAGAGTGTCATCTGAACACAAATGAAATAATTCCAAGTCTCTTCTTTCTTTGGCCTCTTCTCATCATTATCTCTCCAGCAGAACAGGACATGCTGTTGCGTTCCCGGCAGCCCTGATACATTTTTAGCAGCTTGAACACAACACTGTCGCGTTGCAGATGGGTTTGAGTGGTCACAAAGCAACAAACACAAAGCCACGACCAGCGTTTCCCCTGAGCATCTGTTTCATTCTGTGAGTGGCCTGCGGATGTGGGGACTCATTTAGTCTCTCACCAGACTTTTACACACTGGCCTGTCCCGGTGCAGCCATGACATATGTGCATTTCTAAGATTGGTCACAATTCCTCTTTAGCGAACAAAAAAACGACACTGGCTCTGCCCCGGAGTATATGTCATGTGGCAGCTTTCTCTATCTTTCTCTGTCTCTCTAGCAGTGCTATAAATAGTAGGGAGTGCTGCTGTCTCTCATATTTCATGTGTCACTGGTTCGCACAGTCAGTGGTGAAGAATGCTCAGCACATATAGAAAGCCTCTACTGCACTTGTCTCCGCTTCCTCACTTTCCTCACCACTCTTAGCTCTTATCCTATCTGTCGTCCAGGCTTGAGCCTAAGTGGGCACTTCTAAGTGACAAGTTTTAAATGCATGTGTCCTTATCTTTAAGGCCTTTTAAATTTAGCTTTGAAGAAAAGGCAGCATCGACATTTGGCCGAGCTGTGCAGTAGTAAACAGGTTTAGTATTTTAGCAAAATGGCTTAAAGCTCCAGTACCTGATTGTCTTTTTCAGAACCAAGACAGAGAGAGAGACCGCCCTTAGCTCCTTACTCACTCTCACAAACCCCTACCAGGCTTTTCTCTCGTCTAATGCGTGAATTCATGTGCGCATCTTGTACGCTTGCACAACTCGAGACGGACATGCTCACTGTTTATAAACCGCTAATCCTGTCCCAACACAAATCATGACAGTACAAGGAAACTGGTGTTAGTAGGTGAGGACACTTAGCTATAAGAAAGCTGAGCGTGTGGAGCACTGAAATTATGGGTCTCAAGAGCGATAAGTCCCGGAGACTACAGCGCTAGCAACATTAGCATTAGCAACATAAGGCTAAGCCCTAGCAACGTAAGGCTTACATCTGTTTGCAATTCGTTTAAAATGTAATGAGACAAGAGAAACTGACCACAATGCTAATAAAAATATAGTGAATAGAAAGTTAGTTACCAGTCTAGAAGATAAGCAGCCAGCTCAGAGTCCAATTTTAGACCAATGCAGTGGAGTAGTTCCATCTTTAGAATGCGGTTCCAATATATATTTTTGTTTTGTTTCTTTTATCGTACCACTTGCGCTTTTCTGGTCTCTTTACTCCTTCTGTTTTCCTTTGTTTATGATGTTTAACGGTGGATGCAGCGACAGCTAATGCAGGAATAGCTACCTTGCCCTCTGAGACTTCGGCCGTCATGCTGTCTCTGTTTACCAGTTGTGCACGCGCAGATCACGCGCAAAGACATTGTACAGAAACAGCCAATGGGGTTCTCTGTTAAGTCCCTGGGCGTCAGTAGGCTTGTGATTGGACAAGAACTCCCCGTCCCTGCGTTGGAGTTGCTCCTATCTCTAGTGAGTGTTCGTTTCTTGAAATTGCTTATAATAAGCAGCAGATGGCATCATAGAGCATGATTTTTTCAAAAACGATTGCTTTTGCAATATACTATATGGGGTCTAAACCATTTTTTTCAACTAGATGAAAAATATATTAGGTACTAGAGTTTTAATAGATCCACTGAAGCTATGCTACACAATTAGGAGCAGGTTCTAAATAAGCTGTGGATGTTGCAAGATGTTTGTCCAGTAAAATTTGTCCTGGTTGCTTAATTTCATTCCTTGCCTCACTTTTGGTCGGTATTGACCAAAGCAAACTAGGGCAACATCTTCAGTTTGGGAAATTATCAGACTTAAATTTCTCACATTTCAAAACTTGTCCAGTTTTCTGACATCCAGCTTCAATTTCACAGGTTGAAATATTGAGTAGTCTTTAAATTGTTTTATGTGGGGCACTTTGAGAAGTAATTGTATGTCTTTACTCTAAAAATTCTACATATGCTTCTGGTGTCTGCTGAAAGTTTACTGACACAGCCAGAGACTTACACTCTAAATGTTAAGCCCCCTTCTGCTCAGATCAATGGGGAGAAACTTCTTTGGCATCACATTGAAATAATTCCACACTGTGGTTCCAGATACTTTTTTCCATTTGTGCATCGCTAGCCAAACTGTGACATGAGAAAGCTAATTCTGTTTCCAGGGCATATATTTTCTGTTTGATTGCATTCTCTTGATTCTGGCACATGAAAACAAATGCAATGTATTTGATATGTTACGTACTGAATTTAAGAAGAAAGTAGTGTGGTTAAACTGTATGACATTGTGGACTCCTCCAATCACTATCAATGATATCAATGTCATTCATTAATTAAGCCATGAAGGAACAAGTTAAATGAGGCTAGTTTCACTGCAACGAATCAATGAGATCCATTCATTTAGCCTGAAGGTCGAGATAAGTATAAGCACGTTATCTTACTACGGCACTAATAAGGAATTCCCATCCATAACCCATATACTCACAACACATGGCGTGCAGGATGTTAGCCGGCTGAAAGAAAATCTCACAGGATTTGACCCTTAGCCAATAAACCGCGAAGTCTCTCAGTCAGACACAATGCTTAGTCATCAGCGAGACACTCAAGTCGTAAAAAAATATCCCCTTTGAGCTGTTTTCTAAGATGTTGTCTTTATCCCCAGACTGCATTTAAGGAGGCAGTGTGTGACATTTCCAATCAGTACTTGTGGTGGTTGCTGACAATAAAGCACCCAACAAAAAGGCCAGCATATGGTAGAATGGCCTCCAGATGAATATGCATTTTTTCTTTCTCTCTGTCATTTTTCTTTCTCAGTGAAATGTTTCCCACCTGCCTCTCCAATAAACCAGACGGAAAGACGCTCAATCAAGGTGAGGCTATATTTAAATGTACAAAGCTAAACTATCATTACACAACGCAAAATGACAACCAGCCCTTTCAGTATTTTTAGAGCAGATGGAGGATAATGCATCTACCTTCCTCCAACAGAAGCAGCATGAGTGTGACCTTGTTACCTGGAGGTAATTCGACACTGCATCTTTATTATTTACATGGCTAATCCACATTATTTGTCTAATACCTGAAATATGACAAGCTCGTTTGTGCTGTTTCTATAACTATAATATGGCTAATGTTTCTAAGAAATGTTCGCTGAATCGGAGACGGTTTGTTGTGAACTGAGAAAGCTATTTGACAAGCCATTAATTACCTGGCTTGTTTGATAGGTCAGCACATATAATGACTAATGACTCATCTCCAAGCACAAAGGCTCCACAGTGTTAGCAAACTTCTGGTGTCATCCTGGCTTTTGTGGCGGCTGAATGCTATGCAGTATTAGTTGACAAACAGAAACTTGTATAAAAGGAAAAATTAAATGATTTTTAGGCATATTTTCAGCCCTGACAACTGACATCTAAAACCAACTTTCACCGTCAGTATAATCCATCTATTCCCTGTTGTTTTACAGCAACTGACTACTTAATGCTGCTAAATTCAAGGAAAATACATCATTTTATTTGTGGAGGCAGAAAGTAATATCTTGCAAACCTCATGAACAATTCAGTTGAGATCAAAGACAGGTGTAAAGTAGCTTGCTTCCACACAAACAAGTTTAGTAACAAGTTATACTGCTCAGACAATTCATTCTTAATAGCGAGTGGTGTCTCTGGGCTTGTACCTGCGCCCGTCTGCTAGAATCAAAGAACAATAGGGCTTTAGAACCAAACATTAAAGAATTTCATTAAATGCAATGTGAAATCTATAGGAACCATGGATTCTACATACAGGCACAAAGTCACAGTTACATGGGTTTTGGCTTGGACCCGCCTCACTACTCCAGGACTCAATAACAACTAATGGCAATACTATAAGAGCAGCCTTTGGAGTCCAGAGTTGCTGGATGAAATCTCTGCTTTCCACTGGCCTGAATAGGACAGTGAAGTGCTGAGCAAACCTTTAAGATAAAGAGGAGATTAGTGGCTGTCAGAGCGCTGGCTGGGTGTGACTACAGTGAATGAAGAGGTATTAAAGGCAGACAAAGCTTGGCTGCACTGGCCAGACGCCACTTCCTCTGCTGCACACAAACACACAAACACACACTCGCGCCTAATGATACAAAACCTGCAAGCAAGCAAATGTTTCCACAGGGTTAGAAATTAATGAGGGCTGAGGGCACCAAACTGCCCTTTCAAGTTTAAAAACTGCTTATAGATTTAAAAATGGGAGTCTGAAAAGTTTGCACCCCTCCCTTTAAATTTGAACGACTGGTTACATTGGTACTATGAATGTCTTTATATGGGCTCATTTGTTACTGTGCATTTGAGTGTTTATCTTCAGAAAACATTCAAGGACACAGTCTGAAGAAAAAGAATACATTGATACTCTGCAGTCTGCAAAAGAGTCCACACAAAGCACTGTGTCAGCAAAAAGTAAAACGGCCAGGACAAACAATAGAGCTATGGAAGATGGGGTGGTTCAGGACAAAGAAGGAAAAGGTACAACAGGGTAAAAAAAATCATGCTGTGCAATTTGAGCAAGAAAGCACATAGTTCTTTTTCCTCAAAATCATGCCTAATGGAAACATCTTCTCTGTATCCTGTGTTTTCTGTGTGAAAGTATCAAAAATGACAGCTTTAAAACCAATTCTGACTTGTTCTCATCAAGGTGTTAAGTGAGGCAGGGGTGTTTAACAAATTGTCTTTTTTTAAACGTCAGCGTTCCAAAAGCTCTGTAGGATTTAATGGTTACCTTTCGTTGTAATTGTGTCAGGCCCACTTACACACTGGAGAGTTAGAGAAGCTGAAAGCACATCGAGGACAAAGAGAGGTGGGCACAATGCAGTCTCTCCATGCAAAAAGTGAAGAGCGCACAAAGTCACCCACTCCACCTGTTTTTACTGTGAGCTACACAGAGAACGCAGGTAAATATGGCTAAAAGCCTGTTCATCCCTCCAACCACCTGTTTAACTGGTATGAATAATCAAGGACAAGGAAAGGGCAAAACTACTGAGGAGACGAATTATTTGTTGGTTTCTCATATTTAGAGCATTCATTTTGATCAACTTCACAGTTCTTTTGTTTGTGAAGTGAATGCTTTTTGTTACAAAGAGAAGATGTTACTGGCATCTAGTTCTTTATCAGATTACTACGGACATTTTTGTGGCTGTATTCTTAATAAATTGAATGAAACATCACTAAAAATGAATCCAATGCTTATGATAAATGTTACCCACTTTTATGCTCCTTACCATTATATCAATTTCTCCCACCAATATCCCGCTTGTGTGCCATTGATGCTGCATGAAAACACAGAAAAAATATGTGCCACTGTCACCTTTTATGCTGTGTCCTGGCGTTATAAAATAAAAAAGCTGACAGTCTTCTACAGTAATATACCACACAAGCTCGCAACAGGCCAAAAATAAAAAGTGCTATGTGAAATTGAAACCAAAGAGCATGGCTTATTTGCATAAATAAAAGAAAATGTGTTGTTTTCTGGTACTGTTCTTTGTTTTCTTGCATTGCTTTAGCATTAGCATTGAAAAGGGAATGTGTTTCTACTGTAATACTGGGCATGGTTTACAGGAAACACCATTTATCCACTTGAAATCTCCAGTCCATGGGGGAAAAGCTTTCGTCCCCCTGCTACAGCTACTCTCCATCTCATGCTCCCAGCTAATTGGGAGTCGCCCCTCGCTGACCCCCTCTCATACACAAAAAGAGTCATCGCCATGACAGTGGAGTCTTGCTCATTATCTGCAACAAGGGTCGGCCTTGTTAAAGCGCAAACTGCCAGACTGCACCTGGCTGACATCACGGCAAAAAACTCCAGACCCTGTTGCCACGGTAACCACAACTTGGCAACTGCAACTTGGCAACATCCCGCTCCGTGGGGGATTGATTGGGTGAGCGATGCAGCGAGGGGTGGATTAGGAGGAGCATTATTGTCTTCTGAGCTTGTACACACAATAAGGGCTCACTTGATTTGAGGTTTGCGAGAAACACACACACAGGTTGGTGAACTCAATAAAACTGAATGACAACTGTAGCTGCATCTTGGGTTTTCAGGAATTGATGAATGTATGTATAACTCAGTCTGTGCTCTTTTGGTTTGTTTGTTTGTTTGTTCCCCCGACTTAAGCAGCATCTGAATTGTCGCCTTTCATTTGGGATTGGAGATAATTGAGTATGCCCATGAATAACCCAATCAGTTATGCCATGACAATAGGGATGGGCATTTGATGCAAAAATACTGTTCAATATTCAGTGGAACTTGATCCATGAATATTTGAGACCCTGAGCCTGTCCAGGCAGAGGAATAGTGGTTGACATTGTGGTGAATTTAATATACTTCTATAGTCTCTGATTAGTCCCATGCCCCAGTAGCATTGTGAGTAGCATTATGTTTTTTCTGGCTCCACATTTACTGTATTTGACTCACATAATGTAGGGGTTGGTAATATGCCTATCACTAATTGAATAGTCACCTGGCGACAGTGTAATGTTTCAAATAGTGAATTATTATTATCAAAACATATGCAGTTCCTGGGCAATACTTGTTATATCACTACCAGACACACATTGGTTACTAAACTGAACTCAGTTTCATTATTTAGCTACAATGGACTCCATTACCATCAGATAAATGGGCTACCAAATAGGACCTACAAAAATATAGGTAAATGGTAATTTAGCAGCGAGAGTGATTTTTAGACGCTGAAGTGCCTACTCAACCACTGAGTGAAATGAACAAGTGAAAAACGATGTGTCCTACAAACAACCATTACCTTCGCCGTAGATACCACTCTGCTGTGCTCGGCTCTTAGGGCACGGGAGAAGAGGGAAAATCACTCTGAGCCTGAAAAGGGATAGCAGAGAGTGCGCCTGTTATTTGCCACCCTCCATTAGTGAAGCAGCCAGCCCCATGAGCAGAGGACGCCCAAAGAGGAAACCCTTGGTGGTCATAGTGTCACCAGAGTTATATGCTCCATAAACACGGAGTCCAGAGTGCTGTTGTGCACTGTGCTCCTTTGGTCATATAGCTTACCATCCAAGTAAATGCCAGTAACAAATAGTGAAATGTGCTTTTTATAGGTGGATGCACTAGAATCACAATTTTGTTTTCTGCAATTCTACTTCAAAATATTAAAAAAAGAGAAGGGCATAGTCAAAGAGAGCAATAAGACATATGTGCAAAACTGTCAAGCCTCCTATCAGCCGTATGGAGCATATGTCAAACAGAGTCAGCTCTATCTGTGCCTCTGTGTGATTTGGACAGTTTAACTCTTGGCTTGAGAAGGAATTACTTGTCAGTGATTCAAACAAGTAAATTCTAAAACGTCAGGTTTTAATCGCAAAACCCTGTGATGAGCTCAAAGGGGATGACCAGTTAAAAAGCCAACCCCAGGTCATGAATAATTATGGACCAGTGAAGGCATCATTTAAATATGAAAGCAGTATTTTAATACCATCTGCTGAATCTGCCAGTAATATGAAAATAATGATGCCTAAACTGATTTTTGAAACACCCAGGAGGGCATCAAAGACCTGAAAGTTTGAACCATGTGAAACACCTCTACAGAGTGTGATAGACCATTGTTAAGCTTAATGGGTCAAATTAAGATGGTTGTGCATTCATTTATAAGAAAAGGTTCATTTATATGTCTCCAGAAAGTAGTATGCATGGGAACCTATATTTGATCAGTGTATCCCTCTGAAACAACCACTCTACAATCCACTGTAAATTCTTATCGTGTGCTCTTTTGTTTTATTTGATGACTATTATTTGTTTTGTCAAACATGTAAAGGTGACCCCTTTTCCTTCACCCACTGGTGGTCTGTGTTCAGACCAGTTCAAGGAATAAAGAGATGCTTGACCAGGAAACAAATCTTCCCCATCTCCTCTGTGAAGGATGGAGGCGCCAGCTCTGATATGAATCTGATGCTGCCATGATTGGAATACAATGACCTGCAATGAGCAATCTCTTTGCCTCTGTTTCTTTGAGAGTGGGCCTCCCTTTTTCTGAACAAGGTTATCAAGCGAGATTATCAGGTTACAACCAAACATGGGTCATTCAAATGTGTAGTGGACGGTATGGTACAAAGATTTCATCAGAATCCTGTATTGCCCTTCATGAATGTTCAATAGTTACTTGTCTATCAACATTTTTCTCTTAGTTTTTGAAGGAATCACATAAAAATGTTTATGCAGGAATGGAAACATACTTGTTCTGATACTTGTTGTACCTTATGTATTAAATACAGAATTTAGTATTTACATAAATTAATTTATTAGGTGCACTTCCCTCATCATTTAGATGTTTTATATAGCTAACCACGCACACTGTAAAATCCGCTGGGGTTTGTCAGAATATGCACACAACAACGATGACTTTGAAGTAACTAAAGCATGCAAATTGTGCGGAAAAGTGGGTCATGTGGTGATGTGTACCATTCAGTGTATCGGAACTATATGTGGTGAATGTGTAATGATAGGCCTATTTTTGAAACAATTTTTAGTTATGGCATTTGACTGTGGGGGGTTAACAAAAAATAAATAAAAACATAGACTTTAAATTAAATGCTCAATCCTACACATTTTTTTTTTCTATATTTGAGTTCAAATTAACATTTTTGACTCTAGTTTCTTTCCAGAAGGAAGCAATTTTTCTCAGTGAGAGGTCATTACAGTAAGAGTTTGTCCACATCACATATATCATCTGCCTAATATAAAAACCTAATGAAGCCTGTTGAAGCAGCAGCAGCAGCTGAGGCGACAATAACATGCTCTTAACTTCTCCAAATCTCTAAGTGCATCACTTTTCAGACTTTGCACTGGGGATGTAACTGTAGGGTCACTCCAGCATCCACCATGAATCTTCAGCAATTAGGCAGAGAAATGGAGAAGAAAGGGAGGGGGCTGCTGGACCCCAGAGAAGTACGCTATCTGAACACTTCCTGTAAAGCTGCATAGTGTTTTTACAGGAAGCAGCATCAGAGCAGTGCTTCTTTGATCAGTTAAATGTTGTGTGACAAGAACACTGTCTGGCAGTTTTACCTGCGTGTGATATGAGCTTGAGATGTTGAAGCTTGAGAGATGTTGCAAATCTAACTTGGAGTCGCCAGTAAACACAAGCTGTTTGTGTGCACTGTGGCAGACCAAATGAACACTGGAAATGAAGAGTGTGAGCTGTGTGCATGCTACAGTAGCAACGTGAGATGAGAGCCTTCAACACGGCAATAATGTCATGTATCTGTTGTCAGACAATCTGTGGATTTTCAGAAACATTCATCAGCTTACAGGGGGCTTAATTTAATACAGTATCACTTTTATGTTTGTTATACATTATACTGAACTCACAGTAATTCACTGCCATGAATATATCATGAGTACTGAATAATAAACCAGACTGTGACCAGTTTTTCCAACAGTAAGTTAATGTATTTCAACCAAAAGCCCCATCCAAAGGACATTTCCAAATGTGCACACATCTATACCACTTTACAATGAACAAATGATGGGCATTGGTTATTCTGGAGGCTTCAATACTGCACTCAACCAGAAACTATGTAGTATCACGTTTTATAAATGCAGCATTTTATAGTTTTGGGCCTCAGAAAGCCATCTAATGGGCCACAAAGGCTTTACAAGAAGAGTGTCAAATGACTAGGCTCTAGTTGCTAATGCTGAAAGCTACTATAAACTGCACAACACACAATATGTGACATGGGAGTTGCAGGTTGAAATCAGTACAGGAGGTCTGGTTAATTCTGATTTAACAAGGCATGTTTAGCAAAGATTTGTACATTATATAACATTTGGAATCATTAACTTCTGCAAATATGCAAACCCCTGGACCTTCTCATGTTTTAGTATCAACTGTGAAAACATCTCCTTCCAACAAAAACACATAGGCCTACACAGAACTAGAAGTCCATATGAAATGAGCAGGCACTAGATATCCAGCTTTAGGAGACATTTTGTTACCAGAAGCTGCACAGTTGTGTTCTAATGAGAAGCTTCTCCTTGGCTTCCCTAAAGTCCATCCCATTAAAACACTTATTAGGCCTGGGCAGCTTCTCCATCTTGGGAGTGATCAGCTCGCTCCAGCTCCACAAGTCACGAGAGAGAGAACATCAGCAAGACCTTTAAACAAGGCTTTGTAAAGTGACCCACAGAGACACAATAAAGAGGGTTTGGTCCTGGTTTCAATCTGGATTAGCCTTGGTTTGGACCAGGTTTTTGCTTGCCTGGACCTGTGTATAGCCATGATTTAGTCTTGCATTTAGTCCTAGTCCTGCTATAGTCATGGTTCAATCACAGTTTAGTTCTCTCTTAGTCACCCCTTATTGTCAGTCCTTGTGTTATTCTTGGATTTCTGCTTCTCTTGAATTAGTTTCAGACCTGGTTCATAGTTGTTTTGTTCTGGTTTATACCTGAGCGACATGGTACCTTAAAGAAATCAACTGTATTATAGTCTTCCATGGTTGTGTACAAGGCCCAACACATCTGTGAATCAGGATACTGTCATGTTACATTGATGTGCCCCCTTCAGTGTAGTCTGCATCATGACTACGGCCTTGGGTCACACAGCTAAACATAAGCAAACATATTGACGACGCTCTGTTCTTGCAAAATCCGAGTAATCATCTTGGCAATGTGATGAATGAGATGAATTACTCTACAGTGAGGGATGAGAAACAGCCTGGAGGTGTTCACAAACGCACCATTATCTTATTTTTTTAGGAGCAATAGGAGCAGACAGACAGGCAGCAAGGTGCTCTTCGTCTCTGCACATGCCTCGTGATGTGATGGCTGAAGCAAGGGGACTATTTTGGTTCGGTTTTGTGCTTTGAAAATGCAGCGCAACGCGGTCACGATGCCGTCTGTCTATTCAGTCGTTGATATGATATTTAGGTCAATCTGAAACTATTAGCGATTTCACAACAGCAACATCCCATCCACCCCTCCTCCTTTCCTCTTCCCATACGACCCCCACACACACCCCGTCCTTGGATGGATGGAGGGACGGATGGAAGGATGGCGAGTCTGAAGCTAGAATGGGGGGTTTTCCATTTTCAGCCCACGATCAATGCGAGCGCACCACAGCCCTTTTTATAGCGCCCCGTACAGACACAAAATCCACTGCACGCCTCGTCCATTCACACACTTAGCACAAAACAGCAGCCAGGCATACTCCCAGCATCCTGCCAAATAGTGCCTCGCATCCCCAAGCATTCAGAGGTGTGAGGCGTGCGGAATAAGGAAATGACATTGCGCCTGCTTACTGTAAAATCAATTCCCTCGGGGGAATGGAGAGTCTCGTTTTCGTCCCTTCTGGACTCCCCTCTGTTCCGACGCTCCCCAAAATTCAGACCATGCAAAGCGGACAAGCAGTCATTCCACCTTCGAAGTAGTCCGTAGTAGCGCCGAGGAAACGGGGGAAAGGCAGCCAGCATCCAACAGATAGACTGAGGAGAGCCAGCTGTGCGAGAGGGAGGGGACAAGGAAGCGAGGAGCGGTCTGCTCAGAGCACTGCGCACAGGAGAAGCCAGGCACAGCGGCAGAGGTGCGCGCTCTCTCTCTTCTCTCTGGTTCGCAGCGTAAGAGCCCCCCTCATCCACCCCTCACCGGCCCCAGCGAGACGGACTGACAGACAGCACGGGTACCAGCGTCAGCAGCGACCCCTACAGGTGATGAGAGGGGTAGCGTTTTTGGGGATGACGACGGTGACAGTGGAAAGCACAGTCTGTGAGTGACGTGTGTGATTTTACGCACAGATTGACAGTATCTGGTATCATCGTATTATAACTGCAGTAGGAGGTTGAATGACACAGAAATGTACCGGTTTTTAGAGCCCCGGGATTGGTTGCCAAATAAAGGGTCAACTGTCACATGAGAAAATTGCCTCTTGTTTATGTATTCTGTAATGTCGACCATAATACCAGCAAACAATGAGTAAATAAACAAGCAAAATAAAGGAGTCTGATCTGCTCACCATCTTTTAGGCCTTCATCTTCAGTCTTCATCAATTAGCCTACTATTGAGCCAGTTTCCAGGCAGCTTCATCATATGCTCTGTTCCTCATTCTCATATTCTTTTTCCTTCAGTTCTTCCAGAAGCAGGACAATGGGAGCTCCCTTTTTTCCTCTTGATCTCATTGATGATGTTGTAAAGAGAAGACGGCTGTGTCTCCAAATAATGAGCTCCAAACGGCATGTTTTCTGGAGCCTATGGTGGTATCATCATACATATATTCAACACATTAAATTAGAGAGTTTTTAAGTATCCACCAACCCTTCCCCTTCATCACCCTCAGCTTACAGATCTCCCTCTTGACCCACTTCACTGTGTCAGTAGACTACTTATCTTGTGCTTATCTTATCTTGGTGGCCTGACTGAAGTGACTGACTTTAACAGTCCATTTCCAGTGTAGTGTTTTCAGCGAATAGTCAGAGGCCGCACAGATCCATGCTTTAGCCTTATGTGCTTCCAGTGCACTTTGCCTCTGTTTATATGAGAGAACCTAATTGCTTTGATTGTACTTAATTTAAATCATAATAGCATTCACTCTCCTTTTGCACAACTGGCATAGAGAAATATTCAACATTTAACCAGGACAAAGAAAGTGCTGTGTATCTCTTTATTTCTTTTCACTTTTGTCTCTGTCTATATTTGTCTCTCTTTTTCTCACTTTCTTTTGTCTAGCATTTCTTTGTGCACTCAGCTGTGAGCTTCAAAATGCCACAATCAGTGGCATCAGTGGTGCACATTGATCTTGCATGCAACTTTATGCTTGATAGCACAAAAAATGACTTTAAATGTTTAGATTAAATGTGCACTTTACAGCCAAAATGTCAGACTTTATGGTCCAGGAAGCAGCGACTTGTTGAAACAAGAATCTTAAAAAACTTTCTTAGGTAGTCAGGGTGTTTTTCATTTTCAATGTGTGCTATTGTGGGGCACTTCATTTTATCTTTACATATTTTCTCAAAAAAAATAATGTGTTTATTTATTTAATTTTCTGTATCATTCAAAAGGTCCTTTAGTGGCACTGTTTCTTGGACTGTCTCTTCCAGCCCACTCCATTTGAGCTATTCTTATCTGCTGAGCCTCTCCTACTCTAATGACCTGACATCTCCACAGGGATCATTAAAGTTTCATCTGACCTAATCTAAAAATTGAAGTCCCCTTAAGCAAGGCACTTGTATGCTCCAGTGGAGCTGCTCAGTGTCCATCAGGAGGAGAACGTGCTTGTACTGAGAAGCTACTCACAGGTGTTAGTGAAACTGAGTCAAACACAATGCTGCGGGAGATACACATGTTCATTTAAGGCGATGTTACATGTAGTTATCCAGAGAGAAATACAGGGTCTGAGTTCTGAAGGAGGCATTCAAATAAACAGAACAATTGATGAAAAAAGAAATTCTGATATTTGTGAGTGAATACTTAACTGTCTTGGTTCATTCATTATTAGTGGTTTAATCATGTGGAAATTAACATGAGTTAGAGTATGAGTCATCACTTATTGGTTAACCTTTACAGTCCACTAACATGAAAAATAAAAGATGTAATATGTTTTCTCAGGTTTGCTTCAAATGTTGCTACTTCCTGTGTTTGATGTGTGCTGTTGAAATGTAGGACCCCCAGTAACCCGCGTCAGAGGGTCTTTTTTCAGCCCAGCACAGATAAAGCTACTTTTAAATATTGCTCTGGTATGAATTAATAATTTGTTGTATCTTCAGCAGTCCTAGAGACCTGCTAAAAATAAGACTTTCAATTATTTATAACTCAGAGGAGCATCACTTAGTCAAAAACAACAGGTGGGCTGCCCCTCTTAAGACCGGTTGCTGGTTTGTGTGTGTAGATATTTGAACGCTCCTGTCCATTTACGTCAAGTGGCTCCACCAGGCGGTCGGGAAATGTACTGCATTTGAAACCCACTGTTTTTAAAAAATACATTAACACGACTTCGGATAAACACAGGAGCAGCCCCATCTTTAGCAAACTAATTAAACAGTCATTCTTTTTTTATTTAAGCAATTTAACATGATAATTTAAAACATACCATCCACTGTTAATTATACTAGCCTCCAGCTTCAGTTTAACCTGGGTGAATATTATAAGGCTTTCTCCTGAACATGAAACTCTACAAAACAATTTATTTTGATTTTTACGAGCCGACATTAAACGCAACATTAACCTTGGTGCTGCTCAGAGCCCTCTCCTCTCATCCCTTTGTGTGCGCCGTCCAATCAGCGTTCAGATGGAGCTAGCCGGCTGCTGATTGGTCACTAAGGAGGAAGATGCGACGGCCGTGGAGAATCGACTGTGGCTTTCTCAAACCGTCCAAGCGATGCGACTGATAGCCACGCAATTAATCCATTTACGCATTTAAGTAAGTGGTTGAACATTTATTTTGCCTTCTTCTTGTCGTTGTTCGTGCTTCGTCTTGAGTGAGTCTGGATGGATTTTGTTTGGTTGAACCGTGTGTTGGGATGTCGGGCCCATGGCGCTGCCCTGTAGGTGAAGTCACTCCCTGAAAATGTAGCCGGTTCACAACACAGGACAGTCACATAAGGTACGGTATTGCTAATGTAAGATGTGACCATAATAAGAAGTCATATTCAAGACTCTACGCATCACTCGTGGCATGCTGTTTGTCTCTATTGTAAATCTAGCATTCAGCTCATTTTACTGCAAATTAGAGATACACAACATTCTGTCATTGTGTTGCAAGAATGAAATATGCTCTTCCTGTAAACACCAAAGAGGAAAGTAGTAAGAGCAGTAAATAGAAATGCGAAAAGTTAAAGCTGTATAAAGTCACAGACCTCCAATGTCCGTGATTTGTCTTAAAATGGCAGTGGGCTATTCACAAGACAGCATGTAAACATTTCTATTGGCTACATTTACCCAAATTACATTGTAAAAAGTATTTTTACTTTGTGCTTTTGTCATGCTACACACTTTCACATTTCTTCATAAAATAAATTAAACTGCAATTGTAATATCAATATCCACAGTATCAAAGTCAAAGTCTACTTTATTGTCAACATGTACAGTACATACAGAGAAATGAAAATACGTTATGTTCTTACCCTTGGTGCATACAATAAAAATAGTTAGTAAATAGGACAATGGAAGAAAAACAGAAATAAGGGCATGCAAAATATATATAATATAAGCAGCCTTATCCATATTCCATATAAGACTCCCTAAACTGCTGTAAATGTTATTGTAGCCTGTATTTGCCAGATAAGAAACACCCTTAGTGCTGGCATTACCAAGATTTGAAAAGTAAACAATGTATGCTGAAATTATGTCAAATGTTTCTCTACCTCACCGCATCGCAAAATGTAATCCTACTTTTGTTCCAGGTGTTGCTGATTGAACAATGTACGAGCGATGTCTGATGTTGAGGCCACATATGCAGACTTCATTGCTTCTGGGAGGACAGGACGGAGGAACGCCATGCACGACATCCTGCAGAGTCCCACTGATCCAGATGGACGAGAGATGCCCCTCACGCTGTCCCTGTCCCAGCTGCACATCAACGCAGGAGGGGGAGGTATATGACTCTTCCCACTACTGTGTTACATTAGTACATGAGACACCTGGACCTGACCTCTGTGAGCGATGATCAGATTAAACGAGTGACATGAGAAGGCCTAATTATAAACTCTATAACATTTGTTGTGGTGACTCACTCTCTTCATTTGTTCATTACAAGAGCAGTGTACAATAATCGGTGAGTCAAAGTGATGATAAGGCTTTATTTATGTATTTTTTCTGCAGAAGGAGATGACACAGAGGACAGTCAGAGCATGCCCTCCGCCCAGAGGGAGGCCGAACAGAGGAACAGCTAACCTGACTCACACTACTGCCAGCACATGGAAGCTTATCACTGCAAAGCCATTCACAATGTGTGGACCTATTGTTGGAGGGTAATGGTGGTGACTACATAGCTCTACATTGGGACCTATAAAGAAGCACTGACCCCTGAAAACTCATTGTCGGGTCACTTTGCTGTGATTCGATCACCCAGTGCTCTTATGCTATTGCGGCCAGTTGGGAGAAAAAAACCTGACTATGTATTTCTGGAGTCAAATTAGTTGTTCCTGTGAAGCAGATTTTATGTTTTCAGTCACAAACGAAACACAGAAGGAAGAAGGAATGAAGAAAAATAATAATGTGAGTTTTATAATACTGCAAATAATTTGTAAGTGCACTCATTTGATATATTGGTAACAGTAAGAGTAGCATGTTTCTAAAGTCAGTGATGGTGATTAACATTATCAACAAGATAGCAAGGTTAGAACTTGTGCTTCCTATAAATTCACAATGCTGTAGAGGAAACTGCACTGCTCTTCTAGAGGAAATGTGGAAAAACCAATAACTCATACATTTTTTCCACACATCTGTTAAAAGGTATATGTAAGATTGCAATAGACCAACAACAGAAAACATAGATAAAAAAGAAGTAATGGTGGCATACTTTCTTTCTTTCTATTTTTACTTCACAAACAATCTTTACTTAGTCTCCTGTATGTGAGTGTACCACCCTAGAAACATCTCCTACCATTGTATAGTGTGTGTATACTAACCGTCCCTTAATGCATGCAAAACATTAACCAATCTTAGTAACACCATCTCAAAATGTTCATTATAACCTTTTACAAACAGTCAGGGCTTCAATCATAAACTGCCATGTGACTAGTGACTCTGTTATAACAACACTGTGTAAACGCATTTGTCCATTTTCCGGCATGTACTGTCTAGGCAGGTGCATGATACTGCTGATATAACTGTGCAGAAGGTGCTTGTCTGACCTGTATTTTTTACTCCTGCTGGTGACACGTAAACATCAATAAAAGATCATTACTCTAAAAGATGCTCTGTGGTGTAATTGTTTACCTTGCAAAATAGAGGTCGCTGGTATCAAACTGCATCACACTCAGACTGTGTGGTAAAGTAAAGACCATCCTTTTACTCATATGGGTCAATATTATCAAGTCATGAACTATTCCAGTTTTGGCATATTAATTCATTTTTTAAACAAGTGCTATGCTTTTGTTGGAGAACAGAGCCCAGCCAAAGGTCTGTGTGCACCTTTTCCCATGACCATAGGGGGGCTCTGTGCATGTGTAGTCCATGTGTTATGCAAATGCCTATTGGACAAATGTACCAGGAAGTTTCAGAAAAAAAAGAAAGAAAAGAAATTTCCCCTCAGGTTTGTTTAAGTTCCTCATTCTGGAGGCTGCGTGTAACAGTCCTTGTCGACCGGCTGACGTAGTGCAAAGTGCAACACAGAGTGGAATAACTGTTTCCTAGACCTGGGATTTTTACATGACCTGAGGTAGGCTCACATCAAAATGTATGTATGCTTTTTTATTTTAAAAAAATGATTTCAGTGGAATCTAAAGTATTTTTTCTTTGCTTGGTTTGTAATAAACTGCAATGTATTGCAAATCTAGGTTTGTAATAGAAAATGTAACGTGGTCTGAAACAATAATAATCTTTAAATGTTCTTTCTCTGTGTAGTAGTAGAAACGTAGTGAACATTTCAGTAGTAGGTTTACTGTCAATGTGTTGCGGCTTAAATGGATGACTAGATGAACTCTTTGATATTCTCTTTCAAACTTTGTTGCACTGTTGCTTCTATCTTTTTTCCCCCTTGACTACTTCTTTGGTTCAGCACTGTGCCAAAGGAGGAAGTGTTGACACTGGTCAATGCAGGGCATTGTGACTGTGTGTTGGCTTTTAATCTGTTCAGTGTAGACCCTTTTTTCTGGCTGTTTGCTTACAATCAAATTTAGAAACACAACTTGATTAACTTGAGGACAACTTGTCTCTGACAAAATGGGTATAACATAATATTTTGATTGCACAATGTCATTCAAAAACATAGGTGCCTTTTAAGAGGGAATGCATATTGTAGCTCCAATGCTTTTGTTTAGTCAGGGTAAACACACACAAAGTGGCTTTTCCATTCAGGTACCTAATTCATAGCCAAACAATCCTAAAATCAGGACAGTCCAGTTCTTCAGAGACCACCATCAGCACATTTCTTGAGCTTCTTTCACATTAAGTATTCACTAAATTAAAACATTAAGTTTATCTGTCAAGATTGAAGTGAAGGGTTGTGTCACAGACTGTGTAATTGCTTAAAGACACAAATTAAATACTTGTATTAATAATGTCTGTATGTATTTATTTATTGCACTTCCAACTTCCAACTCAGTTAGTGAGATGAAGCATCTACAGTCTGACACTGAGCTGATGACTGCTCATCTTTAAAAATAGTCTCAGCAGTGTGTCAGCAAGTAACATGTGCATTTTCATTACATTTATACTGTTGGCCTACTGGAGATTTTATCATTATGATTCTCACTAGTTTGTCTCTGGCCACACAGTTTCCTCTGCGCTGGAGCTTGTATGCAGATGTTATGTGTCTGTTTGTGTGGGTTTTTTCCAGGTTAGTTTTGCACCAAACAAAACCTAAAACAATACTCATGAAAGTCTCACTTCTCTAAATGAGCTTCACACAAAATTGTGACATATAGCCAGTGTATTACAAATAAGGTCACAAGTAAAATGTGGTTAACTTGAGTTGACCATAGATTTTTAGTGTACAGCACTTGTAATAAAAAAAAAAGCACCATATATTTCCCCCATAATACACGGATAATGAAGAATATAAAAAACAGTAAATAACTGAATTCAGTGATGCTAATTAATGGTAAAGCTCAATTGAATTCTAAACCAAAGCCGGCCAAGCATAATCGATTGTGATATAAAAATAGACAAATAATTTGCTATCCATGAACTAATGGAAAAAATAGACACGTGTGTTGAGTGCTGTTTGTTTCATTAACTGATAATGCAAATGCTCACACTTCTTGTTTCTCACTTCCTCCTGTGTAGACACCATGGGCTGTCTGGAATCAAAGCTGAGCGATGGTCTGAGCGCTGGTGTGGAAGGAAAGATCAGCCAGCAGACTGTACGTACCGACCATATGCACTATGTCAGAGACCCCACCTCCAATACAAAAAACCACATAGTAAGTAGCCTGACAGAATATACTTAACCAATACTGACTACACAGATTAGGTGAAATAAGGACTTAAGAGACAAATTACAAGTCTGTCATGTCATGTGAAAATCCTCCTAGTTTACTATTTTCTCATAAACAATGACTCAGTGATGTGCTAATAAACTGTCTTTAACTTTATCATTCAAAAAGGGCTTGTCTAATTTGTCATTTTTTATTAAAATTACACTATACTGATATCTTTTCAGAACAGCTCCCTATTACCTGGTCAGGTGTTTCAAAATATGGAAGGTAGGACATTCTTATTACTTTTATGACTCCCCTAATCAGAATTTGTAAACTATAGCTGATGTACACCTTTTTAATATATTAAATATTTCTTTTCTATTTCAGACCAAAAGAATGTCAGTAAAATTGTGGTTGGCCTGTACCCCTATGTAGGAACACACCCAGATGACTTAGAGTTCAAGAAAGGCGAAAAGATGAAAATCCTGGAAGAGTAAGAGTTAGATATAGACTGACTCAACTTCAAGAAATGCTAGTCACCATTTATAGATAGTATTGTGTGACGCCAAGCTAAGAACACAAGCTAAGAACACAAGCTGAGAACACAAGCTGAGAAATACAGCTGTGTTTCAAATGTATACCAGATTAGACTAGTTCTTAGAACATTACAAATCCTTGCATCATCAAAATGTTCAAAGTTTTAAGAGAAATGTTAATGTTTGATCAGAAGTATTCCATTTTAAATAGACAATAGTGTGATAGATATGCATATAGCTGGATGCTATGGCTTTCAAAGTTTTCCATCTTCATCACTCTAGTGTTGTTACAGACATGGTGAGTGGTGGAAAGCAAAGTCCCTGGAGACCAACAGAGAAGGGTTTATTCCATCAAACTATGTGGCACAAGCTGACACAATGGAAACAGAAGAGTAAGTGCATGGGTCTTGTGAATGAGTTTCAATGTCTCTAATTATTCAAATGCCACTAAAACAAATTGTTTTGCTCTTGTCAAGTAGTTTTTATTTTCACTGCACTCCTGGGTGAAAATGGTTAATGTTTAGTCTCGCCAAGCAGCACATTGGGCTCTTATTGTGTATCAGAAGTCCTAATACGTCTATAATTGTCCCACTGTACGGTGGACCATTCAATAAAAGTCCTTTTCTGACATGCTGCAACTCCACCTAGTAATGTCAGGCAACTGAGTGTACTGTGTAGACCTGTTATATGACCAAAATGGTATCAAACCAACTAATGTAATGACAAAAAGAGAAAATAAATTAGGACTTTACAGCACTTCATCAATATATATTCTGTTTTTTCAGGTGGTTTTTCAGAGACATCACAAGAAAGGATGCAGAGAGGCAGCTGTTGGCCCCAGCAAACAAACCAGGGGCTTATCTCATCAGAGAAAGTGAAACATCAAAAGGTATATAAATCATTTAAGCACTCTGGTCTGCATTACCATAAATAAGAGTATTTTTACCACTTGTAACATTTTTAAGTAGACATGGCAGTAGAAGACAAATGACATTGACTTGACTCCCAATCAAACTCTGGTGGTATGCACTTATTTAATCAAATGGAACCCTGGTGGTTTAGGTCCCATGTAAAAGATCAGTACTATTTGGTTGATTATAGATGACTAGTTCTTTTATAGATGTATCTTTGAGTTTACAAGGCTTAAAATGTATATTCATATGTTCATATTTTATATTGTATGTGTATTTGTGTTTGTAACTTTTTTAAAAAAATTATTAATTTTTTTTTTTCCAGGAAGTTTCTCTTTATCCATCCGAGACTTGGACCGCCAGGGGTCAGATGTTGTCAAACACTATAAGATCAGGAAGCTGGATAATGGCGGCTTCTATATCTCTCCAAAGATTTCCTTCCAAGACATTGGCAGCATGATTAAACATTATCACAGTGAGTGCACACTCTATTTTTTGTCTTTTTGTATTCTAACAGTAGTTGTATGATTTTTTTTCTGTGTATTTCACAGACAAAGCCAACGGCCTGTGTCGTAAACTGGACCGTCCATGTGAGAAACCAAAAGCTCAGAAGCCATGGGATAAAGATGCCTGGGAAATCCCCAAAGAGTCCATAAAAATGTTGCAAAAGCTTGGAGCAGGGCAGTTTGGAGAAGTATGGATGGGTAAGTATGAATTACGAAAACCTGTAGTTGATGTTGACTAAGAATAGCACTTTTTGTAAATTGTTTTCAGATCACACTCAAAGTAATTTATCACATTAATATTCCTATTTTTTACCATCTTTACCTGCACATACTATACGTCTTCAGCCTACTACAACAACAACACCAAAGTTGCTGTGAAGACACTAAAGCCAGGCACAATGACTGTAGAAGCTTTTCTGGAGGAAGCCAATGTGATGAAGACACTACAGCATGACAGACTGGTGCGACTGTATGCTGTGGTTACCAAGACACAGCCCATTTACATAATCACAGAGTTCATGGCAAATGGTAAATGATACTTCATTCATTTGAAGTGGCTGTCCATGTTATTTGTTTGTTTTGACTTTGCTATCTTGCACTAACATTGTCTTTTAGGTAGTCTTCTGGATTTTTTAAAGACTGACACAGGGTGCAAACTGCAGTTACACAAGCTCATTGACTTCTCAGCACAGGTAATATTTACACACTTCATTAACTGATAATTTTAAGTTAACAGGTTAGATATTTTTTATGTGACATTTTTGGCACAGTTGCGAAGTACAGATTTCACATTTTAGAGTAGTGATACTTTAAAATGTGCCACAACTGAAATCACAACTGAAAATAAATAACTGAAACTGAAATTATATAAAAAGGTTACTGACTTATTATATACTTACCTTATTGTTGCAGATAGCAGAGGGCATGGCATACATAGAAAAGAAGAATTACATTCACAGAGACCTGAGAGCGGCGAATGTCCTGGTATCGGAGAGTCTGCTGTGCAAAATAGCAGATTTTGGTCTGGCAAGAGTTATAGAAGATGATGAATACTCCGCCAGAGAGGGTAACATTTTGTGTGATTGCAGATATAACACAAACAAACCTATACTACTCTCTTATGAATTCCTCTTTCAAAGCATTATTTAGAATTATTTAGATCCCTTTCTCGAAAAACACTGTTTGTAGTGGCTTGAAACCAGAATGTCCAGTTCCTTTATTTATACTTGAAAGAATAATAACTGACGAAGAAATAAAACTTTGGTAAAAATGCAATAGTTAATTATTTAAAGTATAGACTCTTCTGCATCTGTTAATTGTTTGTGTCTTAATTCATTGTTGATTTCATATTTATTATTGCTTATTATTACTACTGCTTACCAGGGGTGGAAGTAACAAATTTCACGTACTAGCATTACTGTAATTGAGTAGATTCTTTGGGTAATTGTACTTATTTAAGTTATTAGTTATTTGAGTAAATATTTAAGTGAGTACTTCTACTTTTAATTGTCGAGGGACGTGACTGTGCAGCCAATCACAGGCTCAGGAAAAAGGAAATCCCTACCATTTGGATCAGGGACACTCACAAATAAATGTACTTTTTACGACCCACCTCTTTCTGTGATGTATACCTCCTCATTCAGTGCTCTTTTCTTTAATGAGCAGACTACTGATGCCACCCTTTTTCTTTCACTCATTCAATCATTTTCATTTTAAATATAAGTCGCATTAAAAAGTAAGTATCCTAAATAGTTCCTTAAATGAATACTTTGTACTTTTACTTTACAATCAGGAGTACTTGTACTTATAATTGAGTCCAATTTTAGCCATCTAACTGTACTTTTACTTGAGTACAGAATTTCTTAACATTGTGTATAAAATGTTATGGTAACTCCAATAACAGAGCCACTGGGAAAGCAAACAGAAAACCCTAATAGTACATGTGCATAATGTACAACAGGCATCATATGAAATCAGTTTGTTGCCTTATTACATTGGAGACTGAGCCAGATGTATGTAACTGTGTTGTGTTCCCACTCAGGAGCTAAATTCCCCATTAAGTGGACTGCACCAGAGGCCATTAACTATGGATCATTCACAATAAAGTCAGACATGTGGTCCTTTGGGGTTCTGATTTATGAGATTATTACTTATGGGAAAATCCCCTATCCAGGTAAACATTTGAAATTTGACACATGCTGCCAACATGGCCTAAATTCAGTAACCGTATCAATTATTGTGATGTGTGTTGTGTATTTTCTCAAGGAATGACCAAAGGAGAGGTGATGTCAAATATACAGCACGGATACCGGATGCCTCAGCCTGAAAACTGTCCTCATGAACTGTACACAATCATGATGTCCTGCTGGAAGAACAAACCAGAGGAGAGACCTACTTTTGACTACATTCAGAGCATCCTGGATGACTTCTATACAGCCACTGAGGGACAGTATCAGGACCAACCTTAGTCAGAGAGAGCATACATTTAGTCACTGTTTAATTTGCATTGTTTTGTCTTGTACATTGTTGTGTTTATGGCATGTATCTTTCTTTTTAAGATATATTTTTATATATTTCAAGCCTTTAATTGTTATGTAAGTAGTAGACAGGCAGGTAGATGGGAGACAGAAAAGGGGTTAACATACAAAATCCCAGTAACATAAAGAGCAAGTTAATATCCCAAATGGGAATTATGGAGTATGGATATGGTTTGGATAAACAAGACACCATCCCAGAAGAAAGCTTTTAAAATGCTGGACACGCCGACACATTCAACACATTCAGACAAGTGAACTCTACAAGTAAGTGTCTTGATACCATAATTAGGAGAGCATTCATTACACACATCTGTTCAACCAAATGTCTTAAGAGCTCAACTGACTATTATAGGATGAGCATTGTGAATCTTAAATTGGTAACTTGCTCTTGTACGTGGTCTCATTTCTGTGGAGTGCCCTCTGGAGGAGGAGGAATGCCCCAGGAATATTTCCAGTCATTACACTACATAAATAAACAAGCAAACAAATTAAATAAATAAACACATAGGTTTCTAACAACTGGTATGTGGGCTAAGATGGTGACAAGGTTAATTCCTCTTAACTGACCAGTTTATCAATCTGGGTTTATTGTATTTTGTTTATTGTACTAATGTAAGTCTATAATGTCATTACTGAACAATACATACGTTTAAAACTGGCCCATTTTTCACTAAAGGTATGGTTAATGTTCATATAGGCTATATGAGTCAGCTTGCTCAAATTTAATTGACCAATAAAGGACTGTAATGTTTGATAGTGAAATTATGTGCGACAAACAAGTTAGAATGGATTTATTAACCTAGATAATTTAATATAATATATATTTTAAATTACCAGAGAAACCCGATTTCTTTTTCATAAGTAATGTTTACAACAATACCGTTTGACACTTGACACCGTTTGACACATGAAAAGTGAAAAAGAAATGATTCAGACTCTTATTTGGAAACGCTAGAATCGTTTCCTGGTCACATGACCTTCCAACATGGCCGCGCTCAGAGTGGAGCCGTTGTTGTGCTAACGAATTTAAATGACAGTTGGAGAGCTGCAGCTTTTAGTGACATCTCAAACAGAGGACAGTCCAGGAAACAAGTCCCCTCAGTGCTGCGGAAATGAGCAAGGACGACTTCATCCTGTGAGTAGTTTCTTTAGATTTTTCGTCGATAAAAATTTAAATTAGTAGTTTAGGTTTTGCTCGACAAATTAATAGTCTTATAAAACTACTGTAGGCTATGTGTCGTTATGAAATCATCATGTAACGTAGTTACGTAGTACAAAAACTATAGCTAGTGTTTAGGCTTTATAATCGGTCTTTTGAAAAATTTCACTAAATTCACATTGTAATGAGATGTTTTATGTATTTATCTAATTGATGGAACTGGATTTAGAGCCTTTATAATTCTTGCTTCCCATAAAACATGCATTGTCCTTTCTACATATGTGTTAAGATTATTTATACATTCTATAGTTAAGATATATGCGAAGAGCTCACTTATTGTGTCTGAAGAAAGATTCACTCCTGGACGTTTTTCCTTAAGATAATTTTATTACAATGCTGTAGAAATATGATAGTGAGAAAAATACTCATACTTATAAAAAAATAAAATAGTAACGTTATTTCAATCCACACATGACACAATAATGGCAAAGTAGATATTGCTCAAATATTCAACTTTTTTTTAGTTAGAGTCAAAAAGTAGTAAAAAATGTACTTTTAATAATGTAGTTTTCAGGATCTAAGCACAGTAGTGTTTCAGTTACCGTTTTGGAGCTGTTGGGAGGTGATAAGAGTGTACACTAGCCGTATCTTTCATAATCACTCCTGGACTGCTCTTCAGCTAGATGCAGTGTGATTCCTGTGGATGTGGAGGTGCACGCCTCTGCACAATGAGATAATACATACTTAGTGCAGGCTTACAGCCATGGATCATGCATATTTACATAATTGTAATGATATGGTATTGTAAAACTGAAAAAAAAACTTCTTTCCTCAGACCAAAAGACTTCCCCAAGCTTCAGAATGATACATTCCTGCGAGCAGCACGAGGAGAAGAAACTGAACATGTCCCCGTGTGGTGTATGAGACAGGCTGGACGATATTTACCAGGTGATACTTGATTTGCTTCGTCTCATCTCCTATACCTACTGCAGATATGTAAGTGTTTTTATTCTTTGAATGACCTCAGTGGTTTCTGTTTTTATCATATGACTTGCAGAGTTTAGGGAGTCCAGAGCAGGAAAGGATTTTTTTGAGACATGTAGGTCACCAGAGGTCTGCTGTGAGCTCACTTTGCAAGTAAGACATAAACCTGAACTTAAGTATTTTTTAATGTCCTGTTTTTAAATGTCATTTTTCCATAAAGGTGAGCAAACAATGTTAGCATAACTTTACATGTCTGTGTATATTTTTTAAGCCACTAAGACGTTTTCCGTTTGATGCTGCAATCATCTTCTCTGATATTCTAGTGGTCCCACAGGTGAGACTGCTTCCTATGTCTCAATATAGTTGCTATAGATTATAGCATTTAATTATTTACAACTAAGGCAGATATCGACTTAATGCATAAAACAACTTGTGCAATCTGAAAAGTATTTATTTAGTCATGAAATTTTGAGAAATATATTAATTGTAAATGAATTGAAATAATCTAGATTCAACAGGTACATTTTGCTTTTTAGTTGGA
Source organism: Rhyacichthys aspro (assembly GCA_036850595.1). Taxonomy (NCBI): domain Eukaryota; kingdom Metazoa; phylum Chordata; class Actinopteri; order Gobiiformes; family Rhyacichthyidae; genus Rhyacichthys; species Rhyacichthys aspro. Next base: position 8,865,427 of record CM072164.1, read on the forward strand.
ATAATTAAAGGAATTCAAATGGATGCATAGCTGTTCATTTGTTTGTCCTTATGCATTTTCATTGTCCCACCACTCTGTAGGCCATGGGTATGGATGTCCAGATGGTAGCAGGTAAAGGACCTACCTTTCCAGAGCCCCTAAAGGAGCCAGAGGACTTGCAGCGGTTACAGACTAAAGTGGATGTTGAGAAGGAGCTTGGCTATGTCTTTAAGGCTATAACATTGACCAGACACAGGATAGAAGGAAAGGTGCCGCTCATAGGCTTTACAGGAGCTCCGGTGAGACAACACAGACATGTGCCACTCCGCTAAAAAGTCTCTTCGATTGTTTGGAAAGTCTTTTTACTATAGCACACGCAGAATATGTTAATGTCAACCCTTTTATGAATAGTTTACATGAAGATATACTGAAGAATATCCTGTTCATTTAATTACAGAATGTTGTCTTTGTTGGTATGCCTTTTTTTGTTGAAACCAATAGGCACAAACATTGTTTTTTACAAGCTCCCTTGTGTCCTTCACTAGTGGACACTCATGTCCTACATGATAGAAGGTGGTGGCTCCAACACCCACTCGAAGGCCAAGCGCTGGCTGTATAGGCACCCAGAGGCCAGCCACATGCTGCTCAAGATGCTGACAGACATCATAGTGGACTACCTGTTGGGGCAAGTGGCAGCAGGGGCCCAGGTAATTAACATAACTATAGAATAATCACATGTTAACTTGTCATATAGAGAAAATAGGCTACTTTGGAGTAGGCTTTTTACTACAGGCAACATATGAATATAAATGAGAACTGTTTTTTCAAGATAAGGGGAAAAAAAATCTACAAAATCACACAGAATCTACGTTCACTTTGGAATTTGAAATATATATTAAATATATGTTTGTTTTTTGGGGTTTTTTTTTCAAATGTTTTAGACCTTTTGTTCTTAGCTTAACTATAAAACACTTTTGTCCATGTTGCTCAGGCTCTGCAGGTGTTCGAGTCTCATGCAGGCATTCTGGGCCCAGTCCAATTTAAGGACTTCTCTCTGCCTTACCTCCGAGACATCGCTCGCCGCGTGAAAGACAAACTCAAAGAGGCAGGGCAAGATGTTCCCATGGTGAGCCTCTGCACATACAGATTCAAATTCATGCTATACATTCATGCCTGCATCAGCTTGTTATTCAGTGATAATTTTATTCTGTATAAGTTTCATTTCTGGGTCTATTCTTAGCTGTTCTCGAACAACACTCGCTTCCCTGGAGACGTCATTAAAAGCCATCATTTGAATGTGTGTTCATGTTGTTACCTGTAGGTGGCAGCATTTGTCCAAACATCATAAAAGCTGACTTCAATTTGCTGCATGTTTTCCAGATTGTGTTTGCAAAGGACGCTCATTATGCCCTGGAGGATCTGTCCCAGTCTCATTATGAGGTGGTTGGACTGGACTGGACTGTTGACCCACGATCTGCACGGTAACACACATGCTAATGCATCACTTTAACGCTGCACAGAGAAACAAACTATCACACAATATGCCTGTGAAAATGTACTAACTACTTTTTATTCTCATTTTTCTACACTTCAACATATTAAATAAACCACACATTTCTGAAAATATAGAACCCCTGTGTAAACATGATTACACACTGTAATGTAGCTCAAATACCATTGTAAATGAGTCTTGCAAAGTGTGAACATGTAATTCAACACATTTTGCTGACATTTAATACTTTATACAGTTTATATATTACTTTTTTTTTTCCTACATGAGAAAATAATTTTCCTTTCTCATAATGTCCCTATAGGTAAGAAGAAGAAAAGCAGTTAGATGAACAAACTTTGGATAGTCTTTGGATAGTGGGTTAACCATTACTATGTCACAGTGAAAGGATTTAAATCAACAAATGTGGGGTTTCTCGGTGTGGCTCATCAAATTCATAATCTGCTAGTTAAAGCATTACTTTTTGTGTGTTCTTATGTGTCCAGGGAGCGCACTGGCGGGAAGGTTAGCCTTCAAGGGAACATGGACCCTTGTGCTCTGTATGCGCCAAAGGTAGCATTTTATGTTTCTATATCAGTTTCTGTATGTCAGTTTTTGCTCAAAAAACGAACAAGTACAAATTTGTTTGTTTGTCTTCTCAGGAGCGTATTTCAGACATGGTTAGGAAGATGCTGGAAGGTTTTGGCACCAGAGGTTACATTGCAAACCTGGGCCATGGCCTGTACCCCGATATGGACCCTGAAAATGTAGGCGCCTTCGTAGAAGCTGTGCACCAACACTCAAAACAGATTATCAAACAAATTTAAAGATGTGTGTAACAGCTTGGCAAGTGCACCAGTGAAAGATATATAATCATGCCTTATTTTATGAAAGAAGTCATGTAAGTTTTATCAGAGAAGGAATCCATTCCAGTTATTTCCAGGCAATAAAACATACAAAATGACAAAGCCCTAATCTCATTTCATTGTATTACACTAAAATCATCGTGAATAAATCCACTCTGTAATACAGTTTTTCAACATTTTTGTCATCTGTCATGGCTGATCTGATCACAAGTAGATGAAGTTTAGATTGGAAAGGGATTACATACGTTCCATAAGTGAATATTCACCATGAACACTATGTTTTGTTTGTTCTGATATATGCTGCAAAGAAAAATGTCTACCACATTAAAGTAAGCAATTTAGTTATTCTTCAGTTTTTTGTTTTTTTGTTTTTAGCTTTTTTTTTTTTTTTAGCTTTGTTAAACCATCCTTTTCAGTGTTTATGTTGGGATCTGAAAATTGCAGTGGAAATTAAAGCTTTTGATTTGGCTGACAGAAAAGCAGCACTTATAAAACAAAAAGAACGGCACTCTTAATAAGATGCTTCTTATTTCCCAGTTTTTGTTTTGTGTCTTTATACAAAACTGCTCATTCTGACCGCTACATGACGTCCTCATAGTTTCCATCAATTATTTGTTTTTTCTGCTTTTTAAATTTGCGACTCTATTTTCACAATTTGCCATTAGTTTTTTTTTTAAAATTTATTTATTTTTTTATGAATCCATTCAGTGCTCATCTTTGGACCAAATAATAATAATTTTCACCAATGACATTTCAGATAAACCCTGAGGACGCCCAGTGACAAACCTCGATTTCCTGTGCAAGCAGTTGATTGGATGCAGCTAAAAGGCACATTTTACTGCGCAGAATTTGGCTTAAAATTGAACTCATCAGCATTATTACTGTAATCATAACGGACATGCTTAACATGAGCCGAGAGATCAGTTAATCCGAAATTGTGTTTTTCTCTGTGTGTGGCAGCTAAGAACGTCAGATAAGCAGATTCGGGTAAATCCGGTTGTTGTTGTTGTTGTTGTTGTCAAAGATTCAGGCAAAATTCATAACATCATGTGACCAGAATGAAATGAGGAAGTGTTTATGAGGTGCACTCACTGGTGTCTATAATGTCAACTGCAATTTGTTTATTTATTTGGAAAGAAAAAGAAAAAACAGCTCTTCTGGTATTCATTTGTCAAATTGTATAATAGTTAGAGGAATATTATATTATATTATATTATTATATAATAAAACATCATAAAGTATATGTATTCAGAGGAGCAACCAAATGTATGTTGATGGTTGGGAGAGAAACAAATCAGTTCATTCATTTCTGTCTTTTGTTCTCTTATGAAAGTGCTATAAACGCAACACAAAAGCTTTTGTTGTGGCTGCCCTTTTGGGTAAAAAGCAGTGACTGTCAACAGGTATAAGACTGCAGAGGCTGATCTATGCATCTGAGGACCATCTGTGGACAAAGTGACAGGCTGTGTGTGTGATGACAAGAGAGCTTGTAACAATAAATTTGTGCTGTTTAGAAATGGAAATCAATTTCCACATGGGCAGCTCAAAAGGCCCTGGCTGGAGAATAACATAGTGCATGTTTTGGCAGTGTGCGTTACGACTTTTGGTGCTTATTCTGAGCACACAGACTGAACAGGTGGGTGCGTTGTTTTGTGTATGTTCTTGAAGGAGGTCCAGGCTCCATCTCTCAACAAATCAGCAGGCCTGAAAATCCAATCTGCCTGGAGAGACAGCAGGCTGTACATCATCTGCCATGGATGGACACTATCAGCGCTTCATCAGTGACCGCCCACAAACACGCACGCACACACACACACACACACACACACACACACACACACACACACACACACACACACACACACACACACACACACACACACTATCTTTCAATGACCACATGCATGAATGAACACACACATCCACACAGCAGCCACAGTGACAGAGACTGATAGGCGTTATTACCATAGTGGTTATGGAGGGAGGCAGGAAGAGAAACTGAACCTCTGGGTTTAGTGACAAGTCTAATACTAATGTGTATGCACACAGCTGTGACTGTCCGTCTTCGCTGACTCCCTGTCACCATCCTCCATGTTGATATGGGTACAATTTGACTCAAAACGTGTTCAAACTTTCCACACAAGGCAGGTTCTAGGACAATGACCTGCTTATGTCTATAAATAGTATAAACTGGTTTAGTGTTGTCAACCAATTGCAGACTGTTTGTATCTATTTGGTTGCACAAAGTACAACCTACAATACTGAGTAAATGTGACAAGAAAATGAGCTTCATGTGAAGGGCCAAAGACATTTGCAACTGCCAGGCTTGGTTTAACAGGAAAAAAGGGTTTGTTCTCCCATTGTGCTGTTAGACATTGTATTTGGCTGCCCCACTGAAATGAGGCTCCAGGGCAGACCTGCAAGATGCTCACATGATATCTTTTGGCTTGCCTGAGGAATGCCTTTGGAGGAAGAGTGAAGGCTGCCCATCTCTGGAAAAGGATAGAAAATGGATGGATGGACAGCATGTTGTTCATGGTAAGAATAAGGATGTAGCAGAGATTTTATATTAAAACCAATCTTTGAGCCTACTATTGGTATTCTGTTTGTAAAACAATAACTGTCACAATGTTATTTGCTACAGGTATGTTTATATTAAAATATTTCATGACTCTCAAATAATAGGCAATAGGTTAAAACAAAAAACTAAACTAGACAAATTTGTCTAAGCCATGGAGCTTAAGGAGAAAGAGATCGAGGTTTTAGCAATCACTACTCCAGCTATCTATCTGGATAATTAATATAAATCTGCTCATTTATCACCAGCCAATCAATCTCGATACACTTGGATGTGCACACCCACACACACAGTCACGAGCACACTTAGCAATTCTTGATGGGCTGATTGTCTGCTCATATGGCGCTGCAGGAATCTCTAATGAATGAGAACAAATCGGTGAAGGAGGGATAGAAGAAAAATATTCTGATTAGAGACAAATGAGTAAAAGATTGATGAAACTATATGAGCCTCCTTATGGTTGATTTATCACTAATGCTGGTGGCTGGAATGGATGAAAATGCAAGATTGTGAGGGCTGGAATGGAGAGTTTGGACCAGGGCGAAAAAAAAAATATCATGGTTTATTACTTTAGTAGAGTGTGGACTTGAAGTGACTAAGAGCAGTGAAGCTAGCATGGGTGGTCCAATACCGCAACAATACCTTAAGAAAGTAAGTAGTATTCGGCCTTACAATTGTGACTGTTTTATTTGATGTATTTAATCTCTACAACCAACAAATGGTTTCAACATGGCAAGAGAATAATAATATTACAATAATTTAATATAGAATTATTACTATATGCCTTAAATTAAAAAAGGGCTCCAAATGTTTATTGATCAAAAATAGTATTATGAAAGTATATATATCTATATCTATATATATATATATATATATATATATATATATATATATATATGAACTTTGAGTTGTGTGCGAACCATTGTATATTTCCGTATTGGTTATCACTCTGTTTAATTTGTTGTTGCAATTTGTTGTTTATTGGAAAAAAATAACCAACGTAACGTGTTTCACACTTTATTCATAGAAAAGCACTGAGATTCCAACACAAATCAATATAAAATGGTAGTAGCGTTACATAAATAGTAATAAATTCTTGCTTTATAGACAGTAGCTCAAGAAGTAGCACAAAAAATGACAAACAAAAAAAAAAGTGTTGATAAGCTATCATACTTCTGTGGCAACAAATACTGGAAATACCTTTTCATAATCAGTAGCACAAAGAGGCAACAAACACTTTCCCTTATGTTAGAAAGAAGCAAAAAAAACAAAAAAACAACTACAAAACAAAACGTGAAACAGTGGGTGAACTAGTGAACAATCTCTAGCAGGAAAATTCCTACAAAATGTCAAGGTAAATAAAATGAAAAGTTAAGAGAGCTGGAAGAAAAGACCGACATAAAGAGAGAGGAGCTTCTTTGTTGCAATGCTGTCAGTTTAATAGAAAGCATCACATAAAAGGCAGCGGCTGAAGCTTCCACGTTAAATTGTAAAGTATGTTCCCTCTTTTATATAAAACTATTTTTTTCCCCAAGTAAACCAGGCCTAAGTGGTAGCTGGAGATTCGATCCATTCTTTGTCCTTGTAGTTGAAGTCCTTGTAGTTTTGACCTAAACTAATACAGGCTGTAGAAGTGGTAAAACTCACATAAGAAGGGAAGGAAATGATGGAGAACACAAGAGTTTTTTAACAATTAACATAGAAGAGATGACAAAAGCCAAAAGTGTTGCTGGCTGAAACTAAAATATGATAAATGAGGTTTGAACACATGTCATCCATAGGTCTTCTCACATATCCATACACAGCTGGGATATTGGTTAAATTGTTCTGTCCAAATGTGGTGTTGATACACCTAAAGAAGACACTAAAGGTTTAATTAAATAAAATGAGCAAATATAAACTTTGTACATTGATCTGTCAGAAAGGCATTTCCCACAATTTTGTCTTCATTCTTCTAAATGTTTGCAGCGGATGCAGACTGGCTACTCTGCATTGTCTCATTACAAGCATGCTGGCTCTTGCTTTTGTCGGTCCACATCCATTATTTATTTATTTAATAGTGGTTCACTCTTTTGCCATTCTGCACACTTTAGTGGGACAGCTATCTTTAAGAAGCAACAAGACGTCCAAGTGGTTCTGCATAGGTTTACTTTCTGTTTTTACAAATGAATGCCTTCCTCAATTTCCTTAACATGCTTCCTTTTGGAAAACATTTTCTTATTTGCAAAACTAAAAATCAACTGATAATAACATTATAGCAAAAAAATGAAAGAAATGTACACAGGAGCACCTGAGTAATGCCTTGAAGTCTTTGCTATTACAAAAAATGCTGTCAAACTCCCCATTCAAAACAGGTCAAGTACATCCCCATCCCAAAAAAACAACAAAATATTAAAATTAAGGAAAAAACAAACACGTAACATACTTATCATAAATAATTATAACTTTACAATTTTCTGAATTGACACTTTAATATTTACAATATGTTAAATGCTACTACTTTTTTGTTTCGTTTCTTTAAGTGATGTCCCTGAGAACTGAGTTTAGCCTCTCTTTTCTTTCTTTTGCTCAGTTTCTTTCCTCTATCTGCATTCTTCTTTCAATCAAAAAAAGGCCCAGAGTTGTGAGTGAGTGACTGACTACCCAGGTAGCGGTTTGAAGGTAGCTTTTGAAAGGGAATGTAAAAGCACACATGATAATGCTCCTTTATTCGAATCCTCTGTCTTTCTGTCTTGTCTTTTTTTTAAATCCTGTTTCTTTTGTGTGCCCACTCAGTCATACAAAGTCACCAAGCAATCAATCAATAAATGCTGAAGCAGGCTGGAGCATACTGAAGAGGTAATTCTGTGAAGTGCTTGTACAATGTTTAGTCCCACTGCCAGAGACAATTCAAACTGTTTGCAGCTAAGAACAACACTTTAAGACCAAACATTTCTGTGACCAGGCATGTCGTTTTGAAAATATAACTCATAAGAGAGTGTTTGCATTTCAATTCCAACCCAGCTGACAAAATCACGACCATAAGCTTTCACAGGTAAGTAGCTTTTGCTAAAGGACATTTCCATCTCAAGACAAAAGAGAGCTAATAGACTGATAAGATGTCTATCTGCCTATTTACTTAGATTTTATGGCTTTTACAATATGATTATTTGAAGCAGATAGTAGTGATCATTTGTCATCAGCTTTCATTTTTTTTGAATAAAGGAATAGTGTATGCGCTTTTTCACATCTATTCTGAAAACTAAGTTGTATCATATTATTAGTCCCAAGATGTAGTGTGTTGGAAACAAAAAAGAGGTTTGTATAAAACTCTTGTGACAGAAAAAAAAACACTTTAGCAACAGCCAGAGAAACTATTACAAAAATCCAGTTCAATGCTTTATAACAAAAGATGATCTTGATGCTGTTCAGAGATAAAAATGAAGAATGGTTAACTGACTAAATCTGCGTGTAATGCGTGTGTAAAGTGACCACAAGAGTGTCGGTCTTTCAAGGTTTTGGCCACAAAAAGCTGTACAGCAGTGCAGGAATAATGTTACCTCACAGTTTATCACAGTTATGTTTGTTAATGTTAACACATGAGTATAGATATGTGCACATGGAGCCTTTACTATTCTACCTTAACTAGAACTGACTGATTAATGTCACCATCAGGCTTCAGGATGTGAAAACATGGCGAAGCACTGGCCAGCAGGTGCATATGGTAGAAGCTAGTCTAGAGCAGCTGTAGTCAAGTTTTTGGAGTTGTGTACTCTGCCCTGTCTACTCTAAGATGCCCTGAAGAAAACAAGAGGCCATTTCTGACAGAGAAGTTAAAGCTGACAAATAATACAGTCGAGGTATGACAGTAACACTATTTGTGTTTTCTATCTCACTGGGCATTTTTTGGAATGATGCTTTTTTAAACCCAGTAGAAACCATCTTCTGGCTCAAAGTAGCTACCCCATCCAACTAAATCTTTTGGTTTTCAATCAATATGTGCCACTAATAAACAAGTTTTCTTGTCATCACAATCTCCTGCATTTTTACTATTAGTTTAAACAGCTGGAGGGGAATAATGCGTTGTTCTTTTTTAAGACGTTTCCCCTTTTGCAGTCTCACTGAAGTAGAGCAACGTACTGCGAACACTTCCTGGTTCACATTCAAGAAACAAAATGACAAAACCTTGACTTAGTCAACAAATGGCTCAAAATTAAAAGTAAAAAACACAAGAAATTCCAAAAACCTTAAATATTAAAACAAATAAATGTAACTACTTTCCCACATAAGGTCCACTAAGGTCACTGAGGTCAGCCAAACCGTTCTCTGACCAACATCATCAGTTTCTTTTTGCCCTTGTAGATTTGTTTCAGGTTGTCTATGAACTGGGCAAACTGAATGTGGCCATCCTGTGCCAGCAGGAAAGTCTCCCGCGCTTTGCTTAGAAATTCTATGAACTCGCCGTAGTGGCGCGGACTGATGTGTGTCAGTCGGGAGTGCGTTGTGTTGATGTAAGCTGAAATTGTGGCATCCAGCAGCTGTCGCAGCGGTGCCTTGTCTGTCGACATCAACTTTCCAGAGTTCCTTCTCCCGGGAATGCCGGCGAGTCCAGGTGCAGTCATAGTGCACCGTCGCAGGATGTCAGAAAGCACTGTAGCACAGTGCACGCTCTTCACCACCAGGGGAATAATGGCCGCCAGCTCATTTTTACCCAGCGAGTGGCTGAGCGCACAGGCCCACAGCACGTCATTAATAGCAGGGTGTGTGTCCTGGTTGTAGGCCAGGTTTAGGTGGGTCATAGCGAGGGAAGCCAACTTGAAGGACCTCAGTGGGTATCCTCTATGTTCCATGTACCTGGCGATGGTAAACAGCTGCGAGTATGTCATTCCTGTGGACGCTGCATCAATCACAATCTGGTAGGCTGTCTCAAAGGCGATATGGTCCTTTTCGCAGAGCGTCAGAGCCGACAGGGCACAGTTCTGAGGATCCTTCATAGCACACTGTAAGGCGAGGGTCCGGGCGCAGCTGGCCAGCTCCTCACGCTGTGGGTAGTCCAAGCTGAGACGTAGTATGGTATTGTGGGACATTACTGTGGCGGCCACAATGCTGGTGGCCTCAGTGGGCGTGAAGAGTGTGTACCAACTCTGCAGGATGCTAACCAATGCCCGCAAACCTGAGGCAAAAAAGAGGTATAATGTGAGCACAACCCTATTTTTGAGTAAAAATGCATTGGTGTTTGAGTAAAAGAGAAGTCATTACGCACCAACTTCAGTAGCACAGGTTACCAGCCAGCGAACCATCTCCCTCCTCCGCCAGTTCAGAGTGGACAGAGTCATCCTCATCACCTGTGGCACACAAGATGTTAGTTTATTAAAGCTGTCAATGTTGTATAATTATGGTGTCTTTTTTTTTTTTTTTACAAATTCATAAAATCAAAGAGACACTGACTTAAACCATCTCTGAAAAAGAATAAGGCTGTTGCCATGAACATTGGTAACAGGAAGTCTTTCACAGATGACTAATTGCTGCCCATGCATTTTGAAAACTTAATTTGCACTTTTATTGAGAATTTCACAGACATTCTAAATACTGAGAAAAGGCACACTGGCTATCTGAGGGCTTTTACTGTGTTTACTGTAAAACCAAAATGGTTTAATTATATAGTGTTTTCTCACCAACACCATGTGATGTTTGCACAGTTCATTTGTAGAGAGGCTGTGGAGGCCTGCCAAAATTACATGTTCCAGAAAACTGTTGAGTGCTGACCAGTGCCCTGCTGCTGTTTTTTGTGGTGAAATGATTTCTGAAAATTACAGACTCGCCCTCATATTTTGCTTGCTCCATTTCACACTCAGTACCTGAAGTCCCAGCTCTAGTGCCACGTTCAGCAGCGTTATATCGGGTGGGTTGTCTGCAGGCGTGGCGATCTTAAAGGCGTCCTGAGCCAATTTGAAAATTAAGGAGGAGGAGTGGATGTTTTTCTGAATGGCCTCAAGCACTGTCCGCAACCGCAACATGTCACCTACGAGACAAGATAGAGTGTTAAATAAGGCCTTAATGTATAGATACCTAACAAACAACAGCTTTATAGAGGAAACCTTTTACCTTTGGCGGCAGTCAGCATGGTCGAGGCCAGCTCACACTGCTGTGATTCTAGGTGTCCCAGAGTGAACCAGCGTGGATATCTGCTTGGGACTATGGAGATGCCATGATGGGAATGTCCTACATCTCCAGAGCCCGCCGATGACTCTAGAACAGGCAACCTGACAGAAGCATAAAACAAACATACATTTTCACTATTGTCTTATTTTTTGATCCCCTACAGTGTTTTTGCCTGTTTAAATTAATTAAACTGTATTGACATGATAAAAAATGAACATAATATGAAGATCCATATCTAACCTCATGGCACGCAGAGCCACTTTATATGCCAATTCTGCATCATGGGGCAGCAGCGCAGAGAAAAGGTACTTGGCGAATGTGTGCATGGGAACACTCTCCCGGTGGATGACCTCACCCAGACCACTGAATGGACCCGCTGGACATAGAGAAAGAGAATGGAATATGATATAGAATAAACAGACCTTCGAAAAAGTGAGAGGTGGGACTAATCTGGCATTGTCCTTGTACCTTCTAAAAGCTGGACAGCCTGTTTCCTCAGCGTATGAACCAGAAGATCATCCAGCTCCAGTTCTTGTAGCTTTGCAACAATCTGCTCCTCATTTCGACACACCTGAAGAAAACAGTCAAAATTTGAATAAGACAAACTTAAAGAAATCTCACACATCATTTTATTATTTAAACTTGTGTTTACATGTTACAACACGAAGCAGAGTTTTATCTGAGATCAATAAAAGCTTTGAGTTAGAAATATTGGTTGACTTAAAAGCAGCTTCTCCTTGACTGAACTATAACTAAATCAGTGTCTTGCACTTAAAAGCAACTGCCATGGTAAACTCTTCAGGAGATTAGCATTTACACAAAGAAATGTTTCCATAAGTGCTATGACTTAGTGCTTGTTTTCCAAGAAGCTACATTTTATGACCATTTTCATGTTGCAGGCAGTATTTATTTAATTACAATGACATTTTCTACAGTTTTATAAATGAGTAGTCAGTTTAGTACTTCGTAGTTATGACTGAAAACATGCTTATTTAGCCTCTTGTACCTTATCCTGTGCGTACAGGCCTTCGGGCATTATCCTCTGTTGGCCCATCCCCATCAAAGCCACCTCTAAGGCAAGGGTCAGGTAGGACTCCCCTGAGTCAGGACTGCCCCACACTGGCACATGATTGTAGACTGGGGGTCTGGGGTCACCTTCTGGGACACAGAGAGGAAAAAACACATGAAGTCAGAAAACTCTTTACAATTGGGAACAGCAGTGGTACAGGGCTGTGCATAACATGTCACAGACAAAACAAAAACACAAAGTCAGATATTCATTTTATTTGAGAACAGAGAGGCGGTGTTCAAGGCGACAAATAAAGCATTATGAAGTCCAATGGCTGTCCTCTAGATTTGGTGTAAACATTGCTAAAATGGTCTTAAAGAGAACAAAGACTGTTTTCAATAACTGCAAACCTTTGGGAAAAGTCTGCTTTTGGCCTTTAGGTTCAGGGCTGGGTTTAATATATTAGAAATGTGGCTCCTTTAATCTAAGATGGACGCTTGGCTGACCCAATGCTTTGAAAGCTATAACTGACAACAGATGCTATGAAAGTCTCAGCTGTTGATTGGTGCCCATTTGCTCTCTGGTGCACCCCCACCCCACCAATCAGCTTAAATCCCCTCTGAGCAACAGATCCCCTCAATCCCGTTCAGCCCACAGCATTTTTGAGCAAATCAAGGGAATTTTTTTGTTTTTCTGACTTGAACTCGGTGAATTTCTGGTTTTGTTTCAAACATGGATGCTATTGGCTGGTTTGAAATGACCAAATGCAACTGGGCCTTTTGATTGGTTGGTATATGTTCAACAGATGTTTGCAGCTGTCTTCTTGGAGGAAAGCAAAGCCAAAGAGGTCAGGCCATTTGTAAAAAAAAAAAACCTCACAATAATCATAGCCGCTTTCTCAAATTCCCAAAACAGCACAAGACAATAATTCACTCCATCTCCAACACACACATTAATGAGTGTGCCAGTGGTCAGCATTGTTTGAACTGACAATAGTTCCCTGTAGCCTGGGAACAATAGAAAAACCCAACCCCTATTCTACTCAGTTGTGATGGCCACTGGTGCAAAAAAGCCCTGGGCAGTGTGAAAAATGCAAATGGTGGATGGATTCTTTACCACACACACACACAAACAGAACTGCAGTGTAAATGAGCCGGGTGTTCCAGCCCGGTCCATTCATGGTGTGCTAGTTTATGGCTGTCTGCAGTACAATAGCACCAAGTCCTGACTGAGGAACATGGAGTCTGTTGTCTGATGAGTCATTCTATGCCTGTATTCACCTCTGCTCAGGATTACATGGCATTAGCTAGTGAAGGCCGCAAGGAATTAGATCTTGTGTTTGGTAAATAAGGTCTTTGCTAATGTGTTGTGTTATAATTAAGGTTGTAGGTACAGTGGGAAGCAGCTTTGTTTATAGGATTCATGTCAGTGCAAATGTAATATTAGCATTTGTGTGGCTAAAATTTTTTTGTAACTGATGAAATGGCCAGAGATTTTTCATTTTTTCTTTATATAACTGAATACAGTGGTATAAAATGATCGCTGGGGACTATACTCATAGCTTGAAATGGTTATCTTCTGGTACCCAGAATACCCAGTATTCAAAATAATAATAATAATAATAATAATTTAAAAGTATCAAACTTTTAACTGAATAGACACAGTGTTAAACCAGAAAGCTGTTGAATACTGATTGGAGTCACACTATATTGTACATTTCTGTTGTGTCTCTCGTTACACCACTCACCTCCAGTGTCCATGCTGTTATCGTCATCTACACGGCAGGTTTCTGTGAGCGTAGTAAACAGACAGCCAATAGGGTCCAAGGGATGGCCCACCCAGCCTTCTAGATTTGTAGTGGAGGTGACACCCCTCTGGAGAAGCTCTAAAACAGGAAGAATGTGTGGACAGTAGGAAGTGAGCTCCAGGTACATAAGTCATGAAATAAAGATGATTCTGCGTTGTTTTCATTACCTTTCTTTTGGTGTTTGTAAATGTCCATCTGTCTCTGCTGTTGGAGGCGGAGTGTATTGATGATGGCCACAGCCAATCGCAGAGCTTCCCTGGAGTAACCGTGAGAACGGAGAGCATCGACACGGGCACATGCCGTTGGGACGTGGTCTGGTTAATAAACAGACAAGACTTGGTCACACATCCACATCAAAGAAATACTTAATGCGAACAGAAAACATATGAGTTTTTTCCCCCTCAAACACCCTCTCAAGACATAGCATAGCATTAGCATGGTGCACACACACACACACACACACACACACACAGTGCAGTCTCAGCACAATGCCACTGTGTCTGATAGCTGGCTTAAGTTGCACAATCTGACAGATCTTCGCTGGAAGCTGCTTACTGCAGATACTGGCCTTAATATCAGCAGAATTACTAGTGGGTTTTCAGTGGAATTAAACACTGTATGTGTGTATTGAGTTTGCACAAAACCACTGTCTTTACACTTTAAACATTTTATTTTACTACATTATATTTCCCATGTAGCATGGGGTGACAAGTGGTAACACAAATGACCAAATATTCCAAAATGGAAGTTGTTCACCATATTAAAATAATCTAAGACTATTTGTGCATGTGTTACAGTTTACCCAAATAAATCAAATCCTAAGTCGGGTGATTTTATACACATAATACACATAATTTAAGAAAAGCTAGTGTTCATATGTTTACCTAGCCAGAGTGGCAACCCCTGAGGGTTAAACAGCAGGCTCTCCCCCTCCCTCTGGTAGGACGGGGACATGTAGAAATCACTACTGATGATCCTCTGCAGATGGCTGTCCTGCCAGTGTAGGTCACAGGCCTCGATGGCGCGACTGAACACTGTCCTCCTCGGCCTAGACAAAGAGTCTGAGACAGTACAGAGGATTAGATTTCCTTGATTTACTAGTTTAATTTATGATGTTGTTATGCAATCTTCTTAATTGTTGGTGACTGTGCTGACCTTGTGCGAGGTTGCTTTGTGGTAGTGCGTTAGTGATATTTGGAAGCTCACTGCCGTAGTTGCCATCCTCCAGTGGGCAGACGTCCATGTCTCCCCACTTCTTCAGCTGCTTCAGCCATCCTGTCTTCTCCTCACTTTTACAGTGAGGGTTAAGCACCACACACACCCACAATGCACCTGGGGAAAAGAGGAAATTGTATTTAATTGTGTAGTCTATGTTGCAATTCAGCACTATGAAGCAACACAAAATACAAACATGTCAAATTTGAAAATCTTTATAGCTCCTGACAGAAATGTCAACCCAGGTCAACTGTAAGATGTCACAGTGTCTCTGGCAGCACACTGTGATGGCCTGTCTGTTCTTTCTGTCTGTGTCATAATCTCCCTCGCTCACCCAGGAAGTGTTCTTATTGACCTCCTAAATGCCGAGATCGATTGCAGAGAAGCAGAGAAGCAGTATTGATTTGCAGCCTTTACCATTCTCTCTGTGTGGGGAGCAAAAGGAGCGGTCCAAGCAGGAAGAGATGAGGAGCGACTGCCCAACTTGACTGAATGACCTACTAGCTTACTGACTGGATGAATGTTTACCCGACAAGGTGACTGTCAATTGTGTGAGTGACTAAACGGCTGGGCACTCAATTCTAATCTTGAAAATAAATGTATTTTTCTGATCCATTTGCCTTCTCAAATTTGACTTACCTAGCTCGTCCCAGAGCTGTCGACACTTATCCGTCATGCCCGTGCCCTGCTGTCTCCATAGTGACAGACGGGGGTCTGCCATAAACTGTTCTGTTATGAGAGTGAGCATTCGGGCTCCATTGGAGTCTCGCATTCGTAGCATTTCTCGCACCTGTAAGTGAGAGCACATACGATACACAAACATTTAAACAAATGTCTGGCTGCCACCTTGTCATTAAAGGTTAAGTGTGCATTCCCAACTAAACCCAGCTAGATTATTTTACCCAAATGCATGAATGAAAGTAATGTAAAGTTTAAAAACTGATGAGCTCAAGCTCTTAAACACTAAATTAAATTTTTTAATAAAATTAAGAACTGAAAAGTGTTGTAATAATCCAGTCTGCTTAGTTCCTAACAACAGCAGAACATTTTGTGAGGTATACCTTAGCAAACATGGAATTGAGCTGTTTCCCAGAGCCATAGTATCCACCTTGGGATAAAAACTGCTTGACTTGCTCTCTAACTTGATCTTCATCCAGATGCCAGCAGTTGTCATCGTCAATGCTGGCGCCTGCCGTTGGGTCTGGGGCACCTGGGAAATACACACAAACACATTAATATTAAAGTACACACATACAATGCTATAAAGCTTTGAATATGCAAGATGAAAAACAGTTATGAGTAGAACTCAATTTTGAAATTACTATTAAACAGTCTTACTTCAGATCAAATCTGGCCTAAACGAAGCCTAAACAACAGTCAGGAAATGGAGTTTACTTTTAAACATACCATTTGAAATAAGCCTTTTCTTGTATGCTATGTGCATAGATAGCCTTTTGTCCAAAACAAAAACAGAGCTGGTATTTGCTCCTTCAGTAATCAGACTGCTTATCTTTGCAACCATTTGTCTTGTATTTCTCCCTTAAAGGGCACCTTTGTGACTCCAAAAAAAAGCAGCT
Organism: Rhyacichthys aspro; assembly: GCA_036850595.1. Classification (NCBI taxonomy): domain Eukaryota; kingdom Metazoa; phylum Chordata; class Actinopteri; order Gobiiformes; family Rhyacichthyidae; genus Rhyacichthys; species Rhyacichthys aspro. The sequence continues at coordinate 8,882,088 of CM072164.1, forward strand.
TGACTTACTAATGGGTATATTAAGTCAACTGTATTTTTCTTGTGTTCAGCAATATCTGTGCAGAGTAATACTATGGGGAAATGTATATACTCCAAAGGAGAACGGGAGAGGAGGGGACTGCTTTGATCTGGCAGGAAGCAAGTTAAGGAAAGCCCAGAGATGTGTTTCCAACTGGCTGAGAGTACGCAACAACAGCAAACAGCCACATTCCTTCATCAAAGCCACGCTTCTGGATCGAATGAACTTCAACCCCCATGATCCCTCTTGTCAAACACAAACGGGAAACACAGCGCGGGGCTTCCTGGACAGAGCGGCTGCAGAATGTCAACATTTAGTGAACAGGGGATAAAGGGAGAAGCGAGACAAAGAGGTTTGTTTTGTAAAATGATGTCTAGTTTTGTGGTTTCCTCGAAGTGGGCCTCTTCTTTTTCATGTCTTCACTTACTCTGGCCCTTTCATGTGCTTTTCTGTATCCTCTACCCAGTTTCTCAACTGTCATTTCTCCCCTCTCTTATCCTCGCTGTCCCTTTGCTGAGTCCATTTCATCATTTGACTCATTGTTTGTGCATTCCTTAACATAACCATACTGGGAGGAAGAAGCTTGTACAGAGAAAACGCAAATCAAACAAGACATTTGAAGCTTATTTGTGCTTTGCTGCAGAAATCAGTACTCTGGCTTGTGGTATGTAAAGCCAACATGCAGTGTGCTTTAAGTGAAACCTTTTAAGTATGGCCTGTGGCTGTGAGATATAGCTGCACTGGACAGAACTTTGCTTCTTTTTAGGAATTAAAGAGCACTGGTCGCTCTTTTTGACTGCATCTATATAACCTGGACTGTCCTCTCACCGTGGACCTGGTTGATCTCTGAGTTGGAGGAGAGGATCTCATCTGCCAACTTCTGAGCAGTGGGCAGCACCTCTGTGTGGTGAGCAGTTATCAAATACTGCACAAGCTTCTGCAGCTGGTCCCTGTTCATCTGGAACAATGTCTCGGAAATAGGTAACCGCAGCTTTACCTGCATGACACACAGATTTACAGGGTTAAGGACATTGAACATAATTCTTCAAAAACATATCAGAGAATGACAACAGAATATTAAAGCAAGTGGGTTAAATATGGCTTGACAAGGGGGTAAATTTCAATCTCGGGTTTAATATGCAGTGTAATTCTGTGTAAAAAACTCACACAGTGGGAACCCTGACTACAACAATGTGGAAGTGAATGTATTTGCATTTCACCATTTTACTCTGTTTACTGCATTTCTCAGTCCTCAGGCATTAACAGCTCATTAAAAACAAAACAAAACTGGGCATAGAGAACTGGTTAAAAAAGGAAGGTAGAAGAGGTCATGTTTGTTGATATATAATGCCATGTTAAGTTTAAAGTTTAAGTTAAGTTAAATTTACTCAAAAAAGAGAGAGAAAAGGGGAAAAGTATGTTTTTGCCCAACAAAGACAAAAACTAATTGCTTTTAGATATTCTGAATTTTATATTTTACCAAAGTAGGGTGAAAACATCTAAAAGACTTGATTTGTTCAAAAATCAAACTCTTAATATTTCCATACCATTTTTATCAGTAGCGTTACTTCTATTTATGTACTGCTGACTGTTATCTAACTGTGACAAAGATCATATTCCTGTTTAGGACATCACTACCATTGATTGTCTGCTGTGCTTATGCAGTTTTCTTCTTGACACTCTTAAGAAGCTGATGGTAGTGACTACAGAGACTGGTGAGACTGTTACCTGCTCGGGCTTGCGGATCCTGTACAAAGAGAGCGCTACCACATGGGCGCAGTAGAAGATGTCTTTGTTTCCACAGCCACAGGTGACTGAGGTTATCTTGCATCTGTCGAAGCTGATGGCCACTTTGTGCGTGACCTCTGGCTCCGATGACGTGGCCGGTTCAGTTACTGTGCCGCTGAGGTGAAACCCTGCAGAAATACAAGAGGGAAAGAGGAGAATTGTAAGAAGCTGATCTTCCTACAAAAGCATTAAGAAAAGGATGCGTTTATTCATTTATAATCATTCAACATGTGGGCGTGATTCTTTTGTTTTAGCTACTGCCCAACTCCCGACCACAGACAAAAGAAGCATGAAAGAAACAGCATCTGTGGTAATGTGAGCCTCTGCAAACATACCGAGTGAACCTTTAGTACAAAACACACTCCTAATGAGACATTTCCAACTGGGCGCTGTGCCATCTGATACTACCTCTCTCCTTCTGTCTCGATGTACAAATGAACAAAGGGTGGGAATATTTCCGGTCGCTCCAATATGAGGTACAAGTGTAAGAAAATCTGGGGTTTAGTATTAACCTCTGAAGTGTTGCTACAAGCCTATTTCAGGAACAGTGGGCCCTATTTGGCCCTAACAAGCTGCCATTTGGCCAATTCAGCATGTGAAACTACCTGGAAGCGTTCCAAATGTGGGCCCTTTATTACCTCTCTCATCCACACCAGCAATCCAACAGCTGTAGTCTTAGCGGTGTGTAATTGTAGGGATGTAAATGAATAACTAGCCTTTGTTGGCACTATTTTTTTACGCTTGGTGTGATGAGGTTGTGAAACTTTGGGAAGTGTCCAATGGATGTGATGACCCATTTACATACTGGCACATGAACACAAGGCTGGCTGCACTTCAAAATACCATTTATTTATCATTACAATACAAGTAAGCTATCCCTGACACTTAAGGAAGTACTAGGTTGTAGAAAAAAGTAGGCTGCGTTAAAGAAAGATAGGAAATGGAGAATAAAGAGAACAACCTAGAATGAGAAATGTGATGCGAAAAGAGGAGGGGAGAGTGTATCGGGTCCGTCTTGTCGTCTCACTATGACAGGTCAATTATTTATGAGCCGAGGTGTGTATACATTGGATAACTGTATCACACCAAACCATAGCAACCCCACTGCTGCTGCTCCCACAGCCTGAGACACGGGGAGCTCACTGAAAAACAGGGACATGACTATTTTTTTTAGGAGGAAACGTCCAAATTTCTGACAAACAAACATTAGTGTGAAAGATACACGCTGTTGCACTGAGGCACAGACATGAACAATTAAGTTCTGGGGTGTGGGCCAGCATGGTGGAGCGGGCTAATAAGCGCTGTGTTAAGCCATCTCCCTGGCAAAAAAACCTCTCTCACAATAGGCTCTTCTAAACCCAATGGACAACACACACATGCAGAGATCTGATTATCTGTGTTGACCATGAAAGATAAAGAATGACAGGAGACTAAATGTGACAGCTGATTAGAAGGATGGCCACAGACTGTCACACCAAGCAATCGCTGACCATAAGATGCTTGACCACCGCTACGGCAGTCACTTTGAAATATTCCACCATCTTGTGCTGACATCTAGTGAACTTAAAAAACAATCTATATTAAATTACATTTTTCTCTTTAACATGTATAATTTACCTCACATTCTGTCATGAACAAGCTAAAGACTCTGACAAAAGGGAACCACACTTTTTCTGAACCTTGAGCATCTTTATGTCAAAGGGGGGCTCGACTTGGACCTTTGATATAAAGAATTTAAATCTTTTCTAATAAACTATTATTTGCTGCTTCTTGGTTTGAATTTGAAGGTTCTTTGTGGAAGACTTAGTCCAGTAAGGTTTTTATATGTTAAGAGTTACTGACCCTCTGACCAACATTCTCATACCAAGTCTGGTTTCATTAACCCTTCCAGGTTTAAGGGCATTTTTGGGGCATTTCTCTCACCTGGTTTTTAAGTGAATTATTGCTTATTATTTATTAACAATATGTTCTCATAACTAGACATGTACAGGTTTATTCCTTATAAAACCTGTTCTTTTTGATTTCTACATGACCACGGCTGCCCTGCACAAACTGCCCGCTGTTTCCAACGGGGCATCTGACGATGACAGAAAGTACAAGAGCGGGAACAGGCTGCTGAGAAGACAGTCTAATGCATCTGCCAGTGAGAGACATAAAGAGTCCTCCAAAGTGTTGAAATCTCCCGCTGAGCACGCCTGTCAAACCAATTTACTGTCTCCGAGCAAATGGTAATATCATAAATGTGACAAAAGAGGATTTCTATCTCTTCCCGTGCCTCTATAATGGATGTACCTGTTGAGCCAATTTGTACTAACCGCAGCTTACTGTAAAACAGTCCAAATTTGATCTACCATCAGTGAAAAAAATCACACCGGAGAGCAAAGATCAGCCAAAAAAGACATGGGAGAGCATTTTGTAACAGCATCTGGGGGACATTTGAGAGCCATCTTATTTCTGAGCTGTCTAAATAATTACTTATCATTATCTTAATTGCTGCACTTCTCTTTGTTCTAAGACAAAAGTTAAAACTGAGAATGCAGGTAAAGCTTCAGAATAGTTGCTTTGTTTATGAGGAACACTGTGTTTTGTAGTTCTAGCTGACTTTTGTCATATTCTAAAGATGATATTTCATTGATGATGCATTTTGTACAGCCTTCTGTTTGTGTACAGGGCAAATGTCAGTTGGAAAAGCAGTGACACTTGATAAAAAAGAGTGTCACACACAAACACAGTGAACAAAATGACCTTTTCAGAGTCAGTCGAGCTTTTGTTCTTAATGCCACGGTGAGCAGAAAAACCCAAAGTCGCCAGTGATATTCACAGAAGATAGCTTTAATCTATCCCTGTGCTCTCCATGCTGCTTCAAACCTTCAAACCCAGCTACAGACCATAACAGATGAATTTCTAACAAAGGTGAATTAGCAGCCTGGCGTGTGTGCAAACTGGGAGTGATGCCAAGTACAATGATCCGGCCTAATCCATGGGGAAAATCACATGGCTTTATGTGTGTTCAAGTGTGTATCGTGTTTTTATTTCTGTTTTGGACAACGCGCTGTCTGTCATTTGTGGTTATCGACATGCACACTTTCATTACACAAGCTGCGTACATTCACACCATCTTTAATCCTCATTCTGGTTTGTGGGAGAGGTGATATAATAAACCCCAAACTTAAATGTGAACAGGTTGATTTGTTTAGTGTGGATTATTTGAATTTCACATACAGTAAGATATGTAGGCAAGACAAGGCAGTATGCCTGTAAGTAGATAAAACCCTGCCACCATCTGCGTAAAGAAAAAAAGATGATTGGAGACCACCATTGTACATATTTCCATTGTAAACAGAGCCCCATGCGCTCCTATGTATACACAGAAGTATATACACTCCTCCCTTGTGCCCTCCCTTTCTTATTCTCAACCATCTGTCACTCGATGGCAACCCCGCCCACACAGAAGCATCTCAGCCAATCGGGAAATAGATAGCTCCCCATGCTTACAGACCATTAACCCCTAATTAGCTGGGGAGATGGAGACAGGCTGGAAGCCAAAAAATTGTGGATGCACAAACACACAGGCAGCAAAGACATAGTCTTCAACCAAAGCTACTCCACAGGCTTCACACTCAAACTCCACACCCCCGAGTGGATATTAAAGTGGAGAAGGAGAGACGCTTTGATTCCATTCATCTATGTTGCCCACATGCAACGCCCACACCACACATGCAATGCCAAAAAGCATTGCTTCATTCTGCCACCCATAAGGGATCACTGAATTACCTATTTGGAAAAGCAATAATTACTGGCTTAGTGACTTGCAGTGTATAATTCACACCTTTTAATATACAATCAGTCTAATGATGCAGCGGCCGAGCCCTAAGCACAGTGTACCACACAAAAAATGGCCTGCATTCAGTTACTAATTTGACTTTCATCACCTTAGATTTGTGTTGTCTTCTTTTATAATTAAGCATAAAGAACAAACCACGTTATAAGTACAGTTTAAGTGTATGTTTTATGTAACATGTAATTGTATGGTTATTAACATAATGGTTTGAAACTGGGCTTGGTGCAATATGAAGTTCTTTTTTTGACCATAAGTGCACAAAACTGTGATTAGATTGCACAGGACTATGCTATTTGGAATCCAAAGGGGGTGGAGCATCTTAGTCTCAGACTCAGCATCAACCCGGTGACCCCAGTCGACTCTGCTAATAGACTTACTCTGAAAGAATAGCTTAGTAGTAACAACTGCTGGAGTTCTTGCATGTAACACTTGGCTAATTCAATAAATACCAAGATACTACATTTATGTACATATTATTTAATAGGTTTATGTGGACATGAGGTTCAGCAAACTGAAACCTGATTATCATGTTATAGAGCCATCCTCTTTAAGCTTGCATCTGTTGAAGTTTGGACTGTCTCAGGAAATGATTGGTGGGTCTTTGTTGGGTGCTGCTAGTAAAATGATTAAAATAGATTAGTAGCATCATAAAATGTATTGAAAGCCCCTGTGTCAGCTTGATAAAACTGGGATAAAAAATACAAAAATGAACAAGAAGTCCTGGACCAGCCACATATTACCAGTCTCTTTACATGCTCTGTTTTTGAGCACTTCTCTCTCCGGAAGCTTGCGTCTCTGATTTGTACCTTTGATCAAGAAAGCGCGTGTCAGCAGAACGAATATTACTTGCTGCCACTTTTCCTCTCCTTTACCAAAAGCTCCACTAGGATTCATCCTCATCCAGCAGCCAGCACATCCCTTGTTGCCTGTGGCCCGTCCCATCTTCCATCTGTCCTGACAGCTTCAAGGTTAACACAGCCCCCCTGCCCGCTCATAGACAGACACCCACATGGCCCGGTATTCAATCACCCATCTATCTCTGCACAACAGAGGCCGCACTGCATCTTCTCCTCCCCTCTGTCCATCCATCCACCCATCTATCCATCATTCACCCATCCATCCCTACTCCTGCAGTGTTTGCTGATGCGATAACAGCTGATTGATTCATTTGTGATTTCCCAGCAGCTCCCCCGGCCCAGCCAAACACACATGAACAACGCACGCACAAAAAGAGTCCTTGCTAACCGCCGGGACTCATTTGTCATGATTACACTGAATTGATTCCCTGATTTGCTCCATTCTCCTGCAACGGGGGCAGGAAGAAAAGATAGACAGGGGGAAAAGGGGGGAGGGAGAAAAATGAAATTCAGGGGAGAAAAAGGTTCAATCAGGTCTAGTCTGTCCTGACCACAGGAGAGAAGAGTAGCTTAAAAACTAGTAAGACCTGAGTCAATTTTAATGACAAACTCAAGGCAGATTTGGTCATAAGGGCCATAACAGAATGTTTTCCATCCAATCCCAATAAAGATGTGTAGAAAATCACTTGGATCTTGTCTATCTTTATTTAAAATCCCAAGGTTTACACTGGAGACCATAACAAGACTGAGACAAGACAGAGACCTTGGTTTTTTTAAGACCTTTAAAAAGACCAAGACAGACATATACCAGCTCCAGCAGAATCAGAAGTAGACATATGTTGATTATAACATTTAGTTAGTCATTTCTCACTTATTACAAAAAAAAAAAAGAAATAATAAAATGTGTTAAGTGTGGATCCATGTTTGACTTTATATTCTAGTTTCTATCCGCCTCTGATACGTAATGGAAAAAACAAAAAACAAGGAGAAATGGAAGCAGCACTTGACTTGTCTTAAACTAGATTACACTAAAAGGAGGATCGCATTCCGCAAAACGCTAGTCAAAGCCAGATAAAGACAGCGACGTGGGCAGATCAATAAAATCAGAATGAAGTAGAACACTTAAGATAGCACGCGTTGCCAAAGCGCGCACTCTTCCGCGCTCCTATGTCGGAGGAGATAAAAGCCATAGCCTCTCAATAGTTGAGCGGACAGATGGATGGAATGAGGTACTGTGTCCTTTTGCTCGATATCTTGTGAAATTCAATCAAGGTTTTCAAACTGAAAGGAAGCGGTGCAACCTGAAAGCCAAAGTGGAATCAGCTCTGGCATACATTCTACTGTTAATGGAGAGTCACTTGGTCGATTCATGGCATTGTAATACACAGCGACACAAGCCTGAAGGTTATGCGGCAAGGAGAAAAAAACATAAATGCTGCCTTCACACATCAGGTCCCCCCACCCCCCCAAAAAAACAAAACAATCGTGTGTAGAAATGCTTGCAGATAAACACAGAACACAAAGCAGGAGCTCAATGGAGGTGAGGCAAGTCTTTCCGTTCACATTGTCCTTTAGACTAGAAAGTGTGAACCCAATTCACACAAAACTACATTAGAGATAACAATGTTGTGTTTTTGTCTCGGGACAGTTGTTTGTTCTGTTTTGTGTACTCGTATTATTGTGTTGTGGCCTTGTAAAGCACACTTTACAAAGAGATGAGCGAAAGCAATCTATCGAGCAGACAGACTGGTGTCACTCCCAGGCAGGTGATAAAGGTCAGGTTTATTGTCTAGTTTAATAAGAAAAGGTACATTCAAAGGCTTTACAAAAAACAAAGCCTCCCCATGCCAGATCACTTTTTGTCACTGCACAGCTGCTTCCTGTCCTCTTTGTGCAATGCTCTTAATTAGAGTATGACAAACATTTGTGTCGATTCCCACAGAAAATGTACACCCACTGACCAATCAGAACCTAATATGTAAATAACACACAGTAAATATGCCTGGAAGCTATAGGAATTTAAAGAATAAACGACAACAAATTCTTGCCTCTTATGTGTATCTCTTTATCAGTGCCAGAGACACATTGTGTTTTATTGAATGATATGTACTCTTAAGAGATTGATTCCATACCAACAGATACTACCACAATATTTGTTAACTTTTGTGACATTTCTTATAGGAAGGGTGGAGTCTGTGGGAGACACCAATGGGTAGTCTTTCTAAAAATATAAATTGGAGTGATACACACAAAGAGACACTGATAGGCACAAGCTGACAAAAGCCTTAAATGTTTCTTAGTGAGTGAAGGCTTTGACATTGATAGAGATGTCATGATATCTGCTGCGTCTAGAGCCTCCCCTGGAGCAGTGTATTCATCTGAAATGGGAGTTATCTTTGCGAGTTCATTCAGAAGTGTGTGTGGGTGCATGTGTCTGCCTGCATTCATCCATGTATGCAGCACATGCACATTAATTTACACATGGATTTCCTGCTTGGCTTTACGTATGCCAGGCCTGTTGTCCTTGTCTCTCCCTCTGCTGCTCTTTTGTCTCCGTCTTTTTGCATCTCTCCCGCACTTTGCCCTTTCCCCTAAACCAGTCGTGGCCTTAGCCATGGTTTTTGTTTAATATGGCGACATGCAAAGCAAAGGCGCAACCATCTGCCATATGCATGCAGCCGCCGTCTTGGAACAACAAGGGCTGGCATCACAATGCCTCTTTGGTGAGTGTATGCATGCATGCATGTTTATTCTTCAAGCGCAGTCTGCAGGGCAAGATAAGTATGCATTTAAGAGGCTTATATTTCATTTCAGGAACTGAAGGAGACAAAATGGCTCCATTCTGAGTTGGCAGAGACAACACAAGAAGAAGTGAGGTGGCAACAAAAAGCCAAAAAGAAAAAGCTTGCTGTGGTGCATTTGTGTACACACACATACAGAGAAAAGGCACAAAGCCGAGCAGTAGTAGTATGTGCACAAACACAATTAGGCACAAAGCACAAATACAAAAAACCTTCATTAATCTTCATTGTACAGCTGAAAGCTAATATCTGATCAAAGAAACCAAATCACTGTCTGAACACTAAACAAAAGTAACTTCAAGGACATTTTAGAAGTTGTAAATATTGACCTGGGCATGTTAAGAGAAGGACAATATTTCAGAGAGCCCCTGAAGGAAGACAAAAATATTTTGATATTCTCGTCTTCCCTGTTGAAGAAGAAGATTTTGATGTGGCATCACAAAATAATCATGTGGATGTTGATCATCTAACTGGGTAATATTCTTACCACATCTATATTTACAAGGCTTTCTAGTATTTTGCACAAATTATTCTCCAGAATATTAAGTCTAATCCAAAGGTCATGTCATTTATGCTGATGGTGGACATCAAGCATGTTGGAGTTTAGAAACCTTTCCTGTTCTGATTAGCCTCCACCCCTGCAGAGCTGATCAGCGCTCACTTTGCACAACAGAGCATGAAACATGAATAATGAAATATCACCAAAACAGCTTGCATATACAACCTGAGAACACACACATGGCCACAGCACACACACACAATGGGGAAACTCTTATTTCTCCATCAGCAGAAAGCAATCACTGATATGCGTGCACACACATACACACGCCAGGGTGAGGGACTTCTGGTTGACTTCATCAAGCGCTCATCAACCCAAGCCACCATATGGGGATGGGGCCCAAAACAGAGGGGGACTGGATTGTTTGACTGAGTATTACCGAGACCCCCCTCTCTCTAAACAACACAAAGGAAGCATGCATCACCAAATCAGCTTTGTCTTGCATGCATTATGACGCTACTGCAGCCCCATTAAGAAGAGCCCCCACCAACAGAGACCCTGAAGGTGTGTTGAGCACAACGCAGCTGAAGCAAAGCAATGATCAAGTCCAGACACAGACCTGCTCCCCCATTGTGTCTTTATCTGTTCAACATTTTCACAGTTGAAGTCAGACTACAGATCTCAACATCTCCTGCACACTTTTGTGGTACCCGTCCGACTGACTGTCTGCCTACGACAGCCTGCTGACGTAGGCAGACATTGGTTCATGGGGTACACATTGAATTTTAATCTGGGCGTGACCTGCTTTTTCTTGGCTTCCCCCATTTGTGCCCTCCCCTACTGACTGCTCCATAGATTTGCATGGGGAAAGCACCACCCCCTTTAAGACCCAGGCTGTAGGCCTCCAGGCTGGGGCCTCGCCTGCCTTTGTTAGCCCACCATGTGTGAAAGGCAACTGGCAGGCAGGCAGCAGCCAGAAGCCTGGTGGAGGTAGCAGGCAAGAGCAGCTAGTGATGGGGGAGAATCATGAAGAGGCTACTGGACTGTCAAAGAACATTAGTCAAAACAAACATTATATGGAAGCACAAAAAAGTGTGTGGATTTGGAGCTGTAACCTGAACCTATTTCAGGTGAATGTTGCTCGACTGAATGGAGGGAACAGCTTTGTGGAAGAGGCTCACTGGGACACACACAGCTACAACAGCATTATACTGGATGCAGGCTGCCTACTCCATTGAATCAGCTGTCTAAGCTGGGATCAAGCTCAACAAAGTGAGCTTTATTCTCCAATGGAGGTTCATTTATTTATTTGAAATGAGCATCTGTCACTGCAGCCAGACCACACCACAAGCCCTTGTAAAGCAAATGTAAGATCAGAGAACATCCTGAAGAGGCCAATCAGGTATCACATAGACATAAGAGTTTAACTTTAAATCATCTTACACATGTTAACTTTGTTCTTTTCAGACAGATAATCAATAAACATATAATCATGGTGTATGTGACTGGTATAACTGATAACACTATTAATGCCCACTTGATCAAAGTAAAAAAAAAAGGAAAAATAGTGAGTACACATTGAAATAAACTTTTTTGTATGCAACAAAGAGCAATGTTCAACTGAAAGTAAACGTCCTCCATGTTTATTTCTGCCAGCTTGTTATGCGTTTGCAGGTTAGTGTTGCAGATTTCAACACAGGCCCATTTGAACATAATCACACACACAGCAATCAACCAATATTTTCTACTGACACAAACCCGGACATTAATGTCAGCTGTCACAATCACACAAGGGCAAATGTGTGTGTGCGTGTGTCCCGAACAGAGCCGTGGGAGCAATCATCTGATAATGTCAACTGTCACACACAAACTGAGCGTGCATAGACGCACATATCAAAGCAGAACAAAGGAGGAAGGCTGGTAAACAATGCTTCACAATGCTTTCAGGCAGAGACTTGAGTTTACAAAAGAGAAGGTTTCCAATCACTAGACATTCATTCAGTCTGCTGGGAGAGAGAGGGACAGAGACCTTTACGACAGCCACTGGGGCACACACAATACCAGGCTCACCAATCACTCAGTCCGCCCATTCAGGAGCTCTTTTTCTGTTTGTTTGCAGTGCATCTTAAAATAGAACATTCTCCTGGATCAATATTCTTTTTGCCTGGCTCATTTATTAATCAGTTGTTACTAAACAGACGCGAGGGTTTCGGTCACAGTCATTGGCTGGCGTGGGCAAAGCATCACACATAATGCATCCCATCACAATAGCCTGGATTCATACAGTGTGGTGATGGCTTGAGGTTGAACCAACAGTGATGCAAGCCCTCCAATCTCCCTCTGTGTGTGGACAATGAAAGACTAGTAACAACATCTGAATAAGACTAGTAACAACAGGATGTATGGAAAGGTAAAGTCAACATTCTTACACCAAACGAGCCTGTGTTCAGTTTTTGAAAACCAGTCATTCCCTACTTCCTGCTCGTTCCCCCTGGCACAAAAACTTGCTCTTGTGAAACCAGTCCTACAGGGCAAAACGGATCTGCATTTTTGCCTGGAAAAATAAGGTCTTTCAGAGAAGAAGTGCACAAAAAGTTCCCTGAAAAAAAGTGGCGTTTTGACGTAGTGTGTAAAGTCACGAAAGTCTCTGTTCTAGGACCCCTTTTCTTGCCTTCCACTTTTTACATGTAGGTGCAAACTATGAATGGCTCTGACTAACAACAAGCCGCTATTAACTGTCCATTCTGAAGTCAAACAATACCTGATGATTACCTAAGAGCCACTTGATAGATATTGACTGGACATTTCATCATTTGAGTGTCACCTCATGAAATTGAGTAATTTTAGGGTGAATGCATTCCTATGATTACATTATAGTCCTATCCTCTTAAGGCTTCCAGCTGAGTGATTGGATGACCACCTTTCAAAGCTTCCTTCTTATCATAGATCTATTTAGATTAGGGTTAGAGATGCAAGTTGATGAAAACTGTCATGATATATTTTTCCATACAGCAGAGGAAAACAGCATGAGGTCATCAGGAGTGCATTGAAGTAGCAAGAAAATGGGTTTTTCACTCACCCAGTGTGTGCCCCTTTTGGCTGTTTCCAACCACCACTCTCACACACACGCAGACAATGAGCATCTGATTAATAAGTGTACCCCTTGTTTCCAGAAAGTGTCAGAACAAGAAAGGCCATCTGAAAGGCACTTCAAACCAAATTATGTAAATTTAAAAACAGCTTTTAGGACACAAGAAGGCAGCAGGAGGGGGAACTGTGGGACACATTAGTGCTTTTGGACCGGACAACTATTCATAAAAAGATATATTCTCTCATGGGTCAACGCAGCAGAAGAACCAGCCAATCGACGGCAAATTTAACTCATGGCCTCTCAAGGTATTGCAACAAAAATCCCATGTGACCTAAAAAGCTAATGACAAATCTACTGTCATCACATTTATTGTCATATTTATGTGTCTATCAACATATTGTGCTTTAAGAACAATTACACTTTTAGACAATTACAAGTCACTTTTAATTTTCATTCTGGTTCTGCACAGTGCCGTTGAGAGCCACATAATGGATGCCAAGCAACAGCACAAACACAGTCCGACCAGAGTAAAGTAGTGACCTGTCACCTTTTATTGTGTAACAACAAAGAAACAAGAGTTACAGTTACCATTGTAGGCAACAAGTGAAAATTAAGAGCACAATTATCGTCAAGTATTTAGTCTCAATTTCATTCTATTGCTCTCCAATCAGCAATTTATGTTTTTAGAGTCTGTCCCACACCAAGGTCAGTGTCATACAACACAAATACACATCCACATACAGGCAACAAGGCAGGGAGAGGGACTGAAAGGCTCTTCACAACAATGTGTGTCGTAGGTTGAATGCAGAGCATAGCACAAAACAAAAGCATGAGCGACAGCCAACTGGCTTGGCACCACTTGGCACAGGACAGGCCCGCTTGTCCTTGCATGACAATGAAATATGAACAAAGTTTCAACACTGTCTTCACAGCAGTCTTCTACTTCTTTTATACTGCCCTCTCCGTTTTGGGGGGTCATTTGTTCATTTCTTGCATTTCTTTTGTTTGTTCCTGCAGGGTCATTTGAAATGCTAATGGTTGTTTGTATGTATGTATATATATATATATATATATATATATATATATATATATATATATATATATATATATATATATATATATATATATACATATATATCCAACAAGTCAGTTATTATCTATCTTTATTTGTACATGCATTACAACATTGCAAAGCAGATAGAAATACAGGCCTGTAGTCTGTGATTGCTCAGACAGAAAACTGTAAAAAATGTTGCCTTGCTTGTGTAGGCCCTGAATACTCTCCCCTAAATACTGTTATTATCTTACCGACTTAACAGTAGAGTAGTCTTTGTAATTTTACAGTAGGAAAAAGTTTCAACACCTATCCCAATGACTCATATGTCATTCAATGTATATATCTCTTAATCAAGAAGAATTCAGGGCTGGTCTCAATGAACAATGGTCAAAAGAGACAGCTCTGTCCACACATTCATGGCTTTACTCTTGGGTATACATTTGTAATTAATATCTGAGTCACTTGGAGGGGACTGGTAAGCTCATCCATTCTATAAGAATTGTGAAACCTAGTCTTTAGCTTAAGGCTAAAGGTATTGCCTCAACCCCACACGCCCCAACTCTGAATCTTCTTTGTTGAGACATTACCGCCAGCAGGAAAAATAAAGACATGACTAATGGCTGGAGTTAAATCTTAACATCTAGTTACAACGTGTCAATTCAAAAGCATGTGGAGAGGCTTAGTGGTGCCGTAATACAGCCAGCAGTAAAACCTTCAAGGATTTGATAGGACAGGGGCCCGCGTCAGTAAAACGGGAGTGCCTTTGGTTTACTTATTCTCTAGAGCCTGGGATGTGTGTGGGCAGAGGATGTGTTAAACATGTGCGAAGGGACCAAACGACACTACTGTGTGGACATAAAGGCAACCGGGGGGTGAGAGCGCTAGTTTGAAAAGAAAGTCCGGACACAAAAAGCTAGCAAGTGAGAGAAGAGCAAAGAAAAGCAAGGGGCTCCTTACTCAGCAGGAGCTGTCTGCCAAGGCAGGAGTCAGGCGGGGGGCGAGTGTGTGTTCTGTGTGTACCGTAGGGAAGATCGTGGCCACGTGCCAAATACAATGACCCGCAAAGCTGCCAGGCCACAACGTGGCTATGTGTGTAAGTTTGTGTGTGCGTAGGAATGTGTGTGCATTCCTGGAGCACACGCTGCCCGGTTCCCCACAGTAACACTGACAGAAGGCAATAGACCCCGTCTCACCAGAGAAAGAGGGGTAGGAAGGAGCGCAGAATAAAGAAAGTCAAAGGGCTTAATAGGATGTAAAAAATTAGACAGTTTATTAACGTGTATTGACCATCACATGGTGCCTTCAAGTTCAAAGGAACCCACAGATGCATTATGGGAACTGAACAACACCCTGGCCAACTCTCAAGCTTTACCAGTAGTCCTTTATAAAGAGTAATACACACTGTTGGTAAATCTGTGACAGGTACTAAAATCTTTAAAACTGGAATGTTGTGTGGCAGCCATCTTTAGGGCTCAAAAGAAAACATAAGTTAAGGAAATGGTGCAGTGTTTTCACTCGACCAGTCTCTCGTGTAAATGATGCCATTTCATTTTCATTTCATTACTATGATAGAGGGGCTTGGTCAAAAAGTGTTCTGAATTCTTATGTTGTCAAAAATAAATAATACATAATAAGCAATAATACCTTCTACAGATTCATGAATGAACAAGGCAGATTTTTGTTTATTGTACTGATTTCAGTAAGCAAACTTCTTTATTTTCTTGCTATATTTAGATGTTGTGCCATATCACTGACATGTATTAGACAGTGTAAGGGCATTTGGTCAGAACACTGTGATACGTGGCTCTGTCAACAAAGCCCTGGTGAAAGCCTGTAGACAAAAGTGGTACTGGACACAAACCAGAGCCAGAGTTGAAGAATGTATTTTGTGTTTTTGTGAGTGTATTTGGTGCATTTAAGCTGGAAGAGGTGCAGGTCCCATCTGGTGAGGACTCCAATATAAACCTGCACAATCACAAAGTCTTAAGCACACATACGCCACTATTGTTTGCTGTAGGGAAGGGGTTAAAGGGGCTGCCTCCTTCCTGCTGACTCGTGGATGCTCATGCACTAATCCTGTTATCTCTGTTTCAATAAGAAATACATTAATGAATAGAGCTCGGAAAGGCAGTGAGAAAAGCTTGGCTCATGGGCTTCTGGCAGTTCTCACTTCATTTAGGATAAGAGCCGTCTGGAAGAAGTGTGGATATGTACTTTTCTCATTTAAACCACAAAAGTCACAGAGACAAACTAGAAACCATGTTATAGGTCTCTGTGGATAAAGAACCTCAAGTAAAAGCTAAATGTAGTGTAATGTAGTGTGATGAACAGGCTCAGTCTGTGATCAGGTCTGGTATCCTACAGGGGCCATTAAAGTTTCATTTTATCAGCCTCCCATAAGAGTGAACAAGGCACTTAAAAGATGATAAACATTTTTTTTATGGAGTATTTTATACGTTGTGTCTTTAGTGTGAAGGTTATCATTAGCATAGTGTGACAAAAACACTAAAAATGATTTTTTTATTAATGCAATCTTAAATTTGTGGCATTTGTCTTAGCCTAGCACCACAGATAGTAATTGATTTTCTGTGTTCCTATCCAAAATACTTGACACACATAGAAAAATTAGGACAGCCTTGCTTTAAACCAATAGGGAACAAACATTTCATCTGCACTAAGAATACCTATGTATGTTATCTGAAAAACTAACCGTGCTGCTCAAATATCTCCTGGCATACTTCAGATAGAAAAAAGCCCATTGACTGTGTTTCTATTATAGGAAACCAATGCAGTGATCATTAGTGAGGAATGAATAACTACACAATGCAAAGGCAGAAGAGGAGTCCCAAAAAAAGAGCTCTAAGTTTACAGGCTCGAGGGCTTTGGTCTGAATACATGTGTGTGACAGATTCAGACACTGAGATCTTACAGTTTTTTTCTAGTGTCATAAACACTCCCTCTCTCTGCTTTGAACTCAATAGAAATGTCACTGCAGCCTGCGCTTCCTAACACACACACATTCACTATTGATGATAAAGGAAGAGGTCCTTTTAGTGCGAGGACCTGAGGGAGAAGAGGCAGACGGATAGGGGAAACTCCCCCTGAAGTTAGCAGACAGACATGACACAATACAGTAGGGAGTGCACAGAGAGACGGACTACAAAGACAGAAAGAGGCCACAGAACGAATTGAATAAATACCTTCTAATGTGTGTCTAGTCCATCCACATATTTATATATTATCTATTCATTTAGTCCTTGCAATTATGGCTCCATTACGTAAATACAAATGCTGGCTCAAACAAGGCCATACTGGCTCTGATTCCAAATATACTATGTATAAATACTGAAGTATTCAATTTCAACTCTTTCTGAGAAAACTTTAACACAAATTATATATCAATAACATTTTTAGGGACTGTTGAAAACTGACTCACTCACTCACTTGTTTCGTCTTTTTCCAGCAACAAAAGGGTCACATTGAAGATGGACCTCTCTGCTGTGACTGTGCTTAGGGTCTTTGCTTAGTCAGACACTAAACTGTGTCTCTTCATCTCTTCATAAGCTTTATACAGTACAGCAGTACTTTGCTGGCTGTTAGGATCAATACCAAGAGACATCATTTTTACATACTTCCAACTGCAGATTTGAACCACATACAATAACAGATATTACAATAGTAATGTGGAATAAAGCTGGATTTATCATTCTGTGGAATGTGCATTTTCTTTCTTTTTGAAGTAGCTGAAAAAAAGATTAAAATGGTGTGTTAATCAGGTTACATTAATGCTGATCATCAGCTTAAGACAGTTACACTAATCCACAAAGTGCCATTACGCAACTTCCCAGAAACGAATTGTAAGCCAATTATTAGTAGTTAGTGTGTAAACGTGATTTGCTCATCTTCTTTGAACCAAGCAAAACCACCCATTACAAACATTTAGGGTTCATGAAGTGAGAGTTTTTGTCCTTGACACACTGTAGTCAATAATGGTATTGAGGTGTGCCATAAGAGATAACAAAAAAGATATTACACCATTTATGGAATTCATCTGTAGTTGCCATGGGAAACATAGCTTTCCAAATAAAAAACTCACAGGTTTTTGTTGAGTGCCAGCAGCGTCGAGAGCTGGTCCTGGCAGGCCCTCCGTGGCCTAGCATGGCTTTTGGAAAAATGACTCTTTCCTTGCTTTGTGGTATTTGATATCAAAAGCATTCTACAGGCTTCTTTTAGCTGAAAGCTAATGTCTATAGAGCAGGCTGAATGAGTCACCTGGCAACACACTAAAAAAAATTGTGCCTAGTTTCACCTTAGGAGATTGAACACGCAAAGGCAGCCTACCTCAAGTACCTCTAACATAGCCAGCTCATGTGTAACAGCCTCACAGAAAGCTTCACCTACTTATTCTCACCATTCTATTCAAAACCGCAGACATTAATGGATTTTACTGGTCATTGCACCAGACACAACAAACGTCTGCCCTTAAAGTTTAGATGGAAAAGAAAGAAAGAAGAAAAAAGAAAGAGCAGGAAGTGGACAAGTGAGCAGGGTCTGATCATGGTCTTTGGTTTTCCCACCATAAGACTCACACAGTGTGCCCCCGGGCCCCAGTAACCACTGGCTTCCAACTGAAATGCTCTTTGTAAGTTAAAAGGTGTGCCAGGCTCAGCTATAGACCACTGCAACAAAAGCAGTGGTTAAATAGCATGGGAACCCCCTTAGGGGTGTAGGCCTGGGTCAGTTAGTCTGTTCAGGCTGTGTGACTGTAGTCTAAGGCTGCTGAGCACAATATTAGGAATGTATCGAATTGGCCAAGTGTGTTTCTTATGAAGCAGTCTGTTAAATGGCCCATGTTTCATTTAGGCATCAAGAAAAGTGTTATCATCGGCACTGATTTGACCAAGATTTAATAACATTTGCTGCAGTCAAAGCAGTGTTTGGCAAAGCCTTTACTGAGCATGTTAATGTACTGCTGACGGTGAACTATGCAGCTATATGGTAGACAGCAATGGTTGTTTTCTGCCCAAAACTCCACATGGAAATCATTTTATAAAATACTAACAATAAGCTCTGTTTGAAAATGGCTGAAAATCAAAGGCAACTGACAATAGTTTTGCTCTTTTTTTCATAAGATTTAAAAGGCCAAACAGCTGGACTCAAATTGCATTGAATCATTTCTTTCACCAAAAGCCCATCAGCATTAGAGCAGCCAGCTCAGGTCACTGTAAAACAATCTGTCAGCTCTGGGACTAGCTCCAAAAAGGCTCACTGCAATCAGGTGCTGGGTGTCTGGCATTTAGTTTGATAGGAAACTTTTCTGCTATAGATATTTGACATACTGTGTATTAGGGAGATGTGTTACTGAATATAGTGTGTCCTGTTCATGTAAGAAGTCAAATGTGAGCGTGCAGGACAAAGAGCACATGTCACGCAGGTCAGCCTCTCAGCACAGCACTAAAGAGACTCCAATCACTATAAATTATCCTGACAAAACCTCTTCAATCACACTGCTACCCCCCACCGGTACAACACTGGCTTTCACACTTGATCTTCTGCATCCACGCGCTCTAAAAGGAGACAAGTAAGAGTACTAATAGTGAGAATATAATGACTTTAACTGTACTTGATGAAGCATAAGAGAAGCTGCACTGAGACAGCCAATTAGAGCCTGGTTGACCACTCACTCCATCAGCAGTGACAACCTAAAGATGAAAAAAGTGGAAAAAATATATGAAGTGCGGCTTAGCGTTTGAAGCAGATGAGATAAGATTCTATTTAATTGCTTGGTTCAAACACACAGCTTTAATCCCATTGTTACAGTGGGGTGTTTCATCCCACTGATAACACTCAACACTTTGAACACTGATTTACACACACACATAAAGATTGCCGTTCTGCTGCCGTGGCAGAAAAAGTGCTTAGCATACCACATGCTCCCTTTTTTGAGGCAAAATTTAACTAGGTGAAAATTAGACTTTAAAATCCAAAAAGAAAAAAGCAATGCACAGATCAAGGTAGGACAAATTAACTCTTAAGTCTTTTAACAAACAAGGTCAAGATGGAAAAATATAAAGAAATAGGCTTCCACTTTATAGCCAATTGATTTTTTTTTTCCTGCAGTGATTTTTTAAGTACAAAATAACAACCTTAAGTGGGTCTGTCTCCGCCATCTTTGTTTGGGTGCGAGGACGGTGCTGGTTGGGGGAGTATGTGTGACCAGCTGAAAGCAGGCCACGGTGACCCACACACATTAACGCACAGAGCAACTCCAGTGTGCGTGTGCGTTCGAAGGGTGAGGGGTCTTGACCGCACCGATTCTCACGCCTGTTGACCACATTAATCATGTTGCATATTGCCAGTGCTTGTGTGTGTGGCTGCACTTGACTGCTCCTATCAATTCGGCTTCATTCTTCCGTCTGCTCCCGCTTTTCTCGGGGCATCCCCATCCCCCACCCCCTGCCTCTCTCCCCTTCTCTACCCCTGGTGTGTGATGGACTGCTGGGAGCCTAATGAGAGCCCTCCTTCCCCTTTGGCTCTTTTGGTGATTGCAGAGTGTGTGCCTGTGTGAGTGGGGGAAGGGAGAAGCAGAGGTGACAGGTTGGTTATATACCTCTACATTTTAAGCCTTGTCTTCCTCCTGCGCTTCACACCTCCTTCCCATCTCAACCCTCTCGCAGCTCACACCCAGGCTATGCCCCGTACTTCGTGCTCGCCTCCTGCAACAATCTTGACATTCATTTGTTGGCGAGAGTGCAGCCTAATGGGCCACAGGCAGGTTCAAAACTGGTGAAACTCACAGAATGCTGTTAGGAGCAGGCAGACTGAAAGAATGGCAAAATAATGGCAAAATGCAAAATAATATAGCGGAAAAGAGCGATGCCAGAAATGGTGCAAATATACAACACACAATAAAGGGCATGAGTCTAAATAGTCTGTAAATAACTGCGTAAACAAACTTTGAAGATGCTTAAACTGGAATGCTTAGCAAATCCGTTGTGTTCACTGAAAATAATGGCCACAATATGAACTCTGATTTCATTCTTTATCTAAACGCTAGAGCTTTTATTTCCATTTATTTGAATAAATCTTTACAGGGTTAAGAAGCAGTGTGCTAAGATTCACACTGAATGAATCAAACCCACAAGCTATACAGGAGGCCATGGCCAATTTCCTAATGCACACTGGCAAGCTGAATAACCATAATTGGGTACTGGGTCTCTAAGTGATATAATTATTCATAGTTTAGGAGCTAAGTGCTTCCTTTAGAGCCTTATCTGTACAATTGGGGTAAACGGAGTGATGGTGATAAAAGCATAAGGCAAGCGTTCAAAGAAAAATGAGTGGACAGAGATACAACCTTGTAATAAAACGTTAGTGCTTAAGAATAACTAGTAAATGTGAAAGAGCGAAAAGGCAGGAGCGTGTAGGAAGAGTGTGGCTGTTGACGCCTGAGATCAAAGCCAACCAAATGTATGGAAATAGTTTTTAATCCAGCTATAGCGGTCATTTGGAACACAAAAGTCTCCATTGGGCCCTCGTCTGCTGGGCTGGCAGTAATAGCGCTGAGGAAACGAGAAAGTGTTCACTCGCTGCAATACGCAAGTGTGTGTGTGTGTGTATTCAAGAGAGTGACAAGCATTGTGAGGTCTGCCTGATATCTGTGATCTGCAACTGCCCATTTCCAGCCGAGATGAGCGGCACAATCAGGTGCCAAATTTACTGCATTCAAAGGAAAGCTGGAAAGCATCTACATAAAGATCAAGAGGCGTTCTTTGTCACATAAAGCAAGGCATTTTGAGAAGAACAGAAAGAAGGTTTTGAATGAGAGGTGAAAACCAGGCAAGAGAAAATCCCATTTCATTAGAGGTTCCCCTGCACAAAGTTATGGTGCTTTACAATACCAAACAGCATCAAATCTGGTTATATAACGTGAGTGGATGTCTTAAAATCTCCAACATGAGTTCTAGCCTAACTTGCAAAAGGACAAAGACAGGGGGAGTCCAAAACAGATATATCCCATCCATAATAATTAAGTGCCTCTAAGTCGAACGTTTGGGGAAAAGTGCTCTTTCTCTTTCATGCCAAAAGTCAGAAGAGAAGATCAATGCCACGCTAAATCAAGCTAGAAGCTGCAGGCAATTAGCTTAGCTTAAAGAGAGCTGCCTGCGCACTGGGACGTCTCCACCCACGGTCTGCAACAGAGTCCAGGCAACATTAACATCAACATTTGGTTCAGTAATCTGCCCCAACTATTCGCATTCAGCTTTAACGTTTCCTAAAATGCCTGCAGCTGATGAAAAGAGTAGACGTACAAATCCTGATACACACCTTGGACACATGTAATGCTTGAATGAGTTTTATCCAACCATCAAGTAATCAATAGCTCTGCGGAAGAAAAACAGTTTTTCGACAGAGCTTTAAAAGGGAGGAAAATGCACTTGGGCTTCAAAAAATGTTGGTTAGAATTGCTTTATTGAGTAAAATTATGAAACTGAAGTTAGGGGTCAGACACAGCTCTCTCCAGCCAAAGAAAGTCAAATGTAGTGTGTTGCATAAAAGTGATGAAACATGTTTTAATCAGATACTGACAATTTCATCCAAATATTTCTTAATGGAATTTCGATGTGCTGCCTCATAAAAATCTAATTATGTAAGCTTTTTTTTAGCCCTTAAACATGTAAACTCCCAAGACCGAAATAGACAACCACAGAATTGAACTTTTTGGGAACAGATTTACCTGTCCCGTCACAGTTTCCACCCCCACTTCTCTAGTCATCCTGGGTTTCCCCTCGTGCAGTGTTCAATGCCACAGGCACTGCTTTTATTTAAATGCAAACATGTCACTTAATCCCCCGTGGGATGCGTTATTAGATTATATTACATAAAGAACAGAGTTTCGGGGAGTTTACAGATGGAAAGTAAACAACCTAAGCGTGGATGAAGTTGAATTTGTGTGTATTTTGCATTACAAATATCCACTTCCCCCATGTCTGTGCATTCTCCCCAACATTTGTTAGGCAATTACCAACAAATGAGGACATTACAAGGCTCTTTTAACAGCAACTTTGTACTTATGCTCTATGTTGGAAAAAGGCACTAAGGCCAAATGTTATATAACACTAAAAAACAGGTGTGGAAGTGTGCAATAACTGAACACAGCAGGCGGCACCTAAAAAGCCAAAAGGACGAGGCCACCATTGATTACACTAGTAGTTGTACACCAATGCCCGAAGGTAACAGCACTGAAAATGATAAAGATAAATGAACAGCACATGGAGTCATGAAACAGAGGCAGTAAAATGTGACTCTAATGATGCATCCACATCCTTGGAACACAAATTGGAATGGGTACACTGTTGTTTTGGGCAGTGCTGATGCAAAAGAATAGCATTTTCCCTTGCTATGCCCAACAAGTCTGGAGTGGAAATGGCACAGCTGAAAACTGCAGTGAAATTGCAGTCGCACACCTTAGACCAAACAGAGGGCATTGCGGAAGATAAAATACATCAAACATTGGACCAAGTCATTGTGATTTGTGAGCAATAGCTGACCTTTTTACTAGCAAAATATTGTCTCAGTAAGGCCACCACAAAAGAGAAATGGATTAGCACTTTCTCTTTTGTGTCTCAAATGTACAGATGTTCCCCGCACTCCCATCTGCTTTAAGCCTTCAAACAAGCCCTTCTGATTAATATATTTATATAATCAGCCTTTATACGCTCTCATATACATGTGTACAGGTGGTACACCCTTTGATGAATATAACAACAGAGCATCCTCCTAGTGTCCTCATCCTTCACAAGAGCGCCAGGAGTGTAGGGATGATTTGTTTTTCAACTGCTGGGACTGGAATTAATTAGACTGATTGTGTGTTTACATGTGTGCCAAGAGTAGTTTAAACGGTAAAAAATGACACAAGTGGAAAAGGCTATCGCAAATTCACAATATTTGAAAGAGCCAAAAGCATAATGGTAAACCTGGCCTCTTACTCATGGCTGCCGAGAAGCACATGCATGAGCCAACATCCTCAAGGGTCTGGAAACGACGCACAAGAGGTGTCGCCGACAACTGTCTGGCCTCTCACTCAGCGGAGTCATAACCGGCTCTTTCCAGCTGCCCCCCACTCCTTCTGTTAAAACACTTCCTCGACCAGGAGCCGCATTAACTTTCAAGAAGAGTAGCGCTAGAAAAAAATCTATACTGAACCTACAGACAGAATATGATTAAAGCGCAAGTCATCTTTTACTGATGCAAGTTACAGAAACAGAGATGTGTGAGAAACATTAAAGAACATGAAAGCAAAATGCAGCCAAGTAAGGGAAATAGAAAAAAAAGTCAAGGTATACATAAAAAGACAGGGCAGAGAGATGGACAGGAAGATAAAAAGTGAGCAGCCTGATAAGTCTCAGTCCTGGGACTCGTGGAAGATGGGGGATGAGGCAAGCAAGATGAGCTCACAGCCTCCTTCTGTCATTGTTGAGAAACTGAAGAACAGTTTTACACCAGAGGCTCACACGCTTTTCCACAACAAGGAACCCTGTGGCTATTCTGCCAGGAAATGATACATGAAGTAATATCAGCTCCTCCCTGACACATACACCAAGCAAAACACAAGATGAGAATGGTTTACAATTGTAGACCATAAAAACAACTCAATCTTTACATTTGAAGTTTACAAACCAATAGATTATCATGGCATGAATATGAAACTCATAAAGCAATACTGGAACAGTTTGATGGGTCGCGCCCAGGACTCTAACCACACTCATGTTAGTATATGTCAATAGAATAATTCCACACTGCCCATTGAAGTCTACTGTCTGTGTAAAAACCAGCAAAGACAAGCCATCTTTTTGTTTGCTTTAATCCCGTTCAACTTCGCCGCCTCGCTTTGTCAGAGTTGCCACTGCTTCCAAAAGGCAACCGGGACCCTTCACAGCTTTATGTAATGTGGCGAAGATGGGGACCGAACACATACACATACGTACACTCAACTCCCTCCCGTCGCCCCCCGTTTCTGTGAACAAGAGGTTTTTCTACAGCTGGGTAACAAAGCATGACCCAATAATCCTAAAGCTTGACTCAAAGCTAAAGGAACCCCCTTCCCCTGCCTCTGTTTCTATCCCTTCCTCCCGCTCTCTGAGGACTTTATAAGCCAGTGGCAAAGGGGGGTTAACCAACAGGCCTACCATCGCACTTAGTCCTGATAATTCCAATTATGACTTAGAGTGAGGAAAAAATCATTACGAACACATGGGCCGATTCGTTTTTGAGGTCACACACCCCTGAAACATGCAAGACCCTGACAGACGCTCTATGTCTTGTTACCACGTTAGATTTGAGCACTGTCCTATGTTTGTTCATGGTGTTAACACAAAACAGCATCTGATCATCTCACACTAACTTGAACTTCAACTTTCTGTGACCTGGACACTGAATATCTCAGGTCCTGCATCAGAGGAAAACAGATCACAGAGTTAGCCCTCCCTCAGCACCACAAGTAATTACCTGAGAGAACAACAAAAGCCGGTTCAGAGCTCTAGGTTTACTTATTCTGATTAACCAGGACAAAACGAGTGGAAGATGCACTAGGATTTACATGAACAGGAACTCCTGCTGTGCTTGTGAAACTGTGAAGTGAAAGATAAAAATTATACTTGCATCTTATATGTATTTTTTGCTGTTCAAGATATAAAGAATCACTATAACACCTGAACATTTGACATCTATTTAAGGTTGAACTATTGCATTATCATAATAAAGAGTTTAGATAAGAGACTAAACTAAATTTGACAAAATGTAAAGTAATTTTGTGAAGGTCCGTTAAGTTAAAAATAAAAGATTTACACTAAAAGTATTAGTTCAGTCAGAGACTAAGTATACAGACAATACTCATAAGAATGTATTCGTTTTGGTGTAACTCGTAGTGTCAGGCTTGACACTCTGGAGATGCCATGCTTTAAACCATGCATCATCAGCATGCATGTGTCAGCATGCAGCCTGGTCTTCCCAGCGAGTTCCTATTACAAAGTACATGAGCCATCTCGCTTTCCTAAAAACAAGTACTGCTGCTCTGCTAAGTGGCGATTATATTATGTCATGTCAGGCGAAAGCAATCTTAAGACTGTCATTTACAGGTTTGTAACACGATCCTTAATGACTGTATTGTGTGCGAGAGAGTGCTTCGTCGCCCGAACCAATGGAAAGCAAGCACGAAAAGCAATTGTTCCTCTGTTAAGTCAGAGAGTAAAGCTTTCTCAGTAACCGGTTCCCAGGGTTCGCAAAGTGAAGAACAAGCCAAATCTTATCTTGGTGTCACACTGCTATTCAGCCCATGTTGTGTTTTGTTGACAGAAAGACAAAACCTTGTGGGCGCCTGTTATGGCTGACCTTGGGGGAAATTGAAACGGTTCGCAGGTGAGGCAGGTAAGACTGGAGTGTTTGCTTTCGGGTGTGCAGTTCAGTTTTAGTCCAACTTTGAAAATGTTGGCTAAAGTTTGACAAAAGTAATTGACTTAATGATAACAAAGAGAGATGCTGCAAGTCAAAATACCAAGACAATGAGTAATGGCAGGAAGTGTTAAATGTAGGCCATCACTTTAACACTACTGAAGCTACTTCACTCAGATTGTGGTTAAGAAAAATCCTGTCTGTACAGCACCAGTGAGTTAACTGACACAAATCTGGTTTCACAAACTCCACTGACTGAAAACACAGCTGTAAGTTGCAGAGACTTGCTAAACTTACCAGACTGTGAGCAATCCTACACACTTTAATATTCATCAGTCTCACATTTCGTTTAGTTATGGGCTGGAATCAATGAGCAGTTATAAGATGCAATTAGATCCAGCAGTCCCACTGAAAAGGCACCAGCCACAGTTTTCTGCAATTCCCCAGATACCTTGGAGCAACATGAAACCCCAGACAAGCTCCAGTGGCTCTCGCTACCATCTGGTCTTAGAAAAATCCTCGCGGTTTCCATAAAAGCCGCTTTTTTGACTAACCATTGGTCTCATCTCATCAATTTGCCCGGTGTCTGTGCGCGTTCTGTGGCTGTGGGTGCGAACCTAATGAGAATGTGAGTGGAGATGGAGCTTTGCGGAATGGCCCTTTGTTTGGAAACAGCCCCTCTCTGCAGAGCTGGAAATGCGAGACGCTTATCGATCATTTCAACTGGAAGCCTTTTGTGTGGCAAGGCAATGCGAAGCTTCGGCCAAATGAACTAATAAAACAAATTTATGTTTTGTGCAGTGGAAATAAAATTAAGTTTAAGACTAAACCGCAGCATAAACACTACAGGCGTGTATTTTCCAAGCTGGTGGCGACCACGCTCTTTGTCCAGTCCGACCAGTAAAGCAGCAAATAAACAAAACGCAGTGGAAGGATTTTTTCGGATTAACGTTGGATTAATCATAATAAGAGACCCAATAACCGCCTTTGTTCTTTGCCTAAGCCTCTCCCAACTGATGCTGAGTTGAGAAACAACGACTTTTCCAAACGGGAACGCACACAAACAGAAATAATGCCCCGACGCTGCATCGCAGGGTCCTATTGTATCCGCGTCTGTCAGCCTGCCTCCTGCGCGCCTCCCCCTGCTCCTCTCTGAGTTCAGCTCCAGCCAGCTCTGCCCGTCGAGCACAAACCCCGGAAAAACACCTAACCTCAGCTTGAAAACACCTTGATTCACGCTCGTGGGTCTGCCGTGAAGGCAAGCAAAAAGCAACAGCCAGTAACGAACAGCTACAATAGAAGCCCTTTAATTTTTAAACAGCAGCTGGTCGACCGCACTAAGGCTTATCTTCGCTTCCTTTTTTCACCAAGAGGTCAATTTAAGCAATAAAATTAGTCAGAAAATGTTCCCCCGGAAAGCTAGTTCAGGAAAAGACACGGAAAGTCATATGTTGCTTTTATCTGTCGCGAAGATAAACGCTTTGCATACTTTCCACGACGGCAAGGAAAACTTCCATCAATCATTCCCAGTAAAGGTCCAGCAGCGGGGGACTCGCACTCCGCGGTGTTAAAGCGCAAAAAGCTCCAATCTTTACACTTATCCCACTTACCGACTTGTAAAACGTTTTCTACACAGCCAGTCTCAAGTAGCCTGATTCCGCGACGAAAAGGCAGTCCGTCTGCGGTTCCCACCGCCCCGGCTGCCCCCGTGGTGGCTGTCGTACCGGGGGTAGATCCTCCACCACCGCTGGAGGTTGTAGCCCCAGACGCCGTAGTCCCAGTTCCGCTCGTAGCCGCCGACGAACCATCTTCGCCGGCGACTCGACACTGAAACGATGAGTACATGCATATCTCCTTTTCGTTCCGGGGAAAGGACCAGTAGACTATGCGGCGCTGTACGGGCTCCGGGATCCGCTCAAAGCGCTCCTCTACTCTTTCGAAGGCCCACTTCTCCGCTACTGCCTTCGCGGCGCAGTCCAGCAGAGACTCCGGAGAACGATACCTGGAGCCCGGTAAGCCGCTGCCGTGGCCCGGCCCTGGTCCAGGACCTCGCGGAGCTGGGCGCAGACAGGGTCGCTTGCTGGCCGGCGGCGAGGAGAGGAGGGGATGGGGCTGTTCTCTGCGTCCTTCCGCCATGGCGAGCCGTTCAACACTGACGAGACGGACGCTGTGCGGACTGAGCAGCAGCAGGAAGCCGACGGCGCACACACAGAGACACGCGCACGCACACACATGCACATGGAAAGACACAGAGCCGCCAGGTTCGAATCACACGAGAAATCACCTGAGACATCCGGTCACCCACTTCAAAATAAATGAGAATTGCCTTCCATTAACATATGCATTGTAAGACTGTTCAGCATAAAAACAAACATATTCAAGACATAATATTGCTATGATATGATTGTAATCACTACACGTTTATTCTTTTAGAGACAATTATTTCCCTTTTTTTTCCCTAAACTATGTTGTTTGTTCAGATTCCAGATAGCATTGAGAAAGCACTGAAAAGTGGAATTGATCGGTACTATTAGTTGGATTGTTTCATCATTGAACTGCAGCTGAATTATTGTATTACTTTAATTCATTACTGAGATGATTCTGTCAGATTACACCACCATTAACACATTCACTTAAAGAGAGAGTTTGTTCAAAAAGGCCAAAGGACAATTGAAAACAGTTAGTCCATTTAGTCATTTAGCCCATCCTAGACAAAAATAAATAAATCAAATAATATAAAAAGCTTTTTGTCTCTGTCACAGTTATTATCAACTAAATCAACTTATTTTCCACAATAGGCCTACTGGATGAGCATATCAATTGTCCCCTGAGAAGTGTTATTCATTATTATATTACAGTTTATTAAAAATGCGTAAAATACACAATCACTCTACACTCACCGGCGATATCTCAATAATGTACGTTTTTTAATTTAAAGATAGGCTTTTGTTCTTTAAGTCAAACGACTGAACTTCCGGTGCTTTGCTGCTGACTTGACGAGGCCGAGCAGACACCGGGAGAGAGAGGAGAAGGGGGTGTGGGTACTGATTGATGGCTGCTGGAGGATGTTACACGTCACTGAGCCTCACAATAACAAAACACTCCTCTTTCTCATCAGCATGGCATGTGAGCCTCAGATCAGCTCAACTACTCATGACACAGTGTAGACTCCATCGGATCGGCAATGGGCATTTGAGATGAGGCTCTGATTAAACATAAATGAACACGAACAATTACTTCTGTCTGTCTAGTAAATTTTGCAACAGAAATACAGAAACATATGCCTAAATTCAGATTGCTTTCAGTTGCCATTCGGGTTCCTTGCACTTCAAAGCCAACTAAAACAACACTTTCCTTCAGACCTCTCGCCTTTGAAACAACAAAGTCTTCCACATGTGCGCATTTTACATGAGAGCAGATAATGACCTCTGCTCACTCTAATAAATAACAATAAGTTAGTGTTCTGCTAATTTAATTTACGCCATCATGTGTCCTGTACATATCAATTACCTCAGGAGGGCAAATAAACATCCATTTGAACAGCACCACTCTGTTTGGTGTGTGCCAGAGACAGAGAAATGCAGTAAAATGTTGAAATGTTTGCCATGCTTTTTGCAGCTAACGTTTCTGCAGAACAAAGGAAGCTAGAATAAGGCCAAACCACTGCTTTAGGTTTGTGTTTATTTGCTTGTGTGCTAGTTATGCACGCTGACATATTGGTGTGAATGAGATAGCTCACTAGCGACAGACGGCCAAACTGCTCAGGACCCTCACAAGACCAGACATGTTTGTGTGTGTCTAAATCCCTCTTTGTTCAATGTGTTTATTTTTCTAAACGTTCTGCAGACATTAGTGATAAGCTTAAGAGAAAACACTTACTTACAAAGGGTCTCTCTAATCTACCTCTGTAAATCAGGCTGAAGTGAAAACTAAAGGTCACATTATGTTGGTATTCAAAGAAACTTGGATGACAGTATCGCGTTTATCACCTGAGTTGATAGCGTCTTTGCCTTTAATCTGCAAACAGCAACCTCAAATTCACATTGAGGCGAGACGTCATTGAGATGTGACTGGTCAATACACACTCACTGCAATTCACATCAAAATGCGACCGTTTGTGTGAGGCTTGATGTCTGTTGCTACATTTTTAACCTTATAGAAGACAGCAACACAGAATTGGTTGTTTTTAACTTATAAAATGCCAAAATAGGAAGAAGGGTGGTGTGGTTTGGTGTCCTAGTAAAAAGTGATTTGTCAAATTAACTCCTGTTTGATGTTAAATGCAATAATACTTTAACAGAATTTTGGTTCCTATTATTTCTTTACAAACAGCACATGACATTGTTTACTGACCTTTTGGAGCCAGTTCTGATGTTGCATTTGAACTGACAATTGTGCAGAAGGAAACTGTTGCTCCAGTTTAGGATAAAGGCACAAAATGGCCAATAAAATGTCTGACAAATGGAAGTCATGGCTGAAATTAAACAGACAATCGCTTTTGAAGTTGACTCTTTGGACACATTGGAGAGATATTAGTTTCGGAGACAATATCCTGATCTGTCTCTTAGCCTCTCCCTTTTCTACTCTAAAGACTGCTTTTTGGCGTGCAATTATATTGAACAATAGACCAGAGCCAATGGAGGATGCAACCCGTTACCATGGAAATGATTATGATGGATTTGTGGATAGACAGAGCAGGTAATTGGAAAAAGATTGATGGGTGACAGGGTGAAAGAAGGGGTGGAAAGAGAGAGGGATGAATTACCTGAGTAGCATCAGGAGGAGGTAAGGCCCTATTACACCCATCTTTCCAGGATTTACAATTATATAATGATGCATCCTCACTTTCATCAAGTCAATAGGCAATCACTCTTTCTGGCTCTCCCTATTCAGTCATTCTTTCCCTAGTATTAGCCCCTCACTTCCCCATATCCTGTTTTTCAGACTAGTTTTCTCTGCTGACTCCAAAACCATTTTGTATAATTCCTCTCATTATCACCTAGAGCAGGGAGGTGCAGTAGAGGATAGTGAAAGTGAGACAGCATCGAGTCAGTGGTCGCTGCAATATGTGGTGAGTTTGAAGGAAAAAAAAAAAAGAAAGAAAAACCTTGTTGTATAGTGCTGATTGAAAAGCATAATATGTGTGTCCAAACAGCACATTACTCTACAGACACTGCAGTCAAATCCATGTGTCATTTTTAGCAAACACAATTTTAACCAATTGAAAATGGTCGGCCCAGTCCGTTTGTTGGCAACTCATCCAGTGGTCCAGTGTGTATTACAAGGAAAATACAGAATATGATGCAGACAAAGGTAATGTAGGCCTGCTATTTTCTTTTTCTAATTTGTTTAGGTCAGCCAGTCAGGCCAGGTCAGCATTGTAAAACGTCAGCAAAAATTGTTGTTTTCACAGTCAGTATTATGTCACATAAAATTTTTGTCAGTCAAAAATATGCGTCACTGCAGAATAGTTCCCATGAGCCCACTGGAAAAAGTGGGAAGGTGCTGTGAGTAAAAGTGACTTCATTAAAAAAAAAATAAAAAAAATGTGGCTATATTTGATTGCAGGACCCTAATTGTATTAAAAACTATAAGAAGATTCAAATACAAATTGAATTTTTACAGTGGAAAACGTGTACAAAAAGTATATGGGTTGTACACAGAATAGATCTTAGCCAGGGTTTTGCCTTGACCCTGTCTGTAAAGACTCACCATAAGAATACTACATAACTGTTGTCTGTCATTGTGTGTTTTGGCATTGAGCCACACTCATGAAACCTGTTACTATACCACTGACAGTTCAAAAACACACGTCATCAGCAAAACATTCCCATTCTATGTTTCTATTCTTTTGTTGCACTTGTCACCAACCACTTAAATCAAATGAATTTATCTTCTTCTGTTGTCCTCCCAAGCTCTTGTACTTCACGGATATAAAAGCTACAAATGATGAAAATGCTACTCACTCTACATTACTCTACTGTAATGTCCTCTGAATTAGTGACCTGATTTCCATTTGAAATAGCATTGAAAACTATTTCTAATGCAGATAACTGCAATAAAATGGTTTATATAAATGTTAGTGTTGGACAGTTTAAATCTTTTAAATGTTCATGTTGTCATTTGAAAAAAAAATCAAAAATCTGTAAGAAAGTGGACATTTAGCATTTTAGAAGGTCAGATAATACACAAGTCAGAATAAATGTTGTTGCTTATAAACTGAGGGAGGGTGAAACCTTGGTTGATGCCAGAAGACTTGGTTAATCTGAAATAATATGTGGCAGGGTACTGGTGACTCCTCCTTCAGTGACGCCTGTAGCACACACAGTATGAAGGACATTGTGTTCCTCTCTGGATATTTTATAAAAGAAAATTCAATAAATACAATAACTCGCAGGTGTTGTTGACATCCAATTTCATCAAGGTTCCTCATTCACGACATTGGGTTTTGTCATGTGTTATTGACTTCACCTTTGTCTGATTTATGAAAAGCTCTTTTTTGTTAAGTTTTAATGTCTACTGAGTTCTAACATGGTCAGTGCCAATGAAAACAGAAAAAAAAATAATGTTTCCCACTTAACTCAGATGTGGGCATTATCATCACTTACAAAATACAATCTAAAAGAAAGCACGACTGTAGATAATAAAGTCAGAGTAAACAGGTGAACAAGGTGAAGAACATTACTCCTATCCTGTCTGAAAAGAGATGTATATTGTCAAAAATGTTACTTTTGCTCTTAACTCTTTACAAAAGACATTACAACTCTCAATAGTTGTAATCTCTTATGTCTTTTGTGTTGGTGAATTGCTCCAGTTTTACTTTTTTAATTAAAAAAAGGCCAGGACAAAAAAAATAAAACTTAGTAGTGGTGCTTTATCAATTATAAATAAGACTAGAATGCTGGAAGAAGAGAAGAGAATGCTGGGTCAATGCTTATATGTGTACTTGCATAATGCACGTTTTTATTTTTTGTCAATCAACCCCACAGATGTAAATGTTACCTTGTTAATGAGACCAGCTTTACAGATCACAGAGCCTATGCAATCCACTTTATTTGACAAAAAGCTGTGAATGTGAGCAGAAGCTTGTGACACTGAGGTGTTGATGCAGACCAAAGTGTGGACATGTTGTGGACTAACTAGACAGTTTGTGTGCATTTGTCAAGGAGGGGGCATGTCCAATCAGCCGACCTCTTGCTAAAACACAAGCCTTGCTGAAAACACTTCCTGTCCAAATTGCACATAGATCCAGCTGATGAGACATTCTCCTCTGCAGAGGTGGCACAAGCCTTTTAGCAGCTACTTATGACCCTCCATCCCCTACAACACTCTGACAAAGGCGCCTCCAGGCAACACGTCCCCTTCTTCCCTCCGTATTCAAAGCTTGATTTCTTTTCATCAAGTCTGTCTCTTCCCCTTTTCTCTCCGCACCTTTCTACTCAGCTGGATGCTCTTGTTTGTGTCAAATCCAATAGCTCTTTCAATCCCAGCTTCTCTCTATCCGGCTTTCTTGCATCTTTGTCTTCTTTGCATTATCCTGCCTCCTTCTACTTCTATGGCTGGGTACAAAATAACCCCCTCATCATTATAGTTCACCAAAGGCTATAGTGAGGATATTGTAGTGGTTTCTGAACATTACACTGCAACACAGTGGGCTCAGAGTTTCCCACAGTGCGTCAAGTGAGTATACCACAAATACTGACTTTTTGAATATTAGATTACTCAAGAAGCAAGCACATATGGAGCAATCAGAAGATGGCACAAAAACTAGAGAAGTGAAAAAGATTGGTTGAATTACAAGACCCAGTGACTGCTGATGGCAACATGATAAGTACATGGTTTTATGTTCACAATGTATCGGTCCCCAATGTTTATGTGTTTCTATTTGTGTTTTTTTGTAGAAAAGATGGTGACTTATGGACAGTATAGACGTTGTGACCTGCTTGAACGTAAATAGAGTATAACTAAAAAGGTTTAATAACACAAATTTCAAACATTGCTGTGCCTTGGCTTCAGCTGGCTTTTCACAATGGAAAAAAGGAGACTTACAATAATCCATTTGCTAACAAAATCATACATAACATTACATCATTAAACACTAACTTTGGCTATAGCTTTGTATATTTTTTGCGTTTTTTGTGAGTATGTCCCGTCAATTTCAATTCTGACAACAACCTAATGAGCAAACAAACACACATAAAGCTGCATAATATGATTTACACATCAACTCATTGTTTGAAACTTGTGAGCAGTGAGGTTTATTTATTATATAGTCATTTATTTTACAGTTATCCGAGAGACTGGTACACCCATGTTTGAACAGTCTAGCAGGTATTCAACCATTGTTTTGTTTTTTTTACACAAACTGATTTATTTATTTGGAAATCCATGTGGCATACACACATTCTTAAGTATTCATTTTAATTTATAACACACTTTTGCCAGGGTTTGTTTCATGGATTTATCAGGCAGAGTCCAGTAAGTGTCTGTTAGCATAGATCTAGGTCATGACAGAAGAAGCAGAAGTCCAAAACCAGTTCACTAGGGCTTTTACTGACTGAGGTGTTTGGGACTGGGGTGTTTTTGTCCACATCGATTTTTCTCACTCTGCCTTTTATTTGCTTCGCCCTTCTCAATATCCTCCATCTTCTTAAGTCTTCCTCTTGCTCTTTCTCTGGTCTCTTATTTGGTGTCTCTTCTCCGCTGCGACCTCTCACCCTCTGTTTTACCCCCATCTCTTTTCTCTCTTTTCTCTGTTCGCAGCTCTTTTCTCTGGGCATTGGGTCTTTGTGGACACTCTCAGGCCCCCAGTGGGACGTCCAGTGAGAGAAAAGGGCTGAAAAACAAACTGTGGAGAAAGAGAGGCACTATAAGGAAAAGCAGTAAGGGGAGAAAGAAGGTGCTAACAAAGAACAGATTGGGGAGGTTCGTGTAAAGAAGTGGACATGCCTGACATTTCTAAAGGAAAGTAAAGCGGGCCCTGGAAGCTCTCATTACAAATACTCAAAAGGTTATTCTTAAAAGTTGAATACATTTGAGGCACATTTGAGCAGTGTTGCTTCAAATAATCATTCTCATGTTTAATTCATGAAGCTGTAATAAGTTTGATGTGTAATATTTTGAATGATAAATGTTGGATGCTACAGAAAGGTCCCATGACATAATCATATACATAAACATGTATGCGGCCTTATGTTTCATTAACCCCAGTTTTGACCAATGGGAAGAGAGTTGGGGACAAAGAGTTTTGCCCATGCAAATCACAGGCACACCATCAAATATCTCACACTCAACAAACCAACAAACTAAATGAGCAAACATGATGCTATCATCAGCAATCTGAGAATAGCCTATTTTTGTTGTTATCAGGCAAGACATACTTTCACTTCTCTTTTCTCTAGCATGGCAACAAAGAGGTTTTACAGTAATATTTAAAATCTGAGCTTCATGGAATCTGTACTCTTATAACTTTAATAACAAAATGCAATGCTTCAGTGTCTCTTAAATTTCTGTTCTTTCCTGGAATTAGTTTCTCAAGAATATGTTTTGTAATATTTCCAAGAAAATGTGGGCAATTTTAAACGCACTTATCATTTCATTTCTTAAGTGGCTGCTTGTGGACTAGCTTTTTAAAGTTGAAAACACTGAGTAAATATGCATTTTAAAATTCTATACTCTAGACTCAATGGAAAGCGAATGCCCCCCAAACACATTATTTCAGTGCAGCATAAAGAGTAATCAAGCAATCAAAACTGTGAAATTTGTTTTCAGTCATCTGGAAAACAAAGTCAGACAAGCATAGTTTCATATGCAAAAAGCATTTGCTGCATAGCTAAGCATCCTATTACCTCTTCTTGCCTGGCATAGATGCTCACATAGTAGTTACCTTTGCTACAGAAGCACAGATGTGTTGACTTTTTTAAGTCAGACTTTAACTGACAAATGTTTTGAGTCAAGGTGTTTTTGGCAGCATTAGCCTTTGCAAGCTGTGTTTGTGAAATGGTTTTCATTGTTTTAAGACTTCTGGTAAGCAACTTTGAATCAAAATCTGATCCTTTCCAAACACTTGACATATTGGTAGGTCTTCAAACATAATTTAATCTACTGTATGTACTTTAGATGCACAAAGACCTGGATAGCATGTGATTTAAAGCAAAATGACAACCTATTGTAACGGTTACAGAAGCAGTTATTCTACAACTTCTTTTTGATTTATTAATTATAAACTTTGTTGGTGATCCCAATTGTTGTTAAAATGTTTTTGTTAAGAGTCCTAGAAGCAAAAAATAGACACAGGGTATTATACACAGGAAATGTATACACATTGGTTTAGCAGGCACCTTTCTGTTTATGGCTGTGTGTGTACATCGAGCTATATTCTATGTCCAGAAAAACAAGCCACCATTATCCAATCATGCTTGACTGTGCGAAATTGTGTTTATATGCCTTCCACTCTTATTCACAATGGATGAATGGATGAGTTGCGGCTGGCTGGGATGGATTTGTGCCCATGTGTGAGTATAATTGTCTCTGCAGTGAGGTCACAATACTCATAAAGCACTGCACTCACACTAATGACACATAGCGTGAAAAGTGCAAGGTGTCAGCTCCAGTCGCCTAATGCAATTAAAGGATGGGATCACTCGCACACAGACTCATTCAGTGAGGTTATATAGTTAAAGGGTAGGTCTAAGCTTGGTGGGGTCAAGGTAAGTGTCTGCAAATGAATGTAAGTTAATGTAATGTACTCTGAAGACATGGACTCACAACAACATGGCGGTGGATGAAATGAGGTGTGAAATAAGATTCTTTGTCTCTGCGGAGTATAGCAGTGGGAAATCCCTCATCAACACAACACACGTCTTTACCATCCGTGCCTCTACACTGCTTCACAATGTGCTTCATTTCACCAAAAAACACTTTATAATGACTTTATGCAGGTACTATGTATGCCACAGTAACAGAGTGCACTTGATGTTATAATATGCACCTCATTCAGGGGGCTTCTTCTCAATGATGATAAATCTAATTTAAAGATGGCACATGCATTTATTTAAAGATATAATGGATGCATAGGATTTCCATTAAAAATAAAATATTTTTTATAATAATTTGCACACAGTTAGCCCTCTGCTTGTGTTTCACTGTTTACATTCCATTTGGAGAAATCTGGGACATCACTAGCTCCTAGTTAGCTTTAGGCCGGAGGTGTACTTGCTGTTTGAGTACGCATGTGCTAGTGCATGACCTCACCATGCAGATCCATGCACAGGTGTGACATATCCATTTGAAATTTGCACCGTGCATCATCACAGCTACAGTTATAAGATAAATCACGGTGTAAATTGCAATGTTTACTGTTGATGAGTGAGAGTTACGACGTGATAGCTGTACGATGGAGTTGTACAACAGTTGTTAGGGATCCAAAGCAACATAGACTCGCTATGTTTTCTGCTAGCTGGTATCTACTGGGTCTATTCAGTAAAGCTAGCTTTCAATATAATGCCTTTGTGCCTCTTTAGAGACAGCTACACAATCATTGGAGATTTGTTCTTTTTACGACTAAATGCAAATGCATCATAGTCCACCTTTAGTTAACAAATTAGTTTTATTTATGTGGCGGCTGTAATGTAGCCACAAGTGAACACAGTTAAACCTTAACAAACAAATGGGTCAGTTTTGTTAACCCACAATACTCTTGTTAAAGGGCTGCTTTTCCTTTTATTGCCTGCTGACAGGTAAAAGCCATGTCCAGAAGTGGCACTGACTTTTGAGTAAGTGGGTGAACATTAGTTATTTGTTGTATTTTCATCTGGGGATTATTCGCAGATGGAACACAGCACAAAAAAGGGAAAAAATATGGACAAGTTTACAAGTTTTAACAAGACCATGTAGCTATGTTGAGAAATACAGTAATGTTTGCTCCAATAAGAAGGTGAGGGGACACATAACAAACACACAGAAATATAAGTATTGACACCTCTCATTTGAAATTTTCCAGCTTTGTGTGTTAATGTGCAATGGATTACATTTTTAATCCCTAGTGCTGCCCCTGAGGGCTGGCCCTCAACTCAACACTGTATCTCCATTAGTCCAAAGCTCTAGAGGAACACTATGGCCTCACCTTGCCCCAAGGCTCTGCTCCACTCTCCATTTACCAACGGCAGACAAAGACACTTGTCAGAATCCACACAAGGTACGACACAAAAGAGGTATACTGTGTTCTGAAACATCAATGTGCTTCTCTTTTCTTAATCTGTAGGGTTTTTTTTTTACAATAATATTAATCCTATGAGGCTGGAAGAAAATATTGTTGTACATGCCAATAAGCCCACGCCTGGCACCATTTTACTCTGCCAAATGCAACACAGTGCTAATCAGAATTTGGATACATGCTAATGAACGCATGGTGAAGATGGGAATTGACAGGATTTTGTAATTTCTACTTATTTTTGTAAAGTCTTAGTCAGACCCTAAATCATTTATCAAAACCGTCAGATGCAACAATTATAAAATACTTTTCCTATGTCTTTGTTTCTTTCCTGGGGTCTTCCTCATCCATCTTTCTTATCCAACCTCCTCCTCCTCTCCAGCTGTTAAACCAATTAAATGCTCATGGAGGGTAGACTGCCCACTCTCCTATTGAGAAAAATACATGCAATAAAAGCTTTCACTGTGCACAGCCATTGTGTGACAGCAAGGCCGCCATCTTTAATTATGGCCTACGCCCCCACCCTTCTCCTGTCTGAATAGAAGTGGGCTGTAGGTACAGACAGCGCTGGCACAGGAGAAAGGTTTTGTGTTGTGCAAGCAGCTAAAACGAGGTGAGCTGGGAGGACGGAGCTTGAAATGCTATAATCTCAGGTGAAGGACTTGGAAACAAGAATGTAGGTTGAGAAGTTTGTGGGAGTGATGGCGGAACAAATTGTTGTGTTCAAATAGGTAGAAAAAGCTGTGTCGTCATGTACTTCACATAAAAGTTTTTTTTTTGCCACTGAAAGAGTTTGTTAAAAAAAAAAAAAGAAAATAGAAAAAAGCACGTTAAACCAATACATCCACATATAATACGGCATAAAAACAGTAAAATATATATAGACATAGCATGCATATTTTTTGGGGAATCTGCATAGGTTCGAATTCCATTAACTGACAAAATGAGTATTGTCTCAAACACATTCAGGGAAACACAATATAATTGAATGAAAATGTAATGCTTAAGTTTGCAAAACCTGAGTAAATTCTTTTTCATCTATCTCAAAACCGATAACAGAACAGTACATACAGTTTGTCTGCTGTCTGACCATAAATTGTTTGAAGTGAAAAATTGAGTGTGTCGCTGTGCTACAGTGGACAAGGTTGTCAGTTTTATGGCCAGATGAAAAACTGATGGAAAGAAAGAGCAGAAAGGGCAGTGTTAAAAGCAAGAGAGAAACATCCTAAAAGGAGGTGATGTGGTGATGGGGGGGGTGTTAAAGAGCGATGATATCAGACGGAGAATTGGAAATGGGGGCGAAGAGAGGCCAGTGCTCCTCCCAGTGCCCTATGCCTTCAGGGGGGACCCAGGGCAGGTCTGGGGAATGTGAGGCATGACGGAGGGAACAAAGCTGACTACTGTCCCCCAGAGAGAGGCCTTGTTCTGGGCCAAAGGGGTACAAGGAGTCAGCCGCTGCCTGTATGAATGGAGGGACTACTGACTGACTGGACGTCTCGAAGGACTCTTGGCTCCCCAGTTGGCAGGCTGGCCCGGCCAGATTGCCCACAGAGCAGGCATGTAAAGAAGCCAGGGCAGTGGTGGAGAATGCAAGGCATGATATGGGAACAAAGACTCGCAGTGTCCCCCTGGAGAGAGGTCTGGTGCTGGGCAATAGGGCATAAGCTCAGCCCCTGCAGGTCCTCAAATATGTAGGCGTCGTGAAAGCTGCAGACCAGTTGTTGTAAAGTTCTCTTTCACATTTGTTTTACTGACTTTACGTTTGCGTAGTTATATGAAAGCTTCTATAAATAGAACTGGATCTTGAATTTACCAGCAAACAAATATATGTAACTTTGTTTCATGGAAGCCTTTGCTGCAGAGATTAATCACTGATATTTTCCAGTTTCCATGATATGAATAACAAAGAGATGAAACTTCAGTGTCCCTCACAGAAAGGGGGTTACTCATCACTGTTTGTTTTACACTCTTTACCATGATTGCAGTTTTCCAACACATTCAGGCCCCATTTCTTTCTGAGTATTTCTGTAACATTGAATTGTACATTGATTGTAGTGGCACATTCACTCAGTCGTGTACTACTTTTAGAATAGGTTGTATTGTGTAGGTTGCCTTGTGTCCTTCACTAAGCTTTGAAGGGGTATAATAATTTGTGTTACTCAATCATTTCAGCATTTTCTGTGTATCACAATGGAATTCTCTTGTAAAACTTAACGCTTGCACAATTCCCGGTGCATCAAACCTTTTTAACCATTTGTCTCATTACAGCTGCTGATTTACAGTATGTTATGAATTGCACAGAGCATACATGACCTCTATTTCTATTTCTGTGGTGGTATCAACAAGCACCTTTTTTGCTTCCATAAAGGACTCTCAGTTGAGAAGAAAGTACTCAAATGTGACTATGGCTGCATTCATTTTCACACTGCTGCTAACAGTAGGCCACATGTTGCTCTAGCCTAATCTTAGTGTATGTCATTCACACCTGACAATAACTCTGTCTGCACACAGTTGCATCAGAAAAATAGTCCTGTAGGAAAGTCAACTCTTAACCATTAGCTTTCAGACACTTTAATGAGAGAATTGTACTGTTGTTGTACTCAGCAGCTGCAATATTAATAACTTTACTAACATTATGTTTTGTAGTTAATGCAGTTATATTGTGTAATGCTGGAAATAAGAGTATTTATTTCCACTCCGAAGGTACAGAGTATGAAGCAGCCATTTCCTCTCCAGTCCTGGGTGCCAAGATGGAGACCAATCAGAAAAGGGCAGAATGGCCAATCAGAAGTAGTATACAGGGAAATAGCCAATTAGGCCTGTTTGTCTGAGAGGACAAAGGAAGTGATATTGCAGAGTGATTGCACCAGCGCTGCGCTACACAAACATGGTCAAATTGCACCTTGCACGCTGCCTTCCAACCCTAATTTTTCAGGAGTGTAAGATCTTGATTGCTTCTGCGTTGGCAAGTGGGCATGTCTCATTATCACACCAAAACAATCACCACCTCAGAGGCAAAAAACAGAGATTTTGTTTTCATTAGGGAGCTATTGAGTCACCAGCTCTCGAGTCAAGGCCACCATGCACACGTACACACTGAGGTAGTCGGGCAATTTTATTCAAAAAGATTTGTACCTTACTCCAGTCCACTTAATGAAGCTGTAAATTTAGAGACATGAGAGCCTTTTCAGTGCTCCTCAGAGAGCTTCCACAATAATCCTGGGACTGAGCTGGTTAATTAACTGATTGTTTGCTTGGCTGGGAGCCACAGAGAAATAGGGTAGATGAAGAAAAGACAAGAATGGGTACAAGAATGAAAATGCATTGTTGGTGAAGAAAAAATGGACGTAGAAGACAAGTAGAAATGAAACAACTGAAACTAAAACGATTTGCTTACATATTGCAAATCCTGAGTAAATCAGGATGAGGAACTGAGTCTAGAGAAGCAGAAGCCCATCAGGATTGTAATAAAATGACAGGATGTTGCAACAATAGCGCATTATAGGTTATGACTTTTGCCTGTGACCTACTAATAAATTTGTGGGCTGCAGAGCTAACAATTCACTCAAATAAACAATAAACCTGTAAACTCCAGGGCCCTGTAATGCAAAGCCACTTGAACCTCTCCTACCTAGTTAGACAAAACTTAACAATTGTTTTCTGAATAATTGGTATCAAGGAGTCGGCTACCAACTCGTTCAGTTAACCCTAGATTTCTCTGTGGGGCTTTAAGTACTTTTATTCATGTTAAATAGGTGGAATAGACACCAAACAACCAATCACATCGACAGGTTGGAGAAGAAGAAGAAGAAGAAGAAGAAGAAGACACAAAACTACAGTTAAACGACAGTTAAAGTAACTTTTAAACAACCATGGTTTAGACAAATAAAAAATAATATTCAGTATAAATGTGTAGAAACTAAATGTCTTGATTAAGATTTTATGCTTGCCAAACGTGAATTTTAAGCCAAGAAAAGACACCACATCATCTCTTCTCTTTCTCCTCCATCAGCTTCTTCTCATGCACTTTCACCACACTAGCTAGTTTGTCACTGCTGATCTACTGGTCAAAGAGTTGCATTTCTGTCCCTTATCTGAAAACTACCCATAACTTAGGGTTAACCCCAAAGTTCCCTCACTAAGCCCCTAGTCTTTGAAGTCTGCAGACTGATATGATGCCAGAAAGTAATTAAAAGCTTAAAGCATCATGGTCACATAGTTGGCTTTGACTTCTGGCAGGAAAGTGAGCTGTTGGTGACAGAGTTGCCAAGTGTATCTTAAAAGTATCCTGGTGAAGAATCCTCGTAAAAACAACTGATTCAGTATTTTGTAGAGCTTGATCCTTCATTTATTACTTTACTGCCTTCAGCCTGACACACCTAAATCATTTTGGTGGACAAGTAGAACTTCATAGCTGGTGATGTTTGCTTCATTATAAACTTAAGTCTTATCATTTTTTATGAAACACTGTAAAAGTGGGTGAAGGCCAAGGACAGCTCTATTACTTTTTAAAGCTGGTCCATAAAAACCCTATAATTTTACATATATTTTTTTACAATCATGGCCAAAATGGGCTTGGCTGAGTTTCAAACAGGGCAGCTTCAGTTTAGTCTCAGTTTTTTTCAAAATTTTTATTTTATTTTAACATTGCAGACGTTTGCCATTCAACCTGTTAACCTGTTCAACCTGAAACGCTCTTAAAATATTGCATCATGATGTAACACCACAGTAAAGACAGTAAAGCAGATTTGTGGTGGTATCAAGACATAGTTTATTAGTAGCTGCAGTAGCTGAGGTCTCTGTTGTAACTCTTGAATAGGGTCAATAGTCAGTCCCCAGTTAGATCTTCTTGCTGGTTCTCTTCAGCACTACAGAGCCGGCTTTGGAGGTCTTTGGGAACAAAAAGACTTGTATTAGCACAATCAGTTACATCACATCCAGTGTTCCCATTGTATTTACAGGCTGCTCATAGTTTTATTGTATAGATACAGACTTGTGTAAGTGTGAGGTTTAATTTTTTGCACAACTAAAGTAAATCTGATCACCTCAATGAGCTTGCCTCCAGCGATCTCAGTGGTGTGGTGGTAGTTGGGAAAGGTAGTACTCAACTTGCCACCCTCCATGATGACAGTGGCCTGAAAAACAAGGGCATAATCAGATGGTGAACATATACATGAAAGATATATGTAAAACTTCATAATTTGTACTTTCTGAGGCACATTCATAAAACGCTATGGCAAACTGAGAAGCCATGTCAAGATAATTTCATTTGTATTACACAAATATCACAGAGCATATCCCAATGATCTCCACAAAACCATATAGTTGAAAAGACATTAAAATATAGAATTAAACATGAAGGCAGTGATTGGCCTGTCATCTCATCTTTCTATTGCCCTTAATATGTATTCATCTGAGATGTGGCCATTAATGAAGTTTGCCAATGTTCAGGTCAAACAGATAAAGCATGTGGGCTTTGTAGCCGCAGACGATTACCTTGAACTTCTTTCCTCCGATGGTCTCCATGTCACACTCCTTGCCGATGGTGAACTTGTTGGTGACTCTGGCGTTGGCAGGGTAATGCTGGGTCCAGGTGAAGTCATCTCCATCTTGTG
The DNA here is from genome assembly GCA_036850595.1 of Rhyacichthys aspro. Taxonomy (NCBI): domain Eukaryota; kingdom Metazoa; phylum Chordata; class Actinopteri; order Gobiiformes; family Rhyacichthyidae; genus Rhyacichthys; species Rhyacichthys aspro. The sequence continues at coordinate 8,926,316 of CM072164.1, forward strand.
TGATCTCTGTGATTAGTTTGTAATCACGGCCCTTCTCGATGATGTCATCAGGGATACCTGATGGACAGGAAAAGTTATAGCAGGCCAACTTAATGAGAACTTTTTATGTTGAATGTGTTAGAATTCAGGGTATGATCTCACCAAGCAGCTTGCAGAATTCTACATAACCCTCCTGGGTCTCAGTTTCCCATCTTCCTGCGAAGGCCATTTTGTTGATGTTGAGAGTGGAGGTGTGAGAGCCAAGATGCTGAGGCAAGCTGGGGGAATAGCAAGGTGCCGAGTGTGAGAGTCAGGGATGTTTATATACTCTACAGCTCTCCCTCTCATCTGCATGTGATGACACAAGAGTGCAATTACAGCCAAAGATGACTACAATGGGCTGCAAGTGAGAGGGCAATAACCTGCTCAAATGGGTGTTTATGGAGTTCCCAAGCAGAAGGTAAAATGCTGACTACTCATCAGGGCCACTACCTCATCGAGGTCAATGAACCCTCCTACAACGGCTTTATAGTCACACTCTGTACATTTCCATCTGCTCATTCAAAATCAAATAAAGGGCTTTGTTTAACACACAACCTCAGTGACACATTGTGCACTGTTATCTACAAAATTTTAGTGGTTTGATAATGATAAAGGTTTACTGGCTATTTTCAAGGTTACTCTGATGTTGGCAGCTGCTGGCTTTGAATTGTTCCAGGTCAGTTTTAAAAGCTTGCAAATAAGTTCGCAAAACTAATAATCCATTCTTTTCAATGTTTGTGGCTAATTTCATAAATATTTCTTCTCACAATGTTTCTTAGCATCACATCATTTTCTTTCAAATTTGCTTGTACCTTTTTCAGCTTTTACTTGCTAAAATTAAATGTTATATGCTGTACAGTCTCTTTTCTCTTTTACAGATGTGTAGGATGTGAATTCATCATAATTATAGCATGTTATTATAATAAAGAAAAACTAGAATTAAATCAAGTAAATCAGCAATGTAGCTTTTTTTCATTTTTTTATTTGTTTGTTTGCTTGTTTGTTTATTTATTTTGAATTTACAGATACAGATAGAGGTTAATGGGATAAACAATTTAGTCCTTGTGGAAATGAAAGATGTCTGTTTAATTAAAGCAGAAAACAACACATAAAGAAAACAAGTTAAAACCTCTGTGTGAATAAAGTCAGCACTGAATGAACCCATTTTAGCACACTTACAGCTTAATGTTGCTTGTTTAAAATGGTGAATGAAATTTGGGCATTAAGGTGACTACATGCTCTGCACCACTTTCAATTCTGGCGAATAGTGAATAGGTAAAAGCTTTTGATGCTGCACTTAACTCCAGTCTCACACAATACAGCCATTTCCTCCAGATCACTGTTAGTGTCTCTAAATCATGAAAAGTCAACATGGCCTTGGAGCGTTTCATAGACACATAAAACATCGTATTGGCCAATATCGCATAAAAGTATCACTATCTCTGTCTCCTGAAGCTCTGGGTGACATTCTCACACTCACACGTGGGGTTAGTGGACTGAAGTGCACAAAGGGCACTTTTAAAAGCATCACAATCAAAACATAATACCACAAGTGCAATATACTTCATATTTATTCTTTACACCAACTGTGTTGTGCGTGCAACACTATAAGAATAAGGCTGAGAGAATGAATACACACATGGAGACAGTATGATGACGTTTCAAGGGTATAGTACAGAATACATATATATTTATTTATGTATTCAAAGGTTCTTTTGTAACAAAGCAAATTCACATTTTGTATTCAATCTTCCAAAATACTAACGATTGACAGAAAAGAGCACAGACGTTTGCAGGTATATGTTTGTCTGTAGTGTAATCACTTCCAAAGTTTTAAAAGCTCTGCAGAGGCTGGCCCACGTAGCATTATTGCTACATCATTGTCCCTCGTGATCCTGTAGCTGTCCTGACCAAGGCCTGCTGACTTTCTGTAAATTGTAGCTATGAACAGATGGTTACCAAACCTTTGCTGCTGTGTAACATCAGCAAAGAGCTCTGAAAATCTTAATGTTAAATTCACCTTTACATTCTTTACTCTCATAATTTTTTAATAAATTGTAAAAAAAAATATTTTTTTGGATGGTACATCACTTTAATGGGCTTTATAAACATTTTGCTATCACTTGTGATGCTATGAACCCTATGTTAGAACCCATTGTCATCCAAGAATAAAAACCTACAGAAAATGCAAAGCAGAATTGCGTCATTTGTACAATGTGGCAGTTTCATTCATTAGTGAACGCTTTTATTGTCCTGAGGCCAATTCTCCCCTTTGCAATGAGTAGCCGAACATCATAGTAGATGTTGTATCTTTGTGGTTACACTTTAATCGAGAGGGTGTAGTGCAAACGTGTGCTAAAACATTCCCGTGCTGTTTTACATTATCTAACTTTGATAAATATGATTCCAGTAAATATGTAACTTGGATAACTAGCTTTTACTGAATGTCTAATGTCTAATCCCATGAAGATGAAGTCATCACCTTGCCTTGAATTGTGAGTTATGATTCACAACTTACATAGACACTTCACGAAGAAGAATACTACAAAGAAGTCATGATTAAAACTGTAAACAAGAAAAGACAAAGCAAGTATGTGAACAAGGAGTTTACTTAGAACAAGAGAGGAAAAAGAAGGGGAAGGAAGAATAGATTCTAAAGAAAGATACATATAGATAGATTCCTTTTATCTACAGCTATAAAGAGGGGATTTGCAATGGAGGAATTAAAGTAGGGAAGGCCTTGATATGCAAATGAAGCTGCTGCTAATCAAAGCAATAAGATTAGCCTTCCAAATTGAGATGAAGAAAGGCTCCATTATCTGGGCCGAGTGTCATGTTTAATAACGCGGAACGGCACGGTAATTCACTAGTGATGCAACTAGAGCCTCTTTGAGCGAGTGTTTATGTGTGGTGCCATACTGGGCAAGAGAGCAGCAGAAGAAGAATTTTCTATTTAATATAAATAATGAAACAGGCTAAAGAAATGTGAAGATGTGGCTCTGGCTGTGTGTGACAATGGGTGACATCAGAAACAGGAGGTGGACCAGAACTATAGGCTTTTCTAGTATATGCAGCATTATAAAAGTATACAATAATGATACAACATGATGCACCACATCATTGCCATAAAATTATAACTTATAAAATATTGGGAAAGTATCATGAATGTATTTCTCATACATTATTTGCAGTAATAATCTACAAGCAATAAGGGGTTTTCTTAACCAACTATGTTAGACCAGATATGTAGCCGCTAAAATGCTGTTGTTGGTCATTTCTAAAATAACTTACAAAATTAGGATTTTTTTTTTTTTAATTACAAATTTTAAACAATAGACCACACTGGAGTTCTGGAGCAAATGGTAAAAACTGTTCAAAATTCTAAATTAATGTGTGACTTTAAACAGGCCAACTGTTTGTTACTGCTAATATGTGGAAAATGTCACATATGGATAAAGAATCATATTTTGCTTGATTTTGTATTGTAACATAAGACAAGTAGTTGTAGGGTTACATGCCTGACAAATGCAGTGCTCCTTGTGGCAACTACCACTTCACCATTATTTGTTACTAATCAAATCTTGATTATTGAGTTGTCTTTAATTTGTCTTTATTAGGCTTTTAGCATCAAAACATCCAAAAAACACAGTCACTACTGTCTGTACTTGGTTTATTGCTGTAGTTTGACCTGGACTATCACAAGACCACATTGTATATGATTTACCAAGAGGCTGACTCTCAGACTTTCTTTGAAATGATACAACTGCAGATCAAAATGACAGTTTTAATCTAGATTATATTAGTGAGAAGATACTAGAGGTTAAATTATGAGATATCCACAACATGACACTTCTTCATGAGAGGGCCTTTAAATTGTTTACACAGCGCTAATTAAAAAACTCTATCACAACACATTTGACCATGACTATTGATGGATGATAATTCTGCACCTTTGCTTTTGAGGAGCCTAATGGGGAGCACTGCTTCAGTAGCTTGGGCATGGTGCCAGTGTAACTATTAAACACAGAGACAGAAATAGGCCACAGTATCCGCCAACAGTAGGCATTCTGTTGTTGTTATCTTTACTGTTTCTCAATCCATTCTGACAGCCTTACCATCCTTTGGGGAAGGAAACAGCAGTCACTGGTGATTATGAAGCCCCCACTACTCTCCATCTAGGGAGCCAAATTATGCCTGCATTAATATTTCATATTACACAAGACTCGCAGAGAAACCACATGTGTATGCAGCCCTTTGTCTTCATGTCAAATGAAATGTGCTCGGCAATCATCAGAGGTTGAACTGAGGTGGAGAAAGGAGGGGCAGCGGGTGTGAGGGTGGAGGCGGAAGAGGAGAAGTACTGCCAGCCAAGACATGGAGAGTTGGGTTCTTACGGGGAATAGTGGGACATGAGAGAAGTATGTAGCGCAAAAACATAGAGTCAAGTTAGTATGAAATGTGAGGAAAGAAAGAGAAAAAAAAGAAGCAAAGTTTAAGTGCATTTCCAACTTGCGCATGAAAGCTGGACAGTCTGACATTACATTTATCATTACATTTAATAGTGACATTATATGCATCACTCTTCCTGGGTTGACATATAGGTCTCACAAGGTACAACTCATACAAATGCTTTAGTAATATTTCCATTTGTGAAGATGCTATTTCATCTCTTCACAGGCTAAGTGGCAATGATTATATTTACACAAAACAACATGATACTGCGGGCATGATATTGGATATTATATGACCTGTGATAAACAATGGCAGTCATAAATGAAGCTTATCTGTTTGTCAGAATAAACGGCACATCATCAATATAACTTTGATAACTCAGATACAGGTGGTGTTAGATTGATCCCATTGTTCATAAATGGGCCCACTGTCGCCAACAGATGGGGTTCTTCTGATTGCAAACAAAAAGACATGCATGCACACATCTTCCTGGACACAGTGTGAATAGTAAGTGGTTATTAACAGACATGATTTGCCATGAGTTGGCAAATGTAGACGAGTGAAGACAAAAGGCATTTCCCTCTGCTCGACAAGACCTTCTAAAGGCAACTACTTAAAGCTCCATGCCTGGTAATTGCACACACACACACTTGACAGGAGGCACTAGCTAGCTGGTTGGCTGATTAACACTAGCTTGTCTGTTCTAAGTGTGTTCCCATTATGCTAAGATTGCAGCAGCCTCTTGTTAACCCTCATTGTATGAAACAACCCAGTGGCTCACCTTCAAGCACACTTACCAGCCTCTTGGTCTCCAACCTCTCTCACTATCAACAATTGTGTGTGTGTGCGCATACACTGCTTGTGTGCTCTGGTGTGTAGCTGTTCCTCTCAAAAGTTAGCAGCCGCTTCAAGAGTGCTTCACGATCCTCTCCTTCTAACCTGATTATTAATTATAGTGTGCCTTTAGCTGACCGCAGCTCAAACAGTATGTGAGACACTGTTACCAAGGAGACCAACACAAAGTCATTCACAACAAGATTTGAAAAAACAGGCGCAGAAGTATGCTTACACAATGGTTGCTCATAGATTCATTCATATTTCAGAATTGAGTTAATTAAAAAATAGACTGAGCATATTCTCATATTGAAGTGAATGATGACACATGTTAGCAGCATTGCATTGTCTCAAAGCACACTAATGAAGCCTATCATCTGGTTGAAAATCATAAGTTGATCAAAGGGGCCATGTGCCTGAGAGCCAGTCATGTCTGAGCTGTGCAGCTCTCAGCAATAATCAACCTGGAGCTGTGCCTGCAGCAAAGCCCTGGGACCGTGGGCTTTAAACATGGCTGTAACTGGGCTTGTGGATGTGTGTTCGCATGTTTCTGACACATGTGTCAGGATGCAGCAGCAAAATAGGGCCATAATGCTCCTCAAGGGTTCTGTGTAATATTAGTAAAGGCTGTAGGGTGTTTTGCAGTGACATTTTACACAGATATTAAACATTGAGGCATTCTCTGCTTGCACAAATATCTACCACCTTGTCTTTGCAAATATTCATCAAAAATATTCATGTAGACTGTTGGCAGAACCAAACTGAGGTGAGACACAGTCTACCTGATGGGTTCAGACATGGAAGTTTTTCAAGGGCTTCCCAAAAGTCAACAATAAGAAGTTTTCGACTGATGTCCTTTGAGCATTTCTATTCAAATTGAAAATTCTATAAAACTGGTGATCTCTGCCCAAGATCAAGAGGCAGGACAATGGTCATCACAAACCTAATACTTATACGTTTATTTGGACTTTGGACAAGTTGTATTGATAGTTGTATTGTTGTGTTGCTGTTCGTTCACAGATCATTAAAATTGCAATGTTATGATTTAATCTCAGCCTTGTTGGGGTAAAGATAGTGGTTAAATTGCTCTACATTCACTTCTTTGGAAAATGTGGGGTGTTAAACTTTTATTACTAAAGGTCTCTGTTTGGAAGACAGAAATTGTCATCATGATTGGCTTTAGTGCCAAATGATACTTGCACTAGCACCACTGAGTTCTTCAAGAGATAACCTTGTCATCTCTTTGTTGTTGGCTGCTATTGCTTTGAACTTTGTCAAGTTGCCACATTATGCTGATTGATATTAAAATTATCCACTTTACAATTTAGTTGCTTCAAAGTGCTTTTTTATATGCTGTTCTGTTATTTTGCCCCCGTGGAGTGTGAAACAGTAACGAGTCAAAACCAAAATGCTGTAATATATAGATATAAGTAGAAAGAGTGCAGAGTATATGAAAAAGGGCTGTAGAATGTATTGGAGACACTTTCATTTCTGTCCACAAGAGGGAGTGAAGGGGCTTGTTTGATTGACTCAAGACTTAATACTGCGGCATAATTATACTTCAGCATCATGACAGATGGGGTAGCGCGGGCCACTGGCTGGGCGGGGGGTGTTCATGTTGGGCAAAGAGATTAAATGTAAGAATGGGGAGGGGATCTATAGCTGTAGAGTGGAGGATATGGAGCTAATGACAGGCCATAATTGAATGGCTATAGAATAAGAATAAAGGTTGAGTTTGGATTTTAAGTGGGATTGCGGTCTTTAAGAGAACAGTTACATGAATTAGTCATTTTTTAAAATTAGTAATACACAATTAAAAATTCAATTCGAAATGTTTGTCTGCAAGAAGACAACATGCTATATTAAACTAATGGCTTGTAGTTATAGAGTCTTATTGAAACAATTTAATGGAGGGTAGTGTATTAAGGTCTTTTCTTTAGTTACATTTAAATTTTTTTTAGTCCACTGACACTTTAAATTAAAAGAACCTGCCTTCAACTACACCACTGGCAAATTTGAAGAAACAGAGAATACTAACCCACAGATTCAAATGTACGTCATCTTAAAATGTTTATATTATTTTTAATATTTTTTATTATTTGAACATTGCAAATGAACAATAACACAAATGAATCATCTAGTATGTGCGTTGTTTTTATGTTTTCTTTGTCTTTTTGTTGTTGAGATAGCTGTGGTAGTAGAAGTGGCCAAACAGAGCGGTGAGACTGAGGGCGTAGGCCACCTGCAGCGCGTTTATGGAATCTGGGTAGTCACAGTCAGCAAATAGGTTGTAAGAGCAGTGGCTAGTCACAATGAAAAACTGGATCTGGTGAAAAAAACAAAAAACAAAACAAAAACAAATGTGAAAAAGAAACAGGGCAATTGGAATAGATTGGGGAATAGCAGCTAAATGTGTGAATGAACAATGAGGTCCCAGTATTTCTAATGCTTGGCTCTTCTGGTTAGGTTGTTAAGTACATGACTAACTACATCTTCACCAAAATGTGAAGCCAACGGTTAACAAAGGCTTGGCGGTCAAATCTACAGTCAGTTACATAATGGCAGTCAGCTCTAAATCTGACCTATATATACTGCTCTATATAGACAGGGGGGACACAGCTTCCCAGTGCATTGTCTCTTCATAAGCACCATAAGTAGAAAACAGATGGTCCAGTAGCTAGCTGAGTAGCATCAGTGGAACTAATCTGTCTTGTTATGCCAGTCAAAACAATGAAAAAGCAATTAGAGGCCCTCTGAGGCCATCATCAGATCTGAATGGGATGAGGATAGATAGATATGTAACCATGGCATGGCTTTGCCTCACTGAGAAATGAATCTCAAAATTACATTAAGCGCCTGGATACTGACCAGCTGCAAAGAGGTGAGGTAGCGTTTCCACCACAGATATTTAGCCATGCTCGGTCCTAAAGCAGCCAGGCCGTAGTACAAATACATGACTACATGGACCAGAGAGTTGATCAAACCGATTAGGAAATCTGTGAACAAAAAGTGGTTTAAAGATGGTCAGACATTTTTACTCAAGATGACTTTGGTAATGTCCCATTTTCGTGTGTACTCACTTTGTCCCCCAGCTACATATTTAACTCCGACCCAACAGTTAAATATCATTGTGGCGTGATGGTAGACATGGAGGAAGGTCAGCTGATTGTTCTTCTTTCTCAGAATGAAAAAAATCTGACGTAAAGCAGGAATAAGATTATTTATAAATTATTATTGTGTACAACTTCTGACATATGGCTGCACTGGCTTTTTTCAGACTGCCTCAATATTTACAGTACAGTTTTGTGGGGCTGTGCGCATACTTCACTAGATTTTGTGCAGTGGAAGCCTTAAACACCTCCAATGTACAGTAATACCTGAGCAGCTCTCCTCTGAAGGTCTCTTTCCTGTCTTGGGATCTAGTTTGGTTCTGTTGTAGTCACACCTAGTATTCATGCATCCTCCGTATGCATTATATCATTTCTCTCTTTGCCACTTCTTATGCAAAACTACATCAGTGTGTCACTGGTTAAAACAGCACATTTCTGTCATATTACTTAATCATGTTAAGAGACTTCATTTGGCTGTGTAAACAGCTACAGTGCAATTTACTTCCTGTTGTGTGATTAATAATTATAAACCAAATGTTAACCCATGAGTCAGGAGCCAAGATGGATACCCAGTTACATCCCCACAGCCATCTGAATGCATGTACGCCAGGGTATCCCCCAAATGTGTCCTCACATCTGATTGCTCAGGTTGTATTTAGCCCACTAACAGCTTGCATTAAGGCTGGCTGCATTAAATGTGATGAGTCTGTCTGGATTTTAGCTAATATCAGGTATCCAGGCATAAACATAAAACTGTCTGAACATTGCCTTTGAGTGCAGTCTTATACTCACAGTATCACTAAGCTCTATAACTTTAGAGAAGAAGAACCACCAGTACACTCTGGCCATCTGTTGGCAGAACAAAAAATATAAGTATGAATCTGTTCAAAAGATGAATCCAACATAATTAAAATGAACTGCATTTTGTGGTGAAAATATGTAATAGGGCAGGTAAGTGTCAAATGTAGAATGCACAGTAAAAGGGTTTACCCGCATGGCCAGTGGGCTGTCACTGTAGTCCACAGGCTGGCACAGCAGACTGTATCTGGCCAACCAGGAGGAGGCAGTGAACTGAGAAGACAAAAGCTGCTTTCATCTCAGCTTTGGTTTGTCTCTATCAGCACAGGAACCTTTCATCTCATTTTGTCACACACAAATTGGCTATGAGCAAATCACTTCCTGTTTGCAGACACAACTTCCACAATGAACACAATGATCTCTTAGGAATGATGTCCTCTACAACTAAGGGGTTAGTTTTCTGTTCTCCAATATAAAACAGGGACACTAACACAGTAATACATCAGTTTGGCGATTGCTTCCAGAACATTTAGCACCGGGATAGTACCTCATAGAACATGTAGGCAGACAGGCACACCATGGCAAAGTTGTAAACTAACAAGACAGGCTTGAGGTTGACTGGTTCTCTCTTTGACATCAGCTTTGGCCCAGCCCATAAAATAATCAAGTAGCACAGGAAGATACAGACGATAGGCACTGGGGAGTAGACCAACAGCCAATTGTCTGTCCTCTTGTCTAGACAGAGGAATAGGATGAGAAGAAATGTTGAGAAAAGCACTTCATGTCTGACAATAAAGGAACTCAAAGCAATCGACAAACCCCTTGAAAATGTACCTCCATTTTCCAGAATCCCCTGGTAAAACAACTGAAGATTCTGCCAAGTGGTAAGAGCATGTGTTCCCTGAAATGCACATCAAAAGACTATTATTATTTTCAGTGCTCAATTGAGTCATAATATTTTTCTCAAAACACCTTTTTGAGTTGTCCATCACTGAGAAACGTCATATTTCAAACCTACTTTTGCGTGTGTATTACTCTTCAGAAACAATGCAACCCCCACAGCAAATTTGATCAAAGCAGTTAGAGTTGAGCAGGATTACAATTCAGGGATTATGTTGACTAATCCAAATGTATCTCCTGATAATGGATAATAACTAATAAGCCTCTTGATGAATGGCGCCTAATGAACAGATGATGAATTTCCAAAAGCTTTACCTGTGTCAGTGCTGCCATCTACTGATCTGACATGGACATATAATGTGTGTCTATAATGTCTTGGTCTGGTACATCACGGACTGTGTCAGATTGTGGACTTTACTGTATATTCTTATCTTTTGGCAGTGTTTTAGCTCCCTCTTGTGGTGTGAGTAGCCCATCTCCCAGTTATGGACCATTGTTTTAAAAAAAAATGTTTTAATAATGTCAGATTTGTGTATATCATGTGATATGTTCCTCCTCATAACTAAAGCACTAACTAACAATATTTCTGGCTTTCTTAATATGACATAACAATTTGTGTACAGTGAAAAGGGCTTCAGCAATTTCTCTGAGGGCAATTGAATAGTAAGACGCAACAGGTTGCAAGGACAAAGCTAAGTAGTTTAACCTCTAGCAGCGTCTTCATAAGGATTTACAGTGAAAATCCCAGCCAGAGCAAACCTTTGATACAGAGCCTGCACAAATAAGATTTTATGACTGCATACACGGACATACTGAGACATTTATACAAGTATAGTTGATAGTTACTGGATAGCTAACATAATATGCTGCAGTTACTCCTCACAGAACATATTGTCAAGGCTGCTGAGGTTAAGGCTCACAAGAGCAACGATAACCTGTGACCTCTCACATGAATGAAAAATATACAATTATTACTATAACTATTATACAGACTCATTTTCCTATATGGCTTTACTAAATGACAAGTTGAGGATAAAAGCCTTACCATGTTCAGTTAGTGGCTCTTTCTCTTTAACACATCGGCGCGGCCGGTCAAAGCACATCTCTGACTGACCCTGTTGTCTCTCTCTCTCTGTATGTGTGTTGTGCGACGTGACATATGGCACTGTAGTCCCTTTTACTAACAGAGGCTCAGGTACCTGCCAGCTAAATCCTCTTGGACACTTGTTACAGTTGACTTTAGAGGACAGGATACACTCTTGGACATTACTCACATATAGTATTTGCATAAGACAATTGCATTTCTTTATTACATGTTCCCACAGCTACTTTCTTTGAGCAATGTATGGATTATAGGGACAAACCCATACCAAGTATAAAGTATATTTTCCTCAATAAAAATGGATGAAAATAGGATTTGATAAGCCATTTTGGTTGATATTTGGTTTTATAGATTAAAAAGGGCACTGCATAATAAACACACATAATATCATGTCAGTGGCAGATTAATGATGTAGACTGGTATGACTATAAAGTGGGTTATGTTACTGTGGTCACAAAATCCAACCTAAGACACTCAACAAACATGAAAACGTAAAGTAACATCCAAAATTTGTTCTCCTTTTAATTCAGATGCATGTTTAAAATTCCATCATACACCACCTAAGATTTTCTATGTAAGAACAAATAAAGATGAACGAAATCTCTGCAGCATGATTTGTAATTAACAAATGGACTAAATAAGTACACAGTATCAGAAGTCAAGAGAAGGCAAGGTCAGTTTAGCCAGTAGTAGAGTGGAGTGACTAGTAACAATGCATACTGTTTACTTGCTCTATTTGGATTACAGTCAGTGAATAGCTGTCCACATCCATCCATCCACAGTCTCCTGTTGTCAGGTTTTTCACTGCAGACTTCATTCACGGGACACAGAACTGCTGACTTCATCCACACTGAGCAGGTAGACATCTGCAAAGTCACCCATCAAAAACAGCTACTACTAAAGCCAAAGTACACATATTTTACCAGCAGTTAATTAAAGGACGTGGGGAAATCAGTGGTGCTGTTGTGGATCTGCTCTGGAGGTAGTGGCTGAGGCTGGGGGTGGTGATGGTGATGGTGATGGGGGTGGCTGTGATGACAACTGGCTGGCATTTTCCAGTGAATGGCCTCCTTCCTCTGGATTGTACCGGTCAGCCAAAGTGGTAGGTGTTGTCTGAATAAACTGCGATGTCTCATTCTTCACAGAGATGTTCCCACTAGTGGTGTCGGTAGCATTAGCCTAGAGAAAGTGCCACAAAACATTATAGAATATTTAAAAAATCTTCAGTTATTATGTGCGGTACAGTTCAGTGACAAAATTGATATTTACAATTAATAGTTAATACCCCTTTTAAATCTACTTTTTGTCTGTAAAAACAGTGTGTTGCCTGTGCATTTGGTAAATACAACTCAACAACTTAAAACTTGTTTTTACCTTGCCATTATCTATTAAAAAAAGCAGTAGGATAAACTATATGCTTCCATAGGCTCTAAGAGGGTGAGTTGCAAGCTAGGTGCTGCTGATCGTCAGAACTTGATTCATATATTGATCTACAGCAGGTGTCAGAAGAGGTGTGGAAAAAGCAGCTGGGAGTTTGCTGGTCCAGAGCATCCAGGCGTGTGATGCCAAGAGGAAAAGACATAAGCAATGCTGTTGTTGCAGTAAATCACTCTGTAAAGAGGGGGTATCAACTTTTTATCAATTTTTCTACATGATGTATACTCAGACATAATGTATTAGGCTTTGGGTGTGAAAAGATTTTCATGATACATTGATATAGCCACTTGGAAGCACTTCTGGGCGTGTTTTTCTCGTTAATCAGTTTTTACTTACTGTACAGTTGCAGATATTTTTGAAGTAGGTGGCTCTGATGGCTGCCTCTACATAGGGATAATGCAACACACTGTATGGAAGGACTACATGGAATGTAAGGAGACCACATCTGGAAATAAAAGGACAAAAACATAGACATTTCAAGCTATTTCAGTTTGCATCAGGTTATATTTTATTCTTAAATGTTAGTTCATAAATAACTCTTTCCCCGTGCTTGGTACCTGTCATAGACCAAAAAGTCATCTTTGTCCCCATCTAGGACCTCCCACACGTCATTTTGAAAGGGTGTTTGCTGGTACACAGGAACACCAGAGGGTGCTCTTCTCTTTAACTCCCAGTACATGGCTCTGGACATTGCCTCCCGCTCATTTACGATCATGAAAGACACCCCCGTCATGTTGTTGCGGTTCAGCTTATCACGCAGGCCTCCAATGCTAAAAAGAGGGAAACCAATAAACGTTTAGAACATTACAACCATATTTAAAGGCTGTGTTCTGCCCTCAACAAGAAAAAAAATGCATTCTTATTTACTACATGGTACGTTTCTTACTTGGCTGCCTGCGTAAGACAGAAGTGTCAGCTGGCCTTCAGGAGTGCCACTACAACCACATTTCCCAGCAATTCCTGCATGGGTGCATGGCCTTTTATGTCCCAATAGGGGGCAGGTTTGCAGATCCTAGAGGCATCATTGTCCCCCTCCACAATTAGAGTGACGTGTGAGGCCCACAGCACACTTGGCAGGGCCATAGACAGCCACAGAGATGAGAGAGACTGCATTGTCCCTTGATAGACCCCTAGATAGAAAATAAATGTGAAAGAACATATCCAGCAATGCTGCCTTCAGTCTTGTGTAAGTCTTTAGTCTTGTGTCTTTTACCCAGAACTAAAAGGTCATACACATTGATCCCCAAATAATTAGGAAAGAGTAAACAGTCATTGTCTCTCATGTGGAGATAATCGGTTTATTATAGGGCAAAAGAGACAAGCAAAAGGACAGTCTGGCAGGCAGACACACAAAGAGACAAATAGAATAAAGAAATGTGTACAAAACCATACACAAAACTAGAGAAAGTTTAAACTTGTTAGTATTCAACTCAAAAGAAGTAAAAATACAATGTCGATAACTATAACGCAGTAAGTGAATAAGGTCAGTGAACTTTGTACAAAAAGGTACAATAGACCTATCACCAATACATTATTCTAAAATAATCAAAGGTTATATTCTGTTAAACTAAATGGTAAGAATAAAACTTAATATACAAAAAAGGATCTCTTACCCCTTTCCTCTTTCACTCAGTTCTGTGACCCACATGCAAGTCTGTACACACTGTAGTTGTTTTTAAAGGCTTTGTTGATGATGAAGCACTTCCCCCAAATCAAACACAGAGAGATAGGGTAAAGAGAAGGGACAGCAGTGGTAAAACAACATTTTTTTAGTGCTGTTAATCTAAATAACTGAGAGCACTTTGTATATTAGAGCTAACTAATAACCAAATAAGTCCAAGTGAAAAAAAAAATCCATGCATATTTTTTTTTTACTGTTTGACACTGTTAGCGATTGCTCTTTGTTCTTAGCTAGCGCTAATTAAATCAGCTCTAATCTACAGCAGCCATCATTAAGCACCAATAGCAAACTAACTTTAATGATGGCTCTCATTATGGGGTCATTTGACTCGGTTTAAGTATTGACTGTGTGGAGGTGAATGCCACGTGACAGCAGATGCAGGTCCACAGTGAAAATCAATGACATTCCTCACAAGAGGATCAGTCACAATCAGCTTCAAATGCTCTTTTGGTTAAAAAAGTGTGTTCAAAAAGTACAAACAATACTCAGGAGCAGACATAAACCCTCGTTATAACATAAACCTTCCTTACTGTAGTTAACAAGAGCTAACAAAGTCAATTCCTACTGAACTGACTTAGGTCATTTGGTCTGAGTCAAACAAGTAAATTCTTTTTTTTTTTTTTTTTTTGGTGAACCATTTGTTATTGAAACATTGGCGTTCTCAAAGACTCACTTGTATAGTTTATTAACACCCATGTATGATAGATGAACATAGAAGGTTCAATTGTTTCAGCTGTTTTAATTCTCTAGAAAGCCTAGCAGATTATAGCAGACTTAAAAAAAATACCAACAAGTGTTGTGTTTACGCCATTTGTTGACCATCTCTTATGAGATCCAACGTACACAGCAATCATCACAATGGGATTACAATGTATTACCTGAATATAGAATAAGGCTATTTTTCTTTCTGAAACATGTGTTATGACAGAGGTAAGTGAACACAATTCTGCCAAAATCCGCTGGCAATATTTAGATTCAATGAGGAAGATACTAGTTTCCATGCTTTGCCACTTTCTGCCTATGATGACAACCCAGCTGTTTAGATAATTAAACAGGTTTCACAAAGCTTCAAAACTAGGGGTGTTCATGGTGAACCGATTGTCATTATGAACTTGACCAATTAAAATTTTATTAACCGATTAATCAATTTGCTGTATACTTCACACACTTTATCTAGACAGTACAGGGTCAGAGCCTAGTGTTATGTCATACTAGCACTGCACATAATGTAATGTACCTGCACAGGTTTGTTTAAATGCATAGTTGATGAAAAATCATCTGTTGCCCTTGATTAGTGCGCCTTCTAAATGAATTAGTGCCAGAGACTAAGGAGCCGGTCCTGTTGAGGATTTTTAGAGAGTTTGCTGGGTAATACACTGCGAGAGCGCTCAGGTCTCTACACTGGACACAGGTGAGTTCAGCAACCTTTTGCAGATAAATTGTTTGGAAATGTGGCAGATATGCCCCTGAAGCAGGAGTAGACACATAAAAAGAAGAAAGTGCAATTTGCTGAATAAAGGTGGAGTCTTTTTTATGTATCAGATACACCGAAGGTTTCTTTGTTTATAATATAGGCTGCAGTGTGTAGCTGATAATATGAATTTAACTAAAAGAAACACATAAAGGCAAACAAGAAAACACTGATAAAATGTAGTAGAACTGGCTTTGTAGTGCCAGGTGTTACGTAAAACAAAGGGTCTTGTATCTTCGTGAACCAAGGCAGAGTTAATGGCTTTAAAATAAAATTAAAACAAAAAGTAAACATAAACAGCTTAATAATAATATTAAAAAGGCTTTAGTTTGAGAAAAAAAAGCTATTAATTCATTGTCGATTATTCATATTTGACACCTAATAAAAAGCATTTGTTCATTAATTCTTATAAAATGGAAACATCAGGTGACGCAATGCATGCAGCTAATGGTTAACTGATTATTGATCATTAATTGCGTATGA
The DNA here is from genome assembly GCA_036850595.1 of Rhyacichthys aspro. NCBI lineage: Eukaryota > Metazoa > Chordata > Actinopteri > Gobiiformes > Rhyacichthyidae > Rhyacichthys > Rhyacichthys aspro. The sequence goes on from CM072164.1 coordinate 8,942,605, forward strand.
CTATCAGTTAAAGAAAATGCACAAAATGTGCATCCCTGCACAAAACTTTATTTACATGCTACAGTAGCCCCAGAGATCCCATTTATACAGCGTCTTAATAGAACATTTGGTTTACTGAATAAAACTTTAATACTTCAAAAAAGACACTTAACTCATGGTCAGTGAGCATGACTATCAATGGTAAGTTTGACTAGTTTTGCCTTTTATGTGCATGCAGCAAATTCATTTAGGCCCTACGCAAAAGTGCAACTGCAAAACATAACATCTCACATTAACTCCTCTTTATTTTTATGGTGCTAGCTGCGTCCAGTGAAGCAAGACTATTGCAACCTTATATATGAAACCACTCATTCCTCTCCTTTGGTTTACTGCAGACGCAACATTGTAAGTGAATATGTAATACAAATCCAATCAGGACAAAACACCTATTAGTTCTTCCTCATCATTGTCTCCAACACCTTGTGTGGGACTGTCACAGGTTGCCATGAGGCCAAGGCCTAGTTCTGCCAGTTCCTCACAGCTCATATCAGTGGTTACCATAATTTTAGTCTCCAGTCGGTTACAAAGCGTCCTATAGGAGGGTAAGGGGTAGCCCAGCTCTCGCAGATACTCATAGCCCTTGGTGCCAACAGCACTACGAATTTTTCGTGCTTTAATGATTGTCTCAGGCGACCAGACAGCACGTCGGGAACGCTTGGTGAGGGACAGTGCACGGATTTGATCCTCATACAGAAAGTTCTGGAGACCCTTTTCGATACGGTCAAGCCGACAAAGACGCTTCTTTATTTCCTCAGCCTGGAAGAGAGAGAGGAAAAAGTTAACTAAAGCAACAACTGAACACTTTCACCAAATTGACTGAATAACTTGCTTGTGGCTGAAGATGAGTCAAGTAAGAAAGACGCACAAATGATCATTAAATTAAGAACATTTTAATTAATACTATAAATTGTCGGATGTTTTCTTTTAATGTATTGTATAAATAATTTCTTAATGTAAAGTAATTGAAAGACTTTTACCTCTTTCTGCAACCTTGCTGTGTGTTGCATTTGCTGTTCAAGCTGTTTCTTGAGAAGCTGACACTGTGTGCAGGGCTGCTGCTCATCTCTACTTCGCTCTGCATCCTCTTCTTCCATGCCTGGCAGTGGGTTCCGCCGTGCATAGCCATGGTCCCCCAAATTCAAGTCCTTCTCCACTAAATACAAATGAGAAGTTACTCATAGCTTCAGATTCATTTATGGTTGTATTTAGGCTAAAAGAACAACATAAACAGACTGCTTTTAGGGGCCAGTGTGCATTTACTTACCTGGTTCTGGTTTCATGGGCAGCAAGATGTATGGGGTTGTGACTGCTGGGTAAGGGGGGTCTCCAACACTAAAAAGAGTAGGAATAGCATTGGGTTTCAGCTTCTTTCCACCTGCAGGAGACCTGGCTATCTCCTCAAATTGGCTCTGCTCAAAATGGTCCTGGGTCAAGAAAAAAAGAAGATGGACTCATTTAGAAACGTACAGACAACACATCACAAGCATTAAGTGTATCATGTTGTAAATACGTGCTTATGCTGCTCTGTGGACTCTTACCTGGCACAGTCTGGAGTGAGGAGTTGGTTCAAAGTCCCGTCGACAATTCACAACCCATTTCTTCTTACGAACTGGATCTTTGGGGAACCTGAACAGTTGTTTGCCAATATTCGTTGAATTAGAGCAGTTTGGAGCAGAACAGCCTCCCATTGCCGCAAATAACACAAATTATTAATAGGGCAAACGAAAAGCGAATTTTCAGCAGTAGATATGAACTAATCAAATGCATACGTTTTACGATCAAATCCCACAAAACAAACAGAAAAAGTCTCATGAGTAATATACACTTGCTCGTAGAAACAAAAGGTGTAGGCGTAAAGTGGATTTACATTGTACCATGTGTGTTTTCTTAAAAATACTTTGAGAGAAATAAAATATTTCTGACTTTGTTTGAGCCAAAATGGCGCTTGCCTTCTCGGTATTGTAGTTTTGTGACGTAATATTTAAATGTGACCATTGTAGGCGCCTGTTTAAAAAAAAAACGTCTGCAGGTAAACGTTGTCTTCCAAAAAATAACAAATACAAGTTTTGTTTTTTTTTACTCAAATTGTATTTATGGTAAATGAAATTATCTCTCCGTGTTAATTTCTTTGTATTGATAACTTGAATTTATTAACGCTCGGGCAATGGTCTAGCGACAGCAATTTTGTTGTCACAGGACCCCAGGAGCACGCTGAAATGTTTACTGTGATGCTTTGCTGTTTTGAACGAAAATAGAAGTTTTGTGTAATTTTTATAAAATTTAGATCTGTAGTAGAACTATCATAGCCAACGTAAGCTAATTGTAGAAAGCTGGAAGCAAACACCCGAGCGGCTTAAACATAAAGCCGCAGTAAGTTGTAAAAATGGTATCATCCCTCGTAGTTCCAGTCATTGACGTCCACAATGATAATTTTAAGGAGCTTTGGCCAGCTATGGTTGTGGCTTTGAAAACGTCCTCTTTTGTAGCTCTTGACACGGTAAGCTGAGGTTTGCATATTTGAGGTTAGCATGCACATTGTATGTCAGTGTGTTTAGCAAGCATGCTTTTAATTTAAGTGACTATATGTGACAAAAGAGTGTCCAGATTCTAGTTTAACATTTTTCAAAATTTTTATAATTGTTTTTTGTTTCAGGAGCTTAGTGGACTTGGGAACAGGAAGTCTTTACTAGCTGAGTAAGTATTACATTATATGGTTCCCATTGTGGATTTTTGTCAGTTGTAACGCCACATCTCATTTAAAGCCAAGGATGCATGTATGGACGCAGCTTCTGTAGTATAAACACAACTGCTCCATGTTTTTTTTTTACCTGGTATGTTCCAGATCTATTGAGGACAGATACAAAGCCATATGCCATGCTGCTCGTTCTCGCTCCATACTCTCTCTTGGATTTGCATGCTACAAAAAACAGGACAATAAGGTGATTAAAATGCATCCTTATGTAGTTTATCCGTATGTCTTCTTAAATTTTCACCACAGATATATGCTATTATATCACGCTGCATGTGGTAGTCATACAAGGGACGTTTACCTTCTCCTTTCTTATACTGTTTAGGCTGCAGACACATACTTGGTCCAGGTGTATAACCTGACGTTGCTGTGTTCAGAGGAGTACATCATAGAGCCCCAGTCTGTGCACTTTCTTGTACAGCATGGATTTGACTTCAACAAGCAGTATGCTCATGGAATCCCATATCTTAAAGGCAATAACAAGGTGATGAAGGGATTATGCTTTATTATATTGAATTACAACATTACAACCCTACAACATGAATGAATTTACCTGAGCTGACCTGACCTTCTATTCCTGATTAAAGCTACTCTTTTTTTTCCTTCTTTCTGTCAGGGAGGATCTGACAGCCAGGGAGTTCATATCAGGGCATTATTCACTGAACTGCTGCGTGCCAGGAAACCCCTGGTGCTCCACAATGGCCTCATTGACATGGCCTTTCTTTATCAGGTATCAAAAATACATATGCCTTGTTATGTATATGTACAGTTTTTTGGCAATTCAGTTTTCATCGAAGATTTTGAAATGACATTTTGCAAGCCAATACTAATAATAATTCCACAAAAATGTATTGAACAAACCTCTACTCTCTTTCCAGAGTTTTTATGCTCATCTGCCTGAACGATTGGCAACATTCACAGCTGACCTGTCTGAAATGTTTCCTGCGGGTATATATGATACCAAATATGTGACTGAATTTGAGCTCAGACTGACTGCGTCCTACTTGGAGTATGCCTACAAGAAATGGTTTGTGTTGAGTGTAGTTTAGGCAGTTATTATCACTGTAGAGAGTTAAAGATGAAAAAAGATCATCAAACACATTCTGTATTCGGTTTTTGAATTAATGCATTTTTTAAATACTACTACAGTTTTACACACTATAGTTACAATATTACTGATAACATTTTAGATACTCATACTGCGTTTGTTTCTAGTAAACTTGACAACTGCCGCAGTTTGACGACTGGGGAAGCTGGTCCTCATGTTCATTTAGAGTTCTGTCAGTATGTTGGTCATATGTCCAGCTATGTGGACTTCAGAGAGTGTCCAGCTGTGGTCCCTACAGAGGAACAGACTGAAATCTGTCAACGTTTCTCTGTGAGTCTTTTAAAATTGATATTTTATTTTTGTTAATTTGTTTATTTCTGTATTATTATAATACACTTATTCATATATTCATATACTTATTACATATTCACAATTATTTTATGTGGTATGATACTTCACATTTCCACTTTTTACAATGAATGCTGTCTTCGTATCTTTGTTTTCCTGCACAGGCTTTTGGTTGGTGTTCAAATGGCACCCAGTGTCCATTGTCCCATGACACTGACCTTATTGTTCTTCAAGATGAAAAAAACCGGGAGGACAAAAGAAAAAAAAGGAAGAGACAAAGAGTTAAAAAGAAAGGAGGAGAAGTTGTAGAAGATTCCTCAATTTTTGATGGTGCACCAGAAAATAAAATGCCACACATGGAAGTGGACGTCCCAGAAAATCCTGATGAAAAACCTACTGGGAATCAGACAATCAGTGATGGAAACAACCAGACCACGAGCTCTGCTGCAGCTAATACAACCAGTAAAGACACAAGCGCAACCACTGATACAGACAATGGTTTTGAGAACAGGCCTGAAGATGACATGAAAAAGTCAAGTAACTGCTCAGCACAGAAAAAGAAAGTTGACACTGGGACCCATCGGGCTGGGTTTGATGCTTTCATGACAGGATACATATTTGCATACTCTAGTTCTCTTAACAAAAAGGATGAGGAGAGAGGAGCAGCAAATGAAAATGAACAGAAGGAAGCAGAACAGTGGCTTCCTAGCTGTCTCAATAAGGTTTACCTCAGTGGCAAGTCAGCTCCACTTAATATAGTTAAAAGCACCTTCTCTAGGTCGTCCAAAGCTCATGTGCAAAAGATGGAAATGCTGTGGGGTTCAAGAGTATAGTGGACTTTAATGTTTAATCTTTAATATTTTCTTTTATTAGACATAATAGCACCTTGGTCAAATTTTACTTTTTTTTTAAGACAAAAAATGCTCAGTGTATTAATGCCTTGTCTAAGCTGGTTGCAAGCCTCTAAAATAAATGATTCTCTAATGTTTCATTCGTCAGTCCAATGTGATTTGTTTTTGACATCTTTTTAATTTGTAAATGTGTAGAGATGACTCTTTTCATGCATTTAAGTTTGATATTACTGTTTGTAATATTTTTGGAGTAACCTGTAAAAAGATACAAATAAAAACAAATTTTGAATTTTGTTTTTGGGTGCTTTTCAAATTAATACTGAACTTGTGGATTTGCTGCTTGTGTCTTCTCTGTGTGTAATGTTCGTATGAAACGCTTGGGGGCAGTAATGCAACACGAGCCCGGTGACGCACATCTTTTAGTATCAGAAGAGGAAGAAATGTACAGTGACAGTCCATCGACCTGGGTATGGTTGGTTTGCTACATGTAATAAAAGCTTGCATCGCTTTAGAGTTGCTTTGTATCTCGTGTTATTTTAAATTTAGAGCGTTCAAATGAGCCGCACATTTAAGGACAACAGCTGATACTTTCCGATTCAGAAATGGCTGACAGCGAAATAGACTACAATATCGTGTTTCCAGATGCAGGGACGTCGGGTGAGCATCACTTCATTGTACAGTAGAAGGTTCAGTTAGCTTAGCCTACACGCTAGCCTTCTTTTATATAAAGTCTTAATATCATACTGTAATTTGGCTTGTTATTGTCTAGTAGATTGCTGTAGCTAGGTTCATCTGTGCATATTGTCTGTTGTTTCTTGTTGACTTAAGGTGTCCTTTTGTCGTGTGTCCTGTTTCAGAGAGGCACTGGCAGGGGACAAAGGAGCCAGTTGTGATCCTTTTGGGTTGGGCTGGTTGTAAAGACAAACACCTTTCCAAGTACAGCTCCATATACAATGAACAGGTAAGGTAATGCAATTGCTTGATGATAAAGTCTATTCCACTATATTCTAATTTATTTTATTTTTATTCAATCCCTTTTCTGTTACTTCCAGGGGTGTGTGACCATCCGCTACACAGCTCCTTTAAAGACCGTCTTTATCTCAGAATCGTTTGGCTACAAGGAGCTGAGCAGTATAGCCCTGAAGCTGCTGGAAATCCTCTACGACTATGAGGTGGAAAACAGCCCTATTTTCTTTCACATATTCAGTAATGGTGGCTTTATGTTATACCGATACATTGTAGAGTTGTTGCACACTGACAAACAGTTCAGCTCGTTGAATGTAATCGGAGCCGTGGTGGACAGTGCCCCTGGTAGTGGGAATGTGCGTGGGGCTTTGCGCGCGCTTACAGCCACCCTGGGACCAAAAATAAGTCCAGTTCTCAGGTACATCCTTCTAGCGCTTTTTGCTGTGACTGTTTTCATGTTACGAGTTGTGCTGTACCCCTTGACCAAGTACATACACAAGAACCACTATGACGCTGTGCGTGAGAGCCCACCTGCCTGGCCTCATTTCTACTTCTACTCCAGAGCTGACCAGGTCATCAGGCACAAGGACATTGAGCTTTTTGTGGAGACCTTCAGGCAAAAAGGTGTCCCCGTTGAGCATTTTGATTTTGTTTCCAGCTCCCATGTCAGCCATTTTCGAGATTTTCCAGAGCAGTATGCTCTCAAGTGCCGCAGTTTCTTGGTCACATGCATGAAGGACTTGGAAGTAACTGAGCAGAGGAGGAGACGCCATGTTCAAAGTCAGTGAAATTCAGAAGACTTAAGCTGGTGTTCTGAAATACAGTGAACAAAACAAGGAACTGTAGTTTGCCTCAGTTTAAAACATAACATAGCAAGTCCTAAATTACCATATCAATGCACTTATCTTGAGTGTTTCTCTATGGACAAAACAATGTTAGTGAGTCGCCACTGTGTGCGTGGCAGAAAAGGCCTTACCCTGCCCACTCATACCACTCCTAAAGAGGACTATTGTAACCACAAAATAAAACTATACACTGGAATAAAGTTCTTTAGGCTAATAAAATGGTATTTAATATTGCTGTGAAATGTGATGCATTGTGTATTAGTAGTAGTGACTTAAAATTATTGGAAATTAATAAACTACTGTCTTCTATTTATTAAATATGTCCATCCTTTTAATCTCCAGCTAAAGTAAGGGCTGATTAAATGAAGCGACTGTCAATTAGAAATAAACTTTTGAACAGGATTTTGGTAAATGCTGTTTATCTTTGTTTTGAAATATAGACTTCTAAGCCCTTGTTGTGATACAAACATGAATAATTTAAGGAACAAAAAACTGACAGATAATGTATATGTCCAGCACAACTATTGTGTTCCTTCTAACTGATGTGCCTTCAATAAATCTGAATGCTCATATAACAGCTCTTTTCAATGTTTTTTATTTAGTACTAACTATGATGCTTTTTGTTAATATAAGTCTGGGGAAATCAACATTGTGCAGACTGTGGTGTGTTGTACCACAGTGTTTGTACTTCATGTCATCATACTGCAGGTTACTGGTTAAACATTGTGTGTCTAACCTTTGCTCCTTAGTTTTCAGTTAAGCAAAATGTGAATTTACATTGGAACTGGAGCTCTGCCGTATCACACAGTTTCATAAATGTAATGTAACTTGTGTGTTATAATATGAAATATACCATGTTGTATTCAGCACAAAGTTTCGTGTGTATTGTTCTCATAAGAGAAGTCAACCGCCAAGACTATTGGAGCACTCTTTCTCTGTGAATTTGTTTTGGTGATGGTTTGGCACACACTAAGTCTTGCTGTAATGTAGTTACACATTGATATATACATTTTTGTCAGATCGTTGGTCTACGCTCAGTTTAGCCAGCGTCACTTGAACCAGGCTCACTTGAGCCAGGCCTTAGTTAAGCCAGGCTCAGTTAAGCCAGGCTAACTTGAGCCAGCCTCAGTTGGTTTAATTTAGCCTGGGTCAGGTGAGCCTGGCTTAACTTAGCCTAGCTCAATCTAGCCTGGGTAAAGTGAGCCTGGCTTTATTTAGCCTGGTTTAATTTAGCCTGATTTAACTTAGCCTGGGTTAAGTGAGACATGATTAATTTAGCCTGGGTCAAGTGAGCCTGACTTAATTTAGCCTGGGTCAAGTGAGCCTGGTTTAATTGAGCCTCAATTAAGTGATCTTGGTTCAAGTGAGACTGGCTTAATTTAGCCAGGGTCAAGTGAGCCTGGCTTAATTTAGCTTGGTTTAAGTGAGCTTGGTTCAAGTGAGCCTGGCTTAATTTAGCCTGGCTTAATTGACCTGAGTCACGTAGCCAGGGTCAAGTGAGGCTGGCTCAGTTAAGCCAAGATCACTTGATCCAGGCTAAATTAAGCCAGGCTCACCTGACCCTGGCTAAATTAAGCCAGGCTAAATTAAGCCAGGCTCACTTGACCCTGGCTAAATTAAGCCAGGCTCACTTGATCCAGGCTCATCTGAACCAGGCTCAACTTCATTCATCACGAAGTTGCATTGGTTACAGAGTCCTAGAGAGGGGACAACACCTGCTTACCATGAACAGTCTGCAAGAGCTGCTGTTTGGGATTATTTACTTATACCAGTTTTTTTTCTCCCAACCTAACCGTTAGGACAAATTCTTGACTTAGTGCTGACAGATGCCATACTAACAACGTAGTAATGTTCTTTATTTCTCATAAGTGTTTGCACAATGTTTTGGCACATTCTGTAATGTACATCTGCAAGGGGCAGCAGTAACACAAATGTTCCTAAAGAGGGCAGCATTAGCTCATAGTCAACTAGCAGCATCACAAAGTCCATGTTAGACTGCACTTTCACCAGCTACAGGATCTTTGGGTAGAGCAGCAACTAAATGTTTGTTGCATGTTTATTTTTGATTGCAAGAGAAAGTGTAATTAACAGAATTTGTTGTTGGGCAATAAAAGCTTAAGCTGTAATTTGGTTTAAAGGTAACAATGTTTTAATGGATTTAATAAGCATCTTTCAAAAAAGTCTTTTCAGTTCAAAATGGGAGAGGTAAGGGCACAAAGTGGATGAAGGGGAAGAAAACGTCATAACACACCCACTTTCTGAAATGCACTGAAAGAAGAAATTACCCAATGGAAGTTAATGAAGTCTCACAAGTTGATGAGGGGAAAATTGCAGCGAAGAGGGGTCAGCGCTTTCTCTTTAGCCTTTCCCTCTTCCGAGGAAAATAGCTGCGGTCAAGATCCATACTTTTAGAGGACACTGAGTACTCCAACGCAGAGATGGAGTGAGGGGGGAGCATCAAGATTAATGGTATTAAGTGGTAGCACTTGGCAATACGGTAACATATCGTCTATGTTCTCTGTTTTACGTTGATAGTTTCATAGACCTTGGCTTTACACATTGACTTTTAGCTGTGATTTACAGGATTCAAATAATCTGGGTGGCTTTTCATCATCGCAAGACCTGCAAGTACCCGCAGCCTACACAGCGGTGTCATCAGTGCATCAGAAAATACAATCAGCATCTTAAAACATGCCACACTTTTTTCTCCTGCACCGTGGATTCACAGGTTATCAGCTGAAGTATTTCACAGAACTCAAAAGCTGAACTTTTTCTCAGAAAAGTGCACAGATTTTTTCCGGGCAAAGGGAAGAAAATGTAGTATTTCTGTACATGTTGACATTTTAGATGCTACTGACGTGAACCGCTTTCTAGATCATTGGCCAAGGATGAGCAATATTTTATCTGACCAGAGCACACAGGAACAGATAGGATCTCATTGCGGATATCTCTGTTTGTTTGACATTTATCTTATATCTTTGTTTGACATTTGGAGGTTTGGAGTATTTTGTCTATTTTGAGCAAAAGTAATTCTCTTAATTTATCATTATTGGTGCTTATGAGAATAGGGTTCTGTTCTGACTTTGGGTCTTGTGTCAGGTGTTAGGCATGTATCGAGCAAATTAATAGTGTCATCTGACAAGAATTTGTATTGGTGTATTGGTATTGGTATGCATCGATAAAAAAATCCTCACACAAATGAATGTGTAAGTTAATCTTCCAATAGAGCATTTTGCCAGTCTGTGGGAGACTCATGACTCCATCTTGTGGTACAAAGGGGTAACAAGCTGTGTCTTCTGTATGTAATGTATGTCATACTGTACTTATGTCCTTATGGCATGCTGTTGACAATTATACACTTTAATGCTATTTTTGCTGTACTTTAGAATTTTTTTTTTTCGTAAATCTTATTCTGCTCAACACACACATCTCAACACACTAATCCAGTCTTGTCAAGCTGCCTTCTCCTGGAGACATATGCAGTGTAGAAACCTCTTCTTTGCCTCTTACTCGGTGGGACTGGCCTTGTGATCCAGTCGAGCAGGGAGCCGACGACTAGTCACTCAAGTCACCCTCTCTTCCCCTAATGAGCAAAGTGTCCCGCCGAAGCCGAGTCTGAGACAGCATGGGAGCTCCCAAACACACGCAAAGAAGCAGAGCATACACACACATTCACCTTCAATAGGGCCATATCCAGAGGATCAGGACCAAAGTCCCCTCTGCCTTTGAGTAACTTTAAAAGGTCTCCTGGTGTTTTGGATTGAGGAGTGAAGACCAAATTGATGTGTGTGTCTGAGAAGGACAATCAGGAACCGTCATCAAAATCTCCCCTGGTCTATCTCAGCTCCTCAGCTCTCTACTTAAGACCAAAAGAGGAGAAAAAAATGATCGAATGTTGATAAAGAGAAAAAAGTGACAGAGCAAGGCAGGAGGAGGGGAGTGAGAGCAGCGGTGAGGGAAGCCTCTTTCCCATCGCACGCTGCAGCAGGCTGCCTCTCTCAGCCTATTCAAAGCCACTGTGTTTTTCTTCACAGATGTCCTTGAACAGAACCCCCTTGGCTCTGCAGATCCCTGCTGCCACTGGAGAACATTTGACAAGCAGCAGGCTCTTGTTAGAGCGCTGTCAAATTAAAGGTGTGTGTAGGTTTGAGAGGCTGTGGGACTGTGAATATGTGTGTGTTTCAGAGAGCCCTGTCAAATTAAAACTACCAAACAAACTGTGCGTGTCAGACAGACCGACCGAGCCTCGTGTATGATGGCAGTGGTAGACCTAGGGCTGCTTTGTCTGTGTTTGTTTTTGGGGTGAATTCTGAGCCAGTGTGTGTCTGTATGTGCGCAGGTTTGGTGGCATCTCCTACATGCATGTCTGCTATAAACAAATACAGTCATATTGTTGTGCAGAAATCTAATGAGGTGGGTCTAAAAGGAACACATGCAGAAAATGTCACAAGCTCACAGCCTCCATAAACCAACGACTGAGCTTGTACACACAGGATTCCACAGAGTTATACAACTCCAAAAGCAATATGATCAAAATAATCATTTTTCAAGAACCTGCTTCTAAACTACTTTTTATTCACATACTAACCCTCATCTGCCTACATACCTGCTTTAGAATTGCATTCGCCACTTCATTTTACAGTCTACACTGTTTACTGTAACAAATGTTATGTGCTCACCAATCCCTCAAATTCATTGTTAAGAAGAAACAGCAATTTTTATAATGTCAATTTCCAAATTACAAAATATGACATCTATTTTTATTCTAAATTTAATTTTGAAAATGTCAATTATTTGTAAATTTCTAGCTCTTTTGCCAGTTTTAGCTAAATTTATCTTGAGCATTTTCTTTTCTCAGTAAAGTGAACTCATCTTTAGTCTACCCAATCTAATACTAATAATTTATAACACAATTAAAAATGATTATCCTCCAAGCTAAATAATGTTTAAATGATTATTGGAAATGGGGATGAGTCGGGAAACGTATCAAAGCATTGAAAAGACTAATCTCTTTTTGATGAGACAGTGGAATGGTTTAATAAGCGGCCAATGACAAATGATGTGTGGGACACAGAAGGGAGCGGTGGCTTCTCTGCAGGTAGTGCAGCATGAAGCCATGTAAATACCAGACAACCTTTATGTCAAGACTTGGCATCATTTATAGGATTTCCCACTGTTTGTCTGTGGCTATTGTATATCTCTGTGTGTCCTCAGGCAACGTGAGAAGAAGACAAAAAGAAAACACACGTGTGTTTAGATGGTTGCATTATTGTGTTAAATCAAGACTAAACAGCAACTATAAAACATAGTGTAAGACATAAATATGCATTGGTTCAGAAAATGTCATAATGTCTATTTGGCCTTTTTTCTTGTATTAACCTGCAATTACCTGGACAAGGTAAAATGTAAAAATCCTAAAAAAAAATCAGTTCATGCCTAGAGAAGAAAAGTAGTACCCTAAGTCTCATGTGGTCATTCACTACATTGCAGACCTTTTTTTTTTTTTTTTTTACTTAATCTCTCAATGTCTCCAACACTGTCATAATAATGATGGAACAATTCTGACTGGAAGACTGTCAGACCTCTGTCATTTTCACAGGAACAGTTGGACATCCCTCTATGTCAGTAAAACTAGTTCTGGTATTAGAATATTTGTGTGAGCCTATTGTAGCGCAGAGGCTATGTTACTGCATTAACATTACCTTCATTAGCAAAATGTAATGATTTATGTAGTTGCTGGCAGACTAATATCTTTAGAAGTTTCTTTTTTCCTTTATCTTGTAGCTGGGAAGGCGATTCATCTTTAAGAGTGATGAGGGGAGGTCGCTCTCTATGCAAAACGCATTAAAGCTAAATGAGGAGTCTATTACTCAAATCTGGCTGATAATCCGTTAGCTAAAGACCCCTGGCCGCTAACTAAGCAGATTAAGTCATGTCATTGCCATGGCCGTCATAATCACAATGCATATACCTCTAAAGTGATATATTATATGTGCCTGTTTTCCTGTTAGCGACATACAAGTGAAAGACACAGACCATCTACATAGTGTCTCCTTGCCCGTTCACTTCATAGAATTAATTCTGTGCCCCACGCCCACTCTGTTGTGTGTTTGGTGTGTTTGGTGTGTGCATGTGAGGAATGCACAGGGGACCCATGAAGAGACCATGTTTGTATGAGCATGCACAATTCATCATCGCTTGATTAACATAGAAAATTCTACACCACTCGCCCTCCTCAGGTCCTATGGTGATAATTAGAAATAATTTATACCCTTTGGTTAATTAACCACTAGTCTCTGCAGTTTCTGTTCTGGAACTGCAGGATTTGTCTTGTGTGCCTCCAGGAAATCCAAGTTAGTTGATTTTATTGTGATTACTCAGCATTACAAAACATTAGCTCTTGGCTACGAGAGACAAAGTTCTGCATATATTTGAGTATCAGGTGAAAATAAAAAAGAGACCAAAGCCAAAGAGACAAAAGAGATTTATTTATTTTTTTCGTACAGCACCCACCGTGCCTTTTGGGTCTAATAGAAGAATTAAAGGGGTGTGTATAGGTTCTGACCTTTAGGGCGACATCGGGTGGAAAAGTGCAAACTGGAGGTCCACACTTCACACTCCTCCTTTTTAGAGCATGTGAACAGCTATGTGCCCTGCAGGGACATGCTGTTGTCTATGAAAAAACCCAGTGGAATCCTACTCCTCTTGAGCTTTTGCTGAAGTTTTGTGGGTAGGAAGAGCTTATCCTACCCACAAAAATATAGACAGACATAAATATAACTATTTCTTTGCTGTATGTATCCACAGACCAACTTTTATCTTTACTTTTAACTTTCTCTAACATTGATCAACACTGATGCTTTGTAATTAATCAGGCATAGTTCAGTGTTTACCTTTTCTAATAGACAATATGTGTACACAAAACTGCCAATTGTTGCCAATTGTTGTTATTGAAGCAGAGTTGGGTGACTCAGCTTGAACAGTTTGTTTTTAATTGTATTTTATTTGACCATTAACCAGCTAATTAACAGACGAGGGTTGCTTACTTACCGCAAGAACAACTATGCACAATAAATTCAATACCAACAAACCAAGTTTTTGCCTGGTATGCCATATTTTGAACACAGTCTTCTCACTGAGTTTTTTTATTTTTACTTAATAAAATGAGACATAAGGACTAGAACACAGACTGAGCCCTCAGCCGCAGTAAGATCTACCTGGACACATAACTCTTATTATTCAGCCTTATTTATCAAAGTTATATCTTATGCAGTACTTCTCAAAGCACCCAGTGTCATACCAGTTAAGTGTGGACCAAGAGACCAGGCATGAATCTTGGCAGTTGACAGTAGATGGCCCGGGGCAGACATCAGTGTCCGCGTTACCCCAGACCTTGGAGCGGGTTGACCTGTGCCAGGTCTCGTCTTGTTTCCGACAGTCGTTTGTAACTAATTAATGGACTCGGGCCCATTCTTTAGCCGTGAGTGCAACACAAACGTCATGCATTAAACATGGCCATGCCTCCTGCTGTTGAGCTCAGGAAGATGGAGGGAGAGAAGGTGGAGATGTGGACTACGCTGTCCACACACTGGACATATGTTATAAACTACTTGGAACTACCAAGAATGATACGAGGCCAAACAAACTCTTTCTTTTTCACACAAACACATATAATTTCAGAAATTACAAACTATTTAAACTATTTAAAGATGGCCTACACAACACCATTTTTTATGAACCCTGTTATGATCTAAGTTTGAATTAGTGTCACATGAAGGTAGAACAAAAACGTCGGAGTGGAGCTTACATACCGAGGCTTGTGATAGAGATAAACCTGCTTCACTCTACAGATCTGATAAGTTGGCCACCAATAATATGCATGTTTGGGACCTCCCTATACTCTTACATACATTTTGCAGTCTGTGATTTTATATGAAAGGCCTTTGAGATGGACTTGCCCTTTAAGACTGAAAGCGTCCTTGGTGGCCATCAGCAGATGCACACACACACACGTAACACACGTTAATGCATAAATTGCCATTATGCGAGCTGCCGCCGGTGGCAGAAGCGCCCCCACCAAGATCACCTCAGCTGACAAAAGTTAATTTGCACTAATGATGTTTTACTCCTCTCATTACCTTAAATCATCTCCTTCCCTTGCCCTCCCTCCTTGCACTGCAGCAAGAAAGAGAGATGCAAATAGAAAAGTGGGAAAAGAGAACCAGTGAGCCAAAGTAAGTAAGAGATGCACAGAGGCTGAGTAACAGTCAGCACATTGTAATGGTTATTGTTCTGGATGAAGTTTGCTTTCGTTGTAACGGCACTAAACAGCTCTCAGTCCTTGGGCTCTTAAATATTTAACACAGTCGTATAATTATCAAAGCTACTCAAGTTAATTTTTGATGGAACACATGTACACTCTCAATTGTTTTTACAGTACAGCTGGCTGCATTGTTATATTTATGTTATAGGCTTAAGTGGTGGACTTTGTAATTATAAAAGAGTCAAAGCTTAACAAGTATGGAGTGTTTAATGTGTAAATGAGGTTTTGGTGGTACAACTTTGAGTATTAGAGGTTTAAGTGCGCACTAATCGAATACGCATTTGGATGTTTTTTTGCATGCACATTCAGTTTCACACTGACTTTCTCTCTGTACTTATTTAAGCAGAACTGTTTTATCTGCAGTGTCGACACTTGTAGTTCTTTCATACAGGTACATGATTAGGCCTCTTTCTAAAGGCTGTGTAGTTTTATATGACCAAACTAGGGGCACGTGGCAGACTTATGACATTACATGCATCACTGTGCTGCAAGTGTTCTTTATTTAAAAGTAATTAGACTGATAGTAACAAAACTGTGTATCTAAGGGAGTTAGAAATATACAAGAAAGATGGACATATTTTTACAGTGAAAATGAAGCAGTACTTCCACTTGTGCATCCAAGTCTGGCCATTGACATCTTCACAAAAGGCTGGTGTCAGAAGATCTAATAAGGTGATAACTCGCATTGTGACAGATTTTGCTTCAGAGTCCTTCACACTGCTGCAAGCCTAAAAATTTTTGTTTCTCAATCAAAGAAAGAAAGTTGGTAGTCACCGAGAGATACAGGCCACCCATATGCAATCCCTCCAATGTTAACTCTGTACATTTCATTAAGTGTAAAGCATCACTCCCCTGAGTTTGCAGACAACATTCTCTAGACAAAGTTATGAGCCGCCGACCCTTCCCTCGCATCAACTCTGAAACCTCGCAGTCATTAGCAGCCGATTGATGAGGGAAATGGTATTAGTCTGAAAACATTTGCAGCTCATCCGGAGAGGGGGCCATTTTAACAATTGGTTTAAGGGGTTATGAATGTGTGCATGTTCTGTTTGAAATAGGCAATGTTCATTTTTTATCTATAATTGTTTCTGCAGGAGGCTTTTAGTGGAAGATGACTAAGATTCTATTACATTCAATTTCATTGTTCATTCTTTTAGACAGAGGTACGAGAAGGAAACTGCATACAGTGCGTAACTTACCTGTCTAAGGAGCTGATTCATGTAAAATAAAAGACAGAGGTAGAAAGTTACAAGTTACATTGATTATCATTCTATAAATATAACTCGTTTATGTATTTTCTTTTATTCTTACTTGAGAAATAATTAGATTATTACTACTTTTATTTTTAAGTGACAACTTTCTTTGAAATTGATTAAAAAGTGAGAGAAACCAAATCTGTGACTAAAGGAAAGAATTTATTTTATGGCCACAGTAAAACAAGCGATTGAACTCACAGCTAATGATTTTCCAGATAAAACCTGTCTTCTTTGCTCACATTCATTGCCGTCTGCCTTCTCTGATGATACGCACAGGCCATAAAAGGCCTTGAAGAGGTTTTCTCTTTGTTGTCTGCACATATCAGTTTCATCTCCATCATCATTCTGTTAGCAGCCAAGAGCACGGCAGATGTCAGCCTGCATACGGCAGCCTCTCTGTCCACAACATAGCACCACGCAGACAAACAGTGTGATGTCACGAACATGTCATGTGAGTGATGATCAGTCGCTATGAACGGATGAGGGATCAGGAACAAACTCGCGTGATGGATCAAAGGTTTATGTGACAACCAGACGAGGACTTCCTGGCTGACAGAAACATAGCTCAAATGGACAGCAGTGTGACGTATCAAACATGATATGTGTGTGAGTGTTTGTGAAAGAGCTCGAGATGGCACAAGAGAGACTAAGGAAAAGAGAAAGCTGAAGCTCTGGAAATAGACATGTCCAATATTCGGGACGACGTCTTTTCTCTTTTTCTGTCAGTAGCCCACATTGTGTCCTTTTTATAGCTTGTGCAGATCTCCACAAACTAAATGAACTTTACTGTGACTCATTGTCAGCAATGCACTAAATGTCTGTGAAGGCGGTCAGTCATCAGTCATTGTATTTTAAAACAGTGTATTGAAATGTCATAACGTCTTAAAACTTAAAACTACATCCAGAAGACATTATATTGTAACATATTCATATACATGATAAGCATTTTGTTAGACACAATACTGCTCGATGTCCAAGCTCCCCAGAGTTGGGTAGCACAAAGTTACTGCTTTACCTAAAGTTAAGTTAGAAACTTTGGAGTTTCACAAAGGTGTATGGCTTGATTATTTTCTTTCTTCTTTGCCTTTGTTTTTTGAACTTGTGTGATTTGATCTCTGAGGATTCATTCGAGACACATTTAGTGCTTCCACAGCTTGCATTCAAGCTGGCCACATTAAAACCAATCATTTGAGTTTAGTGTCAGGTCAAAAGGATGGTCAAGTTCCAACTGAACAACATTTGGGGATCATCACTAAAACTCCATTGTCTGGACTCCTTGTAAGAAAGTGACCGTCTTGCAGCCCATCTTAATGTAGCACCATGTTTCCCCGATGCCTTTGGGACAGTGTAGAATGACATGGACCAAACATAATAAAGGTAATTTACTGCCAAGGCAAATTCCATAGCTCTGGGCCTCCACCCCATGTTAAACAGCCTGCTGACCTTTAGCGTCTGATTTCATAAAGAGGGACACAATCCGATTAGGCCCGGACAGGAAAGGTCAAACGCACTGGCAGTTGTGGCAAAGATGTCGCCGCTAGCTGGCTGGAGACGTACGAGATGTCCGTGTGTGTTGGAGTATGTGAGCGCGCATGTTAGAGAAGGATAGATGCAACGTGTGTCCAGGCAGCAGAGGTGGGGGCAGCAATGGTAGTTAGCCTCTGTGGCCTCTGAAGCCGTTAGCGGAAAGGGCAGCATATCTGACATGGGTGCGTGCTCTCTTTTTATGTCCCAGTGACCACACATACGGACGCATGCACACACCCGGTGGCACGGCACCAGCTTTACCTGATAGCATCTTCATCTCAACTGCACTGCTGTTTTACAATGTGTGTGGAGTTTATGGTATTTTTCTCTTTGGAATGGATATTATCTGACTCAACAAACAAGTCACAGCAACAACATGATCTTAAAGTTTGCAATTTATCCGATTTTATTCTGCAAACTATGATCCTTAAATTTGAAGCTTGACAGATAAATTATGATCAAGTCTATAACCACTGAAATATCCTGATATAAATGCGTAGGTCTTGACTTAACTATTTTAAAAGAGAGACACCAATCAATGATGGCTCAAGTATAAAGAAAGATTAAATGAATGAAGGTGTTTGTTATTTCTAAAACACTTTCAGACTGGGTCACCAGCTAAAACATTTCAAATATTTTAATTAATGATTTTTATTTCAGACATGCTTTTTTGATGAGTAAGTATTATGTGTATGAGTTTAAGGTATTTTCTTCAATGAGCTGACATTGATTATGCTGACTGCATGGACAAAGGACAATCTTTATTGGGAAAAATAGAGAAAAATGTTTCTCTGGAAGGTTTTGGTGGATGTAAATCCGTGTGTTTCTGGTTTATGTTGGTCAATGCTGGTGGCGGGGCACAGTAACGACATGACAGTGAAGCGGCTGATGGATGACGGAGATGATTTTAACAAGCACATGGAGGCAGTCACCGACAAGTGTTTACAGTGTGGTCATGCTTTAGCTCCACGACTGGGTATGTACCGTACACACCGTGAGGCCTGTGGATGAGTCTGTGAGTCCTTTTTTTCATACTCCACGTACCCATCTCACTCCAAAGCCTGTCCCCGCTGACAATGGAAAGACCATACTAGAACATTTATGAGATCTCCTGTTCTTTAATACAAATAATGATGGAGTTGGTTGGTGGTGTAATCTCCCCAAATATTCGGTATTATGTGAAGCTGTTTTTCCAATACAGCCATGATAGAGCTGGGGTAATGTGTCTCAAAATTAAACGTAACACAGAAAATATGTAAATCCAATTTTTTAGAGGGTATAAAGAATTTAAACATCTTTTTAGAAAAAAAAATGCAATTGTTACATACACCTGTACAAGAAATTCTGCGTTCACTGCGGTTCTTCCCACTTTCCAACTTTAGCTCAATGATTGCTTGCTTCTCTTGCTATTCTGGCTCACCTTTCAGCTTTTTGGAATTTAATAGTTGTTACTTGAAGGGAAACAGGAAGATACAAGGCCTTAATGGGTCCAAGTTAAAAGCTTGGCTCATGTAGAGCACCAGAAGTTAAAAGCTTACACAGAGTTATCATAATAGGCCACACAGAACGTCAGCCAAGTCGTCGTTTTGAAGCGGGTCTAATTTCCTGTGATGATGATGATGATCAGCTGGACAACATGCTCAGAAACAATTAGCGCTGGTCGTTGGAGTGGACACTTTTCCTCAGTCAGGCATCGAAGGCCAGGGCATAAATAGGGTCCCCTTGTCAGCCATTGCCAAAGACAGCTAATGACTCTCATTAATATGCAAAATAGCAACCATTTTTCTCTCCTCCTGTGTGTCGCTCCTCATTTTGTGCACTTGGTCTGTCCAGTGCAAAGTGACCGGCTCAAGAAAATTTCTAATTGCGAGTCAATTATGTCATTGAGGCAGTTTAGATGTTCATTTGTATGCAAATTTGAAAGCTGCTGGAGAGGGAGAGGAAATCTGACATGAGACAACATGGAGGGCAGAGGCACTTAGTGAACAGTGACCCACTCAAAAGTGACCAGAGCATTACATGATTCAGCATTATTCAATGGCTACAGCTAAAGTCATGTAAGAACACATATCTCTAAGCAGCCCAAACTCTATGCTACGTTTTGGCTTTTGGGTTCAGATTGACACAATATTTTGATGAAATGTTTGGAGTTCCAATACCTTTCTTTACCCTGTGCTAAAAATAATTACACATTTTCTAACATTTGGATGATGTTGTGGATGTAGTGTGAGATAATGTGCACGTGGAGATTGTCGGTGATCCAATCATAATCCATAAAAGGTGAAGACAGAGGCATCTGTACCTAGTTTTGAACGTAAAAGACCTTTAAATGCTATTGTTATCAAGATTTATGGGGGGGTCAAAGGTCACATTAGTGAAGATAGAACTGGTGCCTAAAACTCACCTTACCACTAATGGATCTGCTCCTACAACCTATCCTACAACCTTTTTAGAAAGACAGTCTAAATTTTAAAACCATGTTTTTACTTTTTTCATTGTCAGCAAACAACATGACACATTTATGGGGTACTTGCATTTTTTAATATACCGTGTAAAAATCAAATTATATTTGAACTGTTTTTATTTAATAAAGTGTCAAACCTTGTGCAAAGCAACAGTCTTCAGGCATAATGTAATTACACTTAACATTTTATGTAGTTATCCATAACATTCACAAAATGTGGTGTATTTTGGCTGCTTTTGAATGCATCACAGGGAGTGCAAAATCAAGATAGAAATAATTCATGTAAAGCTTACGGTAATCTTGATACGATAAATGAAAGTCAAGGACTGTCTTGATTAAATGACTCTTTAATTGATTAATTGAAATCATAATGTGGACCCACTGAGGGATTACCTGAGGGATGGCTTTGGCAGATGGCTGTGCAAAAGGTTAAATTTTCAGCCCTAAAGTTTCTTCACTCTTATCTAACGCAAGCTGCAGACTCATGGCATGGAACGAAGAGCTTATCTTTTCATCAAGCTATTGTCAGAATGATATGTACCTGTGGTTTAGCAGAGTGGGCCAGTCCCAGTAAATGATTCCGAGATCCATCAACTTGCTGTGATCTCATCTGATCCCCTCTGCTGTTGATTAGACGCTTATTGGAGCGAGGCGCTAAAACATCAATATGAGTCGCAAGGAGGAGGAGGATAGAGGGATGTAAGTATGAAGAAAGGATATGAGGGAGGGGTCTGAGGAAGAGGATTTCTTCTGATTTTCACCTGTAACAGTTTTTTATGCAAACAAGCTTCTGTATAGTGGACGTGTATGCGCCCACCCGGCTTCAGTGCTTCATCAATACTGCTCGAATATCCCAATGACATTGAGCAGTCATTACAGCGGCCATCAGCAGTTAATGAAAGGATGGAGTCCACAGCGTTTCCACTAAATTCATTATCACTGTATTGGACTTGACGGTGCAGATTAATAATTGGTTTGTCACACTGATATTTTAGATGATTAATATGAGTATTGATTAAGTAAGGGAGGCTGGCTGAGTGTGCGGGTATGTGGGTGTGTGTTGATAGGGGTGAAATGAGGAAAAGTGCTCACACCAGCAGAGAGCTTCAGGAAGTCAATGGAGAGTTGGTGGAAAGACTTATCCAAACTGCGGAGAGAAAACCACTGTAGAGTAACTTAATCAAAGCTGTGGTTTGAGTCCTGCCATCAACAGTCTTTCTAGCTCTTTTTACACTTCTTTTAAGAGTGTATACCATAGATGAATCATTTCTGTTTTATTTCCTGTAAATTCACAGACACAGCAACAATTTTTGCTTTTTGTCTTTTTTGACCGTTGAGCTTACTTCAAGAGAGAAAATGTTGCATTTAACGCTGACGTTTTGGGCTCAAGAGCTCAGCATAACCTTCAACCCAACTTTGGCATTAAGGATGTGGTTATTATTGGTTTTAGTTTATGTAAGGATGCAAGCAAGGTTGTAAATATGTAGTGTTTCACAACATGAGGCAGTGATTGGTATAGTGGACTTTCAAAATGAGAACATGGGAAAACAACATGTATAAATATGATTGTAGTGATTCCATTACATAAAAAACTTGCTTATGCCATTGACCCATATGTGTTTGTGAGGTGCCTGTGCACATTTAGCTGACTCTCAGAGGAAACATCTTGTTGTCTATCTACTGAGTTCAGATTCATTACTATTGATCAAGCATGTAGTGGATATATAGATCCACCAAGTATATAGATAAGCCATTTATTACGGCAGATGTGAGTCTATGTGTATAGATTGACCATGTGAGCGTATAGATCCACCACAGACAGGTTTATTGCACATTATCTGCTTCTGAACTGAACCCCTGCTTTCATGCCTGACTTCAGACTTACAGGATCAAAGAAAACAGGAGGGAAAACAGGTAAAAATAGAAACTTTGTGCACTGTTTTCCACATATTGTCTCTTCAGTTAATGCAAAATGAACAGCAATATTTTAGTAAATTTTTCTTTGGTAGGTGACAAATCCTGAGACTGTTTGGATTGGCTGCTATATTAAATGACGTTAGTTATTAGTAAAAAAAAGCATTTTTGACACCTTATCTACATCAATTGCTTCCTGTCACCAGTTGTATATTGCACACACTTTTACCAATTTAACAGATAGATGTAAATGCTATTGGTCACCTTTAAATAAAAGCCTCGCTGTATATTGTATTCTGCATGCTGAGTTTCTATATGGCCGACCAGATAACCTGGGATCCCTAATGTCACTGCGACTGCCTCAGTCCGCTCTTACACCAATAACCAAAAGCATTATAAAATCAATTGTGCTTTAAAGTTGTTTTCTCATTCAACACAATCTGTTTGGTGATAAACTGTTTGAAATATGCCTTTGAAATGTAAAACCAATGGAAGATAACACATCAAAATGGTATATTACATTCATACAATCCCAGCCATTTCTAAAGATGGATTTACAAGTATAAAACTAAAATGGGATTACTATCTTCTGTCACTTCTTTTCTCAAAAGTCTAAATTGTCAGGAATAATAACAGCTTAGTCATGAGTGGCTTGAATTTATCTTTGCTTGTTTCCGGGTGAAGAAGATTAAAGAAACATTCAGTGTAGAGTTATCATCATGTTCACCCTGCTTCCTCCTTGAAACACCCTCTATTATTTAATACCGCCTGTTCTCCTTTTTAATTTACACACAAAAAATATGTTGGAGTGATATATCCATCGGTACGTCACCGCCTCATGGTCATCATCAGGAGCATCGCGGAGATGATAAAGTGACGCTGGGCTTGGTTTCAACAGAGAAGCGGAGAAGGCCTCCCTCTCAGATTAAAGAAAGCCTCCGATTCCGCAGGGACAATAGGGAGGAATTACCATATGAATACCATCAATCTCCCCCACACTGAGCGCCGCAACGCCAGATAACCCCCTGGATATCCCCTCTTAACCTCAATTTCTCAGGATGTATTAAGAGATGGTCGCCACAGAGAGGTGGGGAGAAGGAGGAAGGGGCTCGGGGTTCAACTGACGGGTGCTGCCATTTTTCTCTGCGTGCAACCCTCCACCCCATCCTGAAACAAGTTATACTGCAATTAATCTTGTACCAGGAGGGGGGAAATATGTCAGCTAAGTGAATTTTACATGAAGATCCACCCTCTGCTTATCTGCTTGTCCTCCTGTCACAGCAGCTACAGGGCTCTGAATTGTGTAATGAAGGTGTGTGTTTGCTTTTTTGTTTCAAATTTGCTTAATTTAATCATCAAAACTGAACTGATATGATCACACCATTTAAGTCTAGCTGATGCCACAGTTTTTAACAAGCAGGTGTGTTTGAGCTATTTAAAAACAAAGTGACTGTAATGTAGTTTTTGGAACCAAGGCTTAAATTTTCATTCAATCTGATAAAACAGTGAATGTACATGGCACCAGCCAATAAAATATCATGCATGTGATTTTCATTGGCGACTATGTACGATATGGACTACTCACATCCTGCTGCAGTGATGACACTGCATGAACGTCCCTGACAGTGGTCTCTCATTACCAGGTCAGACTGTGAAAAACACCTGGCTGACATAACTGTGTCACTTTTTCCGAACAATGCACATGTGCGCCTTGTTCTACTTCTAACAATGCTGATTTCCTTGTTTTGTCAGGTGGGGTGTACAATAGAGTCACATAAATGAAAATAGCTCACATCCTCCCCTGCTGCTTATTCACTGGGGGTGATTATTATTAGATGTAAGCTGTGTGAATGATTTGTAAAGGGGTCACAAGTGGGTCGAAGATGTTGTTCCTCAAAGTCAAGTTTTTGTCAAGAACTCCAGAGGTGCAGTTATATGATTTAAAAATGACTTTGTGTCTAGGGTACCTTGTCTTTTAACCCAGCCTGAAACAGAATTTCTAAATACTAATGAAGTAGTCAAAATAGGCCTTGGTAAGTTGCTGCACAAAAACAGTGAAGAAATGCAACAATTTCACAAAAGGTCACATAATTATTGAACATGATCGACTTCTCCATTTGTCTCCCACATGTAGCGGCTGATAACATAATGTACATGTCATGAAGACAAAGACAGTGGGAGGTCTGCAGCTGGAGGAGCAGATGCAGAGCTGGACAAACGGCGAACAGCTCACGATGCGTCAACCTCAGCAGGAATGAGCGACCCAAAGAGAACACAGGTGTAATAGATTTCTGGTGTCTATATTTCATGTAGAAAATTGGCTGGTACATCCAAGCGGTTTGATCTATGAGGGCCGTCGGCTTAAGAAAAAACCTTAGTAAATGTGTAATTTCTCCCTTGATGGAACACAGGCGAAAGGCTATTCTTCTTACTGCCCCCCTCGTTCGCTCCTTCTCTTCCTCCTCTTCCTCCTCTCCTCTTCATGCTCCTTGATGTCTCCATTTCATTACCACTCCTCCATCTATCAACCTTTCTATTTTTTTTTTCTGAGGGACTTTAACTAACACACAGTATGAGATCGTCATTACAATCGTGAATTAAGTTATATGTAAAAAGTGTATTTGAGTTGTAATTGATGCAGGTTTGTGACTTTTAAACTAAAGTTACAAAACAACAAAAGTTTGAATGAAATTTAAGTAAATCATACTATGCTCCTGTTTGTGAGGCTGGATGCTTGTTTATACCCTTTGACCTCTCTGCAGTTCACAGTTTGCCATGTGAGTGCATTGGGGAACAGAGACAGAGTAGCAGCATTATCAGAGCTGTACATGCACAAAAAACAGCAGAAGGAGTCCGGAGTAAATGGGGCGGAGGGCACGAGGCTTCTGATGTGTAAAAGATAGAGAAGGTCTCACTGTTGATCTATGAGTGTGACAGAAAGAAGATAGTGAGAAAAGAGAAGTGGAAGTGAAAGAGTTGCATACATATATTCTTTGAAAATGGAAAGGAAACTGTAATGGTACAACTTCATGAGTTCAATGTTTTCTATTTTGATTCTTTCTTCCCTGTGAATTTTGTTACTTTTTTAATATTTTGTAAAAGAGTGTCAATTTTATCCCACCTCCACTTCAATTCCTTCAAAACATTTTTTACAGTTTACTGTCAAAATAAATAAATATTCTTAAACCTAGTAATAGATTGCAATCTATCAGTTCAAATTTCTTTCAAAAAACAGCAGCACAGCAGAGAGGCCATACCACTTATACCAATTAAACACCAAATATTTGCCGAGTGAATGATAAATGAACAGAGGCCATAACATATTGCATTAAAATGAAGCTGCTGCTGCTGCCGCCGCCGGTCGCTGCTGATCGTACTACTAATAATGTGAGATCAGTTGTCTCTATCAGTGGTGGGCCGGGCAGGCCTTTTAATCATGGTCTAAGGGCTGCCGAGCCTCTCTATCATCATTGAACTGTGTCCTGGGCTAATTGTGGCTATATTTCACTGTCCCCATGGCCTGAGCTGCAACGATCGGCTGGTCTGCTGCAGGGCCACACACACCCTTTCACAAAAGGTACTCAGAGAGAAACAAAAGATGTGTTTAGATTACATTTACAGCAATAAGTGCACAATTAATCCAGAAGGGGAAAAAAAAAAAAAAGTAATTTACTGTGTCACTCTCATCACGTCTCACCTGCAGATGTCTCAGTGTCACACAGGATTGTAAAGCAAGACTCAGACAACATGGCTATAACTAATCTGTTTATCAAGAAAACTTTCTTCAGGTATTTTCAAATTTAAGAACATACCTCAGTTGTGTGTTAGCTCTTTTTTCTGTTTTTGGTCCTAAATACAACACTATTAAATATCACAGCAGCTACAAAGGACCAGTATCATTCCCATGCAGATAAAAAAGGTCAGTTTCTCCTTTGCTTCACCTTGACACTGAGTCATCTCTGACGCAGTAGGTTTTTATTTAGAGCTTCAGCTGCTGCCACCTATAGATTCATTTTGAAACTTTGACTTTTTGTTCTCAAAAGAAAAGATTGTGAGGTTTGTTTCCTGAATCACATTTGTTGCATGCCAGTGCCATCATTTACTCAGGGATGAAGCTGATTCTGATTAAACTACACTCAAACTGCTTCCCTCTGTTGCCTCTGTCAGGCAGCCTTCTCACAGAAGTGTTCTGGTCTCTTTCTGGAAACTAAACCATATTTGTGGCAACCATCTCTGGGTGTCTTTTGCTCTTAGTCATTTCCCAAACTTATCAAAACTAAGTTTGTGAACAAAAAGCATATTGGTTTTACTAAAAATTATGTGGGTGGTTTTGACTTGAATTGGTTGTATGGATGCATTTAGAGTGATGCCTGTAAAAAAAACACTTAGGACATAAATGTGTTTACAGTGGTGACTGAATATCTGACACCACTTACAGGAGTCTCTATTGTCTGTGGTTTCCAGAGATGTTCCAGTGCCACATTAGTGTGTTTTAGTATGGACATACGCAATACACATTTATGAGCGCATTTAGAAGCTCTTTGGCTCCCTGCAGAGGTTCTTGTTACAGCAGCTAATACATTTACACAAGCAGGAGCACACTCCTAAAAGAGTCAACACAGAGCCAACACAAGCCAAAGTAAAATAGATCCTGTAAAAAGCCACATAACAGTGTTAGCAAAGGAACTGTACTCCACAGCTGTCGGTTTCCTAAGTGGCATTAACACTTAACAGACAACAACACTTCAGAGTGTTGACTGCACTGGAAACTGAATATAAGTTATTATTATCACAATGGGATGAGCACACATTATTTCACAGTTTTGCAGGTTGTATGGGAATTATACCCCATTAAAAGGACATGAACATCTACTTTTACTGTTGGAAGCAATGGTATTTTTTGTAGACACTAAGACAGCTTGTTGACTGCTTCTGTACTGTTGTCTGAGGCCCATAATAGAAACTTCATTCTCATCTACCACTCTAATGTACTGACTCACAGCAACCGGGTACAGTCCAACATGAAAAGAAAAGAAAAAGGAAGAAAAACCTAAAACATCACATTAAATGATAAGAAATCTTGGGCTAGAAAACAGGTTACAGAAACTAGTCACTACATTCACTGAGCGCTTCCCAGGAACTATTCAGAGAGATGGATTGAGGCAATCCTTCCTTCCCATCAACCACCTCATTAGTCCCGCTCAGCCATAAAGCCGTCCCATCAGGCCATGCTGTCATAACTCACTTTACAGCATTGATTTTAATCACGGCAAATGTAAACATACGTATTATCAATATCAATGCACAAAATAACGCTGTAATATGCAATTACCAAGTGGCATTGATTTTTCTTTCCCCTCTTCCTTAGCCACCCCCTCCTTTTCTCTTCTCCCCGCTTCATTGTAATCATGGGATCGTCCTACTTTCAACTGATTTAATAAGGTTGTTATATATAAATATATATAGCAGGGAGGCAGGCATGGCTGAATATTACAGAGATGATTTTCATAAATTTCAATGGAGGGACAGGAGTGTATGAGTGCGTAGCCTGGAGCGAGGTGAAACCAGGACAAAGCAGGAGGACTTCGGGTGGTGAGCAGACAGACAGGACAACCACTGCTTTGACTTTTCACTATATTTTTACTTTTGTGTTTTTGTGTATATAATTAATCTACATAGAAGTTATATTATGAACATTTTATCACAGTCAGGATGTAATCTTGACATGGACATTTTTTGCATTTACACTATGTGAGCTATAGATCCTGTATTGTTTTGACTGAAGCTATACCAATAATATTATAATGTTTATAAAAAATCGAATGTTTGCACGATGTAGCCTGCATTTATTTACTTACTGCAATATTTAACTAAATTATAGTGACACATACAGGAGCCTCACTGGATCAATCTGCCACTGTTTGTCATTTACCCTTATCTAGTCACTTCTTTGTGGGACTCGGTACAGACTGGACATTGCAACACAAGCTTTGACAGGTGTATTGAGAATATCTTCTCCATTCTACATGACTGCTTCCAGTAAAAGCCTGATTGTTACCTGTCTGTGCATGAAATAGCTCAGAGGACACAGAGACAAAAGAGTGTCTGTAGAGAGCACTGCTGCAGAGAGAGAGAGAAAAAGAGGAAGAAGACTAAGGGGAAAAATCAAAGGTCTGGGACCAAACAGTGCTAATATATGGAGGAAAAACAACAAAAGCCAACTTGGTAGACACAGAATATGTTTTACTCTTTAGGTGTAGACTTTAAAGAATGAAAAAGCGGGCTGAATAAATGATTAACCATATCACCAGTGCAGTTTTTATATGACCAATACATCTCTGCCTCACTCAGAGCACAATGCCGCACTTATGGAACGTGCATAATCCATAACCATAAAGCCGGCATGGCAGAAGGCATGAACTTATATATCAAGACTTTTGCTCCGTATGATAATGCTCCATGTTGCTCACATATCACTGGGTCCATACATATAAACAGATGTCATACCAGTGCTAGGTAAAGTAAGAAATGGATTAATTGAGGGAATAAATGTAAGTAAGGAAAAATGCATTAGTACATACACTTTCACTATGCATTCACTATTCATACACTTTAAAATGCTTAAAAACTGCTGGGACTGTGTAGTTGTGGAAGAAAAGGTGAACTGTGAAAGTGTGTGTATCAAAGAGAATGATTCATTTAAAACCAACATATTTAGCACTTTTGAGTTTGATACTTTTTTGCATACTGCTCCCCCTGCTGTTGATTGATTGCCACTTTAAATATATGCATATGATGTGCATTAAAACGCACATTATCAATGCAGTGATAAATTACAAAGCAGTGCCTTCTCAAACATAAACCCACCTTGCTTTGTTGTTCTGTTCCATTCAGGACAGTCCTAATGAGGACAAAGTGCTCCCTGGTTGAGCCACAATGGCTCCGCTGACTCCAAAAAGAAGTAAAATGGCTGAATGGAAATGAGAGGGGCAAAGGAGGTCAGTCTTCAGCATCAATTCTCATATTACCACACACACATGCACCACAAGCGCACAAATGACTATTGCACATTGAGGTGTCACAGGCGCATAACGGTGACAGCAGCCATCTCTCTAGCCATCCTTCTCGTCTAATATCATCATTTGAATCTCCCCTTTTCGCTCTCTCATATCTTAATATTATCATCTGAATAGCCAGCAGGTGATGGGATGTTAGACCAGAGATCAAATTGAGGAAATGTATTAGAGAAAGTGGGATAACTGAACAGTAACCTTATAAGCATATCTGTGACAATAGATATAAATGGCCACCTATTTATTCATTAAACTCCATACCAATTTTCCTTTGGGATAAGACAAACTTTATGTTACAAATTAAAATCTACAATGATTAGTGTTTTAATATCTGCTATTTTACTCCAGCAGCTCCAACTGTCAAATCTTTAATGTGAAATACAGATCAGTTTTAGATATTCTAGTCACGGCCACACTGATTGTATTTTAAAGGTCTTATATTTTACTATTTTGAACATTATACAGTGTATTTTGGATACATGTAGGTTACCATATCACGTTTTGCAACATGAAACACACAATAATTATCTTATACAAGCGGTTTGGATGAGCTCTAATCATGAGTCCAAAGTGAACGGTCTGATTTGGCGCTGTCACTTTAAGGCTCAGCTCTCCCGTGTTGGCTCCGCCCACTTCCTGCCTGACGTCACGCTAGAGCTGCGCGAACTACTGGAAACAGACTGAAGTAAACACGGTACATGGTAGTAATAACTTTTTCAGCAATGGCTTTGAGAGTAACTGAGCCGTATATCTTCGACCCAGAGTCTGACTCTGAGTTTGAAGAACATGAGCAAACACAAAAACCTCGAAGGCTTCTACAAGACGTTTCTGCTTGGTAAATGAGAAACTATTTATTGTGTATGTTTCTATGGTGTAGCCCGTAGCATAGCGTGTGTTAACTGCTTCTGTTTATAGGTGCACATGAGGAAATGGCCGTACAATGCCTACTGAAGTTGAGAATGTATGCTGCCTGGAGACTCCTAAGGTAGCTGGTGTGCAGTGTATTGAAAGTAAAGTAAAAGTATTGACGGTAAGTAAGCTAACACAGTAGCAGCGATGCTTCTCTGTGTCTGAGCTGCAGAGCACGGCACTTGTTGACAGTGCAGGAGAGAGGGGCTGGAGGAGTGTGGAGGAGCACTTCCTGGAGAGGAGTGGTTTATTTCACATACTGACGTCATTGTGTGAAACAGCTCGTTGAAAGGACTGTAGCTCAAACTAAATAAATTACTTAACATGCGCAAATGAAACAAAACACAACTTTGGGTATGTGTTTGAGGTAGAAACAACGTTAGAACATGGTTAAAAGCTCAGAAAAGTCAATTTAGCATAATATGGGACCTTTAACCACCTCTACTTCCATGTTGGTCTGGCTAGAACTATTTCTTTAACCTTAATGAGTGAAACAGCACCCCCTAGGGTTTACAACACATTGTTTCTTAATTAGTTAATGCGAAAAAGCTGTGAAATTGTTCATGAATAATACTTTGCACGCTGCTTCTTTGGTGGATGTTACTACAGAATGTGAGCGGAAGGTAAAACAACATTATGGCCAAGAAACTTAGCAGCAACACCATTTCAACGGCAATGAACTAACAATTCTCCAAACTTAATGGATATATGTCTTGAAGAGCCTCAACACTATGGAGTTACTTGGGCCCTGGAGTAACTGTGGCAGTGCGAGAAACAGACAAAGTGGGTGAGTCCTTTACTGTGCAATTAGCATTTCATAACGGGAGGCTATTGCTACATTTTGCTGGTCTTTCTATGCCACATTTTCATCATTTAGTGTCACAAAGTTGCCACAAAATGCAGCTGCTCTCAGCACCATGGACAGGAAAACCATGATATTACTAAATTCAGAACCACACACTAGTTAAAAATTGCATATATACATATCATAGTGTCTGTCTAGCTTTTGAAACTCTCTAACCTTCGGGATGTTTCACCTGTTTAAGAATGATGAATGAGGACTGGTTTGCTTGACTGACTCATTACTGTATTTTTCTAGAGAGGAGTTGTGTGCGGTTTTGTGTGTGTGTAAGCTACTTTGTTTTTTCATTCTAATTTGGTCTTGCCTACAAGGTTGTATTGTATAATTACTGTACAATTTTCAGTAAATTTGTTTGAGATCAATTTTAATCAAAGCAATGTTCACACAGTCGTTCTTTAAAACACTACAAAAACCAACTTTAGTGAATGCTATATAACTGTGAGATAAGGTTAGGCTGCCAGACTCTTTGGCTCAGTGTGTTCTTGTGTTTATGCCGGCCACTCTGTCCTCACTCTCATCTGCTGCTTCCTCTGAGGAGTGCTAGTGAGCAGCACAGGAATCATAGAGCCATCAAAGGTTGCCAGCTGTAGGAAATGTCTTCATTTGCAGCCTGTGAGCCTGACACCTGAGCTCAGGGCTTGTGGGTGTGTATATGCATGTGTGTGTGTGTAAGTGATAGTGGGCCATGGCTGCTCCCCAGCAGGACTGTCTTTAAATTGTCTCTGTGTGTTTTATTGCCCTGTGTGTGTGCGGCTGTGGGCCTGGGTCCCATCCATCAGCATTAAGATGGCACATTACTGTTAATGAATGATATTTGTGTTCAGCGTGTATGTCAGGAGGGAGGACTAGGGAAGCAAAACAAGCCCTCCCCAATCACCTCAACTGCAGCCGCTCATTTTCTTTGTCAGCCTCTGGCCTGTTTTGCATTTTAGGAAAATATTCAGCCCAGACAAACTTCTCTGAGCTGGAGCACCAAAACAGACATTTTTTCTTTAAAAAGTTCCAAGATTACAAACAAGCTGTTATGTAAAGTGGATTTTTTTTTTTTTAATGATCACTTTTACAAACTCTGTAGGTCTTCTGAGGACAGCTCCATTTGGAGTGACTCTAAATATAACTTAAATACAGTAGACACATTATCTGCCAATTTCATTGTGCATTTGGAAGGATCGAGATGTATTATGATATTATCTAAAGTTCCATGAAATAATATTGTGCAAAAATAACATGATATTTTCAGTAGATAACATGACAGAAGAGTTACATTTAGCAGTTGAACTAGAGGAGCGTTCGTTCTTAATGTCACTGACTGCATCGGTGACAGACACATAAGGTACATTGCACTAAGGGGAAATTAATGTCAGAACCTGCTTATGCTTATCTCCAAGAAGCATATGAACAATGATAAATTGGTGACAATTTGGACTATCAAATTTTTGGGCACACTGGAGACAATGTCAGCCATTAAGTGTGAAAAGAGAAGAGAGAGGAAATATCAGGTGTCAGCTGGCACAGAGGGAGTGTTACTGTGAAGAAGCTCATAATCCACTGCTCACAAATTGTTATGAGGTTGAGAGCTGATGTAAGCAGAAGAGCTGGGGATTTATGAGTGAGATGGAGTGAGAACAAGGTGTCAGGAATATCCTTGTATGTAAATCCCTCACATCACTGAAACAATAAAGTTGGAAAAACTTTTGATGTCATTAGTGTTTTTAACACGTTGTTATTAGCTACTACCTTTTCAGTTGCTGCACAGATTCAGCATTGACCCTCTCTCTTTAAAGAGCCCTTTAAATAGATATTCTTTTTAATTTTACTCTCTTAAGTTAATAAGATGAGAAGATAAGTCCGCGGCCTTGTGTCACATTTTTTGCAGTCATTCTAAATGTTTCTCAGCTATCTGAAATGGCTTGGTAGAGTTGCACTAAATATTGGGTGAGGTCACACATGAATCCAACCCCAAAGACCTTGTAATGGAAATGAATTGCATTAACAGGGGTAAAACATAGTGCGAAATAATTTCTCCTGCTGGAAGAGAAGGGCTATGTGTACATTGGATAGATTTCTTGTGTCAAGCAGAGACTGTGATTGGTCACACAGACCCCCAGCAGATGAGCCACAGGCAGCAAACCTAGACTAAAAACTCAGAACATCATTTACGCAGACTCCATTCTTTCCATTTGTTGATAATATCACCAGTGTTTGTCATGACTGAAATTTAAGTTGTAAATAATCTAAGCATTAGGCAACACATACAAATAGCAGTTTGTCTTTATGTTTTGGCATAGACATCAATACTGTTGCCATTTTATTTGATATGAGATGCAATAAAGGAAAAGAAAAAAAAAGAAAAACAGTAAGGGAGGAAGTGGCAAGCAATCAAGTGAATTTTGACTGGCTCTATTGTCAGGATTGAACATGCATGTTTTTTTTCACCCCTTTGTGCCCTGCAGCTCAACCTCTTGTTAACCCCTGATGTCCATGTCCTGCTCTGTCTGCCAGTGTTTACTGCTTTCACCTTGACCAGCGTCAAAACATTGTATGAATGTGTCAGAGAGGAAACTGATATTACGTCAGGGCCAGGACACTTCCCACTACTGTGAAGAACCACTAATGAGCCTTATAATATTCAATTTTGTATATGCCTGGGACAATGAGGTAGAGCAACAGAGTATATCTGAAAAAAGAGAGGATTGAGGAAGAATAAAGCACGTCTGTGGGACTTATGCAGTGTAAACATCCTGTAGACATCTGTGACTCACTCTGTCTTTGTCCTTATCAAACAGCTGGACAGCAGCATAACTGTTGATTCACAGTTAATTCATCCTCTGGCGTAATTACTGATCATTTATTCTATGGGCTGTTGTACAGTTTATTAGTCAGGTATCAGAATTCATTTCTCTTTTTAATTTATTGTGTAAGCTTTAATTCTTTTATGTTTCTGCACATTCATGCCAGGACATGCTGGACATAGTGTTCTCCTGTATATTTAACATCAAAGAAACATTTAGTTTAAATTTCTCATCTTGTGTTGAATTCAGTTTTTCAAGTGTATAGTCTACAGTTTACCTTAAAATAATAATTCAAAGACATCCACTACATCCCCTTTGAAAAATGCTTAGCAAAAATAACAAGAATAACAAGAATAATGCAAAATCTTGAAAAACATGGCCCTTGAATAGAGGCTCAGGACTGACAGGAAGTATGGGAGTCAGAAACAGGAAACAGGAAGTTATTAGCCAGGATGATCTGGAAACACAGGGCTGTGGAGTACATCAAGTAAAGAACAACAACACTTCACACACTGCACCTGGTTTTGTGTCTGAGGAAACAGACAGATCCTAGACCTGGCTGGACTGACAGTCAGCCCAGAAATTACAAAGCTTGTTTGTGAGCATAAGAAGGGAACAGACCATTGAGTGAATGTGTTTGAGTTGGGTTTGATCATTTAGACACACACAGAGGAAACAGATGAATGAATGGAATAATAATGTTAACAAGCAGGCTGTATTTTCATCAAATCTGTACTTGCTGGCATTGTGCATTCAATCAATAACATGCAACAAGAACAAACGTATGGCTTCTGATCACATTATAGCTGTTACATGATATGCCTAAATGTACACTAACAATGGCCTGACCAGTCTTCACTCAGAAAGTCCTGCATTCTAAGCTAAACATTTAAAGTTTCAAATAAACAAGTGTCCAATAAATTATACTTTGTTCTGGTGAGCTACATTGGCTTAAACAACTTAAAAAACAAATCATTTCAACAATTGAATGAAGAGCACACAAATCGACTCATAGGCTCCTGCATGATTCACTGTTCCTTGAATAGATTTCTATCAAACAGGTGTTTCCTTTGACACAAAGCTGGAAACGAAGAGCTGGAATCAACTGGTGGTGTGTGTCTGAGTGTGTCCAGCAGACACCTGTGTCCTCTGCTGCTCTGTTTATGTTCACTAGCTTCTGCATCCTGTAGACACGTGTCTGTTTGACTGCCTCCTGGCCAAACAAGCACTGACAGGTTTTGTCCTAATTTTAGTTTAATAAACCAAGCATATTTCTTATCGGTTAGAGATTGTAGACACATTCAATAGGCCCTTTCTTACCTGGTGACTAGAGCCTTACGCACGAGAGGACACGAGAACGATCGACAGCCAGACCTTGAGTGGGTGTCATGGATAGTCCTTTTCTCCTCTCCATCTTTTCTCTCTCCTCACTGCCATCCCTCTATCCAACCCTCTAATCCTGATGGTGTTAATTGAAAGTCAGGAGAGGGCACTCTTGCGGTTTCATTATTAATTTAACACTCAGGGTAACTTAAAGTGCAATTTTCACCCACATGTGGAACAGAAAAATCAATGGCCACAACAGCAGCAAGCATCAAGGTTGATTACTGATGCACAGGGAGAGATGGGCAAGACACCAGCTACTTGAAAAGAAAGAGTGACGTGTGTGTTGGGTGTCTGGGTGGTTTTGGCTAAGTGTGTTAGATGTTTCGACTCGGTTTTGACACCTCTTTCAGTAACACAAAGCACTGGGTAAACACAAAGACATCATCAGCTGATTAAAAATGACATCTGATGTTGACCAAGTGTATTTATTGTTGTACACAGGCCATACAGTGAAATTGCCTTTGCGTATGTGTATTTCCTGTCCAGCCTTAATTGGTCACATGACTTGTGCCTTATTACCTCGAGCTGCTCATTGGTGGGCTCTCAGCTGAGGATTAAATGGAGGGAATAAAGGTATATTGCTCAGTAATGCAATCTGTCCTCCGAGTTGAGAGATGAGCAGCCTGCCCTTTGCGCTGAGCGGACTTACAGATGATTTACAGCAAGCAGATGGAAAATTCTAATATGTTAGCCTAACCTCGAATGGCTAAGAGCTAATTTATTTCAAACCCTGCACAAGAATTGCAGTTTCTTCTTGGGATGCCCACTTTTCCGTCTCTGAACTCACTTTGGACCATCTTTGTATCTATACACAGCAAAAGAATGTAGAGAGACAAAAGCCTAAAACCAAAGTGTATTCAACCCACAGCAATTTATGCCCTCACTGAAGTCACAATTGAACTCCATTAATGGTGTGGCAATTAATTGAAAATGTGCCACTCTGCGGTGAGGTAAAAACACAGCAGAAAAGAGATAAAATGACAATTTACTGTGAGGATATTCTCTGCCAGGAACACTTTTCTTCTCAGCCAGCTGTGATATATGCCTGTACTTTATTTTTGGCCATTTCGAGTGCTTTGCACATTAATCTGGCTATTCTAATTTATAACCAGGACATTATGGGCTTGATACTCAATTACTCTTTGATGGAAGGCCACTAATATCCCTATCCTTGCTGCATTCAAAGACAAAATAAACATGCTTGCTATTCCTAATACAATGTAAATGCAGTGCACATCAGCTTTGCCCACTCCCCCTCGTTTGCATGGAGCTAGATGAGGTATTTGAGAATGATCAGCCCTAAGTGGACATGTCTGTCTTGATAAACACTTTATGCAGATCAGCTTGCACTTGTTTTGCCTTGCTTAAGAGAGGCAGAGAAATAATACCTCTCTAATTGACCCATTTGGCTGCTGTGTTGCCCACAGGAGGAGGCCTCGGCTTTTAATGTTTGATCGGCCTAATTTCCCCAACACATCATTAGCGGCCATCTTCAGCCCTGACTCTTAATAACCTCTTTATGAGGCGAATGGATGCGGTTAAAAGTCTTTGTCTCTCTCGTCTCTCTCATTCCTCTCCCAGACTCCTCTCGTCTTCCTAATTAAGTCAGATGTTCAAAAATATGGTAATGGGTCCTGAACCTGTTTTGACTAAATAAGCAAGCATTTCTTGGACCTTTCCTCCATTTACATAATTTCATTATCAGGTAAAACACACTAATTGTTGAGGTTGCCTGTTTATGAGTGAGCACTTGGGCACAGTGAGCCAGAGCTTGTTGGCCAAAATGCTGCATAATTACAAAGCAAGTGGTTGTGCTCTGGAGCCAAGCCGTAGACACAGAGGCCAATAGATTCCTGAGCCCTGGCCTGGTCATTGTGTTCCAAGCAAAGCTAATACTGAACACTGAATCTTAATTATACTTTAGTGCTATCTATTGTGTCAGCAACATGAGATTTCTGTGCCATTAGCAGGATTCTTAAGAAGCTCTTAACAATACTTAATGACTCTTAAAATGGCTTTTTCTATTTACATTCATAGAAGAAAACGGTGTATGTCAGTGTCTGGTTTGCTGCCTTTTAATGACAACATGTTTACATCCTGCTTGTTTTCTGTGAGTGTGTGTGTGCATGTGTGAATATGCTTCCTTTCTGAGCCTCCCACAGTGTATTTTTGTAGATTGCACACAGCTGTGAGCCGCTCTCCTTGTATCACGCCACCAAACTTCCCTTTAGCAGCAAAATAACATCATCTCACTTGTTACAGTTGATGATTACTGAGGCCAACTGATAAGGATACAGCTGTGTATAGGACTGGCCACTGCACACTCCACTATGATGCTCAGCTATTTAAACTGGGAATAGAAAAACCTGCCTTGTTTATCTAAAAGTGTGTCTGTTTAAGCTGATTCTGCTAAATGCACACCATATTGCATTTGTAATTTTGGAGTTATAGCCTGGTTTTCAGTTGTAAATCCTTTGGCTACAACTATATTAACTGGAGAAAAACAAACAAAACTTTTTTGTTGAATTTTGTGTTGTTCATGTGTTTTTAGATGAATTTAGTCTACGACCACAAACCTGCCAACATTTCCCTTTCTACATTACCTCAGTACTTCCTCAGCCATTTTGTTCACATTCAGTCACTTGCACTTAATCCCACTTGTCCTTAAAGCATGTTTTAGTGCTGAGAATAGAGCAGAGTGCTTTTATCAAGGACTCTTGATTTAGAAATATAAACCATGATCTGCATGTGACATGTAATTACCCACAACTATGGCACCTTTTCTCACCGATTTATAAAAAATAGGATAGATACTGGACACAGAGACCCCTCCTGGTGGTGAGCTTCTCTGTTTCACACAATCAGCTGCCGGCGCATAGCTCTTCATCAGGTGCTGGCCGTCAGGACCTTTTGCAGCCGATTACCTTGTCCCCTGATTGCCACTATACACGGAGGGGGAGGCTTTTTTCCTTACAAATTAGTGGATAAATAGATACCCCCCCACACCATTCGCCCCCACCCCTCTACCCTTCTCCACCCATCCACCCTGTGCCTAATGACGGGGGCTGGGGAACAGTAATGAAAAACTATACATCACAATCAGCCGGACAGTCCTATTCATGGCTATGCATTATGCTCACTAGTCATAATCATCGGCACCGTGACAGAAGGAGAGGTGTGGACCGAGAGAGGAGAAAAGAAGAAGAGATGGTGTGAAATGATCTGGAGAGGAAAGGGAATAGTAGCAAAGGGAAAATCAGACGACAGAGAGGAAGGTAAAGGGAATAAAGCTCATTTAGGGTCTAGTATTACCTCTGTAATGAATACACTGCAGTGAACAGCAGGACTGCTGCTCTACAGCCATCATACCTGTCTCACAGATGACTTTCTGCGTTAAAAAACAATAGTGAACAATACAGTATGAAGTTCCAACGCCACATGAAACATTGACTTTTGTGTTGATTTTTATTTATGAATGAACTATTTAATCATGGAACCTTTACTTATTTACACTACATCAAGTTTTTTTTATTTTTTTTTGCAAACCAAATATTCTACCAGGAACAATGATTAAACAAAGTATATCCTTTTCCTATGCACTCTAACCTTTAGACTTCTACATGCAGCCCCTCTTGACTTTATCTGGAGGGGTATCATGGTACTGGTGCTGACCTCCACAGATCCTCCAGAGGATCTCCAGGAGTGGGCGTGATGTCGTTGTGCACGTTTGTGACGTTTGTATCGTGTTTCTGAATCTGCGAGTGCAGTGTGCAAAGATCGACTAACCAGGTCGAGTTCACTCTCTTGTCCACCACCTTCCTGCTGTAAACACTCAACTTTTGGTTGCAGTTGTGTGTCATATTCACATTCACATGCTCTGACACATAGACAGTGTGTGTGTGGATGAACTTTGAACTTTGAAAAAAAAAAACAGAATAAGAAGAACCAAAAATCGTAGTATTTTTGGTTTAATATTTGATTTGATTGATGAATGATTGCCACGACAAGGCTTAGGAGTCATGCTAAAAGAATAAAAAGGCATAGTAAAATGGCAAGTAATTAAAATTTTCCCTGTTCCCTACAAACCAACTGTTTCTGGAGCTTGTTAACTCTGCTCTACATTGGCCCCCGTGCTGCCACTGCACAAGTTACAGTACTTCTGCCATCCACCACAAACACAGCAGACATTAGAAAATGCCTGTGCAGTTTGTTTGTACCGGTTTACATGTGTTTGTGTAGAGGAAACAGTGAGCAAACACGACTGACAAAGTGACCAACTCAAAGCCTCGAAAAAAAATAAAGGTACGGCTGGTACACACACAAAACAAGCACCCAGAATCCTTTGGGAACGCTTTGTATTAGGACAAAGCTGTGTAATAAAAGTCTTTTTCGCATAATCACTTTGACTGCACCAAAAAACTAAAATACCCCGGGGACAAATAATAAGGCCCCCCTCATCAAACGTGTTGTGAGCGTCTGGTGCCAGGTGTTTGTGTGCTCAATAAGTTTATACACATGCAACACAATAAGACAGGAACGATTTCACACACTTGCAGCCACACACAGCTCGGCACACCTTCCCACATTGGCGTGCTTTTATAGACTGGTCGCTTACAAGCCGCCAAATGTCAGTACTGTTGTTAATCCTATACAAGCGGCCTAATGAGACCATACTTCACACTCTCCTTTGAGGGTCGGAGTGTGTTGCCGTGTCTATGAGTGGCGACGCATGCATGTTTGATGTGTTACGTCCGCGCGTGTGTGTCACCCCTGACCTTGTCCTCACCCACATCTCATTCCATCTCATTAAATATGTATATCTTATCACACTGCCGCCCCGCAAACCTTCCTTTTCTAACACACACAGGAACCTATTTGCATGTTGTAAATTTCGACAAGGGATTGGGAGTTTTAGGGTAATTCAAAGAGATTTCATTCCGTGGCTTGCTTTTAGTTGTAGTGCTGCACAATATATTTGAAAATGTATCATTATCACAAAACAAAGATATCTGCATAACACATGGAGATTGTTTTTGTATCCCTTGTGCCGAGCAGTATATCAGATTGAACCTTTGCCAAATTCAAAGCAGATACAGATTGACAGCTTTATTCTTGCTTTATTACAAAATCAAAGTAACCAAAAATTAAGATATTGCATTTTTTGTTGTTGTTTGTTTTCTTATTCTGTGTTGTGTTGTCCTAATATTAAGATTCTACTGTCCTATATATGTTGCTGTTTTTGTGTACAGTGAATCGTGATCGAATCTGGCCTAATGAGAATGATGTGCTACAGCGATAAAACGTGGCTGTGGCCTCTGTAAAACACAGAGCATCCCTGGCATTAATTATTGACCGGGCTGCGGCGCCGCTGGAGGGGTTTACAAGGGGAGAAAACATTACTCTGACCACCAGTATAGTTAATCACCACGGGACGCTGAATGGTGCCGCGCAAAAGGGATGCACATAAAAATGAGGATCTGTGTGAGTTGGGCTGGCCTGTCATCAGTCTGGAAGTCTAACCATACACCTAATTAGATCAGGTAACTTTAGTTTCATGGGTTTTGTCTCAAGTTGAGGATGCACTTGTGTGATTGATTTTGGCTGCTTTGTCTTGACTCT
The DNA here is from genome assembly GCA_036850595.1 of Rhyacichthys aspro. NCBI lineage: Eukaryota > Metazoa > Chordata > Actinopteri > Gobiiformes > Rhyacichthyidae > Rhyacichthys > Rhyacichthys aspro. The sequence goes on from CM072164.1 coordinate 8,983,576, forward strand.
GAGAAGCAGTTTTGAGCTGATTCTGGAAATTAACCAAAACAGTTTCAGGTTGTTATAGACACTTTTATCTGATTAAATTGGATCGAGTTTACCTCTAAAACTGATATATAAAATCTGTTATTCAATATTTCTAACAGTGATAAGATTTAAAAAGAGAAGATGCTTAGTGATGCACAAAAGCCAATGAATTCCACTTAATATTTATTTGATTTAATATTTAGAGACAATATTTGTATTTTCAAGTAATAATCTACTTGAGGACGACACTTAAGGCATGTCGTCCAACTGTGTGGTTCACGAGCCTGGTGAGTGCTTTATCAAACATTATTGGAAGCACGTTTTAAAGAGAAACATAGACCAAGGTGACTGGCAGCCGGAGCAAAGCCATGATCGATGGCCAAACATGGAATCAGCTTGTGTAAATGTGTGTGTGTGACTGTGAATGTGTGAAAAGCCAAAGCCAAAACAATGGCCCATCAGATTGAAACTGACTTCACCTTGTATCTTTTGGCCCTGGCCTGTGACAATAGATTGGACAGGAAATCCAATAGCGAGAGGAGATGAGGACAACCACATGGAGGAGCACACAGACACAGTAAACATATACTCCTACTGTGATGTGTGCTGTGACATTACCATTCTTTTTGGTAACTGTATGATAAGTGTTTTTAATACAATCACATGCTTTGGGACATGCCTTTGTGTATGTATCTGAAAAGTGTGTTTTTTGTGTGTGCCGAGTGACCTGCCCCATTTTAATCTGTGGCAGAGAGAAGATGTGGTGAAAACCATTATCTCCGTCTCCCTGTCGCTGATAACAACCCGCTAATCTGTTTGCTGCAGGTATTGAACAAATGCATTTGGGCCGTGGATGGACAGAGAGAGAGGGGAAGGAGGGGAAAAATGGGAAGATGGAAGCTGCGGTGTAACAGAGAAAGGCTGATGAAAAATGAGAGGATGAGGAGGATGTGAAAACTTCAATGACAGCGGTGGCCTCTCAGTAACAACAAAGACGAACAGAGAAATGAGAAAAGAGAATGAAAGAGAGTTAAAGACAGGGCAAAAAGATGAGAGAAATTAAAGTAATGACAGAGACAGATTAAAAGAAATGAGACTAAATGAAACACGGAAGAAACAAGAGAAAGAAAAAAAGAGGAAAAATCAATGTCACACGACTGTCCTTTGATAGGAAATGAAAAACAGAGGAGTTTGTAGCTGGCCATATGGGGCTGCTGCATGTTCAAGGGTTTTTGAAACAAATGCAGTACATGCCTTGACTTTTACGTGCTTTTTAAAGTCATGCTACTATCCTTTAAATGGATGTAGTCATTTGGACGGGACAGTATGGCTAAATCAGAACTGAAATACCACCAGGCTCACACTAGAGGGTAAGGAGACATTAAAACAGTTCAAATGAAATGATGATATTCTAATGATAGAGTCTACGGTTATTTGAGCTAGAGCTAATTGACTCACTCACATTTTATTTTGTGTAGGTCACGCAAACCTTTTCTGTGATGGTGGAACAAATGCTTGACAGATCACATTTTCTATCTTCAGATTTAAGTGAGCAATATTGGTCTTTTTCCCAATCCTTAGTTGTGAAAACACTTGTAATCACAATTTCAATTTTATCCACATTTCATTGTTCACGATAAAACTTCATTATCTACGTCCCTTAAATAGCCCTAAACTTCTGTACTATTTTTAACCATTATGTGACTAATTCTCCTCCAGTTGCCATGTGTGAGGGGCAGCTGTGGCTCGTGATGGTTGGGGGTGGGTGGGTGTTACTGTAGCCCCCGAGGCTAGCAGTTAACCTGAGCTCAGAGACCCTCTATTATGAAACGCTGGGGATTGCAAGAGTGTAAAAGAGGTGAATAGGTTACAACTCATCATCCCGAATGATACGTGCATCATCGGTCGTTTCTTTTTGCTGCTCTGACCATTGTTTTTAATCTGCTCCGAACAAATCCACTTTTTGTTTTGCTAAATTTCCATTCTGAGTTTTTATCATTAAATCTCTCTGCGTTGACTATCATACCTTCAGCTCTTTGCTCCCTCCCCCCTGTACTGCCGAGGCCCAGGGGCATCGTCGGACTGCAGCGGCTAACCCTTGTATAACTTTTCCAATTCCAATTCCTGCTGGATTATGGCACAGTGGTGACGAGGGGACATTTCCTCTATCGTTTTATATTTGATTCAATGGCATGATTATTGCAGTTGTGTGGATGGAGGAGGTGATGATGTCGACTGGGGACAGAGACCTTGACCTCACCCAGGGGACAATGGACAGTCTAGTACTTTACTAAATTGTGACTGTGAATGAGTAGAGATATGTCCTGAAATCTAAATCTACACACACACACTGACTGAGCCCACCCCCTCTCGCCCTGGGGTTAGGGGCTGAAGATGGCTGACATGGAGATTGGTTTTTAGTTAAATGTCAGTGGAGGTGAAAGTACTGCCCACAGGCAACCCTCTCTCTCTCTCTTTTCAAGATCTGTGTCACTCTTTCAGAGCCTCTATGTCTCCTCATCGTTCCCTGATACTATTGATATTCTGCATATCAAATCTTCTTGTACCTCGTTGTCTTTTATTCCTCTCTATCCTTACTTTTTTTTTTTTTTAAGTGCACATTTGCTCTTATAAATCTGAAAAAAAGTTGAGCTAAATGTGGATGTAATACAGCTACACTGAAAACTGTTGCTATTTCACATGAAAGGTCCGTTAAACACAAAGCCAGGACTTTGTGACAGCAGTCCAGTCCCTGTAGAGCTGGGTTTGGGCTGTACTCAAATAAGTACTCTTAAGAGTGCTTAATTGTACTTAACTGTACTTTTAATGTGCTGTCATTTCATTTAAATAACAGAACATTGAGAGTTTTACCATTCCATTTAAATATGAAATGTGCTGTCATTTTGTATTTAAATGAACTGATAGCACTTGTAACTTAGTTTAAAATCTTTTTTCCAATTGAAATTGTGTGTTCAAACAAAGAAAAAAAACAAAAAAAACAGCGATATGTAGTAAATTATTGCACAAGTGACTAACTGCAATATGTGGCATACTTTGCAGCTGAGTGTGACTGTGGCAGTTAAGTCACTCCAACACTGTGTAAACTAAAGTTACAAAGATACGCTGTGTGCTCTTAGTGCATAAATCATAAAAAGAATATTTCAATTCTGTTTCTTGTGGGGATCTGACAGCTGAATAGTGCCAAGAGTTGGCATAAAAATCCTTTTGCAAGCTGGCTGTGTACACTGCACATTTGAATACTAGTCTGTTTGTGTGCGTGTACATGTGTTTGGTCTGTCCTGTCTAAACCCTGAAGTGTCAATCAGATGGGAGTGACAGTCACCACGCTGGTGTTCACAGCCCCAGAAGGGTCACATACTGTTATTCTGAGCTCGTGTCCTGCAGCATGTTATTGTCCCAACGCTGGCCTTACGTTGTCTGTCCACCAATCTGATCTCACGGACCACTAAACCCCAGCTCTGCCCCTAACTGTGTGTGTGGTTGTTGCTGGAGCGCTGACTGACAGCTGTCACAAGGACTGAGCAGTAACAGACCAAACGACCTGTATGTGCTCAGTGTAAGGCCATGCACCCTCTGTTTGAGTGCCTCTGGACACTCCAAAATGTCAGTGTCTGCTAGCTGTTTAGCTGTTAGCCACACTAGACATACGGTTCAATCACACACATGACCAATTAAGATTCTTGCTGACTGTCTTTGCTTTAAGGGGATTGCACCATCAATTGACAACCAAATATGGCAGTGACATGTTTCTAAATAACTGGGGTGACAATTACACGATTAATCAATGATAAAACCTCACTATGGCTGCTATTTATAGTGGGATCATTTGAATGTTTAGGCTTAGGAGTCAGTTTTTAAATTACAAAACCAAGCCCTCATTAAATGTTTACATAATCTTATTTCTCTTTTCCACACATCTATTCTTTCATTCTCAAACAGGAGTAAGGCAGAGTGCACACTGGACACTTGGCAGTCAATCGTGCGGCTCACACTTTGTCTCCAAATCAGACCACCATTCACATTCACATCACAGTTATTTTATTCCAGGATAGGTCTTTGGACAGTGAGAGGAACCTGAGAGGAGCCGGATGGCACGAGGATCGAGTGGCGTACAAACCAATTTTGTCTTGTGAGATTTTATTTTGTCAGTAATAGAACAAATAACCACACATGACCTTAAATCATGTCTGAGTACATGAGCTTTAGTTTTGACAGCCAAAGCCCTTTTACTGTAATTATAATTTCCCTTTAATGTTTGTCCACTTGCCTCACTCAAGTGCTGTGCCCATTTGAAGCAAAACACCATGGGACTGGGATGGCAGGAGAGTGCTGCAGAGGCAACAAATGAGCCAATTTGGAGACACAAATGGCCTGGCATAACACTTTCCCATAGTTAAAGTCTAGAACAATGCACATAGGCAGCAAGTGAATGTGACATTAGTGTTTTGGAGTGTACCCAGTGGGCCAATAGGCTGTCTGTCTGCACATGTGTGTGTTGAGGCTGTGAATAAATAATGCAGTAAACATGCAAGAGCAATTTACATAACTCCAACATATCGGTTCAGTACGAAGCCTTGGTCAAACTTACTGTCACTCACAATACCTAACAAAACATGCTATTGAGCGTACTGTCATGATTGGTACAATTATGGAAAATCTGTTTAACCTATGCAGTACCATTACGCTTTAACATTTTTTCCGGTGTCGTCAGGGGCAGTGGTTTGAAAACGGCAGAAATGTTGATTCTAAATATAACATAAATTGAATCCTCTAGATCAACTGTTTTAACTCCTCACATACTGTACTCCTTTCCACAGAGAGGGTTCAATTAAGAACCAATTTGCTGGAGAGCTACTTGTTGCTAATCTGATTGAGTGTCAAGTCTCTTGGCAACCACCTTGCTCTTTAGTCAAATAACAGTTTGGACTTTAAATATTCCTGTTGACAAAACTTGGTGAAACAGAACATTTAGAAATTGTAATTAATACATGGACAGAAGAGTGTATTGTTAAAATGACATATTAGACATTGAGGGAAAACAAAGTGAAACTGAGGCCATTTTAAGCAATCTTGAAAATTTCCCCATAATTCCAGATAATCCTGCAGCCAACACGACCGTTTCATGCCAGCGGCTGCCACCTGATAAATGGTCGTCCCTTGTGTGTATAAACAACAGTCCCTCTTTTGCCCAAACATACGCAGAGGGGGTTCTGCTCCCCATTCTAGCCCACTAATTCCTATTCATTTAATACTGCCACCAGGACAGTGTGTAGCATAGCCTGGCCCCAGACACCAGCCATTCATTATTCTGTTGCTTGCTTTATGAATGGCTTACAGGTGGATGTTACAACTGCAACGAAGCAACATTGCTCGTAAATCACTGCACAACCAATACACACTGCATTTCAGGAGAGAGGGCCTGAAGAGACGTGTTTGTCTTGAAACTGTTTAATTAGTAATGAGGATGAATATTTGTCTGTACCTGTATTGGAGAGGGAAAGCAAGACACATCACACACTGAAGCAACTAGGCTGGAGTTTCTCCTTGTTTGGTGTCCCACTGTTGTTTCACTCCATAGGCAGCCAATGAATGAGATATGTGTGAAGCCATACCAAACCACCAGGCAGCTTTTTAACAGTCTGTGGTATAACTAATAGATCTCACTCTGTTACATTTGTCACTGTGACACTTTCTCCTATATTGAGTTACACTCCAGGGCCCATTCCTTCTTCCCCTTTGTGCTCCTCCTCATTCTGTCCATCTCTGCTCTCCCTAACCTTCTCTATGTTTCTCACATGGTGGCTACAAATCATGCAGCGGGAACTTCTCATACAAACTGAGACTGGCCTACCAGAACAATGCACTTTTCTGTGACATAGACACCTACAAACTATGATGGATAACAAAATAATCCTGTTCTGTGGCAGTTCTCTTATGTTTTACTTCAAAACCAAGACCACACCAACACTTTCTCAAATATATATGTATTTTATTTTACTGATTCGTAGGCCACTGTGCTATTGGTTTGTCTTATCAAGTTGCTAAAAAATGTATTGGTCCATAATTGCAAAGCCAAATTTAGGCTACTTAGGCTTTTGTTCTAATAAACCAGTGATGACTATGACATACCTTTGTTTAAACTGACCCAGATGTTGTTAGTTGTTATTAGCAACTCTAGCAGCTTGTGCAGTGCCAAAGTGCTGCAAATGAAGTACCTTAGTGTGCAAAATGAGACCAAATGCAAAATATGGTATATATTTTGGAACATGGCACATTGAAAATAGATTGTAGCAACTACAATAATCTTGAGCTTTATCCATTTACCCCGTTACGTCTCCTCCGATAAGGTTTTAGCTCAGAGCATGTTACTTTGCTGCAGTAAGTGATGAGCGGAACAGTGACCCCAGTTAAATGAGAGGCTTTCATGGAACAGTTACAGCAGCACACCTTTGCTAGCACTTAGAGACTAACCAACCTCTCTCAAAAGCAGCCAGCTGTGTGCTTTGGACTAACTATTTGTAAAAAAAAAAACAAAACACACACACACGCACCATGATTCATAACCCAGTGTGTGGCTTTTTGACACAAAGGCAATAGGAGCAGCAGCCTGTACAAGCCTGGACTTTTATTTCTTTCAATTTGTCTTGCTTAAAAAACAAACCGGCCGTGAGCCAGTGAATAAATAAATAAAGCTGTAGGCACTGAGGGAGGGAGAAAGGATGGATGAATGGCCCCGTCTCGCCACTGAGCAAAGGTACCGGGGGGTAGCCCTGCCTGCCTTGGAGAAAAACGTCTTGGAGCTATGTGTGTGAGGTTGTGTGTGTGTACGTATATGTTTATGTTTTTGTCTTCTTGCCGTCATGAGGTTGTCTTGTTGGGGGCTTGTTGTAGTGTTTGTATAGTGTGTACACTTGGAATATATGTAGAAAAACTATTTTTGTTTAAGCAATGTTTGCTAAAACTTACAGTGTTTACAAGTTTGGTAAATAAAGTGTTGTACATTAATCAGATAATGTTTACCAGAGTCAGCTATTTATTTATTTTAATTTAATTGTAAAATTCTATACTGCACAAAGCCATGGTGCCTTTTTGTAACAGTAGCTGTCAGTTTTTCCTTGACTAAATAATTTTATATTACATTAGTACATTTTATTCATAAAAGATGCAACAAAACATAACTGTTGATATCACCAGACCTGGAATTAAAAGAAAAAAAATCATTAGCTTGATTATGCAGCTGACAAAGAGTTCTGAGGACTATAAAAAAAAAAAAAGAGAAGTTCTCTTTTTGTTTTTTTTGTTTTTTACATAGTTACTCCTATATGCATGTAAGTAAATCTTCTGTTCAAAGTATCAGTTTTAAACTTTTGTTGTATTATTCATTGCTTTTAATAATTTTTTTTTCATTGAGCCTTTGTGTTTAGTGTGTTTTCCCACACAACTTATCCCTCTAGGGGTTGTGGGAAAGGAATTATTATTTAAAAGTAGGTAGAGCAAACACATAAATGTCTCATGGTCTTATTCTCCACCTCCTGCTCTACACTCTGCCTCTTCAGGCTTCCTGGACTCCCCTCTGCTTTAAATACACACTTTCCTGACAACAACAAGGCATTGATCCCAGCTGTCGCACACAAGTACAGCAGTACAAGTTAAAACCCAAGAGACTGTTCTTGTGGAAGTGGATTAAGGAGGGCACAAGACTTATGTGTGTTTGTGTTGATGGCCAGGACCATAAACAGAGTATGTTTTATGACAACTGTACGAGGCCTTTGAGAGACTGTCCAGTTCAATACTTCATGACAAACACCAAGATTTGCTGCGTTGACAAGATGTAGAGACACAGTTCAAGTACTTGTGTTGTGTGTGGTAATGGTCAATAGAATCAATAGAACTATATTTAGAAAAAAAACTGAGTGTTAGAGTCAATTTATGTCTCAAAAATTCCCTTCAAATATCCAACTCAGGGATTTTTCTTTTGAAAAGTATACGAACGCATGATGATTTTATTCTCTTTGTGGATTCTGGTGAACAAGGTCCTGTGATCTGATGAATGTATTTAAACTTTTTTATGGCTATGGTATATAGGCTATGCAGATACCTTGTTCTTATCTAATCTAGTATTTGTCAACAATAACACACATAGATTTGGATGAATAGTGCATCAACATGGAAAGGAATAAAAACAACATATGTGTCCAGCAACAATAAGCATAAACACTATGTGGCATTTCACATTGTCATCATTGTAAATGATTGATTCTATTGTTCATTTTCTTTTACTTAATGTAATTTGTTAAAGTTGGAGAGTGTAGTTTTTAACCTTTTTTGGTAAAATCAAGTGATCAGAGTGGAAAATACAAAATAATCCCTACTTCTCTCTTAATATCAATTGACTATCAACATGTCTTAATCATGAATTGTCCATGAAAAGCAACAGTTAGGTTTCCTTTTCCTTTTTCTTTTTAACCTATATGTTTGCAAAGACTATTAAAGTTATTAAAAATATCACAGGGCACACCAGTCTGTGCCTGATCCATACAACATGGTCCAATTAACACCACCTTAATTGGCGCTCAGAGCAGACCCCCCACACCATGAGCAGAACCTCGGAACATCACCCACCTTTGGACTCAGTGAATCAAAGAGCAGACATCTCTCAACAAGGGAGTAATTGGCCTGACCCTGCGACCTCTCGTGCCTTGCATCAGGGGTGCATCAAATCAAAATGAGCCCCTACAAGGCACACCCACACGGCTAACTAGCTCCTCGGTTGGTTAGAACACAGATGTGCACTTAATGTATACAGCGACACTCACAAAGATGTGTCATTAGTGGCTGTGCTGCGCTCATCGCTCATTAGACACAAACTAGGGAGAGATGTTCAGTGGATGGGGAGGCGAAGTGGCTGCACACACAAACACACACACAGCACATATGGGTGGATGCAAAAAGCACTGGGTCTTCATCTAGTGAAGAAGCTACAGGGCTAATAAGGCAGTGTTGCAAATAGAGAAGAAAGAAGGAGGAGAGGGCAGAAGGGAACGATGGAGAGACTTCCATTCCTCCCCGCTGTTTAGAGGAGTTCAGATTGATGCTAGGACACAAAGATTGGGCCCACTTTAATTAACCTACCAGGAAGGAGGATGTGGCCCCACACTGTAGCCACTGAATGTACTACAAATTGCCATCATTAGAGTGCAGTAACAGATGCATCATTCAAAACTGTAAAAAGTCATCTAATCAGAAAAAAAGTTTGTTCTTTAGAATGCATTTCTTTTACGTATTTTTCATTCATGGAAAATTGTATTTTAGCCAGTGGATCTGCTGTTATGAATTATTTAAAATCATGAAATAAAATAGTCAGACAGGCAACTAAATCAGAAGCTATTAACACAAGAATAAATAGTAAAAAAAAATAAAATAAAGACTTATTGGTATCTAATACAAAACAAATCATGCTAATATCAGAATTGCACCAAGACATATATCAGGACCCCTTTTAGGCGTCATATATTGACTCACAAATGCCTACACAAACTCGGTTATCAGAGTTATATATTGTTTAAATTGATACACATTAACACCTTCACACTATGGCGCTACACAAACTATACAACTGCCCATGAATAATGATACCACACGCAGGCGTTAAGTGTTATTCATTTCATAGCAGCAGCTAATGAGGGGATTTTATTTACTAGACCAGAAATGAGTGATCTTCCCTGTGGTTTGTATTGTTAACTAGGTGTAAAACTGTTATTTGCATTGTTAGGAAGGATAAATATATTCCCTCTCTGGTTGAAGAGGCAGCCATTAATTCCATATCAACACATTAAAATGGCACAAGCGCTGGTGAAAGCAGCTTGTTTATTTAGAAGACACTTTTCCGCCATATGTATGCATGTAAATTGGAAGTATTTGCATAAAAGCTACAAATACAGCACAGATATAATGGGCTCAGGAATTCACACAGTGACACACAACAGCTCACTTAAAAATTTACAACATAGCAACCTGTGTATTCATCATTCACACACATTATTACTCCTCTTAATCAGATTACACACAGTAATAGATTCATTAAAAAATCATGACTGTAAACCGTATGTTGAATGCCCACCATGGTCTTACCTGTACACAAACCATGTGTGTACTGTATGTTAACCACTCTGTTATCAAGACAGTGAGGACATAGCCTATGCTAATGCCTCTGTTAATGCCTCTGTGGCTCTCCTTGAGAAATATATTTATAGCTTTATTATGGGCTTGTTTCTATTATTCACAGGAAGCAAGTTGTCTTAGATCACCCCCAGATGAATAGACCCGAGGAGAGAGAAAAAATCTACACATAATTCAGTGTAGTGTTGCTTGATACTACTCTCTCTTTTTTTTTTTTTCCAGTGTGCAGTTATAGATCAGAGTATTATTATAGCTGTTGGTTGTGCATGCGCCATTAATGATGTTACCTCATGGGTGAGAGCAACTGTTTGAGCAAGTGCACAGCCCTCTGGGAAAAATCAGAGTGAAGCGGGGGTAAGAGGCCACGTGCCCGCAATGATCTTTAGTCGTAGATTTGCTCTGCATTTTTGGTGCATTCCTATATATACTGTATACAACAATGCTATGAATATTTGACTTTAAATCAAATATCTGCCCAAAAGATCCATGACTGAAACAGGCTGTAGTGAGAAGTAAATTTACCTATCACTGTCTCTGCAAATTAGCCTGTATTATTTGGACTTTTCTAGGCTTTATTAACCGATTTATCATGCAGAGCTCAAAAAAGACAAAGACAAAAAAGACCCTAAAAGAATTACTTAATTAATTAAAAACAATTTTTTTTTTAAATTATTATTTTTACTAATCCCATGAGACGTTTATGATCCTCTATTTAATATTGAGATATTTGTGTGAAAAACCATTAAAAAACAAACAAACAAAAAAACACTTTTACTGCCATTTTCTTTGCCCCTTGTTGCTCCCACCTTGAATGCCCGACAAAAACAGGCGGTCTATTTGGCAAGCGTCTTAAAGAAAGGGTCAAAGACTGTAAAAATGTGGCGGCTGTGAGGCTGTGGCTGTGTGTTGTGGCCTGACAAAGGACCTGGGTCACAGCACATTTACTCAGTGACATGAGTCTAATTACACTGCTCTCTCAGACGCACAATCGCTCACAAACGCACACATCCAGCTGTAATTATTTCAGGCTGCTGTGTCACTGCACACTCAAGGGCCACAGGGGGCGCAAAGGCCTTCTTCAACGTCTTCTCATAGATGACCTGTCCTTTGTATTCATTTTCAAAGCTGAGTGGCTGATTTTCCCGTGTTATTGACAAGGCCTTGGAGTGTTTACAAATTAGCCAGATTTATTTTGTGTGTATATTGTATATGTAACTCGGTTGGCTCTTGCATTAGGGTGTAAACGTGACTGTATTCTTTGTTTTTCCCTGTATGTGCCACTTGTTTAAAATGTGTTTCTGTCTCTCTGTGGTATTACATATTCTCACAAGAAATCTGCAGACAAACATGGGTCCATATTCTGGTCCTTGACATTAGGGCAACTGAAAACCTCTGAGGGTCTAAAGTGTTTGTAAGTTGATTAAGACTGAGGGGAGCTCTGTAATACTTGCTTGGCCCTTAAAGAGCTCTTCATCCTGGATGCAATGAGTCCCAAGGACCTCTCTTTCCAACTGTGCGGAGAAATAGCAGTATGCAGCAAGCCAGCACATACAGAGCAACAAATGCAAAACAGAGAAGTACCTCTTCATACTGCCAGTTAATGGCACCAGAGTGAGGAGCAGGATGAAGGGGAACCTCTTGGTTGCTTGCCCTTATGAAGAGCTCTCAATCCTGGGCTCACAGAGTCCCAAAGCCCCTTGTTCTCCTAGACATCAAGCCCCAGAACCCCACAGGGTTAGAGCGAGCCGCACCACTCTACTTCTGAGGTCTGGTAATAGGGCCTGGATGAACTCTTCAAGAGCATTAAAAGCCTCTTCTGTCGCCTGGCAATCTGGCTTTTCACTCTGGATGAATTTTTGCAACTTACTGAAATGGTTGTGTCTATTTTTAGGAGTCATGTTGATGTGAAGTAAATTTAAAATACACAAAGAATGTTGTAAATTGGACTTAGCGTGGTAGTTCTGACTCTGCAGTAAAAGAGTGTTAAGAGCTTTTGTACAGAGCATGAGTGGAAAACTGGACATGAGGAGGTCCTGAGATCAGGTCAGCACTAGAGGATGAAGAGGACCAGGAGAAAAAATCACTGAGGCTGGACTCCAACTGCAACTGATTAGTTCTCTCTGAAGATTATTACTGTTCAAAATTAAAATCTGCACCTTTTATCCATCTAAGAAAAATGATTGTACTGCGTGTCGATACAGAGTGGATACAGTCAGAGCTTAGATCACATTCTCATGATTTTGGGTTTTTCTTCCCTCCTCTCGGCCCACTCCTGCCCTGTTTGCGTATGATGACATGTCACTGTGGAGGGTGCAGGCAGGGGCTGTGCAGGGTTAAACTGTAGCACTCTCATTCCATGTGACAATTAGCCAAGCTGGTGGAAGTTGCTTCAGCCACTGCTGGGAGGTAATTTGGTGCATGTTATGTAAATGCAACAAGAATACATTTCCCTTTTTATCTTGATTTGGTGACGTGTTGAACTCCTATAGTTTTATGTCCTTTCCTCTCCATTACCACCTCAACAAGCGTCTTTCTCCACCCACCTCCCTCTCCTCCCATTCATCTCTCCTTCCATCTTCCTTATCCACCTTTTCCAATCTCACACAACAGCTCTCCTCCACTATACAAATCTCTGTGCCTCTCTGCTCCTAGTCAGGTGACACCAGCCAGACCACTAATTAGAATTCTGTCACTAAGTAAATGCATTGTGACCGCTGGCTGACAGCTCGGCGACAGTGTGTGCGTGTCAGTTTGGGCAGCTTGTTGGCGGTGACGATGGCAGCCGGCTGGCATTTTTAACGTGGCAAGGTGCTGCTCTCGCCACTGACCTGACAGTCATTTAAATTACACAGAGGACGGCTGCTTGGTGTGTGCGGGGTGAGAGACAATAAGAAAGAGAGAGAGAGAGATGGAGGAAAGACCATTAGTAGCTGTGGGATAATTCACTGACTCGCTGGTTGACTGATTGTGGAGCTGACTGACTCACTGACTCATTGTTGGGAAACAGACAGACAGATAGGCAAACCTTGTTTACCATGTCACCTCACCAATATAACACAAATCTCTCTCTTTTTCCAACACTCAGCCTTTAGGAAAAAATATAATGTGGTATGGGAAGTATAAAGGATAAAACACTAAACAAAATCAGTGAGCATTTTGGGGGTTACCGGTTTCTTCAGTGTCTCGGATCACGTTTTTGGAGCAAGTGTCTTCTGTTACGTTTTTATCAATAAACCCATGTGGATTGCAGATTTCTTCCTATATGCGACCCATCTTTCATGAAGCCCTGAGTATGTTACTAAATATCTCCCAGCCCATTGTAATTATATCTTTATAGTGATCTGATCTGTGAAAAGATTTCCCAATATATCTTTTCAGACAATTTCCCAAATCAAAACCTACTAACATTGCAGACAAATTGCAAGACAAGGAAGGAGGCAGGAACATTACCAGCACATGCTCTGAAAATAAATACATATCTTCTGCCTTCTCATTTATCATGTTGACTTTTGCATTTAAGACACTTGTATTTATATAATTGCCCCCAGCCTCACTTGTTTTCTGCATTGCAGGGTCAAATGTGAACAGAGGTGACCTGGGAATGTTCTGGCATCCCCCTGTGTGACATTAGATTTTAACTCTCTACTAAATTTTAAATTCTAAAAATTCAAAACTAATGTATAGTTCACAGGCTACACACTTAATTGCTACCACTGACTTCGTTCTCCCTATTATTTCTTTTGTCTGGAAAAACATTTGATTTTGAGAGAATGAATTAACCTGGCTCATCAGATGTTCTGTGTTTGTTTTGCTGTTATGCTATATCTAAACTGAATAACGTCATGTTTTTTGCATTAGTGATAGTAAAACAGTTGCTACATCCTCAAAACTATAAAAAACAACCAGAACTGTAAGTGCTGCCTATAGTCTGAGTGCATAGGGCTCCAGGCTTTACTTGGACGTAAAGTTAGACTCCCTTTTTAAGCAGACTATAGTTCATTTGACTTTCTCTGTGCTTTTACATTACCCAAACAAACTGCACAAAGAAGGGTTTTATAGGAACTATTTAAAAAGTGCAAACTGCTTTCTAAAATAAAGAAAGATAGAGAGGAAGAAACACTATATTTAGAGGTAAATCTAAGATAAAATGTGGAGATTGTAAAAGGGAGCCTGGGTCCAATGCAGGGCAGATGGGAGAGGGGTGAACATACGGTAGCAGGCCCTTAGCAACTGGTCTCTTGAAGGAAAACAGTGCTCTGTGACAGGCCACAATGACAGCAGCATGGTAAAACACCTCTAATGCATCTCTATGGGTTTTTACTGCTTCTCATATAGCAGCAAGGACACACAGCTGACACATGACTGCACCCACACACACAAACACACACACACAAACAAGCCCGTGACGACTGCTGGGGCACTTTACATTTTCCTTTGGCACCGGGGTAACAGTACAAACTCGTGCACACAATGTGGATATTTATTATTCACGCTTTTGTTTTGCACACAGACAACATGCTCGCTGCAGAGTGGGGGGAGAGAGTGAGAGATAAATAACGGCGATAAGTCTTGTCTTGTCAGAGCAGAGGAGAAGGCCTGAGTGACATACGATTGGTCTCCCGGTCGTGAAATATGCATGGCTTTTTCAGCAGCCAGAGGAGAGAGGAGAGGAGTTAATTTAGGCCTCTCGCTATGCTCGGGGTAATTAAAAGAGATGATCGATAGTTTCCCCCCTGTGACTGATAACAACCGTCCCACTCACACACATAAACACGCACAAACATGGCCGCTCGCAAACATCCAGTGTACGCGACAGACGCTGATTTTCTGAAATGCAAAGAAACACAAAGAATTTTACTATATATAGTACTGTTTATTGGTGGAATCCAAGTCTAATTTAATTAAAAGGCCTGGTAATCGCTCCAGAAAAAAAAAAAAAAAGTATATATAGATTGGGGTACAGTCTGTCCCTAAGCTTTAGTCACATATATGATTTAATTTCAAAACAGTGCTTGACTATGTAGTTTCAGAGTGGTGATTTGGGAATGTCAGTGCATTCTACTAGGGCCTAAAACTTACACAAATGTGAATGAACTGATAGTAAAGGATACTCTTAAGGATTACATATTCAAGCAAAAGACCCTGAAATGTTTAAATAATTTTAAAGCATATTAGTGTGGACACAACCCAAGAATGCATAGAATTATTTAAACCTTTCGGCAATCCAATTTCCTTTCAGGATTACCTTTAAATTTAGAATCCGTTTTCTAATTCCAATTGGATTAAATTTTGTATTCCAAGATAACAGGGTGGCGGTGACGAGAGCTCAGTGCTTCAGTGTCTTCCATAAACAGGCACTCTGTCATCAATATTGTAGTGGAATCCATACTGCAGGACTAGAAGACTAATTAGAGGCAGCTCTAAATTATTTAACTCCCTCTGATTTTATTGATTTGTCAGTTCAGAGCTGCGACTTGGAGCAGTAAAATTGACTCTGCTGAAAGAGACATGCTCGTCTGCCGCTTTATGGCTGTCAGCACATGGACAAGGGACAGACAGTGATGTACTAATACAGCCTGCAAACGTAAAAACACACAGCTCATCAACAACTGCGCATGGGAGCGGTCCGTGCACGTGCTAATGAACAGGCCTGGTACATAAGACAGTAAAGCCATCGCGTTCCAACATTAAGCAGCTTAATTAACAGTGCAGCAATTAAACACTTCCATGTACTCGGCCACACACTCGCACAGAAACCCGTAAACTAATTATGTATCTCTCTCAATTAACACAGATCTTCATGTGGAGTGCATGGAGCCCCAGGGATCCAGTCAGCCACCTGTTACTAATATTTCAACGGCATCATGATAACGTCAGACACACTCCAGAGAAGTAGCCCCGAGTCCAGGCGCAAACCCAATACTCCTGGCGCCTCACATGTTTGCTGCGTTGCTTCAAAGCCTAATTGGTTAATTGCGAAGAGATTATGTTCAGATGACTAGAAATCAATTGACCGGGCAGACACGTTAGTACTTATGATTGACAGCAGCAGGAAATGATGTCATAGGCTGTGAAGCAAATCAGCTACAGTGATTAACCAATTAATGTGCCTGTCAATCAATTGATCTCAGTGGTCATCGAATAAACACTGCACTTAATTCAAATGTTCATCTCCACAATAACTTTGCTTTAAGTTTTTTTGCGCGAACCATATTAACAAAGACCGTATGCATGTGGTATGTGACAGTTATGTTGCTTAATGCACCTGATGCTCTGGAAATATGTGGGAGGTATGTCTTAAAAAAGGTCTAAGGTCCATAGATCAGACAGCCGTCTAATGCTTAGGTCTGCCAGACACAGTGGACCAGCTCCTGTGAGCTTTTAACAATCTATTCTCCCCATTCAAATGCAAGGATCCCTACTTATTCAAACTTGGAAATTATAAGCCATAACATCAAAATAACATATAGTTATCTTTAGACATATAGCACCTCCTTTTTCATATTTTTCTTATATTTTCCTCACTTAACCACAAACTTAACCAGGAACTACGCTTAACAACTGACCTTGACCACTTTCTGAGCCAAAGGCATGACCAGTGTTTAACTTTAACTGCACTTTTTTGTCCCAAACACCAACCTAACTTGCTTCTTTGCAAGAAAAAAACACCACATCTAACAAAATGAGACAAGGTGTAATGTTTTTATTCATTAAAAGCTATATTCAAAAAAAGCTATAAACAAATGTTATTATTCCTGGTATCTTGTTTGCAGGAAAGTCAAAAGATACAAATATTAATGGTGATTGGGTTTGGACGGAAGTGAAAGGTTCTTTATACAGAAAGAAGACATCGATTGTCTACTACTTATCATGTTGTGACATTTAAAGCATTTCAGTAGAGCTCAGAACCATCAGCAGGAGTAGCCGCAGCTGAGATTGGAGCCCATGTCGACAGTGCCTATCCAGAACAGAACAAATCAAATGTGCACCATAGACAAATAGTAGCCTGCAGAACAGCGCCAGAGGCCTAAGGTGCAGTGGAATAGCAGTCAATCCATCACTCTCCAATCATTTATCAGGTTTGTCTCACTCTTTTTCATTTATCAAACTCCACAAACCAAAAGAAAACCAGCGGACCCTGAGAAACACCTGGCCTGCAGGCACACTCCCACACCACCCCGTCCAACAACAAAGGACTGTCATTTCTAACCCCAGTGTCAAAGAGCAGACGAGAGATGTGACTATTTTTCATAAAGCTGAAAGTGTGGCGGCTCTGCAGATGTGGTGCCATGTGTGTGTCAGGGCTGACTGGACACAGATTAGAGGTGGCGTTATAGGCCACTCCCTCATTGAGCAACAGCCAGAGTGTGACTGCTGTCCCTCTCTATTACTCTGCCTCTCTGTTCAACCACCTCCAACATTTTTTTTTCCATCTTATTCTTACTATTATTTTATTTGTGTTTATATTTAAAATTAGGATACTTTATATTGGATCATATACAGAATGTCATGTGTAACAAATATAGGTATTTATAATATTTAACATAGATTTGATACATTGCATGTTGGTTAACCAAATCAAATAAAATACATACAATACATGGCTTTACAAATAATTTCTATTGGCACTTTGTGATGTGATGAGTATAAGCCATACTTTGTCCTCGGCAATCCTTGTCCGACTAAAGCCTCCAATACGACAACATGATAATTATTTTAATTGTGGTTAAAAATATATATATGTCTACATCTGCTATTCCGATGATCAACAGAAAAGTCAAGGCTGGATATACAAAGGCAAGCATGTTTCTAATAAAGAAAGCACTTTTATTTAAAAAAAATACAAATAAAAAAATCATTTGAACGAACTGCAAGTTGCCAATAGAAACACAGGTTAAACTGACTATTTATGTTACATTAAGAAGACCAGATGTTAACCCAAAATGAGCATTTACTCTGGCTGTTTCTTTTGATTCCTGTCACATATTCAGATACTCCTTTAGACTCCAATGTGATAGACTACACCACATCTACTTTATATGTAAGTTATGCACTCCTATGTCCACTTTAAGTTTGCCTGTTTGCCTCATACGTAGGCCCTTTTCTGTCAATACATGTGTGCATTGCATGTTGGTGTGCGTTTATGTGGCTGTGTACGCGTGTGGGGGGGGGGCAGACGTATCCGCTGGCAGTCCCATGAAGAATGAAGTCACCTGGCTATCCCCCTGTCTTTGAAGGTCAAGGAGACCCACTTGCATATTCATGGCCATGTGTGTGTTTTGCGCCTTTTGAGTATGTGTATATATCCACGCGCGTCCGTGTGTGCACACAGGGATCGATGGCTTTTAATTGTTTTTTCCTGAGCTGTGGAAGGAAGTGCCAGCA
This sequence comes from Rhyacichthys aspro, assembly GCA_036850595.1. NCBI lineage: Eukaryota > Metazoa > Chordata > Actinopteri > Gobiiformes > Rhyacichthyidae > Rhyacichthys > Rhyacichthys aspro. Next base: position 9,002,179 of record CM072164.1, read on the forward strand.
GTTATTGATCGGATGGAGGGATGGGAGAAGATAGAGAGTGAGTGGATAGGTAGACCGAGTACCAAAGAAGAGGACGAAAAGAAAGAGAGACAGCGTGGCAGACAAGAAGGAAATGTGACAAGACAGGGTGGCGACACGGAACATAGAATCAGTGTCTGGTGGAGGGGAGGGGGGAGCGCTGTGAACGGGAGGCGATGGGTGCCGTGTGTGCATATGAAAGTGTTTGCATGCTTGTATGTGAGTGTCACGGGCTGCATGGGGGATGTCACTGAAGCTCTGATCTAGATGCACATTGCACTCACCATTCATGCTGTGTTATTGAGCCAGTGGTAATGTGTGATTTCTTTAACTATTTCACTCATTACTTAAATCTGAGAAACACTATTGTTGCATGACTATTACACAAGCAGATTATCGTATTGCAACAGTCAGATTAACCCTATGTCCACTAACTTCTAACACTGTCTTTTCTCCTCTTTCAGTGATTGCACACACAGTCCATTTTCCCCTGTTTATAAAAAAAATGCCCCTTTACTGCAATTCTTGCTCACTATTTTATTCCAGTTTAGGGAAATCAGTAATAAAATATACAACTAAATTAATATTACAATCAAAACATTTCTTATCTATATCTCAACATTATATTTAAAGTATTCCTCTGCATAAAATTATGTGAGTAAACAGAGTAATAGGTTATTATAGGTGTTAAATATTTCTTTTAACTGTTCTCTATTGAATACTTGATATTAAAAAGCTGCAACCGCTCAAATTAAAGATGCACCAATTTAATTATTCCCAATTCTCCACTGAAATTATCTTTCAAACTATGTATATCAAAGGTAATAGCAATTTAATGTTTTATAGTATGATAGGAAATTCTGAAAGTACATATACTGTGGCTGGATGTTTATTTTAAAACTGAACCTGAAAAATCTGTCTCCATATAATAGACATGTAAAATATTGCCTGTGTTTAATTTCACAGGAGTCATTATTCTGCCGTACCAAAGTAACACAGTGCCATTAGGAGCCTAGTCATTATGTAGTTAATCTGCAGTTTAATACAGTTTTAATTGTAACCATATGATTAAAGTTGCTTGGTCCTGTTTAATAAACGACTTGGTGAAGAAAAAAAAAAAATCACCAATAAAGTGGGAGTAAGAAGACTTGTGTGTTTCTCATTAGCTTTCAAGTCATGGTCTTCAACTTGGCACACACAAGTTGCAGCTATTAGTTTCTAGTGTTACCAAAGGGAGGAAAAAACAAGCAGACCCATGTTTGAGCTACGGGGCAAGATGAAATTGGAGTCAATGGTGTTGGTCAACCCTGACCCAGTGTTAGCTAAGGCTTGTTTGGATGAAATGTGCCCTTGGTCATTGTGCGTACGTGAGCATTTTGGTGTGTTTTCCTGTGTGTTTGGACATAAAGTAACAAGCTTTATTCCCTAACAATGTTCCAGCATGCCCTCATTACACACAGGTTAAAGTGGCACTCGGCCCTGTCTAGACAGCTGAAGCGCACACACCTTTCCCTCCTGCGTGCAGGTGTGAGTGACTGTGGCCCGGTTTCAATGACCACACCACCGAGCGCAATCACACAGAATCACAACCAAACATGTGGTGTTTAACTGACTGAGGTGACCAGAGAAAAAAACGCAAAAGATTGTCTTATGTCTTGTTTCTTGCAGTTGTTGCTTAAGTAAATACACACTTTCTGTCCATAGTTTTCAAATTATGGATTTTGGTTTGATTTATTTGATCTTCTCACAGCAATCCAACTCTACTGAAGCACGGCAGAACAACATTTAGGTGAGTAGGGGGTGGGGGTATAGGAACAAGGCTCGGTTGCTAATATTGTGGTAGGTGTTTGGTGGTGTTGGCGGTGAGGAGGAGATTGTGATGACAACACACACAAGGCTTTACCGTGCTCCGCCACTGTCAAATCTGCCTCTTATTCAGACACACAAACACACACAAAGATTCTCTGTAATAGATTCTCGACTTGACACTCAATTCCGAGGCGAGACGATCCCGCTTTATCCCTCCCTGCATCAAATATTTAAACACTTGTATTAGTGGCTGTGTCATCCCCTCAAACACCCGCAGCTTAGGGCACCAATTTCTTTTCAGTCTCTGCGCCACCCTGCCCTCACCCGCTTTCCCGTCTTCCACAATTCCACCTCTAATATCCACAATGTTATCACCTGCCCACTCCTTTCACCACCCCATCATTTTATATTTTTTACCCTTTTTTCTTATGAAGCCCTAGTGGATGGGGTATGTTCTGTTTCGTTTTTGCTCCCCTGCTCCTTTCAGGCTTTTTGTCACAGGCCAAGAGCCCTTTCAATCTTAAGAGGCGAAGCTCTACAGATTGCAACAAGCAGAGAAGGAGATGGGATGGAGAAAGCAGGATAAAGGAGAGAGGAAAAGTAGAAGGTGGATGGAGAGGGGTGGGAGTGGGCTCGGATTGGTGGCGCTTGGGCGGCTGTGCGCATGAATGATGTCTTTCAAGAGGAGCAGTCTAGCTTGTCAAATCGCCGGCTGCGAAATGAATTGGCATATCTGTTGGGCTCGGTGAGGAGATGTCGCGCGCGCCGTTTCATATTCCTCGATAAGGCCAAATAACGCAATTGTCACAGAGACGGAGGGAGTGTGACAGAGAGCCAGTTAGAAGAGAGTGACAATGAAGGAGGAGGGGGGTAGAGAGAGAAACCATCAACAATAGAGTGTGTATGATAGACAGAAAGAGCTTTAACACCTGATATTCTGCCTGTCCGTCTGTCTGTAGCAGTGTTATGGCAGGCTAAAGCAACCTTTTTAAAATCACTCAACACATGAAGCAGGGGGCTTAAATCTGATTGCTTGCCATTGAATCCTTTGCACCTAAAAGGCAAAAGTCTAACACCATGACCTGCCCATTTATCTAAGATTACTTAAAGCATTGGGGCTTTAGATCAAACACAATAAAAATACTTAAAATGGCAACAAGGCAACATGGGCCACACTAAAAGTCATGAGCCAGACGTACACTCCACTCTTGTAAAGTTAGACTAAGTTTATTACTTTTGGCTGTCAAAATGCAAATACCATTTCAGCATTGTTTCTACCACCACATGATCAGAACTGACAATATACATGATGCCATAACAACTAACAAGACATATTCACAGCCTATAGCTTTTTGAACAGTCACCAGACTGCGTGTTAGTGGACAGTAGTGTGACGTGTCATTGGGAGGTTCAGTGTTGCTGTCCAACAGCAGACTACAGTTTGGTTTGGGTCTGACAAACTGAGACTTGTTTGTTCAGTAGCACCAAGTCCAGGAGCAGTGCAAGAGGCGAGTATTGTTAAGGGAGACCAGCGTCTCCACAGTTTGTGATGAGACATAAGATGGTAACATACACAAGCACACACATCCAGAGTGCATCGCATGGCTAGAGTCTGGTAGCAATGCAGTAGGTGACAAACTGAGGGAGCTCGTTTGAAGCTCAAGTCCAGTGGAAAGGAGAAAGAATGGACAGACTTGTCTTGTTGAGAATTACTGTGTGTGTTTGTGAGTGGTGAGGACCACAAAGGTGATGGCAGATATGGGCTTTCTAAGAAGTATGCAAAAGAAACATGAAATGTTGTCAGGCTTTGGCAGCCTCATCTACATGAATGGCTTCAGTGTACACCATCAGACACACACTCTGCTCCCTCCAAGACTAATACACACAATGATGAGGTGCCCTGTGGCTTTTGTTTGTTTTTATACCTAAATGTTGGACTTTTCCTATGATTCAGAATCAGATTACTTAAACAGGAGGGGTTTGTCTGAAGGTCCAAAAGTAATTATTGTGTCATATAATGTATTCTGGCTTCTGAGAAGATCCTGACATCATTCCTTTACACTAGTGTTAATAATGTAGTCATTCTGCATTATCTCTGATAATCTGACTATTAACATTCAAATGTAAACAGAATGTAAGATAACAACAATAATTTACAGCAATAGTAGGGCTTAGGAAGAAATGAAATGTAAAAAGTCAATTTAAAAACATCAGCAGAAAGTCCTTGTGGTAGGAGTCTTTCTCCAGTGCCTGATGTCCCATCAGTCTTTCCTCCCTCTCACTGTGTTATTGCATGCCTTCCTCTTGGCGGGTCGGCCCATTAGTTGGGTGACCAGCGGACTATGACAGGGTGGCCTGGTCACAGCAACACACAGCTGTAACATGGATGGTGCCTTTCACATTAGTGTGGTGAACAAGGGGAACAGGAGCAGGAGCTATTCCATTAGCACCTCCCACGATCTGCCAGCAGCTTGACAGGAAGAAAAGAGAGGACTAGGACAGAAAGCGGGCGAATTCATGAAAAAGAACTAGAGACAGTGTTTTCAAATGGCTGCTGCAAATATGACAGTGACCCAAGCCATGCTGGACCATCATTCAGCCACACACCAGGAAATATGTGACAAAGAAAGATCTGGAAACTTTAAGTAATGAAAGTTACAACGTAGGTGAATCCCAATTGAAAATGTAATAACGCTTGTGTAACTGAGCCAATCACTAGAATTAGAATGAAGCCAAAACCTCATTAATGGCTCTGCTTCACGATTTGAAGTCTTTCTTAAAAGTTTAGTAAAAATATAAAATTTGAAGAAAAAAATAAAATATATATATATATATATATATATATATATATATATATATATATATATATATATATATATATATATATATATATATATACAGATGCCAAAGAAAAAACATTATGGAAGGTTATCTTAACAACTATATTATACAAAGAATATAATAATCTTTAAAATCACTTTAATTTGTAAAATACTCAATAATGTGTTAAAGACATTTTGATAGAAGCTAACAATTCTTAGACAATTTAGACAATTTCCTAGACTATTTTTCTATCTATCTCTTTTTGATGTGTGTGACTTGATTTTGTGATATAATTCCTGCAGACTTCCTGAAACAGATTGCCGTGCATTTCATCAACGTTATTTCAGCGCCATCCCTGCAAAAGCATCACTGACATGTACTTTGATAGTGATCAAATGATGAGGGCCTTATTAACCATGATCACAGGGCCACATGTCCCAAATATAACACAGTAGTTTTATCCCATCCTTTTGTTATACATTTCATTGTCTTTCTGTCTGTTCCTGTGTAATTTGACATGGAGACGCTCATTATGGCTGATCAAAGAGAGCCATCTGTGGTGTGTCAGCTCCTCTTAGTCAAACAGAAAGGCTGACACATAATATACAACGTAGGCAGTTAGCGAGAATGAGACTGAGGAGAGGCCAGAGAAAACAAAAGCAGCTTATCCTGGTTGACTACAGTTGACTTGTGCATGAACAGCACAGGGCCCACTCTAGTGTACGTCTCTTGACCATCCTCAAACCTCTTTGTTGACTAAAGATGCAGGTCACTCAGTTCCTGATTGTCAAGCCATTTGCAAGAGCCATCCATTAACATTTTCTCTCATGAACTTTAATGCTGGCAATGCCAAATAGAAACTGGACAGGACTAACCGCTGAATTGTTACTCCTTCCTCTAAATTCAATCCTCAACCTCAAAATGGTACGAAGGCGTCTGCAAAGTTTAAATGGGGCTATTTCATCTGAGACCTTGGTTAATCTGACCTGGTCACAGCTATGTTTGGATTTGTTATTAGAATCAGCACTGATGGTTCCGGATACCCATATTACACTCACTTTTGGTGTAGTGTCATAGCTGCAGTCTGACAGTCTGGTCTAAAAGCCCACTAAAACTCACAAGTACGTAAAGTATTTGGATTAGTTTTACATGTGACCCTTTCTTCAACCATGTCAAGAAGACTTTTTGAAAGAAGTGTTTTTTGAGGAAAATAGTCAAGTGAAAGTACAATTTTCCTTAACCCTGGCTTTCTCAAATCCATCTTCTTTCATGCGTGGATGTACAGCAAGACAATCACTGGGTAATGACAAAGGGCACAGATAGAACAAGACGCAGGAGTGGACAAGGAGGACGCCATAAGCATGTAACAGTACAAGACCCTCATTACACAGGACAAGATGCTGCAAAGGACAGGACATAAGTGATCGAACCCTCTCAAGAGAGATAAAGTAGATAAGAATGAAGGAGCGAGGGACGGCGGATAAGAGTCGGGAGGACAAAGGATGAGCGAAGGCGGGGTGAAATAGGAGGACAACTCCACTCAGAGAGACCCTATCCTTCAAAGTAATGAGGATGTCTTAGTTGGTTAAAAAGCAGTGTTAAGTATTGGCAGTGTTGAATATCACAGAGACCCGGCTCCGAGAGATAGATGGCTTCTTAAGTAACAGCGCCCTGATAGATACGTTGGCACAGGAGCCAGGCATGACGCTGACTGCAGGAGAGAGCAGGCTGTGAAATATTACAGACATACTGCACTTATTCTGCCTTATAGCTTTCTTCATTAAATCTTTTTCATAGTCTTCCTACTTTTTATACACTGTAAAAAGTGTAACCAAGCAGAAGTTGAAGTACTTTTGTGCATTAGGGAAACGTACAACTTCTGAAAGTAGCATTTAAATTTAGGCTTTCACATGTTATAATCACTACGTTTTGAAGGAACCGTAGTTCAAAAATAGAGGATATAAATACTGACACTGTGTGATGTTGCTGTGTTAAAAGGGAGTTACCAGTAATATTCTATCATATAAAATATTCCACTGAGAGGTCATATTCATTCCTTGAAACTGTAACTTTTTGAAACTTTGTATGAGTTAAAGGCCCTCTCCCAACTCAACCAATTTATTATTATTTCATTTAAGAAACCTATAAAAGTTTTAACCACACATGACAAATAAGACATGTGTTTGAATTGCTTTCTAGTTGAATAATATGAAGATGTTTGCGGTGTTTAGAAGCAAAAAAGGAATGTACTATGTAAGATTATGTGTATCTGTGGATGGGAAGGGTATTGTTATTAAAATTAGACATGTAAAACAGTGGCTTGCTTTTGAAAAATCAGTCCATTTATCACCTTTGGACTGCTCTTCCCTCCAAGGGTTATTTTGTGTGATGGGCCTGAAGCAGCCCTCCTCCCTAACCACTCCAATAAGTGTTTTTCAATTACTGCTGTCAGCCAGTAATCATCCAGTGATGAATAGTGTGATATCCAGCCGGATATCTGATATTCATCTGCTTCTTTGTTAGATTGTTTCTAGTGTGTGTGAGACGAAGGAGAAGTAATATGATTTTTATTTACAAACCGTACAAGGTGAGATTAAATGAATAGCAATGATAATGAATGTTGCCTTTTTTAATTTTTCACAACACAAACATATAAATGCTGTTTTATCAGTTGTCATTGCAAGAAAGAAGAGATCATTTTATTTTGATCAAATATTTATGCTTATTGTGAATAATTATTGCAATTCTTTTACCTCTTGCAACACTAGTTCTAATAACAAAAGCCCAGTGACCTAATGACATCATTACAAGCAGTATGTAAATACTGGTTTTGCTAAAAGCATGTAATTGCACCAAACAAATCAGCGTATAGCTGGTCCAAAAGTAGTTTTCATTACTTTTTGATGATTATTGCAAAGGCAGAGTCGTCTAATGTTACCAATAAGAACATTTGATCTACTGTAGATTAAAATTGACATTAAATATGATATTTTCTACATTTCAGACTCGGGCAAAATGATGCATGCTAAAATGACCTTTTCCAAACCAAAACATTTTTACTTTTTACTTGCCACCACATGGGAAATCCAATGTAAATGTGGGACAATGTCACAAAACCTCACACCCACCTGCCCTTGTATTTGGGGATTTTCTGCTCTTAAGAATATTACTTTTATCATTTGTTACCTAGACAATGACAACTTTGTTAGACTTAAAAGGCAACATTTTCTTTAGTCTGTCTCAATTAGTCTTTAATCTGGGATCATGTAACTCCATTATCATTTTGCAACCCATATCTGATATAACACATGAGTAAAATCCAATGATTCATCCAAAGTTTGTTCCTCCTTTCTAGATTCCACCAATGTAAAGGGTTTTCTCAGTACAGTCCCATGTTCATTTGGTAAAGTGCAGCATTCTCCTTTAAAAACAATAAAATAAAATCCATGTACAGGCAGAGAAAGACACCCCACCCCACCCCGCCTCACTCCTCCATCTCCACTCTCCATCTATCACATCCAGCAGGTACCACAGGCCACTGACCAAGCCTGTCCTGGCGTCATTAGCCCCGCGTTCTCCCCACGCGATCCATGTGGCTACCCCTGTCTCCTCTCTCCAGCCCGACACCCCATAATAATATCTCTTTCAACCTTCACACTGTGATAAATAGGGGCTGCACAGAACAAAAGGGATGGGGCAGACGAGGGGGAAAGAATGAGGAGCAAAGAAATAAAAGTTTCTGTCTCCGGGATGTGAAAAAGCATTTATATGGCGTAATTCACTTTATTAAAAGTCATGAAATATTAGCCTCAGACTGTGACATATGTGCAGTCCGCTCCCATGAATCAAATACTTTAAGATCAGTGCAAACATATTTCCTACAAATAATCATAACGCACAAATCCAGAGCTTTTGCCAAGACAAAAAGAAGATGCAGGGATCATTATGCAGATTCCCCCGAGACATGGCTTGAGTTTGATGTTTAAGTCATAATTAAAAAGTCTCTCTCCTCTCCTTTGTCTCCATCTCATAATATCTGTGTGATTTATTAGCACAGCCACAAATTACAGGCTCTCCCCTCCTCAGTGTGAGAGATGTGTTGTGATATTACATTTTCACCGAGGAGTTAATTGTTTGTGTGTGTTTGGATGTGTGCCTTTGTTGTTAGCGTTGTGCTGTTTTTCCGTCCAGTGGAGGACTCCGGTCGAGTAGTTGTCCTCTCTTTGTCCCCCGCTGCGAGGAAGCCGGTGGGGAGTTAGCGCACTGTGGCTAACTAGGTGTAATTATCTGCACGGGTGGGACGCTTCCCGGCTCGCTGTTTGAATTTAAGCTCCATATGCATGTGATATGAGATAAGATTTGATGAGTTGATGGTTAGCTTTCGTCGACGGCCATTTTGCATTTAGTTGTTTATGATGCTTACTTATATTACTTGACAAACATCTCAGCTTTTTTTAACTTGTCCCCTAAACTAAAATAAATAATTTTCCGTAATCCTTATTTTTTTCCATTAATATAACCATTTGAAGTAGATCTTTTTTTTTTTTTTTTTAACTTTTAGGCTCTTTTTCTTTCTCTCTTTTTCTCATCTATCTCTCAATCCCACCTTTCCCCGTTCTTCCCCAAACCTGATCGAAGAGTTGGCCTCATGACTTTGACACATTGGTATTTCTATCTAAACAGATTAGAAGTGCATGTGTGTATGTGAGCAATGTAATAGCTCTGTATTGCAACCTCTCCTTTCCTCCATACTCTTCAGTGGCAAAGATTAATAAACGTGCAAGTGTCATATGTCTGCGCGTGTGTACAAGTGTGCAGCTACAGCCCAGACAGTAATATCTGCCATGCATACATTATCCATCTTCCCTATTATCCAGAAATCACAGGCAGAAGAATTAAACAGCGGCTCCTCTCAGTCTTGTTGCTGTTCCTGAGCAGACTGGACTGCCGTCTCCTCCCCCTACTATCCTCCAAGTCAGAGGTTAAGATAGCAATCAGGACCCGACTGGAGATAGAGGCGGACATTTTAATATTATTTTAATATTCACAGCGGCTGGTAATTGTTAAAGGACAGTCGAGTCTTCACCACTCACCCTCAAAGTCTAATTGTGCTAAAGGCTAAAAAGCAGCCAGGCGACGAAGCGAGGAAATATAGCCAGCAGAGGACCACACGGCTCATGTAGCATTGTTTAGCCTTGGCATTAGTTTTTGCTTAGATTGCACTAGACATAATAAAAAATCAGTCTTTTGGCCTAAAATTTGATTTTGTTTTACAGTCAGTTGCTAATAATGAATTACATTAGAATCCCGAAAACTGTGTGGTTGTCCAAATGATTTGATCAGCAGAATAACATAATGTCAGCCAAAAAACCTTGGCTGACATTACAAAAAACATTTAAAGTTCTTTTCACCATGCCAAAGGATTGTGTTTTGAACCTGTATGCATTATTAGTTGTGTTCTTTGTCATAATGCTACTTTATAAAACCTGACCTCAAGGCATGATTGGTCTGTGGACCAGACTTTGGACATAGAACTGATACAAAAGTGTAAAGCATGTTGATTTGATTGAATCTAATTTTAAAGTATAATAACATTGAAAATAGAAAAGCTGCAAAAAGAATAGTTGTAGGAAAAGCACACGCTTTTATGTTTGACAAACAGATGAAAATGTTGTTTTTTCAGGACCTTTGAAACAACAAAGCCCAACTTTGATTAAAGTAATTTTGGGTGCACAGGGGCCTGTGTCAGAATTGTAACATCAGAAGTGGCTGAGTGAAACAGGGGCCCGCTGAAAAGGTAAAGGGAGGTGACACTCAAATAGCCCGGCTGCTCTGCATGCTTCTAGGTGTTATGCATCAATCTATCAGCCGGTCTTATTACTATTCAGATTCCACACAGCGCACTCGCACTATTCAGATTAGAGGCTGAGGTGTGTGAGGCGTTTAGGGTGCACTCGAGACATGAGTGACCTTTTCAATCGTTACTGGACACTTCACTCAGCAGTGAATCCATCTCAGCCAACTGGTGTGATAGGTGATTTCATGAAGCCTGTCTGCTGCTCTTCACATCTACCACCCAGCTATTCTAATGTATGCACATTGCATTTGTTCACTCCTGTACCTTTGGACGTGCATTTTGTATTCACTTTTCCTTTTCCAATTCTGCAGGAGAGTACAAGTCTCACTGGTCTTTTTTTAATACAGCTCTGCCATTCTCTATACTCGATCTGCACTTGTACTTGTAATGTAAACATAGCTGAGCCTTGAACTCCCTAAACCCATATTGGATCATTTGTATCAGGACCACACAAACTCTATTCTTACAGACAAAACCATTCACTGCACAGGTTATTTAATGGATAGCTCAGTATTTTGTGAATGTGATTGTATTACATACTTTATATATTTAATTTATTACTTAACTTAAACAATTGCCAGCACTTCTGGATTGGAGAAGCAGACAGGGGCATGTGACAATATAAATAGAGTAAATAAAACAAATACATAATTTAAAAACTCTTGACATCAAACTCTGAGCTACTCCAACATCCGTTCAAACGTGCTCTGTTGAACCAGATCAAACGAAGCCTGTTGAAATCTCAGGTGACAGTAGCCAATAATCAGCCCCACGTTTCTACAACACATAAAGAAAAGTGAGCAGACACTGGCACAAAGACATGAGTGGGAGCCTGAGAAGGAGATAACTTAATAGACAAATCGGACAAGGGCTAAAAAAAAAAAAAAACGCATGAGTGAAATCATTAGGATGCAAATGAGAGGGGACTATTAGCATGTGTGAGAAAGATTGAAAGAGATACTGTATGAAAGGCAGAGGAAGAGATTGACTCATCTGTGCTTTCACTGGTGGAAGACTGTCAAAGATTGAGGAGAGGGCTGCAATTAGTTCTGTCCGTAATGGCTGTTTTACCGGCTGCAACCGTTTGTTTTACAATGCCTTGTCTCGTTTCAATGTCTAAACTGTTTGATGTAGTAGGAAAAGGTAAGGACGCTCAAGACTGGAGACAGAAAAAGTGCAATTAATTAAGAGAGGTCATTAGTTGTTAACCATGAATTCAATTTTCATCTATGATCACAACTAATAAATAGACATCCCAAATGCAAATAAACGTGTCTTCCATCAAAATGTGTGGGATATTGACAAAGCCAGTTGAAGACACTGGATCGGGCCTGAAATCCTGGATAGAATGAAGTTTGTAGATTGAACTTTTTGAATTGTATAATGAAAATAAATAACTAACCAGTTCATAGCAATCATTTTGTTTAAATAAAGTCAAATCCTTAAACACAAAGCAGGTTGTATTTGTTTTGCTGTATGTCTTTTGCCAATGGTTTGCGGAACGTCACAAAATAGATTCGATTTGGTAATCTTTTGGCCAGTGCCAAACTGAAATAAAATGAGCTACTCTGATGGCTGTTGGCTGGAGAGTGGCCATTATACACAATATTATTGCATATACTGAGAAGCTTTTTGGACCGCTATAGACTGGCACCAATTTGTTTCCAACTCTTCCAAGTTAGGTGAGTGGGTTCACCATTCTGCGTTAGCCGCTGTCTTTGGTGTTGAGTCTCTTCATAAAACAGAAATATGTAGTGGCTCGGGCCAAAGCCAGGACCAAATAAAATCCAGCCAAGTGTCTTCTCAGGAACCCATCTATCCACATCATAAAAATGACTCTTTATTTGTGTTTTCAGTCTGTCAGTCTGTTGTTGGCCGTTTGGCTCATCTAAGGCACTGGGATATCCCCCTCCTCATAAATCGCCATCCCATCTCTCTCTCCCTTTGCCCTCTTTCCCTGTGCCTCCCTCGTTCTCTCTTTCGACTGTTTCATGGAGCATCATGTCAGATTTATTTCCAAATATACTGTTGCGAAATGTACTGTGTGTCTTCTTGTTTTGAGGGGGGATTTACTCCCCGTTAAGAAGAGTTATGTACACTGAGGCGTTTTACACCCTGACTCTTGCTAACAGGGCGTTCCACAACATATTTCACCTGAGCTCTCGGCTAATCCACATATCAATCCACAGCCACGAGAGAAACACTTCTACACACATTTACAGAAGGAAGAGAGCTCAAGGGACGAGGCATTTGACAGCATTGTCTAGGACTGTGAGACTACAGACAGTACCTTTATTAAGTGATAGGTGGGTCTTTAAAAAAGGGCCCAAGTACTTACACTACACTAGTATAAGAGTTAGCGCAGTTGCAGTTTGAAGAGCCATTAGTATTAAAAAAAATATATATATAAACACCTGAAAAAATGATTAGTTTAATGTATCCAGAGCCACCGTAAAGATCCCTGTAGCTGTGATGCTGGTCAGAGAACCTTGTGAAAGTGTCAACAGATTAAAATGAGTGAATCTGAGAGGGTGTCCACTCCAAGAAGCAGGGTTTTACAGTTTACACATTTGCTTCATGCGTTAGTTGAGATATCTCTTGGCTCAGTTTCCTTCATCTGAGCTTGATTTATTTATTTTTTCATGAAAGCAAACGTGAACTTTGTTTGTAATGAAAAAATTAAATTAATCAGGAGACAACTTTTTTAGCCAATAATTAGCAAGTGTTTATTTTCATATCAGATATCAAAGTATTAAAAGTCTAACCAAGACGAAAGATCCAAGAGCCTGGGAATGCGTCTGTCCTTTAGTATTTCAGAGATGTAAGTCCATATTTTCTTTAAAGTTGTACTTTAATGGAAATATATTATAGATATATGTTTTTGTTTTTGTTTCACAGATGATGTTATGTCAGTGTACCACCTTTTACATCAGACTAAAACCCTTTTCGTCTCACATTTGCTGCTTGTTTCAAGTTTGTGCTTTTCTGTTTTCCTTTTCATTTCACATCTCTCTTTTAACACACCTCTTTTTAATCTCTCTACCTTATCTAATACTTCTTCGAGCCTCAATGTAAACTGTAACCTTCTCCAGATCAGAAGTAAATGTACCACACTGAATATAAAAATTTACATGACTCTGATTTGGGTTATTTTCAGGGCACTGCCTTGTGTAGTCGTGCAGACGATCGTCCCATCTTTCCCTGGCCCGTCTCTCCTCGGTGTCCTGCGGCGGTATATCAGGCCTCTATGTTAATGACAGTTGACAGATAGTTGAAGGGCACGGGCTGCTCCCTGTCAGCCCTGTTTTGGACTCATAATTATTTCACCAGTGTCACATCACTGTCACCGTCGCCTGCTTAACACTGTCACCCAGCCCCCACCCCCCACCACACTGCTTGCCGAGCCCAGAGGAGGTGTGTGTGCCTGTCACTCGACCTCAGCGCTGGCCCTTTCCCTGCCAAGACAAGCATTGTTGCCACACAGCAACATCCGCTCTGCATGCTCGTCTTCGTTGTAACAAACCAGAACCACAGCCTAGTGGCAGCATGTTTGGGCACTAAAATAATGTTTTGGGAAAGTGTTCAACCAGCTACAGATGTGGTGAGAGGGGCATAATGAAGGATTTCCAGTGCACTTTAGCTTTTCACACACTACTCCAATCTCCAATACTCCTTCTGCAACTGATATTACCAACAGAATATCTGTTTTATAGTTAAACTAGTCAAATTTTACACACATCATACACTGATTGGTGTTAAAATGTGTAAAAATAAATTACAAATTATGCGGATATGTTTGATACTTTACCTTCAAGTTAAACTGAATTGTAAGATTGGGTTTTTTGAAGTGCGCTTGTTTGTTAAATTTTTTGTAATAAGGTAATACAATGAGAATCACTCGATCAAGCTAAATGTAGCACTGCCAGACTGTTATCATCATGAACCTTTTGGCAATGGAAACTTGGTTCCGAAATCATCAATTAGTATATGGCCTAGCCACTGTAGAGTCTTGACCTCTATTGATAATGTACAAACTCTTGTTGAACTGACATGGAGAAATAAATCAAAAACTCAAACTGTTGTTGGGGGCTAAATGCCTCTGGTGGGGTTTTTAAGACAAAGTCATTCATTAATTTGAGAGACATTCAAAACCAAGAGTGGTTCCCAAGCTTCTTATGATGGAGAAATGTGCATTAGGCTGCCCAGTATGGTCCCTCTGGAGCTCAGTCACTCTTAAGGAGCTTGGAGTACAGCCATTGCTCCTCCCCATTGAAAGGAGCCAGCCACCAGGAAGAGACCCCTTGATAGACCAGGGACACTCTGGATGGACTATGACTCTTGGCTGTCCCGGGAACACCTCAGTATTCCCACAGAAGAGAGGGAGGAAGTGTCTGTGGAGAAGGATGTGTGAGCGTCTTAGACCCACGACCCGGCCCCAGATAAGTGTATGAAGACAGATGGATGGATAGACTTTGTAAAAAAAACCAAGCCATCTCAAATGACACTGGGAGGTTAAGAGTGGACAAAGCAGAAGTGTTGGGATGCCAGTGTTAGTGTCAGTGATATCTCTAAAGTGAAGAGACTGATACGAATAAGAGAATCAAGGGAGAAGAGCAGGATAGGTGGGTTGTGCACGGATGAGAAGGGAAGCAATCAATGATTTAAACAGTAATGGAGCCTTCTGTATTCACTGTCACACTCACACTCTGCTGCCATCACAGCTCGCTCTCAGACACATTCAAGTAGAGTGTCCATCTGGTTCATGCTACATTTTAAGGCCCTTACCCTTAAAATGTAGCCTTTTGTCTTGTCCCTATACTTCTCTATTTTCTCCCTTTCCAAACCATCTTTCGTGTTATTCTGTCTTTTAAATGTTGTTTTTTCTCCTGAAATGTAATTCTTCTGAGTTTTTTTTTTATGTAAAAAAACTGTGAAAATCCATTGCTAAAACAAGATGCACGGCGCAAACAGTCCCTTTAATTGTATGTAAGCCAATCTGTGAATATACTCGTGTGGAAACTTCACTCTCATTCCCCACCTCAGTCATTCCCTTTCTCCCACTTCCACTCTTCTGTTTAAATTAAGGTGGGCTGACAAACAAATTAAATCTGTCACATCCTGTTTGCATGAACCAGACAGGAAGTCAATATTGTCAGCCATGTTGGTTAGCCCTAGTTCTAATCACACTTCTAGTGCCATGGCAACTGAGATCAGGGTGAGGGGCTGAGGTGGCCACATGTGCTTACACTTGTGTCAGGCACGAAACACTGCATTTTCTGCATTCTTCCCAAAAAAGTAACCAAAAAAAAATCATTTAACATGGATCTTTTATGTATTATCAATGCAGGCAAGTGTTCCTGTGGAGACATGGGATTCTTCATTTACCAGAGGTTTTTGTGTTGGGAAGCATTTTCATGTGGTGTGTTAAATAAGGGTCATAGCTGTATCTGCCATAGACGATCAATTATTAAAAAAAGACAGTCTGGTTTGTAACATTTTATCCCTATTTCTTTTAGTAAAGTCGTGTGCTTCAGACGACAACTACTAAAAACAAAGCAGATACATGTCTTGCTGGTCTTCTGTCAACAGGCATATTTCCATCCTCTGGTGTCACTAATAACCAACATTATTTTTATAAGTACAGTATATTTCCCTCCTATTCTGTTCATTCATTCACAGTGATATATCCAATACACTCTCTCTTGCCTGTTCTTTCTTCTTACCATCAGGTTAAGTCCTGTTTACTCATTTGACCCTGCTGGTCTGCTGTTTAAAAATGCATGAACAATAAATAAGGATGCTCTCTCTGACACACACATCCATCTGCTTATGTTTGTATGGAGCTCATCCAGCCCATTGAAGGAAATTGAAGTCCTCCTTCCTGACCCCTCAGTCACTGAGGTGACTAACTGATATCCTCTTGGTCAACATTTCAATTCTTTAGCAGCAGTGTAGGAACTCTAAATCCCACGGATAGGGCCACGGGGTGGAGAGCTTGTAGACTGATAATGCAGTGTTTTAGTTTTTGGAAAGCAGATATTTTGAATCAGAGACACAAGGTGTGCAATCTAAAGCCTCAGCATGCAAGGATGTATGTATGCCTGTCATTTTATTGATTTTATTTACTTCCATTATTGCATCTTGTTTGTAGCTTTACAAATGGAGAATGCAGTGCTACAAATACTTAAAATGCAGCTGTACTCTAAGTTTCAATGTGACATTCAAATATATAGCTGCATCATTAAACATAAGTCTCATTGTGTTGCTATTAAACAATACAAGAACAGAGCAAAACTAGACAAGGACAAATGTTTGAAAATAGCTGAACCACCATCAATCTTTTCTTCAGATCAATTTCCTAAAGGTCAGAGGATTGTGGATAAAGCTGGGATGGGGTTAATCTGTGGAAATTATTCTGTTATTAATAATAATTTCTCAAATATTTAACAGCCTGGAAAGATGTACTGTAACGCTAATGAAAAGTGATGGGAGAGTTTGTCTTAGCACATGGGAAAGCCTCCACTGTTTGATTGCTTTAAGTGAAGTATGGATTTAATCCATATGCTTATAAAGATGAAATGTATAAATCACATTGTATTTCAATTAGACTCAATAGCTCTGATATTGTGGTAGCTCAACAATTTAGCCCTAAACAAATCTTCTAAATAAGAACTCTCATAAACAGTTGTGCATAATGCTATTGGTCTTTGGCAAGTCAGCAATTTTAATTAACAAGTAAATATATTCCTCTTTAATTACAGTGTTGTTCCAAAGTGGTCACAGCATTATGCTGTTAATACATTTGATTGTTTTTGCTCGTGTGTATGTGTGATCTTGTATAAAAACATAAATAATGAAGAAGGAAAAAGCTGACTTGAACCCAGGAACCTTAACAAGCAATTATCGCTAATTTGTCTTTTAAAACCGACATGGGGAAGCCATTTGTCCCAGACACATACACAATGAGAGAATATTCATGTCTCTACCCCCGCCCCTCTTCTACAAACACTTAGGAGCTAATTATTGTTATTAGCATCATGCTTGAGATCCCTGCACAAGGACATGTCAGCACACCACCAACATCTTTACACAGCTTTCGTCAAAGTTAACAAAGAGGTGACAGATGCCCTCAGATCACCTTGAAAAATCAAAATGTTCTACTTCTCCAAGCCACTTTGTCTCACGTGGACTGACACCGCTTCACTACAGCAGTAATTGCTTTTCACAAAATATTGGCCTAACATATACATGAATATTGATTTCCCCATAAGCAGCACCTTTCCCATTATAGTATGCTGATGTGATTTTACTATTATTACTATTATGAGGTTGTTATAGAAAACCTGTTTACCACAATGACAATATGTTAAATATAAAAAAAATGGATTATACAATGATTGAATTCCTGTTCAATAGGGCTGCTATAAATGTCTGTAGAGATCAATATACACTGGATTAAGTTATCTATAATGCGTGTCGATATGAAGAACCATAAAAAGCATATTTTGCAACTCTGTCCTTTGTATTGATAAACCAGCATTAATCTACTAATCTTGAACATCTTTTGCTTCACAGTGCATCAATGAATCAATCCATGTATTCGTTTAGAGCAGCTAAACAGGTGAGTTGCCCCTGCCTCCACCCACACACCAGATTAACTTGTAAATGTAAATATAGACATGGACCACCAACATGTTCTGTCTGTGTGCAGAGGCCTCTATACACTCTGGTTAATGTTTCTCACGTGAACAAATGAAAACCATGCCTCAAAAATGATTCTCAAAAGTGCTTTGGATGTCTTTGCGTAATCTTCCTTTTTCATTTTAGTGTTAAAATCACAATTGGTCCAATAGAGTTCCATAGAAAAGAGAAAAGGCCAGTTGTCCAGCGCATGTTTATTCCATATACTATGACAACAAAGGGTGTGACATTATGAAGGTGTTTAATATGTACATCTTACAGCTTGTCACATTTTGAAAACATTAGTTATTTTTTAAATGTCAGTGAGAGCTTATGTATGACAATTTATCCATAACTGTCCAGCTCAGTATCCCAGAATGCATTGTTCTATGTTTACAAGTGGTGCTAACACTTGACCAGTGAACATTCCTGTGTGTGAAGAACCAGCCCTCATGCACAGAGACACAAAATGAACTGTTGCACTCGTCACTAATGCATCTGTCATATCAGGGTAAGCCCTTATGATCCCCCTCTCGCTCTGACAGCTGGTTTGCTGCTCACTGGTCCTAAATGAATTGATATTTCTTCTGGCCTCTTGAATTTGTCACTTGACTTCTTCTCTGTAATCTTCCCTTTGTAGAGCCCGCATAGACTAACACAGTTCAGTTTTACACCAAAAATACATGGCTCATAGAGTCACTGACTGTCAGGCAGCCAAGTCTTTCAAAACGTTTGTAAGACTCTTTGTGATAAACCTGTCAAATGAATCGTTATGATGTAATTGTGACTAGAAATGAAAGACCTTCTATTAAGACTATACACTTAGAGTGGATGGGCATTACTGGTCAGATAGACTGAGAGGTATTTTAGCCACAAGTTGCAAAGATAAGTGTATTCAAGCCTCACAACACTTTTTTCTGTACTTTACATAATAAACATAATGTGCAGCCTTTTATTCATGAGGTGAGACTGATGCCTGATGTGTGTAACAACTGTAGAACAGTGTTATAGTTACTACAAATCTTACTTTTATTGAGATGTAGACTATTTTTTCTGACAAATCAGGGCCAAATGACCAAAAACCTAAATGACAACATCAGAACTGCTCTTAAAAACATTTTTTCTCAGTCTTCATCTCTCTTTCTCTGTGTTTCTGGTGTGTCTGAGTCCAATCACTTCATATCTCTATCAAAGCACTCTTGAGGAATATGGCACAATAATATTCAGCATAAAATCAATGGCCTGTTTAACAGGCAGGAAGTGGGAGCAATGGGTAATTGCAGAGAAAGGCCCACAAATCAGCCGCCCTTGTTATCCCATTTGACGGACCATTAAATGTCTGTAGGAATAAACATTATTTTTAGCTTAAATACTAGCTTGGCTTTTCAATAGTATGGAAGGGGAAATCATTTACATAAAAAGTATGGGTGTTTATCCCATCACATCCCATGAAATCTGCTCTTGGATTAATTGACAGGTGACACTTGGGCACATGCCTAGAGAGTGTTTACACTGTCATAGACTGCAATTAGTTTTCAAAAATATGTTTCAAAATACAGGTGAAAAATAAATAAGTACTTTTCATTATAAACTTTTTATATTAAGGAGGATGTATAAGTATGACATCAAAACAATAGAGTAGTTTAATGAGCTTTTTACAGATATTTGCTACCACTCAACCTAAATATATGCCATCATTGAAACCACTGTTACTAAATACATACTACTGTGAGCTAATGATGCTAACACGGACTTTTTGTATTGTCTTGTACAGTTGCCCACATAATATAGGCAGGTGAATTATCAAGGAGGACATTCTAAGGTGCAAAGCCATTATAGCACACATATTCCACGTTATTCTTGTGCAGTTGTGGTAGCATTTATGACAGCATATAGTAAAGTTTGTTTAAGGATAATAAAGAAAGAAAAGTAAGTCCTTTCCTCTCATATTTGGGCCCATGGATTTGCCAAGTGGACAGGTACCACCACAATGGAAACATACCCAAGTGGCTCCTGCAAATGACATATATAGTGTTGAAAATGCATAAAGTACGAGTGAAGACTGCATTTGTCAAGGACGTTTCTGGTTCTTTAGGGGCTTTACAGATCGGGGATCATTTTTATGGCTATCAGTCAGATATGATGAGCCAGTCAGAGTGGAGCAGCACCATACCTCCACCGGCAGCAGTAATATGGGGGTTATGTGGACTATGAAATAGGCTGGTTTTACTGGGTAGACGATGACAGTAGGCCTCCACTTCACCATCCTCACCTGACTGACTGAGGAAATGACTCTTTGTCTTTCTGTCGGTCTGTTTAATTTGCTCATATTTATCTCAAGGAACAAAGCGCATGTATGTTAGACTGTCACGTAACCCAACCCCCAACCCCAAAGCCTCCACTTTTCTCATTTTACAGATAAGATTTTTTTTTTTTTTTTTTTTTTTACATTGCCCTTGATAAATGTAACCCAGGGCAGTTGTCAGAAATTAACTTTATCTGGTCTTTAATTACGCTACATGTGCTCTGATGCATCTCTCGCAGCCCCTCAAACCTCAACATCACCCTGCGCCGTCTGCCCCCAACACTGCCGTTTTCAAAGCTATTTTAAGACAATGTGTGATTATCTGTGACATTGCTTGACATGTGCCTCAAGGCTGTCTCTCTCTTCACTGCCTCGGCGCTCTGCCTCCGTCTCCCTCTCTCTGTCTTTCTGTCGCTCTCTAATCAAAAAGCCAAACCGTGCAGACAGCTCAGAGCAAATAACAAGTCTTACCCTGTGGATGTTTGAAGATGATGGAAAGAGGAAATACACTCTGATCAGTCACAGTCGCCGAGACAGTGCAATATTCAAACTCACGACCTCCCTGGATTTTTCAGAGAATGTTGGTTTTTGCATCGATTCATATAGTATTATTATGCAAGTGTACAAATACGTTTCCTGTTATCCTTGTCATGGTGTAATAAATCTGTCAGAAAGTAAGGACAATGAACTCCTTGGCTTGATGTGGTGGGTTACTTTATGTGAGGAACATTTGGACTGTGGACAGAAAATTTAAACCCAGGACCAGAAACCAGAGTTCCTGTCCCAACACTGGGGTGACTCAATATTTGATGGAGGATTTGGGCCTAAGTTTAAAGCCCCAATTTTGTTTTTGCAGCCCCACTATTTTCCCCCAACAGCAGCGTAATAACCTTTCCTGCTTTTTCTAATTTAAAAAATGAAAAAACTGACAGATTTTCCATCAGAAAATACCAATATGTTACATTAAATTGAAGTTTAGTGCTTACCTGAAACTTGTAGCTTAGGAGTTTACTGTTCCGTCCTGTAATATCCCCACCTCATTAAACATTGCGTTTCAAGCATTCCATGTTTAATTTGCTGTCCTTTTTTTCTATTTTTGTCTTCTTTCAGCTGTAAAATAAGATGTGTTTTGCAACAGAATAACCCCTTTCCTTGGTTTATTTCCTTGGTTCTTCATTGTTGACATCAGTGTCAACCAATGAGAGCGCTCTTTTTTACCAGAAGCGAGCTGTGATTGGCCGATCATTCTCATCTATTAAAATTATTTAATTTATTAGAAAGCCTAGATCACGTCTTAAGGTCTCATTCTTTCACAGATGATTCCTGTTACAGTAAGCTGTTAGGTGATAAACTAAAACTAAATGCAACAGTAAAAAAATGTAGTTTTTACATCAGGTAAACATAGAAATGACTTTGAGGCTACATATTTTAAGTCTTATGTGTAGTATTTAAAAGATAAGTTTGAAAAAGATGCCTTTTAGTTAAGAAGATGAGACTGTGGCGACATTCTATCTAATCAAAATATAACCTCTTCTGTGAACCATGACCGGGACAAACTCAACATTTATTTCCAGTTTCAAAAGCAAACAGTGAAGAATTGATGAAATTACCCAAGTACCTAGCCTCAAATGTTACCCATGTATCATAGCCAGAACAAATCCACATAATTACATAATTAATCAGATCATGTATGTTTCCTCCCCCTTGCCTCATTTTTTCTTCTTTTGTACAGGAGTCAAATGCATGTAATCACTTGTTCTGTAATGTAATCTGATCAAGGCCATGTAATTCTTCATTTTCCAACAGCTCCCTGGAGCAACAAATCTGAGCGCCAGATGAATGTGGCTGAGTGTCTGTCGCTGCTCTCTCCAAGTCTCTGCTTTCCTTTCTCTAAATGTGGCTCCATCAGTGGTTAACCGCTTGGCTGTGTAGCTGCTGGCACAAGACAATATTGTCCCTCCTCTTCATCCATCCATCCATCCATGCCATCCACCTGTTTTTTCTCCTCTTTTTCCTGATCTCTACCAGTCACTGTGCTTTTTCCTCCTCTTGTCCTCCTTTGACTTCCCTTCACCTTCCTCCCACCCAGCACTGGCGACACCAAACATCAGGTCCCATCTATCTCTGTGTACGTCAGCAATTAGAGCATAGTGGCAGCCAAATGCCAGCCATGTCCCCAAGCTACACACATACGCACTCAAAGGCTATGGCCTGACAAAACAGAAAGAGAACAAATCACACTGTAATTTATAATCTCGCTGTGCTAAAATCTCATTATATCCAGACATATGGATTGGGCGACATGCACGGATGAGAAGCCAGTCATATAAATTCCACCAATTGTAAATTATTAAAGGAACGATAGAAATGACCACAGCCTGTCCAGATTCCCTGTAAATCACACTCCAACACAGTTTGTTTAAGGAATTAGGTCCCAGATGGTGTCAGTGCTATTCTTAAGTCGCTTGGAGGTGAAGGTCAAGTATGAAGCGCTTGAAAATGTAAATGGATTACAGGTAGAAGTCGTGAAAAGGCTTTTCTGAGCTAAGACACAAAATCCCTCTAAAAAGTTGCATAACCTGTGTTTGAAAACTCTGTGACCTGAAAATGTTAAGGTCACTCACTGGATACAATTCTAAAAGATAGAAGATGCATTGTTAATATTCAGAGGCTTTTGTCTTAACCTTTTTTACTATATGTCGACTGAGATGTCTGAGAATCTCCACAGACGAAGAGATCAACTACAGACTTTTGTAATGCTGCCTATAATTTTCTTCAAGGGTCACATAATCATCTCTGACTACAATTACATTTCAAATTATATGAGTAACTAAAGTGTGGTGTAAACCCAGTACAGCTTACAATACATAGTAATAAATTATGTAAAACCAACAAGAATAAAGCACTGCAGTTTTACAAAGTGCTGTTGAATTTAAGGGTAAACCAGGCTGGGTAGAAGTTAAAGCAGGCTGCAAGGGGACTGTCCTGACATCTGCTGTCAGTGCCGCTCTTCATTATCACTGTCATACCAGGCAAGAGTTTACGTCTTTTAGAAGAGCAGCCATGATTCATTTCAGATGCTCCCAAAGCTGCTAAACAGTTCTCAAACCCCAGCGTTCACTCACTGTGGAAACAAAAACATTTACATTTATAGTTCTGCAACACCTTGGAGTTCTTACTTAAAATATCAGAAATCTCTAGCTATTCCTTTGGGTTGATAAGTCTTTAAGGACCTTCATATTCCACCTGTTCAGTCGTCAGTGTTAGAACGGGGACAGAAGCAGTGCAGATGCCTGAGCAGTGAAACAGGTGCTATCAAAGTGCCTCCAAGTCAATACGCACAGAGACAGCATTTACAAACATCAGGGGGCTGGACTTAAGACTGGCATTAGACTTTGAATGGAGAGGGATCTAATGCATGGATGGTCCTCTTCCTCAGGCAGCCCATTGACTGCAAACTGAGCCTATTAGCAAGACAACACAGCCCTAATGGCACAGCTACTGCAGCTACAGCCCCTTATGTCCACGGAGACCACACATGCTCTCGTGGCAGTGTAGTGTTCCCACGCTATTGTTGCTGAAACACTCATATAAGGACATGAGAGTACATCAAAGTGGAGTTTCAATTGGAAGCACTCATGACTAATAAGTTGGACAAATGATGAGGTCTAGCTCTGATCTTTTTGATTGAGGTTATGTGACACGAGGCTGTAGTCGTTTGGGTTCTTTGTGGTAAAAATGTGGAAACCTTGAATCAGAATGAATTCAAATGCTATAATAAATGCTTCTGAATACAAACCACTTAAATTGAAGATATTGCTTTTCAAGAAATGCTGTAACTCTGGAATGAATGCTTCCAAATGGTTATGCCACTTGCCTCCTTTTGGTTTTAGCTATAAATATAAAGAGATGATTAAAGAAGGTTTAGTGTGTCCTATTTTAAGGCAGTTCCATGTGTGACCAGCAGGGGGTGATAAGCTGAAGAATTCATGAGACACAGGGCTTTCACCCTCTGCTCCAGACACGGACCAGATTTTCCACAGCCCAGACACGCGCTGTACTGTACTCTGCATCTTTTATTCAAACGATAAATGAAGTGCTTCTTTGACTTTGAAGTGAAAGTGGTGTAAGACCATTTTCACATTCTTTGCTTTATGTAACTTGGAGAATTCTCTGTTTTAACACCTGGATAAATGCCACATCAAAAGTAAATTCAAAATGAAAGTAAATCAAGTTTGCCTGAAAAGAACAATAGTTTCGGTCCTGTTCAGCAACGTGGCCTGGTTAAATTAGTTGAACTGATAACAGTCATTAGTAAGTCCTCAGCTTAATTGTAAATGGATTGTCTTCAGACTTGTTATTCTTGATTTATGCGGGGTTCTTTGTCGCAAACATTTGCATGAAGTGAACTTCCCTCAGTCACTAACTGGAGTGTGTGGCGCGCACTTTATAAGGGAGTCTGGTAGTCCACCTCTTTTTGTTGGGAGGTGGACTTCATTGGCTTCACGGCACACAAGCCTCTCCAGCGGGTGAGAGCGGCAGGAGCAGGGTGGGATAGAGGAGGGGGATAATTCATTCACTTTGCGCACAAAGCAGTGGAAATCACCCAAGGGAACGGAGACTGGGGACTCGGTGTTACAGAACAGTCAGAAAAAAACACCAACCAAGCAATACATTTACAACAATAATTTAAAAAAAATTAAATGGCTTTATTCCAAGGCTATGGTTATGTGGGACCTGTGTAAGATAAGAATACTGTGCGTTCAGGAAGCGCTTTTTGTGGAGAACCCACACAGTCCGTTTATGTGACGTAACTAAAATGGTACAGATAGAAAAAAAAAGTTTAAAGACAATGTTCAGCCTCGTCGGTTTAACGAAGAGAGAACAGTCTCTATAGTTAAAGGACCTCAGAGAACTGGGCGTCACTGGTCCCACTGAAACGTACTTCTGAAGTTGTTTACCTCTATCCCCCGTGTTCTGAGCCTGGATCCGTGTGTCGCTGCCCCGCGTCCACGGCTCGGTCGTGGAAAGAGCCGAGCGCTGCGCGGCAGCACTGCGCCTCAGAGCGCGCGTTCTGGACCCTGGACACCCCTCCCTCCCGCCCCCCTCCTCCGCGTCCACCCCCACACGCTCAGCCTCCAGCTTCACACACGTCGTTGTTGAGCAGACCCCCACCCCTCCCTCCCTCACACCGCGCTGTGGCAGCCCACCGTCTCCGCTCCGTGCGCTCCCCTCGCGGCTCCGCTCCTCCTCTGACCGCCCTTCTCCGAGTGTCTGCGGAGAGCTGCGCACTGCTACACTGACCAGTACGATAGTTGTTTCTGGTGAAAGTGCCCCTCTCTGCCTCTAGTTCCCGAGTCTTTGTGGCTGAAACTAACCCGTTATCTCAAGGCTGCGCTCGACAGCCGCACGGGCCACCGCAACTGTCTGTGCTTCGCTCCAAAAGTTTGCTCGTGAGGATAAAACACGAAGCCGGAAACAGGAGTCGTCAGCTGAAGCTGCGGATTGTCCCACGGCGCGGTGAGTCCCACTTTCTGAGTGACTTTTGTTGTTGTTTGGTGAGGGGCTCGTGCATTTAAGATCCCACTCCTGTTTCCGCCGTCACTTTCTGCTTGAGGTTGGTGAAACATTTCACTAAAACTTTTTGCGCTTGAGTCGGCGCGCGCCGTGGCATTTTCACGCGTGAATGTTCGGACACAGGTTTTAACGCTGCACGTGTATGTATTTGTTAATGCACGACAGCTTGAGCAAAGTGGCGCTTTAACATCTATGGTGTTGTTTCCGCGTGTCAAACCCACGGACCACATCACTGCAGCAGTTGAAACTTCTCTTCAGAGTTAAGATTTAACGGTCATATTGATTATTGTATTGAGGAAGGTGAAGTGGCTTCCTTAAAATTAGTGACTGCTTTTTAAACCTTTTAACACACTTTGAGAAAGTGAAAATAAAGTCAATCAGAAAATGATTTAACAGCTCTCTGACATCAGCTTTGTTCCTATTTGTTTGAAATGTAAGTTTCTGTTCTACAGAAGGAACAGAGCTCACTAAATGACCGCGGAGCGTCTAAGACTTTATTTGGTTCCTGATGGTGAGGGCAGGAGTCGGACGTTGACCCTTTGCTCTGGGCTTGAGCAAAGAAACCCTTAAAAAATAAACGAACATTTAATTTTTGTATTTATTTTTTCTCGTGAAACCATGACATTTCCTCTGCTTTAGAGCAGACGTTAAATAATTAATACGGGACAGCCGGAAAAACAAGTAAAATAATTGAATTGGTTTAATTCAAAAATCCCTCCGTCTGTGTCCTTCCCAGGCGCTTAATAAATTATTCTCCTCTTTTTCTAAAGGCTGTGTGGTGCGCGCGTGTGCATCCACATTATAATGACACACGCGCACACACAAACAGGCCCACGCACAGTCGGGAAACACCTGTTAACTCGGGGACCTCTGTCATTTGCATCCCCCCAGAAGCCCAGACGCCGGGCCACAGTTGGTCCCGGGGGCCTCCAGCCAGCCTCGTGGCCGAGCAGCGCGAGCCAAGACCGGCTTCTCCGAGATACAGCCTTCGGTCTCCACAGCCAGACTTTAATTGATCCTCTTTGTCTGATGACGAGGACAAGCTGCTCAGTTATTGGAAACTAATTTTGGTTTATGTTTGATCCGTTTAGAAAAAAAATACTTTACATAAAATTCACCTTATTCTCTGACTTTTATTTAAAATAATTAACAACAAAGCAGAGAATGAAACATATTTTTACTTCTATCTTTTTATTCTTAATTAGATGTTTTATCGCCGATTTTACTTTTTTTCTGTTCGTGCTTTGCTTCAGTGACATTCACGTGAATTTTCCCCAAAAGCCAGTGAGCTGAAAAAACAAGTAAGCTGCCGGACAAAGCCGCAACATTCACATGAAATCTTTAAAAGTGTGGGAAAATGTAGCAGACCTATTAAGAGCTATTTCCAAGTCTAACAGTCCTTACAGCGCCGCATTAAAAACCCACTTTTGGAGGAAGGTGCGCTCGAGGCGGGTCATTGAACTCAGTGAATTATAGTTCCTTAAAAATAAGAAAGTTGCCTTATGGATGCAGTGATCCCAGCATGATGGATGCCTTCACATTGATTTTATTGACGGTCAGATCAGTCGGAACAGTTTTCTAACGAGCGCCAAGGCTTTTTATTTTCCAACCAAACACATTAGTGAGCAATAATTATCCTTTGAGCGTGGAAAACGAGCACGAGGAGAGGCGTTACTGACACATATATTATTGTAACATGCTAAAACAACTCCATATGGATGGTGGATAGGGGTACGGGTCTGTTGCGGTGCAGTTTAGGGGCGTATTAAAATAAAAATGTACAGCCACCTCACGGACTAATTACCGGCATTAGGCGTGTCATTTCCACGGAAAGGTCTCACTACGATCACGGCGACTAATTGAATTAAGAGTGTTTTATATAATCAGGCCTACACTTATATCCATTTTTTGATTTAACGTTCACTTTTATTTAAAAAAAAAATCTTAATAACTGAATAGGAAATATTACAAAAAAGATAACAACACTTAATTTGTTACTAAACATTTTTAACTAAAGCTTTAGTCCAATTAACCAATGATTTAATGAAAGTGAATGTATTTGTTTCTGTGTTTCTGAGGAGAACCTGTTCGGGTTGAGGTTACTTGATAAAAATGAATAAACGCACGCCTTGACACTTTGCGCATCATTTGATTATTGTCCGATTATTTTCTGAGCTGCTGATGTATCACAGGCCTCCGTCTGTTTCCTGTCTTTTCCCGCGTAGACAAAAATCCCTGTAATATCACATGCACATCTCATTTATTTTGTAGTTATTCTGTATCTTTAGAACATTTCTGTGGTGGCATATAATGTGCTTTGAAGCCCTTAAAATACAGAACAATTACGCATCATTTACAATTATCTTTTAATTCCAAAACCTTTGACAACGTCACACAATGTATCCTTTGAAATACACTTAATTTCTGTTTCCAAAGTAAAATACGAAAGGCGTTCTATTAAAACCTGATCATTTTACTTCTGCGCTGCTTTTCTCCCTCCGCAGCCCCAAAGGATTCACAGTAAATCCGACCCTTTTTAAAAAATGAGTGTTAAGTGTTGAGGTTGGAGTAAAAGAAGCAAAAGATGATTTATTTGCCAGTGTTTTCCATTATCCTCTCTTTTCTTTTTCCCCTTTTCAGCAGTCAGCTCTTATTGCTCGCCATTGATCTGGCTCGTTGCTCTTTTTTGCGCAGTGAGAAGTGAACTCAAATTAATGTCCGTTTCACAGCTCGGACTCTGCGGGGTCGATTTTGCGCGTGAATAGTTGATTTTTAAGTTTAATATGAAAATGACACGCGTTAAAATAAAAATAAAAACTGACCTCCACTTTCATAATAATCTGTCGTTAGCTTACGATGCTCCAAATGTCATCTCCAAAAGGTGTACAAATACAACTTTTTTTTTTATTTGATTTTTTTTTCTAAATTATATATTATGCGTTGTTATTTATAGATTATTAGAAAACATATAAATATTAACTTCCCCACGACCCATATAAAATCTGCTTTAACAACCTCTTTTCCATAAATCTAAGTTTTCCGACTGTTTTCAGTGCGTCTCGACGCCTTTCCCCTCAGTTACATTTCTGTATGCCGATGTTTAATGACCCACCCCCACTTCACTCGGTCAATTAAGTCTTATAAAGCTGCACAAAGTACTCACTCTTTATTAAGAACACCGTCCCTCTTCTGTAACACCCCCCTCTCACGTGTGTCTCTGATTCTGTAGCGCCAATAAACACCACACACACATTTTTAATTTGACATGCAAGAGGTTCACTGAAATGAACGCGTGGCCGGTGAATAAAACGTGTGTGAACGCAGCAGGCGGGAGGGACAGGTGCGGTTTGCGTTGCTCAAAAACTTTGTTGACTTGTTGTAATCACAATAATTAAGCGCAGAAAAGCAGGATGCAATCATATTTTTAATGGATGGATATTGTGGGGCTGTCTTGCTTATCAAACTGTTTTCCCCTCGTTTGGAAATTGCAGCCTGTCCGCCATAAAGGACACATTTGATTGATCTGTCCAATATGTTTGCGCAATCTCAACTTTTCACACGTCCTTACTTTGATTCCAAACATATTATTTATGAGCACATGCAAGTTTTCAGGGGGAAAATATTTTTTTTTCTTTTCGTTTTAATGAAAGCTTTGTCCAGGAAATGATTTTTTAAATGATGCATTAAACCTCTGAGGTGCTCAATGCTTTATTTGTGGATCAAGTTTTTTTTTCCACTTTTTTCAATTTGTCTTGCTCAATCAAATACTTTCTGAAAATTAGAAAAACCGTTGGACTATTTTCTTTTAATAATGTTTTTTTTCTGCTTGTTTTTTTCATGACTGACATGATAATATTGCTGGTTATTTATCCCAAATGGTTGTCCAAAAGAAGAGAACCTGAATGTAGATCTCATGTTAAGTCTTGAGCAGAAATTGGACAAAAACCACGGTAGGCCTTTTTCTCTTGTGCAGTATTAAACGGAGAAGCAAATGTTCAGTGTTTATCCCGCTCTATGTGCACACAGACTGGATTATTCCTCTTATCGATGACAGGAAAGGAGAGTAGCTCACGTCCAGTCATTTTCTATTGGAAGGAAATCACTCTATGGAAGAGATGCAGTGTTTAATGGTTTGATTGCATTGGAGCAGGCAGCCACTGGTAATGCCGTTAAACTCGGCAACAAGAGAAAGTCAAAGAATTAGACTAATGGGGGGAGTGTGGGAGGACTTGTGTCGGATGTCAGATACTTTCTATATTCTCCATATTGTTTCTTTCTATCTTTTGCCTCTCCACCTTCGCCCCCCCCGCCACATCATAGCTCTCTCAAGTTTCTCCCCCATTCGTCAATTACACCATGAGCCGGATCACCAGCTCCCTGCTTGGAAAATAAGCTAATATTCGCCCCCCATGTATCTCTCTATCCACCCCCCTCATGCACACTCCTCCCCAGAAGACACAGTCGGTGCATTTGCGTGTATCGATTGCAGACGGGCAGTATTTGTGTAACCGACTTATCATTTTTCTCCATGCAGTCAGCCAGACACGCAGGGAAGGTGACTTATTTTTCTTAAAATTTCTGAGGAGATGGTGTACAAACATGCTTGAAAATGTCAAATGTATTTCACTAAACTAAAAGTCTGAAGACTGTTCATGCTGGTTTAAGGTGGAGGAGTGCTTGGATTTAAGTTAAGTGGACCTTGAACCCTTTCCATGTGTGTATCTGAATACACACAATAGATTCATGCAGTGCTTGCTTGAAGGCTTAATTAAACTAGTAACAATCCAGTTGCTGAAAGTGTCCTTAAGCCAAAATTTGATTGGCTGTCTGTATCTGGCTTTGACCTTTGACCTATCTATGGAAAGGCGATCATTTTCCTGAAGGCCTAAAGGTGGAGACAATTACAAATTTCATAATTAAACAAGTTCCCCGCACAAGCAGCACCACAAACATTCTGCTTTGTTTCACATGTTTTACGAGATAAATGCAAGCCTTTGTTTCATTATGAACCCTATAATGATTCAGAGAATCATTATGAACTTTACAGTAGAGGATTATTAGAGCAA
The DNA here is from genome assembly GCA_036850595.1 of Rhyacichthys aspro. NCBI lineage: Eukaryota > Metazoa > Chordata > Actinopteri > Gobiiformes > Rhyacichthyidae > Rhyacichthys > Rhyacichthys aspro. The sequence continues at coordinate 9,033,314 of CM072164.1, forward strand.
ATCAGTTTGAAAGCTGCCTACCTGGCTTCTGCTTTCCTTGTTAAACTTGAACTAATTGGCTTGTGCTTGCATGCTGCTTGTAGAACAAACCAGCCAGCCAGCCGCCTGTCTGCCTGCCAGCCAGCCAGATTAGTGGCTGCTGTAGCAATAAAGAGTCATAGAGGTGCGGCAGGCCAATGCGGCACACATACACACTTACACTCTGTCACACTTGTGCGGGCTCTGTCACCTGTCGCTCACTGGAGACACGTCGGTGTCATCTGTCAGGCCGATCAGGTTTAGTGAAAAGGGAAAAGTATGAGGACAGTGACGTGTGCTGTCAGCAGAGAAATACTAAAAGGCCTGTGAAACACTGCAGCACATTGTCAGCATGTCTTCATCTAAGCCAAGCATAAGGGTGAGAAGTTGTGTCATCTTCAGAAACAGCAATTTTAATCAAATGGTCAATGTCGACATAATTCGGTGAAGGCTTGTCCACAGCAGGCTCATGAAACAAGATATTTAAAGTAATGTCTACAGTGCCATTTTAGGAAACAAAAATACATGGATGTTTTGGTTGCTTTGGTTTACCAGTGGCCTCCAAAATACACTTACGTACAGTAATCCATGAGCAATGGAACTGTGTGCTTTTCCCATTTAGCCTTGTCTGCACCAGGAATTAGCTGGCCCTGCTGAACCGGGTCTTGCCTGTGCTGCCACAAATAGAAATCCTGCCACAGGTCAGGGCGTATTTCCAGAGTGATTTTGCCTGCTGGCTGTGACTCGGTCTATGAAATCACACTTCTTAAGAGTAAACCTTTCTGTAGGGGTATTGCATCATTCCAACATTATTAAAAGTCATATTGCCCATTAAAACATTTGGAAAATGGCTGGTTGCTTGATTTGTTGCAGAATTTGTTTTTGCTTTGGCGATTTCCATAGCTTGGCCAATTCTGGTCCAATTTTGGTGCTGTGTATTGCCCTAGTGTCATTATCCTTCTTAGAAAGATGTGTGTATGTCTTTTTTTATTGAATCTACTGTAATGCTTTTCCACCATGATGCATACATCTTATATTCATAGAGACAGATGGTGGCTGAAGCTGCTAACATCATTACAGATTTCATATCACAGAAAGAAGAGCAAAAGGGCGAAAAAAAGTTACAAATATGAGAATAGATATGTATATGAAATTCAGAAACAAAATTAGGACTTGAAAGCGTTTGCAAAAAGAGACAAGGACAAATAATATGGGAGTGGGAGAAAGTGGGGAGATAAATGGTGGTGATTTGTATTCACAAGGACATTTGAGCTTTGCCTTATGGCCAGACATGAATGAGTAGATTTCAATAGTATTGACTGTTTCTTTGGACATCAGCAAACATACACAGAGCAGCACACCTAGCTGTGCATGAGCACAAACAGCACCGCCTGTCTGGAATACAGAAAGGACTAGACCGAGCAGAGCCAATACCTTCACTGCTCTTCAACTAAAGGACTGTAGAAATGTAAAGCCTTTTTTGCTGTTGTTTCAGTCTTCAGGATTGCCGTTTTCTATTTAACATTGCTTTGTTATAGCCTTTTTAGCTAAATACTACTGAAACAGTTTACACAGTAGTGTAGTGGCAGTAGCTCAGGATTAATTTTAAGGGCCATAAATTTTTAGTGTTAAGGGAGTTTCTGCTGCATTTTAAACTTGAGACCACGTTAAAAGTTCTTTTGGTGAATTTTGTTGCAACAGATTTTAATTTGCCATATTATTATGATGTATTTATCATGTGTCGTGTTGGAGTGAGGGTGTATTCTCCCTAGAGACGAGTTGAATGACACAGCCAGGTCTGTCTTGTAATAAAATGTACAACTGGTACTTTCACGCTTGTCAACAATCTGTAAATATATCCATGGACCGGGAAGCCTTGTGCACATACAGCGGGGCCTGCGGTTTTGATGGCTTTTTTCTTTGTCTCCATTAGAGAGAGGGAAAAACTTGAGCAGCTTTGCTTCCCGACAATCTCAGCACTCACACACACACGAGTACACAGAGTTACAGACATTTTTATAACTAAAATTGGATTCCTCTTCGTTCCTCTCCGCATCTCTGCAGACAAACTGGAAAACTTGATGTGACAAGTATCAGCTCCATGTTGAAACAGCTGGTTGCAAGCTCCAAGCAGCCATGCAAAAAAGATATTCATTCCAACAAATCACTAACAAGTGGCATCAATGAGACAAGCCTCTTTTCCTTTACTTTTTACAACCTTTTGATTACATCTGTTTACAATTCTCATTAAATCCCCTCTTGATTGAACTTTTGAAGCTTCTGAATTGTGTAAATGTCACAAATAAATAATCATTAGTTTTCTAATTTGCATGAAAACCTTATACTTTGTAAATCATACGTAGGGCAGCCACTGGTGCAAAATGCAGACTAGTCTAACAAATGAATAGCATTGTGTTATTTAAAAATAATAATAATGTTTATAGCCACAGTTAGCAATTATGATACATGTGCCTCCCTCTCTCTGTAACTCATATTCCCGGAGTGAAAATTTCCCTTAGAATGATGTTATTGCACATTGTTGTTGACACCACAATTTCACCGACTGGTATAACATTGTCACTTAAAGTGCAGATTTGACATGAAAAGCCCTCCTCGCTGTTTGTGTTTAATATCGCGCCGACAGCTGTATCATTCTTGCACACTGTAATCAAATTATGACAGCATGGTAAATGTTCCCCTGTGACATTTTCTATTATAAAATGCATATACCCAGTGTCAGACAATGTGTGGGTGGCAAATGGGATTGTAAGTGGCACCGAGTGACATTATGCGGATGTCCGTGAGATGTAATTGCACTTGTATATTGATGATATGCATAGGTATATGTCATTTGGAATTATGATCATTGTCTTAGAGGAAAAGCTCAAGCACAGCTCTGACACTTGTTTTTTTATGAGCACAGTGCATGATAAACTTATGCAAAGTCACCTAAGACTGTCTTCTGTGGTGTCTTAGAAAGAAATTGAACTTTATAAAAATATGTGTGGAATAAGAAAATGAAATGAGACAGTTAGTATACCTGACTCTTTTTGCGCTACTGTTCCTCTGTTGGTCCAAAGGCTTGCTCTCTCTCCTTTAGTGAATATCCAGTGTCCTGTTATTGGATTGGCTGCTTCATGATGGCGGCCCTTCACTCCCCACTCCTCGGGCCTGCTCGGTAATGATAATAAAATTGAAATATCCCGGTACTTATCAGTGTATTACCTTGCTATCAACACCGCAGACATACTCCGACTTTAGAGGTTACACAGGAGAAAGTGTGATGTGATACACAGCGCGAACACAGAGAGGACGCCAGACGAGAACGTGAGAAAGAGCAGGAGGAGGAAAGCCAGTGAAGTGATAGACGGGAGGGAGAAAAGAAACAGGAGTTTAGTCAAGGTGCTGTTTCCAGGATGCACTGCGGTAGGAGGGTAGGTAGGGAGGAAGGTAAGGAAAGAGGGGTGAAAACTGGAGGTGGTGGGAGACAGGCGTGTAATGTGACTCTGTGGCATCTGTCCAAACCAAAGTCATGTTAGCATAAGCCGTGCTCCACACTCCGCGCTGGCCTGCTGTACATTTGCGGTAATGTAAAACATCTCACATCTCAAGGCCCTCCCCTTCCTTTCCGCAGTTGTTGTTGGTCTGTGTGAGTGAGTGGGAGGCGGGGGGCTGCGGGGGGCTGCGGGTGCCAAAGCTGAGATCAGGTTTGGAAATTGATTTGAATGTGTGTTGTGGACAGCTGATAGCTATGAAAGATTTTCTCCTTTCATTTCCCAGGGAGTTTCTCCTTTGATGTTGGCTCCTAGTCAATGCAGCTTTGAAGCTCATCTGAAGCACGACTTGATACTGTGGGTTTGTATTAGCTCCACAGTTATGTATACACACGCGACTTCAGGTTTGACCTTTTTCAAATTCCACCACGGGTGACTTTTAGGAGAGACTGACCTGGAGTTTGAGTTAACAAATTTATCTTTAGGTGTACAGTGTCCCCAGACCAGACCCTCACTTAATTAATGGACTATCTATGCCTAAATACCCCGTTTAACCAACAAAATGCAACGTTTGTTTGTTTTTTTTAATTCGATCTGTGAAATGACTTGTACAGCAGTTTATCCCTCTAAGTCTTGACATGCTTCACAAGTCAGCCACCTTCAAATTCCTCTTAAGGAATGAAAAATTTCTAAAATGCACCTTGTCTTTTGATCTGCTCCCGCTCTGCGTTCCTCTGACCGACCAATCGCCACTTCTGATCTAATCCCCGAGAGGCAAGATTCGAGTCTGTTGCCACGGATGCCTGGGGGTCGCGAGGTCAAGTACGGCTAATTTATTCACTCAGTCAAATTTCCTCTGGCTCATAGAAAGCAGATGGAGAGGTCCGATATGATATCACCCATCTGAACCACCCGGGGGATAAGACGGGCAAGCAAATCAGCGGAGATGAAGGGATGAGAGGAGACGAGATTGACAGGAGAGATGTGGAAAAGAGAAGCAAAAAATGTCGAATTAAAAGAGGTTAGATTGAGAGATGCATGTAGAAAAGAGTGAGTCTGCCCCACCAAGTGGAGAGGCATTATCAGATGTGGAGGGTAAAGTGTGTGTGTGTGTGTCCTTATCTTAAGACAAGTGGTTCTGGTCCAATGAGATCCTGGGAGATGGTAGGAATAAGCGGCTTAAACCAAGATCTAAGATGAAGAAGGGACAGGGGAGAAATAGTACAGAGAAAAGAGGACAGAAAGGAGGAAGTTCAAAAAGGAGGTGGACAGATTGGGAAGGTGGAGGATGAGGAGTGGACATTTGGAAACCGATGAAATGAATGAGGAAGGGTTATAAAGATCGGGGTCTCCCATGACATCTAAGGTGGAAACAGTTTGGAAATATATCTTTTTAATGGAAGGAGCTAGAGAACAACCACAATGTGGTGGAGAAGTTTGGGTTTGAAATAGTTCTGTGCTTTTGTCAAAGGGCAGGGATTTACAGGATTTGATCAACAGTGTCAACTTGAGGACACTTTTCCCCAAGAGAGTTTAAATTTGTGGCTTAAACAACACTGTCCTCTTAAGAACACTCTGTTCCCAAAGGCTTTGACTTCAAGCCTCGGCTTTCAGTTGTTCCTTTATAAAATAATTCAAAGCTCTATTTTTTTCATTACAAAAGTAAAACACTGATTTCTGTCAAGAATAAAGAAAATCTTTTTTTTTGTTGTTGTCCAGATATTCTAAAAGTAAAATATTGAAATGTATGTTTCAGCAGCAATATGGATAAAATGTAAGAAAATAACGGGATGTAGTTTTGACCAAATGAGTAAGAGCTGTTCTTTCGCAACAATCTTCTTACGTATACTGAAAGAAATGTGAATTCAAATGGGATTAACATTGACTCAAAAATAAAGATGTAATAAAATTGTAACTTTGTGTTGTTTATCCCCTTAGTTTGCTGACCAGATGAACCCGAGGAACCAGGATTCATCGGCTCCCAGAACACCACAGCTTCTTCATCAAAATCTCCAAAAAGGAGGCTTCTGCAGCTTTTTTTCTCTGGACATTTTCTGTATTTATCAGTAGAACAGAAGCAGTACAAGCAGCTGAAAGGACTGAACAAACCCAGGAGCACTTACCCTGTATGGGATGGAACTCAACTCAAGTCAAAAATACAAGACGCATATGAACCCAATATAGGTCCATGAAATGACATGTTCATCTGAAGTGACATTAGCAGTTTTTTGACAGAATCACCTTTTCCTAACTCCTAACTCTTTCTGGGCCAGACTTGTTTATTTATCTAACCCACCTGCAGTGACAGGCCCTTTTCAAGGGTCTTGGACAGTGTCTCCGACCTTCTTCCCCCTTAGTCCTCAAAAACTTTATTCAGACATGGATCTCCACCGAGCAGCTTTCAAGATGGAGAGCTCCTCCTATCTGCCCAATCCCCTGGCCTCCCCAGCCCTCATGGTCCTGGCCTCCACAGCTGAAGCTTCCCGGGATGCTTCTATTCCCTGCCAACAGCCGCGGCCATTTGGAGTTCCGGTTTCAGTCGAGAAAGATGTCCATTTGCCATTTAACAATGGTTCTTACACTTTTGCTTCAATGTACCATCGTCAAGGTGCTGTTCCACCAGGATTTCCCAACAGGGACTTCCCTCCATCCTTGCTCCACCTCCATCATCAGTTTGCTCCACCAAACCTGGACTGCTCACCGATCAGCATGCTGAATCACAGTGGGGTCGGCGCATTCAGGCCCTTTGCTTCTCCTCCAGAAGATCGCGATGGGGCTCCAGGGGGGTATCAGTCTGCGTTCACCCCGGCCAAACGGCTCAAGGGCTGCTTGGATCCAGAGGCTTCACCACACCTTCGATACTCCGATGCTGAGGGAAAAGAATATGACTTTGGTGGCGCCCAAATTCCTCCTGGTGGCTCACCCAGCAGCGCCTTGAAGGCTGTGGAGGACAGTGGAAAAAAGATCTTCGCTGTGTCAGGCCTTCTGTCCGATCGAGAGACCTCCTCCAGCCCAGAAGACCGCATCGAACGCTGTAAGTCAGTGGTTATTATTCTATTAAGATAAAACACACATAGGTTGATGACATTTTAGGACTTATAAATGACACAGCCCTGCTTAAAGCCTTTCTTAAAGCACCACTATGAAGGGTTTCAGGATGTATACACATTAATTAAGTGAGTCACATGCAAATTATGGTTGATTTAACAGGTCCTTGCAAGCTACGTCTTCTTATGAGATGGTAGCAGGCCATGCCATTCATAGTGATATTGTGGAATATCATTCTAATCACTTTGTAATGAGTTGTTCTGCCCATTTCATTCTAAGAAAGCATCAAAATGAATGTCAGGTTACATAGTGTTGCTTTAAATGGGCACCCAAATATGTTTTGTTTCCTGCAAACCAATGCAAATGGTCTACAATTCAGTATTAGTACATGTAATAAACCTGTGAAAACTATTTAACACTCACAGTTACACCAAACCCAATGCTAATCATCTCTTCAAATGTACAATTAGTTTTATTTTGTTACGTTAAGTGTGAACATTTTGACACAGCAGCATCACACATGCCAGTGAACAATCCTATCTGTGTTTTCTTGTCATCATCTCTCCTGGCTCCTCGTATCCTTGTTTCACAAGGCCGCAAGCTCCACCGCTCACATTAGCATTCACCAGTGGAAAGATGCCATTTGGCCCTCGCGCACTGAGAATCTGATTACTGTGTACATATGTGTATGTGTGCATGTGAGTGTGTGGTTCAGAGCCTGGCCATGCTCTTTGCCATCAGCATTCATCATAGCTTCACACTGGCAGCCCCGTTGCCAGAAGATTTACCCACATACCCCAAATGTTGGCAGACTGTCCTCATGCAAGTTGTAAGAGTTCCAAGCACAGGCACACAGACACTCTTCTAGACACACAAACAGCTCTCAGCATGAGCGGCGACATCTTATACACATGTCAACAAGCTGCATCGGATCTTGGTGACAAATTAGTAGTGGCAGAGACGTGCCTATAGTGTATAATTTACAGGGAAAAACTTTGAACTGTTTTGGTACCAGCCTCTCAACCCCCCACAGTCTTTCTGTTTCCTGTCTTTATTTCTTTATGACTCATTTCTATCCACCTCTATCTTTGAGCTTTTGTGTGTGTGTATCTGAGCAGTGCGTCCTTGATGGAACACATGAGAAACAGAGGCGGCGACCTGAGACTGATCCGATAAGACCACCGCAGAAGAGGCGCGCAGGGTCAAAAAGACAGGGATGAAGGAAGGAAGGAAGAAATGGAGAGAATGAAATGGAGAAAATGACACTAATAGTTAAACAGTAGAACCACCAGAGTTTGTCACATTCAACCAAAAGAGAAGTTCAAGCTTTCAACTTACTGCTGAGTGAGAAAAAGCTTTGATACAGTCACTATGTATGCCAAGAATTGGGAAACATGTAGAATATAATCAAAATGAGAGAGAAGATGGGTACACAGGCTGTTTGTGCTTTCTTTTGGAACGGCTGGATCTGTATCTAATCAGGTTAAAAGTTGGCACAAGTAGCCTCTACTGCTACTACTGGCTTCTAATGCAATTGGAGGTGCAGAGGCACTGCTTACAGCAAAGAATTATGGGTTCTCCTTCACTGGCTTTTGGCTAGCCAGTGAAGGCGTAAAGAACAAACAACACTTCAGTACAATCCCATGAGAACAGTGCTCTCGCTGCTTCACACACACATTAGTTAAGTAGCAGTGTTCTGGCAGCTTCACACATACAGTAGTATCAAAATAAAAGCTTATCATGACACTTGAAACCATGCAGTTCAATAACACATTCTGATGAACTTTGAAACCCTGATTGCTATTAGAAGCTATGTCTTATCTGTGCTGGCAGTTTATGATGTGGTTGCCACTAGTTGCCTATGATTGTTATAAAATGACTACCTGACAATGCAGCTGATCTTTTTTGTTTGTTTCATTAACTCTTCCTTTCTCCTCCTTCCATTCCTTGTTTGATTCATTCGGCATTAGGTCCAAAAGTCCAGTCCAAATAATGGGTAAAGCCACCCTTGTTCAGAATGTGCCATAGATGTCTATAAACTCTTAACTGTAGGTGCTTTGGCGAGATCAGATTACATTTCAATGACACGCCAAGTATGTTCATCCTAATCACAGTGCTGCTTACTAAATTTAAATACATGAATTTAGCTAAAACGACCTAGTGTAGAGCCCCATCTTCCTGCTTGTACTTGTGTGGAGCTGGCTAGGCTCTGAGCAACAGTGGCCGACTCACAGCTAAGCCTCCTCAAATCCTCCCTCTGCACCTGGAGGCACGTTGGCTCTTAACTAAACCCGCTAACCTGTCAGCCGCTAAACCACCGCATAAAGGCCCCATCATGCCTTAAGAGGACTACGCATGTCATCTTATTGTAAAAGCTAATAGCATTGCTGCATTCAGAGGGTTTAGTGAGTAAAATTATACAAAGATTCTGGTACTTACAGTAAAAAGAGAAAAATGGAATAATGGGCTGTGTGATTGGAATTAATGGGAATGTTGACACATGAAACTGGCCGCCACTTGCAGGAGGAGCACTTATTTGTTTGTCTAAGGGATTTGATGTTTTCGGAGACGTGTCAGCATGTCTCTAGCACGTTCAATCATCTTTGTTTTCCTCAGCCTCCGTTAACTCTTTCTGTTGTGTGCGAACCGACGTGCGTGACAGCTGCAGTCTGTTTGTTTGCGTTCTCTGTGCTGCCCATATTTACAACGCTGAATGATTTACACTGAACTTGACCCTCAATGCCTAACCCAGCTTCCATGTTTTTCTATTTTTCCTCCTAAACCAATGAAGCTGACAAAGAGAAACTGTACTATATAAATAGAGAAATAAAGGTCAATGGGAAGACAAATGTAAAATTCCTGGCAGGAATCGAAAGACAGATTCTTTTAGCACAGAGCGAGGAGAAGCCAGGAGAATGGAAGACGGAGGAATAAAGGATGAAAGCTAAACGGGTGGAAGCGGGGAGGATGATAAAGAGGAAAAGAGATGTTGAGCTGAAACGCAGATCCCATCTGCTCGACCGAAATAAAAGCAAAGGAATTCGTAAGATGTCCCACCAAAGATATATTCACAGGAGAATTTCAAGCCAAGAAAAATGCACTTGTTTTGTCTCATAATATGCACAAAATAAAGATTTTGATTAAATGAGTGATGGCAAAGGTCTTGAAAGATTCCCTCACATATTTCCACTGTGTCACCCAGCTGTTAAAACACACAGTGCCTTTTAGTCTATCTTTGGCCTTCATTTGTTTATCTTTTTATTTTCTTCTTCCGTGGAGCAAATGTTTGTTGTTTTAGGAAGAAAGGGAGTGTAGTTTCCTTAAGAAAAAATCAAACAGAGTACTTAATCTATAAAGTGATTTTGGATGATATTTAAATGACAAACAGTGTTCATATTTAGCCACGTTACCACCCCAATATGACCTCTGCTCCATTTTCTGCCAATGCCACAGTCCACAAGGGGTTAAAAATCCTCCACAGATCTGCTCATCCTTCTCCTTGTCCTTACAAAAAATCTGCCCTCCTCCTCCACCTCCCGCCCCTCTCCATCTCTGCCTGTCACGGTCTAGTGGCAGGGTTAAGTTAAGTAAGAGTGTTCTAATAATTAGGACTGGGACCGGCCCGCCTGCCTGCCTCGCTGCTCATGTGTGTGTGTGTGTGTGTGTTCCTGTCAGCACTTAGCCAGATGTTAAAAGGCTTGTCCCTCTCGTGTTGCCTCCCTGTCAGTCTCAACTCCGTGCCACACACAAACCAACACGTTCCGGACTGTCCCGACTGCGGTGGCATCGTTTACCCTCGAGTGTGTGCTCTTCTGCAACGCCACACTAAGACATTTATGATGAGCAAATTCTGTATACATGGATAATTAATCTATAAAGAGATAAACTGATCGGTCTAATCAATCTTTTGTTCTCTGCAGGCCTTTTGGTGCTGTAAGACTCTGTAGATATGTTATTAAGATTTCATTTGTTAATTTGAAAGGATCCACTAAACTTTCCTTGAAAATGGTCTTCTTGTATTCCTTTCTTGCATAGTGTGTGTGTGTGTGTGTTTTGTTTTTTTCACATTCAGCTTTGTATTGAAATAGAATAGTGACTTGTTTCCCCCTTTTCTCTCTGGGTGGTAACTGGACCAATTGTTTATGTGTATGTGTGTCACTTGGTGCGGTCATTGTTGAGATATTGTGCAGATCAAGGATTAGTTGCTTCCTGTCGAGCCCTTTGTCAGCCCAGCCGCTCGGTTTGGACACACATCACTGTCCCTGGATGTGTTTGTGGGAGTGTTGTTGCGTTAGTGTAGGATACATAAATGAGCCTCGAGGGCGGGTGCAAAGCAAGAGAGGATTTCTTCTGTAACACTAAGTTTATATTTTCATTAAAGCCCCAGAATAAAAACTTGTTAAACAGGTTGATTCCATCCCCTAAAAAGATTCTTTCATCGTCCCACACACGGACAGCAGGGTCATCCTCTCTTCCCTTCTGTCTTTTTTACTTGCACACAGCTCCGGAATTCCACTTTGTTCCCCTGGTGATGTCAGCTTTGGCCAATAAAAACCAAGCGTTAAAACTCCACTGAGCCTCATACAACTACAGCACACCTGGCAACACAACACACATTTAGTTTTTAATATGTGCACACACAAAGACTTGCATAAGGTCACTGTGTGTCAGGGCTCTGTACCTGCAGCTGTGCAGAGGAGAAGAAGAAAACAATACAGGCTTTGAAGCGAGTCATATCCACATGAATGCATCTGAAATGATTATTATGGAATGAAAATCTATTGTAATGAGAAAAGACGTAATGGAGCTATATCTTTGCTTTGACACCACAGTGACGATTACTAATGGCTTAAACTGAGATTCTGTGGATCCCCTTTAGTTTGGGTTTGTGTTGTGGACAGACAAACATAGACTTTTGACACCTGGGTTGCCTTTTCCGATTGTGAAACCAGAAAACAATAACATATCTTATCTCCGAAACATGAATTAACTGTTCTAGTCCATGTCCACGACGCCCAAAAGCACATTCTGCAGTATACGGACAATTTTACTATTCCTATCATGGTATAAAAGCATTTTCTACACCATAAAGCTCACAATATTGCCCCATTTTCCCCAAGGTGCCTTGCAATATGGGCCTATTTCTCAAACGAACAGCAGCAAACACACACCTCTTAATGCAGAAGTGTTAAGAGATTGTCTACTTTTCTCTTCACTCATCTTTCCCCACTCTCCATCCGCTACCCTTCCGTCTCCCATCTTCTACCACCCCCTCCGCTTCCCTCTCCTCAGTAATCTAATCTGCTGCCAGTTTGTGGATGCAGTCTTGTGTGACAGGCCTCCCCCTCCTTCTCCTCTCACTTTCACACGTACACACACAGAAAGCCCAGGCCCGTATCCAAAAAGCCTGTTTACTTGCCACCCCCCTCACACACACACAGCCTTGGTCACACCCTCTTTAATATTGAATTATTCATCAAATCTGATTGGTTCCTGTTGATGGCGGCCACGGTGCGTACCAACAGTTTGTGCTGGTTTGGAGATCGTTAGCTGTTTTTCAATGCACCGTCGCTTCACAAAGCTGGCCTGCTCTGTTACTTAGCATAAAATACGACGCGTTTTTATGTTTTGTAAAGAGTCCAAACCTCTTGCACCTGTAGCGTACTTGGAAGTGAAACAACTTTAAATCAGGAAAGTGCATTTTTAGCTGTGTTTGCAGTTGAATGTCACATTTCTTGTAAAAGTTGACATCATCCCAGGGGGGTAAAGCTTACCATCTGCTGCAAAAGCCTCAGAAGTCCCTTGGAAAGGTGAAACAAATCAATAATGGGTGTTTTATGCATGCCAGTGTGTGTACGTGTGTGTGTGTGTGTGTGTGTGTGTGTGTGTGTGTGCATGCCCATATGATTTGCATGCACTGAATCCATACCATTCAATAAAAGGAGTGGACTTAGTTGTATAAACTAGCAGGGTTTTTATAATTCCAAAATAAAAGTTTAGTAAATTAGTAAAACAATCAATTTCATCCTGTATTTATGCAATTCAGTTAGACTTTTGATGTGTTTTCAGCTTGTGTTCACACCTCTCTAACATTTTCCAAACACTAAATCTGACAAAAACTCTGTAAACTGCCTTTTACTTAGAAATATTTGTGTTGTTTCTTAGTTGTGCTGTTTGTTCCAGAGTAAAATAGTACACTAACATGATGACTGGTTAAGTTCTATTTATGTTTTGGCTTTAAAGATGTGCTGATAAAACTTCTGAACTGCATTTTTGAGACGAATTGTGTTGTAGGCACAGCTACAGATTTTGTGACGGCGGCCATTTTACAAGATCCGGCGAAAGATAATCCAAGCACATCGAGTGAATTGAAAATGCAGTTCCCTTGTTCCCAACATAATGTTAGATATCTGTATTGTGGCATGATCAGGTTTGTGTTTGGATGTGTGTGAAATTGCGTTCATGCCGGCAGTTTTGTTAAAGGCATAAACAGTTGATCGTCACGGATTTGCCTGCACTTGAAGACAATATTCGCTTAAGGAAGGATGAGTGTGTCAACGTGTGTGCACATTTGTTTGTGTTTGCTATCTCAAACACCTTGTGAGGCACTTCAGGTTGACCCTGCAGTGCCTCTGCATAACTAAAAGGCATTAGAGGGATGGAGAGTCTATTGGTCTGTAGGTGCTTTTTCTCATGAGGCACTTACAATGAAATCAGATCCGTTAGACTTAAGATAAGGACATTTTATATATAGTAAGAGTAATTATGAGTATTTTTGTGAAAGTCTCCCAGTATGCCGAAATTTTTACACCCCCTTGAAACCTTTGTCACAGGGAGAAACCCAGCCCACTGTTCAGCAGATGAATAATTTAGCGGTGTGTGTATCATCTGTTTACCGTGCTAATCCATCTGTCAGCAGGCACCTATCGATTTGCGCCTGCTTGGTAATTGTGCATCTATGCCACACACACACACCAATGCAAATACACAAACGCACCATAACAAGACACACAACACACCTATATGATGTCCAGGTTAGCTCATATTCAGATGCAGTTGTCAGCCGGCCGCCTGGACACTTCATTTTCACTGAGCGGAACTGATTTTAGGGTCAAGGTCACAAGTGATCTTGAGGGCAACAGTTCACACATTTCATATTAAATCAGCAAAACTCTTAAACAGGACATGACTGGTTTACACTTATTCAACATTAATTATTGTATCAACCGCAATTTTAGAGTACTGGTCTTTAAAATGGCCATAAATTCATTTTGGAGTTGGTTTAATCCCATTAATAACAGATAAAATGTGAGAGATACAAATAGGAAGTGGAGTAGGAGAGAATATGTTGTACAATAATGAATCCGTGGGCGACCATTGATGGTTGTAATTATCAAATGGCTGGTTTTAAAAGCTCATTGATTGATGTCATTAGCTCCATGAGTGATTACTAATTGCTACTCCAGTATGTTAACCACACAGCACGCACACTCGCACACACTTGACAAACATTCATTAAACAGGCACATGCATACATCTGCGTGAATCCATGTGCCTGATTCAATTAGCAGCAATAGCGTTACGGTTATAATAAAATATAAGAAAGAATAGACATACTAGAAATATATGTGAATTTATGGTTTACTGTATAGATCTATTACCAACCTGTAGGTGCATTTGCCAATAACTGAATTAAAGGAGTGAGTACATTCGATTCGGTGGCGATGCAAGAGGTTTGAGACAAAGCCGTAGAAAGCTGCAGTGTACATCAAGGCAACAGCTGCTGAAGAGACACTTGCTTTATTGAGGTCAATAATTTGCTGCTTATTTAAATTGCTTCATTCCCTTATTTAGACACAAACATGAGGGTCCTAACAACACCAGTCTCATCCAACATCAGAGCCAGGATTCTTTGAGCTGCTAAAGATAGAATATGTACATAAATGGTCTCTATCAAGATTTTCAGTGCAATCTTGGAAGACACCATTAATTCACTATCACCTTTTATGAGGCAAGATTTTCAGAGACCATCCACGCAATTTTTTTTTTAACTTAAAAAACATTAATCTGCAGAGGATACGTCGGAATCATTCTTCCTTCCTTCCACCTCTGTTTCCCAGCATCCTCTGCAGGGTGCACAGCAGGGTTCATTTTGACATGGAACGTCTAATATCACATCCCTGCGGCAAAATGCTCGGAATTTGGCCCTCTTCAAGCAGCATCCCATCGTTGTCTACTTCCAACTGTTTATGCGTGTGTGTGTGTGTGACTCCATCTGTATGTGTGTGTCAGAGGGTGTTAGAAGCAAGCAGGGGCTTTGCAGAGCAAAAGAGAGCAAATCTGTCAGCTCTCCCTGGGCAGACAACCCTTCTGACCCTCATTCAAAGACATATTGATTCTCCTCTACACCCAACAGGGGAGGGCTGTGGGGGTGTGTGTCAGTGCACAAGTGCTTAACATATCCTGATCTTTCCCTTTTCCTGCCTTCATAAGCTCACAGGATTTTACCACAGCCTTGTTTAAGAAGTTAATGTATTCTTTAATGCTCGTCAATAAAACAGTTTATGACTCAGTTATGATTCTTCTCATGACAGACAGGATTAGTTTACAAATTTTGCCTGGCCTTGTTTGCCATTCTTTTGAGTTACATCTGCCTTGCTCTGTTTATTTCAGAATCCACTCACTATTGTCACTTTGGAAAGAAAGTCAGTGGGCGAAAAGACACAAACACAAGCAACGATGCACTCGTTTTTCTTATCTTAGGTCCACCACCACGCACTTGTTAGCGCTGCTTTGTTTTCCAGCCTAATGACCTGTGGGACATCGCTAGTCAAGACCCTGAAGACTGTTAGGAACCCTCTGTGTACTTTCAGTAATTGTCAAAGCAGTGTCACACAACAATCCAACCAGGGCCTGAAGGCCAGTGATGGGAAGATCAGAATCGACCTCCCAAATCATGCTGAAGATGCTGGCAACTAAAGCCTGTGGCCATGTGATGCCTTAGACTGTGAAGTGAGTAGATGCTCGGTCCATTATTAAACCAGGGTTACAGATATAAACTGTATTCTTGTGTGCTACTCTGTTTGTGCTGCACCGTTATGCTTTACTATTGGTAAAAACATGCTGCATTTGTATCATACATCAATTATCCAGGCAAACAGAACAAGTTTATTTATTATTCCTAAATAAATTATTATTTTCTTAACTTTCCAATTGACTTATGATGGTTTTAAACTACCAAAATTATTTATGGACTAGCTGCTTAATAGATCAGGAGAGGAATAGAGCAGCAGTGATTCTTTATTCTTGTTAGGTATTCCAGTAAGGCGTGTTTGCATTCGTCCTAACTGTCTCCAGTCCTGTGACCTGGCACAGCAGCGCGGCTTGAGGTCTGCTGTAATGGCTGGCCGCTCGGGGGAACAGATCATGAGTGTCAGAGGGGAGTGCGAATGCAGGAGGTAAAGACCCTGACATTGTGCGGTGGTTGTCTACAGCGTGTAAGGGCAGTGGCATTATGTCCACACGCCGCACGCTGACCCTGCTCTTGCTGACACGGGGACGCACACCGAGAGAGGCATAAGCTGAAAAACACTGCCTGTGATAATGAAAGGCAGCTGCACCAGGAGAACCACCGCGAAACAGGAAGAGAAATCAAGAGAGAGGACAAAAAGAACATGTGAAAGTCAGAGCAGGTGACAGACGACTGAAACTGTGAAGACATTTGTGTGAGAAGCTGTGATCTGTGCGGTTAATATGCCGAGGCACCTAAGGGCATGTAAAACAACAAATGATGCAGTTTTTCCGTTCAAAATAAAATTCCGTCAATAGCCACATTACGAACTGAGATAGTAGTGGCTCCTAAGGCATCCTTCAGCTCTTACAAACACACACCACATCCCCATCAATAAGTGGAGAGAATGCTAATGGTGGCATTTGCCTTGAGGGCTGACAAATTAACCAAGAATATACACATATATATATATATACATTAAATTTGCATGTAAGTGAAAGATAAATATCCCATTTTCTGTATATTCATCGGGTAAGCGTAGAGATAGCTTTGACTTGGGAAACAATATAGAACTTAAAATGAATACTACCTTTAGACTGTAGACCTTTCAAGTCTGTGTGAGGTGAAGATTTACTGTACACCTCTAACAAAACTGTGTTGATATTAATGACACAATAGACGGCCTGTGTCTCCCTCTGTGTCAGTGTGTCTTGTGTGTCTTCCACAGAGCAGCGGTGCGGGCCACAGATGGCATGGTGGTGTCAGGGTGAGAGGGGTTTGTTGGGATCAAAGAGCTCCAGTGTGGCCCCCTCCACCCTTCACTTGCTTTCTTCTTCTCTTTTCTCTTTCTGTTTGTCATTTTATTCCTCCCCTTCCTCTGCTTTCAATCGCGCTTCCTCCTCCGCCACCGCCACCCCTTCCTCTCCTGTCGCTTGGTCTCTCTTCATTTTTTCTCCTAATCTGTCCATCAGAAGTGTTGATAAATTATTCATGCCCTCTGTCTGTCCCCAAAGCCTTGTCACCTCTCTTCCCTGCATGCGTTCGCCGCTTCCTCTGCTTCCTCTTTTCCATTGCCTTCATCCTGCCCTCGCTCTCCGGCCCGCTCCTCTTGCCCCGCTCTTATCGTCTCTTCTGCGTACACGCCAGCGACCAAAAAACAACACTGTACCGGTCTGAATTTGATTCAACACTACAAAGGCAATATTTAAATCATTTATTATTCCATTAAGATTTGCTGATGTGGATTTTTGTCATCAAAACATGAATTTAACTATATTTTCCTTCTCATTTCTCATTTTACTTCTTATTATTGTGATTTTAGAAGGACAGGCAAGCTATAAATCCAAGTTATGCTTGTGTTTAAAGCAAACAGCAACACTCAGAAGAGCAAGACAGGTTTCATTTGAGAAAACATTGCTTTTTTATGTCTTTCTTTTCTTCATTTCTTGCCTGAGGACGGATTTTTGACCATCCAGTCTGTCATGTATAGCTCCACATTTTAGAAACTGTATGAAATGCTTATTTGGGCCTCTTCATACCCCTTTTGACAATGAAAACTGCCTTCTGGAAACAAAGCCTAACCAGAGAAAGTCAAATAAGAGTGAAAATGTGTTAAGCATGTTTTTAATGAGTCATACAAAAACAGAAATCAAGTAAATGAATACTACAAGAAATAAAAGACTCATTCCATTTCATCTCCATCCACTTTCTATAGTTATCTTGTTGTGACTGCGCCGACATTCTCTCCCCAAACAATTAACGACTGGTTTAAGTCTGCTAATACTCAGTCCCAAACACACAGATAGTTTTCTGGAGATAAAGTTTGTTGCGGAAAGCTATTAATCATAGGAAATCCTGATGAATACAAAGTTAGGGAGTGTAGTGATTAGTGATGAATTGCCTTGTATTTCCCCGTTGGTGCTGTGTTTGTGTGAGGTGAGGATTGCACTTTAGGCTGTTTGGCTGCGTAAAGCACTCGGGCTGAACCCTGGGGTATTACAATGCGGCTCCTACGTGTCACATATGGTCTCTCTCTCAAAAGATGGGCCTGTCTCAACCACTCTAGTCCCCTGTTACCACGACGATTAATACATTTTAAAAAATGTCCCCTCCACTTTCCCCCGGTGTCACACACTGTTCACTATTCAGCGGAGGTTACTGCTACATCAGCAGCACACACAGCAGTGCCTTTAGAGGCTGATCAATCTGCACTCCTGCTTGCACTGATGAATTACACAAGTCAGGGCAGAAACAGGGGGAGGGCAAATGACTACAGGGGCTTAGGACTAAAATGACTAGATTGAAAAATATTAGAAGATAATGAAAATGAAAGAAATGGCGGTGGAAAAAAAGAAATCAGGTGAAAGTCAGTTATGTTCCATCAATGCATCTGTGTGAGGTTTCTGTAAATCATTGATACATAAAATCAACAATATGACAATATATATTTAATTTAAAGCTCCTCTACTTGATTTTCTTTTTGCCGTCACTCTCCCAGATTCCTCTCCCCCAAAAGCAGCCTAGGGACCTCTCCTGCTTCTCCTTCATTAAAAAAATTTAACCGAATCAATTTTTCCGCCACAAAATACTAATACATTTCACCAAACAGAAGTTCAAAGTTTAGCGTTGGTTAGCTGCAACTTCAGCGTCAGAACGACAATTATCTCCACCTCATTAAACATTACATGATTGAATTGATAGTATTTATTCATGTTTTATGCCTCTATTTTCTATGTTGATGTTTTTTGTTTGTTTTTGTTTTTTTGAGCTGTTTCACTGTGTTAAAAGATTAGTCAGTGCTGAAAATACACTTTATACATGATTTGTTCTCATCCCATATAATAAACCATAGATGGCATTATGACGGCATGAGAAAAAAAACCCTCAAATGATTGCTTTTACAATATACCATTTGCAGTTTAAACCATTTTCCCAACTAGAAGAGAAAAAAAAATCAGGTACATTGCCCATTGTTCACCAACTTTTTGAGGATTATGCAACTGGGATGTACCCACGTTTGGTCTTTTATAGCACGGCCCTGGATTTGATTTCAAATCCACAACCCCAACCTACACTTTTGGAAAAGCTTATGAACCACCACATCAAATAAGGTACAAGTACAATGTCTTTCAAAATGCAGATGTCGGGTAAAGTTGGCAAAGTCGCAGGATCCAGGAGTTATTTGGGAAAACCTAAACATAACCAATCTTGTTTTGTTTCATTTAAGTTAACATCAGGACTTTGTGGTCGGGATAAGCAAAGAAATGACAGCAATTGCCTTGAGCATCTTTAAGCCCTAAAGGTATTTTTGGTTTAAAGTACCCCTGAGCCCATTCTAGACATACATCTTTTTATATTTTTCTTCTTGAATTAAAATCCGACCCGTTTTGAGTCAAAATAAAAACAAGATTAAACTTTGGAGTAGGTGGATCCAGCCCTCTCAATGCCTGAGAATATATGTGGAATATATATTTCTCCCTCCTCGGCTGTCCCCCTCGTTCTTGTGGGTGATAAATCCATTGCTATCTATGACAGCTTTGTTGCCGCGCCGAGGCCCCTCCTGCCTTGTTTGGCCGTGATTCCAGGCGACAGCTTTAGGAGCGTGTCTTTATTTAAGAGCTGCTGTAATTACACAGGCTTTAGCATATGTAGACGGCCAGATATGATTCAAACTGCCATGACAGCGAGAGGGGAAGCTCAACGGGTGAATGAGAAGGGAGATAAAACACAATAGCGAGGCGACAAGGGAAGGGTAGAAGATGGAGAGAACGGGGGGAACAAGGAGACAGAGAAGGAGAGATATGGAGCGCGGGGCAGACTGATAGAGCAATTGAGAGACGAGGAGAGGGCAGTCGGGAGGGGGCACAGGAAGAGATATGGTTTGGCAAATAAAAGAGGAGCGTGGCGCTGCTGCAAACTGTTCGCCTTATGATGCCTCATTAGGGCTTAGGGCTGCAGATAGTGCCTGTTAGAGAGATCTATGGCCTCAGCTCCGAGAGATAGACTGAAGGGGAGAACCAGAGAGAGCTCATGGAAAAAAAACACTGTAAAAGTTAAAGAAAACGAAAAGGAAATTACTAATTAAAGCAGAAGTGTATCCAAATTCAAGCTTTGGGCTAGGCCTTAGTCTCAGTTCAGGTTTTATTGCATTACATATGGCTCAGAATAAATAAAGCACACAAATACAGTAAGTCAACGTAGAGGAGAGTGGAAATTAGTGGAAATATTCTCTCTTGGATCTTGCCTTAAAGATGGCCATGTCATTTTCTTCAGATGATTTTGATCCTGTGCAATTTGGAGTAAAAAAGAATGTTATTTGAAGCATTTATTTATAGAAAAGTGCATTGTTTCTAACTTTCATTTGTCAAAAAAATTGGAAAGGCCCAATATAGACGATAAAAGAAGAGTGGACATAATAACTATATTAGCATGTCAATGTAAGTAACTTGCAGCCTTTGTAGCTAGTGACGCTAATGGACAATAAACTAGCACAGAACTTTATAAAGTGTTAGTGAAACACATTGTAGAGAGTCTGGACTTAACGGTTACCTTTAAGTAATGTGTCTTAACTTGAATCTCTGTCATTTAAACAGGAGTTGTGTGACTATGTCTGCAAAGCGAAGCACTGTCACTCACACTGGCCCATAGCAACAAAGTAGAAACACAATTGGCTTTAAATGTAGAAGAAAAAGAGCAGTGCAGATAAGGAATCAGACAGTGTCCAGGCGACGCTGAAGAGTGAAATAAATGTCTCCTTCTCTTCGGCATGTGGAAGAAAGATAGCAGAGCGTATAACACCAGGCTCCATAAGCACTAATTAGGAGCTGGGTTTTAACAAGCAGAAAGGGAGAGAGCGTGAGCCAGAGACTGGACCCGAGAAGGAAACTGAAGCCAGACTGTTAATCCACCGTCCATTGTCAGCCGTACAGGAGGAATCGTGTTGAATGTTTTACCACAGGAGACAGTCGTAAATCTGCAATGCAACCTTTACACAATACACACAGATGCAGTGGCACATGATAGCGACTGACACCAATGCAGCCACTCGGTGACAAATTGCTTTGATCAGGGAGGCCACACAAATCAACTGCTTATAAGTCACACAAGTATAATGAACAGACATTTCTCTGCAGTTGCCCAAAGCATTAAATCACAACCTGTTGTTTTTATCATGAAAGGCCGGTGCTTATCTGCTAGCTACAGGTGTGTGGACATGTGTACATGTTTATGGTCTGATGGCTATCTCTTTCTTGTAGCCACAGAGGGGTCCTTTGTGGTCTGTTCCTGATTAGCTGTCCTTACACATGCCCAATCGTAAATCTACCGGTGTGAATCAATTGTAACAGTAATGGGCCGTGGAAAACATGAAACAAGGGAGTGTTTTCATATCTGTGTGCTAATGATCCCAGTGTCATTTTCATCTGTATAATTTATTGGCTGTTATATTACACAGAAAACATGCTTACATACTCTGAAAATGAACGTGCATTACCACAGCTACAGCCGTCGCCCCGACCAAGATCTGGCCCATCCCTGACTGCACCAGTGTCTGTGAGGGTTTGTAAAATCAAGCACAAACCTCCTGTTGTCCCTAAACATGCATGTTCCTCTTTTTCACCACCATCATTTCCCTAACTGCCTCTTATGTCACCATGGAGGATCGCCCAAAGCTGCCGATCATAGTCATGATGGGCTGTTAAGCATGCAGGGCACCTGGCAGGTAGCTTCTCTGCAAAGGGACAATTGCTCTGACTACTGTTTGCAAGAGAATTTAAAAAGAAGGCTGTAAGAAGATGGTTTTCAGCAGTGGTTCTAAGGTCCTGAGTGAATTTGCTGATATTAGGGTGAAGTAATGTCCGATTTCATACCGAAAAGCAATTGCTGGACAAGTGTGTGTGCAGATTACTTTTACCCCAGCTGCATAAACATTTCAAGCGTGGACACTTCAAATGATTGAAAAGTGATCACATTGCATTCACTAATGGGGGTTTAACTGGGTGTGAAATGTTTAGTCTCCCTCTCATTGTTCTTCCTAATGGGACCTATTGACTGTTTGAGCAATCAGAGTACATCACTATATATGTACAGTAGATTAGAGACTCGAACGCTTCACCCTCACACTCTCTTTAGATCTATTTATCACTTTTGTTTCCTCTGCTCGTGTCTCTACTTCACTTTGTAATCTGCACTTCAATTGAAAAGATGCTTTTCCGCCATGGCAGTTGGAGAATTAACAGTGTTGACAAAGTGGTTTACAATACATAATGATCACAACAATACAAAGAAATGATTAAGGTATAATGCAATCATTTAAGCAGCCTTTGTTTATCTCGCCTGCTCTCTGTAAAACAGCAGGTAAACAGTCTTGCAGCTTGTATTGCCTGTGTGATTCAGTAGCGTTGCGCGTTTCCGAATGGTAATTTGCAGAAATGAAAACTTAATCAAGCGTGCTGCAGAAGTGGCCCTGAATAATTTAACAGCAGAGGGGAGGATGAGTGAGTGGGGTGTAGAGGGGGATGTCTGCAGGGAGGATGAGCAGGAGAAGGAAGGAAGGAGAAAGGAGCAAGTGCAACTGAAAGAGGTGAGAAAAAAATCAAAAAGATGCAAAAGTGTTTCGACTTCTTCTCTTCACTGCTTCCTTTTTTTTCTTAATTTCTCTTTCTGTCCACCCTTTCATTTATCTATGCTTGCTTACTTGAATATATCCTTCCTTCGCTCCTTTCTTTCCTGTTATCATTCCTCCCATTCCCTCCCTGTTCTCTCCCTCCTCTTTCGTAGATTGTTCGTCTTGTGTGATGCACTCATCAGGACAGTGTATGAGTGGAAACAAATCTTCATTTGAAAGAGTTTATCTTATTCAAATGCTTTGTGAGAGGCTAATGAATTACTTAGCCTGAGTTAAACTTTTAATATCTGCCTTCTCCTCGAGCTTTGATTAATTCCTCAACCGTGGAAGGAAAGAGTTTCATTAATACTAAAGCCATTAGTCTTCCAGCAGGAAGAAAGCCCATATTTGGATGTTGCAGATAAATCCTAAACCAACTAAATGATTAGAGAGGTGGAGAATAAACATTTGTCTTAGCTCTTCCAGCAGTGAAACATAGAAATCACACTTGACCCTATGCAGTCCTCAAGCTTCACAGAGTTTTTCAACAAGTTCAATGAAACAGCCATGTTTAATGAATGGGTTTCACTTGGTTTTTCACATTTGAAATCTAAAAAGCTACCTTTAAAGACATGTCAGGTATGAATACACCAGATGCATCTCGAAATGACTGTGAAGAGGAAAGCATCCTCACAGTGAAATGCACAGATGTTCTGTCTTTTTTCACTCAAAACAGTGACATATGAAAACATGAAACCGTTAGCTGTTATTGATTTGAGAGCCAGCCATACTCAATTAAGTGCACTCTTACTTTAAAATAAATGTACCCAAACCAAAATGGAACAACGGTTTGCTTGGGTCCTAACTGTGTCTGGCCAAATCCTACTTTAGCAGATTGAAGTGAGAATGAACTAAAGACCCAGACCATAGTTTGTGAAAGCCCTGTGTTCTTCTTCTCTAATGGAAATGATGTGTGCGTCTTCCTGTGTGTTTGTGTGTATGTGGCTTGCCATGCTTTTGTGACAAGGCCTCCGATTTTATTAAGTACCGCTCAGAGAAGAAGGGGGACCAAAAAAAAGGGGAAAGTCTCACACACTCTCTGCTTCAGACAAACACACACCAAGACCAGACTCAGAATTTTATTAAGTACCCTTTAGAAAGAGTGAGAGTGAAACAAGAGGGGAAAAGTCACAGGCAGCATGGTAATCAGGCCCCTCTAACCGAGACACCGAGAAGAAGGAGAGGAGGAGGGGGCTCAGGACACTTTTTGTTGCAGAAGGCACAAAAGCAAAATAGAGGTAGCAAAAAAGAAAACTTTACATGCAGACAAAACCGAGATTTCCTTTGAGAAAGTCAAAATAAAAGCATTACAAACAGGTGTTTTTACAGCTTTACTTTGAAACTTGACTTTTTGCTTGTATTCTTATTCGGGATATTTGATGATGTGCATGCTGCTTCAAATGACCTGAAATGAAAGCTTAGAGCTGACAAAAAGCACCATAAAAACCTCTGTACAAGATGGTTCTGTTTCCCCATGAGCGGGAACATAACATAATTGGGGGCTCATCCGGGATTTAAAGTCAAATCCTGTGAACTGTACAATTTCAAGTTACAATAACGTAGGAGACAGACCCAGAGAGGACAGGGATGGACAGGAGATAGTGGGAGGAGGAAGAGGAGCTGGTGATACAACGCATGACTGCCCTTTCCCTAGAGGAGCCCTGCCACACACACAGCGAGCGTCGGCCAGAGCGCGGGTGGCTGTCTTGTTGGCAAGGGTTTCTGATTTCACGGCCTACTGGGTGGTGGCATTCAGCGTTTATCAGACACCCTTTTTTTAGCCTATTCACAAAAAACACTCAAACTGACCCGTCCCCTCTGCGCTGTCCACCCAACACCTCCTATTTCCATGCGTTCCAAGAATTGCAGTAGCCCTAAAATGCTAAATCTTTCACATCTATAGAGCACTGTAGACCGTTGTTTGAACAACTACTACTATACAATGAACGTAGCATTTTTCTTGTTTTGTTTTAAGTAAAGAGCTTCAATTGTTATCCAATCTTACCAGTGGCCCTTTAGCCATACAACAATTAAAAAATCATTGCCTTGTAGACCGTAGTACAGTTGGATTTAAAAAGATGTACCGTTTTATTTGTATAAATACAGATATCCAATATAGCACCTGCAAGCCCATTGATCAAAATGGTAAAATAGAGGATAGAATTGCTTAAAGACAGTCTTTACGTTCTATGGACAAACAACATCTAATGAAACTAAAAGCTAGCGACTATACTGTAGGTCCATCTGAACAAGTCAGTGTAATGTGTAGTGGTCATCTTTATAGGGTCCAATGCTCAGTGCTTAAGGCTGTTTTTGAGAAGAAAAGCTGATAATGCTGACGTGTTGGTTTTCTCTCACTCCTTGATAGGACAGAACCCCTGAGTTCCCAGCATACACACATGCACTCTTCTGTGCACGATCCCAGTGACAGGCAGCTCATCAAGAAAAATGGAGAAGTGAAAATTAGCATTTTGAGTGAGTGCGTCCCCTAAAGTCAAGGCACATAATGCATGCTTGGTTTGGACAAATGATAATTGATAGAGAGAGGAAGAGACATAGAGAGTGGAAGAGTTCAAACCTGAGGGTGGGGGGTCCTCTCGGCGGAGTAAAGGTCAACTTGGACAGAGTGTTCCAGGGGTCAAAAAACAAGAGGTCCCGTAGACATTCACACACATTGATGCTACTCGGCAGTTTCTTTCTCAGACATTCAGTCTTTGTCTGAGGACAGAATTTAGTGCTCAGCAAACCATCTGCACTATCACCTGCCTCTTATTTGACTCTAACACACAGTTACTCTGTCTCTCCAAGTCCTATAAAATCCTTGGGAAGTCCATTTACTGAATGTCACCCCCTTTCTTCCACATTACTTATGTGTACTATCACTTTTCAAGAAGGCAATTTAGCCCAAGAATATATTTTTTTAAATCTAATGATAAAATGTATTTTTGATAGTTGAATTTCTTCTGGACATAGTGACAAAAAAAATTAAGACAAGAGTGTTCAAATTGAAAAATGTAAATGTATGTAAATGTAAAAAAAAATGGGGCTTTAGACTAACTTACCCTTCCTGTAGACATTACACATTATGATGATATTTTGTTTGATGCAATACTAGTTAAGAGTTATATATATAAAGGCAGACGGATCTTCTCTCCCTTTCTCCCTTACCTCTTTTCACTTCTCACTAAATAAAGCTGTGGATGTGTATCCTTTAAATTTAGCTTCTGACTTGATTTAATGCTGAACAGCACTCTGCAGAAGCTTTTGAAATATCACTTTAGTAGATTTAGTTTTGGACAATAAAACACTGTCCAAACGTAATTAAAAAACCTGTATGCTCTTTCTCTACAAGTCGTTAACCTCTGGTGATACATTTTAGGAATCGCGCCATAAAGACTGGAGATTTTAATGGGCACAAATCAAATATGGCCCACGTTAATTTAATTAAGGCTTGCCACCAAAATGTCCGGCCGTGGTCCAAATATTTGAGAAGAGCAATACTTTTTTCCCCTTCTCCAAGTTGATTAAAATATGTGATATTTCACATTAGTTTAGTTTTTATGGCCAGTGAGGTAATTCATTGTCAGTAAATGGCTTGTCAGAGTGCTCCGTGAGTGATGTAATGCTATGAAGTCTATCGTTTGAATTGCCCTTATGCCTATTAGCGAAAATCGACTTCTGGGCCCATTATTTGATTATCTTGCAGGAAGTTTAGAGAAGGCATCATGTTCTTGAAAGCGATTTCAGTTTTTTAGTCTAGCCTGACACTGTTATACTGCCTTTAATTCCCAAGACAAAACCTAAAATCCTTGGAATGTTGTCAAAAGACCTTCACACGTCGGAGTCTCTTAAAATAATAATCTCCATCGCCACATCCTTTTGATAAAATAAAAAACGCCTCTCTACCACCTCATTTATAGCCTTTAATTACACAGTGTCAGGTTCCCATAGGCTGTAAAAGCACTTGAACACGTTCCTCGGGTCCCGCATCAAGGTACAACCTAATACCTGGTCCTAATTAACACACATTTAAAAATACTCATGATGCAAATTACCGTTAACATCAGAACACCGAGTGCAGGGCGCTAAATGACAAGACAAGATAATTCAACTAATGCATATTTATCTCATGCTAATTGGCGTGCACGGCTAAAGAAAAGCGCACACTTAATTAATTGACACGGAGGGGGGTGCAAATGAATGGGAGGCACTCAATCTGGAGAGAGGGAGACAACAGCGCAGAGGGGAGGAGGAGATGGAACAGAGAAGGCAATAAAAAACATGTTTAGCAAATAAAAATATCTTTGAAATATCAATCATATTAGTTTTTGAGGAGAAAAAAACGATGAAAAAGAGTTTTATCCTTAACATATAATTTGCAGTTTCATTTATTTGTTTTCCAGACAGATAGGGAACAACTTTCTCCGATAGAAATTGAAGTTTATTAATTTCTGGGCAAACAATGTACAGCTACAAACAACATATGTGTAATTTATATTACAATGAGCATTGGTCTAAATCTAGTTCCTATAAGTGAAGGTAAGGAAAAAGCCTAACAAAAATAAATGTAGGCTCTAAGGACCAGTGAAATGGTTAAAAATGATTCTTTTCTAATGTGACACTAAAAGCATTGACTGTGTATTTTGAAACCAAGTGGGACATGGTAGATTTTCTAAACGGGCCTTAAACGTCTGTCCCAGTTGTGTCGGTAACGGCAGATTTCAGGCTGGTTTTGTCTCTGAAATAGCTGTGTCTGTCCAGCTCGCCCCGTGTAATTTGGTTTGTGTAGCTGGACCTCTGTCAGAGGGCCCCGCTAAAAGGGGGCCCTCAAACACACACACATGTATCTCTCATTTATTTGTTTACGGTCTTCCCTCTTTTAAATGAAAGTGATAGGACGTAGGAGCAGGACTTTTCACGCCTGCCTCCCGCTCCTCCTCCTCCCCTCTCTGCTCCGCCTGCTCGGGACGCTCAAGAATAAAAAGCAAAATGTTTTTGAACACACATCCATTTTAAGCCACAGATGGTCTTTTGAATGGAGCAGGGGTTGAATGTGGGAGTTTACCCTCGCTTTTAGCCCACACACCCCCGCCTCCTGCTCCTCTGTGTCCAGGCAGCCGTTTTGCTCCTGCGTTTTATTCTCTCTTTGTGTCTCACAACTTTGTCTTTTGTGTCAAACCCATGGCCACTGACTCACTCTGCCTTCTGCTCATCTGCCCCGTAGACACCCTCTATGTGGATACCATTACCACCGCAAACACACAACTACACTCTGTTAAAATAAAGATGCCCCAACTTCTCTCCTCCAAGGATCACGTCTGTTCATCTAAAACTCAATTTCTTTTAATCAAATGTGTTACAGGCAAAAGCATGATTCATTTTTGCATTTGACAAAATTAAATGTTTTGTGTTCATTTGTAAAACTCTATATCACAAATTTCTTCTGAAAAAGCCCTTTGAACTTGTAGGGATTATGTTTTCAAACACAAATTGCAGACCACACAATCTGACCTGCTCTAATTGGCCTCTAAGCTAGACTGTGAGAATACTTTGTGTAAATCTATGTAAATATATTTGTTGCAAAAAGATACGGACATAACATTTGGAAATAGTTGTACTGTGTGGGGTGTGCACTTGTTGAAATGTTCTGTAACACTAAACCCATGTTACACATCTGTATTATTACACGCTGCCAAAATGTTCTCATTGTAATTTCATCCTGAGGCCCGTGGAAAATACTGCATTAACACAAACACATGCCCACTCAAATTAGTCAGGGGAACACTTAGATAAAGAAGAAAAAAAAATCATTGCTACTGTTTGGAAATGATAAAACCACCAGCTGTTTCTCACACGCAGACCGACACATGCATGCATATAATCACTTCTATAACATGTATTATCTTTCTGCTAATGCTACCAGAGAAGGCAGCTGTCCTACTTGGTGGTCCAAGTTATGTGCTGAATTTTACTTGTATGTTAAGTGTAACACAATCCCATTTGGTGTGCCATTCCCAGTGTTGTGTTGTTTTATAGCACCACATTCTTTTTTACATGTAGGGTTAGGTTTCATTCTGTCACACAGTTGTGTCCCACAATTACGCGGTGCATATTTATACTTGTGCTGGAGGTAAAAGGGATGGGACTCCTCTGCTCTCTGTAGGTGGCTCGGGTAATAAACACACTAGCTGTCTGTCTGTCTTGCAGTCTTGGCAGGTTGAGGCCTACTTAACCAGGCGAAACCGCTGCTCTTTTCTAAGTCCCTTTGAATGCTGCCCTTTGTCGGCGACACGCTACCATGTTAATGTCATGTACCGTAGAAATTGCTGCGGCTATGGCTATTAGCTTCGCCGCTAAAGTACAGAGAGTGACGACCAGAGAAAGAGCGATCGAGGCTGCCACAAAACCCTGCCGGCTTCAAATGCACACCATAATTGCATTGCTGTGAAGAGGGTTAGCCCCCCTTCCCTGCAACACTCTCCATATCTTTTCCCCACCAACCCCCCCTCCTCCTTCTACCGCTGTCTTTCCCTTTTTGTGTGTGCGATTTGTCCCTTAAGCCGGCGTAACGTCTCGGCCCAGGCCGCAGAATGTGGAGAGCAAATTGGAGGCAGAGCGTGAACAATGGAACATGCTTCGCTGCTGGGGCATTCTTCTTCTTTACTGGGAACAGTGGGAGGTGTAGAGGGAGAGAAAGTCATTTTGTAAGACTAGTCAAGGCCCGAACACATCCAGATGTAGATAGTCAGTGTGTGATGAGGGATCCATGAGCATGACATTCTACTTCAGATTTAACGTTAGAATGACAGAGTTTGAGAAGAAAGTTTAAAAGTATGTGCAGAACTGAGGTTAAGCGTGGGTAGGGGGATTGTTCTTGAAGTTTAATGTTAGTATTGGAAGTTGTAGCCAACCAAACTCTTCTTTTGATGTACCTAAGTTTCATCTTGTGTAGTTAGATCATGGGGGGGAGGTAAGGGGACACTGACAGGAAGAGATTAGAAGAAGGAGGCAGCATAGGATTTATAAATATGGAATATGTACAGTAAAAGTCACAAAACGAGAGAAGACAAGACAGCAGGGGAGAAAAGAACAAAACCACAGGGAAAACATAAGGAGAGTGGAAAAACACAGAGCAGAAAGGGCATACCACAAGACCAAAAGACGACACAAGAAATGGGACACATTCAGGCCATTCAGGAACATGTAGACTAATGGTTGTGTATGATGCACTACCACACACCGGGGTAATATCTAAGAAAAGTGTGAGGTGAAAGTAAAAGGGGGATGAGAAGCAGTTCAGTGGTGAATAGCAGTGTGTATCATTCCCATTGAGTCAACAGATTAGCCACAGAGGAAGCTTAGCAGTTCCTGGCCCTGTTCGTTTGATGTTTTGGGAGGCCTAATTTGATTTTTCACCTCCCATTGTTTTAGCACTGTGTGCCTTTAATCCACTTTAAAGTGGAGACAGCCTTTATCCCTTTCCTCCTTCTGACTGCTGCCGCATCAGTCTTTGTTCTAGACACACACAAAAAAAAGTAGAGCAAATGCAATATAAACGTCACAGAAAAGTTCAATAACTCTCCACTATGTAAATTAACAAAATTCAATTTTTTTATTTTATTTTTTTTACAAATTTGTAAAACTTGTTTGTGTTTGTTTTTGAAGCTTTATCTTAGTCGTAGAAATGTGTTCCAAAGTGGCTGTCTAGACACTACAATGTTGATTGTACGATTATTTTAACTCACTTTTTACTCACTTTTTATTTTAGCCTCATATGACATTTGTGCTTGTCTGACTTGGTAACTTAGCCCGTAGACTTCTTGATCATAATACAAGCTTTGGAGTTTGGATGGGTTTTGTTTGGCATTAGATCATTCCCCACCACCAGGCTTCCACATCCCACCCTCCACTGCAGGCTGTATTAACCCTGAAAAAAGGCCTCTGGAGAAGCAGAAGAATGGCCAAAGACGGGAGGAGGTGGAAATTGTCACAAGCGAGAACTACCCCATTGCCCCCCAGTCTCCCCTCCTCCTAGTGCCTTTTTCCCCCTCAGTGAAAACAGCCAAATGACCAGCCCCTTGGCTCAGTGACCGCACTCAGCTTGCTCTGAGGGAGCTTAATGCACCCAGCCCTCCAAACTATTGTCACCCCCTACCCCCGCTACCGTCAAAAAAGAGGCACCCACACCAGCCTTTAGAAAAAACCACACACACCAAGTTCTTTTGTGTTGCCCAGACTGACAAACTGAACAGCGTTGCATTTATATCCACCTCCATCACCATCCGTCCAACTTTTTACCCATCTCCATCGATGTGTGCTCCCCTTTGTGGTCCGGAGCATCAACAGGCAGAGGTGGGCTCAAAAAGGAGGGGCTTGAATAAAGACAGACAGACTGTCAGTGAATATGTTGGGTGTCTGAACACACTCCCTATATTTAAAGAACCATCTGTGACCATTTTGTTCTTTTTAAGGCATTTTCCTGTCTATTTGTCCAGAAAAACTGCCAGACAAGCAAATTTTGATGTCAAGATGTATAAACATGATACATGTATTTGCCATGCTGCTGGTTTACCCTTTAACAAATTGATATGTTCGAGGCTAGAGCAATATCGTACTAAATTTATATTGCCATTTCTTGTCCTGTGAGATCTACATTTCACATAATTTCTGTTGATTACATCTTTGGCAAAAGCCAGAAGAAAGGCAATAAGAAATTGAGCGTGTTTGTACTGTATTGTCCTCTAAAAGTAATTATGCTGCCTCTGTACAGTGTATATGAGTGTGTGTGTGTGATGGATTAGCTCTATAAAGGACTCAGCGGTGCACTGATATCTCTGCTCAATGCTCACAGCATGATACACCAGATACTGGCACGTGCTCAGCCACACACACGAGCAGGGATTTGGTGTCCAGCAGTGTGTAGACGACCCGATGGTGAGCTGTGACTGGCTGTGTGTTCTTCTAACAGTCGTCTAATCCTTCTAGAGTGGCCCTGATAGGCCTAATGACACACACTGGGACACTATGGGGGACTGCACCTGTATGTGTGTGTGATTGTGTCTGCAGCTATTACCACTTGCTGTGACAGTTAAACATGATACGTTTGATTCCTTCATAATGGAAATACCCCTATGCTTGTAGTATCTGAGCTTTTGAACATTTTAGACAAAGATAAGTCACATCTCTGTGTGGCTTGTTTCTAGGGATAGTTCAGGGACCTAATTAAATGTTGTGCTGACCCCAGTGGCAGTCCCGCTCTGGCGGCTTGAGAGATCAGTGTTGCCTCCTGGCATCGTGACTCCTCTGCTTCAGAAAGCCTCTGTGCCCAGTTAGAGCTGTAGCGATGCACACAAAAAGAATGGCTGTGACATCCGCTTTTTGTGAGGTTTGTGAAAAAGCGATTCCTGTATTAATTCTCACGTCTGATCTGTAGCATTTTGCTTGTATCTGTATCTGCTGTGGTTTGATGAAGACATTAAAACAAGGTTGTTGAGAAAAAATTAAAACATTCAAGTCATCAAGAAGGTTGGCGCATCAGTATTTTTTTGTTCAATATTACTTGTCAGAGGAATTGCACCTATTTTCCTCATTAACACTGTCTTTGTTTGTTTTTAGTAGGCACCAGTAGACAGTACTTTGGTTACTATGTGACCACTCATTCACCTTTACACATAACAGCAACAAAATGAACTCTTTAGAAAAGTCTTTCTCCCACAAACGGTCCCACACCAAAGGAAACAGTCTACTTAGGACTCATAAAGTAAGAACTACCTGTTAACTGAAACAGGTGGCCTAATGACTGTCTAGCCAGTAGCTATAAGGCTAATAGCTTCCTGTTCACACACACATTTACACATGTCTGCTCTGACATATGGTCTGAACATGAAATGTCTGATCAAAAATACAGCGAGACAACTTAATGGACTAAATTGTGCAACAGGGCATGAAAGCAATGGCAAGAAATGAAATGACTGA
Source organism: Rhyacichthys aspro (assembly GCA_036850595.1). Classification (NCBI taxonomy): domain Eukaryota; kingdom Metazoa; phylum Chordata; class Actinopteri; order Gobiiformes; family Rhyacichthyidae; genus Rhyacichthys; species Rhyacichthys aspro. The sequence continues at coordinate 9,066,024 of CM072164.1, forward strand.
AATATAATAAATTGAAATATTATAATATGTTGAAAGCCTACACATACGTGGTTCAGACTGTATCAATTAGTGAGCACTTGTGTCCTTTTTGACTGAAAGGTAATTTGAAAATAAAAAAGAAGAGACTTGTTATCAGTGCCATTCTGTTTCCGCAACAAACTTTCCCTTTTTTTCTACACAGCACAGACATCCATTTGCTTCTGTCTTAAAAATTGCCTGGAAAGAAAGAAGGAACCGATAAAACGACACATGTAACAATCTGTGTGTGTGTTTGTGTGATGGGAGCAAAGTGAGGTTAGATTATAGGGTCTGCTCCGTGAGAGGGAGGGGTGGGAGGCACGGGATGGTGGCGGCGCGGGGACAGCTACTGACATGATGGGACTCCTAATGGTCATAATTGGTGGTGGCTTTGACAGCAACTATATGATAGCTGCACAATATACGCAGTGTGTGTGAGGGTTTCTTTAAGGAGAAATTTACACAAAATTGCAGCCAGGTTGTTGAAGTGCTTGTTTGCAGCCACGGTCGCCTGTTTCTCTGCTTTTCTTTGTGTGTGTCAGATATAAATATTGTAGAAACACACTTGAGTTGGCTCCTGACAGGTGTAAAAGGGAGCAGTTAAGCATGCCTCCCTCCCACCTGGTTTCTCTTTGCTCTTTTTAATACTGATTTAATACACACACACACACACACACACACACCAGTGACACTGTTGCCGTGTTCAAACATTTTGTTGTCACTCCTAAATTACAAATGAAATCATTAATTGCTTGTCCATCACCAAAAAGCCAAACTCTGTATCAGTCAAACAATCTTTTTGTTTATTACATTTGCATTTGTTTTTAAAGAAACCAGCTGAATTGGTGTGGCTGTATGAGTAAATGATGAAGTTTAATATCTATCTAAAATGAATGGTCACGGTGTTTCAGTGCAGTCTTCCAAATTCAATAAGACATTAGATGACATTAGAATTGTGCAAAGTGGTGCCAATAATAGTCTGTAACCTTTAAATCTGCTTGTAAAACATTAAGGTAAGACATCTAGGTCATAACCATGATTCTTCGAAGCTTAATCAAAAATTTCTAAATGGTCCAGTATCCGGACGGTGACTTCAGTGACCTGGGTTCTATCATGTGTCGTGTGATGTTTGCAAGTGTCACAGACTCACCACATTTCTCAGAGATTGAATTTAGTTTGTTTTTCTTATCTTTTTTTCTATACATATTATATAAACCAAAAGGGACTTGCAATCAGACCATCTATTTCACCTGACTGAACAGCACTAGCTGAATATGGTATGAAGCCAAAATACTTCCTCTGATCTCGGTTCAAAGGCAGAGACGAAGCCTCAAAGCATTCTGGGTCCAGTGGAGAGAGATAGAAAAAAAAAAAGGAGGAATGATGCAAAAAGAGCCAAAGATCATTGAAGACACATTCTCTGTCCCCAGTGCTGTCAAATCATTTAGAGCACACATGGATACTTTGGTTCACAAGGAAATGTACATTCTTATCAAATGCACTGTACTCTAAATTTTTGAATAAAAAATTGCGATGTTGGCCCTGATCTTTAAAAGTTCTGTGTGAGAAACAGGGAGACTCTGATTGTCTTAACAGTAAAACTAATATTGGATGCCTTAGCGGGAGGTTCAACTCTTTGTGAAGATTCCAGCTGCTTTCAAGACACACACACAGTGAAAACTCCAGGCACAGATATACACTTTTTCTGTCTGTTTTTTTTTTTTTTAAGTTTGGAAAGTCAAACACAAACGCGGTATTGAACTGAAAGTAAAGATCTGACATCAAACAGAAAATATAAAGTTTGTAAGATGGCCTGATATAAATCTTATGGTAGTGAGTCATCCTTTCTTTTAGACATCTCCAGGGTTAGGCTTATGATGGATGGAGGGGTGGGATGCAAGGGAAAACAATTTGGAGAAATTTACGCCTTAGTTTGGCCCCATTTGTTGAAGGTATGCAATGTTTTATGGCACCTGTCTGACTCGGTTTCCTAGATCTTTATTTCATCAAGTCCTGTAATTCTGTAGCTTATTTGATTTTGAAAAGACGTTGTCAGTGTTGCTCACCCTTAGCACTACATTTTATCAATTGATGTCTTGTTGGTCTTGGTTGTAAAGTGCTGGCTGTGTAAAAGCAATAAACAAGGACAGACAAGAGTTCTGTCTTTGTCTGCTTGAGGGGTGGGCAGCTGGACAGTCTAGCCCCCCCGCCCCCCCCTCTCCGCAGACCCACGGACAGGTTCGGTCTGTTTTTGTTGGAGGAAGGCGTCACGGGTCAGCGGGAAAGGCCGGCTCCAGCTTTTCCATTGGTCGACCCCTACTTCCTACTTCCTGGATGACCCGCCGCCATCTGGGGAAGTGATTGGTTAAGGGAAAAAAGGCAAGAAGAAGACTTTCAATAAGGGTCGAGGCGGGATAGAAGAGGGTGGGGGTTCGGGGTTGCCGTGGGTTACCCCTCCGAGGCCTGTCACTCCAATGAGTCGTAGAGCCGCTGCTAATGATCAAACCAGTCTGGTCACGAACATTTTCACTGAGACATTTCAAAGGACTTAATTTTAACAAGGTTCTGTGGATCTGTAAAGATAATATCACAGTTGATTCTAAACTTAATGTGGAAATTTAAGACCACAAAGAGTCTCAGAACATTACAAATTGCAAAAATTAGCGTTCATGTCATATGACTTTTTGACTCTTTGCACACTTTTTAAATGTTTTTATCAATTTTTCTCTATTAAACATTGAATTAATGTACTTTAAATCATGTCTTTTACATTCACAAACCTGAAATAAACAAAAACATCTTCCAAAATGTATAGTGGAATGGTCCAGAATTATACAATGGTAGACTTCAATGTCATTACTTGAAGAATTGAATGAAATTGAATCTTAAAGCCCACCACTGAAAAAGCTAACTGTATAACATTTAGTCTTCTTTCATTTTCTTAAATTCCTTCCTTGTTTTCTGTCCCTTCGATCTATTCTCTATCCCTCCTTCCACCCCCCCACCCCCCTCTTCCTCCTTCCTCTCCTCCGTGCGTCTCCCCTGTTTATGAAGGTAAATTTATAGGTCTACCAGGAGCTGTTAGCTGGAGGTGGCCTCCGCTGCTCAAACCACAACAAGGCTTCACCCTCCACATGGAACACAAATGCCATATACTAGCGCCCGCATGCTCTTAGCTCCCTCCATCACCGCACCTTCCACATGATAGTACACTCACCTCCCATTATGTGCTAATGAGCGCCCCTCTGCAGCCCCCCTCCTGCGTCAACTCGATCATATTTCTGATGAGTGGTTAGGCGGTTTTCCTTTTTTTTTTTTTTTTAACTTTATATTGCTCCATCTAGCATTTGTTTTTTATTGGTCTACAAGGAGCAGTTAGCCAGTGGTGGGCTCCGCTGCACATGTTGTACTGTTTTTCACACACTGCCTGTGTCTGCTTCACTACATTGAATATCATTTATAGTTTATCTTCTCTACATTTGGAGTCACCTCTGCATTTCAGCCTCGGTTCTAATAAGAGACAGACAAACTCCCAACAGTCTGGAGAGTTGACTTTATGTCACAGTGGAAAGTTTGCAGAATCGCACACAGTCAATAAAAATGACTGTAAATTTATTAAGAAGTGAAGCTGTTCAGTAGCATCATTGAAGTTATTATACCACTACTACTTATAATATTGCCTTTTTCTCTCAAACGTTTGCAATAAGAACAGATATTTTCATGGGGTATATGGCTGAAAGGTTGCACATTAAAAAAAAATGCACATTTAATTAATTAGAACAATTAATAGACCTAGAAAGCTTTGTACATAAAGTGTACTAATATCTTTTTATTTAAATTTTTCTCCTTTTCTCTTTGCCATGTGCTGACCTGCCTTTGTACTTGATCCCATCCCAGGTAAGTTATGCATTCTTTCTAACATAGACACATACATATTAAAGCACCTGCATACACCTGTAAGTGAGATCATCCGGAGGGAAAAGGCATTAGAGCAAAGAGAGCGCAGGAACAAAGAGGGGGAGTCTGAGGTCTAAGTGGGGGTGAAGGGGGGTTCGGACTTTTATGAAGTCACTATGAGAAATGGCCTCGACTTGTGTGGCTGGCTGTTAAAACAGTCCCGGGCCATTCAGCAGAGTAGGGTTACAGAGTATCAGTCAGCCCGTGCTGAATGGGAAATGAGCTAGCCTCACACTCACCCCTAATGATAATAGCTCTAAGTAGACACACACACATAAGTGCAAGTATCTCAGTCACCGCTTAAGCTCATGCTGACTCTGAAGTGACTTAAGATGAGCGCCTCAGTGGCTCCAATTAGTGGATCACAAACAACTCAGGCAACACAAATGACTGTATGTTTCTGACCACTAAAGCATTAACTACTGTTTCTGTAAACGGAATTCATTGTCCAAGTATTGCATGAGGATTATTTCATTTGTAAAAAAAAAAAAATGCTTTATGGATTAATTACTTTTCTTGTTCAAAAGACTTATTTAGATAGACAACTGGACATAGTCTTTTAAGCTTTAAGACTTATTTTTAGCCAAGTTAAAGCTTGAACTGCCTAGATGTCCTGCTACTTCTTTCTAGACAACTTTATACTTTTATAGATACCATAATGGTGCAATTTCCACAATCCTTCACTTTTTCCTCTTTGTTTAACTTTCTGGTGCTTTGTTCCAGTGAACCTGCAGCTCTGTTATTCCTTTTACTCCCTGTAGCACGCACACACACACACACACACACACACACACACAGCAGCAGCAGTTGTAATTCCTCCGGGCGGCAGTAGCAGTGTCAAGGGTTTTTACTGATCGCTTGTCGTCTGGTGGGACCAAGGTGACATTTTCTCTTACGACCCTAAATGTGAAGCATGGTTTTGGTGTGTGTGGATAATGAAGAGTCTATATGCAGGGCTGTCAGGATATTAAATATGTAACAGCGCAGTAGAAATAGTGGACGGACATGTCTTGTCTCACACAGTCTTTATAAAAGTCTTGTAGGAAGGCAGACTGAGAGACAGACAGGTGTTTGACTGGTTGTGCACAGTAATTAGACACACAGGCAGACACACCACTGGAGCAATTGTAGATTTTATGAAGGAGGGAGGAGGAAGTGTCTGTGTTTGTTGTTGGGAGTCGGGGCAAAGGAGAGGGGTAATAGTTAGCCTCACATTCCAGCACTCTCACCTTGTAAAAACCCAACCACCACATCAAGTGAAAGTGTAATACTTAAAAAGGGCATATCCACATCTCAAATATGACTATATTAATGGTGACATGTAGCTTTTACATTAATAAATTGATGTGATGACTGTATTTAGGCAAGATACAGCTGTCTAGGACTACTTCACACCTCTAAACTTGCCTCAAAGAAAAAATGTGTTCTTACTGCATCATATTAGATCATTGTGTTGTAGAAGTAGATATAGATTAAAAGCATGGAATATAGAAAAGAAAAAAAAATCTGCATCAGAAAGGGTTTGTTGTTTGGTTGCTAGGATGTCTTCAGAGCTATTCCACAGCTATGGCCTTAGAAAACACACAAAACTCCACAACTTTGAAGTAGAACTTTCCAATCTTCTCTTTTAAAGACCCTAACCCATGTATTTCTGCACTGTTGTTGTTGTTTGTTGTACTATAGTGCCTCCTGTTTTCTCTACACCTCGTCTCTATGCATAATCTCTCACTATCTCATGTTCTCCTCCCATAAGAGCTCCAGTATTGGTGTAGCTCGCTAACATGCTCACACTTACACACACGTTTGATAATCACATTAGAAGGATCTGTTGAAAAATAGAAGAGTCCTAAGGTTGCTGGCTGAATGGAGGAGAAAATTAGACCTGATATGATAGTCACGCTTTACACTTTGAATGTCTGTGTGTGGTGACAGTCGCTGGAGCACACAGCCAAAGCAGAATATCAACCAGATTTGGTACTAAGCAAAATGACAAAGCCAAGAAATAAACTGAACGTTGGAGATACAAAGAGTGAAGTTTTGGGTTAAGTTGTGTCACGTGGGGCGTTGTGTACTTAAGAGCTCAACTGTGGAGAGCTGGGCAATCCGTCATCCCGAAACATTCAGCTGTATGTTGTGGTGGGCATTTATTCCACTTGATGTAAGGCAGGCATATTTTTACATCTTTCACGCCAGTAAAACGTGTCTTGTTCCATGGGTTTTGCGGCCAGTTGAAGGCCTTTAATGTGTGAATAAATAAACAATGAAAAATCAAATTGGAGATCTTAGAGTCTTCAATCTATAATCTGTTTACTCACAAAAAAAAATCAACTCTGGCCAAGTGGCACCCATACTCTGTCTAGTCTCTGTCCAAAAACACCAAAGAGACCCTTTTGGTGTGGGTGGTGGTTGCTACAGCGAAGATCGGTGAGTCATGTGCCGATACCCTGGTCGGATCCAGGTTCAACAGTGTAGTAAAAACATAATTAAACTGTCTATTGGTCCAATAAACCCAACCATACTTTCCTATTGTATCATAGACCTCTAATGAGTCTCCGTCCCGGGATGACTTTAAATTTTCTCACTTACGACAACAGGATAAAAAGTTTCAGCGGCTTTAGTCCATTGTCTATTACCATTTTTCTACCTTTACTTAGATTAGTCTGTTGGGAGCTGACGGAGACATAATCTAGGTCTTGTATAATGTCGGGCTGAGTGTTATTATCTTGGTGGACCTGAGCAGCCAGTAGTTATACACCAATAACTCCAAGCATCCAAGCAGCATTGACAACAAAGCAATTGATTCTTTGGTTAGAAGACCTCAGACCCGCCAAGTATCAGGGAAATGTACTAAAGAAAATATTTCCACTGTGATTTAGCAGTTACGTGTATCTATATTTTTTCCGACATCATCAGGGTTGTGTCAGTTTGTTTCACAATGTCAACATCTATCAACAAAATGACATATAATCACCCACATAAAGACCGAATAGAGCGAATCTCCGAATGTGTCTCCCCAATGGTTCCCTGAAATGCAACCATTCTCGCTCGTGTAACTCTGAGGCAGTTGTCATGATATAACAACACATATCTCTCACAATCAACACAACTAAACTAAGGTACACATTGAGAAATAACAGTCCCGTATGTGTTTGCAGGAGTGTGAATCCTAACAAGTCACTTTCCTTCAACATCATACCTTTTCATTTAAACAAATTCTCTTTGAGCTCACAATCTAATGCTTTCAACATGAGTCCGACCTGGATGAGGGGTCGTGACTGACAGGTGCAGGAGCCAATAGAGTACAGGTGTTAAATCCCTCCCTGAGGAATATGGCAGTCCTAATCAAGCCCTTGTAATACACTAGTTCTCGTTAGTTCCCAGGGGCTAATTAGCATTCTAATTACTGATTGCAAATGAGCGCTGCGTTGATTGTGTTCCGCCTGTGAGTGGAGAGGCTCGGGAGAGATGCGCACAAACACATATAATTCTCTCGCTCACACACACTGAGTGATCGTTGTTAAGAAGCTTATCATGCTCTTGTTCCTCTGTGCATTTCCAGTCCCCTCTCATCTACGGTGTCTCATTAGGATCATAATGCAGTATATATACACACTAGCAGACTACACACTTTATTGTGCAAACACCATGACGCACATGCAGAGAATATGGTAATAAAGACGCAAACATAAAACATTATATACTGCCAAATTGTTGCTGTTGTTTCTACCAATTAACTCCACAGTGATTTACTGCTCGGGGGAGAAGTGACATGTGCAAACCACTCATTTGAGATGCAGGCCTCTTTACCACAGACATAATTCTTCATAGTGCAACGTGTTCGTGTTGTGTACTATGTGTGAATGTGTTTTAGAGGGCTACAAGGAGGTAGGGATCCAGTGCTGAGGAGTAGATAAGAGTGAACTCACTGACAGACAATCATCGTGTTATCCTGCTCAGTGAGGTGCGTTAACAAGCTCGTTCTAAGGTGCACTCCAGTTCAGTCCGGACTGCGTACATCTCGGCTGAAAAACACCTATCAATAGCTGAAAACTATTTGGTTAAATTTTCAAAGGCATGGTGAGCTTTCTTAATTGTACTTATTACATACACCCAATGTACCGACGCACAAAAACACCAAGACGGACACCAAGACCAGACAAAAAGACCAGAAAGAAGACTTTTAATGTAATTTCAGCAAAACATTTAAAAACAATACTTTCCATTCCTTTTTTGTTAGCTCAATACCTTTTGTGTTGCGCTGTTACTCTACAGTGTGTTAATGTTTGCGCCGGTCAATTTGTAATCACACACAAGCGCCGACTGTCAGCGAGGTTATTGTCTCGTCGTGGGTTGTTCTGCCCATATTCTGTGAAAGATTGGTGGAAGAGTGAAATTGGAGACTCTCTCTCACTCTCGCTGTCGGTGGATGTGATGTGATTGATGCTCTGCAACCGGTGTTTACTCTTGTTGACCAATTGAAAAGCCAGTGTGGCAGGCCGGCCGAGCACAATGGGGAGAGGAGCTAAAGTGGCGGTGTGAGGTGCTGAACAGTGACACCGAGACAAATAGATAGAAAGCAGTTAGAGAGGAGAGGACACTGTGGGAGAGGGCGTCCGGGAGGGGGGCTGGACACACACTGGAAGAGAGCATTAGGTTGGGTTCCAGCAATTGGGAAGAGTTGAAGGAGATAGTGGAAACATAAATAAGGCATTAAAAATAGCAACAACAACAAAAAATCATCAAAGATTGTAATCAGAGGCTAATAGAATAATTAAAAATAGGACTAAGAGTTGAAGAAGAAATGGAAGAGAGGGTGAGACAGAGCAACCTGTTCTTATCTCTAAGCAATAGAGTCCATATAGACATGCTGTATTATTGATAATACTGTAAGAAATGCTGTAAAAAGCTAAATACAAGACCAACTCATTTGGAAACATATTAAAACTTACGCACAACACAGTGTATCAGATCCTCCTGTGGCTCCCAATCTGATCCACTGCCACTAACTGCATCCTGCAAATTGAGAAAAATAAGGTAAATATGATTTATTTTATATTGTATTAAAAGAGTTGGACCATTTGAGCGTAAAGTACTGACATAACTGACTTAACACTGGCATTTTGTGAATTTGCCATGTATCTTTCTAACATGAAGAGGCTCCTTCAGTATCAGTCTCAGATCAGCGTAGCTCCTAGGGATAAGAAGGTGGTGGAGGGGCTGTGGGAGGATTCTACACAGGTGTGGAGCTGCTGGCTACTCCTGACACAGGGCCTTTAAATGAAAGGTGACAGTGTGTGTTGCAGAGAAGATTGGAACACATTAACTGCGTGGCATGTCTTGTGACACCCTGAAAGGCTGGAGAGAGAGGCCAATTGAATTCTAGCTACTGCCCACTTGTCCATGTTAAATCTGTCTGTGCATGTGTGCTTAAGTGTGTGTGGATTCATATGTGTTTGTGGTCCATAGGTGTCTGTTAGAGGCTGAAAGGTGAAGCGATTTGGCCAGAACACAAGACAGGGCCGAACTATCACAGCCATGCTGCCCTCGCCTTTGTTTCCAACCAAAGCCCTCTCCTGGCTTATCAGCTGCAACGATTACTTACGCGTCAATACTTCCACATATACACATAGGTGTGTGCATTTTAACTGAGGATGCCTTAAAGGGGGCACATGAATCAAACAGTGTAGTAGTTCAAAGATAGTTATAATGTATATATATAATGGGTTTTTTTTTAGATTTGTGTAATGAGATCTGTATACTGTATAGTTTTATTTGGAAATTAAATTTAAATGATTGAATTTGACTTCAAGAAACATTTGACGTCATCCATTTTTCAATTCTATAAAGCAAGACAAAAACCCTTTGGAATGACAGCCTGACTGTGTACCATTTGTCTGCTAATGTTGCTGTTTCTTCTGCATTTGACTTATTTCTGCATAAAAGGTTTTTTTTGCCTCCTTTCTTACCTGTCAGACCTGTCTATTCAAGAAAATGGTCAGATATTTGACACATATAATCAAGACATCACCACGTACACAAAGCAAAGCATTCAGCTTTGATGCATTTAGTGATGCTCATTTCCTCGTTTGACCACAATGAAACCACTTTAGTGTGTGAGATAGAGAAATGGTGAGAGGAGGGGGTCCTCTGTGTGAGTGTGTGTTTCTTAATAGAAGGTGGTTAGAGGTGTCACCCTGCACCCATTTTAATGTGCTCCACAATTACAGCTGTCGTGACTTGAAGATGTTTTTCCCCACACACACTAAAGAGGTGAAATATAGTAGACAGAACAGGCCTCGCTCATAAAAAATGCTTCAACGACCTCCATGTATGTGTGCGTGCTCGTGCATGCAGTAAAGGTGCATGCACTTGCACGGCTTTGCTCCTGCGTATGAATTATTATGGTGTGTGTTTGTGAGAATGTGTTCCTGTGAAGGTTTGTTTGTGTGTTCATTTCTGTGTGGGTGGGACAATATTTGCTTTGTTGAACGAGCCCCTTGGTGAGTGTCACGGCTGTGGCAGTATTCCTCCTGCAGCAGTAGAGCTCCTGCTGGGATGTTAAAACATACTTACAATCCAACACTGTAAGAACTGCTCCAAAATCAGCTTCATATAACAACGGCAATCAAGAAGTGCAGTTGTTTAGGTCTTGTCAGTTGTTTTCTATCACTATATTGCGTCATAAACACACAAATTTATAGCTCAACTGGACAATGTAAAACGCACACATGGATGGAAGAAAAATAAACTGTTACAAATGGTATCACATGTTATATTGGAATATTTTACAGTGTACTCTGTTTATTGACTATTCAGATGTTCACCTTTACCCTGAAACCATTACATGTTAGTTGGCTCTGGGCTTTGGGCTGAGTCACGTGGTAAATACTGAACCTACTAGTTTCCTTTTCCAAGGCACAGTGAAGCACTTGTCCTCCTCTCTTTTAACTTTTCCTTTCATAAAGCTAAAAATTCTGTAGTGATTGTGGGTAGGCCATTTGTCACTAATTTTACACAAGTCAAGTACAACCCATTCAGGCAGGAGAGAATTGTTTGTGTTAACTGCTCTAAATGTATATAAATATCTTGAAATTAGGCCCACTTAATCCCTCCCCATCTGTAATTTTATTTTATGAGTACTGACCATAAATCACACCACAAGCTTCATAATTATAAGGTTTTTTTTTCCTTCCTTGCCCCTCTCTATCCTCCTTTCAGTCTTGAATGTGAGAGGATGAGAAACTGACTGTCTCCAGACGAATATGGCTGCTAAATGGTGTGTTGTATTGACTTCACCTCTTCAATATCTGACCTCACTGTCATAAGCAAGGTAACCCCAGGCTTTGAGTGCTCCCTGTATGGCCCACCTCTCTCTGTCGGCTTCTAGCTCGCTCTACCACTCTCTGCCCCTATCTTTGAGTGCTCCATAGATTGGAAACATGACCTCTAATTCTCCTGAGGCAAATATGCGCACATGGGTAAAAATGAGACAAACGACTAGAATGAAAAAAGGCAAATGTCTGAAGAAGAATCGACTCAGTGGTGTTTTAATGTCACACACTTAGGGCAATGACGGAAGATTACAACACACACATTTGGCTTTGGGTGTGTGAAATCAAATCTCTCCAAATCTCTATTCTGGCGTCACGGAGCTGAAGACGCAAACACAGATGATCACTACTCACATGCACATTACATGCATGCACGCTTACATATATGCAAACACATGCATTTGCCACACACGCAAACACACAAGTGTACAGATGCACTCATGGTGGGGTAACCCTGGTAGATTTATCAGTGGAGGTCTGCAGCACAGTGGCTGCCTTTCTCATTTCATAGGCCACCGGGGCAGAACAGGCATGGGCTTGTTCAAATCCAACCCAGCAAGACCAACACACACACATATGCATGCATACACACTTTCTCTTTAGCGGCTTAACAGATGCCAGCCAGAGTCGCTGGAGAGGAAAGGAGGGCGGGAGACAAGCTGGTGAAGGGAGGAAGGTGAATAAGAAAAAAAGATATTGAGTAGTTCTGAAGAGAGAGACAAAGAGGGGGAAGGATGATCAGCAACGACTAACAGATGCAGAAAGACAGAGACTCCAAATACAGAGATATCATGGACAGCTGCATGAGAGAGTTATACTGCTTCTGTTTAAATTGTAGACAGGACATATAGAATCTCAATAGGCCTGTGAAGCCTGACAAGACGGCCACAGTGTTGACCCTACAGACAGTGTTGGTAATGATCTGGTCTGGCCACGGGTCCCAATCTAAAGTCTTTAAAATAATCATCATACTCTACTAAAAATATTTGACACCAAAGCTAGTGGCTAGACAATAAAACTAGAGACAACGATTAGTCCCTTACCTTCTGGAGCTGACATTTAAAAACAAAATGGCAACTATAAACCATATTTACCATACTTTGTCATCTCCTTTGAAAGGGCTTGGATTGTACTCATTTTCTTTGATTGGATTCTTTGAAAATGATGCAGACTTGGTGGGATAATGTCTTACTCACTTAGTCTCTGTAACAATAACACACACAAAATCATACATTTTAAAGACAGCCAGGCTGACCTTATGCACCATTGAAACTTTGAAAAAGGGTCCATATGCTCTGAATGTGCGACTCTCTGCAATGAAAGCACAGTGGGAGGACAAACGAGGACAATGTAGAAGTAATTAGCAATTGACTCTATTTAATCTATGTTTTGCCAAATACTTTTATTACTAATGGCCACAAAATTCAACCTGTATATCCCAACTCAGTAAATTATAATCTATTTTTTTTTTCTCTACTTCCTTTCTCCTGTCCTCTCTTTCTGTTTCCAACATGTCTCCCCCTGTGGTCGTAAAACTCCCACAGCCATACAGCCAGTTGTTTCAGATGAGTAGACAAACACTTTACACCTTCCTTGGCATCCATTCTTCTTCTTTCAACCTTGGTGGCTCTGAAACGCACTATATCTGGGTAGAGGGATGAGGGGACAGAAGGTTACAGCACTCTTTGATCTAACTAGACTCAGCTGAGGAAAAATAAAGACTTTGCCAGGGAATAATATACAAGGCCCTGGGCGAGGCCTGGGCTTCACCCGGGGGAGGCGACCCAACGGATGAGCCCTCGGTTAGGCTTGAGTGCTGCCTGGCTGGGCCTGAGCCACTCGTGTTATTCTAACATGGTTAGCACATGGGCTAAACTCCCCAGTCATTTATTTAACACACAGGCTCCCCACTGCGCTCCCAGATGCCATGAGGCCAAAGGGAGCTACAAACACCTTATGTGAGGCTCGCTATAGTCGACAGCTTCATGTTGCCAGTAAAAAATGTGAGATTTGTCGTAGAAATAAATGTGCAAAGACTGATTAGTTAATTCATTTTTGTAATTATTTGTGTCCACCTTCTGTAGGTAAATTCATACTTTTTTTTACTGTTGTCTATTTACTCTTGCTTCCATTTGACTTAAAAATGAATAAACTAGAAGTAAACCAGAACTAAAAGTAAAAGTGCATCAAAATTGCACATTTTACACACTTCAGAGGTGACTTCAAAACTGTCAACACAAATGTCAACATTGTGCTAACATTGTATTTTTCATCTTTTGGCTCAGGGTTACATTTATTGAGTCAAATTAAACCTGCGCAGAATGTAAGTTAAGATTTTGGTATTGTTACTAAGTGGGGCCACATTTAAAGGCCCCTTTATTGGGCACTGTATCAATCCGAGTGCTTTACATCTCGCCCATGCGCACACATGCCCTAACACACATGAAGTGAAGCAGCTAGTTGATGCCAGTTGGACAGTCACTGTTGTTGTAATTCCTGCCAACCTTGTTCCACAAACAGGCCTTATGCACGTTCCCTTTGGGCCGCTTGCTATTGCGCCGAGTCTATGTGCATGTGAGCGTGTTTACCCAGCAAGTAGCAGCAGCTGTGTCCGTAATAGCTCTCTAAGCTGCGGGCTAATGACAGAACTCAGAGAACGGGACTCTAACATGGGTAGATGTTTAACCCCGTTTAGCCCCGATCTGGAGGCCACTGGGCAAACACCGTGCATTATCCTTGGCTTCTTTACTCCGGGCTTTGCTTGTGTGTATAAAGGACCAGGGAGGGTGAGAGAGACATATAGGAGTAAGGACAGGGGGAAATATCCTTCACCCTATATATCAGTCCTGCCCCTTTCCCACCCGTTCCCGTGGCAACAAGACCCCACACATAACCAGCGGTCCCCAAGTCGACTCCTTCTAACACACACACACACATAGGACACACAAAGGCAAACACACACTGTTGTTTGGTGAGCAAGAGGGGGCAGGTGGTCACATCACTAGAGTCTGTATGGGGGGTTGCTAGCTTTTAGGGTCTGTGTCTCATCGCTCAGCCTGCAGTCTATTGTCCAGTCCCATGAAGTGACTGTGAGGTCTAATTAGCAAGTTAACAAGTTAAGAGGTGGAGTCTGTCAAACGCTTAGCTCTTTCACCCTCAGGGTCAGCCCACCACCACTGGCCATGTATATGTATGCATACATGTGTGTGCAAAGGCTTTACGGGTTTCCAGAGCGTAGCACTTCATCTTTTTTTTTCAGGGACACAACATAATTCTCGTACCAACTCCGAAATATTAGGAATAACAATACAACGTAACCGATAAACAGATTTTGTGCTGTTAAAATAGTTTTATTGTCTTCATTTTTAAATTTTTTTTATTTTTCCTTACTGTCTGTAGCTTGGCCTCAGTTTAAATTGAAAAGAAATTTTGCACAAGTAGATACTATTATCAATCATTTGTTCAGTTACTTGCTCTGACAACTTCTGCAAAAATGAAGGCAGGTCACAGCAGTCCATCGTCTATCGTCCCTTGTACGAAACCAGATCAAACCTTTCACAAAGCAAATAAACATGTATAAAACATTAATATTATATTTAATTCCAGCAGAGTAAAGCCCTTGAAAGCAAACTAAATCATCATTGCCCATTAAAAGGACATTTTTTAGCAGCAAATGTGGCACAATCTCTGAAGTTGCCAGTAATGTGGACTGTGTTATTAGTCTGTGTCGGTGTGTGTTTGGGGAGAATCCAGTGCTGTAATAAAGTGTGGTCAGACTTTAGGTCTATTCTGGGCATCTTAATGAGGTTTGTCGGGACTCATTTGTAACCAGACCTGCCACAGGAACAGTGCAACAGGAAAAATGAAGTCGAAATTCCTGTCTTTGCCCATATCTTAACCCCACTTCCCACATGTACTTCATTCACCTAATTATTGCTTGGATGCCAGGGGTTTAATGAAATAAATGTATGCCAGCTGGGTGTTTAATTAAATTTTTCAGCCTCAGATTTTCTCCTCCTATTAGATTCTATTACTCCCATGCTTTTCACATAGCCGGTAACCCCTCTTCTTTCTCCCTCTTCTTCTTATGCACTCTCTGTCTTTCTCTCTGTTAATCTATCAGTCTCTATATCACTCCCTCAATGAACTGAACCTCTCTACCTCCCACAAAGGAACCACCATATTTCTCCTCTTAAACTTCGGGGGCAGCATGCATTGTCAGCTCCGCAATGGAACTCGCGCTACAATGGTGGAGGATGGCTTAATGTTTGTGTGTGTTCATGTGTGCGCAAAGTAGGGCTTCCCCCACCCATTTTAAGCAGACAAAGACCCCAATTTGTCACCTCATGTACAGCTGTTGACCGGGAAGGTTCAGTTTTGTATGTCCGTGTATGTCCTGTGTGTGAAATTGGGGGGTTGAAAAATTGGATGGAGCCAAGGAGGGGAGAAAGTGAGGCAGGATACCCCTTTTCTGGCTAAATCTGAGGAGGGGCAGATTAGGACTGAGGGGGATAGTAAGTAAAAGGGGGTAAATGGTTTTGTGCCCCCTTTTCTGTGGGAATGTTTGTGTAAGAGGACAAAGCGGCAGGCACTCTGTTGCTGTGTGTGGGAGAGGGAAAGTCTAAGGGGGTAAAAGGGGCAGTGGAGGGGAGTGGAGGGCTTTGGCCAGAGACACAGCCTCCTCCAGACTCCGTCATCTCTATTTATCACAACATAATCTTCTCCAAATTCCATTGCTATTCAATATTTGGTCAAATTCTAAAAGGCTACAAAGATTTTCCACTGGAGACTGGACTCTGCTCTAGTCTGAGCCAAAGAGAGTTGATGTTAAATCAAATATAGTGTGTAAATTGATATCTATGTGTTGATTTATGTGCTGTTTGGTTCATTAGGTTTAGCTTTTGTCGCGTTATGTAAAGACAGAAAAGTTCACATTAGTTGCATTTTAGCTGGGAAAAAGACTGGTTTATTATACAAACTATCTTTTTCATCCACTGGTCTCCCAGCATGCCACGGGGCCTCCTCGTATCCAACAGTCCGCTCGATGGCGGGCTGTCTGGAGCTCCTCCTCGTTCCCCTGGCTGGCCCCTCGTGTTGTGACTCCTGACAACTCCTCCAATTTGCTCTGCTGTGTGAAGAGCCAGAGAGCACATTGATATCTTCCCACCTCCACACGGCAGACGGACACACACTAAAATCATCAATATTCTCCCATTTATAAATGATCTGGCCCCAGGATAGAGTTTCAAACCTGCTGGGCCCTTCTGCCCCCTCCATGTCACACACCCCCACACACACATTCATCGAGACACACACTCACACTCTTCATTGGCCATTGATTACCTTCTCAGATTTAACACAGCTTCATCCGTTGTTTGAGCAGCAGTGGGGACCTCTGTCTCTCTTCATGTTCATCCTTGTCTCTGCGGATGCTTGTCTGTATGTGTCTGTATGGTGCCTGTGTATTAGCACAGTACCGTCAGTATTTATATTCTTAAATGAGTATACTTAAATGAAGGTCATCCTCTCTCCTTCATGTAAACTAAACTGTTGAATTAGAAATGTGTATGAAAAGAAACAATGAAAACAAAAAACACTGAATGCTGTATCAGTGACAATCATGTATTCATCTTCATTCAACTGTCTTCTGTTTATAGTCAAGCAAGTCCATATAAGTTTCTGTTCAGTCGGTGCACAGATATGTCCACCCATGTGTAGAATATCTTCACTAATGATGTAATATAAAATGGCTTTTATCATTGTGTTTACTCAAGAGCAAGTAGAATCAAATCATACATACATCAAAACAAACTTAAGAGTCTTTAAACTTAAGTACATTTCACTTTTTACTCCCTTTATTTATTTATTTATTTATTGTTTGGTTGTTTATTTTGGTGGGTGGTTTTGCTGTGTAAGCAGTCAGATCCTGCACTGGAATAGTATGATGTTCTGTTATCATTGTCCAATGTTATTACTTAATGGGAGCAATAATTGTAGCTAAGCATTTGATTGTCCAAAGGTCCCATTTTATCACAGATCATTCCTATTATAATATATTAAGAGGGGAAAACAAAAAAGTAACACTACACACTTAAGCGCACTTGAAACTAAGTTAACCTGAGTTAAATGTAACTCGGGGGCAATCTTCACCCTTCAGAAACCAACTTTTTTCTACAACTTCATGCCCCAGGAAGGGCCTCCAGTGTGTAAACAAAACACTTATAAACTATTTAATGGAAATCAAGACACAATTTCCATGTCTGTTCATTATGTATTTTTATTTGGGGACTGGCAGAAACTAAATATTGCAACAAGAAGTTTTCCATTCTAAAAGAACAGGTTGTACAGTATTAGTACCTGCTACTGGTGGTGATCAAGAGGAGGTAATAAGAAGTAACTACATGCACATAGTGTTTCTTAAATCATCTGTCACCTGTCACACACATACTTACTTTTCCCTCACACACCAGTGGGCCGTGTCTCACTGTAGATTCCTTAAAACCTGATCTTGTCTAAATTTGCAGGCCTTTCCTCATTGATTTCCCCGGGTGAAAATAAGAGGATAGGAAAGCATGTTAGACGTCTCCGGAATCAGAGCCAATCCATTAGCAACGATCAATACGCTGGCAGTGGGGGAGCGAGAGAGAGAGGGAAACAGGGAGACGTGAGTGTTGACAAAACCAAATAAATATAGATGCGCAAAGAGAGGAGAAATCAGATTAGTGCTGAGAGAATCTAAGAACAACACTTTTAACCCCTAACCTAACAATGTGTGTTTACACCACAGTGGGAAGAGAGGGATGGGGGGGCGGCGGAGGGTGGAGTGAGGATTGCGGTTGCGTTGAGGGAACGTCTGTACCCAACTCAAATTTAACAAGGTTTTTTCTGTTTCTGGGTGGCATTAAAATGTCTACTTTTTCCTGGAGAGGACACACATATAACAGTTGACATGAATGCCATTCGTATAATGACTGCGGTGAGCAATAATGTGCATTTGGATTTATGGTCATCTTGTGGTGCTATGAAATAAGTCCTTTCTTATATAAAGATCATTACATGGTTTCAGACAGTCTGAATGTGGAAATACAAGCCATGTGCTGCTTTGTATTGCTCCTAATTAAGTTTCTTTTTGTGTTTTCCATGTTCTTTCCAATTGGTGTCTCCACACAGGTAAGTGCACTTTTTACTTCATTTAAACATTTTGGCAGGTTACAGTTTTTATAAAAGTGAGAAGCCGTTATGAGAGGTTACTGGGCCATATGGTCCCATTGTGCAGATGCAGGTGGAGCCTTTTGGCATGCCACTTTAGTGATAGAAACTGGTATTAACACATCATTTATAAAAACACTATTTCTATGTATAAGTAACACCAATCCCATACAACACAGAACACTGGACAATGTGCCAAACATGCTTTGGCAATGAGAGTAGGCTGACTATACATATACCTTGACAATGCCACACTGACTGTAATATCCCCTAAAAATAAATCATTCCCATAAGTACCTGAAATAAGTTTCTACATTACATACATCAGTCAAACAGAATTTTGGGTAGCACCTAAATGAATCTTACAATACACACCATCCAGTGTGTTACATTCACACATCATCATGACTATAATCATTATCAATGATCTCTTGACACTTAACATCTTACAAATATGGCCCTTGTATACAGCTGTGTCATTGAAATGATGCCAGTTTGTGAACTCAATGCAAAGCACAGAGGAATGCAGACACTTTTTTCATTTACAGTTTCAAGGTCTCAAAAAAACACACACATGCACAGCCTCACACTCGGCTGCTACCCAGATGGAGGCATAACCTGGCAGACATAACTGCTGCTGATTAAATATTTAACCGTCATTGAAGTGTCACGTCTTGCTTGTTTGCTCTGCTGCTGCAGCACTGATGCTTTCCAACAAAGAGAGACTATTGGCAAAATGTGCGTTCAGAGCAATGCACGCAGGTAGGTAGATTTTGAACATTTCCACAATTTCTTTCAATGCATTTGGTGAATAGGTTGGAATTTGTGTCATTTCTGTGGTGATTACTGCACAATATATATAACCCATTCTTAATTCCATAATTTGGTCACTGGCCTATTTTTTAGTAAACTGATTAGCCTTGTAGTATCCCACCAGGTTTGAGAGGTCCACACCCAAACTTATCTGGTTGAGAAGTTTCTAAATTATCAATGTTGTCTTGGGAAACCAACCAAGGTGGCTGTATGGTAAACTTAAGGGTGGCCATTGACAGTTGCCTTGAAAAGAGTAGGATATGAAATAATACAACTACAATGAGAGAGAAATAAAGGAGTGAGTGAGAAAAATAAGGTTTGAGTGATGTTTTTACCTTTAAGAAACAGAAGCAGTGTCATCAGACATAAGAAGAAGCTATTTTAAAACTAGCCTTAGCTTCACTTTGGAAAGTCATCTCTCTCATGTTCTCAATCCATAAAACTATAAATAATGCACATTTAAACAGTCACTCAACAGATTTGCTACAATATAAACAAATGACCACACGGCCAAGTGACTGACTTACTGTTAAGCCTAAGAAAATCTCCAATGTTGCGCATGTTTTTATCAGGAGAGTTTTTTTCAAACGCTGACTTCCTGAGTTGACTCACACAGACACTGAAAATCCGCCTTCTCTTCTCTGAAACAATCACATTCAAACAATCGTTACGCATTAGTTCCCGTCAAAGAGTGATATTGAAGAGTGAAGAGGCGTTCACTCGGACTCCGACTTTAATAAATGGTTGCTGTTTTTCATGTGATGTCATTACCTATAGGTTTGTTTCATTCTCTTGTCAGTACACCTTGGTAAAGAATATTCAATTACAATTATTTCCATGTCTTATTGAATTTGGACTTCAACAAATACACGATGATAGTTTACGACTTGACACTAGGCATCCAGAACACAACTGATAGCTGAGAAAGAGTATCATTTTGGTTTCTGTCAAAAAGCCTACCGCCTCTTCATGATAACAGGCCAACAGGCTAAGAGACATAACATAATTTTAGCTGAAGCTCAATTCAAAGTTAACTACATACATACGCAGCATAGTGCAGACAATCGGGATTCTTTTCTTTTCTTTTGTGTGTGTTGAGTGAAAGATAATAGCTGGTTTGGCTATGGAGACACTGTTTTGTTGTCTTTCTCCATGTATCCTAATGGCTGATGATTACCCTGCAATGACAGTGTCTGTGTCTGGGTGTCAAACAGAGGAGGGTACATGTCCGTGTGATTGGTCTTTCAGTGTGTGACGGTGATAGCAACCAGCAATCCGTAGCTCTCTCTTTTTACATGTTAAGTAATTCTCTTCCAGGAACCAGAGACTTAAGTGTTGACTTGTTGTGCCAAAAAAAAAAAAAAAAAAAGAAAGAAACGTTTCAACTCAATGAAAAAAATGCTATTCTGACAAATGAACACTCCGTAACATTTTAAAAGTTTGCTCGAAGTTTGCCAGTAATTTGAAAATATGATGTGGCTCCTATAACAGATTGTAACGCAGAAATGAGAGGAGTATAAGGCAAGAGTAGAGCGAAGGATAGGAGAGGAGGAAAAATCCATTAATGCTGGCTAATGATTGGGCCCAGTAATAGTTATCAGTGTTTTAGGGCGAATATTATGGCCATGTAACGAAGGCCTTGATTACTTTATTAGCCTCTTCAAGTCATTCGGCTAGCGCTTACCGATATGACCCCCTCCCAGGATTGCCTTACCTCGTTCCTTCCAAACCCTCCGTGAGCGTCACCTCAACCTCCTTCACTTCTACCCCCACAACTTCTTCTCCACCCTCCTCCCCCACTATTTCTCGCCCATGCCCTGTGATGATGAAATCAAATTAGGTTGACTGGATGGGCCTAAATCACAGCTCACGTTGCGGGCCGTGACATAAAGAATGGCCGCGACGAGGTTACCCAGAGTTCACGGCAGATAATGAAAGAGACAGCGAGGTAATAGCATGACAGAGTGGTGGGGTTCAGTGTACTGGGGGTGGGGGGAATGGGGGTTAATACGAGGGGAGGGGTGGAGGTTCATTTGGAGGGTACCTGCCTATATGACCACTCCATCTGGGTGAGGGACATTCATTCACCTCGTTCGTTGTGTATTCATTTCTCCACCTTTTTCTTGGAGTCTTCCTCCTGTCCTCTCCTTCATCCTCCACAACTGTCCCTTTCCTTCCATTTATTTTTTTATCCATCCCTCCTTCCCTTTCTGTCTTAATAGTGATAAAGGTTTCACACTCAATTAAGCAAAGCATCACCTAAACGGGAGTCCAGTTGGTGTTATCGTGGAGACGTTCACTAAGTACGACAGTGATGGTGAGGCACTTCTGTAATGGAGGTTTCATCCAAGTCTATTAGTCCAAGAAAAAAAACACTAGGTGTAATTGTGTCATGGAGTTTTGTGTAATTGACAACCTGAGTGCAATAGTGATGTCACAGAAAGCACCCTTTACAACGTTCCAAATTGAGGCACTGGGTCGGCCATAGAACAGAGTTACTATTTGAGACATTGGAGTGTCTTATATTTGCACTTGCCTTGAGTTGTATTTATTTTTGGTCAAGCAGACAGATTGAGTTTGATGATGGTACATGGTACATAGACTTAGGTGGTAAGAATTCATCATTTAAAAAGTGGTTTACTGTAGATACTGTAGATATTGGGCTTTAGGATGGCTCCCCAAACAGAGCCTGGTATGAAGTTAAACGGATTGCCATGATTTACTAAATATGGATTGGTTCACCAAATACAGGTTCATCAAGATGTTATAGCCATGCACACATATGAAAAGGAGCCATTCAGGTGGTCCTTGAAACATTTAAGCAAGAAAGGAATTGGCACTGTTGTGTGATGTAACACATTACCCACAACAAGCACTTTGGCTTTTGTGACTTCATTAAGATTCCTTTGAGTATTTTGAAAACTAATACTATAAAAACTGGAATAGCTTAGAATATAATTAGTACCTTTCCTTGGAGTTTGATTTGGCAACATAACACAACACACTGTATACAAACAGCAGAAGTTCAAAACTTCACCTCAAAAGAACTGACAACTAAGTTGTTTTTGGAAACTTACCAAAGTGTATTTTAGCCTGTACTTGATTAAACCTGGTTAATCATTATAAACATTTATTTAGATTACAGATTGTAGATATTCATAAATAAAGTATTTTGATTTGCACAAAAACAATCTTTATTACTTTCAGATGGCATTATCTCAGCCACTTATCTCATAGGAATTTAAATGATTTACGTAATTGGTGCCTAATAAGTTAGAAGATAAATCTGTCAGTTACCAAAGACAAAACACTTTCTTTAGAGCTGTGCCATATGCTTCCCTGCAGGTGTGAGATTGTGCAACTGCAAGTGTGTGTGTGTGTGTGTATTCTGGTAAGTCTAACCTAACAGGACACCTGTCGCTGTTTACAGTCTGTCCCTCTGTTGTTTTTTCCCCTCATTACTGAATACCACCTCCTGCAGTATCCTGTTCTCTCCGTCACATGCCTAAGCAATGCCTTTAACACATGCCACCAGTTAGTCGGCTGTGGCACAATAACATGGCCTGACCTTTGACCTTTCTTACACTGATCATTTGCTTCCTGTGCGTCCATGAGCAGGGCAGGTAGGGTAAATGAGATCACTGGGGTCATTGAGAACATGTTGGGCGGCTGCCAAGCTACGCGGCTAATTGCCACAGCAGCCAACTATATATATATCTGATTTTCATATGTTGTTACTACAGATTCAGTTTGACCCTCTTCCCTTTGACTGAAATACTAATAATGATTGAAAAATAATAATGTGATTTGTTTAGTAAATATGAAGTGATCTTTTTTCTGTTGAGTGTCATGATATTGTCGTCTCCACACTGGCGTCAAGTTATTCAGGACATACTAAGAGATCATAACAATTTATGTACAATATTTTAATACATATACAACAAAATGAAACCAACTAAACTAAACAAATCAGAATTGACGCTTGGATGAGAGACAAAACATCTTTACCTGTAAACCCATGCCCAGTTGCCATCTTTGAAACCTTTTCTTGAATCCTGGATGACTGACAACTTCTGAAGATAATTACCTCACACCACATCCGAACACACTATTAGATCTGGATCGCTCTTCCTTGTAGTGTGGACATGCTATAACAATATGTCGGTCTCACTTTGCCCTGGAAAATAGTCTTTTTATTGTGATCTTTAATTTTAAAGTATTTTGTATTTATGACAGCTTCTTGGCTTGAAACCCATAGGTGCCAGAGTCATCCACTACCTCCTTCACTGACCTTGAGGCCACCTTGTCCTCCATTCACCAAACTGGGCTTTAATTCTGTAGGCTGAGGCGACCAAACGGAAATAAAAAGCCCATTATGTGTTGCCCGAGGCGTGGGCTTGTTGACTGGATTTTATTACAGCTGGGGATGAGAGCGCTTGATGCCTTCATTTAGGGCCCCGAGCATTCAGCACTGACAGCGCCGTGACAGTACTGGTCCCTGTGGCGCTGCTAAAAGAGACCATGACAGAAACAGACACTCTGCCTGTGTGTGTGTGTGTGTGTGTGTGTGTGTTACTGAGGCCGTGTCCTGGCTGGTCTAGTCCAAGCTGGCATGGTGGAGCTCGCCTGTATAAACGCCCTCGTAAAGCTGACAGCTAGACATATGTATGGACCGTGCATTAAAATTTTACTACTAATCACTATGGATGGTCTCAGACACAATCCCCCTCATACTGCATGCAAACTAAAAGTATATACAGGGCCATGCACAAAAGCAGAACAAGCTATAGCTAAGAAGTGTCATTAATTTGCTTCATTTGTTTGTCAAAAGTACATATAAATGGAGCAAGGGCAAAATCTCAAGAAGACAATGCTAATTCCTAACACTCACATGAAATGCTCACAGGAGTTTTATTATTTTCAAGTATTGAGTCATTTCTTGTCAAAGTCCAATGGTGTTACCTCCGTTGTTGAACTTTGCAGTGCTGTTTGTGTCTTTATTATATTGTATATTGCTCCATAAAATTAATTAGTAGGGATTATAAAATACAATGTCAGCCACACCCAAAAATATTTCTGATGTATTAGTAATAAAAAACAGTCTACAGTCACACTTGTCAACATGTTGCAAGGTCATGGTTTAAAAATTAGGTCATTTAGTGCTAATACACAGTGAAACATGTAAAAGAGCAGCCCCTTCATAACAGCATGATGAACTGTCTTTCTCACACAGTGGCTCGAGGTAAAGTTCATCAGAGGGTTGGCAGACTCATAAAAGTCTATGTTGCATATCGAGACCCTTTGTGTTGTAATGTTATCAGCTGAAGTGTCAGAAAATAGATCAGTAGAAGGAGGTGTTGTGGAGAAACACGGTGAAGAGGTGGAAGTATACGTGTGGTTTGTCAAATCCTTTCCTGATAAACTAGGTCCTTAAGTGACCTTTTGACTTTCAGTTAGTATGTGGCCAGGACAGTAGAAACAAAGACCCATGTCCTAAGAGCAGTAGAGTGGCTTTCTGCTTGTTCTAAACTGAAAGCTCACTGACACAACATGTCCGAAATGTTGTTTTTACTGTCCTAATCCTTTTTGTTTTTCCGGTGCTATCACACCTTCGTTCATTCATTTCTCTATTGCGTATTTGAAACTATACATTTCCATTATTCCCTATAATCATTTAAAAGAAGGGTTGGCAAGGCTCTTAGCTGCCTGTTTTAGGATCTAAATCAGAGTTACTGGAGCGTCTGTTACCTCCTTAATGTCCCTCATGGATGTGAGTGTGACCGGCGGCGCGTGTTAAACATGTGTTTGGGGATGGAGTAAATAAACACATCGTTGTGAGGTCAGAGAGCCAAAGGTGAAGCAGCGGTTGCAATCGATACCCCCAGGGTGAGCGTATGTGTGGGCAGGTGTAACCTCCCCTCCACCCTCAGCCTCTCTCAGGCTAACTCTGTTAGCCCACTTGTTAGCCAGTGAAGGGTGACCCCACACGCCGCTGATACAAGCACCTGACTAATGGGTCGTAATGAGGAGCGACCAGTAAGGGGAGCTACTTCAGCAGCTCACCCAGGGGAGCCAGGACTTCATGTGTGTGTGTGTATATGCATGTTCCTGTCATTTAGTATGGGCCATCCACACGTGTGGGTATAGGTGCACAGAGAGTGACCCCGTTACAACACTGATGTGTCTGTCCTAATGTTATTAGCCAGGGGCAGTGTGAGGTCAGGCGGTTGTGCCTTACAGTAAGCCAAAGAGTGATTACAACTGCAGGCAAGTTGATATCACCTTTTTCTTGTTACCACACATTATGACCTACATTTCCCAAATGCAAGACCAGAAACCACACTATTAAAAAAAAAAGAAAAAAAATGTTTAAAAAGAGCCTTGAACTTAGATCGTAAAGAAAAGAAAAGAAAAAAACACCTGGTATGTGTAGTGAAAATGGAGAGTTAAAGAGAGAAAAAATGGTAGCATCATCAATTAAACACATCTGGTCAATGAAATAACTGAAAAAGTAATTATTTTGTTGTTTGGAAATCCATGCAATGTTAATGTGCCAGTGTTATTTCCTTTTATATGCCACGACATATAAAACTGAAATAAAAATGTTCCTTCTTTATGGTAGATATTATCATTACACAAAAAGAATAGAACAAAACATGATTTACAATCCTCAGATGTTCCAATGATTATGGCTTGTCTACCAGTGTAATGCCAGATTATATCACCTACCATTTGTTGCTACCACCATCCCTGAATATCTCTTCCTCCCTGTCACCCTCACTCTGTCGATAAAGCCCTATTCTCCTCTTTTCACTGATATGATCGCTGTCTTCTAAAGCACTTAGGCCACTTTCACAGCAACCACTAACAAGTGTTCCAGGCAGCTTGTAGCATGTCTGCCTATGTAAGTGGTAGCTGCCTTCATACGTGCAGACCCTGTGTGTGACTCCACTCGTCCATCTAGCTGTCGGCGTCTATCGACCAGGCCATCATGTGTGTTTTGGCCTATGCGAGGCCACAGATGCTGCTGGGCTATTAGGTGCCCATTGTTTGTTTTGAATGGCAACGGAAACAAAATTGGTCTCATTGTGATCTTATTGTGGGTAACCCTACCTCCCTCTGTGGCCAGGGGAGGCAAAAACCAATTCTAATTCACTTACGCCATCCCAGCATTGGCTTTTCTAATGCTTTTTGAGGGATGAAAATATGGCTACATCCAATAAGTGTCGACAGAGCAGAGGTCTTAAAAGCAGGAGGGAGACAAATAGATGGACAGATACCCAGAAGAGTGGCTGCATAAATTCACCAATGCTTTCCTTTTTCTTCTTCTACCTTTTCTTTATCTCCATGGTTCCAGTAGAGCATTAGTGAGGCCCGGTGATTGGTTTGTAATTTATGGAGTCCATAAGTGGCCTAGATTGATAGGGCTCTTTAAGGGGACCACACTCAGACACCACTTTATTTAATACATAAGGATGGAGCCTCAAGATAGAGTTTCAACCTGAATGTGGTTAACCCAACCCATTCTCCTTCCCAAGGCATAACATACAGTTGTATGAGCAACCACTATCTGTGTATAGAGATACCAAGGTGTTTTATGTTAGAAGATTGCTTTAGACCCAAATGTTTAGCCATAAGAGGCATGTTAATGCATTAACACATGATTTTGCCATAGTTGGACATGGTTATGTAAAAAGAATAAAGTGTTTGGGTTTAAATATTCATTAATCAAGTCTTTTTAGTCTGATCACTTTTTACTCTAGTAAAAACACGTGCCTGTGTTGTTCCAGATGAAAACAAGTGAATTTATATTGTCCCAACATTGTAATATAGGATATAACATATATTTTTTTCATGACAACATGTCATGCCACTGTTACTGTTATTGCAAGTGGGAAGGTGTGCCTGTTTGCTAAAATTAGTGCAGTATCAAATGTACCTTAACTACTATTATATAGACTTTTGGCATTATAGTTCTCTTATCTGCCTTGTCATGCCCTCTAAGTCGGTCAGAATAGCCACTAAAGCCCACACAGCCAGTCCTCACAGACCAAAGCTCTAGAGGGAAAGATGATCAGCCCACATCAGCTAACCCTGCCCTCTCATCTGCCCTTCACACAAACACACATGTACACACACATGCAAGCTCAGTGCTACCCTCTCCTCTGCCCTCTTGCACACCCGCAGTAATGATGTCTGTTGACCTCTAACACAACGGCTGCCCTGGCAGATTAGTTTACAAGTGGCCTAGGGACTCTGGGTTTCAAATCTTAGCCCTTACAATTTACTCCATTGATTATGAATTCTTGGTTTTTGAGTAAAGAGCCCAAACATCTGTAATATCGTATGGAAGTATAGTTACGGTGTATTCTGACCAAATTACTGCTGAGTTGACAGTGTATGCCTTTTCTTTGATACTAAAGACAAGCATCCCTTTGTACACAAATGAAGGCAACTGTAGTGCAGTAGACTGTAACTCAATATAGTCTTAAGCAGGCCACGGAATAATAAATAAGTAAATAAACTAAATCAATAAAGGGCTAATTAAGTACATAGTTAAATCAAACTACTAAAATTTTAAGGGCACAAAAAGTTCAGTTACATAACACCATACTCATTACAGACACACACACGTTTCTCCCACAGTTGTTGACTATTGACTAAATGTGTTCTCTTTGAAATGATGTGCTTACCCTCAAACACACATGTGTGCACTCACACGCTCAAACGTCAGTGATGATAAGTGGAAAGTGAGTAATAGCCCAGCTCTCTGGCAGCCAGCTGCTGGGCCTACTGTTTACATGCCAACTGATTACCCTAATTTTAAACGCATGCATGGCAGCAAGGCTGATAAATAGTCTCTCCCCGACCGCCACCTTCTATTTCCCTATTGTCAGCCACTGGCAGCTAGTCAGCCAGCCGGACCCATAATACCTTTTTGATTATTCAATAAATAACCCATAATTTGACATTGATTGGGCCTGAGAATGGGCTTTGTGAGGAGGAGAAGGACGGAATGATAGGTTGGTAAGGTGGTTGAGAGGGACAAGATATCGACCAGCAGTGGTCACTGCTTCGATGACCACTGGTCACAAGGGTCACTTCTTTGTCCTAATACACACACACAGGAGCCAGTGTGCTCAAAAACAAACAGCTCTCCCCTCGCTTTAATGTGATTTGGATAAGGGTCATTAGTTCAGCCTCATTGCTTATTGTCCAAACAAAGATGTCCAAGGCTAATGGAGCTCCTTAATAATTTGGGTGAAAGATGAACAGCAATGACACGTTGCAAATGAGACTTTGTAAAAGAATCTCTTCACCCATGGGCATGTATGGATCTGTATTCAAATAATTATCTGTCAATTACTACTGAACAGGAACTGAACATAGGAATCAGCTGGACAAAGTGATCACTGTTGTTGTCATTCAAGAAGCAAATTGTGGTTAAGATCCAACCATCAGTATTTATTAACATTTATCTGCCTTAGACTGGATGATACCAACTTGATGAACATTGATTGTTAATTCTTAACCCTGCTTCAGGCGATATGACCTCACTTAAATGTTGGTAAAGGTATATTCCAGTCCAAAATAGGTATTAGCCATAGCTTTTGGCGAGCTCTTCATTGTGACATGTTATGGACCATTCTGAAATGTGTCCCCAAATGGATTATTTCTCCTAAGTAGGATGGATTTTATGGTGCTGGCCTGATCACTATCTGAAGCCCACTAATCGTTTGCATGCGCATGCGGATGTGTAAGCCCTGCTGCCTTGATGTTGCCATTGAAGTGTCCCTGGCGTTGTACTTATTGGAGTTCCCTGATGTTAGATATTGGAATATTGATCTCAGAGAATGTTTAGCTTTCACTCCTCTCTGGTTTCATTTATATGCTCACACAGCTGACGCCCACTTCACACAGCACTACAAGCTGCAGATGTGGCAGTACAAGAGGGACCGAGATCAAATCAAACTCTCAATCAATGCTGGGTGAAAAAAAAAAAAATAAGATTTAGGTTTCACTGGTATTTAACACACATCTTGCATATTGCAATAAGATAAAGTAAACAGCAATCAGTCTCCTAAAACGTCTTTGAAAATAGGTTGCTTTGGACATTTTTTCATACTACAGGTTGAAATACACAATCAACGGTAAATTTTAGAGACAGTAGCCTGGTTCCTCTAAATGGCATGGCTTAAGTAAACCTCTACATTCCAAATGCATTTCCATTGTGAAAAAGCCCACTTGAGTTTTCATTTTGGACTTGAAAAGGTTGAGAGATGAGTAAAAAACAATGAGATAGAATTGCCGTTAAGCCATCTGCTTTGCGAGACATACTGGTTTACAAACTTGCTGGTGCGCAGATATCACAACCACAGATGCTTCCAACCTACGCAAGGTGATGTTATGCACTCTCGTATGCAGAGCAAGTATATCTCTGGCTTATAAAGTAATAAATACAGTGCAGCTTGTGTAATATTATTCTTCTGTCAGTCACATTACTACACAGAAAAAACTTTAAAAAATTTAGTGGCAACTAACCAACATGAGTTAGCTTCAAATTCAGTTTAAGGCAGCTTTTTTACTGACAAGATGATGTATCTGACACTAATATTACCATCAAGCCTAGACCCCACACTGTGGAAATACAAATGCTGCTCCTTACTATACCAGACTAACCTATACTCACCTGGTAGTTTCAAGTCTTTTGTTCTGACATCACAGTTCAGGACATACACCACTTAACTGGCGGTCGACAACTTCAAAAGGAAAATCACAAGCAGCAGCCATCCACGTTTAAGAGACATGAAGTGAGTCTCCATTTAACAACAGTTGCATTACAGCACAATGTCGGTTTCCTATTAAATACCTTCTCCCAATTACCCATTATTTCCCCCTATAAAACACTGCAGACTGCATTGGAGGGCTGTTTTATCCCCCCGTCACCCCACGTCCTTTTGTTTCGGAAAACATGTTTCAACTAAATGAAACTAAGAGGAGAGTAGGAACGGAGAGAGGGAGGGTAAAGAAAAGGTAATTTAATGGAGTGAAACGTTTGATGTTGTAAATAAAAAGCAGACTGGTTGTGGGTGAGAGGCTGGGACTAATGGACTTTGTTGGATGGTAGGTGTGGAGCTGCTGATCTTTAAAAAGCCTGAATAAAAAAGTGAACTTCTCAGAAATAATGCCAAGATTGAAATCCAGCTCGCTTTGCCTTGGGCATTTGCATCACTGGTGGGACTTATTATGCAATTATGGCAAAGGTAAAAGCACTGGCGAGCTACTAATCTGAGCGTGGGTGTGTACGGTTCACAGAGACTCCTGCTGTTACGGGTTTAGTTCTGTAAATTACAATAGTCGTCTGATTAAAGTTTGTATAGAATTGGCGTGTTCAAAGTCCAGCCAATGGACCAATCACGTTGCAGAAATTTTACAGGGCCCGTTTGAACAAGACCACCTTAAAATGTCTCAGAATTTAACTCGACTTTCCTAAATAATATGACTGGGTGGAAGAATGTTTTATTACTGATAAGCCTTTCCTGTGTGTCATTGGTCGTGAGATTGAACTTGTTGTGCTTGAATTGCAGGTCATGTTCAATGTGGTATTGGTCTGCCCCCCCTAAAAAAAAAAAAAAGGCATAATTTAGACCTGCTTTAGCATAATTTACTTATTTGGACAAAAACCACTTCACATAATCAAATGTGGCCCACTGAAGAGTTGAAAAGTTTGCTTACTACTGGTGTAAAAGGATTAAGCTTAAAGCAAATGCATTCCTGAGCAGAAGGAAATGTGAGAATTAAGGAATGAAAAGGAAAGTTGATAATGTGAAAAGAAGACAGAGAGGATGGAGCAAAGTAAAGAAATGGGAACACACGATTATGAAGGTTAAACAATGGCAGTGGTCATTACGCTTCACTTTCAATGAGAGGGAGGAGAGAAATCACTCCCCATTTATAATTCATATCCTCAATTACCACTAATAAAGTGGCATGAATGGGTCCAGCCCAGGGAATGGCTCAGGCACAATTACATGTAGTATAGCCTGGCATTAACATTTTCTATTTGAACATTTTTCAGCCTCAATTTCTCTTGGAGTTAATAAGAGCTATGATCCCCCCTTGACTTTTTCATGAAATTATTGTATGGTTATAATATTCCAATCTATTAGCCCCCCTCTCTTTCCTGTAATGTATTCTACCATTTAATAGCCTGACCTGGATAGACAGAGAGCTGGAAAGAGAGGAGGAAAGGGAGAGAACATGACATTGATGAGAGGAGTAGGTCTTGTCGTTTTGACCCCACTGGGGGTGAGACAAAGGTCTGATATATCCCATATAGCGTTTGAATTGAGGTCTCTCATGAGGCCGTGCCTATCATCGGAAAAGCGTTCCGTAGCAGTGCAGCTTTTTGCCCTGTTCTGTTGCAGAACTACTGCAGACCTGCTAGTACAATAGTTACTACTTGGTTCCACTGGTACAAGGCAAGGATTTATGGGCTTCAGGCCTTGTGTGGCATTCACATAACCTGACATAAGTGATAGGTGTTGGTTAAAGTATTTGCTTACCTCAACATAACAACATAACTGCGCCAACATTACATCTTAAAAGGTGCTTCAGTGTATATGTTGAAAATAGTATTCAGAAATCATGTCTATGTGTAACTTTGTGAACGTAAAAAAAAAGAGTTCATTTAACATTCTAACCTATATACACAAAAGATGAAATATGTTACATTATTAGGTTGGTGGTCCTGTTGGTTTCAGTGCAGAGCCACGTGCCCAGTTCTCTGCCTAGTTGTAAAATAGGCCTGTTTACCCCACCTTTCCCTTTCCAATTCTTTCACAGTTTCCCTCCTTCCATCCCTCCTTCATCCTCCCACATAAAACAGGAAAACTATTCAGCAAACCTGCCCGGCTGCTTTTATATAAAATAACAAAGTGTTCAGAGCTTGTAAAACACCGCGGGACTGACAGTTTAGCAGACTCCCTGTAGTCTAGAAACTTCTATTGCATCGGTAGTGAGAGGAATCTGAGGGAAGAGAAGAACAGAGAAGGTATAGACAAAAGTGGGTCCAATTTAAGTGCTATACCTCTAGTTGAGGGATTTTGGTGGCAGTCACATTCACCCTTCTAAGACACACTCACACACACAGACAGAGACGCTAAGAAACATCTAGCATGTCTTTTTACACACACACCATGTGGCTAGCTGAGAGCCAGCTGTTCCTTTCCACTTCACATCACTATGGGCTAACGACTGCTAATCCCCCATAGCTTTCCCCTCAAAGGAATCGAGGCAGCAGCCATGATCTAACTCCTATTGAATTCCAATTACCCTCCACCGGGATTTCACAATAAGAGTCTCCCCTCTTACCAGCACCACAAACCAGTCATGCTCCCCACATAGCACGCTCTGTCAATAACAACCACCCACCAACACGCTGCCCGGAGATATGAAATAATAGCACATGTTTATTGTTAGACACCATTATTTTTATGATTGCACCAAATTAGTTTACATGCGTTGGCAGAACTCACTTACTGTATCTACCAACAAACTGAATGAGGACCAAACCACTATGATGCAGTTTTTCCTCACATAGCAACAGTTGCTTCCTAAACTTGACTTGCCCGCCCCTCTCTTTTTACCCGTGCAGGTTTGCCCCTTTTGTGCCAAGCAGGGACCCTTGTAAAAGAGCAGCTTCAGTGAATGGAGGCCCAGCAGGGAGCCTGGCAGGCCTGCTCTACTAAAACCTCCCTTTAGGCAATCACAAACAGACTGACACACAAAGCCGCCCTTCAGTACTTTGTAACCTTTGCTCTTCCTAGTTAACATCTTTATGGGCATGTTTCAAAAAACAAATTTCAGATTAAAACTGTTAAGTCAAAGACAAAAAGCTGCTCTAGTGTGTGGCTAGGGCTGGAAGGACAAGCTGCTGTGGTGAATTTGTCAGCAGTCTGGGATTTTGTTAAGGAGAAAGTCAGATTTTGCACCTTTTTAACACTTTATATTATAGTGAAAAAAAATAAAGCCGATAAGGTTTCCTTCTAATACAGTAAGGTTTTAGTCAGTTAATTTACAATGACATCACTACAGCACATGTAGAGTTATGTGTTATAAATGAACCATATAGCTGATGCAATGACTTTGAGGTGGTAAATGTTATAACAGAAAACAGAATCCCTATTAAACTAAAGAAAATGGTTACTTCAACTGCACTATTGGTGCAAGTGGGACAGAGGCTAAAGGTGAAAGCAAGTTTGTGTGGCACTCTATAACTGTGGTATTGGCACTCTTGCTTTTTCCCTTGTTAAAATGTCCTTATTCCCACTTTAATGCCCCACTCTCCTCTTTTAGATGATTACAGTATAATGGAGAGACAGAGTCATGGCATGGTTTATTACCACACTCACATACAAATAGCCTAGAGGACATAGAGGGAGCCCAAATAAGAACACTAAATTTGAGTTTTCCGTGCTTTGACAGTTCGGTGTGTTTTTGACCTTTTGAATCTTAACGTGACTCAAATCTCACTTGGAGTGTTTAATACAAAAGCCAGACTCATATGACTTCAAAATACTTTTTTTCAGCACATTTTCTCACAGACATCAATCAAAAGCAATGGTGGCGCAATCCATTCTCTTTCAAAACGTTTGCTCAAGGGGCTATTGCATACTTTTGCATACTCTTACGCATTTTATGTATTCTTAGACTTTATTTTAATCAGTAAGTTTAGACAGGTTATGTTAAGTCAATAAATATATAACACCATTATCAAGAGAAAACTGTAGTCTCCAGCTGTGAACTCCTGAGACCCTAAACTGCTTTCTCTGCACTGAGAAAAATAAAATTGTTAGTTAATACAGCTAGTAACAACAACATTAATAGTATATTTTTCTGTAGCAGTCATGCTATACATGTTAAACAATGTGCAAAAACAACATGCGATGCAAATGTATTTCTATCTTTATTGTATGTCATGTTTAACGAGCCTCTGCGTGGTCTACTTGTTAAATGAGGCTATAATAAAAGTAGAAGTGGGCCACTATCTGAGAACTACCACACGACATAAAAGAAACAAAGAGATGCCAAAACTGCCCACAGCCCAATCAGAAAGAATTGAAAAGTCATCATGGCAATTTGGACACGGGTCGCTTTGCTTGTTATGACTCGTATGGAAAAAACATGAGTGAGACATTGTTTGGTTAATTTCCTTTTCCCTTCGCAAGTGTGTGTTAGTGTGGGAGCCGTGGTCATCTATCCTCTCAGACATGTTTAATAGGGCTTTGGCTGCATTGACCGCGGGTGTAAATGTGTCATACTTTATTAGAAATCCCTAAGAAGAGGGCTAACATTAATCACCAGCTCTTGTTTATGAAAGCCATAAATGTTTCACTGAGTGCTTTATTGTTGGCTGCCAGATTTGGAGAGTGTCTTTGGTGTGTGTATGTGAGTGTAGCATCATGATGAAAGCGTAGCACCCTAAACCTATGGGAAATTCCTCATCCCTGTCCTGCTCTTAGGCTTTTTGTCATGTTGTCACAAAGTATGACATCACCGTGCCCTTTGACCCATGTAGTCAGGAGAGCACTGATTGGATGATTGGCTTACAGAGGACATCCACATTGACTCTAAACTCAATTCTGCTGATGTCAGGAGCTATTACAACTGACGACACATAGAGATGGGACAGGACTGTGTGGGATTGGCTGTGTGTACAGTGTTGGGTGTGTGGGCGTCCACTCATGCGCCCCTGTGTGTGTAGTCATGTTCAGGGTTATGTAGGTCAAACGTCTGAAGCTAGAACATCTCCCAGCTGAAATACCAGGGAAAATGTCAAAGTCTGCCACTGTGCAATCCCTCAGATCAATAGTTCAATTGGACATAAAGGCATTATTGGTCTAAGCCAGGATTCACCACAACTGGTCTTCATCTGTATAGACTTTTTTGTTAGACGTGCCTTTGCTTCTACATGAGTAAAAGGGAGACAATATACGCTGTAGAATGTATTTTATTTTCAGTGAGTAAATTAGCAGCCGACTTATCTACTTGTTTTAAGATGTTTACAGCAATCCGTGTAGGTTTCATTTGTTGTAAACCAAGTCAGTTAAGTGTTAATTGTATGCTTCCCAATTGCAAGCACTTTTTTGAATGTGTATAAGGCCAGGTAATGGGATTGTTCAACCGCTTCTAAACTGAATAGTTTACAATTGCACATTATCAAAAATGGATTCAGCTCATTTTTGTGGGCAAAAACTGTATCCTTCTCCAGCTCTAGAGTTTAGTTTTACAAAACATAAGAACTGTCTAAACAAAGACTGCATGAAATGTAACTGCAACAACAGTAAGCATCTGTATTTCTGGGAGAGTTTCTAGAGTATTAACTGACTTTTACATAAATTAAGCATAATGTAGATATAATTATCCAAATAACTATATATGTGTGTGATTTATAGTTTCAGCGGCTGGATGTCCTTGAAGCTTTTAGCAAAGAGAAATCTTCTCAGTATGCTCCATCTATTTTAATAAGCTCTGATGGGAGCTGATCTTTATTTTCCCTCCAGATAACTCATTCTAAAGAATACATTCTATAGATATATTATGGAGCTGCAAGGTGGCAATTACACAGCCCAATTCTCAGTAAGAGGCACTTTATCAGATCCAATGTCTCTTCTCAGGACTTTTGTTGAGTGAAAGGTATAATGTACAGTACATGCATTAAATGACTGGAGTAGAGTCATCTTTCTTCTACTGATCTCTCTCATCAATGCTCTTTAAGCTTTTCCCAAAGTCCCACGTCAAATCATAAAAGTCATAATGATACATCTAAAAAGACAATGGTTCGCAGCAGCTATGCATGAAATCACGACAAATCGTAAATTCAAAGACCCTCCGATGCCTCTCCTCCTCCCTCATCCTGGTCCTAGTTAAGTGTGGAATAATGTCATCTTAATGATTATTTTTTTGCAGTATGCCATAACAGCATAATTCAGGGAGGGCGTAATGATTTTTTATGCCACTGACATATTGTTTTGCGGGGAGTGACATAAAAGCACAATGACATGTGGCATTTTGGGAAAGGTCAGGCGCTCCATCTCCGCCGCCCGTCCATCTTCATAACGTCGCCACTTGTCATATGGAAACTGGCATCACCAATCTTTGTCTCTCCCTCACTTGCCCCTCCTGTACTCCTTTTTCCCTCCCTCGTTTTAACTGTTTTCGTCCCATTTTCCCGTTAGCCCAAAAAGCATGTTGTTTAGACGACTGAAAACATTAACAAGAAGAGAGCTGTCACTGTAGGGACTATGAAACAAGATTTCACACACAGCAACACCGATACACATACATGTGGCCTGGAGGGCGCTGGGGGGTGTCTGGGGTCCTCATGTCAACACCAGCTGTGAGGATTGTGGTGACAGAGAAAGGGTCTAATACTAATGTGATAAATGTGTCAGCACTCACTCCGGGCGCAAGATGTGTCTGTTTGATGCAGTCACAGCTGTAGCCTTCAAGCAGGGCTTTTTCCCGTTCTAACAAATAATGTCAATATTAAGATTTTAGAGGAAGAAAACATATCATGCTGACGTAATAATTCTTTTCTTTCAAAAACAATAACCAGTCATTTAAACTTTCCTAAAAACTGAACTACCTCATGTGTAGTCTTTCTCAGGTGGAAAGGTTACTAAATCAGATAAAACAGTAATAGTATTTCTCACTGCTTCTTAATCTAAAAAGTCTCATTTTTACATTTTAACACACTTTGTTCCTGTCTCTTTGTCTTCAATCTCCTGACTTTGACAAACCCTCTCCCACCAGCCAGCCTGCGGTGGGTGTGGCGGCCATGCCATCCTCCGTCCTTCCCGGCTTCAAATTACAGTTTTTCTGACAACTGTGTCTTGAGGTTTTCAAATAGGCCCACCTCCTGCCTCAATTTGTTTTAGCCCATATTTTCCCCTTGTTCCTCCCAGCCCTAACCTGAAACATGGTCTTGCTGCAAAATAGAATATGCATGTCTGCACTAACAGTGGTGGTCTGTGAACTCCCAGTTGGAAATGATACAATGCTCTGACTCTTAGCAGGGAAGATTCACCTCGTTGCTAAGATTGACATAGTGAGGTACACTCATGTACATGCAAATATGACTTGTAGTGTCATGGCTATGCAGGGGCCACTGCTGTGTGTGTTTGCAGGTCATGCTGTGTCGTCAGGGTGAATGAGGTATAATTTCTCAGCGGTAATACTGAACACTCCAGCCCTGACAGCTTTAATGGTGATGGCCTTATTATAGAGAAGACGCCTGCTTGTGTGTGTCTGCAAGTGTGTGTGTGCATTCTTATGGTGATGGCCATATTATAGCGAGTGGAAGACAACTAAAAGGCTTAGATTTATAACAGGCCACGTTCACTGACATAAGAATAATGGGCTGGAGGATGCTTTGAGCCATCTATGTATTTGTAAGTGCACATGTATTGAAGTGACAGACGTGGAATGAATACTCTTTTTGCTGAGGTTAATGGCCATACCTACATTTCCAAAGGTGTTATAGCTATAGTCAAATACAAAACCCATTCCCACAGACCAGAGATTGATTTCTTACACAGGAATCACATTTTTTCTAATGAGTTGGAGGACATTATGGAGGTTTTTGTATCTACACAATTTCATGCGCTTTTCCACAAAAAGCCTAAAAGCTGCTGTTAAAAATGAACATTTCTAGTGTTTTATCAACATTAAAAGGTAAATTTGTCATTAGAGGAGAAGATGGCCCAGATCACAGATTAAATAATATGTCTTGGGAATTGCAAATAGCAATTTTGCTCTAAAATTCTGAGAGGGTGTTTGTGCGGTGTGTTTCCAGTAAGCCCAGGGAAACATGACTCTCAGGGCTTGTGGTTTATGTTATGTCTGATTTACACATGTTCACACCTCCAACATTGCCTTTTTGGTCTCATCTATCAGCCCTTTCCTTCCTTTTCTCTCTCTGCATCTACCACAGTGTTAGCTAATCCTGCTGTCATGTCTCTGTTCACTCTTCTTCCTGTAACTACAAACTCCACAGACCCAGCACCTGCTGAGCCGTTGAATTTGGAGAAAGAAGTTGTGTGTTCATCTTTAAGTGTGGTTTCAGGAACGTTAACGGACGTACCTTAGCTCCACTGCAGCAATGTGGGTTAACCTCTTCCTTTTATTACAAAACAACACTATAAATCACTGTCATACTGTTGTTACTTCATGTTGAGTCCAAGAGTATTCTAGTTTAATACACAAGTCTTTTGAGTGGGTCTATTTGCGATACACAATTTGCTTGTGAGTGTTGGCTTTGAGAGCTTAAAGGTAGTTAATGCTGTAGACGTTTCTCCTCCAAACAACAAGAGCACTTGATCCTGATAGATCCAGCTCTCATTTTGCTCTGTAAATAAGCCAACTGGTGTGTGTTTATCCTGGATCATTGCACAGGTCCTAAACATGACTCCCCTGTTCCCTAAATGCACAACAAATTCCTTTAATAGTTCATCTAAATGGGCATCTTCTGCTAACAAGCACAGTTATTATTCCCGCAAAATGTTTTGTATTACATACCAGTCTAGTTTGTATCCAGCCTTGGCTCACTGGGCAGGCTGCGGGTTGCATTATGACCCTAAATTATTTTTTATGTCTTGATAATCATGTTTTTGTGGTGGATCCCTGTGAAGTCCTGTTTATGACTACTATACTTTCTTATTAGTAAAGTGAATTAGATTGATTAAAAGATGACATAAATACCTGCCTTTGACAGCAATTAGTAAAATGTTCATTATTAGCTCATCTAAAATGCAGGTGACATCACTTGTTTAATCTTGCAGATGAAAAGGTAAATGTTTCCAATTATTTTCAGATGCAGATGTTATATCAATGATGATGAGATGATGTTATATTCATCGAACATAATGGTACCATACAATGATATTTCATAAACAATTCACCAATACACTTTTATTCATACAAAATAGTGGCTGTTTTTACATGAAACCCTGCACTAATAGGCAGTTCTAAAAGCGCAGTTCCGATAGATGTATCCCCTATGAAACAATAAACACATGCTGAGACGATGCTTATTGAATGAAAGGGCTTCCACTGAGCTTAAGGCATCATTTTTACATCGAGTGATCTCTCCAATAGTCTATGCTCTTAATGTGTATTGTTAGATGAAAGCGTGTACAACAGATCAGCTTGTTAGCAGCTGTGTCAGGCTGCGTGGGCTCTGTAATGGAAAGGAGACACAGTTGAAAGTCCCGTTGGTATGGCAGAGCAAAGTGCTGTGCCTCAGGTGTGTGTGGGTGGATATGTGTGACAAATGCACGTATATACTGGCATCACATTTTTTGGTGTACTTTTGTGTCTTTTTTAACAAAAGACATGTTTATTGTGATCTGTGCCTACATAGATTCAAAGCTCTAATGATGTTTTTATGACGGCTCTCTTTTTCAAGCAATGCTTTTATCTGAGGAAAAAATATCAGAAGTTTCTTGCTTCTGAAACCGTTCTTGGCATGTTTGTAGAGGGCTTACAACCAGCCTGCCTAGTGTGCCCTTTCTTAGAACAGTTGAAACACTGAAGTGACGGGACAGTGTCTCTTGTGTTTCCTCATGTTCCCTCTGTCCACACCCACCTCCTGCACCTCTGTCCTCTAATCTTGTTTGTCAGAACTAAATGAGCTGCCCCAGTGAGGTGTGTTAGCCACTAATGAATTTATTGCTTGATAAGAAGAAGGAGGGGGGCTTGCAGAGTTATAAGTCATAAAATGTTGGAAAAAAGCAATAATCAACCCTTGCTGGCTGTGTGGGTAGGTGAGACCTTTGTGTTTGATTACCTACTGTGTTATCTACTGTGTAAAGAATAGGATTTTGATAATGCAGCAGTCATTAATTTATTGTTAATCATGCGCTGGCTGATTAGCACGTCAGCAGATAGACTCCAGACTGACTGGAGACAATAAATACATATAGTCAATAAAAACAGCAAAGCACCATGGGAGGAAGGGTGGTTGTGAATGTGTCAAGTAGCCAATAACAAAAGTTAAACCAGAAAACTCAAGCTGATTATGTGCTCTGAAAGAACTTAAAAAGTGCAGAGAACGTCTACACACTTATTCTACGGTGGCAGTGTGGAAAGTAATGTCAGTTATTTTGGTAAAAACACAAACCATAATAAAATAAAATAGTGACAAAAATAGTCTCTTAGCTAGTGATGCTAACTGTGAGCAAAGCACAATTAAACTGGGAATTCAGTAGGAGAGGACACTGTGAACATGAGAAAAGATCTTTTTGATTATTTAAATGAATATGTTTACTTTTATTGTTAGCAACACACAAGCGGTCACGAGTAAAGTTTAGTCTGCACAATCTTGTGTAATTTTTGCATGAATCTATCTCAAGGAGAATGAGTTCAAACAAAGAGAACTAGACCAGACTAATATGAATATGTTGACTTCTTACTTGAATGGAAGACTCTTATTTTTGTCCACTGCTCCTCCACTGTCTCTTGTTATATGTCTTTACACTCCTGTCTTATCTGGATGTACTCAATTAGAAGAAAGTGAAACACAAGAAAGATGGCCACACTTAACTCTTCCGCTCTCCATTCATTCACTAACAGGAAACCGCTTGTCGTCCAGCAAGACGTATAAGACCTGCAATTCTTCTTCTTGTATCACTGAGCCATTTCCTCTTATTGTCAAAGACACATACACACTCTAATGGGTAATAGATACAGGACTAATCCCTGCGCTGAGTTAAGATGGATAGAGCTGGAGTGTGGGAGTGGGAAGGATAGAAAAAAGAGAAGTGAGTTATGAAGCCATACCCAGGGGGTTAATTTCTCACCGAGCGTTTTTACACACAAACACACATAAAGGTGATGTCTGGTCATGCCAAGCCGGTAGCACTGCTAGTTAAAAGTGAATAAGTTTATGGCCAGTGTAGGCCCTCATACATCAAGGAGCAGTTTGTTTGGCCAGCAGCGTGACAGTTTACAGTAACATGGGCAGGGCCGGCTCCTGGCTACAGCTGTGATAAATGGGAGATTGCAGCAAGGATGGTATAGAAGTGTAAGTGTGTGAAAAAGAGACATCAAAGCATGTTTTTAGCTTTGAGATTAATGGCTATTTCACTATTACATCTAAGTGATTTTTTTTTCCAAGTGAAGAATCTCTTTTTGAAGCTGTAAATACTGCAAATGCCCTTCTTGAGTCATTCTATTTATATTGTTAAACACTGCATGTAAGTAGATTTGTGACTGTTTAAATTAAGGCAAGTTAACAATAAACAATTTGAGAGTGTCTGTTAAAGAATGAAAGTTAACATCAAAACGCAGCAGACCTCAATTTGCTGAACCTTTTTTCTGACTTATTCCTTTCCTAATGCCTCCCCCTGTCTCCCTGTCAGTCCTTGTCCCAGTCTCTGCCCTGCACCAGTCCAGCTGTGGATCAAACTGTACCATGGAGCTGAGAACAATAGTGCAGTCAGCCTGTGTGGTGGTGTGTCTCTGTCTGTCTTTGTGGACAATCAGTTCATTATCACTAGACCACAATGAGGACAGCCACTCTGATCCCACTGCACTCTGGATGTGATGGCTTTGACTCAGAGACTATAGGAGACTGTAGGACAAGCTGAGAGAAACACAGACAGAAACACAAAGACAAACAAACAACATTGAAATTGAACTTAATTGTCTACCAGAGAGGAGTTAAATAAATAAATACAACAATTAAAAAGTCACTAATTAAATATTAAATATTAAAAATATTAGTTTAAGTGTCCTATCATACTTCAATACCCATCCTCAACTGGTAAAGTCTCTATCACCATTATAAAAGATATATTTGTTGAAGAAATGTGAATGTCCTGTGTTCATTAATAGATTTTGTTGGCATGCAGGTGTTGATTGTTGCTAATGTGAACAAAGCTCTTTTGTGAACTATGGGAGTCTAAAGTTTTTGTCGTATTACATTATCTTTCTTAACAATTGAGACAGAGAAAGCCAAGAGAATGACTGTAAAGACATAGAAACAAACGGTAATAGGCATCCGGGCAGCAGCCACCCACCCTTCCAGCCTGTCGCCATTTCTCCCCCAATAACTCACTTTTCTCTCCCTTGGAGAGGGAAAACAATAAGATATAACAATTGGCAAATGGCTGAGGCAGGCAAAGCATTACAAATGAAATGTAATGTTGTTACAGTTTGGAAATAATGAATTATGAGGATAAGCGGGGATCTGTAAAATCGCTGTAGCGATTTACCGGGGTTTCATTTTTCAACTGTATTGAATTATGGGGAATTGGCCTCAG
The DNA here is from genome assembly GCA_036850595.1 of Rhyacichthys aspro. Lineage (NCBI taxonomy): Eukaryota > Metazoa > Chordata > Actinopteri > Gobiiformes > Rhyacichthyidae > Rhyacichthys > Rhyacichthys aspro. The sequence goes on from CM072164.1 coordinate 9,108,679, forward strand.
TCAACTGCAAAATACAAAATGGGGAAAGGGAGGAGGATGATTCCCCGTCTCACTGTGTGGAAATGGATGTGTGGGCTTATGCACTTGTGCTCAAGCATGTGCAACCTCTGACTGTTTATGTATTTCACTGTTTATGTGGGGGCAAAACTCTGCACGGGGGCTTGCACATTTGCATGCAACATATTTAGTTTGAGTGGTGTGAGTGTGTGGCTCCCGTTAGACCTGTTGAAGGCTTATTCTTGCTCAACCCTGACGCACATGTGATAAATGTCCCTTATCGCTTCTGTCATTGTAATAGCTCTACAACAGGCCCAAAGAGAGAAGGGACACAGCAAGGGGGTACAAGTGAGGGTCCAGAGGAGGGGGGCATTGTGACTGCCCCACCTCTCACAACAAGGTCTCTGTATAACTGTATCAGACTAAATACAGATATATTTTTTTTCTTTAGGAATAAGCAAGTCAGGCTCATGAATTAGCCAAAAAATCTTGTACTTTCAGATTTGATTTCTAAAAATTTGCATTTAATTCCCCAAATTATTCATTTTAGGCACAGTAAAGCACTGCTTTACAAGAAATGGAGTCCAGAGATATATATCTAACTCAAACACAAAACAATGGGATTCCATATGAAAAAGTCACTGGTTTATGTAAACGTCACTTAGATAAATTAGAATTTCAAGATTGTGTTGGAAAAAAGTGTGTAAAAGAATGACGTGGGGTGAAGGGAGGGGTGGTGGCGTGGAATGGGATAGCTGGAGTTATCAAAGGGTCTTGTAAGGGAAGAATACGCATCAAGCTGCCAATCATCCGGCCTGAAAATTGCTCTGAGATTTGAGTCCCCAGACAGCGTGTGCATGTCAGCATGTGTGTATGTGTCCGCAGTGTATCCAAAGCCCCTGTCGTCTCTGCGCTATTACTGCCCACCCCCAACCCCCGATCCTTCCACCCATCCCTTCATCCGACCATCCAACCTCTCTATTCTCACAAAAAGCTCCAAACATACACACAAACAGCCATCTCTTCTGTCTGTCACCAAAACCTATACTCAAGTTGTTTGAAACACTGTTGTCATCAGTGGCACTGGCTATTAGGACAGGGCCGATGGACATGGAGAGAAACAGAAATGGAGGGATGACGGAAAAAGAGGGAAGAGGTAAGGTAGAAATAAAAGTAAGGCTAACATGTCAGCAGAAGCCATTTCAGTCGCTTTAATTTTCTATTGATCCGAGCAGCAGACCTGTTCCTTCAACCCAGCATCAGTTTATGTGTGTGTCGGGACTACAAAGGATCCAGACTGTCTCTACAACTCTCTCAAACCTGGAGTAAACAAAAAAGCATAATTTTTCAATTCATAAAGAAATATCCAGGTATATTTTTATATTAAAATGACCACAGTTAAAATAGAATAATAGAAAAAAAGTCAACCTTCTTTTGCTTTATTTCGAGTGTGTATCTCATCTTTGAATAGAGCTTCTGTATGACAGTTGTTATTAGATTTGAGTTATCTAACATTTATAGCCAAGCTTAATTCTTAATGTCATCTGTCAATAATGGACAAGCAATATATAAATGTAAGTGACCAAATCAAAAGGTGAGAATGCGCTTCAAACCTTTAAGCATGCTTTTATTCCTTGAAATGACCATAACATCTCAAATCAAAAGAAAAGTAGATTTATTCGAAGTGGTTTTCATAAATACTCACTTGACATGGCCAAATATTAATCATTTCAACTTTTAATGAGGCTCCTCTTTGACAAAGTGTAGTGAAACATCCCCCTCTATTGGCTGCTGAGATATCACCACACAGACCGAGTGCCAGGGGACAAAATGTGGAAAGGAAATGAGGAAGGGACGATAGGCCGAGTCCTGTCGAGTGCAGAGATAGTAGATTGATAAGGATCACCATGATGTCCAATTGCAAACATATGATGCAATCACACACACACACACACACACACTCATAGAATAGCCTCAGGTGTGACCGGTGCAATACCACACTCCAGGAGATAGACATCTGTAGGCTGCCTCTATCAAGTGTTTGCACCAAGGTTTAGATATTTTAGCAGCAATAGTTGGTTTTCAATATCCAGGGTTACAATGAAGACATATAGACATCGAATTATATGTCATGTGGTAGTAGCATTCATTTATTTTGAGGAAAACTTTTTTTTTCTACAAAGTCATTGTTGTTACGTTGTTGTTGTTGTAACTTAACTTTACTGCTTTATTTTAGTACCCTATAATGTGTTTCGCTCCAGTGAGCTCACATAAATTCACATATAAATGATTTAAGTGCTGTATAAATAATCGTCCTTGAGATTGTAAATTTTTTTTCAAGGAAACTCTTGTAGTTTGATGCCAGAGAACAGTCTGATTCCTGGAACAACATGACCCACAGCGCCCACCGTCATGAAGACGAGGCAACCAACAAAAACCACAACAAAGTTCCCCAAGGCGTAGTCCTTAGGAAAGTTTTCTTTAGGAGTTACAATCATTCTCTAAAAGCAGCATTTTCCAGTGTCAGCCTAGAAAACACAGAATTCCCGTTCCTGTAAATCCTAAAACTCGTTGTCACTTGGAACATTTGACCAAAATACTGTAAGTTTTGTACTAATCATACTTGTATAATGGCGGTCTAAGTCAAGCCTACAGAGATTACCGTGATGTGAGAAGTTTGCCGAGTGTCTGTTTGATTTCTATTCCAGTGACACTCCAGCGAGAGGGGTAATATAGCAGACAACTCGACAGACAGCTAGATAGATGGAAGGCCAGACTGCTCCCCTTGTATGAAGGATTATCCCCTATCCTCTGTTTGTGACAAGAGCTGATAAGGGCCTGAGAGGAGAGGCAGCAAGAGGCTGAGAGGCCTGTGACACACACCCGACGCATACTGACACATACACACACTTATGCACATATAATCCACAGCCAGAGAGATATCAATCCATCATTTAGAGCCTGGGATTCAGCGAGAGGAAATAGGCTCTTCTCAGTTGCTGACAAGCGTGCACACAGACACACACACACATCTGCAGTAGCATCTGCTATACAAAAGACTCATGAGGTTTCAGAGCTGAATGGGCCCGTTTGAATGACTGTTCAATTTCGTATATTTATCTGATTTACATTGCTCCATTGTTGGCACCAAGGCTGAATATCCAGATGTTTTCTTAGCTCTTGTTGTGTCAATGTAAGTCATACATTTAAATGTTCTAATCTCAGCCAGGGCAATGAATTGTCATGATGATAAGACAGTAATGGTAAAGCAGGCAACACTGTACAATATTCAGAATTTTTGACTTTGTTCAGTCAGTGACAAATTACTAAACTGTGACTATTTGTTTGTTAGTTGTTATACTGACTAAAATAAACATAACTAGTCCTCTGATTGTATACCACATTATTAAAATATTTGCTACAGAGTTTGTGTCAGTAATGGAAATCACTCCATTTGAGGGTGAAGGACTCTACAAAGGTCTGAGACATAACCACATGACCATATTTCATGAGAGAAATGTGCTTATGGCAGAAAACGCATAGCTTTAAGTGTTTCTTCCCATACAAGATCTTGTTTAACAATAACAACAGAGGATATAGACAGAGGATATTTGCCTCATTCTTTGCAGCCTAATTGAGTTTAGGACCTTTGTGCAGCCTGAGAGAAAAACAGAAAGGCACTTGTGAGAGGTCCTATTGATTACAGTTTGCAACAACAGGTCAAAGGGTTAACCTGAGTTAGAGATGCTTATTGCTGGATGTGAGGGGTGCTGGGAGCAGCCTGGGGGTCCACAGAGGCCTGGGAGGTGATTTAACACATACAGTCCTGCTTTAAAAGTCCAAAATGAGCAAAACTAACAATACAGGGAGGGTGAAAGAGAAATGCTTTCGTCTAAGCAGTGGAAATGAAGGACGGAGACACGAAGGCCCCGCTCTCATACAGCGCCAGGTTAGGTGGCAGGGCCATTTGGCGACGGCGGCGGTGCTAGACTTGATGGATGAGACAAACTGCCGGCTCTTTTCTCTTGTAACTTTAAAATCATTAAGCCTTTTACATGGCTATGCAGATTTTTATAGCCACCTCAGACAATCTGTCGCTATTCATGTCTTTCCGTCAGCAGCACCGGAGGAGACAAGCACTGAGAGGACACGGAGAAAGTCGTAGTTTTACTCTTTCCTGTATTTTATATCCATCCACATTCAGCTGCAGACAGGTGCAATGCTTGATGTCTCACTTACTTTTCATATTTAGTGGTTATTGTTATCAGTGCTATTTCAAAATGGTTTATGTTTCCTAAAAAATAAGAAATGCATAGATTCAATATAAAATCACATTGACATTACAGATAAATATGTAATGTCCTTGTGCCGTTTTAAAGCTTTGGTGTTTTTTTTTAGATGAGATTGTACAAACAACACAGTAGTAATATTTTATGACCATGTTTTGGCAGGACCCACCCTAAATAATAATACAATTGTAAAACTCAGGATTCAAACCCCACACAAAAGTCCTGGACTTTGGATCATCCTAGTCCATGTCCTCCATTTTGAAAAATAGCTAATAAAAAATTCAGGTTTGACAAAATGAGGAAATATGCTGTGTGTCACATTTTGTATATCATTAAACATTAATTGTGTGTATCCAGGTGAAAACTGTAAAATAGTAATGGTGGAATATATTGCTTTCTTAGACACACCGGATAATATTATTTAAGTTTATCTACAGGTCCTTTCAAATCACAATACGCATTACATCTGGTCCATGATGATCACAAAGCAAAGTGGAAAATGAAGATCAGGTACGCGGCAGGTAATCCAGGACTAAGAGGACACCGTGACATTGATCTAAGATTTTAATCTGCTGCTTTTCTTTGCCAGACACGTTTTCTAATAACAAACAGTGAGCCGCACAGGTAGATTTACCCAGAGGCTGGACCGAGAATACGAGCACTATTATTAACGCTTATCATATTTTTTTTTTTTTGATATGAAGAGTCTTGTATGAAAAGTCAAGGATGGGATAAATCAAATGTAACAACAGCGTGGGTGTTTCTGGATACGCTCTAAATATTATCAATACATGCCCGCATCCGACCATCCATCCCATGATTTCACTGCCTCCTCGGCTGTTAGGATTCAATTAACACAGTGCAGGCAGCCACGGCACCCTCATTAAAGCTAATTAGTTAAAACATCAGCCAATCTAGCGTTAATTGGCTTTGGTAATTAATTCAGCTGCTAGACCATATGAAAGCATCAGGGGGAGAGATAATGAGAGGGGGGCCGAGGCAGATGGGAAATGAAGGAGTGCAGGACTGATGAAAGTTTTCAGTGTAAAACCTTTTTACAGCTCGCGTCATCAAAAAGACCCACATCTATTTCAGCAGCAGCAGTCCTCTCCATTCAATTAGTATGCACTTTAAAATTGTGAGTTAGTATTGGATAAGAGAGGGAAAAAAAAAAAAAAAAAAGTTATCAACGCCCACATGCAGAAATCTGTGTGTCTGGCTCAGGAGGTCGGGTCTATTTAAAACTTGCTGATGTCCCAGTTCCGTTTGCCCACTGACACTGCATGTTCCAGTCGGGATGAAGCTCCATTGGGATGGAAATGAGTGTGGACAGGCCTCACGCCCACACACCTCCGGACAGCTGGAGACAGGCAGAAAGAACAGGAGGAATGGGTCAGCGCAATGGAAGAAAGTTTTCATGCTTTAACACAGCATTTACAACCAAAAAATGCACCAATACAATACAATATAATGAATATTACAGGCTAATACGTACTAACACTTATAACTGTAGTAAACTGCACTGAACTCTCATAGTCCTTTTAATAATATTTATACTTATACCATTTTTTTCAGGTATCCAAAATGCATACTACATTACATACATATTTTAGTATCAGTAGAAATAGTTTTTATCCATAATATGTGTTCCTGCTAATGCACCTTTGTTATTTTTAGTGTGACAATGTAAAATAAAGAATAAAAAAAAAAACAGCCCCCATCACAGCAGAGCAATAGGATGCATATTTGTATTGTTTTCGAATTGGCCTCTAGCGTCTGGTTGTGCTTGTGTTCTCTGGGTCAGTGCCTGGTTAATGCTCCATTAATTTACTTCTTTTCTCCTTTGCCACTCTCCTTCCACACACTCACACACTCTGACAAGGTGATTGATTGAATAAACAGCTGTCAGTAGTTGGAGATAACCTCAGTAGCATCAGACTGCGGCACGGTCCCAGGAGTAAAGCCTGCATTACAAGTGCTGACACACACACACACACACGTCTCATCAGATGACCATTTATCAGAGCCTGTTCAAAACCAGCATGATTTATGATCATTTAAGCTTTCTGATCCTACATTTTGCTTTTAATAATCCCACAATTTTTCCATTATAGTCTCTGTCCATTCTGAAACTAAGAATCTTTGTTACTTTAACGCGTTTAAGTTCTTTTGAGGGTTTTAGTTTAGTTGAGAAAGATTTAAACAAGAAGGCTTTAATGTTTTAATGATTTTTTTTGCCCTATAGAATAATGCAACCTTTAAAACATTGGTATTTTTACATTGATTATTCACAATGTTATACAGATTTGGTTTTGCAGTGGCCTTGAATTCACCCTTGTTGGCTGAAGGAATAATAAAAGATTTGCAGTCCCAGTTTTCCCATGTTACCAAGCTGCCCTTAGCCCCACATCCTGTCCATGTTAAACAAATGCACAGTCCACTTTGCATTTCACACTGTTTTGAGTCCCAGGACTTCAACAAACACCTCCGCACTATTGCACAGGCACCCACCTTTCCCCTCTCCATCCCCTCATCCGGCTACATCTTCATCCCTGCCTCTGCACTCTCTGCCCGGTGCCGACATTTCATTTGCTTTTCTAAAAGTGACAACCCCTTGGGAGCGCGAGTGGGAGGGTGGGAGTGATATCGTGAAAGATCCCGGTGATGAGTTTAGAGCAGGGCGTGGAGGAGTGCTATTTAAAAGCGCCATGCATCACTGTCAGAGAGTGGGAGCGTGCAAACACATTCACACAAGCGCTCGAACATTGGCGCGGCACACACATGGTGGCAAACTGAAGTTGACCCCTGTTCCATTTCATCAAATGTCCTCCGAATGAGCCACACAGTCTCATCTATTTTGCACACAAGTAGTGATCAGCTTTGTGTCTGGCCCGCTTAAATCACAGCTCACTTAAGAAAAACCATATCACCTCAGCGGGACACACACCAAGTCTCATTTGAGTTAATGCGCCGCCTGGTTTTTTGGGCTTTAGGGCTCATATTTGCCATTATGGAGATGATGGCTTTACGGGGGCCTCTCAACCTTACCTAGCGCCGGTCGGGGACAAGAAAGGGGATAGTCGAAATGAAGCCTGACACATTGGCTGGATTTATTTGATTGTGGATGCGAGGCAGTGTCATTCTGGGCTACAAAAAGGAGGAGGACCGAACCCTTAGGCCAGAAGATGGTAGGAGGAGGAAAATACAAAAGGGGGACAAAAAAAAAAAGAGACTGAAAAGGGGGGAGCAGAAGTGGCCCTCTTTCCCTTCCGTGAATCAAATCAAATTCCCCTTATCGCACATTATTTGAAGAGGTTATCGGGCACGGTAATGCGGTTACACGGCGGGCCGCGGCTGAGAGATTTCCTTGTTTACCGATGTTGGCGGGTGTTAGAGCTAACTGCCCGGGCGAGCGCTGAAGGGAGGGAAGGAGGCGTGAAAAAAAACAAAAACGAGGAAAAAGAAGAGGATAGCATGGGCATAAACACTTGATGCATGTCAGAAAACTCATTTAGGGCAACAACCAGAAGGGAGAATGTTGTTTGTGCACTCCCATACAAAGAGACAGATGTTCAAGGACAGAAAAACAGAGCCTGGACATGTGCACACTTTGTAATTCCATTTGGGAAACGTATTTGTAACATGTTGTATATGTGCCAACTCGTAAATCTGGCTCTTCTCTTATTGTTGTGTTTAAAAGCAGTTTACATGCTCAGACCTCATTAGCTGATTGTGTGTATAATTTACAAGTTCATTCAGATTATTGCAGTAGATTTAAAAGATTCAAGCATTTCTATTTGACTCTAAATGTTGAATTCGGTCACCATCTTTTCTAGTCACTGAGGTCTTTTATTGGGTACAGCGTTAAAAGCCACACACATACAGATACAGTTGGAAAAGTAAGGGGCTGAAGGGGATAAATTGTCTTGAACATGTGAGAACTGAGAACTCGGATCAGAGTATTGTCTACATTAAAAGAGTTTATATTGTGATAGGAAGTCCAGTGTGTTCAGGAGGGGCTCACCTGTGTGTCAACCTGAAAAGAAAATTCTTCATCAAAAGCTGTACTATAATTATAGTCAAAGAAGACCAGGGACCACTCATGAAAGCCTTGAGTTTTTTCTTCAGGCCGGTCCAGTGTCTCCTCAGAGGCGGCCATGATAGGAGAGATAAAAGTGATGTGAAGACACGGCGTACAGGTCATTAAATAGGATTTGGACCCACAGTGCTGTGAGTACATGGTTTGCCTCTTAGCCCATTGAGCCATGAGGACACCCCAAATGGTTTTTTATCTCTGGTCCCATTGAGGGCCAGTATTGAGCTGACAATCCCTGTCCTCTCTGGAGGTGGCCTTTTTACCTCAGCTCATTGTAGTCAGTGACTGGGAGCCGCTGCTATCTAGAATCTATTGATTCTCACTTCATCTGGACCAAAGCAACTCACAGGCAAAAGAGACCTGGAGAAATGGCAGGATGAAGGTGTGGTGCAGCCCAGGGGGAAAAATGAAGGAAGACTCTTCAAGTGTTTGAGGTTGGAAGATGGAATAAAATGTCATTTTTGTTCATCTAACAACAAAACTGATGTTATCTTGCAGAAAAGTTCACTCTTCATTTAGAAAATATGAATAAATGGATAAATGCAAAACATGCTTGACAAAAGACCAGGCCCATAATTCGCAATCAAAATTTGTGTTGAGAAAAATTAGACCATGGAGGTTTATGCCAGTCTTGTATTGAGTAATAACATCACAATTCGAAAATGTCAGAGTATTCAATGTGACATAAGTAGATGAAGTGATGGAGATAAAAAGAAAGAGAACAATCTAGTGGTAGAAGAACGACAAGCGGAATCAAGGATGGAGAGAAGATCTGGGAAGAGGAACACAAAGGTAAAATCAGGAAAATGGTGTAATAAAAAAGAAGACAAATGAGAGAACTGAAAGAATCAGAAGAGAGTCAGAGAAAGAGAGATGAGACGATCCATCTTGGCACATTAGGGGGAATCAAAGCCACACTCCATCATGGCTGTCAGGGATGCACACCTTCCCGCACCACTCTTCCATCCTTGCATCCATCCATCCATTCCTCGTTCGTGCCGCCACTCTGTATTTCACTGAGAAATCTCTCCACTAAAAAGTCCTGTCAGGCCTATTTCCTTGTTATTGTCCGGCCCCCTCCACCTTGTGTGAGCCTCCTCCCAGCGCTGCCTCAGATTAAACGTAGTGTGTCGCGCCGCGGGCTGTGTGTGTGCACCAGCCGTGAGGTCCAAGCCGGGACACATGGGACGCTCTTACTTGTGTATGTGTGTGCGTTAGCCCGACATTAATCATCTTTAAGGCGCTGACAAGCCCGGTGTGCAACATCACATCACATCAACACCCCTCCTCCTCCTCCTTGCCATCCCTCCTTCTTCTTCCTCCACTCCTTCCCTGGATTTATCTGTCTGTGCGCCTTTCGCGATCACTCACTTTCCCTCGGGGAGCGTTTGACAGAGAGGCAAAAATAGAGGATGGAAATAGAAAGGGGACACAACGAGAAAGAATGGAGAAGGACAGCAACAAGTTTAGAGGAGTTCAAGATAAAGAACATGTTAAAAACTGTTCAAATTAAGATTAGAGATTTAAGAGAGGGGATAGACACTAAAATACACATGTCAAACTCAAGGCTTGGGGGCCAAATGTGGCCCTTTGCACTGTTTAATGTGGCCCTCCAATACATTTAACAGGTCATGTTTTTGGTACTAAGTTTTAACTGGATTTGAACAGGTTTTAGATGGATTTAAATCAGATTAATTTTATTTGTTCATGAAATCTTAAGCCAGTTTCTGCTACAAAAATGTATATAATCTGATCAAATCCAAATAAAACTTGTTCAAATCCAATTAAAACCTGCTCAAATCCATCTAAAACTAGTTAAATCCAAATAAAACTTGTTCAAATCCAACTTAAACCTGTCCAAATTCAGCTAAAACCTGTTTCCATAAACGGAGGAAAATAATGTTAAAGCTAACTAATGTAAGAATCAAATGAAGATAAAAACGCACATTCAAAATTTAATAAAAGCTTCCCAAGAGTCACCATCTTCGGCCCCTGAAAGGATTCTTATTAACTCTCACAGCCCCTCACCTCTTTGAGTTAGACACCACTGCATTAAAATATAATGGACCAAGGGATTCATTGCTGATGAGGAAACCCTGAGATAGAAATTAGGCTAATTCCATTTTTTTTAATTTCAAGTCCAACATTCTGGAGATTTTGCAGAAAAGTAATTGAAGAGAACATGAATTTCCCCCTAAGAAAAAGTGTTTGCTGTACCTCCTGTTGTGTGTGGAGCACAGAATGGGGACTGGATCTCTTCTTTGTGTGCTGTGTTGTGGATGACGACGGTTTCTGCATGACTCAAATTATCTTGTCAAAGCAATAAAGACCACAGGGAGGAGGAGAGACAGAGAACCAGCACAACAATAGGCAAAAGAAGAAGGGAAAACAGAGAGATGAAGACAGGTCCAAAACCAACAACTAAACAAAGAAACAGGAGATGAGAAAAAAAATGTAACAAAGAGATGGACATGGATGGAGGTGACAAATTAGAAATGGATGGAGAGCTGAGGAATAAAGGATGAAAGACAGACACAGAGATACAGAGTAATCGATTACCTATTTTTCAAAGTCAGTTAACATGGCCGATGTGGGCTCTGTTCAGCAGTGGTGCAGGTGAATGAGACGACTGTATGCGCACACACGCTTTGGGGAAACACAGGCGGAGTGTCTGTTTGTATTCTCAGTTGTCTTTTTGATGAATCCCCTCTCAGGAAACTGCTCTGACAGACCAATATGTGAGCCAGGATACTTGTCCCAGTAGGCTGCAGGTGCATGTAAACTGTGTCTCTGTCTGTACACACAAATATATCTGTTATATGTGTTTCAAAATATATATATGTTTACAAATTTGGGCCTGAACTGTATGCCAATGATCTCACTGTTATATATGACACTAGAAAGAGTTGTGAGCTATTACAGACTTATCTTGCCTATTAAAATATCTTGCCGTCTTGTGTAAGGCATTCCCATAAGAAATGCTGCTGAGTTTTGGGTGAGTTGTTAAGAGAGACTAAGTTACAAAAATTCCAATGCCCATTTCAGAACTGGCATTTGTGTCACTGAAAAACAATGTGTTTAAATAAAAATCAGGTTTAGTTAGTCCTTGTTTTTTAACCTGATCAGTTCTGAGGTTGCTTACAAGGTACAAAGGCTAGACTGATAGAGTGTCCCCACTACCTGGTCCTTTTGTTGTCACGGTGACAAGCAGTCTAAACGGGATATCCTGACTATTGTTCCTGGACTAAAAAAAGCCTATTTGATTTGTCGAAATGCAGGAAATGTCCTCCAGCAATAAGACTCTGTAGACCTTATTTTTAGCAAAGCAAGACACAATAAGAAGTGAACTTGTCACGTTGGATGTATAATGCTTCGTCTAGGTTACTTATAGTGCTGTGCTGTTGATATTGTTGTGCACTGAACGTGACTGCATGACACTATAAGCATGACTCACACACACTTACAGGTGGGCCTCACGCTGTGCCCCTCTGATCAAGGACAATGAAGTGAGCTAGCGTTGGCCGACTCTATACAGCATTATCTCATCCAGCACATACTTCTTGAAGTTCCCCTCTCTGATATGACCTCAGAAACATTACACAATGGAGGTTCCGCCAACAGCACATGTTGCACCAAAGCATGTCTTGGACTAAATATAGTTGTGATGACATCAGACTGACTTCACTGATAATACCTGCAGTTTTTTGATATGCTACAGAAATTCTAATATGTGTCTAATGTTTCTCTTCCCTCTCTTTCTATTTTTGGTTTTGCCTCAGGTAAAAAGAAGATGGCCCTGTATGACAGCCAGGCTCCGGTGTGTCCTATCTGTCAGGTGCTGCTGAGGCCTGGAGAGCTGCAAGAACACATGGAGACGGAGATCGAGAGGCTAGCCTCTATCTGCTTCAGGTATGACCAAACTATGACACAAGGTTTTTCACTCAAATAACAGATTATTTGTACTATAAACTGTGTAGAGAGGTTGTGAGATTTGTATCATTTGTAAAGCTTCCATTGACTTTGCTGTCTGTCCTGTCCTTCATGTTAGTGCAACATCAAATGAACTGTATCTTACTATTTTAATACAGTAGTTGTCATCCCAGGGAGTAAAGACATACCACAGCCTAATGCCGCCAAGTAGAAAAGCCTTTGTGTTGGAAAAAAAAAAGAAACGCCAAAGAAACATTATTCACTAAATAGTTTACTGACACTCAAGGACAAATGTTCTGCACACAACATGACTTGAGATAAAAACAACATTTTTACATCACTGCCCCATGAAGATGGATATTTTCTGCGCAGGCCATAGGCTAAGCTTTAATTCACTATGTGTCAGTTCACTGTCTTTTATTCTTCTTCTGGCCTGAGATTTTGGTGCCATAAATCTGCATAAAAGGCAGAGGCATGCCGTCAACGTAACGCTAAGTGTTTCCTACAGGGATTAGGATTCAGACCTGTGACCCCTGGTTCACTGCCACCCCCTTCCTCTCCTCACGCCAGTGGCACGAGCTGTTTTATGATGGATAAATCAACTGCAAGCCCTTTTAACGATGGGACACAACCATTAGGATCCATATTTCACCTTGACCACACGTCTGGCTGTGTGCGTTTGTGTACATTCTTCTGTGGCCCGAGTGTGGTAGTGTTTATGTGTGACCTAGTGTCCACCAGGCGGCCCGGCTTTATGATAGTCCCCATTAACCTGGAGAAACAGGGCAACAGATAGCGTCACCCCACATGGAAATCACACTTCATTTACCCCACATCATGTGCCCAATACCCTTCTCCTTGCACTGCAACCTATTCCCTATTCACTGCAGCCCAGGTAATTATGGATTTGTGTTTATTTTCTTTCTGTTACGTAAAATACTCCATCTCCCCTTAGAAAACCATTATTCTCAAATAAAAGCAACATTCAGGGAGTTTTTACCTTTAACTCCTGAAGCCCTCCCTTAAGAGTCAGCGCCAGGTCGGCCCAGGAAACACATCCTTACAGACTCTCGCGTAACCTTAGCATATAATAATACACTCTCCATAAAGTGATCTATTAGCCACAAACAACATTTTTGAAAACCTTCTACACATACAAAGTTTGCAAACAATGGACTACCCATAAGAGAGAGAAAGCCAAACAGGGGTCATCCACTTGATCACTGAGTAATATGGCGTGTTGAATGTTTGTAGGTCTCAATAATTAATAAAGGTCAGACGTCTGCCCTTCTCTCTGAGACTTTGTGGTAGTGTGAAACCCCCCAAACCCACAGATGCACATGTGGTTATTTAAAGAAAGAGAAAGGAAGGAACAGAACAGTGGTCACACACACAGACAAGAGAAAGACAGCAGAGGACAAAGAATTGAAGGATGTAGAGAAAGTGTCTGCTGCTCAAAGTGGTGTGTGTTGTGCCTATATCACACATACCTCTGTCTCTTCCACTCGCTCTGCTCTGCATGGTAGCAGCCATCATTGAAAGTGACAGTGGGAATTTGGTCCAATTTGTACTAAATCTGCCTTTAATGACGACCAACGCTCGCTGAATAAAAGAGCTGTGGGTATGGAAACGAAGACGTGCGTTCGCGTTTGACTATTCTCTGCCTATGTGCTAAAAAACCCCGCTCCTCTGTGTCTATACAGTCCCATCTCTTCTGCTCTGTTGTCAGTGGCCATCACTGTGTGGATCTGATTACAGCTGCCAGCCTTATGTCTCTCGCAGCTTGTTCATGGGCCACATCTTCTCATGTGTGGACATGGAAATCACACACACAGTTGAGCAAATGGAAATCTATCATGCCCTGTACACCTCAGGTGGCTTGTGGGGGCAAAGTAATCTGCATAGCTCACCAGCTCAGTATCACACCTACCCACTGGAATCAATCGGACTCCACCAGCAAAAAAAAAGTAATCAGTCTTTTCTATGTGTGACTATTCATTTTGTGTTTTATATATGTTTTGAATGTTATCTAGCCAAAACCTTATTCACTATTATTTCTCATTACAACAACTATCTATGACACATTTTGAAAGTGTTTAGTTGTAGGTAAAGACCACTTGTATTTGTTGTGTTTTGTGTTTTTTTGCCAAAACATGATGCAAAAAATCATTATACCATACATATTGTTGCTGCATTGTTTGCAGCAAACTTTTACAATGATCAAAGGTTTAAACTGATTTTCTTTTTTTCTTAAATATATTTCATAGATTTGAGAGTCTGTAATCATTTAGCTACAATGTCTTATTTAACAGCTATGATACAATACCTAACACATCATTTCTAAACTGAAAATGATATTGCACTTTATATACTGTGTCTATTCTGTTGTTCTTTTACATCTTCTGCTAATACACCATGCCAGCATATGTTCTGACTCGTGATGTACCGTCCCATACTGTTGCCCCAGGTTAAACACCAGCTCTCTGTGAACACACTGCTGTCAGACGTGGTGCCACAACATGACTTGGCTGACTCGCCAACACGGCCTCACCTCTCGGCCCTTGTTCACTCACTCGCCTCATTACCTCAACACATTTGAAACTGTTTCATGTCCCATCTTTCAGTCTTCACCCTCTTCCTCTCCCTTACAGCCTTTCTGTATGTTTGTTTCACTTTGCTGTGCCGCTCATTTCCACTCTCTTCTCCTTGCTTTGACATGGCAGGCAGCTGGAATACCCTGCCTCATAACCTTCACCATCAAAAATTCATAGAACCGGGCAAACAGACAAGACGAAGAAGAAGCATTTTCTTTTATCCTACTTTCGCACCGTCTCTTTCTTTATGTCGACTGGTCTTCATTCCTTACCACAGCCTTCCCCTCTTACACCCCCCTCCTTTTTAAGACTACTTTCATCTCTCTATCACCCCCCCTGTCATTGTGGCAATTTTCTCCCACCGTGGCAGGCATGCAACTGCTGTCCTCCCTCACTTCTTCTCTTCCTCTGTGGCGCTCCCCCCTTCTCTTGTCGCTGTTTGACACTGTCAACAAGCAGGTAGGGGTGGCTGTTATTGTTGATGCCTCTGCACAGGCTGCAGGTAATGAATAAAAGAGCGATGGAGGGAGAATGAGAGAGGGGGATGACAGAAGCAGAGATAGAAGCGTTGAGGAGCATTGGCACATTCCCCTGCATTACACGGCAGCTTGACTGTGTCACCCATGTTTATTCTCTTTGTTGGTGGAGGTGAGGCCCATGTGTTCGACTTTCCACACAGACCTGGCACATACACACATTGATGCATTTATGTAGTGTACATACTATTTATGCTCAGGACAAAAAGGGAAGCACAAATATTATGCAAAGAATCACAGCTACAATTTACACACATCAAACAACTCAAATAAAGGATCAGTCTCCCATATCAAATGTGTCAGTTGTATTATGAATTGTAATGTAATATATAACAGGTTGAACAGAAGCAATAAGTAGTATACCATAAATTGTAAATATAAATTTTACATTTTTCACTTTAGTTCTTAGAAATAAACAGCAAGTTACAACCATGGAAGTCACCAGAAAAAAAAGAGCACTTCTAAAGTAACCTCAAAATAAATAGGAGACAATGAGAATAGTCTGTATTCTACATTCAATAGTAGACATGCTGTGTGGTGGTTGGGCTAACCAGCACTAATTCTATGAAGGTGGCTCATTAATCACTGCATTACATATATTCCTTGACATTGCATTTCAAGGAATGTGTAGTCGGAAGAACCTCTCAAATAGCTATGACGTTAAGCTGTGTCCCAGAGTTCTACAGCTCTGGCCCAACATTGTCTTTTTTTGCTCTCCTTTCATACACTATTTTGTATTTTTCTCTCAGATAAGTGACATATAAATAAGGCAATAGGAAAATCCCTTGTCTCCCAAGCATGCTGTCAGATTAAAGGTCATGCTCAATTCAGTTTGTGGCCCTGTCCTTTCCTTTCCATGCTTTACTACTCTGTTTGTATGTCTGGGGTCTGGAGTGCTAACAGGGTGTTAGAAGAAATATGACAACCGTGTCTCGCTTTGTCAATGCCAGGCCCGTCACAACACTTGGAAAAGCTCAGAGAAATGTATCTCTTTGTCTGAGTAAAAGTCAGATTGATGGAAAGTGACTAAAATCTGTCAAGCTTGTATTGACAGAATAGAGTAAAATCTGTGTTAATTATTGCTGTAATTGACTAGGAACTGCAAGTCATACCTAAAGATTCTCAAGAAAACATCAATAAAACTGCAGTTATGTTGTAACCAACAGGATGAATATCTTTAGCCTAATACTCATAAGTATTTTATCTTTCTCCTTTGCAGTAAGAACCCTTCACCTAAGGATGGTGCTGCTACTCCTGGAACTCCTAAGGTGAGACTCTTCATTTTCACATTCTTTACTGTAAAGAGAGCAAAAATGGTTTATGTGGTGCAAAGCAGCTGTTGGGGATGCTGCAGTTTCTCTCTACTGCACTGAGGGTACATCATCTGAGTTGTAAGCTTCTGTCTAATATTTCATACTGATCCGCACAGACAAATCTTCTGTGTACAACCGTCAGTGAGACAAGAGCCACTGTACTGTGTTTGTCCCAATTAAAAAGGAGGGCAAAAAGAAAATCACAAAAAGCTGATGCCACACTGAAAGAAGACAGATTTTTGAATTCATCAAACATTTTCCACCAACAGAGACCATTCAGAAATCATATAAAGATATGTTTTTTGTGATACAACAACAAGTGTCCAGCTCTGACCAGTCCATTCAGAAGAATCCTTGATGAGGTGTCACAAATGTAAAGCTTCTCAAAGGCTGAAGGTTTGGATCTGAGCAAACATTAAAAGCAGTCACACTGGCCATTTGGTTGAATTTTAATGCCTGCAGGTTTGAACTGCCTCCCTTTGAGAGTTTTTTTACTTTAAGATTTAACCATAAATCACAAGGTCATTAAAATGTAAATGTTAATTAACAACTTAACATTCGTAATTAATACTTTTATTCTTTATTTATGCATTTGGAAGTTTGTTGTGATCTAAATTACATTCGACATGCGCATGAATGTAATAGAAGAGGATCCTTTTTAATTCCCCTACACCTGTGGGTGCTGACCCGGGCTTAGAGCACCACTTGCAGCTCTGTGGGTGGGCTTGTTGTTGAGAGACGCAGACATGGCGGGGTCTAGGGGTGAATGCCGGCCTTCCACTGCGCCCGTGACTGTGCATGATAGCGCTGATGTTTAGTATTCAGCGGCTGGCCATGGAGAAAGGAGAGGTCCGATCTGAAGCACACAGGCCCGTTGTCGTCGTATCTTTCATGCTCTGCAACATGCACACCAGACTGAGGATTAACCCCAACGTACCGTCTCACAGGCTGTTTGGACCAATTTGTGCTCTCCTTGCTATGCTCAGGTGACGAGGTTAGAGGGAAAATGCCATGTCTGGTGGGCTTTACAAAACATATCCACTGAAGGTTACCCCTGTAGCAAAAGCTGGAGTTCTTTTTCAAAGTATGAACATGTTAAAAACTGTTTCACAGAAATTGTTAAAGTAAAATGTTCTCAACCTTTCTGGTGCTTGGTCCTTGTGATTCTATAATTTGCTGATCCAAGGGGACACATTTTCAATAAAAGATCTTTGTTCACAATCTCTGACTAGAACACTGTTAAATGTCAAATTCTAATGATTAAACTTGAGCATATTCCCGCAATGCCCCAGGTAAATGATTCCTGACCTTTTTAAACCGCGTGTAAAACCGAGAAACACACATACACCTACACCGAGGCATAAAAGCACCGTGCATAATGTCCAATTTACAGTGGCAGCATAGGAGGTTGGTCATTTCTCACATATTATTATTAGATTACTGCTGTCGAGCACTTAAGCCTCTGCTCTGCCCCTTTCCACTTGATTAATAGGAGACGACTGTAAATACAAATATTTCATAGCTGCCTTGTAAAAAAGCCAGCACAAGCACACATGAGAATATGAGCAGGGCAGGGCCTTGTAAAATACCAATACGACTCGTTTTCTTCTTGTTCCAGTCTGTTCTTAATGGTTTGTTTCTTGAGAATTCCCCTGATTGTCTTTTCCACACAGTTAAAAGCAGATACTGTTGTACATTTCAATTTACTGCAACTATGTTCCAAGTGTTGTAAGACTGATTTATGGAGCGGCAGTGTCCCGTAATGTCAGATGGTTTCCTCTCGTCTTTTTTAGATGTTTACCCTTCTTTCCCCTCACCGTCTTTTTTCCATCTCTCATTCTTCCCTAACTCCTCTTAACGTCTCATAAACATTAACTCTAATCAGTAGAAGGGATTTTATAGACAAAGTCACACGGGTTACAGTCATCATCAGTGACGTGTTGCTCTCTGCATCTGTGGCAATAACACAACTGAATTCTCGTGGGGTTTTCTTGATCGGGTTGCGAATATAATGTAAAAAAAAGGGGTGTATAAATATGGAACTGCTTACAAAGGATCGATTTCACATGTTGGGAATAATGCTTCCTATTTGATAAGAGTTACCCCACTAAAATCCTCAGTGGAATACAGTGAATGGTATCTGCTTTGGCTGGAAGATTTATTTTCCTACATGCAGCATTACTCTGGCCTTGTCCATGTTTATTGATTATGCAGCTGTCAAGTAAAGACATGCAGCTTCTATTGTACTCACACCCTGGAGGTGATAATATAACATGCTTATCTCCATTTAGAAAGCATTTTATTTCCCTCTTCTTCTCTCTTAACAGTCAATGCTGTTGTCGGTGCACATCAAGCGTGAGGGGGAGTCTCCCGTGGTCTCGCCGCTGTCTTCTGAAGACGCTCATCACTCCGACAGATACCAGGTCATATACTCAGACCCACGGAGGGAAAGTTTCTGTTTGTCATTGTTATATGTACTAAAAAAAACAAACATTAAGTAAGAGTTAGAGTAGAGTTTTTTATGTTTGTTGAGTTTGGTTTTTTTTGCAGATGATTAATGTTCATGAGTATATTGTTAAGCTGACTAAATGGGCAATTTCCTGAAAGCTGGACTGCTTTTATCTCTTATATTCGTCAAAGTTTGTTCGGGTAATTCTTCTGGCTGTGATGTATGGCTGGGTTAAGTGGGTTTCCCCCCTTACACCATAAAATTAAAACTATTAAGTCCATGCAGACATTACATCCATACGTTCAAGATGACACAGCTCATAAAAGGCTGATAGCAATAAAGTACGTTTTCTCATTAAGTGAAACTGCTGAAATCACCTTATATTTTACAAATGATAATGTCAATGGTCACTCTTTTTACCACCCTAAATATGAAACAGAAATGCCAACATGCACCTTTCATTTCTTTGCCAGTCTGTCTCATTACTTTTTTTCTCTCTCTATATACCTCTTTCTATCTTTTTAAAACCTGACCCATTTGTGAGTGTATGATAATGATAGGGCAGTTGAGGCTATGTGCGGGAACTATAACTCAAGTGTGGGCAGGGGATGCGGGAAAAGGGTGGAGGCAAAAAAAAAAAAAAAAAAAGAGGTTGGAAGGAAGGAATAGGCCTGGCTGCTTGTTCTCTGATAGATGTAGCTGTGTCAATAAGAGGACATCCATAACAGGAGTACTTTAGTCAGCACATACTATGCTAAAGAGATAATGCTGGGTTGTAATAATTATAATGACAAAAAATGAATTGAAAACAAAC
This sequence comes from Rhyacichthys aspro, assembly GCA_036850595.1. Taxonomy (NCBI): domain Eukaryota; kingdom Metazoa; phylum Chordata; class Actinopteri; order Gobiiformes; family Rhyacichthyidae; genus Rhyacichthys; species Rhyacichthys aspro. Next base: position 9,128,697 of record CM072164.1, read on the forward strand.
ACAAAAAAGAGTGTATTACAGCTATTTTAATTTCTCAATTTTATCAGATGGAAAAAATCCTGAAACTTCAACCTGAAAGCCACGCACCAAAAATGTAATAATAACAATAATAATAATAATAATAATAATAAAAACTTTTTATGATCTATCTACTGATTATAGGCTAAGATTGTTGTTTGCATGTTAAAGGAAATACTACTTCTTTAATGCTGGATAATGTGTGAACAACTCCTAAAACGTAATGCTTCCCCCTAGTGGCTAAAACGTAACATGTGACGTCTTCACATTTCCGGCTGCAATTCGGTCACATGACCAAAACAAGCCAATATGGCGGACTGTGTGAGTGCTGAATGCCGACTCGGGCGCCACTTTCAATCCTTTTCCATCCATATATAATTTTAGATACCGTGAGCGTGTGCAGTTATGTAAAAGATCTGGGGAAACATTTGTTTAGTCTGCTGCAGTGAGTTTGAGCGGCTGTAAAAGGGGCTGTGAATGAAAGCTGACAGTCATGGAGGAGGATGTTCAAAACAAGAGAGAAGTAGGTTAATTGTTTACACTGCTCCAATCCCTCTAGAATCCATTGTAATCTCGACCCGAAAAGTTATTTTGAACTTTGTAAGCACAATATAACGCTTCTTTATTGTGTGATGCTTATTTCCTGTTTCTTCTTTCCTTCTTTTACAGACATTTTTACGGGTTCGGGCAAACAGACAAACAAGATTGAATGGTATGTATACAAAGCATTTTAGCGTTTGCGTAGTTATGGTGATTATATCAGGCAACAATAATACATCCCTAGTTTATTTAATTGCCCTGATTATTAATTACACAGTTTTAGCCTAACATAAAACATGTAAATACAGTAGCTGGGTTGTCAAAGCACACATTTTCTTTATTGTTAAACATTACATTATTCAGTGTTACTTTTTCTTTTGTTTATGTCCTTATCCATATCCATAATCACCAGTTATAAGCACCGGTGTTGCTGTTGTCGGGGGCTTATGCACTATAGTCTATATTAGGCCTAATGACTGAGTCAAACTGCCACTTTCAGTAATTAACATCAGTTTAAAACATTTGTGTTAGAAATGTCAGTATATCTACTTTTAAAATGTGCAGCACAGCAATTGTCATGCATTTTGGTGATAAAGAAGTCCCTTTAATGAATGAAAATAATATCTAGGTAAGGTTTTGTTTACAATATCCATATGACAGTCACTGCAGCACATAAAGCTCATTGACATTATTTATGTGCAGTTTATTGCCAGATAAGGGCTATGGTAATGTGTATGTTTATGTAACTTGGAGCAATGCTCTGGTACCCAAGTCGTTTTACAGCCAGGACCCATGACAGCCATTGAAGTCTTAGTTTATACTTGGCACTCTATTACTTTGTCTCTGCCCTCATGATGACTGGGGTGTGATATATTTGTCAAGGGGCTAAGGAAACCCCTGCCAGACCTAATCAGCTACCCTTTCCATTCTCTATTTAAAATTGCTTCCCTTGATTAGTGTCAGTGTAGAACTTTCTATGAGGAGGCGGCTACTTCTCATTTTAACCCTCACATCCTGTTTTTTTCCGTCTTTTTTTCTTTTACATTTACAGTGCATCACCTTATGTCCTCCCCATTCTCCCCACCCTGTGTCACAACTGCCTTTTAGCCCCAGTGCTTTCACAGCTTTCACAAAATTAATGTTCCTGTGTGCCATTTGCAGTTAGGAAAAAACGAAAGAGACTTGCTGTGCAATGACGGCTGTTCTGCTCTGTTAAATTTCTAATTAAATGTGTGTGTGGATTTGGTGGGTGGGTGTGTGATAGAAAGGACCACGAGAGAGAATCACTGCATGAATTTCCCCTTGGGGAGTGATAAAGTGATTTGATTTGAATGTAGAGCATTGTTCTTGACTTATTTTTATGAGCACATAGTAGACTTGTTTTGCTTTTCAACTGACAAATGTTTATCTTCAGTAAACACAGTGCAGATGACTTACTCATATGATCATGCCTTTTTTGTATCATTTTTGTATTGTCAGCCCGTATAGGGAAGATGAAGAGGAGGAAGCCGGAGGATGGGGGCCAGGTATGTCCGCTGTGCAGTGCCCCGTTGGCTGGGAGCGAGGAGGAGATGAGTAGACATGTGGAACAATGCCTGATCCAGGTAGTACATTCTGGGCCTGGACCCTGCTAGTGGGACAACTTGTCAGTCCTTCTTCTTGTAGATACTGACCAGTCAGCTCATCACTTTCTTGTAGTTACCTGTCTAATTCTGTACAAATGTGCAGATGACCTTCAATAGCAACTTTTGTTAAACAAAAACACTGCATCCACATCATATGGGAAGTATGGCAATACACCATGATGGTTGATGGTTGAAAATGACATTCCAGTATCACACACACTTTCGGTTCCCATATGATATGGATACATCCTGCTTACTGACTGATGTACTTCTCATTTCAGTTTGTAAAATGGTTAGTTTTAATAATAGATTTCCCTTTCTCATTTGGCCTCAGTCTTCTTTTCCATACTATACCAACCTAGAAATGCTCTCAGATCATCACAACTAACTGTCATTATTTATTTTCCATTTCTCTTTGTGTATACTCTCTAGTAGTAGACACAAATTCTATGACATCTCCAATAACATGATTTATCCATGTGATGTTTTTTTATGTACATTTTGCTACACTTTACTGACAGAACATGTCATTTTAATTTGTTATGTTGAACCACATGCACATACAGATTAAATACAGATAATATATTTGTCTTATTATGTAATTGTGTTTTTACTCAGCGCGAGGGTGCATTAGATGATGACTCTGCTGACATGGATGGTGAAAATGGGCGGGGCTTTGAAGAGTACGAGTGGGCAGGACAGAAAAGGATCCGAGCTACAGCTTTGCTGGAAGGAGGTTTCAGAGGTACAAATGAAAAATCCACAGTAATATAATTTTATTTTATCACTGACTTTTAAAGACCATGTAGTAGTCTTTGAACACAGACATGTAAGTGCTTCCTGTTTGTTTTTAGTCTGTTATAGCCTGTACTTTTCCTCCACATCATTGCTGCTGTCCACTACGAACAGTGTTAGCTTTGTTATGCAGCTTCTGAATCTGATGAGGGAGCCATAATGGTGCCAGTGGTCTGGTGGCAGTGTGTGGTGGCCCAGGGTCAGCCCAGCTCAGCTTTAGCTTGGTCCCTCTCAACCCTCTTAGCAAGGGGAAGGAAAACACATTTAGCTGGGCTATTGACCCACTGGTCACCGCTCGGTGCTTGTATGTGTGCCAAGAAATGCAATTATAGAAGTGGATGGGGGAGCTGGTCACTTGGGAGCAAAGCCACTGCACTGACACAGCACACAGTCCTCCGAGTAAGCTCTCTGTTACTGTCTGTCTTGGTTCAACGCATCTTCAAACTTCAGGCTGCCTAATTTTAACCTCATTTTCTGCCTGTAAATGTACATGTATATTTTGTCTGTCTCCAGTTTTTTAGTTAAAGTTAATCTTAAATTTCTCAAGAACTTTTTAAAAGCTAACATTGAGTTTTGGCAGTTTTTCATTAAGTTACGGCTTTAAAAGTACAGCTTAAACCTTTAAAGGCTTTGTTAACTTAAGTTAACTTTAAAGTAAGTACATTTTCTTAGCTCTGCTGCTGTTGCTGCTTTCATCACTTTTTCCTCTGGCTACAGATGCTCTCTCTTGGTTGTACCCATAGTTGTAAAGACTCACGCTGAGCCACACCTGCCTCCCTCCTTCCATCCCTCAGCCTGAGACAGAGAGGAGACAAGCCAGATCAATGCTGAAATCTCAGCTAAAGCTAAGACTAGTACTCAGGGTGGGAGGTGGTTTTCCCACCTGTCCATATCTCTTAACATTGTTAAACGAGCAGACACAGGACCCTTCTGCTGCGCACTAATGGGGCACCTTGTGATGTGACACAGATAACTGAGGTGGCCTAGGGAGACCAACATGAAACACACACAGGGAGACAAAGCTGCACACACACTCAGCACAGGGCTCAGAAGGTGGATTTTGTCTTGAAAGCTCTTTGGTGGTTCTAACAGATGCTGTTGAATCCAGCAGACTTTGGAAAACCAGCAAGCGGCTGGACAGATATAGAGATGTTGCAGGGGGTCTCCTCAGCTGGTGAGATGAAGAGAGGGCCTATCCTTCTGTGAAGTGCCACCATCCTTCTCTCCATTTTGAGAGCGCAAGGAACAAAGGCAGGGGGAACAAGCTTTTTTTAAGGGCCAGGGGAGAGAGGAGGGAGCAGGCAGGGAAAAAAAATCGAACAAGATCAGTTTATCATTCAGCTCTGTATGAGGAAGACTTCCCTGTGTCTCGCACCAGCTTAGCCAGGTTGAAAGGACATAATAGCACAGACATAGACTGCTTTATCTCCAAAGAGGGCCGTCTGTCTGCCTGTCTCTCTTCCATGTAATTCATGGAAGTCAATGTAACTACTTGGTGCTTTGGGACAGACCTTAAGTTTGCTACTTTGATAATAGATGAAAATGAAGACTTATAAATAATGAAGTTAATGAGTAGACACCAAATTTGATGTCAATTAGAATGCATAAATGAAAGATCCATTTTAAAGAAGGCACAGAGAAATAGACAGACTGGTGGGCAAATCCATAGGCTTGATATCCTGCTGTCCTTGGAGACAGAGGAGCATAAGAGGAGGATTATTGCAGGTTGAGATGGCCCAAGGGAGATTTAGAAAAGGAGAAAGAGGAGAAATCTCTGCTTTGTAAACAGACATCAAACATGGCTGTCTCATGCCTTTGTGTCTGGGTCCCTTTCCTCACCCCCCCTCTCTATCTGACCTGTAAATGGCAGAAAGATAGTGCGGTGACCTTTGACACCCTCCTCTTCTCTTTTTAGGCGGACGTGATAATTGCTATGGTAACAGGATGTCGCCAAGGTCGGTCGATTGGTTGATCTGAGCTGTCAGTGGTGTTAGTGAGTGTAGTGATGCTGACTGCCACTTCAGACCTGAACTTGTAGCTCTGCCATGAACATGTGCACAGTATGCAGACGAGGTGCAACTGTCATTGCTGTTGTGTCAGGAAGTGTTTTCACAGAATCTCACTGTACGAAAAAGTGGGTGTGGGTGTCTGTATTGATCCCTACTACTTAGGAAATATAAAGAATGAGAATCACTCACAGAAAGTGCAAGTCACTGGAGATAGACCGAAGAAGCAGAAATCAAGGCTGTCTGTAAAAGACGAGCAAAAATAAAGATAAAAAAATAAAGTCTAATGAAGTTAAATACTAAAAATTATTATAGTGAAAAAAGAGGGAGGGGGTTGATGCATAATGTGAATGAAAGGCAGTGGGAGTGGAGCTGACCTTTCCATGGCCAGATTAGATTGGCCTGCCAAGACTGTTTAGAGGAACAGATAGAGGCACTGGCAACAGACACACATGCTCATAGCAAACAGGCTACTCGTTTACTGGGCATTACAAAAACTTGTTCAGCCTTCCTATAAACATAATCAGCCATTAGAAATCTATTTATAAAAAACAAAGACTTTCACTGTAAATGCTTCCTTAAATTAAAGGCTGTAAGGCAATGTCAAATTTAAATAGTTTCTGTTTGTTCTTACTGGTCTTAACTTCATTTTCAACACTTATTTGAGTAGGGTAGTAAGGTAGTGGCTTTCAAAATCTGCTAACATTACATATATTTTTTGAACAATTATATTGTATATATTAGCCTACAAATTAGGTAAGGAAAAAAAGACAAAATGAACAGAATGCACCAATGTCTAAAGGCCAAATCAGGCTGCAATAATCCACCATGTGCTTCTGACATTCTGCAATGTTCTGAAAAACTATATCTTCAGTAGCAGAACAGAGCCAGCTTGCTGCTAGATTTACACTGCATGGCCATTGTTCCCATATGTCTCCTCAGCTGTTGAGACCATATAAAAGTTAAAAGGTCCCTTTTATTTGATCACTAAAAACCATGAGCCTGCTGTTAAAGGGCTTAGCATAGGTGGTGCGTTTTATACAGCGGCTTTTAGTCCTTCCATGCTCACATTCCCCTCTGCAATCATTTTTTAAATATTTTTTTCCTAGGGTAGGAGCGAAATGAATTACAGAGCTAGGTAGGAGAAGTAGTGACAGATGTTTTAAATCCCAGAGGAACCTTTGAGATGGGCCCTAGCGGCTGATTTGCAATTTGACTCAGACACCATACTGCAGTGAGACACTGAAGTGCTCCTACTGTTAAAGGAAGTTGCAGATGAAGACTCACATACACACTTGGACAGAGGGTTAAAGAAGATGGCTGTCAGCTCTGTCTGGCTTGTATCTGGTCCCACTCACACTCATACTAGTCCAGTTGAGAGCTTGTAGAAATTGGGATAGGTGTAAATAAGATGGCTGTCAGGGACTGTCACCAGCAGACACACACTCATTCACCTTTAAGTGTCACGCATGCTCAGACAGCCTGCTACCATTGGGCTGGTGGTGGTTTAAGTGACAGGCAGACAGACTAGCACGCACACACACACCTTTAAGGAGTGGGAGACAGGGCTTAAGTGACAGAGGGACAGACGGTTTGAAACAAACACTGAAGAGACGCCTCTAAGTGACGGACACACACAGCTAGGCAGCTCAGTGGCTAAGTGAAGCTGAAAGGAGCAGTCAGGCTGAGGTAGGGTTTGTCTGAGCGTTCATCACTGGGTTTATAGAAGTGCCACTCACACACAGTGTGTGCTCTGCCACTGGAAGATTGATGGGTAAAATGTCAGTCTTAATCAGTTCACCACAAGTCTAAATTTTACCTCATTGTCCAAACCTTGTCTTTACCACCCATTATTGGAAAAAGAGATTTGTTCAAAAAAAGTTGAAGTCTTAAACACCGGTCCTTAAATTGTATCTATCACATCGATCATTCAGTGAATTCAATATGAACACCTGTGTATTATTTTATTGCTTTAAATATAAAAGTGGCCAATCAGATAAAGCATGTGGTAGCTCCAAATACAAAACTTTGAGATGTGTACTATGGACGGAATATTTGAAATGAAGCTAAATCAGTATAACAAAAATAGGAAATCCCATGTTTTCCATACAGCTGTCCAGCCCTGCCAAACTTGACTTTTTGTCTTTTATTTTACAAAGGTTAACGTCTTCATTATGACTATGAGCAATCTTTTTACTATCCACAGGAACAGGCTTTGCCACATGTAGTATCAAGGAGAGTGGGGCGGACAGTGACGCTGACCTAGACGTGGATGGCGACGACACCTTAGAGTACGGCAAGGCCCAGTACACTGAGGCTGATATCATTCCCTGCTCTGGTGCTGGAGAAGACCAAGGAGAGGCCAGGGAAAGAGAAGCGCTACGGGGAGCTGTGCTCAAGTATGAAACCATCTGACTAAAATGTTAATTGAAGTGTTACTGTGCTTACTAATTTATCTACAAACTTTTGTCTGTGTTGTAGTGGCGGGATGCCTTCTAACAGAATAACACCCGAGTTCTCTAAATGGGCCAGTGATGGTAAGTGCTTAGATGTACAAAGTTGATCATTTAACTATTACTTTACTGCTAATACGTGGATTGTGTTTAGAAATGCCTTCAACAAGCAATGGAGAGAGCAGCAAGACAGATGCCAGTACACCCTCATCCTCCTCTTCTTCCTCCAGTGTCCCGCGAACCTGTAAAAACAGTGAAATTGAAAAGTAGGTAACACGGAAATGTAGCTATAAACACACACATCATGATTAAGATGGAAAAAAAAGGAGACATTGCATTTCTATCCATTGCATTATCAGGTAGAGCACTCTATCACAGTGAATGCATGACTTTGTGATGAGTTTTCTTTCTTGGAGGTGATTTGACATGTAGTTGGTAATAAATTATGCATTTTTTATGAATAAAATTTTGATTTGTGTGCATATGCATGTGACAGGAAGACTCTTTGCAGGTGTTGATTTGTTTTAGTTCTGTCTCTCTTTGTGTGAAATCACCTTAGAATAAGTTGGTTTTGGTAGTCAACCCCCCCCCCACACACACACACACACACACACGTTTAAATCACTTAAATATAATAAAAATATAGTAGCTTGCATCTTTTGCCTTCACCTATGTTGAGCCCATGCAATGACTGTCCTGGCTAGTGGCTGTTTAATGAAGTTAACCAATGTACAATGTGTACAATTCTGACAATAAGAATAATAAGAATAAACATGCACCTTTATCTGTGTATCACAATAGAAAGTTGCTGTATTGGAGTCCTTCACCTGGCAACATTTGACATATACACACTTGCACCCAATCCTATCCATTAGAACCCCTGTGTGTCAAAGGCTAGCACTCCGAAATTTCCTCATTTCCATGTCCTCATCCATATTCTGCCACAAGTAAACAATCTAACACACACAAACCTGGGCCTCCTGCATGGGTAATGGAGGTCAGCTCATTGCAGGAGAGTAGTGTTGGCTGGCGAACGAGGCAAAGAGAAAAAGGGATTTGGTTGATTGGTTGCTTCTGCATGTCTGGCATATTCTCCTGTCCTTTAGCCCCATGCAGACAAACACACACTGTCTGAGTCGGGGTCACTTGTCTTTCATCTCAGTCCCTATTTCTTAAAGTGTTTTTCTTTGTCCTCCTTAAGTGCTGTATTTTAATTCCCACCCTTCCATCTTAAATCAAGGCAAATTGTTTAAAAATACTAAATACAGTCTTAACACTCAGGTTAGTGAACATCTCACAACAATACCTCATTACTGAATATGCACCAACTGAATATATGTTATTGAATAGCAAACTGTGAAGCAAATGGACACTGGAATAATTTCCAAATTAATGGAAATATATATTAAATCATAAATATACAGACATAATAAGAAATGCAAGCTCTTTACATTCTATTTTTTGATTGTAAGCAGATAGATGCCATGTTTAGATTCTTGGAGTGGTTAATCATGACGCTAAATAAACATATCTTTGAGGAGCTACAAAAAATAATAAATGTTATTGTGATGTTACTTTTTGGTGCCTAAATGTATAGTTGAGATTTTAGTGGGCATCCTGAGCAGAGCATGCCTTAATTTAAGCATCCATTTAAAGGCGCCCAACTAGATGGAGAATGATTGCAATGGAACAAGCAGTCAGCTGGCTGGCTGGAACAATTCCCTGCCTCACTCTTCTCCGCTCGCTATAAATGCACGCATTTGTAGAGCTTCTGTGCCCCTCCATCCCCAAATGAAAATGAGATTTGTCTCCTTTGGTTACATTGATACATTGTATGTGTGTGCGGCTTTGCACATGGCAGCGTTAGTGAAATCTCTCTCTCTCTTCCTCTGTCTCTGATCCCAGATGGGTAATGATCGGGACGCCTCCCGGGGCATCCTCGTTCCCCTGCTCATTCCCCTGCAAGATAAATGAGCTTGCACACACACACACACACACACACACACACACATACACATGTATGTACAAAGCCTGAGACGCTCTTTCCTTCCAAGATAAATGGCCCTCCAATGCCGCCAATGCGATTGCTGCCAAATTTGGTGCTCCAGCTGGAACAATGCAAAGAGATTTCCATGTGGTTTCTGCAAATAATTGAATCTGTCCTCAATTTGGAAGTGATGAAGCTAGATTTGTACCCCACCACACATAGTACACATATACCAAGGCTGGTGTATCGGCTGGTGGTTGTGGTGCAAAGTAAAATTCCCCTCTTTTTTTTTTTTTTTCTTGTAACTGTTCCAAGTCTTCTGTCTCATGTTTTCTTTCATACACTTTCAGAACTGCCCCCTCCCTATCCTTTTTTGCCACCTGGGACCAGCACATACATCAGTGGGAGGCAAGGGAAATCAATGGTGACTTAAATGTTTTATCATGGTGTGTCAGTGTAGTTAAGGCCTCGGTTAACAGCGTACAGCACAGAATGATGCCTTAAAGGATTTGCAGCAGTTTTTTTCCCAGCACATGCATGTAAGATTCACCTCCCTCACAGATAAAACTGTACCAAATGGTCAAAATGGTATTTTAAAATTAATTGATGTGTAATTTTGTTTCAGGAGATAAGTGTAGAGAGGCAGAAATGTAGGAAGACAGTAGATTAAGACACAAGGCTGATTGAGATGGATGGCAGAGGTCTTCAGCCCATGTACACACAGACCTCTACTAATGAAATGAGAAATAGCCCCACACATTGAGGACAGACCGCTAAATAGAAGGGAGGCAGAGCCATCTATCTGTCTCTGTCAGGCCTCTTGTGCGCTTTTTGCCATGGGGGGGACTCCAAATTGAAGTCTACTAAAATTTCACTTTCTCTCACTGGTTCACACACACATGAACATCTCAAACACCAGGTGGGGCAGTAAATAAGTATTATCCTGTTGTGTGTAAGGCTGTATTTGAGTTTTCTTAATTGAGGTTTTATGTTAAAAAAGTAATGGCAAAGGCCACAGCATCAGTGCAGTGATGGGCTTACCTTTTAAACTGTTCAAACTAAACAAAGACACCCAGATAAAGGCATACAAACAAAGAAAGAATAGTAAATAAAACTTTAAAAAATATGCATGTTGAAATGAACAGGAAACTCGTCTTTCATAGGGATGGGTGACGAGGGAAAATATGTTCATGCAACTTTACAAATCATGCAGAGCTGTCACAGTTTTTACATTTTTGGAGTGTTTCTTAATGTGTTCTTATATTTAGAAGACTATAGGGACCTACCTTCCTGAAAACTTACTGCTACTGTGAGTAGAAGCCAAGTCAGAGACTCCTCTGCCTGGGTATGCCTTAAATTTTAAGTTTCAACATAACACAAAGCAGTGTAACTTTGTTTCCCAAAAGAGATATCAATGTAGCTCTCTTGGCTTCTGGACTAAACCTGATAAAAACACGGACAGGTTAAATTGTGTGTCCGTCCTCTGCCAAAGGATTTACCTTGTGTTTGTCTCTGTGATTCAGACACTTTATTTGTGTGTGTCACATTTTACATTTTTTTTCATGGCCTTGTGGAACAAGGTTGTTTTCCTGCTCCTACATTGTGTTTCTGAAGCTTTATTATTATTTCTTACTACTTCTCTCACTTGGCACCTCTGTTTATATGGTTGCAGCTGCATTTAGATGAATGTTCTCCCGTAGTTAAACCATGTTGAATGTGATATGATCTATAAATGATCTATGTGAAATCACTATTGATTTGTAGAATGGGTTGGTCAGTGAGAGTGGGAAAATCTTGAAATGAAAATCTTTCTGTCTCATTTTTTTTTAAATGGGTTTGTATGAAGAAAGCCCATTGGGGGATTTAGTGTTGGAGTAAGCAACAGACAGCTTTATTAGAGCTGTTAAAAGAACGGGACAGCCTAGTTTGAGGGACAAGCCTGTCCTGTCTAGTCCAGACCAGAGTCCACTGCTTTATAAGCTAGGATCCTAATCAAGGCTAAATGGCTTTTTACAAGCTCAGTTCTAATAAGAAGTGAGGGTAAAGATGTTTATAGGGCATGGAGTCGGGGTAGGAGTCCCAACTAGGCCTTTATAGACACTTGACGGTGATGGGGTTACTGAGGAAACACAACAAGACTTTTCTGAGTTAAACATCTATATTCTTTTTGTCCTTCATAGAGGACTCCTGATTGTCAATTATGAACGGACTGTTCCCATAAATTGTTCAAAAAAGGAGATAGGAAAGGAAAACTCAATGCTGAAGAGTAATTACTGTAGTACCACCTCTTTCACTTGAGTATTTCAGGTCTGGTTGTGTTAAATTTTACATGGTTAATTTACATTATTTTTAGATGAGAAATGCAGCAGATAAAGCCTCAGTCACCAGTGTGCACACAGGCGCTCCCCTCTCCCCATTTGTCCTTTCCCATACGAATCAATATCATAGATCACCTAGCTATCGGGCTGTAAAATGACCAGATCACCATAAACACACAGGCTTTTCAACACCTTCCCACCAGAGGATGAATGGCCAGTGCGTCAGGCTCCGTCTCCCTGCATCAAATCATGAGCAGCAGCACCGATGTGTGGTCTGTGCATAGACTATATTGATTTAGTTATGGTTGCTTCATATGCTGTTGCACAGAGTTAAATGCACATTTTCTGTTATTATGCTAGACATTAATCAACAGCTGCTTAGAGGAAGGAAGAAATTGAGGACTGAAGAGAAAGGGTAGATGTATTTGTAGGAGAATAGCAGATAAAATAGAACCGACGGTATAAACAGTATTGAAATTTTAAAAAAGGGTGGAGTTAAAGGTGAGATTAAAAGGAGAGAAGTTGAAGTTGTAAATCTGCTATAAAACGCAGCCTTTGAGAATATAGGTCTGTTAAATAGAATCCATTGTTGTATTCATTGGCTAAGTATGGGCCTCAGAATCTGTTAAAGTGCAGAGCGTGATTAGTAGCCAGAGAGTAGGTTTTTACTGCAGGTAATGGTGAAGGAAAAAAATACCTTCTTCTTGTGTGTGAATGTAAAAAGGATGTTTTGATTTAGAAATGTTGCACTCAAATAGTTAACATCAACTTCCATCATGGTTGTATTGTAGTATTTTAGAGTTTTTAGATGGACCATAAAATATTCCAGTGGTAGTATTCAGTTCACTTTCATGGGTATCTCTTCTTTCTCTCTCTCTCCTCCAGGGTAACAGAGGAGGAGTCCACAGCGACCACTATGGAGGCACTGAAGGCTCGAATCAGAGAACTGGAGAAGCAGATTCTGAGAGGAGACAGATACAAGTGTCTGATCTGCATGGTGAGACATATACACATGTACCAAAAAGTATCTGCATAAGAAACATGTTTCAAATTTTATCAAGGGGAATTTGTACATTGAACAACTGCCAGATACATTAGTTAATCTTCCAAAGTCACATGGTGAATGTTGCATTTGAGTGCAATAACAGGATGGCATAAAATGTTATTAGTATAGGTAAATGTGTCAGTGTCACGTATTTCTTTTTAAATACTAATCAGAACTTTTATTTCAGTCCAAACCATTGACTGGTATGAATATTGTCGATCCAATATCCACTGTTAGTTATTTTTAGACACACTCCTCTTGATAAAAGTTGATTTGGATTAGTATTTCTGGGTTCCCTGTCTGCTTGTCATCAACATCTCATTTTTATTTTTTTGGTCGATGTGAATGACTTTTGATTGAACATTTCTGATTTGGCGGCTTGAGTGTCTTTGTGACATGAGGGTTTCTGCTTTTGCATGGCTTTGCAAAATGACTTGTCTACTAGAATAAATGTTCCCGTTGTACAACAAACTCACCCATTTAAAACAACCAATTTGAACAGGTGTGCAGAAGAATGTTAAACACACTAGATTCTTGCATATTTCAAATCTCACACATCAACGACTTGGCACAAGTAAAGGTTAAATCGAGGCACCATCACTTTGTGTGTGAGCTTTACTGCTTGTATTGATGATTGATTGGACACACAGGTCAATAATCTAAGCCACATGTTTAACCTTGACAACAGCAGGAGAGTGAGGGACATGGTCAATATTCATGCACTTCAGATGCTTAAGATTCAGCCCCCTGGCCACTGCACCCCTCTCAGCACAACCCCCCCACCAGTGTTTGTGTTGCCCACTTTATGTCAAGCACCCGTCCTGTCACCCTTAAAGCCTATAGACAGTGCAGCGTCGGCATCCTCAGCTTGTGTACGTGGCGAGTGTGTGTGTGTTAAGCGGGTAATTACCGACGGCTGCACTTCCTAAAGGTCGCCGGGCGCCTGAGGTGACACGGAGGGCAAAGCACAGCGATCGATCACTCACTGCCCCACAGACACACGGCTCTACTCTGCTCATCTGTCACTGTCCCTCACGCACACACACAGCCAATCAGTGTCCACCAACTTGTCACTGTGTCTCATCTTAAAGTCATCTTTGTTTGCCAAGAAAGAGTCGCCATTAATGAGCCAGAAATGACCGTTTTTTAAATAGATCTGTTAAGTAGTAACTATAAGACACATTTATAACCGCGCAGTGGAAGACAATGCAAAATAGTTTTTTGTTTTTTTACAAAAGGTGTATTTGTACTATCATCTTAGGCTGTCACTTTTCCTCTGGACTTCCTTTGAGCTTAAGTTGTCCGGTGACATCAGTGGATTTCTACTCCCATCTACTGGTCATTTTTGGAGGGATTACCAGTCACATATTAAAAACACAATGTGTTTCTAGGTTAACATTGTAATACACAATAGGTAAATTCTGGTTGTTTTAGTGTTGATCTAAATTAAGCATCAAGGTTATATTAATAAAAGCAGAATAAGAGCGTTGTGTATAGTGTAAACCCATTTGCGTACAATTTTTTTCTTGCCATATAGAGTCATGCAACCTGTTTTGGTAAATAAATATGCCTCGTTCTACTGATCCAAAATATTTCCATATTGGAATCTTTAAGAAGGCAGTTGTTTTTCCTTATGTGTTAACTAGTTCTTAGGATTGCGAACCCAAATTAGGGTCACATCCTTCATTGTTGCTATTACTTTAATCATCAGTTTATTCTGGTATATGGTCTTGCGGCATACACATTTCCTTTTGGGTTGTTTTGGTGCAAGGCTTCATCTGTGTGTGTGCGTGTCTCTGTTTACTCGTTGTTGCGCTGCTCCGTGGTGTATGTTCGTTCACTTGAGCCATCCGTTATGATTAGATGCCACCTTTAGCCCCCTCTGCTCTCCCATCCTCATCCCTCCTTCCGCAGAGGAAACCTGCTATCCAGTCAGGTGTGGAGATCAAGAGCCTAGGGGCGTGGCCAGGGCCCCGGCCACTGGCCAATGAGGTTGGAGAGAGGCAGCCAAAGTCCCTCCCCCTCGGCCTGTACTGCCTGTACAGAGGCCTTGTGATTGGTGGCTACGGCAGCGGCATAAAGAGGCTCCTCCCACAGCCCCTACGGAGGGTAAGGCACTCCTCCCTCCTTCCACCTTCCCCACTTTACCTCACCTCATCCCTGCGTTCTTTTTCGTGAGGAAAAGAAGTGTGCCCATTAAATTCGGGTTCAGTCATCGCTCTCCTATCCCTCCCTCTCTGCCTGCACCCCTCCGTTTATGTGTTTGTCGCCTGCCAGATGTTCTGTCTGCTCGTGCGTGCCCCACAGGTTGCTGGTTCAATTGTTCCCATGTCGCCTTGCTCAGTGATGCTGGCTGTGTGGTTAGTGGCTTGATTCTTGTGGTTGGTCACATTTGTTTGATAACTGTTTGGTTTTACATCTGTCATTAAAATTAGAATTTGGTATAACCTTGTTTTCCTTTTCCATGTCTTTTTAGGACTCTTACACAATGCCGCTGACCTCCATCCAATGCTGGCACGTCCACTGTGAAGAATGTTGGCTCAGGACTCTGGTACGCACAAACCCACACACACCACTCTTCGCTGCTGGGCACTTCCTTATGACATGCAGTTATTGCAGTCTCATTTCATACCCAGTGCGTTTCTCTCTGTAGCTTTGCCCATTGGGAGAAACAGGAATTGAATATTCCTCAGATGACCTGTTCTCTCAGTGCTCACATACACAGTTCACACACAATCAAAGTAATGCTAACACTTCCTGTTCTCAATAGGCTTAGACGAAATAGCACCCAAAAGGCCTGTTAAAATGTTGGAATAAAGTGGTCAGTCTAACCTCCAATGAGTACTCTGTGCCTCAGGGTTCATACAATCACACACATACAGTGAAATTGTTGGTTAGTTAGTCTAATATATTCAGTAGTGCGTAATTAGCTGGTGCTAATGTAGTAAATGGAGCACAAAGGAAACAGTGCTCCATTGCTGCTGGGAGCATAAACAGTCTCCTCATTACATTAGCTTTGACTGATTCGTGGCTTTTATTTTCTCTTTGTTCATTTTGTGAAATAAATACACCTTATTTCCAGTATTGAAACATTTTTTTTTCTGTAAAACACATCAAACACAACAATGAATTGTAAACAATACAACCACATCCTTTTTATATTGAGTGGGTATTAGCTCAGCAAGAATATATTGTTAGAATTGTTTCTGGTGTGTAGCTGCATGCTTCAGTTACTGGTTTAATGTATGGAGCATTAAACTTGCAGCCTAGGGCCATCTATTAAAACAGTAGACCAGGCTGATCAAAGTAAATGCCTGGCAATCTAGTTAAGATCTACCCTGCCCCTTGCCGCTTTAATGAGCAAGGCGGTTGGAGCACAGCGTGACGGGCACACACCCACATGCGCTTAACACCAATGCTAAATAGGAGTACAAAGCCTATTACTTTCATACAAACGGGTAAACACAATGTATATAACTGTGAGTTCAGGTGTGTGTCCGCCTGAACTCTTACACTTTTGAATTGCGTCAAAATAAATGTTTTTACAAGGTACACATTTATAATGACACTTTCAGGTAATATCAACAGCTAACTATCCCTTTTCTAGGTTTTCTTTTTAAATATGAAGTGACTGAGTAAACTGGAGACACAAGTGTATATTAACTCTGAGGTTCTCTGACCATACAGATTCTTAGGATTTGTCTAAATAGAGCTTTTTATTCAGTGACTTTACTGGAAAAGTAGACTATACATCATTTGGGACTGACAGACCTGTGCATATTTACTGACCAGTGCAGATTAACAAACATGAAGCTCTGCAGTGAACCTAAATTCTGCTCTGCCTGTGCTAAATATCACACACTGTGGTTGCAAACTGGACGTAGATTTATGCACATTCTGCATATGTTACAGTTAACTGATGAAATTCTTTAAATGCCTGTGAAAGGTGATAGGAAAGTTTTTTACTTCAAGGTTACTTACTTAACCTTACTTACTACTTATTGTATTTAAACCAACAGAAGTTGCTGTTGCAGCAGCTTTTGTGTTGTTGTTGTTGGAAGATTCTTAGTCAAGATCCTGCTCTGAATGCAAGATTTTAACTAATTGAACTCAGAAGAAAAAAAGAAACAGTGGAAGACAGTATGAGACCACCCAGTCAGACACAGTTGGCCTTGTGTTGCATATTATCACCTGCAGTTTTACTGCTGATGGCTTACTATCAAAACGACACAGAGAGAGAGGAAGAATGTTCTTAAAGATTGTGTGATGGTAGCCAGGTCAGTCAGCAAGTAAAACTTTTTTTTGTCAGGAACTAAAAATCTGTTAGAAGATGCATTTGATGCCCCAGCTTTCTATTGTATTGGTGTATATATATTACAGTAAATTATTTTGACCTTCATTGATTTTAACAATCAAATAAACTGTTCATATCTCACTTTTACAGGGTAATAAGAAGCTTTGTCCGCAGTGCAACACTATCACCTCACCTGGAGACCTGAGGCGTGTCTATTTGTAAAGAGCACACCCCTGCCTCCTGCCCTCCCATCCACTGCTCCTTCCATCTTGGATTCCATCGCCACTTCCTGATGTTCTTTATTTGTCCACTTTTTTATGGCTTGCATTGGTAGCTAAAGACCCCCTTTCCAAGAGCACACAGAGACACATCTATCAGACAGTAATGTGAAAGCTCTATAAGGGGTGTAACCTGGAGTCTTGCCTCGTCCAAATTAAGAAAAAACTAAACTCATGAAACCGACATGCAACCACACCAGTCAACAGGCTGTGTCTGTTTGATGCCTACAGAGGGTTGGATTTCTTGATTTTCCAAATGGCTCTACCATCCTGGAGCTGGACCTAAATGAAGCTTCTTGATGTCGACATTTCAGTGGTGCTGGGGAACAGGCTGGATTTCCTTTTCTGTTTATCAAGCAAGAAACTGTTCATGCCCCTATTGCTTCAGAAAATTAAAAGTATTACTCATACTAAACTGTCTAAAAGAACTGAGAAAAGCCTCAAAAAACCTTGAAAAGGAGTTTGACGTTAATCTTTCTATCCACCTCTTCCCTTGTACCTTCAAGTTCTCTCTTTCCCCTTTTCCCTCATTTTGTGGTGTTCTAGTGAAGTAAACCAAAATGCCCCCCTCTGAAATGCAAGCACATGTAATATAGTTCTATGTATGTTTACAATGTTGGGTGTAAATGACATAGATTTCAAACATACGCACACATGTTCGCTAAAGTAAATAAAACACATGTTGCCATCATCAGACACACATAGACATATAGTCAGTCTCAAAGCCCTGTTTTAGGTGGATGGGTTTGGGGATAATATTAAGGGAAAAAATGGCTGGAATAAAAAGTAGCCTTCTGTATTTTTAAAAAAGATCATTTGAATATCAGTCAAGTTTTATTTTACTGTACAGGAATTGAAAAAATAAAAATTTCAATCATAGATGGTGAAGATATAGGTGATGTACTTTTATGCTGAGAAGAGCTGTAGATCACAAGATGTCAAAAGATGTTTTTGTTGAATAGAACAATTATTATTGCCCAACAGTTTTCTCAAAAAAGCAAAATTATGGAACTGCTCTTTACAATAACAACTGGGAGCACCTTCTTTTAACCACCATTTTGCTTCTTATCATCTGGAAAAACACATTCAAGACCATAGTGTAGACTCTTGTTTTACCCTTAAATGTCTCAAATGATTTTTTGCCATGGTTCCTATACTGCATTGCTGCAAAAATCCCAAACTTTCAAACTGGAAAGGCAGCTTCTTTCATGCTAAAATGGATGTGGGCCGTCTGATAAAGAAGGAAGGCCAGTGCTGGGCTGGCAACCTCCAGAACTGCATAACCTCCCAGTTCCTCTACAATGGCAGCAGCAGCCAAGGTGGTGGTGTGCTTTGTGTTTGTAAAATTGTATTCTGTGATGTCTGTATTGTTGTAAAAAATGCTGGAAAAAAAAGAAAAAATAAAACTTCTCAAATATTGTCAGTGGTCTGTTCACAAAACCCAGGTGGTTATATAGGAATTACTAAAATGGAGGTGATGGCCTTAATGCAAGATGCCTATGTTAATGTGTTTTTTTTTTTAAGCTTGTAATTCTTCAGCGTCAGTAATGTTGGCTCTCTGCTGCACTTTTTGAATCTTCATTTTTTTCTCCACAACCAATGTAAAATAATCACCCAGAGTTTAAATGTTCAACTTTGTTTTAGAGAGAAATAAATAGGGTCTGGGATCCTGCTTTATAGACTGACAAATTTTGAAAAGCATGAGTCGAACAGCTATTTTATTGTCCTTGAGTCATTTTGCCTTTTAGTAAAGACATAATGTAAGACTACACTAATGAAACAGGTGGTTCAACCCTCTGTAGAGTGGCTCCTGCCCCAAAGATGAGAAATTGCACAAGAGGATTGTGTCAGAACAAATTTGTGTGTTGTAAATTTCTGAAAATGGTACATGTATTTCCCCTTTGTAAACTACATTTGACATTAATTAAATGATTGTAATCTCAACCTTCCCCTTTTGGCTCTTTTGTTACTACTAATAAAGCCAATTTCGGGTAGAAATAGCAGGAACAGCAATGCTTGTGATTCAGAAGAGTGTCAGGTGTAACACTGTAGGCCTAACAAAAGTGAACACTGGTTTTCTCATTACCATGGCACTTCATTTTGGTAGCTAGCAGCAGGAGAAATGATCAAGAGTAAAGGTATTTAGTGGCTTTGTCAAACATCAAATTGTGACAAAGATGATGGGGTTGGAGCATTTCCAAAAGTGATCCTGTGCTGCTTTACCTATCCCAACTCAAATGTCCTCTTAGACTGGAGGAATATCCTTTAGGGCCTACGGGATCTGAAGGAGTTGTCGCTGAAAGTCAGATATCACAGCACAGTGGCCTAAAAGCGAGGTCCAATCATTAGAGATAGAACAACTCAAGAAAACAACTCTAGATGCTCTAACGATAATTGACAGTAGATGGCGCTACTGCACAGCGCCAAGGAAGACGGTGAAAAGAGGTGCGTGATGGGATACAAACGTTCTTGTAATATAGTAAGATTTATCACTTTAGCTTGAATATGTTAGTTGAATGTGTGTCATCAAACTGTATCTTATGTTTTTGGTTTGCTCTACATCTTTACTTTACGCCTTTTCCTCTCACTCTGCGAACACGTGTTTAAGATTTTAGCTTGGCTAGCTTAAAGTTTAAATTTGCAAACGTAGCCGACATTTTGTGACAAGGAATAGGTTTTATTTGGGTATAGAAATAGTGAAAAGGCCATTTGGGACAAGGCATGGTTTAGAAAAGAGGTGCTAAATGGGTGTAATATTATTGACAGAGGTTTAAAGTGGGGTTGAGTTAAGAACCAAAGCGCAGACCATCTTCTCATAGCTGTCCAAAAGTCAGTACGAACCAGGTCACATCAGGACAAACAGACATGTCGACTGAAAAGGTGTGCAGCTATAAGCACATCAAACAGTGTAGCTGCACAAGTTGGGTGAATTAAAGCCCTCTTTTCCAGATTGTGTAGAGGGCAACAGTGCCACCTAGAGGCCTGGAACAGCCTGCTTCTCTTCATAAAGTGCTCTCTATAAAACTCCACATAATCCCAGCATCATGCAGCTATCAGCAGTTCTCCAGATGGTGTCAGCATGCTTTGGGGTGTGTTCTTCACTGTGTGTTCCTAGCTTACTCTTGTTAAACAGTGTTATAGAAACCAACCCTGCCAAACATCAGAGCTCATTTAGCAACCGCCTGTAACATTAATTAGCAAGAATTACAACAATATGATCTCTCTCAGTCTCTTACCACTGTTTGGTGCTCAGATCTGTGTCCAAGCATTAAATGAAAGCAGTAACACAAAGGTGAGGTCTTGTTAGACTCAGCCCTGCCCAGTAAGCGCTCCTGTAAGTGCTGTCAGATGTCAATAAAGTTGTTGGCCATGAGAGGCAGCCGCAGCAGGAGACTATTCTGGAGTTGGGCTGAATGTAGAAATCAGGCTAGTTATATTGGTATGAGAAGTAATTTTGTACATTTAAAGTTATAAGTGTAGACCTACTGTGTAGTCAGTGGTACCCTCGTAGCCCTTACTTTAGCCCAAGGACAGCTTTCACAACATTAAGCAAGAAACTCTGTTGAAACAGACTGTTGAACAAACTGTTGAACATTTTTGTGAAAAAGTGCTTTATTATGTGGAAGAAAAACAGGGTCTATTTTATATAATCAAGATTTAAACAGTCATTACAGGACGTGAAAATCTGGGCCATATACAGCTCTCTGGTGGCCCCCAGTGCTGATCTGGTCTATGGCAGTCCTCAATGCAAGTTTAGCGACAAAATCAGTAATAAAAAATTCAAACTTATTTTCATCTGAGCACTTATGCCTTCAAATATAGAGCTGATAGACTATATGATATGAAACTGATAACCTGCATCTGGGTAGGGTAGGATCATATTCAGACTAATACAAACTTCTTAATGATGTTCAGGGAACGCTCCACTTTTGGGAAACACACACAGACAAAGGTTGCCTCCCATTTTCACATCCTTTATTGGTTTAGTCCTCCAATTCTTTGTATGTGACACTTTGTCCACCTCCAGGTTGGGTTCCAGGCCTCCAGTAAATCTATCCAGTGAGGAATCTTCAGAAGGAGGCAGTAAATTAACCCATTTGACACAATCACCACCGCCAGGCTCCCTCAGACTCATTAGGGCCATTCAGCTCCTTAAAAAACGGCGCCCAAAACTACTAGTCACAATCCCGGGACTCCATCCTACTGTAAGTATAACTAATATCAGCATTGCAGGGGTGACGGGAAACACCAAAATAGTGATTGCACTGTAAATATTTAATGGGTGGTGATGGCAAATGAAACAGTCCTCCACTGAAGGCTTGAATCAAAAGTCACATATTTGTTTATAATATGTACTCAATTTGTACTGTTTTCCTCATAAGGTTAATCTAATACTGGTCCTTTTAAAATTATACCTATCATTTAATACAAAAAGAAAATACACTAATGAAGTCAAATTCTTTTCACAATTCCTCTCATCCTCCTTTCCATCACTGATTTTATGATATTTCATCAACATTAAGCATAAACACATGACAACAACTGTACAGAAATGCTCATAAAGACCATGAAAAATAATTGGAAGTAACTTTAGATGTGTATCTGTGTTTGGACTGTACTGACTGTGTAGTAGTAGCCAACAGTACATCTTTGTATCTGTGTCTTATTCTAAATAGATCAGTGGTTTCTGTTATAACCCAGTATATTGCTGCACAGTCTCATAATTTTATTTAGTGGCCTGCAATTAATAGAGCTGAGTGGTCCAAAGCAGGGTGTTATGTTGGTGATGGCTGATTGAATGCAACAGTGAGGACAGACTCGTGGACATTATAGGTTTCTAAGAGAGAAGTGGAGTTGGAATTTGAGTTATTATTGTGTCAAGGTATTGGCATGATTCAACCTTTCTGTTGTGGGTATGTTTGGTAGTGTCTGTGGCAGAAGTCAATAACCAGCATCTTAAATCTGATTCCTATGGTATTTTATCCCAGGGAAATTACATACTATCGTGGGTTTCTATTGGATGTTGTCAAAGATGTGCTAAGTCTAGCTAAGATATAAGTAAGTATAAGACAGAAACATAGCAGCAGCTAGGTCAATTGTAAATGGTCTCAGATGTCCACTGTAAATGCACATCTTTCTCCACTGACTCTTTGCTTCCACAAGGTGGTGGTGTTTGATAGTGAAGAATTGGCTTCTCCTGTTAGTATGTTTCATATTCAGATCTAAAACAAAAAAAAAAACCCCTCAGAGATACACTTTATTTTTCTTTAAGTTTAGCTTTTTTTTTTCTTTTAATCTAAAGATGAATATTAACTCACAATAACAACCTAGTTTGCCTTCGAGAAACTCAAAGCCACAGAGAGCTAAGAGAAACGACGAGGAACAGGTCTTTTCATCTGTTTCATCTGCTTCCTCCTTTCATCTTGGTGAGCCCCCCAGGGGAGAACACTGGCCCACTGTGAGTGTGTGTTGGACGAGAAGGGGGGGGTCTTGGGGCTTTGCTACTGTTACCCCATATCTTGAAAGTGGGAGATGACAACATGAGATAATTGTGGAGAGGAATAACAGGGGTGTCTGTGATATTCTACCTCTTCATTTCTAACCCCCCTGATTGAAAATATAGGGCATTTTATGACAAAAAAGCTATATTCCCAAGTACATAATGGCCCAATATTCTTCTCTTGACATACAGTTCTTCTTGTTTTTACTTACTTAGAATATTCATCCTTTCCTGATAATATGCATATGGGAATTTAGAACATCATTACTAAGCTTGCTGCTTTTCTAACAGACATCTAGTTTCATATCAATGAAAAATGACTCCTCACATTTCGGACACTTCAGTATTACAGAACTCATATCTCTCTTGATCATATATATATATATATATATATATATATATATATATATATATATATATATATATATATATATATATATATATATATATATATATACACATATATACACACACACACACACACACACACACACACACACACACACACACACACATATGAGTGCTAATATGTATACTAGGCTTGTTAGAGTTGAATACAAACAGGAGAGGACAATACAATATAAAAGATAAGATAAACAACAAGCATTCTAATGACCCACAACTTTTAATTGTGAGGACATGTTATGTAACATAACTACCCAGTGTCACCCTGAATTGACAGTGTGAGAAAAACCCCCCACTAATACTGTAGTAAAATGAAGCTAATATAAAAATGTTTAATGAAGTTTATACAGTAAAACACACATCCTGCTATGGTGTAAAACAAAACAAGCCAAGCATGAATTGTGTTCTTAATTTTATCTCAAGCTTGTTCTTAGTCTTAACAAGTCTTAAGAAATGAGACAGCTGTTGACAGAAGGCTGGCAAGCACATAGTAGAGTTTAATTGTCATTACTTACAGAATTTCAATTCAGGCAACACATGAAATTAATGAAATCTAGTAATTCATACATTTCGAAACCCTGTCCTAAACCTGCTCAACAAACACATGAACTGCTCACCGTTTTCTTCAGTTTGGTTTTATAAATGGAGCATTATTCATTTACTGTTAGAACATACACAGATAAAGTCCTGATAGGCAGCCGTTTACACAGCGCCCTGAGAAGCCCATTGACCCCCTGTGGTTATCCTGTAGTAATCAGCTGGTAACACTCATAACTGACAGCAGCTAATCAACGCTGTAATCCCAAAACTTAGATTTTAGTTTGTTAAAGGGGAAGTGTCCTCAGTGGGTATTACTATTCAAAGCAAATGTGTAAACTTCTTTATACACAGGCAAACAGTAGGACAATGCCTCGCTTGTCAGAGGCTTAACACAGACCAGGAGTACAGACCTTGTTCCACACATCTCCAGACTTACAAATAAGTGAACTGGAGAGAAAATTAGACAATTCCGAGTCAAATTACAAGCCTTCCAATGTAAATTTTCAAACATATTTGACATTTTTAACATCACAAAAGACCTAATCCCTCTCATCATCTTTGGCTTCAGGGGAACACAGGATGTGTTTTGCTCTTGTTTGGTGTCTGTTTGTGAAATAACTGATGATTGCAGTGAAATGAAAATGTATTTTAGTGGGATCTCTTTTGTTAACTGTAATATTTGATTTTATTTTAAATAATAAGTACTCAGTTTCATGAAGCTTTATTGATGGTATATCAAGACAAAATCCATAAATAAAAGCTGAGAGCCTTGTTCTGAAAGAGGGGGGTGTAAATGAGGAGCCAGTGGAAAGCCGTCTGCCGTTTGAGTTCTATAGAGCTGAATAGATGGGATCCTGTTTGGCCCCGGGCTCTATCTGACAGACCCCTAGCTCATTGGCTGATAGAACTCACCTGTTCAAATACATCCATCCAGTAAATAGGGGACTGTGGGCTCACCTTGAGATGTAGGATATCAAAAATGTTATATTTTTCATGATTCCTTTCCAATAGATTTGTAGAAAGAGTATAGAAAGATAGAGGGTCACATCATGAAAACAGGTTTTTATGATAATAAATAAAATTACTTAATAATAAGGCATGCACAGTATTATATAGTAGTATTATATTGCTATCTTATTAACTACTACACCTTATGGTTCAAACATTTTTAGGAGTTACAACTATTTAATGAATATCGCCTCCACCTTCAGGGGTTGGATTTGTTTTGTATAGTAAATTGTGCATGTGTCAGACACATATCATGTATGTCATCTCAGCAGCTGCTTGTAAACAGACATTTTTAGTATTTATCACAGTCCAAACTCAGTGTGAACACCCCATGGCATGGTCTCTCAGGCTCCTGTGCTTTCTCCTCCTTACCTATCAGTCTTATGCACTTTTCTGTGCCATCGTCAAGGCCCAGGGATTTTGATGTTGTCCTAGACAATGGACAATTTGGGTGATTTCCTGTGCACCAGTGTCATATGATTTTGTCCCGAGGCTGTGCCGTTTCAGAACCTTTTGTCTAGCTGGCTTGAGCCATGGAAGTCAGACTTCCCTCTTTCTCTGCTCCCGTTTCATGTGGCTCGTGTGAAAGAGCCAAGTCCGCAGCTATTGTGGTGTGATTTAGTGATTTACCCACTGGATCCAATGACCGAGGTTTGACGTGCAGTGTTAACTGTGTATTTGATACTAGCAGCCAGGTTTTTCACAGGGATAGTCTCTCAACATAAGACAAGTGTATTGTGGGAGACAATAGCTTTTGTTAAGTTAGATAATAGAAAGGTTTTCAGAGAGGCTATTCATGTTGCCACGGTGATTAGGTGGTTTTAATGTTTAAGTTGCATTAGAAATGGGGATCTTTATTTTGATTTCAGTGACTCACTTCTTTCATGTGAATGTTAAACATTGTGTTAAAAATTCAGTTCAAAAGCCAGTCTTATGAAGAAGCCAGAGGCCTGTTAACATCATATTGCACTAAATAGAAATGACAAGAAGCATTCAGAATGAGTTAACAGCTTACAAATATGACATGCCAGCTGATAAAAAGAAATGACATGGAAGGTGGAAATGATTTTAATCAGGAAATGTCACTGAGGCGTTTTCTGTCCCAGCATGCACCCATGCAGCGAACCTGAGGCTATGAAAGAATTCATTAGTATGTTATGAATGTGGGAACAGAATCTGTACATTCAAGGAGAGATTTACTAGATGTGATTGAAAAGAACAAAATATGTTATTCAACATGACAATATTGTCTAAAAAAATATAATTATTATTATTGTTATTATTATTGTTTGATGTTGTTATTGTTATTATTGTTGTAATTATGTTAAAGATGTGTTTCAATTCTTTCTAGCAAATAATTATTAGATAATGAAATATACATAAAAAAAAATAAAAAAAACAAACAAAAGACATGGTCTTTTTCCATGTTATCTTCCTTCCTGGAAACAGTTCCTGGAGCGGCTAAGTCTACCTGGATCGACAGGTTTCAGCAACCAGTCTGTCCTCTGGGATTCTTTGAGAAACACAAACAAAAGAGACTGCTGGATGTGTCACTGAGGATTTGGTATGATGCGTGCACTGCATGTGTAAAACTCAGCAGCAAAAGAGAACTGTATGAATGCAAATTTATAAGCAATGCTATCCAAAATATTGCTAGCACCCTCAATACTATATACTACTATATAATACTATACAATACTAGCCTTCTCTTGTCAAAAAACAGACTATGTGCATTGCCTACTTGAACCACATGAGAGCACTATATTTCAATATGAATTTTGTTAACTTTGCAGTTTAAAATGAAGCAAAAAGACAATATATGAAGATGAAGTATGAGAAGCATAATCAAAAGCATCCATCTGAATGCACCAATGCTGCATATTAGTCTGGAATCTTATCTGCTTTTCTTGTTTGTGTGTGACCTGTAATGACCTGTGAGTTGTTTGAAATCTCAATCGGTGTATAAGTGTGTTTTGTGTATCAGTGGAAGTGCCATGGGACCGGTCAACTGAGCACGTCTCCTCTTCCTTATCAGGCTCATATGTTTATGAGTTGTCTGTTGCCCCATAATGACTGCAGATAGTCTTTCTGTTAAGCAGCACGAGATTCATAAACTAAACTTGGAAAGAAAATTGTCATTCTCCTCTTTTTAAATAGAAGAATGAGTAGTGATGTTGATTGTCTGACAGGACATGATTCACCAAGACATTTTAAAGACTTGACTAACAAGTAACATGAAGATTTGTATCAGTGTTAAAGACAAACAAATTTTCTCTTGAAGTTATTGTCACTGTTTATACTGTTTGATGTGGAGATGTTTTTAAGCGTGAATAGTTGTGTTTTTGTCAGTCAACCTTATAAGACTTCAATCAACAGTGAGAAATACATGTGTGGGAAACAGAGGGGAAAGAGGCCTGTTGATAGTCAAAAGAGTTCCGCATTAAAGGTTTTTTTTTCTTTTGGCTGTGGTGCCACTGCAGCAGCAACATCTTAAATAAAAATCTGTGTGGGCAAATGAGCGTCCCATCAGGGGCTTTGAAGTTCCTCTGCATCGAGACCTGGCGCTTCCTCTTTACATTACAGAGTCCGATTGTGGTTTGATTCTCAGGGGAGTCTACAATACGTGCCTTGATCCATGTGTAGTTTGTGTGTGTGTGTTAGAAGTAATTCAATGAGCCCTACACCACACTGGATCAGTGCCACTCTGTTTTTAGCAGCACTTACTTCCTAAATTGTTTTGTAAACTTATGTACATACAAAAAATGTATATATAAAAACATATATAAATAGTTCCTCAAACTTCTGGCAACACTGTCCTAACTATACAGGACCAGGTGACTAGCTAGAATGAGAATCTGAACATTCAGGAGAAACAAAGTGTTTTGTTCCAGTCGGTGGATTAATGGACCTGCTTTATACCTTCACGGTGTACTAGATGGAGCAGGGGAGTTTGTACTGTTAGTTTACAGATTTTGCTGTTTTTTGTGGTTCCTTTGGGGGGTAATCTGGGAGTTAGGGCAAGGCCCGGTGCTAAGGGCTTTCCAGTCTTTGTACAGCCAGGGTAGGAGCATGGGTCAGTGCCAGACCTGTTCCTGCTTCTGTTTAGACTATCAGGAGTGCTTTTTATTAATATTTTATTACATAATTTTAGGTGCAGTAACATGGCAAAATATTTAAGCCCATAATATTGCTGTTGTGATTACACTGACTTGCATGCTCTTTCACATTACATTTCTAAGTTCTGTTTGCACTTGTACTCTTATGAGTTGTTCGTTGCACACTACCAGGATTTAGTTTGTTTGTTTTGCTCTCCACATTGTGCAGGTGCCACACTACACACTGTCAGGAAACTTGGGATTAGACTTGGATATCTGCCCATACTCATATCTTTCTTTTTTCTGATAGCCTTCACACTTCATTCAACACCTGTTAGAAAGAGCATACACAATTTTAGTCTAATGAAGTATCATAAAGCGTTTGGCATTCAACCTACATTTCTTAGAATACAATAGATTAGCAGCCACTTAACGGTTAATATTGTCGTAAATTCTCCAGTGCATATGGTATGGTTTTCAGCTGAGCTCACCTTGAGACCCACAATTTCACAAACCACTTTGATGAAAAATCAAAACCTATATGGCACATAGTTTCTTGATCTTTTGGGGGCTTTTTAACCTTTATTTGAGACAGTATAGATAGAGAGGAAACAGGGTTTAAAAGAGGGGAAGGACACTGAGTAAATGACCCGAGCTGGAACCCAGGTCACTTGAGTATGTGGTATGCACTCTATCAGGTGAACCATCGCTGCACCCATCACAAAATTTCTTATCACTGTGTTCTGAGAATGTTAAAATATGAAATAAACGTATGATTATTGGTTTAAGAATAAATTAACTGCATTGTTTTCTAAACAACTAACAGAAACTTGATTTAATGCTCTTATTTGTAAAATCTTCATAAAACTTTCTGCTTAGTAAAAGGCAAAAATCTACTAAAATTAATCTTTAATTATACCCAAAAATATATACAGTGCATCACATTGCCCAAGTTATTCAGCTAAGAGTAGTAAATATCTCCATTCAGAAACAACAGTTGAACAGCTCTTGTTCCCATCAATCTATCTGATTTACAAAATGTAATTTCCTCATCTTTGGGAATTCAGGAAGTCAAATCCACTCAATTTCCGTCTTCTAGCACTAATGGTGCTACTTTGTAATAGTCTCAAGAGGGGTAGCATTTCCTCCATTGAGCAACAAAACACACTCTTTTACAATACTTTTTTGAAACCCCCCATGGAGATCCGGTCTCCCTTCCCCACTTTGGTCTGTCTCCATCAGTTAGCCCCATCAGTTATTAAAAAGAACCAGTGGAGCCACAGTTAGTGGTTAAGCCACTTCAGGTCTCAGACAGTGTGTTTATGCAATTTAAGAATATCATGACAAGAGAACGCTTTATCCTTTACTTTTTTCAAATAAGCCTTTATGCTCTTTTATGCCCAACCTGTCCAGATCTTTGTTAGATTACACAACACTCCAGTATGTTCCTGGACAGTTAAAATGAGTAAATTGTTGGAGCCAATACTGGGTGATTATGTCAGACCGATCTAAAAATTTAGGGCCACACGGAAAGTGGGGGTTTCCCTCCACTCTTCAGTTCTACAGCTGAAATGAACAGTGGAGACTAAAATAAAGTTGGCTAACTTACAGTCATGGGAAGTGGCCACTCAAGCTCAATAAATGCTAGTGACATGCAGCACTGGTATTTTGTCAGCACTGAAATACTAAATGAACAAAAAGTAGGAGTAATATATATTTTTGTCAAAGAGCTTCCTAGTGATGTACAAAATTACTTCTGAATTTTGTGGCTGTAGAATAACTTCCCAACTTACTCAAAACCAAGAAGGCTCATTGCTTGATTTGGGTTAACAAATCAGTGAAAAGACAAAGAACGCATAACAGTGCTCCAAGCTGTTTAAATCCCCATTTCTACTAAAACCCTATTTAGTTTCTGAACTCATTCATTGCTCTTTAGTCATTCCAAATGTTGAATCACCCTGTGGCTAAAATTCCTAAGATGTGTGTGACATACATCACTGGCTCAGTTGAACTAAATACTGTCATTACTGTCATTCTGGGACGTGATCAAGGAGTGAGGCTGTACTGGGAACACACTCTCGGGTGTGTGTGGGGACACGCTAATATGTGAACGTCACCGGGAAAACTGAGGAGGAATTCCAATAGCTCGGCAGGGGATGGGTGTTGGCTATAAGCCTAATATCTGGATGAACAAGGATATGACATACTTTGAATCTCACAAGTTCTCCGCATTTTCTGTAAGAGATGAAAGTAGGAAGTTCAATTGCTATAAAATTAGCAATCAAAGGGAACTCAGTTTACTCCTTCTAAGCCCTTTACCAAAGGCTGTACTGTAAACTACTACCAATTTTTCAAAAAGAAACAACATTAAACAACATGAGTGAAAAAGAAACAATCAACTAAAAAGTGTTGGAACACAGTCGAGGCAGAAATGGTTTAGAGCTGGTTTGATTCTTATCAGTGCAGAGGCTGCCAGCCCTCAGGCTTTTCCCGCTTTCCCCTCTCCACTGTCCTCACTTGTGCTCTGGATGAAGCAGTATGCAGACTGGATTGTCAGGATGGCACAAGTAGCTCTAGCTCTTAACTGTTTGTACTGTAGGTATAGTAACTGCTCCCTAAAGAGTTGCAAGTGCAAACCACACCAAACCTCTGTTTCTGCCAGTCTTTTAATGAATTATTCATTATGTCCAAGTAAAATATTTTTTTAATCTTTTTTTCCCCCGTTATGTTTTCACAGCTGCCTTAGTATCACTATGACATTTCCAGTCTGAGAGATACCAGGGGACAACACACGGAAGGAAAAGGGAAGGGATACAGTCAAAATGAGAGATGAATAGCAATGTAAGAGTGGGATAGGTTAATTTAATATCATAAAATATACAGTCTGTAATCCACTTTAAATGTAAAGTAATGCTTGTTTTAGCTTTTCAAAATAACTTTACTGAAAACACTTTAATAGTAAAAAAAAAAACAGCTCAAAGGTAAAATAATGACTGTCAATGAATTCCCTTTTCCAGTCCTCATAGTGTGTGTCTGTGTGTGTACGCGCGCATTCGTGTGTTCAGTGTCAAAGGTTAGGGTCAGATGGTGACGATCCCCAGAGAAGAGCTGTTCTCATTAAGACACACAATAATATGAACTTATCTGTTTTCTGTAACCCAAGATATATGGTTTAAAAATATTCATTCACTTTCAAACGTTTGCATATTTTATCCTTTCCATAATGAGCTTGAGGATAATTTTATGAAATCTCCCTCTCTGCATTGTTACTTGAACTGGGGACATGAACTTGATTGGAAAAAAATGCTCATCTTCTTTATTTTGATATGGAAGTATCCTAAATCTCCTGCTAAAATCTCACATTTTATTAACATTTTTCACATTGAGCCAAAACTTTTTTTTTTTTTTTTTAACAATCAATATGAATTTGTTCTCTAGCATTCAAAAGTAAAGTTTGCTCTGTGCCCAAGGTCAACCAATTGCTGTGTTCGTGAGAACACAGAATGCTACCAATATGACTTTCAACAGGTTCTCAGTGCTAACTCAACATGACCTGCTGGACACCTGAACTCAGCTTTGTTCTGTCATGCTGGGGATTCCTGTAGGCTTAAAATCCATCCACACCGAATGACACATAGTTGTGGAAATAATATTACACTAACAATAAATGCATGTGTAATAAAGTATGACAAATACTACAAAAGTCTTGTTTAACATGTCAACACATCAAGGGTGTATTTCTCTAAAAGAAGAATTGAGTTTTTTCAACCAGTTCTTAATATATTTCTGTGAGCACTTGAAGTTGAGTTGACAATCATTGAAATCATAATGCCTTCTAATGTAAGCCCTCAGTACAAGGATTAATAAACTCATGAAAAGAGCATTATTTCCCTCTGTTACGTTGCCTAGAATATTATACTAAATATACTGTGAAATAGAATTTTGAGACCTGATATGATAGACCCACGAGGCATATGATTAACATGACATTTATTGTCCTTTCTGTACACTTGTCATTCCATCCAAAAGCGTTCCTGTGTACACAGTGAGGACCCTGCCCACTTGTATTGACAGTGCTTATATGATGTTGTGTCTTCCAAAGACTCACTGTTACTTTAGTGCTTCTTCTCACACCTTGATCCTTGCACGAGAGATTTGTGCATTTTGTTTCAGTTGATTTGAGCAATCCTTCTCTTTAATGACAAGTTGGCTGACACATCCTGAGCTGTAAGCTCTTTGTTATTGTTGGCTATGTAAATAAATGTAGGTCTCTACAGGCCAATGTGGAAAGACAAGTTTAGGACAGTGCCCTGTCAGGCTGTGCAGGTTGCAAATGTGGAACTTTTCATGAGCTTGTCATGTTTTTTTTTTTTTCTTCTGACATACATATGTATGCACAGTACATATTACTGTTCTTGTTAGTGATTTATAACAAGCCCCCAACAACAAATACATGCTTTAAACCTATGAAGCAATGACTATGCACATTATTAAATGAACAAACAAATACTTGGCTTTTCTTTTTCTGAATTCAAAGACAAAGTGGTGTGTGTTAAAATAAAATAGACATTTTTGTACTTCCAGTTTTTCGTTTGGACCCCCACTTCATTAAAAAAAAGCTAATAGTAAATAAACATTTATAAAAGAAAGAAGTTTTCCAAGGGGACTATTTAACTTTGAATTGCCCACCTCTTTCATTGCCACTTTTGTGACCACAATGCTTTATTCAGAGTAATAAACAAGTCCTGACAGACAGATTGACTGTGTGTGTGTGTGTGTCCTCTCCTGCAGAGTCTAGTGCTGTTATCCTGGGACTCTGGGGGAGTTTGATATCATCCCCTG
The DNA here is from genome assembly GCA_036850595.1 of Rhyacichthys aspro. NCBI lineage: Eukaryota > Metazoa > Chordata > Actinopteri > Gobiiformes > Rhyacichthyidae > Rhyacichthys > Rhyacichthys aspro. The sequence goes on from CM072164.1 coordinate 9,161,446, forward strand.
CCGTGCCCTCTTTAGGCCCTCTTTAGTGCCTGTTGGGGCGGCCCAAAGGCTAGGGCAAGCCTGTGATTGTAGCCCCCCATGGAGCTCGGAATAAGGGCCTGCCCCCTTTCAATTACACCTAGCCCAACCCCATGAAACGTGGGGTTTTACGGCTCTTATCCAATATGAACCCCAGGCAATAGAGGGCAGAGAGAATGGGGCAGCAGCAGGTAGTAATGGTGCTTAAATGGCAACAGGCATTCCTCAGTGTGAAGCCTCTCCCACTGCAGGACACAGCACTGGCAGCAGGTGAGGGCTGCACTGTAGCTGCTCAGAGTCACATCAGAACATGCCTGTACAAGTACATTCCACCACACAAGTACGGCTTGTAGGGGCCATATCTCACAGACCTAAATACTACATATATCATCAGTTCACATTTTTGAAAAGCATAGCCGTGCGTCTATAGATATAAAACACCTCTGTGACTTCTATCCTATACCTATTGGCATCAGGTGTGTTCAGCACCTCCAGATCTTTATCTTTATCTCTATTTTTTTTTTTTGCACAGAGACAAGAGGCACTTTTTTTCAAAGGTGGCTTGACTTGCCATAGATTTATAATGTTGTGATCAGAGACACGACTATCGGACGCTGCATATCTCTGGAGTGAAGCAGAAGGAAGATGTTTGTGGGCTTGACTGGGCAGCGCCAGCCAGTGGGGTAAATGTACCATAACGGTAGCATCATACTATTTACAGAAAATTGTAATATTAAGAAAACTGAAAAATAATTAAAATATATGAAACACATTATAGGTACAATATACACTTTAATTCACTTTAATTAACCAGAGACTTGCGCCACTGTTTATCCAAACTGTAAAAATCACCATTGTTCTCTGGGATTTCACAGTATATTTAAAACAAACAGCAGTTTGTAAATTGAGCTTTAGGCCATCCATAAATAATGATAGTGTTTTTATGGTTAGTGGTCCTCCAGGAAAGGGGCTGTACAGGTATTGTTGCCCCTGCTGTGAACCCCACTGGGCATCCCCATAGGGCACAATAGTGGTAGCAAAACAACAATCAGCACAACATTGTTCATCCAAGTCATAAATCAAGTAATAAATCATTTTCCCTTTTTCGTCTATTCTTTGGACCATTTTAATAAGAGATTTCTAACTTGTAGTGGCAGATAGGTGATGGAAGTGTTTGAGGTATAATAGTGTATAGCCTACTCCATCTACTCGCATGTCTTGTGGGTGTTAAGTTGATGAAATGGACTTTGTTGTATTTTACAGGTCATCCTTGTTCTAAAATCCTGGTGTAAATTTGAGCTTCAGTCTTTGATGAATAATGCTTGGGATTTTATGGTGGGAGGGACCTAGAGGCTAGACAGGTATTGTAGCCCCGGCTGCGAAATTTTTTTTACAAAATTCGAAGGATGCCTTTCTTTTTTATTTGCTTAGCTACATTTCACGGCTACATGATCTACTTTGTTTATTAAACATTAAACAATGACTCAGTTTAGTGACAGTTAGCTGGTATCTGACTCATGCGCTTGACTCCCACGCAAAAATAGTTGCACTTTGATACTTTGGGCAGGATTATTAATTCTTTTGAATATGTATTGTTTATTTGTATTATAAGGCGGCACTGTGGGATTCCAGTGTAGCATGTTTTTTTTTTTTTGTTTGTCTGTCACCACAGTCACTGTTGTTTTTGGCCCTTGATCATTTGTTTGTTATATGCCATCTGACCCCTGGCATTGGTGCTCCAGTTATTGAAACTCTTCCTCTTTGCCAGGAATTGTGCAAAGCAATTAAGCCTCTCTGAAGTCTTATCAGTGGAATAACTGTGTTTGCGTGTGTGCTATGACTATTACAAAAAAAAAAAGGTTTTAAAAGTTTTTAGTGACGGTAGCAGTCAAGGGACATTGGCAAATATGTGTTACTAATTATACAAATTAACTAAAATGTACCATGATAACAAGAGTTTGTTGATAGAACTGATTTTATTATGATATTTGTAAACTCAGTCTTATCTGAAAATGTCCTCAGGGACATGAAGGCATGCATTATGTGTTATAAGGAAAACCCCAAACCTAGCTTGATTTATAGGACGTCATCTTTTTCAATATGATGCCGTTATTGCTGTATTTGTCTGAAGGGCTTCTACTTCAAGCCTTTTACTAACAAGCCACATTCTTATTTGAATAGCACTTGTAATAAAGGTGCACAAATACCACAGTTTTCCAACGGTAAACTGTCTTTTTACAACAACAAAAAACAAACAATGCTATAAGTACTATAGTGAGATTACTGTTCTCATCAAACATGGTGGGTTCCTCTTCATTTTGATAAAATCATGGATACAATAAATGCTTGCATCCCTTGACATGTTACAGCTTGCCCTGATAAATGCCTTGTAAGTCATTCATGAGAACCTCTGCTCAGAATCATACCTCTAGGCGAAGAAAGAGTGAAGCTGTGAAATTAGCATCCCACTGTTTTTGGTGGAGTCGGCTTCCTTCTAGTTACCAGGTAAGATGAGGTGGGGCATGGCTCCCTTGCTGGGCTCAGGTGTGTCCAGGATGGGTGGATGGCATCAGGACCCCCACAGAGCTCATAGGCCAGCTTATTGTACCTACCCCCCCTCCTTAAGTGATGTCTTCCTTTCTCACACCCATGTCGTATAAGTTTAATGGAAAAACAGGACTCTAAAAGCTCTCAAACCCTTCAATAAATTTAGTTTAACTATATTGAAGCACGTTTTATTAAATAATCTTTACTTTTACTTAGTGTTTGTTAGAAGTAAGTGTGTCAGAATGAAGGAGTACACCAGAATCTCAAGAAAACATATGTCTTGGCCAGATCTCACCAAGTCTCTTCAGATATAAAATATAAAAGACATATTGAGACATGACACTTACAATGTATGATCACAGTAGCATACTTGCAAACAGAGTCCTTTCATCGGTATAAATGCTAAAAGTTACATGGTGCTAAAAAAAAATGATTTGTCTACTGGCAATGGCAATGCACTGCTTGAAAAAAAACAACGTACAGACTTAATTTGTATAGGTCAGACAGTAGGAGGATAATGATTAATGGAAATATAAGTGAGTATTGTTCAAGTCTATTCTTGGACTTCACTGAGCGTGTGCAGACTGACCTCTTACCCCAGTCACAGGTGTAAAAAACACTGTACAGAGGTTGTTTATGTTATGACACAGAGTAGAGGGGTGACATGTCCATGTGACCTGGTGACCTGATGTAAACACTGCTAGTTTCCTCTTTCCAGTGAGTGGCACAAAACGATTGCTGTAATGATTTTCCATGGAAGATAGTGTATGCAGGAGAAAAAAAGCCTCCTACTACTGTTTCGTTCTGTTCACTTTAACATATTAACATACACAAGCATATTTAAATGCGTACAACATGTGAGCACTGCAATCTTACACAATTGTTGCATATTTGAAAAATTCAGCATTAGCTGCAATATGTATATATAGAATATGACTAGATACTATGCTTTGTGTTAACTATGCCTACATACATGTTCTGAACTGGCATCACACAATGTAGACCATACACTTTTTCAGTGAGGTTTAATGACTATTATTCTTTCATACCCATTCATTGTGAAGGTTTCAGTGTACCATTTTATCTGCATTGGTGTAATTTACAAGTGCAAAACTCTTGACCAAATTACACTCTGAAATGTGAATAGATTTTTTGGCCAGAATAGGTTTGTATCTAGCTGGCAGCTCGACCTGAAAAAGCCTGTTTTGTTTAGAAAATTGCTCTGTGAAGGACGAGTGGACTAATTAAGAGAGATATTCTAGGTCGTTGAATATATAATAGAGTGGTTTTGTAATTGCAATTATCATTACACAACCTTGGGAAACAGTTTTGTTATAAGTTGTGTGGCTCATCTCCAAGGCAATTTTTACCTGTTTCCATCATCAGTCTTCAACAAACAAAACAACAAATGCAAATTGTGTCAGTTTGTATGCATTTTTTGCAACTTGACATCCATTGCCCCCTTTTTTTTTACAAAAGCCAAAATGTAAAGAATATTTCACACATATTTATTTCCGATTGGTTTGACATCAGAAGGTGCGCTCTTTGATCCTGGAGCTCATCTCTGAGAAGCCAGCCCGACGGGTGATGACACTGACAGAAAGTGCAGTGCAGTCCTAGATGAGAGGAAAAGAACCCAAAAACAAAGGGATGTAAGGGGAGAGTAAAAAAGATCAGAGTGTTGAAAGAGACAAATGATGAAAAAGGAGGGGTCCTGGGATTAAGGAAGTGGGGGGTTATCCTAGAGGGCTTTGGTTACGTTACTGGGGAATGCAAAGTGTCAGGCGGGAGAGAGGTCAGCACATGTGAGGAACTATGTTTTACAATTGCAGGGTGACAGCTGAGAGGGTTTCACAGTCATGAAGGGCTGTATTCCACAAAAAAGAGGCCATGTCACTGAAGTGCTGTTCTGTAGAGTCAAAGGCAGTTCACAACCCTAGCGTTCAGTGTGCATTTCACAGACATGGGTGTTTTCTGTGGAACTTTTAGCCTAGCTGCATTTCTATAAAATATAAAACAAATGTGAAACAGTATTTGGAGTTGTTTCATAAAGAAAAACACATTTTATTTGCCTCTCCACTAACCTGTGAGAAAGAACATATAGCTTTTCACGTTTTAGGTGGTGTAACTATACATGTTCTTTTTTGTGGCTTACGTTTTATCTTTTTTAATTCCACTCAACAATGTAGATGAAAACTGTGTGCACTGGTTTTAATGCAGGTAGTGGCAAGAGGTGTCCTCTGAATAATGACTCCTGTCCTCGGGGGATACATAAGGTGTCAAGAGGCTGAAGGTTCAGACTATCTGTCAGGCTTGGGTGAAACTCATTCACCTGCTTACTCACCTTACTATGGCTGCCTGGTTATTATTTTACCAGCTTTTATGCTTTCTGAGAACTACCTCACCCTCTTCAGATATTTGAATTTCTTTCATTGTATACACAGTAGTGGGATAATTAGTCATGTCGAACATTAAAATCTAAGCTCAGGTTTGTTGAGTGAACATAAGAAAGCCATGCATCAAAGAACAACTTTGTTTTGTGAGCGAGGAATTTGTTTAGAAAGAATGGCATCTTATTTTTGAGAGGTCCTATTCTTTCACATATTTTGAAGAGAAATTCCTATGGAACATGAATTCATTGAACTCCTTTGAATCAAACAGACATGTTTGTAATCACATTAATATTCTTACTAACAACATAAAAATACAGGGTTTTGTCCTAATCATTACATATACAATTAAGGTAACCAAAACACAAATTGACTGATTTGTATGTTGAAGTAATATTGTCTTTATGGTTTATGAGACAGACACAGTAAATTTTCTTTGCAGTTGTTGTTTTTTGACATACAAACACATATTTTGATACTTGACCTTATGATAAAATGTCTCGTCTCATCTTACGCGCTGTCACAGACTTAAAAACAACAGCAGTGAAAGGTAACAGGTTCCTGTTACTGTGTGTGTTATCTGGTCCTGCAGATCAGACTTTGGGAGGTGTATGATTTCCAGTGTTGATGAGCTCCCGTAGGAAACCAGTGATTCCCATCTGTCCTGGGACAGCCTAAGGCGTTAAACCAGAGAAAGGTTTCAGCCACAACTGTTAGCAGTTGAGCCTCCAGGGAGGATTAATGACGTTGAACCGACCTCAGGCCTGTCACGTACAACGTAGTGTCATTTTGGGTTTCACAGCTCTACCTGTATAGCTCACATGGACGATGTTGCATTACAAAATTGCATTCAAGTGTCATAACTTTTTATTACTATCCCATTAATCTTTACTTTTACATCCAAAAATGCTTTAGTTTTATTAGAGGTGTAATGTGTAAAAATAGTTTCATGTGACCATGAAGCCTACTGTCCCCTTTCTCCCTATGGTAAAGATACAATCTTAAACATTATATATAAAACAAAGTATACATGTGATAAATCTTTTCAACCATTCTGACAGTAGTATGGTATGACATTGTATGGTATAACATTACAAAATTATGAGTCACACTGCTACCACTGAAGCTTATCTCAGTTTACTGTGAGCACTGTGAGTATTAAAATCTTTCGTCATTTATGATTAATATATCAAAGAAACTTCTTTGCACTCCTGTTCATGATAGTGGTTCTCATTTTTGTTCTTACTACTTAGTTTTTATGCTTCTAACAACAAAAACAAGTAATGAAAAAACATAATCTTCCATGTTTTTTACTTCCTTTCTGTTTAAGTTCTATGTTGGTTTTCCACATTGGTAATGACCCATCAAAGTCACTGTCACAGACAGAAGAGATTCTGAAGAGTGTTTGAAGAAGCAAGGGAGGGACGGGCATCAATGTCAAGCCTGCCAAAATGACTCACTTTTAATGGTAGCGCTTTTATTTCTGTCAGATACTTAGCTTGCACCACCCAAGGGTTTGTTACAGCATGTGCCTTTTATGTTAGCAATGTACATTGTAAAATACATGTTGTACCATGTGTACCTAGCTATGGAGGTAATACCACACAGCATCTGTACCAACAAATCTACAGCAATTGTTTACTCAAACTGTAAAAACAGCAAACTTTAGGATAGAGTAGGATATTTGTTTAACTTTGCATAGAGCTTGTAAAATCGCTACATGTCGCTGCAGTATTTGTGTGTGTTGCCAAAACCGAATGTTTATCCAATGCTCGTGAACAAAGTCATCTTCTCATCTGCGGCAGTACTAATGGTGTAATTGACTGTTGGTTTTTACTCTTCATGTGGGCACAGGGAACGATGCTATCAGAAAACCACAGGCGCCATTTCTGGACCCATGTAACTGAATGAAAGAAAAAAATACAGGCAGTTTGCTTGTTGGCAAAATGTGTGGTCTGTTAATGAAGTGACTATGATGCATGAGATACCTTTTGCAGCTGCTATTGAGAATGCAGCATCATAACCATGTACACTTTACGCTGCTAACAATATCTTTTGAGATTTTTCTTCTGCAGCAAGATTGAGGCAAGCCAAGGAATGTCATGTTATTGCTGTTAGTTCTTTTTAGTCTTTTTTCTCCCATGGCATTTTATTGCATAACATAGATTATCAAACATTACAAAACACTCCCTTTTCTATAACCTTTCGGAAGTCTTAGAGCTGTCATTGGCAGAACTGGCATTGCTTTCTTAAGAATATCAGGATTATGAGTCACCGTGCATGACTCCAAAAGGCATCTACATACCCAGAGCAATTGTGCTTGTCAATGGAATTACTATGCTGTCAAATCAAATTCTTCTTATTGAAATTAACATGCACTTTAAATGCCACTGTACAATGCATTCCAATAGAGCTTACTGAATATTTTTTGCTAAGTTTGAAAGTGCTGTTATATTTGCCTACTACACATCCCCTGAAGAAGAGAAGTAATGTTGTGTTAATGTTTATATTTTCTAAAACTAAACAGCACAAAAGGCTTAACAGACGAAGATACACATTTTACATTTACATCTATTCGAACCGCAGCATAGTAAAAACTATTGATCAGTCTTTTCTTCGGTAATCTATTGAGTACATATTGGACAGGGTTGGCTGTGATAGCGCCGTTTTCCAACTGAAATCTACATGTCCAGGCGCTGATAAGAGCAGCCTGGCCCTGTCCAAGGTCTACCAGCATGAAGCAGTAACATATGAAACTTTTACAAAATGTGACACAATATGGTGACATTCTACCTTGTCTTTTTGGAAGGAATTATCTCCATCCACTCTGTTGCTGCCAACAGTAAAAATGGAACAATTTATTTAATAACTATAAAAGCACTGGTTTCCCTTTAACCCAGACATTTCTGTATATCACTTGGTGTAATGCTGGGGAGGGATCTAGTTTGTTTCTACTTTGGTTTGTTGTTGCATGCCTTCTTGTTGAAACAAACTATTAAAGGCTGGAGACAGACTTGGTCAAACAACAGTTATCTGAGGTGGACTCCATTAGCCCTCTTAACTGTGACAGACAAGGGGGGGTGAGTAAAGTTAGCCAGCACGCACATACGTATGATGACAAATTGCGAGTGTGAAAACTTGTCAAGATTTGAAAGGCCACAAGATGAATGTGAGGCCGCTAAGCCGGGTGCAAAACACTCAGGACCACCTCAGGGATTCGCAGCAGTTTACACAGCAGTGCCGTCTGTGTACTCCATGTATAGGCCCATAGAAAATGACTTCATTAGCTGTGAATAATGACAAATTAGCTCTAAAAAGTTACCCATATTGAGAAAAATAAACAGTCAATTAGAGTGTGTCTTTTTGGTCCAAAAAGTCCCATAAAGCATCATAGTGCTGTTTTGGTTTAAAGGATTATAAATAGACCACATTGCACTGGCCTTACAGAAAAAATTAGTAAATTAAAATGATTTTTACCTTAGAATTATTCTCTATAACTTATATACGACCAAGCAGGGCCTCAAACACAAAGTAAAAACAATTTAATAGGAACTGCTTTTTTAAATTGCCATTTTTAGAAAAACTTTCTGTAGCCATATAGCAAAGAGGCTTTATTTCTAAAAGCATTCCTAAGCTCTCTAAGGTAGTGCACCTAGTTCTATAGTTCTATAAAGTACAGACATTCAGACTTATTGCGTGATTGCTTCAGGTATGTGTTTTTAGTAACAGATGTCTGGTAATTACCTCAAAAAATATTTATAATGTTATGTAATTATCCTACAGTGTTTGCGTGCTTGTGTGGAGTTGCATCATTGCCAGGGAGAAGCTATCATTGGCTCATGCTGTCTTTGAACGAGTGCCTGCGGTGGTTCAGGCCTAAAACTCATAATGGCTTCAATAACAGCTTCATATCTTCGTGACAGCAATTTCAAAGGCCTGGCAGGTTTAATGTACTGTACACCACAATGCACACTGACAGCGCAACACAATCACTAGAGAACAGATTGTGAAACAACCTACCTCAGCAGAAACTACACAGGAGAATATGATCTTAAACTGATTGGCAGCCTGACACAGTGTTGGTGGAATTGTTTTCTTAAGATGGCATTGCAGTGGTTGTTGAGTTTAAGATCAAACCTATTGACAGTTTGTATTAACTTTAATTTATATAATCTAATATGATATAAATATTGTTTACCATGGAGCTTTTTTTGACATTGAAGCAGTGCACCATTAATACTATACATAAAAGTATTAATTCTAAAATACTGTAAAAGATTATATAATACTTAACTTTTCATTTCAAATTGGTAAAGTTTATTTACTTATTACTATTACTTATTACTTTTCAGTTGACATCTCAGGACAGATATTGCATTTTTTATTTTAATAGTCACTAAATCCAGACTGCATATTTAAGATCAAAGTCAGATGTTAACACTCACACGCTTTCTTTGCCACCCCACAATCCAGGCTCCTTAAGGTGGAGCCTGGCTTATGAAATCGCACACTGTGATCTGATGCCAGCTGACAACAACATTGATGCCAATTTACAAAACAGTTGTGTGGAACACCTTGCACTGGAGGTGTGTGTGGCCAAGCCCAAACCTGTAGAAAAGACAATATGCCAGAACAGATTGAACTGTTGTGCAGCCCACAGTCACCAGTAGAACACAACAAACAAACCTTGTCTGATATTTATTACTTACATATTATACATAAAAACAAGAGGGGGCAAATATTCATGTAATAATGGAGATCTGAATATATCCCTCTGTCCCTTCCTCCAGCACAGGACTCCAGCCTGGTCCCAGTCACTCATCCTGTGTGCTCCTCTTTGTCTCTGCCGAGGGGGGGGTTGTATGAGAGTAAATGGTTGAGCCGACTCAGGTGAAAGCAGACCTCTTGTCTGGGGACACAAAACTGTCTGTTTATGTGTGTCTGCCTTGCTGCAAGGTCAAAAGGACATGCTGTGATCGGACACACACACACACACACACACACACACACACACACACACACTCACACACTGACATACACAGAGCCCTCTTCACTCATCCTCCAGCCCCAACAATCACCAGAGCTACCTGGGAAAGGTAATTATTTGCTCTCCTGTCTGTCTTCCAGCTATTCAGGCCTTTGAGTTGCCAGTTCTTAAAAAAAAAGAGGTAAATGGTTTGTAACTTGCCCTCAGATACATATTGCTCATACGTGTTAAAGATGTGTTAGCATTAGGGTCTTGGCATTTATGGCCTATTTTACAGCCAGTAAAAAACAAGCTGTGCTTTCATGACTCTTAAACAGTATAAACAAACACTGTTCCATAAAATCCATAATGCCCTGGAGTAATGACAAGGCATTGAGGGAAAGAATGCATCATTTTGTGTCAGTTCTTCATTTGTGTCAAATGTCCTGATGCTGAGCTAATTTCAGACAACTTTGGCATGATTTCAGGACAAAAACAAATTTACATTTTTTTTTAACATATTAAAGATTCTTTATATTCTAATATTTTTATCATGTAGTTTATTTCAAATGCCTGGTTGGTTTTATGTACTGCACAACACAATGCACAGTGACTTTTCAACACAATCTGTTTGTTTAAATAGGACACAATGCATTTAGTGCTTAAACTAAATGAATATCAAAAATAAGTTTTACTGGTCAAAAAACCTCAATGGATGAATGTGCTGCTTGGGTGGCCCCAGTGAGAATAGATCTAACTAACTCTACACAGACACCTTATTGACACAGAATGCATTACATGTTGCACACAATGCATCACCCCTTGGCCTCTCACTCACCCGTGTCGTACGGCAACTTTTTTTTAGCTTGTCTATGGCCCATGACAGAAGCCAAACAAGTGAGGTATTTCAGAACCAACTACGTAATTTGACATCCATCCAAGAGAGATAAATGCTCCATGATTGGTACATTCTCTTCTTCCTTTAGTTAATCAGGTGCAGTGAATTATACTACACACACGTCACCATGAAACATGTCCTGAGATGTTTGGTTTCTCATATTTGCCGTTACTTACAACTGGTGCATCTTTGACAGGTATTTGCAATACAATGCCAACAGTATTGGACACTATTATGTTTTAAATAATAAGCTAAAATGTCAAGCATCATATGTTTTTCTATGCCTCAAACAAAGGCTATACAATGGGTGTTTAGTTCCTTTGTCATGTATCTATCTAGAGTGTCACGGCAGGTTAGGAAAGTATCACAGCTCGGCCACTGAAAAATGAGCTAAGTGGAGCAGCTAAGAGGAGCTATTGCTTATTGCCCAAAAGCACAAGGATTGCTCCTAAACAGATCATGTGGACATTATGCTCCATATGTAACATTATCCCAACTACTGCTTTTAGCACACAAGTCTCTTCCTATTACCTTTTTATTGGTGCTCCTATTGTGTGCCATTTTCTGTTAACAGCAACCCACTTGTAATGATATAACTTGACTATTTGTGGCATACTTTAACAACAGTGTCATGTCCCCATCTTCCCTGATTTGTTTGTTATTCACCTCTTGTGTTTCCTGACCTTTTTAGGATACAATAGGAAATGAACACAACTGTGTTCATAGTCTGTTAGGGTCATCATTTTCATAATGCGGCCTGAACACTGTTCACTGGTTGCCATATTTGATTTAAAGTAAAATACTTCTGGCTTCTACAAGTCATTTTTAGTATTAGTTAGTGGTTTCTATAATTGTACTTACATGTGTGGATTCCATTATTTGACTTTTTGAAAAACTGCAGCCAAGAGCAAAGCAGACAGAGTTGTAGGCATGGCTGACGATAGAACCAGCAAAAATATTTAATTAAAGAGAAAATTAAAAAGAATATATGTTTTGTTAAAATAATGCAAAAATATTTAATTAAAGAGAAGGGCATTGGGGAGGTGTAAGAAAGTAATTTTGCCACTGACCCTCAATTTTTATACACATTTTCATTCCCAGAACAAGCCCCTCTAGCTCTCTCTGTATTTTTAGTCCCTCTGTTCTTGCTCCCATTTACTTCCCTAAACTAGCATCCGTTGGTTTTGCACTACCTGAAATACATAGGGACAGCTACACTTTCTAGATACAAATGTAGAGTAACATGTATATTACTATTTAATATAGTTGCTGAACACAGAATGAGAACACAGAGTAGGGATCTTTGAGATTGAATGGTGATATTTAAAATAATCAGATTTAAAATGAATTTTGTTGGCTTCTGTGCTGTTAGTAACCTAGAATGTAGAAGTGCATGTATATCAAAGCCAGCAGATGTAACCCCCTTCATTTGCAAGTGGTAGTTTACCATGTGTCTAGTTTACCATATTTTTAATTCCAGATTTACTTGCTTTTCGTCAGCATTCTTTGCTTTCTTGAACTACAATTTATCTGCTATAATTTAAGGCAAGTGAAAATACAGTGTGCCTTTATTTTGCAAGACACAAGTCGTCAGGAAGAGTTGTGAAAATTTGACAGGTAAAATAAGGCTCAACAGGTGGAACAGGTAAAAAGCCCTTGAGGTACTGCTGAGAATGGACCGAGCACTAAGCTGCTGCGACAGGCCGTAGGGCACTCATACAGATGAAACTGACTTACAAAGAAGTGAGACTGGTTCTTTCTAATGCTGGGAGAAAGTCGCAGATCCAGCGCTGCGTAGTAACAGCTTCCAGACAGATAGTCTGACAGCTCGGATCTTTTCTTCAGACTAGCTTTAAGCTGTTTAGTCTACAATAGACTCAAGTTCATAGGTTTAGCTTCCTTTAGTACCTGCCCCAAGAATACATCAATTTGTCAAAGAAGACATTTAAATTTAGCATTGTTCTGTGTTACTGCATGATGCAACATATGAAATTGTGTACAAAATGTTCTGGCTCCCTAAGCCCCTAAGGGAACACTCCTTTAAAGTTGTCCCCCGTAGCAGTAATGTAGCACTTGAGGTCATTAATGTACATCATGTCTGTACACAAGCAATAAGCCATGATTTCAAAGTTTGAAAATGATGGTTCAGTGTTAAGTAGTGCTCTCTGTAGGATGCTCTTGCTGCTCCAGCTCTTAATCCCACCTGCTGCGAACATGCTGCTAAATAGTGCTAAAAAGTGACTCCCTGATCTCATTAGTCTAACTGCTAATGATTCATTAGTGCCCATTGCTACTAAACCATTTACTCACCATGAGTTGTCTGCTTTACAAGAGCATACACCTTAAGCACTGTTTGTTTAAACCCCACTCTGTGTTGACTTCATTAGCAACAAGATATGTTAATTATAAATGGGCTCAAAATGACAAGACCAAGACATGATTAAGGCCAATAAAGAAATAGAATAGAATAACTTTACTGTCATTGTACATTGTACAACGAAATTGAATTGAAACCTAGTCATAGCCAGAACATTTTAGCACACTGACCTATTACAACAGTGGTCTAAACAAGCACAATTGGCTCATGGTTATGATGTCTCCCTCTTTCTAAACAGATCCTGCATGGGCCAAAACCTGTTGTGATTTGTGTGTCGTTTTCATTTAAAGTCTTGGGCAGTTCAAGACAGAGACTCTTCTTAGACACAGCTGTATTTATATAGTCTGATTTTTAACCCAATGACAAACAGGGAATAAGAAGGTCTTCTTAGAGGCTTTCAGCATCCGATGGCATGAGCAATCTGCAGTAGTAGAACACTATTTTCAACTGTGGAGGAAGCTTTGTAGTCACATCTTCACATAGCACAGTAGTCAGCAGACTGTTTGGGCCAGGAGGCGTCAGAGTCTACCCTCAGGAAGAGCTGAATTACTGATTACAAAGCCTCAGGACCATGTTATTGCTCTTTTTTTCTCGTGATTCTTCTTGACTGTCTGCATATCTTTTCCTTTCTTCTTTCCACCTCATTTTGATCTGCTGCTAGAAGGTAACCGTCTCCCTGTGCGTTTTACTTTCTTTTCTTTCGCTTTAATCACTTTGTTGCTTTTTCATGCCATGCAAGGCAGCATATTTATTCTAGATAACAGTTGGGTTTCCCCTGGCTTTGTGGCTGATGGAGGATAATTGCTCCTGCAGCGGCAGTGTGTGTGTTTATGAGTTTGTCCTCACATTTCCCTAAGTAGTTCCTGGCTGTTCTGGTTGTAGCTGGAGTGGAACACAAACAGTCTGTGTACAGGATGTGTGTGTGTGTGTGTGTGTGTGTGTGTGTGTGTGTCTTCAACAAGAGAGCAACTGTGACAATACATTTGTATATACCAGCACACATTTAATTAGGTAAATGAGGTATCTGTTAAGTTATAAAGATTTATGATGAAGCAATTGCATTTTAATTAATTTCTAAAATATATTTTGTGGTTATGCGTAATATATCAATACTGACTCTGATGGTTCCATATGATGGCCATCCCCCTGGAGCCAGGGTAGAGATGTCTGAACATTTAAAGTGTGTTTTCCATGTTATGTGATAAAACAAAAAACTTCTGTTGTAATAAACGTTATAATAATAAACTAAATAAACTTTCCTGTTTTCTGTTTGATTCCCCACAAGCAAAGCAGGTATAAGAGCATCTAAGGTCATCAGAACAATGAACAGGAGTATTATCAATTAAAAAACAGAAAAATTCAAGAGTCCCAAATACTTTAATATGAAGCAGAAGTGATGGAAGGGTCTTGGTGTTTTAGGGGTTCTCTCTACTCCCTGCATTTTATTGATGTAAATTTAAGGATATCAAAACTTAAAATGACAATATATTCCAGGAACAGTACATTAAAAGACAAACAATTTAATTTTTTTTTTTTTTTTAATCTGGGAACACATTTGAGTGTCTCCAGGATGAGATACCTTGGCTCTCTCTTACTGTCTGTCTCCTCACTGTAATCTTAAATAATTGTGTTTAGAAAACACTCAAGCTGGAAGACTTCCTCCCTTTAAGAAAAGACATGGACAAAGGAGGAAACCTGAGCTCTGTGCCATTCTTTATCTGACTCTGTCTCTCTGTTCTCTACTAGTTGTTTTTTTACATGACCTGAGTTTGATATTACCTATGATTGAACAAGATAACCATCAGCTTTCTCTTTCTTGTGTTTTAAATGTCAGCTATGCACTGCTTACGTATATTTCAAGGAAAAGTTTCAAGAACAGATCACTGCTGGATTATAAATCGACAGGAAAGCAAACAGTTGACCTTGTATGATTCTGCACGCTTAGTTTTAGGTGAAAGTAGAGGAAGCAAGTGTCTAGTTTTTCCTCAGGAAGTTAGGTCCATTTCCACTTGGCTCAGAGACACGAGAAGCATTTAATTTTTGCGTAAGCAGCGCTGGTTAAAAATAACAGAGTATATAAGCTGAGAGCAACTGAGCAGTGGAGCTCACAACACCTGCAGGAGCACACTGCAGAGACACAGTGGAGGCAGTGGAGCTTTGATTCTGATCTGATTCGAATTATTTTTAATTAGCAACTCATATAAAAAAAAAACTCAAAATTAAAAAAAAGTAAAGGCTTTATTTATACACATGCTTCTTTTTGAATTCTCTCAAAATCACAAACTGAAATCAAAGGCTTGCATTATTGCAAATATGTATTTAATGGCCATTTCTTTACTAAATTCTCCACACCAAGCAGATGTTACCAATACAATGGGTAATCCTACAGGTGGAACAACTGTGCCTTATATTTAACTTCATCTCAAATCATTAAAAATCTTGGTTGCAGAAGTTGAAATTTGGTTAAACAATACAAAACATATTGAAGTTTTTGTAAATCCTGTCTAGCCGGGAAGTACGGCATTCGGACAATAAAATAACCCAGATTAGAATGACATGTATGTTTTATAAAGTACAATGTGAGTGACTAAAGCCTTGCGCAGCACTAATGACAGCCATCCATTACCATAGCGATGACTGCAAGGAGCCGGGGGCTGCTGGACAGAGATGAGAGGGGCTCATTAGTAAGCATGTAGTTTTTTGTTGACACCAAGATTAGCAGGTTGTTTCGATGGTCTTGGGAATGAGCCACCGTTTCACACTTTTCTGTTTGTGCTAAACGCGCAAGGATCAAGTCGAGACAAACTAATGAATTGTCAAGTTTTGTGCGTGTTTGAGGAACCCCAGACGAAACTATTAAGTATAGTAGAAGTAGCAGTCTTTGGTATAAAGTCCTGCACCAAAAATTGATCGGGTTGGCACTCATTAAACATGTCAGAAGATATACTTGTGATGTTTTAAGTGCACGCCACCAGTGTTGTCGTGTCGCCCCCTGCATATGCCTCTGGGGAAACGTCCACATTCCCATGAGAGATAAGGTGCCTAAATCGAGGCAGAAATAATAATAAAAAAAAAACACTCACGCACACGTACATGATGGATTTGAATATGGATTTTGAGAGAAATTAAATCAAAATGGAGATGCATCACGAAACCATTAAATAAACGCTGTGCTGAAGTTGAGTAGCCTAGCCTGCTGCAAAAAAGATAGAACGCGTGTTTAAGTCAAAGTAGTAACATTTATTGTGAGTTGTGAACAAAGTGTATGATTTAGATTCATTTTAGAGTGATAATTTACCTGTTTGACGCATGGGAATGTTTATTTTTTGCTGGTTGCCTTGGGGGATGTGTGAGCTGCAGGGGGGTGTAGCCACGCCTCGCGTCCTGTCGAGAGTTGGAGGCATATAAGAGGCTCTCTTCACTCACATCCTGAATCCTGAAGCACACCTCAGCTGTCACCAAAGAACTCTTTCTTATGTATGGACTGAACGTGTCTAAATACATTTCTTCTCTCTGAAGACGCACGGGTTATTTTTCAAGTTTGAATTTGAACACTGAGCATGGCTGCGGCTGAAGCGCTGATGCCTTCTACAGCAGCTTTCCCAGGTGTACGAGCTTTGGAAAGAGCGCACTTTGACGAAGTAAGTAATGTTTGGAAATAAGCGGTTAAAAGCTAGAAAGATGCTGTAAAAGACGTGGCGCTACATGGTTTTGACTGCTTTAACTGACTGTTTCCTTGTCCCAATTACAGCTGGCTAAGATGGACGAATGTGTGCGCAGCCACGCAACAAGTGACAACTCGCTAATCGAAGTGGAGTTTAGCATCGTGCAATCCCCCGCAGTGGCGCCTAAAGAAGACGACGACCTGGGGAAGCTATTAGACCTCGAGTTTATTTTGTCAAACACCATCGGCTCTGAAGTTATGAGCAACAACAACCACAACGACGGCAGTATTTCTCCTCCACAGTGCGCGTATTCCCTGCCCGACTCTCCGGACAGCTGCAGTGGGGCATCTGTCTCAGACTGCCCCGACCACTCTACGCCTCACCTGGCCGCGCAAAACTACCAGTGCTTCTCGGACGCCCCCGTGCGGAGTCTGATGGCCGAGCTGCTCACACCTGAGATGAACTACTCAACGGGAGAGACTTCACCAGGTAAAACAAGAGAGTACACCGAACTGCGTGCGTCCACTGTGCATGCGCTTGGATACAAAGTCAAAACAGAGCCTATGGGGCAGTCTTGTATGATGGCCTCTGAAGGGGACTATATGGGACAGTGCCAAATGCGCGCAGCTCCTTTCCACCAAACTCCAATTCAAGTGCCTTTCAGCGCAATTCATGGCCGCACTGACTGCCATTTACAGCAGATGAACCCTACTCCTCACCACCATCAGCATCCTTTCCATGGCCAGTACATGAACGCGCACTACCCCCCGCAGTTCCACCACCATCACCAACCAGTGCCTCAGTATCCCGGACAGTACGGTGTGCACAGGGAGCAGCAGCCTGGTGTCATGCTTACTCCGCCATCGTCCCCGTCCATGATGGAGTTTTACGCGCAGGATGACGGCGCAGGGCCCATCAAGCAGAAGAGGGGGCGTAGGTCGTGGGCCAGAAAACGTGCCGCTACTCACAACTGCGAGTTTCCAGGCTGTGGGAAAACATACACGAAGAGTTCCCACCTAAAGGCTCATATGAGGACGCACACAGGTGAGAGCAACGTTTAAAGTGACATCCTTAATCGTGTTTTAAAAGTTTTTAAATATATTATCATCGTCGAGGATGTACAGAATCTAAATGTCATGTCTTCTTTCAGGTGAAAAGCCATATCACTGTAACTGGGAAGGCTGCGGATGGAAGTTCGCCAGGTCAGACGAGCTCACGCGTCACTTCCGGAAGCACACCGGGCATCGACCCTTCCAGTGCCATTTGTGTGAGCGCGCGTTTTCCCGCTCTGACCACCTGGCTCTGCACATGAAGCGCCACATGTAGATACCCACGCCACACTCGTGGAAGTCTAGCACTCTTGGACAGTTTGTGCCTGTGCTCCAAGTCGGTGTATATATGTAAAACTGGACAATATTGGGGCATTTACGGCCCCTACAGCACTATAGTTAGCTGTGATGATTTGTGTTAAGTGCCTCAAGGAACACTGAACTGTACATAGCATATCTGAAAAGATCTTAGTTAAATTATATTGTTTAGTATTTAAGCCATTTCTCACTCTCACTGACATAAATTATTGGTAGTGCCTCAACAGAAAAGCGTGATGCTGAAATGAAAAGCTCATAGTGGGCAGGACCCAGAATGTTGTGCATATGTAAATACATATTTTTGTATTGTTTACATCTTTGATACTATTGACATCAGGGTTTTCAGGCAGGTTCTTTATACACATTCATAGTGTTTTTATTTCTGAATGTTCTTACGCAAATATGACAGATACACACATATTTGTGTTGACATCACTACAGCAGGTTGTAACTTAGCCTTCTCTAAAACCAAATGTCATTTATGTGCCTTTGAAAGATTGTCTGGTTTTATAAATGAAGAAAGCCTCTGCCTTGAAATGCCAACTGTACTTGAACTCAAATGTGTCATTTTGCCTGAACTTACAGATGTTTTATGAGAAAATAAAAGTACTTTTTTAACAATATAGCCTACCTGTGTCTGCAAATTATTCATTATTGCTGCCTTTTAAGTAGTATACTACGGAGAAAACAAGCTCAATAAGCATTTGTGTATGTTCACCTATGCATACATTATCAGAAATAAATGATACTTAATTATTTACTTTTTGACCCCTTAAGGAGCACTCAGTATTTACAGCGTTGTGTTTCTATATGAAATTATGGCGGTGTTTAGCCCAGACTTCACAGTAGCGTTTAAACTACTGATGAAAGGCTGCCCTCTTCTGTTAAACTGAAGTTATTACATCCTCTAAATTACTTGCCGAAACTACTAAACGGTCAGTGTGGTTTTCTCTATTAAAATAGATTAAATGCAACAACGCAAAATAATGCATAAAAACACAAGTCAGTCTGTTTTCTACAAGTCAAGCTCTCTCTGAGTAATGTTGCTCACTTTTTACGTGTTTCATTCATGTCTCTTGGCGATGGCGTGATAAAGTACGCTTTCTTTTTGTTATATGTTGGTTCTTACTTGATTATGGGTAATGTAACATGTGTTTTATATTCCCATTTGATCAGCTTAATTCACTTTGTTAGTTAGGTTGATACTATTTTACAATGGAAATGCTCA
Organism: Rhyacichthys aspro; assembly: GCA_036850595.1. Classification (NCBI taxonomy): domain Eukaryota; kingdom Metazoa; phylum Chordata; class Actinopteri; order Gobiiformes; family Rhyacichthyidae; genus Rhyacichthys; species Rhyacichthys aspro. Next base: position 9,180,902 of record CM072164.1, read on the forward strand.
GAATCAAGAATGGTGGTAGCTTTCCAGTCTTAGTAGCTTCTTTGTACGATCAGATGGCCGAAGTGTTTTTCGCATGTCATGTTATAAATTGTCCACTAGATGTCCTCTTTGTCCTAATTACTGCTGTTCTCACTCTGGTGGCTGCTACATGTCCCTCAGTTTAGTGACTGTTTAGTGGTTCTTACTAACTGCTATTAACACAAAGAACATCTTTGGATGTTGGTCTCACTATATCGACTTTGATTTGACAGTTGGTGTGTTAAGACTCAGACAGGTAGCTTTTATTTGTAGGTCATGGTAAAACAGCAGCTGACCACCTTAATAACACATACCCACTAACTACTAACTTGACTGTAGTTTGCTTGTCCTGCTATTAAAATCATTTTATGATTATATTTAACCTTTTTAGCTCACATTTGTGTTGGAGCCCAGATCAGAAGCAATTTTACTGAGCCATTTTGGGATGAATAGGAAGTGTATTGACATTAAATTTTTGGCTGAAAATGTGTGACCCTCACAAGCTCTCAACAGACAAACAGCTACTGCACAGAATCAGACTGTTAGGAGGTATGTGATTTGTCAGCCATGTAAGTAAATGGACATGACTAGACTCCTAGAATCTTTTAGTTTAATATAGGCTTTCAAAGAGTTTTCCATATAACCTTCATTCACTCACCACAAAATTCCTATGCATGAGTATCTGTAAGTATATCTGCACAATTTTCTGTCCTGTACATCTAGTATTCATGTGTAAAGGCTAGGCATGATTATCAAATGTATTGGCCTTGCATGATGACTCATTACAGGTCAATGGCTTTTAGCACTTAGCACCTGCTTAAACATTCATAGCCTAATGGCAATGCTAAACACTAACTTTCCACCTCAAAATGGTACATTTGCATATACTTTACAAACAGTAAAATAGTTTGTTTTTACAGTGTTTTGTTTTTGTTATAAAATGGATGGATGGCATTTTAAAGATGGAACAGTTTTCTGTTCTGTTGAAAACAGCATTTGGAAAAATGCCAAAGTGAATCGGTGTGTCATTTAGCATAGCACAATGGAGCCTGGTTACACTAAGCAGTCTGCACAGTATGTAGGCAACATAAGCAGAGAAGTGTATAACAAAACAGGACAGAAAGCATAACTTTGTGTCTGATTTCTTGAGTGTCTGTAATTAAAATGATCACTCAGATTTTTTAATTGTCAGATTGTGATGATTGTCTTTAAACCAGTCATAGATTTTTAATAAAGATTTAGAATGGGAACGTGTGAAAACTATCCAGATTCTGTGATTTTCCAGTGCATGTGGACAGTATCCTGTATGTGTGTTGCCAGGGAGGCAGAGCTATGTGGGCTGTGTGTAGTGGTGTTTACTTAACCCAAGGGATTCTGGGTCTTATCACTTGTCACAGGGTCAGAAGTCAAAATGTATACATGCATTTGGGTAAAAATGGTTGAAAACAGTCCGTCTGAAAAGTGTTAATCAATAATCAGTTTGATCACAGTGCATAAGTAAAATAAAGTGTTACTAACTTGCCTCGTCTTTGCTAAACACGGCTTCTTCAAACCAAATGCATTTCATTTATTATCAGAGTGTAATTAAAACCATTTTGTCGACTTTCATCACATAATACAGAATGTTGAATAACCATAGCCTATGGCATATTTTTTGAATGGAAGCTCCCAGTTCTCCCAGTGTTATTATTGATAGCATAGGTAAATATTCAAATTACTTTAAAAGCTCAGGAAAATGAATCATGTAATGTATCCTTTGTTTGAATTGTTTTTTTTGTTTTGTTAGTATGTGTAGCCTAACTGGGTGGATATTGCTCCGGTAGTTTCCATTCTAGGACTGTATTACAAATGTATTCTTCCTGAGGTCTTTGAAGCCCATCTCCCTCCAGTCAGTGCAGCTGCCCATCACTGCGCCTGCATGCCCGCCTGCTCTGCCTCTGTGTCCCCACAACCGTAACAGACCTCGCTGCACACGCAAGGTAAACTCACATCTGCATGCCAAAACCTCTGGATCATCCATAGCGTGGCTTCATCTGTCATTCGCCTCTCACCCTTAAGCCCAGCGGTATTGATACACGTACGATTCTTCCATTCATCTCCGGCGCTACGCCAAAGCCTCAGTACCACACCTGTCTAGACGAGTTGATTGTACTGTGGTAAATGAACAAACAAGGCTGCATATCTGAAACAGATAATATGGTGTCAGTGCTTTTATTTGAACGGTTCAACTAATGTGTAAGCCCAGGTCTCTGTGAGAAAGGACTGACTGCGGAATGCTTTGTGCCGCTGCGCGCAGCCTTTAACAATAGAAACCCAGTCATCCTTCGGCTGAACACGTGCAGCTCACTTTTTACACTTACGCACTTACTGCGTTCAAAAACAGCACCCTTAAGTATTAATGCACTATAAATTAAATCGTATCATCGGATACATTATCAGAGTTTAATAATAAAAATACATCAGTTAAATAATTAGCAGCTGGTAATTAGATAAAAACAGGAGTTATATTATTATATATTTTCTGTAAAGTTAGCTAAAGCTCGCAGCTCGTCCAGTGGCTGTTGGCGCAAGTGTTTTTGACAGATTGTGCGTCTCGACAGAAAGCTTCCACATGCTTCTACCCCCCGCCTGAGGAGGACTTAGGAGGGGCTTAAAAAGAGTCGCTGTCCGGCTGTGACCGAAGAGGGAAGAAAAGACAGAGGTGATGCAACCCTTAATAACCTTATGTTGGTAGAAACGCTTGACCACGAAGGCTCACCTCTGGCGGTAAGATTATCAATCTTTATGAGTAGCACAGCAGGCTGGAGTAGTGTTAGGACTTAAGTTTGAAGTAACCATTTGTAGCTTTAAGACGCGACCACAACATGTTAACTTTAGTCGTTTGAAGGAAAACCTTGTTGGACTGTATTAGATTACATATCCCCAAAGAAGAACCATTCAACAAGTTGTGGAAGTGCCAGTCTTAGGTACAGTTATAAATCTAGAAGCAGGACTATGCGTAAAGACAGAGCGTTGTAAGGATGTAGTAAAGGATATTCAAACTGAGCTGGATGGTTGAAACACGTGGCACTGGATGAGGTCCCTTGATGTGAAGTCCCCAGTAGGAGGCTACAGCAGTGGGGACAAGGTGGACATGACAGGGCTGGATCCGAAACATTGTCATAATTAGTTCTCTTGAGCAATTTGGACTTTTGAGTCAAATTGTAATGGTCTAACTTATAAGAAATGATCAAATAAGAGTGGTACAGACTGCCTAACACAATGAAAGACATCAGATTTATGCTCTTTACATTTGAATTCAAACCACCTCCTTTTAGTTTTTTTCTACACAAAGTAAATTGTAGCAGCTAATGGTGACAATCACTTTTTCCCTGTTAATGTGTTTCAGGTGTAAATGTCAAAAACACACAGCAATATATCATTGTGCATTAGTCGAGGTGGAAAGGGGCCTGATGTAAAAGTGGCCAGAATGTTGTGGGATATATTTATTCATTATATATAGATTTTTATTTTGGAAAAAAAAGTTGAGGGGTATTGCTGCAAAACAACCAAAGTGGTTCATGGATTGAGTGGTAGAAATAGGGTATGTAAATAGAAGCCGTAAATGTATCAGTGGCCTCTCTAGCATATGCACACACCACCCCCATCACATAGCCTGATCCACATACAAGAGCCTCTTTCATTCATTCATTCTTGAGAAGTTGCTTACCTTGTGGAGAACTTACAAAATATACAGTAATGTGGTCCCACTAAATCCTGACAGTTTATTTCAACTCATATCAGCTCTTCTCGTAGCTTGTTTTAGTTTTAACAGTAGAGTAGAGTATGAGGACGGACATGTTTGTACTTTTGAAAGTAATGATCATCTTCTGTAGATGTCAAGAATATTTCTGTTTTCATACATGTTTCAGTGTCTAAACTATCATGTGGATGAGCTGGTTTGACAGATCAGAGTTTTCCTGAAGCACATAAACACCTTGACTACTACTACTATGCCATTGACATATAGCCTGTGAAGAAAAGAACCTGTGCTATGAGTTGAACTAATGTGGCTCATTTGTGTTGGACCCCAGATCAGAGGATTTTGTAGGCAATACTTGATGTAAAAAGTGTATATATTACTGATAACAGCATACTTTTTGAATCCCATAACGAACGTGCCTGCCAATGGCTCTGACGTTCACTGTCTAAAGGCTGTGTATCACTAGACACTATCCATTTATCTCTCTTTTAAAAAATGATGCGCAGAAGTGAAACTCTAAATCAGCAGTGACCTGTAAAGAAGAATCAAGAGAAGAGTAATTAAAGTTCAATAGTGGGAACTGTGTTCAAAGTGGGAAGTATTCATGTATTTATATTAATTTGTTTTCCTTAACGGAGGTCTATAAGCATAAATATTTTTTAGACAACATAATTTCTCATACGTACCAGTTACATCATCATTTGTCTGTGAGGAAATGACTATATCCTTTCTCTATGCCATTGCCCTATTGTAAAATATATTTTTAGTTGTGGTTATATCACTGGGTTTTGAACTGAAGCCAAAGCCTAGCTATTTGGTGCTTTCACAAGTTTCCTCTGAAGTTATCTTGCGACTATGTGGAGGCTCTCTATCACGACAGAACAGAGCTTCAGTCCTAATCATACTCCAGCATATTGCCATTACTGATAATAGACACAGCTGCTTTCCAGGACTAGTCTTAAAGAGCTTCCAAATGTGAGTAAAACATACAGCAACATTCTGTCTTAAATCTCCTATTTGTAAAAGCAAGGCTTAAGCAACTCTGATCCATCATCATCAGTTAAGGCACTCCCAGTGTTTCTAAAAATTGGGGCCAACAAGGAAATAGTTAATATGTAACAAGCCATCCTTGTATTTTTATGACCTTATGAACCAATGGGGACAAGATGCCTGACCTTGAAATCTAATCAGCTTAAACTCATTTGCCGTTAGGTTATGTTTAATTTACGTCTACAAAGCCAAATGTTATTAAGCTTTATAGTCTCTCTCTTTAAACTAAGACTTGCATTATTTTGAAACAGAAGTGAACTATAAAGGCATCACATAGACACTATAGACAGCCAGGCATCACAGTCTAACTTTGATGCAACCTTTTCCTCCTGAGGTTGCTTCATAGACTCACCCCACTCAGGTCAAGCTGGGTATATATACGAATAGAGCCAGTTAAACACTACATACAGACTAGGTTGTTACTGCTGAGCTGATCATTGCTTGATGTACATGTTTTTGTTTGTTTTTTGTTTTCCTCGTCAGACCTTATAGCATGTGTGCTAAGAGTTTTTAACCCAGTTTTGTTTCATGTCATCTTTTCATCACAGTGCAGCCTGCTGTGTATGATGAATGCCTTGGGGGTTTTCTTAGTCTCAGCCTCCTGTGTTTGTGTGTATGACACTGAATAGTGGCTATATTTGGCCACCCTTCCCCATTTGCTGGAGGTCTTTTACAAGACTATTTAGCTTTTAATTTAGAGATGCAGTCATGGAAACAGATCAAGGGAACACCAACCCATCAGTCCTGAGATACACTTGTCACTAGATGACAGATACATGAAATTATGTTGACAATTCTCGTCAGAAAGATAAAATACAGTACAATAAAATGGAATACATGTACTAACATGTGGACTATGCAAAACAAAAAACAGTCTACATATCAAGACTTTTTCTTATTATGATTGCATTTGAAATGTATATACCTAGAATTACAGATACAAGATTATTCTAATTTGTCAAGTGCTGCTAAATTCAGCCTGTTTTGGAGTGTTCTTTTCCAGTTTGGCTTTCATACAGAGGTAGTCACTGGGAAGTCTAAACGTTCCCCTAACAGTTAATCTCTTTACACAAAAGGCCACTTTGTTATTGCAGCTGCTTTGCTACAAAATGCAAATCTGTGAGTAACTGTTCTCTAAGTTGAATTCCAAAAAGTTTCTTAAAGGTAGAAGTTTTTTGCACCTGTTGATGCCACTGTCCATTATCTGGGGAAAGGGAATCTTTCCAGGATGTTGGTCATGTTCAAAGACTGTAGAATTGTTTTCAATGTGGCCAAAGGGGACAAATAACTAAAACTGTTGCCTAACCCACCATCCCACCCCCACCCCCCCACCCCCCTCCACCCCTTTCTGCTTGTCACATGTTCTTTTCACAGCATAGAAAAGTTCCTGGATTAGGGCAGAATTAACACAAAGCAGCGACGCCACTCCAGCTACACTCCCAAACAACAGAGACGAGGCAGAGGAGGACTGCAACACGACAGGGTGAAGACACTCAAGTGAACACATCTTCGAAAAGTTCACACTGCAGAGAACAACAGCACCATCCCAAAGAGAGACAGAAGCAGCTAGGGCGGCAGAGTGGCAGAGGATCTTCAGCGTCAAGGTCCTGAAGGATGGAAGAGAAGCAGTTTCCCGGGATCCTGGTAAGTTTGCCTCTCATTCAGTGATCACTCACTCTGTCACACACAAGGCATTATCCAGGCCATTAAATGGATACCGAAAAAGATGTTACACACAGTTGCAGTAAAATCTATGTGTACATGATGGGATGCAGCTCCAAGGCCAGCGGTTAAGCACTTGCATGTCATCTTAAACCCTTTCCAAAACTAATCTCAAAATACCTAAATCAAAAGCTGTGAATACCTACAGTTTCTCTCAGCGCTGAAAGCAAAGCATCTCTCCAACTTTATCTTATTTTGTTATCCATTTTAAAAGCAAAAACTTGACTTCTAACTTTCTAATAGTGTTACTTAACCCACAAACTTTCTTTATGTTTTAAGTGTTTTTGGGCTGCCATGATGGGGCCAAGAGGTAAATGTGTCAGTGGCCATCCTGGGCTGTGGGTGAACTTTTCAATAGAGGTCTTATGTCATTGGCAGTCAGGTCACTTCTTACTTCTCTTGCTCCACAGACCAAGACTTTCTGTCCTTCTCGAGACAGTGATAAACACAAACTCAGAAGTGTTGTTGAGAAATTGCGGAAATTCTCTGACATTCTTGCTTGTTTGAAGTCTCTACTTTCTTTTGAATGGTATTTTTCTGCAATGTCCTTTCCTTGTTAGAAAGCAGTGTCTGATCCAAAGAGAAGACATTTTCTCTCATCTGCTTGTGCCTTTCAAGAAGGAAAACCATTTGAAGATATTTGATAGATAGAGATTTGCTCCTTGGTGTTTTCTGTCTGTTATCTGTCGTTTGAGTTTGCCAATCAAATTTTTGCATATCAAACTGCTTACAGAGTTTTGTTCATTTAGATAGCTATAATGGATTCAATATTGTATACCTGGTGTGACAAAAACATCGGTTGTGTGTGTTTTATGTTCGTACCATCTTAAGCATAAAGATCTTAGAATGAGAATGAAATGTGTATAGGTTGTCATTACCACCTTCAGACACTAGAGGCCTACAGGGCACCAACTAAGTTGTATGTACATGAACTGGTACTACTGAGTGCAATCTGAACTCACGGTATACCACTCAATTAGAACAGTAAATGACTCATTAAGCAAACCCCACTAAATTTATTATCAAAGTTATTGTGAAATTATCTTAGAAACTTAGAAGCAATATAAAAAATAAGTAAAAAATTATTGGGCCAGTGGTAATATTAACCAATATTATCTTATCCTCATTTAAGTGCTCCTCATTTTAGTGAATGTAGAGAGAAGTTAAAAGGGATGGGGCCTCATTTTAACTGCAGAAAGTAGGACAGTGGTCAAAGTGTAACTTGTACACATCTTATCTATGAAGGTACACATGCACAGAGCCGCTAGATTATACAAAGTAAACCCCTTGTTTGGTGACAGTGGGTTGTGCACACTTATTACACACAACTGTGCTCTTTAGATAGTTCTGTTCTCGTGGCTGGGACCATTGTCTCCAGTGGTGACTTGCAGTGATGTCACTGCTGGTTCAGAAACTTGAAAAACAAAGGGAAAAAGTGACAGACAATTCCAGTTCATCTGAAAACACAGCATATGTGACGCTAGCTCACATCTTTATCTGCTATTACATCTGATGCTACTTACGCTTACTTACACTGCTTATTCTCATTTTCATTCACATCATAAATCTCTTGTTTTACTTTCTTCTGTCTCTTGGTTTTCTCCAAACTCGTTGAATTTATTCATACAGGGCCAGATGGCCAGGTGGATGGAGCCATCTCCCTAAATCTTGTCTTACACAAGGCACCCGCTTCCTGCTACCGTTTGGCCTGACTGGTAGCCTTCAGCCAGAAGTTTTCTATCCAAACTTAATTCTCCAGCCCATTCACGGCTTTCAAAGGGAGTCCCATCTCGTTAATCTTTCTGCGACGTTGCGTCTGCCCTCAGAGCTACCACTTCCCCTCAACAGATGAGCAGATGGTGCTCTGGCACAAGCCTTACTGGACCCATCACTGTCTTTTGTCTAAACTCCACAGTAACTTTGTACTGCCTGTCTTTAAAATGTCTGCAGTTAGGATGTATGTTTAGGGATGTGAGTCAGGGGCGGAGAGGGAGGAGGAAAAGGAGGAGTTGTATTCATGTGTCTGGCTGGCTCTCAGTCTCCATCAAGACCAGATGGAGGAAAAGGTAATCGAAGACTCCCTTTTGATCAGAGCATTGTCAAGTTAGCCTTTTGATTTGGATCCAAAACTTGTCGGATGTTTGTGTTGAGGTAATATGTTGATTTATTTTGTCACTCAGGGAAGAAACCTTAAAGTGGTAATGTCTAACTTATATGTTTACTCATTAAATATAAAGTAATAACCAATTATAAACAATACTTTTGACTTAGCAGCTTAGGAAGCTGAATTTAAAGGCAATTCAATTATGTTTACTATTGAATGGAACACACTGCAAGCACGTCTCAACAGTTTTGGTATGTTGTCTGTGTCAAAGAAATGCTGTTTGTAAATGAAGTTATTACAGCCACATAGATTTCCCGTATGACTGTACTGTATGATTGTGTATGTGCACATAACATATCCCAGGAGTTATGTTGTTAATGTGTGCTGCAGGCTGTGAAGTGGAAACTAAATAGAAAGAAATAGTGACTACCATCAGCACAGCCTCCCTGAGGTCAGGACACATACACAGATAGAAACATATCTGTAGGCGGCACATAGTACTGTTAAATAGCAAATGCTCAAATGTTGCATAGGTAGCATTAGTGGATGAACAAATTCAGCACATCTTTATCCATTTTATCAATTTAGTACTGTCTTATATAAATACTCATACTCAATATGACTACTAGTGGTATTGGTGCGTACACTCACTGCTATGAAAAAAATCTCCAATCATTAACTTTCTGAAAACTATTATATTCGTGAAATGAGTTTTTCTTTATTTCAAGCACAATTCCCATCTAATCCTCTCATTTTCTCCTCATAATATTCATATTACAGGTGAACTGACACTTAGTGTATGTGTCTATGCTTATGTAAGAAACATACTGAGTTGCCAGTCAGCCATTTGAGTTAACAGCATTGTACATCAACCATGTTGTCTGCCTTTGGGGCGAACAGCCAACAAACAGATGTGAACTAAGAGAATATGCTATGAGGGCAGGTGGGGGAGAAGAGTCGGGCTTTCTTTCTGATTCTGAATTCATCCACTGGATGACCAGCTGGGTTAAAAGAAAGGGGGAAAAAAAACAAGCAGCCGTACAGGGAGCAGGCAGTACCCAAGGTCAGTTTAACTGCAGCCACTGTGGCGAATGTACAATCAAGGGACAAGGGCCACAAATGCCAAACACGTCCACTGCTGGGCACTCTTTAAAAGGTAACCCACTACCAACCAACCCCCTGTGTATTTTTATGTACACACACAAAAAGCGGCTGAAAATTTTGGTTTACTGATTTTCCTCCTGTCCCTTCTTTTTATGGTTTAATGGCTCTCTCTCTTTACAACTTCACTAAAAAGACATGTAAACTTCCTCTCCCATTTTCTGAAGTGGCTGAAATTATGGACAGGGCTCTGACACTCAGTTAACACTTCACAGCCCTTAAATCTTCTCCAGTTTCTTTTGGTGTTATTATATTCTTAAATGCTTTCCAATTGAACCCTTTTCAAAGGCCTCTCGGAACTATATTTAGGTAATTTGTTGCGCTTGAACCCAGCTTCTGTGTATGTGATTGTTGAATGGCAGTTATAACCCTGGGATGAGGGGGGGTCTGCTTTTCTCAGGGCCAGACAGCCCTTTCCTGCTTGAATCCACGCCGCCCCACTGTTATTTATCACTTTTCTTCCTTTTCTCAATGTGCCCTGCAATTTCTACTAAGAGATCTGCACAACTGCCAGACACATTTTCAGCCTAATTGCTTTCCATGTTTTAAACTTAATGAGTAGAAAATTATGTTGATTTTACATAAACATGGACTGATATCACAAATCTAGGTGAAGCAATGCTGGGAAGCAGCTGATATTTGGAAAATAATATCACAGAAAACCTGGGTCTTATACAAACTAAAACACTTAATACCAAAGGGCTTCCAAATGGCTCCAAAGGCAGCTGTCACTTATTTTATTTGACAGTTATTAGATAACAATAATTGACCACTCCTTTTTTTGCAAATAAAATTGCAAAATTCACTATTCTTATCAGTTGCACTGTATATTTTGTATACCAGGCATTTTTATGCAGCTCATTGAAAACAATAATTGTGATTAAAAGAATGATTATGTGAGGAAACTTTACAAGTCAACACATAAATCACAGCTCAACGTGTTAGGATTTTATACCTTAACTTAACTTACTAAAGCAGTTATTGGTTTTTAATACTTATTCATTACACCTTTCGTCTATTTATATATTTTGTACAAGTTAAATGCAATTTTATTATGCATATTTTCAGTTTATAGTTTGATGTACGTCCTATCTCTTGATTAGTACTTTTTTTGTTGCCCTTACTCTCGTATCTCATAAACAGTGACTTATGCCACGTGAGGCCAACTTCAGTCACATGTCCCTCACTTTCATCCCCAGCAAAGGTCCCATATGTTTGTCAAAATGTGTATGTTGTGTGCTTTTTCCAGCCTGATTTGTTCCCATGCCTTCTCTCCAATGAGCCCCGCTCTCCCCGGGGGTCCGAGCCCAAGCCTCACGCTATTTATACAGACCGAACAGCTGGGGCCCTCCCAGCCAAAGCAGTGATGGGTCGGGGGAAGGGGAGAGAAATTATCATGGAAACTTCAGGTTAAACCAAGCGTTTGAAATGTCTCTATGTTCACTCTTTTTTTCAGTCTCTTGTCTTCTTTTACGTCATTTGTCTCATCTCTCCTGGGTGTGCAGAGTGGCCAGGTCAGGTCAGCCGAAGCAATGGACAAAACATTTCTCACTGATTTGAATCCTCTGTGGCATCCCATTTTTCTTAGATTTTTCTTTGTCATTTCTTTGCAACTGTCGCTTTTTACCCCTCTTGAACACACTTCATCTCCCCAGCTCCAATTAAAGAGCTGGCCTTTTTACAACTGAACAAGAAAGCTTGATTTTCTCTCCAGCAGTGATTCAACACATCTTATCCTTTTGTTGCGCCGGACAAAGCCAACCTGCTGTTGCAAAACTGAGCTTTTTGTGCTTCGTTCCCTTTATTCTGCTCTATTGCTCCTGTGGTGACTGTCCTATTGTGAACTACTACAGCCCGTCACTGCTGTTCCCTCTAGTTACTCTCCCCTGTCTATCGCTCACTTCTCAGACTAGATCTTCTCTTGGTCGCTTTACTGTCCACTCTTGCAACCTTTGAACATCTCAGGAGGGAAGGGGAACTCTCTGCAGCTTATCGATGCTGCCGTCACTTTAAGGCCCTGTTCACAGTCAGACGCCCCATCATAGGCATGCTGAGCTAATGAGAGTTGAATACATATTAACCTAATTGCTGAAAGGGACAGATATATAGATTGAGGGTGATGTAAAAAGCCAAGACATGTTTCCTGGCTGTCTGTGAAATTAGCCTTTCATTGTGAAAGCAGGTTGATTCATGGGCATTAGTGGACATGGATTCATGCTGTGAGACAGGCGGCTGTATGAAACCTTTAAATTTGATGTGTCTCTAATGGGCTGCATGAGATATATGTGATATATTAGTATGTGACATATTAGGGCACATAGTTGTTTGGATCTGGTAAGTTTGTTGTTTCTCTGTAACCTATTGACTGAAAATGAATAGCACAGCCATGTGATTTTGTGTTACTTTGTGTTGGTATCTTAATGCATATGTTATGCTCTATTACAGCAAACTAAGTGTAACATGTATGGTTTACCATTTTGTTATTGTTTTCATGATTTGGACTGACACTGGACTCAAGTTTTGAACTTTTAGCCTCTTGCAGGTGTAGCATTTACCAATAATATACATTCATCAAGAGTGACTACTTTGTGAAGACAGTCGCACATACTATGAAATGATGAAATATGAGTATGAAGATGTTGGCATATGTGGTAGCTAACATCAGAACAGATCAGATCTATACTGAAAATAAAAATCAATCCTTGGTCTAACTTAAAAATTTTGTGGTAATTATTTACAAGAAGTGTTTGTCATTGGCTCAGTGTAAAATAGAATTAGTCTAATTTGTAATTTCCAACTTCAAATAAGTTTTTTTTCTGTAGGTTGGTTTGACTGAAGGATTGTACATTGACTCAAAATAAAAAATAAAAAAGCATTATATTTTTTAGTAAAAGTAACTTATTATTTAAGTTTTTGTGTCTCCCAAATTAATTGGAAATGCATTTAGGTTTTTAATTGAGTTTTATTAAAGTACTTTAAAGATAAAAAGTGAAATGATGTTGCCAACAAGGATGCCAGTAGGAGTGATCAGATCTGTTCTAACCTTCTAATGTGTCTCATCTAGTCTCTCAGCAAATCAAATGCTTTGTGATGCATGCTCATGATGTGATTTATTTTAGTCCTAAAACACACAATGATCTTTGTTGCTAGCGCTTAAATATGTACTGAATGAATGCATTTTGGTCTCCATTTGGTTACCTTGACTTTGAAGACACTTGCCTTGTTGAGTTCAATTGTATTCCCATCAAAATATTAGTAGATAAATTAATAAGTATCAAAAATATAAAACAGTAATACAAAATAGATATTTAACATATCATCATTGTTAGCATATGTATTTTTTTTAATAAATAGTGCATTATCAACAAAGCATTGTTAATAGTTATATTAAGTTGATAACTAATTTCAGCATGATAAAAGTGTAGCGACTGTTGAATTATGAAATGCCACAATGAATTAACTTAAAACTCTACTTATGTATACCCCAAAAATAAAAGAAAGAAACAGCCACAGCTGCTTTCCTGAGCTTGGATTTATATAATATTGACACACAGAGATGGGCAAACACACACACACACACACACACACACACACACACAGCACATTAATTTATTATTCTTGGTGGTTTTTGTGTTGGCATTGAATTTGCAAGAAGGTGCAGTCCTGCTACACCAGCATTTGCAGTATGCTGTACACACAATGGCACAGGCATTTTCTTAGAAAATGTGATGTTTCACACAATAAGCTCTGTGCCATGGCATTTAGGCATTAATGCAGAATCGTGCTTTTGCCTCCACATACACAGTTGCCTCCACAGATGTAAACTCATTTTGCACAGATCACCTCCAATGTGATTGGCTAATGTGCATTATGTTGCGTGTTTCATATTACACATTGTTACTGGGGGATTTAGATAATGATCATGTCCTTTGCTTTGTTTTCCTGGTTGTGATAAAATTGCAAAAATCTAAAGCATAGCTGATCGCTGAAAACTGACCAAACTGCCAATAACTGTTGAGTGTTTGTGGAGCTTTAATTGTTATAATGTCATCAGAACTGAATTGAAACCTTCTACAGAATAGTCTGTCTATGCAAAAGTGTCAACATGTGTGAGGATTTGTGGGGGGCACTTGTTTTTAGTGCTTCCTCTCAGCACACTGAATAGAGTGGGTATATGGTAACGAACCTTTTATGAGATCCCCTGTGAGATTCTAATCCTCTGAATTGACAGACAAATGAATAGCATCCTGTCTGCGTAGGTTGTCTCGTGTTAAACATAACTGGAGGGCCCCTACTCAAGCAGCAGGGGCCTTTGTCCACGGCCATCAAAAAACCATTAGGCAAAGAGCCAATTGCCTGTCGACTTTTGACAGTACTTGCACAACGTACTGTCAGAGCTCTGACACTGAGTGACAAACTGAAAGACTTCTCTTTCGTTTTTGTTGATCCATCAATTGAGATGTATTGTGATGCACTTATATTTACGTAAACTTCCAGGCTTTCTCATCGTTCTTTGTGTAGTGGGCAGCCATTAGCCATATGGTGGTAAACAGGCACAACAATATGCGCAACAAACAGAGGCGCAGGAGAGAAGCGCTTGAATCTGAAAGGGTGTAACTCATGAACATGTTGCGGACGACGCAAAGAAGGAGGGTCTTGGCTTAGCTGCTCTCAGTGCAATGTTAAGGGGGGCATTGGCAATGTCAGAATGTAGAGACGGACGAGGATTTAGAAGAGTCAAGTACTACTGAAAGGGAAGTTGTTGGTGGTCTGCAGAGTTGCAGCAGCTGCCTCTGAAAACAAACGGAAGAAATAAGGGCGACAGACAGGGGAGTCCTCACTTGTGGGCTCCTCACTTTCTTGTCCCCACACTTTAATCTCTTAGAGCAAATGAGTGAGAGAGAAAACGCTTGGCCGCAGCCAATGGGAGCCCCCCACTTTACTCTAGCCAGCTAGAAAGTTTAACCCCCACCCCCCAGCCCCGTTACCACCACCAACCAACTCTCCCAGTTACTTGCTCTGTATTCAGCCAAGGTGCTGAAGTGACAACAAGCTATTCATTGTGGAGGTAGAGGAAAAGAGGAAAAAGACTGTGGATCTCTCCTGTGTCTTTTTGGGGTGGCAAGGAAAAAAGGGCGGGTACAAACTGCTGAAATGGTGATATACGATAGAAAAAACAGGCTAAAAGAGAGTAAAATGGGATGTGTGAGGGGCAAAGGAACGGGAGAGGCAGAAAAAGTTAGCGCAGAGAGGAGGGGGGGGGCAGGGAGCGAGACGGGGATATCAGTAGGAAGGGAGGGGGGGAGTGAGAGAGTGGGCTACCATGCCGAATGAGGAAGAGAGGCGGAGAGGAAGCAGAGCTCCATCAGATGAAATGAGGTGAAAGTAATTCAGGCATTAATCAAGCCAGGGCAAAAAGGGAGGTATACTTTGTTTTCGACCCCCTCTTTCGCTGCGGAACTGAAAGGCAAGGTGTGAATGAAGGAGCCTACAGTGGCCAGCAGAGAAGCACCACTGGGTCACAGCATCAAATCATGTCCGACTCGAACACCATTGCCGCTTCCACTGCAGACCAGGTCAGTTCATGCTGTTGTATTGTTTTATTTATTGCCTTAACTTTATCTGAAGCAAGGATGCTGACTTGTTCAACACCTCAAGCATGCACCACCTGAAGAATCCTCGTTATCAAGAACACTTTGTTGAATAAAACAGATAAAACATCCCAAGTTCCGGTTAGATGTATATCATCTTTAGCTTCGGAAGTAGTTTGAGGGAGTTTCTAAGAGCAACTAAATGAGTGTGTGTTTCTTGGACTATCAAAGCAACCATTGTTTTGCCCGGAGCTGCCTGGACAACGGTACAGGGTCCTGAAAGAATTGAATTCATCAAGACGAGCTATTGTCTCCGCCGCCTTATTTTTCGGTGATCATTCAGGGGGTCTGTGACGACTCAATACCCCCCACACCACGTGAGGAGGGGGACACAGCTTTTTAAAAACCCGACCACGTGTGGCGGCCCTGAAAAGTTTTTATAAGTAATTGCAGTGGGAAGTCCGGGCCGCTCTGTGAGAGATGGGGTTGGTAAGGAAGTGGGCTGGTCTGCCGTGTGTGTGAAAGAGAGTGACAGAGGAGAAAAGCGCAAGTGTCCAGAAAAGGCTGATATTTATGCTCCCCTACAGCCCCACCAACGTGCTTTAATCACACACTTTGGCTCATACAGCCTTTTAACTCGGGGCCACTTTGAAACATTTAAATCCTCTGATGTGTTTAAAATAAGATATACAGTTATTTCCATTACGGCAGGTGAAGACAAAAACTCTGTGTGGGTCTTTGACTGTGTGTACATCCGATCTTGCTGCCGGATTATGCTGTTAGCCAAGTCACTCGTTTCCGATGGCTACTGTCAAGGCTGAGTCAGCTTGCCATAGTTCGGAAAGTCAGGCACAATTTCTTTGCTCATTTGATTGATTTTCTAAATAATACTATAATGTACTATAAATTCAAGTCAGAAAGTTTTATGACAAAATTATAGACTAGAAATGGAATTGTGCTGAGGGTAAAATAATGAATATATTGTTAAACAGAAGTTGTGTGGATGAGGATATGCAGAAAGAGTTCTGCTAATTTCTTTTAGCATGTTGTATCATTACAAACATGTTATATTATTAATTAATGTTATTTGGGGTACATTATATTAACTTTATTTATTGCATTTACTTCGGGCAACATGTGCACCATGTGTAATTAGTCGTAGATCTTTATAAATACTGCTACTGTCAAAAATATACTATACTTAATACTTTACTATAATTAAAATAGTCCTTCAACTGGCAGACTTACAAAAATAATAATAATGTAAACTTTACCATTTGACATTTTTAATGAGTGTTTTATTTACATCAAAACTCTCATGAAGTACTTATGTCTTCTATTCAGAGTTATTAAATGAGGTCCCTCACAGTTTCTTCTTGTTGCAGGATATTTTATAAAAAAGTTTAATTTAACCTCCCAACTTCAACCTGAAAGAGAGAACGGCTCAACCGTAAAACGGTCATGTAACTCTGAGTTCCTCACTATTACTCATTGTGACTTAGTGCTACTAAGTATTAATACAAAGATATTAATACACATTAGGTGTGGCATAGTGCAATTAAATACAATGTGTGTAGAACACCATACACATTGTTGATTTATGCAAATTAGCCATGTGCTCCTTCTAACGTACATCATACTAATGTAATGCTTTTTCTGGAACATTTTTTTTTCTTTTGCCCCATAATGTAAAGGCCATTTTGTGTATATCGTATATTTAAGGCAAAAAGACGTTTTTGTAAATAATGTTCTATTTTAGAACAATTGACCACAAATATTTCCAAAGAGGCTTAAAAGGTGCTAAAGAGGGGAGCTTTTCTGCTCAGCAAAACTTATCTGAAAAGCCATCACAGCAGTGATGGTGATAATGGCTCACCTTTGTTAAATAAATATTTGAGAACAAGTCCAGACCAATAATCCAGGTGATCTTAGTTATGTGCCAAGAGCAACTCTCCTGTCAGCTGACAGGTTTGCAGTAAAGAAAAAAAGCTGTGACAAATAAGACTTTAAATTGCTTGACACTTTTGTTCTCTTGTGTGATTACCCAGTACCCATTCACTGTTGTCTGAGATCACCCAATATCCTGTCACAGGTGTAGCTTCACAGGACAGAAGTGCTATCAAACACTTGCTTCTTTATTTCCTGTTTCATTACATGGCTCACAGCCAGAGTCTCAGCGGTAGTCCCATCTCACAGTGTTTCAACAACAGTCTGGGGTCATTTGTGTGAAGCATGCTTCAGCAGTAATTGCAGTAATAAGGACTTAAGATACATCTGGTACTTCATAAAAAGTCTAGCAGCCTGGAGGTAGAACACAATTCACTATTTATTTTTAATCATTTAATGATCAGTCATTTTATAGCTTACTCTATAATATCTGGTCCTGAACAGGAGCGTATTTAGAAATGCTTAAAAATTTTGCCAAATTATTGCTTTCTATATAAACACATTTTCTGGATGACAGCATACCTTGCCAAAAAGCTAATGAGGCTTGTTGCAATGAAAATTCTTCTGCTGTAGGGGCATTGAGCCAGAGCGCCATTTCACATCAACGCCTACCTTTCCGTTTGTGTCCCATATAGCTGTACATAAACATATGTAGTCGATCTACCACGCAGGTGCTCGTGTGTATAAAGATAAGAAATTCTTTTTGGATTAAACTTAAAGGAGCATTAACTGTGCTTTATTGCAGACAAACCTACTAAATTAGCTGCTAATATAGGTGTTCACTACATTACATTTAGAGTAAGAAAACAGCAGGGGCCCTCACACAAATGCTGCCAGTTTGGGGGCAGGTGTTGCAGTTTATGGAGCAGAAGTGCAAAGGAGCCATGTTTACTCACTGCACCAAGGCTTACCAAGCAGGGGAACAGACACATGTGAAAAAGGGAGAGACAGAACTAGTTGGAGTGTGTGTTGTGGAGGTACATGTGTGTTACTCTTGTCTATCTCCCTGTGGTGGCTCCAACCTTTGGTCTCTCTTTGACTTAAGCTTCCGGGCTCACAGCTGGCTAGCAGAAGCACATAGAAAGTTGACTACATGTGCATGATTGGATGAGCAAATAGATGGGAGTTGGACTGAGAAGTAAGATCATAGTTAATTGGGTGGAGAAGCAGATGGATGGCTGACTAGTCCATTGGATTGGTAAAATGTAGCCAGGTTGCTATAGTTTCAGACTCCTAACTATCATCATATCTATCATCTATCTAAATGAGAGTAGCTCATGCAAATTTAAAAAATAGGACTGTCTTAACGGTCAATTTATTACTTTTATTCCTATGTGATCAACATGGGATAATACAAACCAAAATATCAAGATGCTTCAATACAAATTGAAGGTTTTGTAAAACATTTTACAACCTAACAATGTATTAGCAGTAACTTGTTACTTTGAAACAATAATCTGCAGTGATAATTAAGTTCTTATTTTATTGAATATTAATAAACTGATGAGCAAAAACAGTTCATTTGAAAAATATCCTTTCTTTAATAATTTAAAAATTACATATTTGTGATTTAAGAGGACCTAAAATAGTAACAAGAGCAGTTCATTAATTGCAACCACGTTAAATTGATCTTAATTAATCTTATATTGTTTGACGTCATACTGTCCAGCCATCTGCCCTAATTAACCCGTTAATCTGTCTTCTATAAAGACAGGTCAAGCTTCACTTCACTTTTCATAGATTCGTTCATGGACTGATTTGGCTTAAAAATAGACTAAGCCAGTGACTGTGGCACTTTTGAACACATTAACAATCAATTAAAACAAAAATCAAATCAACGTATGCCTACAAAATTACTCAATACGTAAAAAAAAATTTTCTACAATACAGTACTTGTTTGTGTATTTGTTAAAATAAGTAACATGTAGCTTGAGTTACCCCCGTTGGGCAAAAATACCCAAGTAAAGAATGTGGAGGTTATAAAAAGGCTGCTGTCCATAGAGAAATAGAGCAAGCATTTACACTGAAGCTGTTGGCTCCAAGGTGTGTGCTGGACCAAACATTGATATATGAGTCTGATCTACCCACAAATATGTTTTAAAATTCTCAGCCCTAAAGTCATCAACAGGGCTGTAACAGACGAAAAAGCAAACAAAAGGCAATCAGAGAGTTAATAGGAAATCAAAAGCCCCTCAAAGGAAGTTTAGGGGAATTATAATGTCCTTGATCAAGGCACCTATACAATGGAGTGCTGATTGCCTTTAAACTTTTCTTTCTTTATATTGTTGTTTATATATAAATATTTTGGTGGAAAAACAAAACACTTGTAGATGACCTTACTACATTAAGAATCCCTGCTTCAGCAACTTCTTCATCACTACTTGTGATGTCCAAGACTGAGGGTCTAGCACATAGGTTAAAGTATGAAAGGTCGTTAACACCCTGCCCACACTCCTAGCATGGATTCTCTATTGGTAAAGGGCTAAACGAGTCTAGTTGTAAAAAGCCCTGCAGTATTTTTCCAGGCCTCAAAGGCTAGGGTAAGAGTCTGCAGGTTACTCATACACTAGAGGCATTAGTCAACAGTGTATGTGACAACTCACATACACAAAAATGCATTATTGTTTTAGTTGCCTTCAATGTGTCTTCCTGACCTCTTTTTCCCCTTTTCTTTTGTTAGTTAGAGTTACACATTAACTCTATTTACAGGCTGCTTCAGCTTTGTTACATTGTCCGCTCTGCTCAGAGTGACCAGTGAATTATTTTTTTACTCTTCAATCTTTAGCCATTTAAATATTTCTTGAAGGAAAATTCAAAGAAGTAGGCCTCGTAATAGGTAAAGTAGGTTGGTCAGTCAGACTGTTTATTTGAATTTGCAAATCTTCATTGAGAAGTATTTCAGGGTAAGCCTTAGATGCTGTTTGACTGCATGGAGCAAATAGACCTGAGATGGATTCAAACCCAGGTCGCTCGAGAGGTATATGCTGTAGCAGGTGGGCCAATACATTTTTTTTAACAGAAAGTTAAATGTTATGAAAATGAATGCACATGGCAATCTCTAACCATTCCAAAAGTGTACTGTCCTCAGTTTTCAGGTGGCTGTTTATCTTTTTTTTAGTACCACACAGGCTTTGTCTTTACCACACTCCACACTCAAGTGTTGTCACTGGTAAAACTGGAGACAGCAGACTATAATGTATGTACTACTACCCTATCCTGTCCTGAGTGTCATCATAGGTTGTCTACTCTATCCTTCTTGGCCCTCTAAGAAAGCAATTTGATGTTTGACAAAACATATTTTGTTTAAATGTGTATGTTACAATTGAACATACAAAACATTAATTACATTCTGGATGAACCCACGTTTGTGTCTATATTTAGGATTTTGGAGATTAATTTAAGGATTTGCAAAACTGCATCATTTTTATTTGGTTTTGATAGAGATTGAACATAACATTTAATGTTCTGACAATATGTTTTTCTTTTCTAATTCTTCTTCACATCACTGTTGCAGCTTATAGAAGCAATGCAAAATTCAGAAATGAGGTGTCGAGAAAAGGCTGATGAGGCTTATTCATCAGCTTTGTGGAGGATTTGGAGGAAGAAAAAAAGGAGCTTATGACCAGACTGGTTGGGGCAGCCTGCTCACGGTGTTAGCAGGAGAAATGGGAATGGGCTGCATTTGGACAGTGTTTTTGGTGTCCCCTTTCTGGTTGGGATAATGACCCTGATGCACTTTGACCTATGGACACTCATAGCAATGTGGGTGCAAAAGGTTGCTGAGAAAGCTAAATGGTTTTATTATTGGGGTAGGGGTATAGAAAGTGCAAGATTTCAGTGAGGAGCCCTCACTCAGATACTGTGTGGTTCCTTTTAAGTTATGGAAGTGTTTTGAAATCTATTTTGCCTTTAGTAGAAACAATTATTAGAATAGCACTTTAATAATTACAATAGTATTTTTATGATTTGGTGTGTATATTTTGGGTTTTGGTACATGTCCAGGAAATGCTAATATAAAGTCCCCTCAACTGGAGATTTGTGTTTGTGTGCTCTGTTGTCGTGGCAGCTCTCGGATTGAGGGCATCTCCTCAGAGATGCTTGGACAAACAATGAGGAAAAAGGAGACAAACATTAGGGGTGACAGAACATTGATGTTGTGGTTTAATGACTGTTTGTGTCAGAAGGATGAAGACAGTTTTAAAAGTACATTTAAATACCTTATCTGTTTTAGGAAATCCTCCATCACTTTCCACCACTGGCCAAAAACACCAAAGCTGTTGCTAGAGAGAAAACAGACCCACTCATAGTTAGATTTTATTGGTCAAATATAGAAATGTGCTATCAGAATGGCCATTCCTCTACATGTGGGGGTGAAAGAATGCAGGTGAACAGCTTGCAAGGGCCAACACTTCCGCAGGCCAGTCTTGCGCATCACTTGACAGCCATGCTCGATAAAGGCCTATGCACAAATGAACTTGTTAAGCAAATGAGTGAACAATCAGCTAGAGCGTGGAGGGGTGGGAGGTAAAGGATGCCCAACTGCAGCAGATTCTTCTAAGCCTTGTCTGTTTACATCAGCTATTAGCTCCCTCATCTCACTGTCTCTATGCACTTTGATTACTCTCTGTCATCAAGTCTCAAAGAGCTCACACAATTGGACTCGATTTCTGTTGTTGTTTTGCATCACGTTTGTTCTCTTTTGCTCATGCAATCCCACTTGAAAACACTCTATTTTTTGAAAGGCCCTAAGAGATTATCTTCAACATGTTTTGACAGGGTAGTCCATTCAACCATTCAAGGACAATGGACTCTAAAAGAGCCTGTCATAACAGGTATTTAAGTCTTCTGAAAAAAATCATCACAGATTCATGGTATGGATGAACCAAACAAATGCAGTGCTGAAAATCCAGATACAGACAATAAATCAGTTGAAATCATGGTTTATTTATACAAAACCATTATGCACACTGCAAAAAAATAAATATACATTTTTATATATATATATATACATGTAAAAAAGACACTGTCACATGCCTCTGCTACAGGACCGTTTCCAAAACATCAAATGCTTGCCCTCTGCCCTTTTGCCTCAAACACACCCACCCTTCCCTGCCCTTCTTCACTGGCCCTACCCCCTCCACCTTTTTTTTCTCACAAAACATCTTCACAACTTTCCTAACACATAACTCGACCACACAAGAGAGACTTTGAATAGTTGGTACGAAGTAGGTTGTTCAGTCAAACTGTTAGGCGTTTGTGTGAATGCCACTATCCTGAGCTTCATCATGGAGAAATATATCAAGGTAAGACTAAGATGATAGATAAGCTTTGATTATGGTGTTAAACCAGAAAGGCGTATGTGAGAAAGACACTCATTACTTTTACTAATGGTCATATCAGAAAAGTGTTGAATGTGTTTGTTGAGGGTATAAAATAAAAAGTCACAAATCTTCACTGAAATAGACGTCTCTTGGGTCAGATTTGGATTCTTTAAATACTTGTGAATTATTTATATTTCGGTGTATGACATTACAGCTTGTAGCTTACATCATTGAGCTGTTTGCACGTAAGTAACAGTAGAAGTGCCTGTTTTATGACCCATAGTATTTCAGTCTATATTGAAGTCAACGTAGTCAACACAAATGACATGATGGATCTGGACGTATCAACTAAATGTAAGAATTGATGAGTTCTGTGTTTTAGCTTCAGTAGTTGCACAATAACTTGTTTATTCTAGCGGTGCACATACAAAGAGAACTCTGGATCTCAATTGGTATTCCTGCTCTTATTGATGTTACTACACTGGATTTATTATCATTACATATTACTTCATATGTCTGCTATACATTGCTTATAGCACAGTGTACATCAAATTCATTTAATTACACTGTTAGACTGAGTTATTTAATATTTTGCATTCTGAAATGTTATCCTGATTATATAATAAATAATAAATGTGTGATTTAAGATGTGAGTGGCAGTGCATAGTTAAAATTTAGGAAGAAGCATTTCAGTGTCATGTGTCACTAATAACAAGTCACACATACTGAGCAATCCACAAAGTGATGTAACCTGTAGATGACCCAGAGAGTCTTGGCGGCCATCTATCCCAGCCTTCATCTGACAGGACACGACTCTCCTCCTTCTCCTGCTCCTGACACCCCATGCATTGGTTTCAATTAATCAGCCGTGGAGAGGGATTTATTCAGGCACTGCCCAATGGGATCCTTTGGTATGTGGCCCCAGTGGTAGCAGGTTGAGAAGCCACGGTCTACACCGTCTTTAGGCCCATTACTCTCACCTCACAGCCCACTCATAAAGGAAGCTTTGAGCAGCCTGTTTTTGAGGGGATCCGGTGGGCTTTTTGTTCCATAAAAGCCGAGTAGATTCAGTCGCCGCAGACAGACATGTTTACTAAACTCGGCATGGGTGGAGCGGGGGAGATTACGTGTGCCACTTTGAATAACCATACCCTGCTTATTGGCAAGGAAAGATGACATGTTTTTTTGCATTGTGGATTCCCCAGAAGGATTATTGTTTTTGTTTAAGATGTTTCTGCCTTCACTGTCACTCTGTATTAGTAGTTTGCATCTCCAATTTGCAATGTGAAAAGGCTATAGACACATCTAAAAGGCACTCTGAGTTTGAATAAGCGCTCAGGGACATATGTACACAAAGTGATTTAACCCATGGCATTGGAGTTTAGACAGATGTCTCCATTCTTCCTGGCCAGACTTTTCCTGTCTTCTGCCTCTTATAAAAACACTTGATTTCCTTATTCATATCAAATTACTCATTTACAAATGAGCGTTACTAATTGTGGGTCCAGTTTATTTGAGTTTCTGCCTGTTGCCATTGTTACAAGTAGTGCAAGTATAAACCTAGTCACAAGATTTGTCACATTTTCTTTTTATTTGTTTTCTTTTTTTCTTTTTTTTTCCATACCATTCTGAGCATAGACCGAATAGTTTCACACTTGCAACACAGTCCTGTTCCATCTGTGGCATCTTTGTTACACTTTGCAATCTAGGTCTTTATTGTCATTGTAGCATTGTCAGCAGTACAACTAAATTTAAAACTGTAATCTGTGACGAGTGCAAAACTAAAAACCACAAATGAAAACACATCAACCTAAAACCAATTCTTGTAAAAATAAAAAACATAAATTTACTCACAGTTTTGTTTGTGTTTTTGACTCATTCTTAATACCCATTTAATACAATTATTTAAAAATCTTCCACTGTTCCCTTTGTTTAACCGGAACTGAAACTAATGCAACTTCCCAAAATATTACGCTAGCATGCAGGTGTACCCGTCTTTGTCCGAAATAACTTTTATCATGCACAATGCCTTTTTTACTTACACTTATTTCCTTTTCACCCTTTACAGGTTGTAAAATTTGCATTTGTGTAGAGAAAGAGAGAGAGTAGAGAGCTTTCCCCGTGAGTGGTAGACCAGTGAGCTGTCAGTGAAATGCCAGCACTCTATAGGTGGTGCTGCTAAATCAAATTCTCACAGATAGCAAATGCCAGCACGCACAGTCAGCAATCGCATGATATTACTGAATCACATTCTGTCAAAAAGATTATCAGGGCTTGCACAGCTCTGCACTCCTTTGACTGCTTTAATTTAATCATTAAAAAAAAAAAGTTAGAGTCTGAGAGGTGTCCATGTGGAAGAAAATGACTTGACCTTACCTTGCTTGTTTTCGAACTGTGTTATAACTCTGGGGAAAGAGTGTTTGTTGCAATATAATGAAAATGAGCCTCTCGCTCCTCACCACACATTTCAATTATCCCATGCCAACATGGCTTTTGTCATTGGGAGATATTGTTTTGAAAGCATAATTTTGGTGTCTCTCAGAATGATCTGATTTATGTATGTTCACAATATTGTTTGCGTACCAGTGGGAAGAGATCTGTTTAGATTTCATTCATCATTATTAGAGATTTCAAACCACATCACAATGTTTATATTAAACCATAACTGCATGATAAAATGTGCAGAACTACACTTAAATAAAAATCTTACACTTAAATTAAAATCCACTCCTTTGCATGTCTCATTTTGTCCTAAACGTGTTTTTACAGTAGTACACAGTAGTCTTTAGTCACTTCACAGGATAAATTACTTGATTTTGGTTTCAACATTTCTAAACATTTCCTTTTGCAGTATGTAAAGCATTCATTTGTTCATTATCTTCCACTTAGTTCCGTCACGGGTTGCAGGTGACTGGAGCCTATCCCAGCAGCTTTGGTCCTTAGGCAGTATATTATATTTATTCACTAGGGGTACTTTAGACTGACCAAATCACCTACAGATGCCTGATGGAAGGGGGCCGGAGGATCCGGAGAGAGCCCACGGTAACACTGGAAGGACATGCAGACTGCCGCAGCAGTGCTAACCACTCTGCCAACGTGCACTTCTCATGTGATGACTTTGTTTCATGTTTACATGTTAGCTGTAATACAGCAGCATTGTGCTTTTTGATACTCAACAGCTAAACAGCTGAAGGGTGACACATCTCTGAAAAGCCTAATGTCTGTAGACCTTTAAAGAGTGACAATTTTATAGGATGATCCCAAAAATCTTTTTAGACTCTAAGCTGACTGTGCTCCTCAGAGGTGCTTAGCCATAACACAATCTGTAAATTTGTTATTTGAAGTGAATGCAGAAAGTCTTTTTTTAAGCAATTTTGTGGAACATTTTAGAGCTCCTCTGGGGTGGGGGTTAGAGCACCCAGTTTGGGTGCGGGAGATTGGGGGTTTGAATCCCCTGGGGAGCAGCTCCAACCACGGTCTCAGCCTGTGCCAGTCCCCAGCCGAGGTAAAATGGAGAGGGTAGCGTCAGGAAGGGCATCTGGAGTAAAAACATTACCAAGCTGCCCAAGCGAACTTTGCTGTTGCAACCCCAGGTGGCCTTTCGGATAAGCCAAAAGGTCCCTACTTTTGCTTTAAATGCACCGGTGACTCCTACATCTCAATACAAATGAGATATAAGATGTGTGCAGAAATGTGTTGATGTGGCAGATACATCAGAAAAACAGTAATGTAAATGGTAATGCTAAGCTGTCTATGAAAGAGGGGGTTTTCTTCACATTGACTATATAATAATTAAGGTCTTAAGAACAATATATTTTAAGGTTAAAAAAAAAGTTCAAGATTGTTGCTTTAATTATTAACACACAGGAGACACTAATGGCAGCATGGTCATATAATTAGTTATGACCATGCTGTGACTCAAAAGAGACCTTGAAAAGAGTGAATTCTCAAACTAAATGAGAGAGTCGGAGTGGAGGGCATGTGTGGTCTTATATAAGCCCCAGATGGTCCCTGTGACACATGTGATAGAAGTGTATGGAGAGTGCAGTGTCTCTCTCTGTTTATCTGTCTGTCTGACTGAGTGACCAGGAGGGTCCCAGAAGCCAACACCACGGGCTACAACACCTGGGCAGAGCTGTGGTCAGCCAAG
This sequence comes from Rhyacichthys aspro, assembly GCA_036850595.1. NCBI lineage: Eukaryota > Metazoa > Chordata > Actinopteri > Gobiiformes > Rhyacichthyidae > Rhyacichthys > Rhyacichthys aspro. The sequence continues at coordinate 9,207,708 of CM072164.1, forward strand.
GGAGAGGAGCAAACCCAAAGTTCAGCTCATACCCAGGGGGTTCACACTAATAACTGCTGTTTACATGGCTTTGGCTGATCCTCCACACAGACAAGGTTTTGTGTTGACCAACCTCGAGTGGATTTAAAACCAATTTAGTATGCACACATTTTTATTAAATTTAGTTTACTGTTTGCATGGTTTGAAAGCATTTTAAACAAGGTTTGACAAGAGTTACTAGTTCACTGGATGTGAAATCTGTGTTGACGTCTACATGGTCCACGATTAGTTGAGTTTGTCAAGTGCAGGGGCCAAAGGATTCTTTGTTCTTTCGAGAGAGAAAAAGAAAACTGTCCCTTTCTTTTTCTTCCGTCCTACAGCATGTCAAAAGCATGTTGTGTCTCTTTGAGCTTACATAATGAAGTCTTCATTAGAGCTGTCAATAAGCTTACATATAACACAATAGTGTTTCAGTTCCTTACTACAGAAAATACTGTTGCAGACAAAAATAAACAAAGCAAGCATTAAGTTTCTTTTTTTTTTTTTTTTCGAATTTGACTATTTAAACCATTTGAAAATATATTTAAGATAAAATGACTGATGAGTGATTGTCCTGGACTACAAACCAGAAGTATCTTGTCAATAATATAACATTTTTTTATTGAAAATGCATGTTCTGGCCTGCTGACAGTGATGTAAGAAGACTGACACAGCTGCACAATGTTTGAGACTTCAACACTTCATTTCTGTCCAAAGTCAACTCCGGACAGGGACATTATAACGTGGGACCCGCTGTGGAGGTGGACACTCTGCTGGAGTTTTCCACATGCACACTGCTGTGACAGCGGTGTCACTATGAGCCTTTGCATACCAACAACATTCATGTTTGCTGATTTTCCTGTCTGTCCCACCTGCAGCCTCCACTCCCACACAAAAAGGTCAAGGAGGCTGGAGAATCTCTTTTTATTTTAATCTTGTTAAACCCTAGCATGGCCCGAGTCAAAGACAAACTGCTAAGCTTTGGGGGAAGTATGCCGGCTGTTTGTTTTCTGTGCTTGTTGCTGTTTAGCCGTCTGTCTCATTAGTCACGCTTGGCATGGCCTTAAAGTTGAACTCCAGCACCATGGGGGCAAAACGTGCAGATTGTTTGTAGTTATTTTAGTGTTTGTTGATTGTACCAGAGTTTTGCTGATGAGCATGATGTCTTGCACTGCATCAGAAATGGGGGGTTCATCTGGGATACAGGGTTATGTTTGTCTGAACAAGCCATTCCCTGGACATTGTGTCCTGCAGCTTTTTTTTTTTTTTTTACAACTATGCAGCAATGCAGTTTTATTGCTTTAATATATAATCACCTGTGTATAAAAGCATACCTTATCACGGAAAATGTTTAGTGGAATATACCATACAGTTCAACAAGATGAGATTTTATCACTAGTTAAAGCATTTTGTCAAATTCCAATTAAAATCATGAGGTTTTTCATTGCTTCAAGCTTCTGAAAGGCAGGCTCAGATACTCACAGATAACACAAGCATTCAAAAAACATTTATTTGAAATAGATAGTGCCTGTGATGTTACACAACAAGGCTCAGTAATCATAAAAATGTATTCTTCTGCAAAGCCACAATGTCTTTATATGAGCCTGCAAACACACTGAGAGACACAGCTGAGGTGAAGGAGGAAGTCAGGAGAGGGGCCATCTGATGGTAGCAGATGGAGTGATGAAGAGAGGGAGCGAGGTGAGGAGGAGCTGCAAATCAGGACGACAAGACCAAATGCTTATCTGCTGTTCTTAAGGCACTGATTTCACTTATCATCCTGTCTGCTCCACCACCCCACTTTATAACTTACAGAGTCAGATGAGCATTTAACAGGACATATGTTAAAATAGTACATGTGTGCGGCTCAAGAGTATTTTTAGATCGGATGATTGGTACCTTTTCTTTTACTAATAGACTATTATCTTATTTGAATATGTTTCCTAGGTACTATTTAGTAACATATGAAATTTCTTTGTCATGTCCCACAGAATGGAGCAGTTCCGGGTGAGCCAGTGAAGAAAGATGAAAACTCCCGGAGAGGCAACTGGGGAAACCAGATTGAGTTTGTCCTCACCAGTGTGGGCTATGCTGTGGGTCTGGGTAATGTCTGGAGGTTCCCCTACCTCTGCTACAGAAATGGAGGAGGTGAGTTTTTCAGTATACAAGCTTACAAATGTGTCATAGAGACAAGCACATATTTGCATATCATTCAAACAAACATGATGTACATCTTAATGATGTAGCATATGGCAGTTAATCTGGTGTGGTTGTTCTAGTAAATGTTTGTCTTTAGTTTTACTGTGCGGATGTTAGTGATTTCTGTTTCCATACAAGGTAATGTAATGGGTATATAGGCCATGCATTACTTAATACAGAACTGCTTTACATATGTGTCTTAACCATACATTAAAACTTTCACAAAATGATAATGTTGTACTGTACACATACAGCTGGGTGTGCTGACCTAGTTCTCATTCCAACCATTTTTAAACCCACACACTTATATCTACACACACACACACATTTCCCACAGGGCCTTGTAAGATACTACACGTTTATATATTTTAATAACTTATTAACTTATAACTTATTTGTGCTAGAAATGAACTTGGGTGAACTTTTTTTTTTATTATTCTTCAGAGAATCCACTAATTATTGTTAAAACGTTTGTATCTTCATTTAAAAAGAATGAACATACTTATCTGTACTTGAAACTTAGATTATAGTTGTATTAATTCCACAATAAACCCAGAACCCATTCACTCTCTTGTTTTCCTACAAGCTCTTGTAGGGGGTGTATGGGTACAAAAAAGGGGTCTGTATTGTCTCCATTTTATCTTTACTGATTATTCTGTCATACCTAGCCCAGTCAATAACCGTATTATAAAGCTGGTGCTTCAACATTCTGTTATGAATTGTTTCTGACTAATCTTTGCCTGACACCACCACAACATGATAATGACATTTATGACTCATAAGATCTCAGTGAGCTATGATTAGGCTGTGTTTTTGTGCAAATAAACACATACTTTGAGCATATTCTTAATGAAAACGTGGAAATCGTTTTTTATGCTGTTCTTAAACAGGTGCCTTCATGCTGCCGTATTTCATCATGCTGGTGTTCTGCGGCATCCCCCTCTTCTTCCTTGAGCTGTCCTTTGGTCAGTTTGCCAGTCTGGGCTGTCTGGGTGTCTGGAAGATCAGCCCCATGTTCAAAGGTAAAAGTACTTCTGTACAGACGGCAGAGGTAGTATAATTATGCATTGCATCTGCAAAATGCTTTCTTCCCTTTTCTACAAATATCTGCCAGATTTATTTTAAACGTGTTATTTGTCATTAAATCAAACCTTTACACAGGGGAGTTTAGCCTTTCAAAAATTATATGTTTAATCAAGTCAGATATTAATGTAGGCAGTTGGATTTTGAAGCCACTCAAACAAAAATGAAGATGTCTAAATGTTTTTTAAAGCATTAGTCAAAGAATTAAAACATGTGTATATGTTTATGTCTTTGCTTCTGGTATATTTCTAAAACTCCTCTGTCTATCTGGACAGGTGTGGGCTATGGCATGATGGTGGTGTCCACCTATATCGGTATCTACTACAACGTGGTCATCTGCATTGCCTTTTACTACTTTTTTATGTCCATGACCAACTTGCTGCCATGGACCTACTGCAATAACCCGTGGAATACGCCGGATTGTACTGGAGTATTGGGCTCCAGCCCACATGCCAATGCCAGTTTGGCTAATGCTACCAGCAGCCTGATATCAGGGGTCTCTGAGGTGGTCAACCGCACAAAAAGAACCAGTCCCAGTGAAGAATACTGGAAGTAAGTCCCTCATTAGACAAAAAGCAAAATGCTGAGACTCAAAAAGGTCAAATTACCCTTACCTTTTTGAGTGCCTTGGTGTCTGATGGAGAGAAATCCCTGAAACGAAGAGCACCAAAAGGACACCACTCTGCACACCTTGTATATATATATATATATATATATATATATATATATATATATCCAGCAGCACTCCTGCAAGACATAGTTTAACTAAGTCCATTCATTGAAGCCATGGGTCGCTTGAACATGGGTTATCAGGCACATGTGAAGTTGAAGTGGTTATCATCAAGCCTACAGAAAACAGAAGATTTTTTGTTGATGTGGCCAAGTTTTATAATATAATTTGTTTTCCTGTGTTATGCAAGTAACCTCTTATCACAGTTGACGCAGAGTTTGAAATTGACTTGCACCTGTTAGATAAACTAGCTTCAAACATGCCATGTGTTTGGGGAAAGCACTCAGTCAATATTTGGACTAGATTTGACTGAACAGCAGTTACTGATTTGTATTTGCCAACAACAGGAAAAGTACTCTGTAATTCCTGGAAAATGTGAGTGAAGTAAAAAGTAACACTGTCTTTGATACACTAAAAGAAACAAGTAATAAAGACAACAAGTAATAGAACTGTAAAAGAAGTATGATACAAAGTATAATTTGATGGGCTCTCACATCATTTTTGCCCTCAAACCTAGGCACACACATGTTTTAGTCAAAATAGTCTCTTTTCTAACTGGCTTGTTTATATTGGGCGTAAATAAATTATAAATGCATAGATTGAAGGTCACTGTTGGTTTGTTTCTTATCGAGATTAAGTGCTAATCCTTGACGCCCAGAAGCTGGTGGTTCATTGTTCTTTACATTCCTGGCTCGCTTTACTGAACTGCTCTGATTCCTTAAATCCTTAAACTACAATTAAGAGAGGCATTCATTTTTATTGCAATAGTCCCATGTGATCATGTGTGCTAAGGTGCATTCAGTAAGTCCAGAAGTACTTTTGATTATGTCTGTGCATATTAGAACACTGTTTTTACAGCTTTATATTTCTAAATGACTGGAAAAGCTGATGTACTCTTCACTGTCTCTCACACAGACACTATGTATTAAACATCTCTGATGATATTGGGAACTTTGGGGAAGTGCGTCTCCCCATCCTGGGCTGTCTGGCTGTCTCCTGGTTTGTCGTCTTTCTCTGTCTCATCAGGGGTGTCAAATCTTCTGGAAAGGTTGGGGATATATTATATACATTATATGTGTATTTAACCTGGTGTTGGTAAGTGATAACTGGCATATCCCTAATGTTTGTGTGTGCTTCTTTAAATAACAAAGGTTGTGTACTTTACTGCCACATTCCCATATTTGGTCCTGACGATCCTCTTCATTCGTGGCATCACCCTGGACGGAGCCTTCAACGGCATCAAATACTACCTGACCCCTCAGTGGCAGAAAGTCCTTGATGCCAAGGTACCATAGATTAATAAAAAGTATAGATAAATACTGAAGATTCTTTCCATGTCTTTCTAAACCAGAGAAACGTGTATGTGATTATGTTATTCTAGGTTTGGGGAGATGCTGCATCACAGATTTTCTACTCCCTTGGCTGTGCCTGGGGTGGTCTCATTACCATGGCATCCTATAACAAGTTTCACAACAACTGTTTCAGGTTTGCATAATAGATTGTAGGCAAAGCTGAATATGAGATGAGAAATAACCATTTTGTTTTTAGCTATTGAACTCGTTATACTTTTCAGTGGGCAAAAGGGGTTTATTTATCACTTTCTTGTGCTGCAGTGGTAGCATCTCGTAACCTCCTCAGCATTAAATTAAGATTTGACATTTTACAGCAGTTTTCTCACAAATGCTAGTTTGGTTTGACACAGACATTGGTTTGGCTTTGTTTTTTGCACTTTGTCGTACTACACAAGTAAAGCCTTTTCAAAGATTCAATAACCTTACAAATACACTACATTACAAGACAGTTGCATTTAGGGTGTAATGAAGTGTACATTGCAGCAAGTGTGATGAGAGTCTGTCTAAATGTCACATTATTATAGAGGCTAAGCGAAAGGTGACCAGTAAAGATATCTAAGTAAATGATCTGTCTTAACACAAGAAGCAAATACTGCAAAAGAGACAACAGGTAGACAAATTATGAAAATATATAAATATTATAATATATAAATAGTGTGTGACAGACAGAAATTAATTCCTGGGGTATTGGGGAAAGCTTAGATAAGCTACAACAGGAGGAAATGCAGATAAGAGGCTGATTGCACAGTGTTATAACACCAAGGGAGCAAACAAGACTTGAAAAAAAGGTTAAGAAGGAAGTAAGAAGGAACAGAGCGATAAGACTTGCAAAAGATGTCATTTACTCTCCTGAGCTCGTCCACAGGCTGAGAGCGAGGGCAATCCAGTGATGGTGGAGGTGAAGAGAAAAGGCTCAAGATATAAATTTTGCCTTTTTCCATGAGCTCAGGGTCATGCTATCTGCGCACACAGCTGTACTGCAACCTAATCAGCTTGTGTTTTGCTGCACTGTCTCCATGGAGTTGCTCTCAGTCTGCACTCCGGTAACACAGCCAATTGGTATACACGTGCAGTCGCACTTGAGGGCTGTGCCAGGACCTGTCAAGTGCAGGAAAGAGACTGGCATCAAAGTCATCCAAGACAGCCTTTGTGATAACTGTACGGAAAATACAAACACAACTCCCCTGTTCAATCAGTCAACTCTGAGTCAGAGACATGAAAGTTTGCACAGGTGTGCTATAGCTCTGACATTTGCGTCTGTGAAATGTGAAATCTGCTCATAGTGCTTGTACTAATGTTAATTTTAATGTTCAAGTCCTTATTTTCTTTATTTAATGCATTGCTCCACAATATTTCTTTATGAGGATAAATAAGTAACTTGCAAAATGTGAGAAGAGGCTCAGATGTATTTAGAACTTACTGAGTACAAGTTCATGAATGCTACATAATATGATTATGAATTTGGTCTAAATCATCATTTGTATCAGGGGTTTTATTGTTAATTATACACTGCCCGGCCAAAAAAAAGTCACCACCTAGATTTAACTGAGCAAACAAACTCGTTGCCAGCTGATGCAGTGAGTAGTTTCTCATTTCTTTTACAACCATGTCAGACGACACATCCTGTGGTTGTTGAAAAGATGTTAATCTGTCTCATTGGGCTCAAATTGTGAAAGAGTGGTTCAGGAGCATGACACATAATTTTTACTCATGGATTGGCCACAAGTCCAGACCTTAACCGCATTGAGAATCTTTGGGATGTGCTTGAGAAGACTTTGCGCAGCGATCATAAATACAAGATCTTGGCGAAAAATTCATGCAACTCTGGACGGGAATAAATGTTGTGAAATCCAATGTTATTCCCGTCTAGAAGCATGTTCATCCACACAGTAATTTTTCAAAGGGAGGCTCTTGCCTATTTGCTCAGTTAAATCTAGGTGGTGACTTTTTTTTTTTGGGCCGGGCAGTGCATAATTAACAATTAAACCCCTGATATAAATGAGGATTTAGACCAAATTCACAATCATATCATGTGGCATTTATGAACTTGTACTCAGTATCTGGAAAGTTCTAAATAGATCTGAGCCTCTCTCACATTTTGCAAGTTACTTATTCATCCTCATCATTGTTATAGGTTGAATCACAATGTACATTTTCAGAAAAACTTTTCAAAAAAACAGAATAATGAATATGTGTAATGTGCAATGCATTATGTCATAGATTAATCAGTAAATGAGTGATGACTTTGTTGTCCTTTATCATAGTTTACTCAATGCTGTCTTTGTCTATTCCTTACAGAGACAGCATTATCATTAGTGTTACCAACTGTGCGACCAGTGTCTATGCTGGTTTTGTCATTTTCTCCATCTTGGGCTTCATGGCCCACCACCTGAATGTCCCAGTGTCTGAGGTGGCAGACCATGGCCCAGGTCTGGCCTTCGTGGCTTACCCAGAAGCCCTCACCCTGCTGCCCATCTCTCCACTCTGGTCGCTGCTCTTCTTCTTCATGCTCATCCTTCTGGGACTAGGCACACAGGTAAAACAACTATACATTATGACTACTCGTAGCATTGTAGGTTCTGACTACATGGAGTATTTATTGTAGTATTATACTGTAATGTTTTGTACAGTTTAGTCTTGTAGTCTAACTTGTATGTTTGCTGTGCTTGTAGTTCTGTCTCCTGGAGACCCTGGTGACAGCGATAGTTGATGAGATTGGAACAGACTGGATCATCAGAAACAAAACCATAATCACTCTGGCTGTGGCCATCCTTGGATTTCTATTAGGAGTACCACTGACAACACGGGTAATATATTTCATTTAAGTTTATTTTTTTCATTAAGACTGTTTTTTTGAAAAAATAACCTTGATTTGGTTGTTCACAGTAATGAGTAGTATCTGTTTGGATAGAACAGCTGATTACAGTTACAGTGAATCTTTTCACAGACTGTCTGACTGTTTGGATTGTGCGCTCCTTCTGCAGTATAATGCACAAAAAATGGACTAAAAGTATTGTAATGTTTTGTTGCACAGACATGCAGTTTCCACTTTTTGTTTGCAGGCGGGGATCTACTGGCTGTTGCTGATGGACAATTATGCTGCTAGTTTCTCCTTGGTCATAATCTCTTGCATCATGTGCATCTGCATCATGTATATTTATGGTAATGAATCATGAAATCCTAATATAGATTGATTTAAACAAGAAGAATATTATATTTTGAACAGTATTTTTGTTCCAGGGCACAGAAACTACTTTAAAGATGTTGAGATGATGCTTGGCTTCCCTCCTCCTATTTTTTTCAAAGTCTGCTGGAGATTCATTTCCCCCGTCATTATTACTGTAAGCGAACACCCAATCACGTATACGCATTCATAATCATTTAACTAAAATTGTTTTAGATTTCAATGTTGTGTGTTATGTGTACACTGTATTAACTGAAACATTAGAATTATTGTGACATAAATTTGAGCAGCCAGCATATTTTACACTTACTTTTACACACTTTCTCTGATATAAACATTTATAAGTAAATCTTTTTGACTGGAAAATAGAAACATGCAGCTGTTAACTATGCTATTTCCCAAGCAGCTGTATTTGTCCACTAAGCTGCTGGACTGACCAAGACATCTATTGCTGAGGATTACTGGTCAGATTTCAGCCACTTTTGTTTTCTCTTTTATTCCACTACACAGATTAAGAGCCTTCTGTGCTCTGTGATAGTGCCACTACAGCACACTGCTTGTGGACACAGATTACATATAGAACAGAACTATATATGTACAGCTATAGAAAACAAATTCTACATAATATTCTTTCACTGTGGCAGTAGTTTTAGAGATAGAAGAAGAAATATTCACGTGGACAGCTTATAGATTAGCTATAATCACTGCTGACTTTGTGTTTTTCATGTACTGTAATGCTGATTTCTTTTTGCGTAATACCTCGTATTTCTCTGTAGTTCATCCTGATCTTCACAGTGATCCAGTACAAACCCATCACCTACAATGATTATGTGTATCCCGGCTGGTCCCTGGCCATTGGTTTTGCCATGGCTCTCTCCTCAGTGATCTGCATACCTGTCTATGCCTTCTACAAGATCTCTAGATCCCCAGGAGCCACCTTCAAAGAGGTATCATTTTTGCTGAATTGTTTAGGCCTTAACGCTTCAGTGAAAATATAACACAATAACAAAGGTGTCACTAATTCATATTTTAAGTATTGTTAATGTTAAACACTTTTAAAGATGAGGATGTTCTATAAATGAATACAGTCCAAGTGTAATGATCCAAATGGGATTTGTCACTGCCGCTTCTGACTATGCATAATATGAACAATTAAAATAATAGTTACAGTGCTAATATAGGATAAGTACCTCATCCCTGCAGGTATATGGTTTTCAGTGAGAAAACATTTAACATTAGATATAACACTTAAGTTCTTACTCACAGAGTTGCAAAGGCTAAAGAGAAAGACTTGGACAATATCGTCATTAACACATTGGATTGCTAAGTCTGACTTAGCATTGTTCAGTTGCCTTGAGTATGATTAAAAGCCTCTGTATATCTATATAGCTTATTTTACCTGGTTAAAACCTGGCATAAAACTTCATTTCTATTTCATTTTTGCCTTTGCTCTGATTTTGTATCTAGCGATTAAGGCACGCATGCCAAGCAGATCCAAAGTGGGGACCGGCCCTTCAGGAGCACCGGACAGGCCGCTACGCACCCATGGCCTCCACTTCCGAAGACATGGTGGAAGCCCGCCCTTTGAAGGAGAAGGAGGAGCTTAAAGATGAGCAGAAAGAGGAGGCAAAGGAGAGAAAGGAAGAGATCAGCCTCACTATCCAGGGAAGCAATGGCTCCACCAACACACACAACAACCCCAACCCCAGCGCATAGATGGCCCCCACCCAGTCAACACAACGGCACCGCCTCTCCCGTCCCGTCTTCCCAATCCTCATCCACTTTCCCACAGTCCTTTGTGGGGGAGATCCCATTTGCTGGAGACCTTTACATATTGTAAAGGCTTATTATATCTATCCTAACCTCTTCTATCTATCTGAGTGTTGTCTCTAGATTCAAGTAAAAAAAAAAAAAGGAAAAGGAAAAAAAAATTGGATCAACATCCAAAAAGAATTGTGTGTGTGCGTGTGTTAGTGAGTGAGCATGCGTGGGTTGTTAATTTGTTCCACATAATTTAATAATGCAGTTTTGTTTTTCCTTTCATTTTTTTGTAAAACTTGTACATGTCATCTTCAAATGCAGAGGTATGGTAGTTTGCGGCGCTGCATGCATTTCTTTTGTGCAGCATCGTAGAGACAGCACTGTTCTCCTCTATTCTGTTACTCTGTTTGGGACGGGCATTGCCAATGGCTTGACAAGTGAAATGCATGAGGTAGGTCATAGTGGTGCTGTTACGTAGCAGAGATGATTTACTTGTGCCTGCACTGGCCATTTACTGTACAGATCGATGACCTGAAAAGATTCAAAATATACTCCTGACCATAGAGACGCAGTTACACTTGTTCACACTCAACTATTGTACATTTTACAGCACACGGTGACCTCAAATTTAGTTTATTTCAGCTATATTCTAAGCCTGTTGTTGTTTATGCTGCTGCTCCTCAGTAAGATTATAAAGAGCACATATATTTAACTAACCTAAGATGGAGACTGACCTGTGCAATCCTCAGTGGAAGGTACCTCCACTTTTTCACTAAAGCTGCTTAGACGTAGAAAGCACAGCGGAGAAATTTCAATGAAACTAACCGTACTGTACACTTTACTTTTGTATTCCATACTGACAAACAGCAAATTCTGATATTTTCACATCAGTTGACAGGACACCCCAGTGCCCATTTCTCAGGGTCCACATGAAGTGGTTTTATACCTGTGGAAACCTTGTCCTGATTTGACTTTGTTACATTTGTAGGGATTTAAACTGCCTAACTGTAACTTTCACATTCAGGCATGCACATGCTCACATTAATATGGACACAACATTGTTAAAATTGCCATGTTTCTTAAGTCTTCCAATTCTATTTTCACTCAAATGCATCTTGGCAGGTGGTATATGAAATGAGATCAGGACTAAAGAAGAGCAATGTGTGTATTGTTGTAGTCTTTGTTTCTGTGTAGGTTGTAGCCTACAATAAAGGGCCCCTATTCAGCTTTCTTGTGTTCGTAATATTAGTGGTTATTGGTGTTTGTTCAAATTAAGGATCCCAAAACACAAGCCATGTTCAAATTAAATGAATTCACCTGGACTCCTTTCCATTCTGTCTTCCTGTTCCAAAGTGATGCAATGAAGTAACAGCATTTAAGTGAGGCAGCCAATGCCTTTGCTACCTGGCGTCTAGAGCTGAACCACCACAGACCAGATCTGTCTGGGTCTGAATCAAGTGTAGCAGTTTCCATAAAAAAATCTACATATGTATATGATTAAAGCATGATAGGGGCTCTTTAAGGCATGTTACCAAAACAATAACTAAAGTTACCTGAGTACTGTACATGTTTTTGGTAACAAATCTATACAGTACATCTAATAGAGACTTGTATGATGCAGTCTTTTACAGTCAGTTGAACCTTTAATGTAAAGGCAGACATGTGACATGTATTCTTAGGTGAGTTGTGATTTTTATCATTACAGGAGGTAGTCATTTCTGAAGAATACAGAATGAATTTTTAACATAGTTTTAATGTATCTGTATAGTATCTCTGTAGCCTCTCCTTTTTACCTCTCATTATTGTAAAGTAACTTAGTAAATAATTATAAAGACAAGTTTATTTTGTAAAAAAGAAAAAAAAAAAGAAAAACTTTGATCTGTAACCTAATTCATGGTTTGTTGTTTTCTTGGTGTCTTGATAGCATATAGTGGGGCCTGCTCCTTTAGTGTGCAGGGTTGTGCTTGCAGAGTAGGACAGGCCAATGAGTTCTGTCTCGTTCTCGTTTAAAGGAGCTTATATCTGCACACTGCGGGTCTTATTTGTCAAATAAGGTGTGGTAATTGAAGTAGCTAATAGCCATAAAGAACATGCAATGGTCAGTATTATGTTTTACATAGTATATTTATCTCTGGACTTACGTCTACTATATATATCTGCATCTGGGAAGTATTATCTATATATTCAAATATACTCATAATAATTATATGTTTTCCCAACCTTGGAGAGTGTTGATAACAGTGCAGTTTCTCAACTGAACCACAAGAAGGAGACCTGCTGACTCTCAGGGCACTTCAGTGAAAATTGAGTTTGCTAGAAGAGCTAAACATAATTATTATATTTTATATATTAATATTAAAAGCAACAATGTAATAGATGCCGTAAGCACAACAACTTACATATGGTGAAAGTAATCTTGGAAGGTTGAAGCATTCCAAAACAAGCCAATTATAAATATAGATATTTAATGAGTCTGTTTTGAGCATAAGTGAGTAATAACAGTTCTGTCCTTTCCTGCTTGATTGGGGTTTCTGGAAAAAACAAACAAAAAACAACAAAGAAAAACAGGTGCTCTATAAATCATATTACCAACTCATCTTACAGTCACTGTGTTTTCTAACATTGTCATTGCATATAGTGAGTAATGAACGTGCATTGTGGGATTGTTTCCTGTTTGCTTGTGTTGTGTGTTACTGCTGTATTAGGTGGAGCTTAGCTACTGTGTTGCCATGCTATCTCTATATATTCCAACCCGTGCCATCCAGGCTGGCCCCTATGTACAGTAATGTAAAAAATATATAATCAGACCGTGTGTAGCTGTTTGTTTTGCTTTTGTTTTTCTGGAGGAAGGGGGACTGGCCCAAAGTAGGCGTCTGAGTATTGTTATGTTTCAGTTTTATCTAGATTTTTCCTTTTTCATATAACGTAACCTAGATGTCTGGTGTACAATGTACTTACTGTGTAGTGAAGTAGCTCTTACAGCGTAGCCTGCATGTAGTGCAGGCGTAGAATCAGTATTGATGTCAATGTATCTCTAAAATAATGTATCAGAACTAGACAAGTCCTATGCTACTAATAACATACAGTCTATCTTTAAAACATATTTTGTACTAAAGGAGAAAAAAAATCTATTTTATCTTCAGATTATTCATCCATGTTTAATGACACTACATTTGGGTGCTGTTTTGATTTTTAAAAGCTCCATGGAAAGTAAAAAAGAGAAAGCCAGCTGAAATTTTAAAAAGGCATTGGCAAACAAAAAGCTTTGGATTGAAACTTGAACTACAAAAGAATGATTAGTTTATTCTGTGAACTGTGAACTCTATAAAAGGAGGCTGTAGCTGCATGACAAGGCATTGCCTCACTGTGACTCTTCAACTGTTTGTGAGCCCTAAAAGCTATTTGACTTTGTATGGCATTTTCAAAGCTGAGGGGAAAATGTAAAAAGAAAAAAGAACACCAAATGACTGCAACCAGGTTTACAAAGGCATGTCTCCATTAACACTGGTAACATATCTTTTAGAGTTGACAGTTTATCTTCATTTTTGTGTTCCTTCTATGGGTGAGGGGAATCCTTACAAAACCTGCCCCAATAAACACTGAAATGCGTTGCTCTAGTCTGTGTAGCGCTGGAATAACTGTCCACTCCACTAAATACTAACCAGTATGCTTGATATAGCACCATGCAGTCAGCTGCACAAACACACTGATGTTGAAGAAAAACCAATTCAAAGCACAACCGTTAACACTGTACTAAAACTAAACTGTGACTTTACCTGATTCTCCATGAGCTGCCAAACATTACCTCTTGATTGTCTTAGTACTACTCGTATAGCACCATTCTCATTTTTCAGCACTTTAAACAAACCATTAGTTTGTACAAGCAACAGGAAAAATATATTTGTGCAAATGAAACATGTATTGATTTAAATAAACAAAAATTCTGAATATCTTTCTCAGTGGTCTAGCTGAATGAAGCACTCTGTCAACAAACGGACAAATGCTGTGATTTTTCTATGCCAATGTAAATTGTTTCAAGGAGGAGAGTAGGGAAAAGCACAAGTGAAAGACATAAAGAGAATGCAATTGTTCTATCATCTCTATCTGTATCTATCTAACCACATCTGTTCTTCTTGTTGTTCAACCTTTAGGGCCAAAATCCATTGAAATGTCTTAGTCCTGTCAGCTGTATCGTAAACTGTTGAATTACAAAATGGTAAATAAAATGTATTTTAAAGATCAGTCTGCAGCTTTTCCCTCTTAATTTTTCCATAATATACGTTCACAAACCGTTTGTCAAAGTGCTCCCTCCAGTGTCTGTTAGTCATTTGCCAAACTGGCGGATCGTATCACGTTATGATTGTACCACTAGGGGGCACTGGACGACAACTATTCTGTCTGTAAATCCTAGTTCTGAGATATGTATATATCTATCTATCTATCTATCTATCTATCTATCTATATATATATATCTATATATCTATATATATATATATATATATATATATATATATATATATATATATATATATATATATATATATATATATATATATATATATATATAGATAGATAGATAGATAGATAGATAGATATATGTGTGTGTGTGTATATATGTGTATATATATGTATATAGATATAGATAGATAGATAGATAGATAGATAGATAGATAGATAGATAGATAGATAGATAGATAGATAGATAGATAGATAGATAGATAGATTGATTGATTGATTGATTGATTGATTGATAGATTGATAGATTGATTGATTGATTGATATAGATATATAGATATAGGCCTACTTATCATCGACATGTTTTAAATTAATCTTAATTTCAAAAAATGGTATTTGCAAAAGCCATTATTACATATTATTAAAATATAAACAAGATTCATTTAGGTTAAATAAAACATGTTTTTACTCCTAAAGAGATGCATGCACTTTTTTTTTTTTTTAATGAATAATTATAATAATATATCATTTCAAAAATACTGACTGTGTCTTCTTTGCTAAATATGCTAAACTAAAAACGTTTATGAGTTTTTAATAGTCCGCAGTACACCCTCACACTTTCACACTACTAAAATGAGTCATGAGGGGGCAGTGTGGTCATAAATATAACATAACACTGTAATCTCTGACTTCACGGGCCATTAATTGTCCAAATACTTCGCATTAAAATTCTTACAAAGCAATGTGATTCTTTTTTTGCTGTCTTGTCAAACAAAGGTGTTACCTGTAATGATTTGAGAAGGTTTGTTTGTGACCCTGTATACACCCTGCAGATGTGTGCCTGGGGACATACTACAGGCAGTTATTTACAGATTAGAGCAACTGCATATAAACGTGAAACCAGTGTTACTATGTCTGAGACTGTTTTTGCTTGGCCATAACATAAGATCAAAGGATTAAATTATATAAACAAAGCACATTGCTTGTGTCTCTGAGTTTTCTACCAGGTAGGAATCTCTACACACTTTAAAATTTGCTGCTTATATTCAGGTTTTGGCCTTAAATGTATTGACTAACAGACGTATTTTCAACAGATTGATGGAGGCCAAGCACAGGGGCAGAGCTGTTGATCACTGTCCAGTTTGCTCCTCATATTGCAGTCTGAACAACACTGCAGTGTGTGGACTTGTACATTCAGTGTCAGAGGCGCTTGAAGGACATTTCCTCATGGCACAGAAAGCAATTTAGCCGCAAGTGGAACCATTGTAGCATTTTGCTGGAAAGGTGACTCTGGTTCTGGGAAGTGAGTCTTGTTTCTCAGCTGAACAACAACAAAGTATCACATAGGGTCATATAGAACATGCTGTCGGTCTTATTAATGTGTCAGCTGTAATATTTATCCAAGTTTTCAATGTCAACAAAAGACAGATTTAGTGTTTTTAGATTTTAGATTTTTTGTTTGTTTGTTTATTTGTTTTTTTGTTATTTTGCAGTGGCACCTGTAATCTAAGACAAGACATCAGGTGTTAATGTTACTGAATTTGTTGCAGTCTTCTCCATGTAAACACCATGTTACCTCATGTGACTCTTTAAATAAGGTATAAGCTCTATATAATAGTGGATGTAATAATATCAAAATCACACAACACAATATCAATATCTTCATAAAAACAACACTGTATAACATTTATTGTGACAAGAATGTATGAAATGTCCAAAAAGGATGATATGGTGCTGCAATATTTAGTGTGATATTTAAAAAAAGAAAGACTTTGCAATATTTATAATAATATGATAATGTTCCCACTGTAGGAAAAACTCTCACTTGGGATTGAGGTTGCTAAGACAGAAGATTTGACTTGGCCGAGGTTGACAGCAGTGGGTATTGTGCTTCCTCTCCACCACTTGAGAGTAAGATAGAAGTCTCTTTGAGGTACACTGCTGCTGAACCAAAAATAGATTTTTGCCTGTAAGACATAGCACCACACAACAATCTTCTGCCAATTGTTATATTGTGATACTGATAATATTTTACATCCCTGATACATAGACTTTTCACTGAAGGATTGGGTGATGCCATTTGTTGTCACATTACACAGCCAAGAGTAGACAATCTGTTGGCATGGCTTAACACTGCAGTCCCAGCTTGTCACTCAACTGGCAATTACTTTGCCTCTTTGCATTTTCCTGCTGATTACCAAAGGATGGTAGAACACGTCAGCCGGTAAATTGAGAGGAAACTGTTTCCAAAGTCAGACAATGGCATTGATTTTATTGAATTATCATTTCTCAAGACTATACACAAGGTTTGTTGGAAGGTTGCATTTTCTGTAATTAAAAGTGACATCTTATTAGTACTCTTTTAGAAATGTGCTGTTTTAGTGACTTTCTGTAACTATGTTTTTTTTTTAATCCAACTCACTGATTAGTTTACATACTTGTTGGTTATGTAGGAAAACATACCCATGTCATACATAACTAATGTGGATATATGGGAGGAAATATAATATCCCCAAATTGTAATGTTTAGTTAAAAGACAGACTGGGTTGTATTGAACTATGGATGTTTAGGAAATACTCAGCAATGCTGGACATTTAAGGATCCACATTTTTATGGCTCTATTTAAAAAAAAAAATGAAAACAGTTCTCTTCCTGAAAACTTCATCCGTGGAATAATGTACTTCTATTTCACACTGCACATCCTAGACTCACCGACACAACGACGGATTTGGATCAGCAGCTTCTAAGAATCGGTCTTGAGTAGCTGCTCAGGGAATCAGACCGTTCATCACCGTAATGGAGGAGTATTGATTGTGGTGCAGAAGCATGATACTGGCCTGCAATAGTAATGGACTTCAGCATGAAATCACAGAAGAAATGCACCAGGAGACATTGAAGGCAAGGGAAACGGCACCTGTTGACACTCATCTGAACAGTCTGAAGAGGGAAAAGGGACTTGTGTCTGTTTACTCACAGAGAAACACCTAGTACACATAGTCTGTGATATAGTGTAAAACTGACGGCATTTTTATTCAGCAATATGCTTAAGTAAATATAAAGTCAATGTTTGAGAATATCTATTGAAGTCATGTTAATATAAGGGTTAATCTGTGGGAACTAATGTTTGTTTTCGTTCAGCTCTGTGACATTATCAGGATGTCAACTCAGATTTTATTATCAGGCTGTTTTGACATTTACCAAAGCTGTTATGTCAGTCTGTGTGATTAGTGACCAAGTCATCTGATGTTTGCACAAAGCTGTGCAGTGGTTGCATTTGGTTTAGGCACATCTATCTATAGCAGTGACCAACTGGTGGTCCAGGGATCACATCAGGCCTCTCCACAGCTTTCCATCCAGTCCCCAGCACATAATCAAAATCAGGAAACATGAGCGGAAAAATAGGTAGAGTTGAAATATAAAGAATCAAATAACTCCAAAACAACTGAAACTGAGCTGTTTTGAGTGACAATCTTTAATCCTCTGTGCAGACATTTATGTGCTAATCAGCGAGCAGTTCGAGCAGCTTTGCCTACCAGTAGTTGTCACAGCCAACGATTGTGCAACACTAAAACAAATCTTCCTCTGATGTAACTGACAACTTGTTTGTGACTTTTTCTGTCTTCATTTAAGAATGAGGACAAATTGGTTCTCTTTGTTCATTTCTGTGTTTTATTTTTTTCACATGACAAATCATCTTCAAACATCAAATAAGTTTTTTCACCAAGCTGAGGGTTTATGTTGTTTGTTTTTTTTCAACTTCAAATAACCTATCAAAGTTTTAATTGAAAAAAGAAATACAAGAAAAAAATATTTAACCGTGAAGAAATCAACTCAAACAATAAAAAGTGAAGGTATTTATTTATGCATTTTCCTCCTCTGATAGCACCTGTGAAAAAACAATCTGGTCCTCAAACAACTTTAGTTAATGATCCCTGCT
Organism: Rhyacichthys aspro; assembly: GCA_036850595.1. Lineage (NCBI taxonomy): Eukaryota > Metazoa > Chordata > Actinopteri > Gobiiformes > Rhyacichthyidae > Rhyacichthys > Rhyacichthys aspro. The sequence continues at coordinate 9,226,428 of CM072164.1, forward strand.
CTATAGCATTTATGTACAATCAGGAATCATAGGACAAAATGTACCTTGAGATCTATGGAACAGACAGAAGGGAAAATGTGATTTAGCCATACATGTCTGAAAAACCCTTTAGCAATTTATAAACAGTACACCTTTCCGAATTATGCTCTAGGTCTGAAGAGCTAACTACTCCCCACAGATTAGTGTGATCCCACTATTTTTCTCACGCGTCAAAACAACTGACAGCTGTCAAGGTGTGAGGGCTGGACTGAGGCTGATGGAAAGCAGACTTGTGCACTTGTGACTTGTGTTTGTTGCAGTGCACAATCTGATCACATAACACCCTCTTAGCCCTTGTTGGTCTGCATCTGACAGCCCCCTTGGTGATTAGGGGAACAAATGTCTGTCTGTCGCATTACAGCTGTTGTTTGGCCATTTGTAAAGCTTTCATGTCCTGCGAGCTTTTCAGCGGGAGATGATCTCATTACATGCCCCGTATGTGTATGTATGTTAAGTCGCTGTTATATCCTCAACATCTGTCATTGATTCAACTCACGCAGACCCCATTGTAAACAAACTGTGTTTTTCCTCTTTTTGAATTAAAAAAGAAGGAAATGTTGCTCATTTTATGTCGCACTATAAAATATGTAAATGTCACTGCCCAGCTGCTAATTTGGTTTATCTGTGTTGTCTGTGAAACAGGACACTAAAATCAAACCAAACACATAACAATTTTAAAGGAATAGGCTTATTGTAAACAAATATAATATGTATAGGTATCCTGTCCAATCTGAAGTGAGAATAATAGCAATAGCACCAGGCAAGCTGTATACTGTAGATATATGAAAGCCTTGTTTGCTTTGAAGTTTAGTTTGCTTTCAGTGATGCCGGTGTGGTATTTATTTTTTAGTTAATGAGCTTCTGTGTCTGCTGTGGTGCATTTAATCAAGCATTTTCTTTAACAATGCTTTTGTGAATCAATTCAAACAATAAGAAAACTCCAACAACGATGAAGAAAAAGAAGTACCTACAAAGCCACATCATTTGAATATTGGAGTTAAGAATAGAGCTTATAAAAGCAACGGTCAATGTGCTCCCACTTTGATATAAAGGTGTTTTCATTAGTGAGGTGAGTTGAGAGAGAGAGACCACTCCTAATTACAGTCATTTCCTTTGGGAGCAGGAGTAGCTGCAAAAGGGATGGAAGGTTTTTATACACACACACACACACACACACACACACACACGTACACACACAGAGACCTGGAATCAGTCCAGATGCAGTGTGGCTCAGTGTAGTCTCAGGTTGTGCCACAAACTAATGGAACTGTGGTGGTTCGAGTGCACTTAGACAGTTGGACAGTGCAGTGTTCAGGGACGCCTAATTTCCAAGCTCATTTGGGAATTTAAACTGGCAACCGTAAAGTCCATTTGTCTGACTGTTTAATAAGGCACTTTTGGTTTTATAGCTGGAAAACACAACTTGTTAGCAAAGTTTATAGTCCAATTTATGTGCAAATAAAAGTAGATGGGATTCTGTGTGCATACAAATAGACCAGTAGGCACTAATTTAGTATTTGTTGCCTCTGCCTCATAAGCCAAAAGGGAGCTTAAAGAGCAATGGGATGAGAGAGAGGACGACGGGCGAAGCAGCCCTGTGCTTTTGCATACATCTGAGTGTGATGTTAATTATCCTGATGTGGGTAGAAATGAGTTCACAGTAGGCCAGAGGGGATACAAGGAAGAGATCATTAAAACTCCAAAACACACTGCAGCAACCAATGCACCTGCTCAAGCATGGAGCCTTTTGCATGACATTATTATGGGATCAGTCTCCGGGTGTTGTTGTTGAAATGTCTTCACTAGTCTTCACTGTCTCAGTATATTGTGGTCGGTTAGTGCGGTCTTGACCATAAGACACACTCGACCAGACAGGGTGATGTCACATTGTGTAACTCTTCAGGATGTACTCCCGCTAAAGAGCCTAATAAGATATGTGTTCTTATAATCTGCACCGGGGAGTATCTGGTAAGCAGGGTGCATTGTGTATATCCATTAAAACTGTCTTTGGGGCCAGAAATATTCGAATTTTTTTAAGGTGAAATAGTTACCAGATAATATTCATGCCTAGAAATCCGCAGAAACAAAATTGTCAATGTCTTCTTCAGTTTATATTAAAAATGTTTTCAAAGCACAAAGTCCATTCTGGGGAAGGTACAGTTTCAACAACCTTGGTTATAGTGATGCAATGGAATAAAATATGAGTGTGCACGGCTGTTAATCAAGTTGTTAAATGTGGGTCAGAGTGGATTTCACAAGTGATGTGTGATTAGTGTGGGATTATCGGGGCTGACGTGCACGCTCACAGTTTGACGTGCACTTTAATTCTTGTGAGTCCTTCTGAGTGATGGTGAACAATAACCCGGAGAAGCACAGGAAATAGAGGAAGCACAGTGAGTAATGAACTGCAACCGCTGTGACTGTGCAATATGGTTTGTAGAGGATATTGAGGAGTTGAATTCACTTGGCCTTGGACAAACACAAGGGACATTTTCTCCTTCGCTTCTAAAACTCCTGCACACTCCGTTAGAGCCGAGGCAGTGAAAACCGTGGACCTCCAAAGACTGGCAGAATAAGACGCTGTCCGTGGTGCTGAACCCACTCTGTCTGCTTTCAATGCAACTCAAACGTCACAAGCCATGTATTTCAGTGAAGTTTCCATAAACAGTAACCTTATTTCTGATATGTTTAATTTTTTCATGTCACATCCACAATTCTTTGGTTCTGTTTAAAGAGTTTGGTTGAAGTCAGGAAATAGTTCTGTCGTTTCTTTCCATTCATTTTTGAATGCTTTTCCCATACGCCGTATCTTTTATTGACGTTAAACCAAATGCTGTTTAACAAGTTTATTTTTCTGTCCTATTTGGACCTGCTCCAAATGTGTATGTTCATATAAAGTTACAGTTAGAGTCATGTAGATGAGAGTCTTTGTCATACACACAGGGCAAAGCTAAGATGACAACATTACAATTGATTATGGTCATCTTGTGCATGTTGTGCTATAGTAAGCTATTGTGTGTGGAGTATTTTTTTCACTCAGAACAAACAAACAAAAAAATATGCTGCAAAGTATACATTTTGACTTATATTTTGACATATATTTATGCACACATGTCAAAATATTCATGCATTATTTTTGAACACAAGCCTGTCCTAGAATAATTCAAACGCAGGTTCACTTGTGAATAAAGTATACCCTTATGTCATTTCATTTTTGCTTTATTCATTTCTATGAGCTGTTATTGTCTTAAAGCTACACTCCAACACGTCCCTCTAACACAGACAGATGCTTTACAGATACATTCACTTGCATATTATTGTAGAGGGCCCATGGTGTGTGAAAGAAAGGAGGATAATAATCAAAATAAACAAAGTGTAGCTTGAGGGCTATCTGCTATTTCTAACTGTGATTTTCATGAATATGTGGTCATCTCTGCATTCACTGTCTTCTCACTTACTCACGGTTAGACTTGAAAGTTAACACTTAGCTGCCTACTATCCCACTGGCGTGCCCGAAGTAAAGGAACAGGAAAAACAACCCCCTACTGTCCCTAGTGTGCGTGTCGCTTATGCGCAAATACAGAGAGAGAGGGAGAGGAAGGACCGATCCACGCGAGGATAATTAGAGTAGAAGGGAGATAACACGACGCGAAAAAAAGAGGGACGGACTCCAAACCCGCATCAGAGTATTACAGGAGCCACACAGAGCGAGAGGCTACACGGAGCGATCCTCATCAGCTCTGACGTCCAACGCTGGCAGATGCTCAGACTGTTTCCATCCAATTACAATGGACGAGCCGGAGCGGTGTGGACCCTAACGCGCTGTGCCACACACACATCGCACAGTCAGGCGGCGGACGAGAGCGAACAATGCGCAGGGAGCATCTGCCTGCTGTGATTTAAAGTGGATTTTTTTTTTTCTTTTCTGTTTGCTTTTGTCAGATTGAAGAGACGGACAGCTGCATCCACGGAAACCAAGGTAAGCTGGAGATGAGTGTTGAGAGAAAGAGGCAGTGCACGATGTGGGATGGGAGCTTGCACATCCACTCCACGTAAAAGTCTTGTCAGATGTAGATGTTTAAGTTTCTTGTGAGCCATACGCACTGTGTTTGAGAGTCGAGGTGAAGATGAAGATGGCATTTCTTTGTCTGCTGTGAACGGTAAAGTGGAAACTCTGCAAAAAAGCATCGCCAGAGCCACACTAAGGGTCAGTGGTGAGGACTTCCGTGTAGCATCATGGAGGCTGTATTGATTTTAGATGACTCGAGTCTGTTAAACTTCACTGTCTATACCTCAGTGTGTGCTCCAGTGCTCCAAAAGTGATTTAACACATCACACCGCTTTTCTCTTTCACTACAGAGCATTTGTAATGATCTTGACTGTGCGGGGAAAGGCTACTGTAGGGATCAAACACTGGAAAAGCTAAGTATTGAGCTCAACACACACATTCAAGTTTCCTGAGACAATGGCCGGAGCTCTATTAAATTAAATTTTGCTACCATGCTTTTCTGGATTACCCATTGTTTATTTTGTAAGGTTTTGCTTTTACAAAAATCTGGAACTCTGGGCAATTTATTGAGTGTTTTTTTCTCATTTGGGTGCCATAAATATAAACTGCAATATTTAAACAAGAGAGAAAATATTCAACTGCTACTACTACTACTTCTGTGCACTCAAAGCTTTTGAACAAACAGTAAAAGGTTAATAACGTAATATTAGAAATATCCTATTATTTTGCAGTAATCTATCAGCATATTATTGGAGGGACTCATGGGAGCATTGTTAAACAAAGCTTAATATCAGGTGCCCCATAGAGTTAATAGAGATAAATGGCCACAGTTTTCATGCTGAACCACTGTAGTGAGCTAATTATCATCAGTATAATATTTCTATTGCAAACACATCCAAAGTCTGTGCAGAGCTGCAAAATGCTCACTGTAAAGCAACTAGTACCGCTGCTGATCAAGTCAACAGGCTTCAGGTCATCTGTGCATTATTCTATAGATGCTGCAGTGCTACAGTGTGTCCATTTGTGAATGGATTTAACAAACAAACTGCATCAATTTCTCCACAGAACCACTGTATTCAAACCTCACAGGACTATCAAAGCTACTGTTGTGATCAATGTGAATAAAAGAATAAAATATAACAGACCTATTGCTAAGCACAGTCCACAATGGCTGGAAAAGTATTGGTGTATATAACATTAGATGCACTACACTCAAGGTAGAACATGTTTATGCTATTTGAGGAAAATTGTTGTAAAAATATGTACTATAGGATTTGTTTGTCACTATTTACTTTGCAAGGATGCAAAGACATCCTTTTGCTTAATTGCTATTCTGCAGATGAAGCAGTGTAGTGCCCGACATCAGGCCCCTAGATAGAAACTCGTTTGTTTAACTCCGAGGGCGGAGTATCCGTCTTGTACAGATGGATCTGCACAGACAAGTTGAGCTCTTACTTCTTTAATTTTTTATTGGCTCCTGTCTGCTAGAAAATGACTAAAATCACACCGGACTAAAATCAATTCTGACCTAGACTGATTCTGGGAGACAACAGCAGCAGTAGAAAAAGCATGGCTCTACTGTTTTAAAATTCCTGTTGAATAGTCACATTGCACGGGTTAACCACAGGGTACCACAGGATGTGTGTATGGTATTAATTTGACATCTACCGCTCACAGTGCTCTACCGCTATCACTTCCCTTAGAATATCACAGCTTGTCATGTCTGCTTCTATTTCACAGTCAATAGCATTAAGCAACAATATTGAGATTATAAGCGACTGTTATCAAAGCATCATTTTGATTTTATTACTAGACACACACATCTTCAAAGACTATTACTGCCGCTGGAGTCACACCTGCACTCTCAGCTAAACTGCCATAAAAAGAATAATATTTACAATTCAGATTCACTCATCTGAAATACTGGGGCTGATACAATAAAGCACCTACTTTAAAGAAAACAGAATCAAATATAAATTTATTCATGTGAAACTCAAAATTGGGAAAAGCATTAAAATGGAAACGAGTGTTCTGCATGACAATAGAGAAAGCTGTGACTTCCATTCAAGTGTCTGATCTCATCCATCTGCAACAATGCAGCCATACTCAGCTAAAGTCAAACAAGATTGTTTGTCAAATGTACTTCCACCAGACACATATAAGAAAGAGCTAAGATTACTGGGTTTTTAACTTGATGGATGAAAATGGAGCAAAAAATATCAAATGAAAGCAGTCATATTACTTTGGCATAATCCAGTGACTCATAAATCTCAGAGACTGACAGTTGAAGCCGCTGTGAATCAAGTTGCTGTGATTGATTGCATCTACCAACCTTGACAATTACAATGGCCCTTTTGCTTGTGTCTGTTTAAAAACAGATAGAAATCCAAACAATGGCAGTGGTTCAAAAGGCAGTGCAGGTAATTCAAAACCTAGTACCACAAAAGGTACCACTAATGTTGAATAATTAATCTCATATACATGAACAACTTTTACGACTCAATAAAAAAGCCAAGTGCTAAAAGTGATTCAAGTATATTTATACACACAATAAAAATAAATGTCGGTTGGTCTCACTACTAATGGCACTGATGGCCTTTAAGTGAATGTGGTATATTATGGTTGGTCCTTTACATTTATACTTAATGAAAAAATATGTCTAAAGCAGCACAAAAAACCCCACTTTACTCAAACTCATTGCCAGCCTGTCTTTCTGTTTTCCAAACATAATTTCTTAATTACAGACATGTTTTACATGCAAATAAGACTGAAGAGAGAAATTGAAAACATTTTTACTCATAATCCATTAGAGCTCTTTCATGACCAATATTAGTAATTTTTGTGATAAAATGTACAAAACATTATTTATAAAAACATATTAAATTCCTCAGCCAAGACATATCTCAACATGTCAAAAGAAATTCTTCTTGTTTATGAATCACTATTAAATAATCAACTTTACAGCTAAAGCTTATTAGTATTTGTAAGCTGCAGATCTTAATTAGTTGTTTTAAATCATCTTTAGTCTTAATTCTAAGCTCCCTTTTGACAAGTGACCATAGAGTGTAATCATCTAAAGGGACTATTTCAGTTTAGTAAAGCCTTTAATTACTGAAGATTTTAAATAAACGACCTTACAGAGAGGTGTTATTATCGCTTCATCAGTATTCAAAGTTCACTTAAGTTATTATGAGCACCTCTTTGTAACAATAAGATTCTTGTGTATAATTCAAGTCACTACAGACTGTGCAAAAGACAAAAAAGAAATACAATAGCAAGTAAAAGCCACATCACCACTAATTGCAGTGATGATTATTGTTTGCAGTGGTTCTAGCACAATAACTAGTGTTTAATGCTTCACATTTCCCTAGACAGAACCCAGAAGATACTGGATTTGTGTAATACATCTTGAAGCTTTTCTGTTTCCAATCTTACAACAGCATCCACAACAGCACCTACACTCCACACATCCCTGTCACAGCAGTTTATTATCTGTTATTGTTTTTATTATCATCAAACATTTATTGGTTCTAAGTTTGAGAAAATGCTCAGCTTAGAAAAGCAGAAGAGTGCTTTAAGTCAGTGGGCAATTACCATTGTTGTAGTTAGACCATGAACACACACAAAGTAGATATAGAGAAAAACCCAAAGCTACAAGTATTTCAGTAATAAGACACATGCACCAATATGATTCTTTTTATCCCAGACAGTTACAAATCTGTCCTCCACAAACATACATATGTGCTTTCATGGTGAAAATCAATACCTGCAGAGCCCTGCTGGATGTGGTAATAGTGGAAAAATAAAGAAATCAATGCAAGCCTATTAACCAAGCCCAGCTTTCTTTAGCCTTCACACAAAAACATGTGTGTGTATGGATTCCTGTGCTGACTTGATGTGTGCCTTTGAATGATGGCTGCTGCTTGTTTATGCAGGATGTGCGAGTGAATAAACATCTGTGTGCCATCCAACGTGTGTCCCTGTTGGTGGCTAGTGCTTGTGTACGAGTGCTACTTTGCAGCCATGCTCAGCATATTTATAAATGTATACTGTGTGTTTTTGCACCATGGCTGAGACTATCGCTCAAAGTCAGTGTGTTACTCTTGGGTTAGTGCCATAGTTTTCTCTCAGTGCCTTGGCCTCAGTCTATTTGTGGACAAAAGGATGCTCTGAGACAAATGATTTAGCACCTGTCAGTCACAGCAGAAGGACAAGAGATGAGAAACGAAAGAGGTCAGAGACGAGGAGTGAAATATGATGGAGGCTTTCAGAGGATTTGTACGAGGAGCGCGAGTGTGAAATGGAAGGTAGACCAAAGCAGAAAGGAAAAACTTCTATACAGCATTACAGATAGAAAGATTTGGAGTTAAACAGAATTTATGATTTACCTGAGGGTTATCACATCGCTCAAATACCTGTGAGCAATTCTCCTCAGGAAATGACAGCCTCTATTTCTGTGAAGTTGTTTGCCTTACACTAACTCACAGGAACTGTTCGTGGCCTTCGGGCCCCACAAGCAGACCTTACCTCATCGCAATAGTTACCATAACAACGGATAAGGCCAACGTGCACCGGTGGCAGCTCAGGGATGTGAACTTTGCTTCTGCCTCTAGCACTCTGGATGTCTGTGTGCTGCACGTCTAACACATCAATACGAGCCCTGTGGAAACATTAGAGAATCCTATCTGCGGTGTTCTATAAATGTTTGTTCACAGGTTGGACTCTGATTGTTCAGCGGAGGATGATTTGTTTGTGGTGTGAAAACAAAGCGCTATGTCAAGAACAAAGAGGTTACAGTCATTTCCAAAATGTTCAAATAAACAACATCCAAGCTGCTTTTGGAGTCAGGCTTAAAAATAATGTGTGCTCATGCTCGGATTGTGGATGCACTTGACGTGGCAGGGGCTGCTCCTCTTCTGAATGCAGAACGAGCTTTGTCTGATGTGCAATTATTAGATTCCCTTTGGCATTTGTTGACTGACGTGAGCTGCATTGGCCTCTTTTCAATCTCCAGACTTCAAATCTATGCACACAAAATTAAGCCCTAATCAGCCTATTTACACATTTCCACACAATCAATAGAAATATATTGCTGACCTCATTTTTCAAACTGAATAAAGCAGCTCCCCCTTTATTAAACGTCTACAGCGCCGAGAGCGGCTTAGCTAACAAGCATCTGATTGTGCAGATTACGCATGTTCCACAGAGGATTACTGAGACTGAAATGAACAAATTGACCTCTTACGACTGAAATCCCACATCAGTATGACAAAAGATGAGAGCTGAGCACATAAGAGACAATCGAAAATAGAAGAGCATGTTCTGTAAGGCAAGTTTCACTCAGCTGCTTAATTTGAAGAAACTTCATATTTTTATTTTTAATTTTTTTGTAATCTCTGTAGCTGCCCATAGTCTGTACCAAGCACAGTAGATATGAATGGGTCATGGGACAGGGGCTTCAGAGAGTCTAATGTGGACGTGTGGGCTTTATTCCAAAAAATCTTTGGCATGGCACATTGACAACCTGTCAAGATGTCACATATTTCCACATTTTTAAACAGTTTTAATTCTCATGTCATCACTATCAGGTTTTCAGAAGGTCCATCTGGAGATTAAATAAGATTTTAAGACAAATAATTGGCCAATCCAGGTCTTGTCATTCCCATATATTGCAGAAAATATTAAAAAACACATTATTTATACTTCCTCCACATTTTGTGTTTATTTTGGGAGATGCTGAGTGCTGTGCCAGACAGCTTACCTGTCACCTTTGTAAATTAACTTCAAATAAGATTTCCCACTGCCTATATGTTCTATCTCTGCCAATAAGTAACCATAAAGAGACCATAAAGTCTCAAAGTAACATAGTAATAAACACATATTCTCTTTCGTGGTACTGTGTCATTGCTCTTGTGTCTGTCTGGCTAATAGCAGCTGAGTTCTGTGTGTATTCATAGCCTTAGGCATCAAGTATCTACATCCTTGTTTCCCTGTGACACTTTTCCAACATTGAAAGCTGTTTAAAAGTCATCTCTCTTGAGGAGTAACAAAAGCTCAATGACAGACCAAGGCCTTATTTAAAATTCAATTTTGGTGCTTTCATTCTCCAACAATAGGAATATAATTAATTTCCTTCCATGCTTGTTTGGGGAGCTCTGGAGAGGAAATGGTATGCCTTTGTTAATAAAAGCTACTGTTTTTGCAGAGAGAAGATGATTGAGCAGCTCATGTAGGTCACATCGTATTAATCTAATTGGCTGTACTCCCTGTAAACGTACTCTAAATCAAACATGGAATATTAAAGGCAGTTCATTTCTTATTTTTTAATAATGCAGTGGAAATGACTTCCCTGTCAGTGAATTGTCGTGGTCATGGCAGTTTTGCACTTAGGTATTAAATTACTGCTTCGGGATTACAAGTCTACAAATAATAAATGGTTGGTATTAATCTGACACACAAATCAGACATGCTCCGGAGTAAATATTTATGAGGTGCGGTTTATTTCGAGCACAGCACCTATTCATCACTTACCAGTAAGGAGCTCTGTAGGTATTGTACTAATTAATAAACTAGATGATCTTTGGGTGTAAATTATGTGACTGGGGGATTCTACCACTTTGAGTGAACTGGAAAGTCAGACATGCTTAATGGGATTCGCAGGCGTGGTACACATGAATGTTTTATGACAGTGTGAGTCTAGAAATTGAATCAATGCGGTGTGTGTGCTTTTTTTCTGCTGGATGAAGATTTTCCTGAAATAAAGTAGGCTGCCCTGTGAGGCACAAAACAGCTACCTAATGTCAGTGAAGCAGAATGACTCAGCCTCGACGTGACATTCCAACGTGTATTATTTCCAAAAGCCAATATCTTCACGTGATCGGTTTCTAATAAACAATGCTGACGGCTTACTGAACAAGCTGTTTTTTGATGTGAACAGTCAAGCAGAACAGTAAATCCCCCCAGACTGTATGGCAATACAAAACACACATATGACTTGCTTAGTGATGGGTTTATATCAAAGGGAGAAATTGCTGTGTTGTGAAGCAAGCTGCAGCCGCTCATGTTTCAGATCAGATGATCACAATGGATGATTATTTGTTTTGAAAATATAAATGTGATTTCTGAGATCGTTTGTCAGAATGGACAGGCTACTTGCTGCATGTGTCACAGTTTTCTTACGAGTTTGTGGTTGTGCAATGGAGATACTTCAGATGGAATTAATAATGTGCTTTATCCTATTCTTATTACTGTAGTACAATATGTTTAGGGGTTTAGGTGCATGCATAGGTCAACTGACAAATCTAAAGTATCCCTAGTGAATGAATGTGAGAGTCAGTGGTTATCTGTCAGGGTCTGTCATTAGGTTTCAGCCCTGCGACTAACTGGCCATTGTCCAAGGTGTACCCCATCTAAAGCCCAAAGTTGCTGAGATAGGCTTCAGTCACAGAAGGGGGAGAGAAAATGAATGAATAAATGATGTGCATTTAGTTCTGTCTGCTTTTCCAAACTGATGAACTGTTAAATCCACTTATATGCATTAACAATGTACAACTATCTCATTTAGGCCCATTTCCAACGTTTGGATCCATGCTTTTAATGACAAGGATGAAGTCTTATTGAAAGATTAGGTTTGGATTAAGTCTTACGGAAATAATTGTAAGTATGCTATGCCCCCACTAGTAATGGGATAAAGTGTGTGTGTGTGTCAGGAAACAAAGACAGGGCAGGAATAGAAAGAGAGAGAAAGAGGGTTGTGTGTGTGTGTGTGTGTGTGTGTGTGTGTGTGTGTTTGCGCATGCATTAAACAGACAAGAGAGAGGTCCTTGAGGCAACCTGCACATCTTTTATCACATCTTTAATTAATTGAAGCCCATAATAGAAGCTGCAGCAATTGCATTCACCAGACACAGTTGAATTGAAAACCATCAGGGATGAGGCTTTGGATAGTCTTATGTCGCCGCACGTTTTTTTTGTTTTATCAATCTTCCCTTGTCATTTCTCAGACATCCGCGTGGACAAAACATCTGCGGCGCTTGTCAGTCTCTGCTTTGAGGTGGAGAGACATTTCCATGAGAAAACAGCTTGTTACTGTGGCTCAGATGCCAAGGGATTCATGCTTACTTTCTCATCTTTTCTCTCATCAGGTTTTGTTTTGTTCGTGAAGGTCTGTACTGTGAAAGCACCATGTTCCCCCATATCCTCGTCGCCCTCGTCTGCTTGCCAAGGCTTCTGCTGGGTTGCCCTTCTGGCTGTCGATGCTACAGCCTCACCGTGGAGTGCGGATCTCTCGGGATCAAAGAAATCCCACAGGGTGTCCCCTCCGTAACCGAGGTCAGTTGAGCAATTTACTGCAACCGCACAATAACTTAGGGTCTTACTTTTCAGCGTGGTGCTGCTGACCTGGCAAACAGCTTCAGTGCTTTTGCATCAGTTGACTTCCTCTCTGATCCATTCTTATTACCCTGAAATGATTGTGGTTAATCAATTCTCCATGACCCTCTTTGATGTAAGCCTGAGGGAGGGGCCGCACTGCTGCCTGTGTAATTATTCATTCTTCCTCAGAATAGGACTCTCACACACTCACTGTGATCATCTATGGAGAAGATGTTCAACATTACACCGGCTTTTTCTCCTGAGTTCAGGCCCCCAACATTATTGCCGCTTATAAATATTAATGAAAATTATGTCACGCATAAATTGTTCCATTAACCCCAATCAGCAGGTTTATGTCGTCCATCATACCTTTCCTCATGGCCTGTGCCTTCTTCTGTGCGAACATTAGTGCTGGAGGAACATTAGCAGACAACTTCTCATTGTCAAACAAGCGCAGAGAGCACTTGTGACAGGTCTGTTGTCTCAGCAGCATTTGTCAAGAGAACATAAAAGTGAGACACAAAAGAGCCAAAGTGCTGCACAGCTTGCATTGTCAGAGCCAATAATATCATTCCAAAGAAGCTCATTGCACATTGACTATATTACATGACAATCTGAAAATGCTCTCATCTAAAGCGTGACAAAATTAATCACCATCAAACGAACAGGCAATCATCACAAAGTACTTGATGTATTGAAAAGCTTTTGAAAATTGCCAATGTGCAAATCAAGATAAGCTGTGTGAAGGTGCCCACAACACACTTTCTTTTCTACCCACAAAGTATGTACTGCAACTTGACAAAGGGTAAAGAGCTGAGTAACAAACCACGCAATGTTGTTATGTGATTCATCTGTTCCTTTATTTAGATGTTGTGGTTGCCAAAACAATCACATAAAAGTCAGTAAATATTGTAAAATGTAAAGTAAAATGTGTTTTTTATGCGGTCAGTTTAAACTGAGTAAGGTTATCCCTCTTGTCTTTCCTTAAGACCATTTTTCTCCAGGACAATGCGATAACGCAGATCCGCCTGCAGGACATGACTCGTCTTGGCCACCTCCATTACCTCTACCTCCAGAACAACAGTATCTCTGCCCTGGAGCCTGGGGCATTTGCCAGCCAGGGACAGCTGCTGGAGCTGGCCCTCAATGGTAACCTCATCCATCTGGTCACCCCAGATATGTTCCGCGGCCTGGAGCACCTCCGGATCCTCTACCTCGCTGGAAACCAGATCACCCGAGTTCAGGACTATACCTTTAGGGGACTGCAGGTTAGTAGAGGGATGACACTAATCCATTTCATCAAACTTTTGCTAGCAACAGAAACTATTCCAATTATAAAAGGCAAAGGCAGTCTGTAAGTGTAAATCCAGTTCACAACATATCTGACTAATCCCTGCTTCACAGCGTTACTGCACAAACTGACTCAGGCAGAATATAGATGTCTACTGTCTATGTTTGACATTTGAATTCCTCCAATTTTAGCTGGCACTAGTATTTTCATTTGCCTCCTCTTTATGTGTTGTTGCTATCATGCAGCGTTTGCAGGAACTTCACCTGCAAGAGAACAGCATAGAACTGCTGGCGGAGCGAGCCCTCACTGGTCTGTCATCTCTGGCCCTGCTGGACCTCAGCAGAAATCATCTGCGCACTCTCGGAGCCTCGTCCCTCAGACCTCTGGTCAGCCTGCAGGTGCTGCGAGTTACAGGTACAGGACGGCCACTAGAACTCATTGTCACAATGTTTTTCTTTCAGTTTCCATTACATATGTAATACTATTCTGTGTTATTGTGACTTAGATTGAGTTTGATTTGTAAGTAGTTAACTTAATCTTAACAACTATAATTTACTTATTTATCTTTTCTTTTTATTTATCATTTGTTTTTTGCATTTTGCAAGTTCCTTGTGTCTAATGATATTAGCTCAATAAAATGTCTTTGAATGTCTGTTGAATAAGCTATAATATATATAGATATATACATATTTTATTGTGATTTTTTTAATATTCAATTTAAAAAAAATATTTTTTATTTAAAAAATTCTTTGAACAAACATTTATAAACCCCAACAAGCATAGTAATTAATCACTTTCAAATGTGCAAACATGCTGTGAAACATGCTGTTGAAATGTTTTGTTTGCTCTTGTTGTAGAGAACCCATGGCGTTGTGATTGTGCACTGGGCTGGCTGCGAACATGGATCAGTGAAGATGGCCAGCGTTTGCTAAGCTCTGCCGAACAGCGACGGTTGATGTGTTCAGAGCCGCCTCGACTCTCTCACCTCAGTTTAGTGGAAGTGGCTCCAAACAGCCTGGTGTGTATCCCGCCTGTGGTTCAGCTCGAGCCCAGTCACCTGACAGTCAGACTCGGGGAGAGTCTTAGAGTGTCCTGCCAAGCCTCGGGATACCCTCAGCCACAAGTCACTTGGAAGAAAGCATCCCACGGCAAAGCCCAGTTATCACCTCGAGGTCTTGTTCAAGAAATAGGACCTAATGGGGATTTCTTCAGGCCTGGAACTGGAGGAGTGGTAACAGCGCTGCCCAGTAGCAGTAAGGTCAAAGTTGGAAGTGTTCAACTTGTACGAGGCACAGAAGAAGGAGGCGAGAGGGACAGCTTTGATCCAGATATGGGCAGCGGCATGTTGTTCCTCAGTAACGTGACAGTAGCACATGCTGGTCGCTACGAATGTGAGGCCTGGAACCCTGGTGGGGTTGCTAAAGTTACCTTTCACTTGGCTGTCAACATGTCCTCTTCCTCGTATTCATCTCAGTTCTGGCCTCGTCTCAACACACACTCTTTTGTCTCGTCTTCATCCAATTCTTTCTTTCAGCCAGAGGTTTTGGATGTGAGCCAAGAGCCACTCTACGAACAGGACAGTATGGATTTTAACGCTTTGGGCCCAGCTACTCAAACCGCCATTGCTGTTGGCATCTCGTTGCTGGCTCTGACTGCAGTCCTGCTTTTAATCATGATCTACTCTCGTCACCAACAGTACCGTAAAGAAGAAGGTGGCATCTGTTGCTCAGGAAAAGAAGAGGGCATCCTTTATATGAACGATTACTCTGATGGACCCTCAACCTTTGCTCAACTGGAGGAGTACCGTGATGATGGCGGTCATGAAATGTATGTATTTAACAGATCCAAGCCAGTCTTAGGAACAACATCTTCTAGGTGTCACATGGTTAGTGGGTTTGTCCAGCAGAAGGGTATAAAGGAAGCACTTTTGGATCATGAAATGGTGCAGACACTGAGCAGGTCTGGGGGAATGGGGCTTCGCAGAAACCCAGGAGATGGTGGAGAAGGCCCCTTAACGACAGACCCAGAGGAGCTTTTCCTGAGTCAGAGTCTGCTTTTTGGATCACAGGTTGCCTATGAAATCCATTGTTAAAATCTGAACACTTTATCAAATTTTACACATATGGACAAAATAAATGACACTGCACCTTAGTGCAATAATTAGATGCATTAAAATGCATATATCTACAAAAGGAACAAACTCTAGAAATTGTTTTGCTGAGGGATACCTTAGAACAGCATTAAGGTGTATCAATGGAGTGAATTAACAAGGGAAACAAGTTCAAAAACACAAGTCCATCTCCAAATTAACCCATTAGTCAAACTTCATTAGATACTTTTGAGAGGTGAGAAAAAATCCTCACAAGAAGCTTAAAATAAGCAGTGCATGGAAAAAAGATAATGTTTTGTGCCATTTTCTTTTGACTGACAGTTTTGTCTGAACTAAGTGTATACCAGAAGCCCATTTTACTGTAATGTACAGGTGCTTTGAGCACAGCCCTTATTCTAACACACACTCAGTAATGTCATTACCAATGTGTGCAAACATGTGTAGGCGGCTTTGATAAAGAGGTACATTTTTTTCTAGTATTTTTTTCATTTCTACCACGGCTTTGTATTCCTATTATTAACATGCCCCATTACGTTACTGTTTCAGTGGTAGAGCTACATTTGTATGGTTCTTTCAATCTGTGTGAGACATGATGTGAAATGTACATTTTGTGTTTCTACATTCTGTAATAAAGTGCATTTTGAAGACTTATTGTCTTGGTTTATAAAGATATAATGATGTAAATTAGATCAAGTCAAGCCCATTGTCTTCCCTTCAGCTCAAGGATCAACCTGAGTTGAAACATTGCTTTAATAGTCAACCCATGGCTTTCACTCTCTGTGAGCAGGTCAGTCTCTGAGAAATCCACATTTCATAAACTCTTCAACTAAGCTCTCTATACAGCAGTGTACTTTGCAGTGTGGTGGAAAAGTACTGCCAGAGATGTGTTTTAAAACCACTTCCTCCACAAGACCACAACCTATTGATTTGACACGTTTTTATATCTTTAAAAGAGTACAAAACATTTTCAAAGGTCAATGAGAAAAAGTGATTAACTATTGTCTAGTTGCTATCAATAGTTTCAAGGTCAGATGTTCTCTCTGGATCTCTGGTAAATGGTGTTTTAAAGACTACTCATTCTGTGAGACATAATAGTGTTCATTCGTCCTTTGGAGAATATGGTTAATAAGATATCTGTTTTCAGTTGGGAATTGGTTAATATGACTTGTTTTGACCAATCACTGCTGATTCAAGTTTGACTTCAATGTGGTGCCACTTTATATCTTGTAATTGTCTCCAGAGGCTATGGCTAGTTTTACATCAGGGCCCCATCAGAACATGGCATACAAGTGTTTTCATGGATATGAAATTGTTGAATATGTTTTCATGTTTTGTAGCTGCCATTTGGTTATACAGCCTTTAAAAAATAAAAAAATAGGCATCATATGAACTGAATGAGCTGAAGTCCTAAAAAAAAATCTTGAGCTTGCTGTAGACTGGTATAGGTTATATAAATGTCTATTTTATGTGGCAGAACATCAATCTCTTTGCTTACACAATAGCTAATAAAATAATGCAATCCATGTGAGATTTCAGCATTGCAGACAGGGAAGAGAAAAGATATTTTTTACTGACATTTGTATGATACCTGGCATTGAATTGCGTATTGTACAGCAAAAAAAAAACAGCAGCTTCACCACTGACAGCTGAACTAATAGCGGAGACAAAATTGAACGCTGGGAACAAAATGAAGCAAAAGAAAAACTGACGTGACTAAAGCCATTCGGCACACCTCCTTATCACAGCAGAAGACATAGCTATTATTCCCACTATCCACATGTCTTTCTGCCTACTGTGATACTATTTCCAGCAAGTGTCATTACATGTCCTACTTGCATCAGTTGTAAGAGCTCAATGGATTCATAAGAACATCCGAACAGTGGATGCATATAAAACTGACCATATTTTAGCACAAAATCACGACGTGTGCAGATATTTTATTGAGCCTCCTTGTAAGTTCTCCATGACTAAATACACACATCAGTATTCCTAACTATGTCCTCATTTTTATACTGCACAAGCCTTGTCTAATCACTGCTGATTATTTTCACAAATCCACCAGTGTATGTACCTGCAGGCAAGCACCGTTGATGAGAAATCTCCATAATTGCTTTAACAGCCAGAAAAATATGCAAAAAATAAATGATAGTCATAATATTGTAGTGACAGACATTTGATATTTTAACTTGGGAACATGGTACTATGTGTTCATGAGATTACATTTAGGGTCCCTAGTACTCAAACCATGCACCACTGACATTTAATTTCTATTTACTGGAATAGATAAAGCAAAGCAATGAACCAGTTCGTAGCTCTATAATACAAATACATATTTTCCCATTGTAGAAAGTGCATGTGTTCCAATCTTGCCAAGATGCCAAACCAATCAGTTTTCTTTTTACACGAAGGTCGCCTGTGATCCCATCAATCAACATGAGCAGCGAGGATGCAGCACAGAAAAGGAATACCGCATACACTGTTGCTCTTTCATTTTCCATCTTTTAAGCATCACCTTCCTCCAAATCTGGGTCAGAATAATGGATTTTTTTTCTTTGGTGGTGGTGGGGTGTGTGGGGGGGTCAAACACTAAATAATGAGGAATGAAATATTGATGCATCACCGCCACCAATTCCTTTCTCTCAAGGTCCGTTTCTCTCCAAGTGTTAGTTGTTGCTCTGTTCAGTGTGCGGTCCTTTTTAAAACGCCACAAGGGCTTGAAAAATCTGAACCTGAATGAAACAATGCAAAGCTAAAGAATGGCACACATGCGAACACCAACCCTGCGACGCCGGCGTGAATGGCAATAATCAACCACCTCTTGTGTTGATTGCGGGTAAGTTTATGTTTTTTGAAGATTGATTGCCATTCACAGCGAAAAATATAGGTTTTTTTGTAGAAAAACAGTATACTCAGGATGCACATTCAACATATAATTTCCCAACATGGCTTTCAGACACACAACTCAAACTCACACAGTTCTAGATAAATCCTAAGGAAGAGGGAATGTCTGTGAGGCATGTCCATGTTTTGCATAAAAACCCACTTCTCCTCTTGAGTTATCTCTTCTTATGGCTCCAAGGACTTCACCTTCACTTCACTTGTTGGACAGATTATATGGCAGAATGCACCAAATAAATAATAATGTCAATAAATTGTATTTTTACAGATTCCAATCAAGCTGAATGCCGATTACCAGTGTTCTAGTACCATGAAGAAAAGTACATGTGCATTTGGACATGGATGTAAATGATATTCAACACCAGCGTCTGTCCTTCACAGCCTGCCTCACAGTCACGCTGCTTGGTTCTTACCCATCATCCCCCAGCAGACGAATGTCATATTATAAAATGTAAAAAGATTGCAGACCTTGGTTGTGATCGCTGCTAAGTATCGAGCTGCTGAATGCTCAACTGTGGAGCCTCTCCTCAGCTCGACACCAGACATAAATATTTCACATACATAAACAAAGCCACGCAGGTTTCAAGAGGCTAAATAGAGAATCAATTGCTTTGTCATGCAAGAAAGCAACAGACTTTGATTGATGAGGTAGGAAAGGAAATTTAAGTTCCTTTTATAAAGTCAAGGAAGGAAATTCATGGTAGAAATATATTAGCATAAAAATAAGAGGCAAGCAACAGACCTGTGCATATAAATAACAATTTCTTTAATATCTTCAACACTTAAAAGAGAAGGTCTATCTAAATAACAACCTGATTATGCCAGCCTTGCTCCTGCATTGCATTGTTGCTATCAGTCACACACAGCAAAGTCAAGAGACAGATTAAAGATAGCAGTTCTTTTCAATCAAGTACTGGCGCAGATCAAAACAGACTCATAAGGAGAGTGGACTTTGGAAACGGTCCAACATGAATTTAAATGAATGTTTTACACCCTTGCTACATTTTTCAATTAGCTGTTTGCTTAAAAGGTCACAATCTTTGAAATATTACTGGTACATATTTTACAGTGCGTTGAATGTAAGTAGGCTGTGTGTGCTATTTCAGTTAAAGAGCAGGACAAAGTAGCATAACAGTGACTAAATGCTGGTATAATGTGAACAAATGGATGTGATATATGATAGACTTGGGGTGTTTTTGATGGTAATATGGTTGTAAATTTGGATATAATACCTTCACCCATATTTTTCTGCAGGGCTACAAGGCACAGCTATTGCTTTTACAGCCCATGAAAAGCAAAAGAGCCATAGAAGACTGCTATTTATTAACTATTACTTAAACACAAATCTAAAATGGATTTCTCCTTACAAACTCAGCCACCCATTCTGTGCATTTGAATTTATTGTGTCAGTAACTGGGAAAGAGTGGGTGTTGGGGGTCTCAGTGGGCACTGATTTTTGTGCACTGTGTGGGAGTCTTGTGCATTCACTAGAGCTAATTACTCACAGTCTGACTTGAACTGTGCGCCGAGGAAAGTGAAACATAAGTATTTTGCTCCAAGTAAACTGTCCCACAAAGCATTAGACACCCACTGTGTTTGGCTCTTCTCATGCCCTGGAAATTATTCAGTGATTTTTGTCCCGTGGCATCATCAACCTTCTGAAATTGACAAACTCACCTTAATCTTCCCTGATGTGCTCAGACAAGGCCAGCATTTAGTTGTTGCACCAGTAAATTGTGTAATGGCACTACAGAAGCATGAAATAGATATTGATTCCACTTTCTCTTCTTAGCCTCCTTTCATAAAAAATAGAATATAACTTAAGTAACTGCTGCTGTATTGGAAACTTCACATATTGGTATTGATTAAATGACAGTAATCACAAGATGAACTTATTCCTAAAAGGGCTATGAGCACAATGTGAATGGATTTAAAAGCAGTGTTCTCAAATAAGGCCTGTAGATTGATACGTTTATTTTCAGTTCAGTCAGAGTGAGGTTTGCCACAATCTTTTTCACTCTTTTGTGTCTTATGAGTGTCTTGCTGAAATTTTAGTACATGATGAATATTATGCTAATTACACTGAGTATGTGCTTTTTTGCATATTATTACAACTGCACTAGAGTGCAAAACTATCAGGTGTTAGCCTAAGTTGTTAACATTTCTTGGACAACAACAACCACAATGTAAACTTCATTTGTATGAAGTGGGTAAATGTGTGGATGAGCCTGCAGACACCATTAGCTTCTAAAGTAAATGGATTCCTTTAGTTCATAAAGCAAATGCAATCATACATTCATACCTAGATACAGTGCTGTTGAGCACTGAGCAACAATATCAGGTATCCTCTTGTACAGACATATTGATATCATTTATTTGTTTATTCAAAGCCAATTCAAATGCTTTTGTTGCTTATATCAATGTGGAATATACACTTGCATAAATTTAAACGTTCTATTTATGCTTCCCAGATTGTACAAGCTGTCAAGTTACAATTGTACAGCTGTAAGGGTCTTTAGTCATTGTTTTATACTCAATATCTGTCTAAGAAAGTTTGTCAAGGTTATTGTTGTGGCATTTCTGATGGTGACAAGAACAAATTGCTTCTTGACCTATTTGGGCCAACTCCAGAAAAGCTGCTCCACAATTGCTGTGACATTTAAAGTTACAATGAGAACGTGCTGAGTTTGATGTAGCCCAGTTGGTGGCCTTTTCAACATTTTACAACTTGTGTCTTACATTTTAGAAATAGCAACAGGTTGTTGTTTTTTTCTTGAATGCGCTTGTACATCAACACTGCAGTGCACTGAGGTGTGTCTTGGTGTTCCTCTAGGTACCGACATCGGTCCTTTTGGACTGCCAAGAGGAAAATCTTAGGCATAAAAAATTCATGATTTCAAAACAAGAATAAATAATAATACCCTTTTCTGAAGGAAGGTTGCACCAGCTGCAGTAAACTGTTCAGGAGAATTTCCTGCTTCATAAGATTTTACTAATAGTAAATATTCATCGCTTAGCCATAAAATCACTCACATATTTAGACTACTTTACATCAAATGTAATCATAAAATCATTCAGAGAACAGCTGTAAACTGCAATGAATTCTTCAGGTAAAGTGTGTGCACAGCTGTGCCATCCTCTCTCTTGGGATTTTGGACAAATAATGCTGGTCATTAATGGGCACCATGTGCTTGGCCTTCACGCCACTTATTTGCAGAGGATAAAAGAAAAACATGACATTGAACTTGGCTCCGTCTTTTTTCTACTGATGTGTCTCAGGTCTCAGTTCTACTCAAGGTGAACAGAAATAAACGATAGAGCACTTCAATGGAAGGACCTGAGGAAATCCAGCTCAGTATGATTTGTAAAAAGGATAAGGCATAATACAAAACTGTTTGACCCCAACAGAGCAATCATTAAAATCACTTTATGTGCATGAATGGTCACACAAACACACCAGCTATTCATTGTAGGAAGAATATATTTCATATAGGGTTGACCTCCATCTAGTGGCAGAACTGCACCGCCCGAAATGCATGAAGATTAATGACTGAGTCACTGCAGCACAGAGGCAACACACTGGTGATGTTAAACTGGACAAAAGTAGCATACATAGCAGAGGTTACACCATAAGATCATACATAAAAAAGATTATTTTCCATTTATGGACATTAAAGCCCAGAAAAATGGGATTTCTCATAAATGTTGTAATATACAAAAATTGCATCTACCTAAATGTCAGCCAAATAATTACAATCCTAGGAAACTCTGAGCCATATTTCATCATCATTTGTGCTGTCATTAATTGCTTCTGTAAAAAATAAATCGTTTGCTCTTAGAAGCTTTTTGATTGAAAGAAGGTCTAGTTAATTTTCACAGAAAAAAAAGCGAAACACCATTTTTTAATAAAATGTCGAGGCTTAAGTTGAATGACAGCTACACAGCGGTCCCATTAGCCAATTCAATTTACAAGTCTAACACTGCGCTAGAGTTTTAGAATGAGAGCAGGCAGTTCAAGCATGAAATATAGAGCTGTTTTGTGTTGACTCCTGAACCACTTGAAGTGTCTGTTTAAAAAAACATTTTCTACACTGGACATCCTTGGTTTTTCTGTAATATATCAACCAGTAAAGGTTGTTACAAAAAGAGGCATAGAGGATTGTTCATTATATACATTAATATCGAAGTAAAATAAAAAGTCTGGAGCTATGATTCAATCAACCAGGTCTGCCTTGACTTTCCTTCACAGCAGAGCAATGCATACTATATGAATAACTTCTGTTAAGGATTTTATTATTATTATTATTATTATTATTGTTCTTGTTGTTATTTTGTATATTTAAATATTCTTCTCTGATGGATTTTTTATGATGTCACTTTTGCTTAGAAATATGACATACAGTTCAAATTTTGTAGATGTGAATCGGAAAAGACAAAAAACAACATCTATTAAAAAAAGAAGTCACTGTGTAATTATGCCACTGATGAACTGTACATTTTCACATTTGTAATTATAGCAGTAGTAATTTTTATTTGGTGCAAGATTTTCACACGACTCTATTGATTTTATGGAGTTCTAGGTTCATTCCAGATCTGTGAACTAAATTTAGTCAAGAAATAGCTTGAACAAACTTAAGTTCAGGTGTCTTCAGTGCTGGCCCAGAACTTACATTTGACACCCCAAGCTCCTTTTCTGTTGCTAGCTGCAGAGGTCTGACAGCAGAGACATATATTTGAAAAAATATACTGTAGAAGCAATAGATAAAGAGTAAAATACAGGCGTACCATTGCCATTGTGTTTTCTAAGAAATGGATCGAAGTGTCTTATTGTGTGCAATACGTAAAACAAACGAGTGAAGTGCAGCAACCCAATGGGGGAAAAACATTACAGTGACAGTTGAGTTAAAAAAGTAAAATGTTCTTTTTCCGACTGAGCTCAGAACACATGTGAACTCTGGGAATTTCTGTTGAGAAAAACAACAGCAGATGCTTGCATATCACCAGCATCCTCCGAACACTCCTGAAAGACAAAAAGACAAATCATGACTCATATTCTAAAAAGTGTGTCACGACACATTGAGGACTTACATTAAATCTCACTTTCATCCCTTCGCTGTGTCTTAGTTCTGGATCATTTTCTGTCAAAAGAGAGGAGATTGTTTGTTCCTTTATGATCATACAATTATTCATGCACAGTATTCCCTGGGGTTAATCTCATGAGGTAAAAATGCAAGGAAATAAGACACAGCCTTACTGTGCAGTTTC
The DNA here is from genome assembly GCA_036850595.1 of Rhyacichthys aspro. NCBI lineage: Eukaryota > Metazoa > Chordata > Actinopteri > Gobiiformes > Rhyacichthyidae > Rhyacichthys > Rhyacichthys aspro. The sequence goes on from CM072164.1 coordinate 9,250,413, forward strand.
CACATCCGTCGAGCAAAAATGGCAAATCCCAGGATGAGCATAAAAGCAGCACACACAAGCAGAGCCCCCAGGATGTAACTGAAAGCATAGAGTCTAGGTTTGAGCGCAGCTTATGTCTATACTCTACTGCAACACAAAATGATGACAAATAGATAGTCCTTGGCGCGATGGCAGGATCATTATGTGTGTGCTCGACTCGGCTGAACTTAACCTGAACTCTATTTTAATGATAGATAAGCATCCATAGTAAGCTGCAGAGAAAGTACTGACATTGCACTTGAAAACAACTTTAAAATCTAGTGTGAATCTAGAATAAAACTCCCAAGGCCCGAAAGTGCTTTATCCAGCATTACCAGGGATATTTTGTGGAAATAGTTTTACAGCATCTTAAGTGAAGATTGTCCAAATCTAAACCAATCCAATTCCCATCTCTCACAAGAGCTTCTGATAAAAAACAAACAAACAAACCACACTGTATGTTTACCTGTGTGTGTTCCAGGCACTCTTTGCACTGGGCTGAAGCAGGATATCAGTGGATGAAATTGTCACAGGGACCACTGCTGCAGAACAACATGTACAGAGCTGAAACGAACTGCTATGGTTTACCCAACTTTGAAGCAAACAACATAAAAACGGGTTCTAACATGTTTGCACTACTGACACAAACTGATACTGGGTGAGAATACTTAATTACACATCAGTTCTTGCAATAACAGTTAACCAACAGCCATTCACATTAAGATTATAGTTGTAGACGTATTTACATTGGGCTAATCAAAGCGTAAAAAAATGTGCTAATGTAGACACTTGGAATATGCAAACTTCACACTGAAAGGCTCTGTCCTCACTTGGAACTAAACCAGGACATTCTTGCTGAGGCATCTATAGTCACCACCAAGCTGCCCCAAGAAAGTAAAATGCTATAGAGTAGGCATCAAAATCTGTGCAACCATAAAAATATTCAACCAGGTGTAAAATTAATGACATAACTTGATATTAATGGGTTATAAATCTCTCCCCCACTGAACAGTCTTCCAATCAAAGTATGAAATCATAATAAATAAGTGCAATAAAAATATATCAATAAATATAGAGCGAGGAGATGCAGTGCTTTAAATTAAAACTGCCTTTCTCAAAAATGGAACTATTACAGACCAGCTCCCCATTGAATAAAACATTTCGATTACATGTCATACTGAGAGTCCATACAAATGACTTACTTGTTGTAATACGAGGCATGACCTGCACGTGCACGGCTATCTGCTGCTGTCCAGCTCCACACCAGTACCAGCCTGTATCTCTCATCTGAAGCTTCTTGAAGGTCACAGCGAAAGACCCAGTTCTGTCATCGATGATGTCCACTGAAGTGTCTTGGTATGAGCCTTCAGAGTCCGTCAACAGACAGGAGCTCCAATCTCCGCTCCGGCACCACTTCTTCTGGCTTTCTCTGTTGGCAAGCAGTCACAGGGGAGTCAAAGAATGCTGTCAGTCCAAAAGACTTAGTGTCCTGGGTTTACTGATGCTTGGAGAATTCCTTTCAGTGGATTGGCACAACTGGATATAACACTACTATAAGTAAATACCTGTATTTCTGACTGTAGAAGCATTCAACTGTGATACTACTTCCCTCTTCTCCACTCAGTCTGCTGTGTAGCACTGACATACCTGCAGATAGTAAATTTACTTATTATAAAATTTGTGCCCAAAACTTTTCTGAGTGACTTTTTCTAACAATAACTTACACACAACTGTGAGAAATAATCCAAAAACTGATTTTTTTTATGTTGGAAATAATTATACAATCTCTTACAAACAAATCTATTTATGTATTTGCCTGTTATTGCTCTAAAGGAAGAAAAGTAAGGTTTGATTGACCTTACACGTAGATACAAAACAATTATGTATTTAAATCCCATTCATAAACACTGGCATAAAAGGTTATTGAGACATCTTTAGTCCCACCTTAGTTAAACATACACTAAAACCTGTCATTGTGTTTGTCTTGTTACTTACCATGAATGACCTTTATATCAGTGAAGGCATAAAGATCTGCACTCCACATGCCTCCTATCTCCACTCCACACATGTACCAGCCAGACTCTTCTTCCTTTAGATCCCTCATAGTAACAGTGAACACTAACTGGACCGGGTCGTCGAATATGCTCACTTTGTTTGCAGCTGTGTTGGCCGATCGGGGCTCATCAGTACGGACTAGACTTGTACAGAATTCCTTCATGCGCCCACGACACCAGTATTTGACATAGCTGGCATACTGAGGCTCATAATGACATGGTACTGTGAGAGATCTGCCCTCCAGGACTGCAAACTCCCGCTCTGTAGTGACCCTGCACAGACAAACTGAAAACACAAAGGAAATAACTGCTGTCTGTCATACATTCAGTAAATATTTTTTTATATATTTGCACTTAAACACATAACTTACATGTTCTTAGAATTTCAAACCACATTTTTTCATCTAACACTTACCAACAGAGCATCTAATTTTATTCTAACTCTCAAAGAAGAGTCAGTCACCGGCAGTGGACATGTTGTCTATGATTGGGAAAGTGGCCTTGAGCACTTCTTGTTCCAAAAAAAAAAATCCTCAGTGCAATATGTAGAGAAATATATTTTCTGCTTGAAAAAAACCCCCAACTTCTATACTGCATTGTGAAACTGGATTATACGTCTATAATAGAGATTTGAAGTGAGACAAAAATAACAACCTTTGAAAGCTTTTCACAATAAACGCTATGCTCATCCACTTGCCAAGAGGCGATGCACAGTAAGAAAGCTTGGATGCAGAGAACCTCAGTAATTTTCTAAAAGCAAAACCATGGAAACTATGAGTGAAAGTAGGGAATATAGATTCTGAAGCTTTAGTTCCTTCACAACAGAAAATGGCTTAATTGTAGCTCTCCTTGAAAGCACTGTAAGAAAGTGGTAACAGCATAGACCAGTCCATCTGTGTTAAGCATAGGGTCTCAGCAGAATTACCTGGGATCCATGGTAACAGACTAAGGGTGAGGATGAAGAGCTGCAGCATGCCTAAAATCCACTTTAAAGATTGGAAAACTTTTTATGTCAATGTAGACGGCAGGTTCCGCTGTAGCTCCAACTTCCCCATGGTCATGTGACCACTGATAGAATCCAGATGTGCCAGATGTTAACTGTTGAGGTGCCAGTTGGATTTTGAAGGTCTTGTATTTTAGTTGTATCAAAATTTAAACAGAGGAGCATTTTTCATATCAAATTCTTTAGTACTGAATCTAAACTTGAATTTGAATAGAAGCTTTGTCTCATTTATTTAATCGTAATAAAGACATTGATTCAGTGTTTTTCTGGTCTCCTGTGTGTCATCACATGGTCTTCTGCATTAAACTGTCTTTATTTATCACTCTATGGCCTTTATGCCTTTTTTCTGAACATTAGGCCTTTACATCTTGAGTTTATATTGGATGCTTCAAGCTTCTCTAAACACTTACTTTACACTATAACTTCAAATTGCAAAATGACCCACTCTGCTTTTCTTTAAAAAGCTTACATTTCAGACATTTTCTTTAATCAAATAAATGTTGTAAAAGGTCCCCTACATTAGTCTTACTTTTCTGTCATTATTTGAGGACTAGCCCTACTTTATGCTCAATTTCTCAAAGCTGTCCATGGCACTTTTCCTCCATGCAGAGATGGATTTTGGCAGGCTACAATAAAATTATTTGATTTTGATGCCTGACCGCTTTGGATTGGTTCCAGTGTTCATTTGCTGGATTAATCTGCTACACATATATTCTCAGCCAGTCATTTAACAAACAATTATTCCAAAGCTCTGTGTAGTGAGTCAGGGATGTCCCTGCAGTCTGTTGCTTTTTGCTTTTGCCATAAATCCACAATGTCAAAATGCTGGCCAGCTCTAAGGACTGTATTTTAGTCTGTGCTAACAGACACATCTCAGAATTGACTATAGCAACCCACATTCATAATTGAATCCAGTCTAGATCAATTTCTTATAAAATATAATTTAGCAAAATGGTTATTACTTTCTTTTAGCTCATTCATATATCAGTCTGTGTGACAACAATTTTGGCTCTTAGTTTTCTTTTGCTTTTTTATTTTTAGCAGTGTAGCTATTCCTACTCTGAATCAATAAATATATCCTGATAATTTAGTCCAAGTCTGTAGTTATGTTATAACCTATAGTGTCTTCATTGGCCTGCTGATATTAGGAGTTTTCAATATTAAAATAAAACATTTTGTGTCTTTATAGTTACATCAAATACACTGCAAAGATTTTAATAATAAGTATAAGAGTACAGTGCAATACCCACTTTAAATCAGCTCCAGAGGCGAGTTTCATCGCTTACTATAGATGTACTGCCCTGACATTAGTCTAGGGTGTAATGTTCTTGGTTTTCCTTTTCCTTAAGACAAAGTGAAAACAGGTATAATCTGTGTTAGAAGACATAACGGAACATCTTGTTCCTTTCCATCAGTTTTAAATCTAGGTACGAATATAACAGAAAATCAGCACAATTTCAGATGTTTTTATTTGTCTTTGTCTTAGTGCAAAAAGGAATGCTTAACAAACTTGAAAATTATAAAAAGAAATCAACCATTATTTGTAGGAAAACTGCATCATGTGTGATAAGATGGGTGGTGGCTGTGGCTCTCAACATCACAGGTCTTCAAGGAGGCAACTTGTTTTTATCTGCAGTAAAAACAAAAATAATGATTGGATCAGAAACACCAAAACACAAAAAAAAACCAATTTATAAGCTTCATAGAGAAAACTTTACATGCTGTTCAGAGCTGGTAAGGAGATGATGAACTAAAATGGTACAAAACAAAAAAGGGCCCAAAGGACCAAATACTTTTAACTAAATACCTTCAAATTATATATGAGTAATAACTCATTATAATCATTCATAAAGCTAATAATGATGACATGGAATTACTAATTGCAGTCACTTGGAAAAATAAAATACATTAAATGGTAAGATGATATGATAGCAATGTTGTTTAAGAAGGCCACACCTTGTCCGTTTGGAAAAAATGTCAGCTTTAGCCAATGAAGTTCATCACAACAAGATGAAGAACAGTGTGGGCAAACAGAAAGTCGGCAAAAGCCCTCTCAGGAGACACAGACAAGAATTCCCCTTTGTTCTGTGGATTAATCTGGATCCTGAGGCACACTGTGAAAAGCGAAGAGCATAAAGGCAGTTGTAGTTAATAACACAATATTTTTTGCAGAACTACAATAAGATACAGCTCAGTCCAATTAAACAACTCATTGTAAATAATCAGTCTAAGCATATTATTTGAGGTTTCTTAAATATTAATGCAGATGATGAGGCTTTTGATTGCATTGAATCCTGGAAATCACCACACAACATGAAGTGCGACTTAATACATCAGCAGAGCCTCATTCAAATATTAGTATTGAGGTGATTATGAGAGTTTACTAAACTTTGTGCTGCTGTTACATACTATTAACAGTTCATTGCAAGAGGATGATTTTGTTACTTCAAAGTAACGAAGTGAGCCTAATGAAGATGGTGTGTAGAGGTAAGAAATGTTAGCCTATAGCCTAGCCTCGCGTCTAATGGCCCAACAAATCAAACTATATGCTCCCCTTTTTTTATAACAACACAAAATCACTTAGGATTTACCTGCCAGAATGAATGAGCCCACGCACGATATGAAGCCTGAAAGAAAACTATTGAATGGGAAAGTGCCGACCAGTAGACAGTAGAGAAACTGCAGCGCTCCAGTTAGCAAGATGTAGAGCAAATATGCATCCACCACTTTGAGCTTGTTGGGTGTCGTGGTGGTGTACTCCTCCAGAAACCGAGAGATAACCGATAGCACTGAGTTCGACATGGTTTTACAGCAAAATCAGTCCAAAAATTACAATATTAACAAGATTCTTCCTTAGACGGAAAAGTGACGTGTCCACACCAACCGGAAAAGACGTCGGCGTTACGAAAAATATCTCCCGGGTTCATCATAATCGCGGAACCTTTTTTTGTTTGTTTTTGTTTGTTTTGTTTTTTGTTTTTTGTTTTTTTGCCAATAACACTTATCCATATCGCATTCATAAAATAACATCTACACAAAAGGATGGCGTAAATATATAAATCAATCGGATAATACAGTGTTTCGTTGGACAAATACTGATCAAACATGGGCAGTCGCACCGCCCCCTGGATCACAGATAGTAAAAGATGATGTATTCCTCTGAACTTTCTTTTTTGTTTTGTTTTTCCTTTTACTTTCACCTAAGGGGTTTATTGTTTATTTAAACTGCATACATACGTTTTAATAAGTCGTTAGATGTATTGTATGAACTAGTATATTAGATGCATGATTCAGACAAGCCGCTAGCATGTAACAACAATTCAGTCGTACATCTTTCCCATACACGATCTTCGAGTAGTGCCTGATGACCTCGGTATGAACGAGTTACAAAACATCATAACTTCTGCACTTTTCAGCTTGTACCATAGAAACAGCTGATTATCGGCAGCAAAATATACTGCCAATGGACCCAACTACAGCCACAGTACCAACACAGAACGAGTGTGAAACGTCTGAGTAAGTAATTTTGATAGCTTACCTTGTTTCAGCGGTGTAAATGGTACGCTAATGTGCAGTAATAAAACATCATTGATTTTTGATAGACTATACAAATGGGTAATAATATGACTTGTTATTAACTTAACAGTATAGTAATTTGCTACTAACCAACAGCACAGTGTGGTATAATGAAACCTTAGATAGATTCAAGTATAACTGATAATAATGATTTATTAGTTTGGGGTAAATTGTGCCTTCATATTTTTTGACTACATTGAATTACATAACAGTGTAGTAGGGTAGTAAGTGACTCAGCTAATTTCAATTGCCTGTCAATGACAATAGATAAAGGAAGGTGTAGCCTCTTTGTTTAGTTAATGGGGATGTAAGATTACACCATGTTGCTCCCACCTTTAGTCAGGATGGAAAATAAAGCAAACCCTCAATAACAATATCTTCTGTTTAGTTTTAAAAAAATCAGAAGTGATTCATAATTGAAAGATTCATTAATAGTGTTTTATTGCTCTGTTTAGATCCAGTTTTGTGTGGAGCTGGTGGCCTTCCTGGCGCCCAACCTCAATGTCCCTATTGAAGACTACAGAGTCCAAAATCCTTGCTTGTAAGCCTGTGTTGATTCTGCTAGTTTATCTGTAAAGTAAATAATATGTATAATATGCATTAAAGTAGTAGAACAAGTTTAGTAGTGTCAAGTGTTAACAGTGCGAAACACTGTGCTCTTTGTTTTGACAGGTATACAGAATGATTTATGGGCCCGATTTGTGACCCTACCTAACCAAAATAGAATATGGACGTTGACCGTAACAAACAAAATGGCTCACAAACTTCCAGACCAAAGTATGAATTTCCACCAGTGTCATTTCAGCATATATATCACTTTTTATATATTTCATTCAGTATTTAATTATTTCTTTTTGTCTGCAGCTCCAAAGACTCCCCTGGTGATGGTCCATGGCTTTGGAGGTGGAGTCGGCCTCTGGATTAGGAACCTAGATGCGCTCAGTCGATCACGGCCCGTGTACGCCTTTGACCTGCTGGGTTTTGGCAGAAGTTCTAGGCCTCTCTTCCCTTCAGATCCTGCTAAGGCTGAAGAGCAGTTTGTCAACTCTATTGAACAGTGGAGAGAGGCTGTTGGCCTTGAAAACATGATTTTGTTGGGGCACAGTCTTGGTGGCTACTTGGCTACCTCCTATGCAATCCAGTATCCATCAAGGTAAAACCCAACACTCAATATATGTTAACAATCTTGTTACAGTTATTTTTCAAATTTCTTACTTATTTCTTGCACACAAACAAACACAGCACACTTCATTATTACAAGAAAAGTTATGTCAACAATTGAAATGCTATTGAAAGAGCATGGTCACTATATAAGTGTCAGATATTCTGTTCAGAGATTGAAATTTTATGCTTATGGTTCATTTGTGTGGAACTGCAGGCACTGTGTTTTTGCAATAGTGACAAACTGTAAAATTTCTTTACTGCAGGGTATCACACCTCATCCTTGTAGATGCCTGGGGATTCCCACAGCGACCCCAGCCACAGACCCAGGATTCTCTTGGTAGAGAAGTAGTGAAAAGGCCTGGCCCTCCGCGCTGGGTAAAAGCTGTTGCATCTGTGCTCTCCCACTTCAACCCACTGGCTGTTATCAGAGCGGCAGGCCCTTGGGGTGAGATCTGTTTATAGATGTTTACCAAATGCAAAGCAGTTTTACATCAACTTTCTCTTCATGCTATTGTCTGTTATCATTTCAGGTCCGAGTCTTATAAACAGATTTCGTCTGGATTTTAAAAGGCGATATGAGGATCTATTTGATGATGACACTATCTTACAGTATATCTATCACTGTAACGCACAAAGCCCAAGGTTTAAACCTTTTTTATATGTTTTAAATTATTATATTATTACATATCTTCCTTCATCATGCCATATCCTTGTATTCCAGTGGTGAAGTGGGCTTTCGGGCCATGTCTGAGTCTTTGGGCTGGGCCAAGAGGCCTATGCTGCATCGTGTTCACCTACTCCCCCCTTTAATGCCACTCACCATGCTGTATGGAGCACAGTCCTGGGTAACCAGCTCATCTGGGGCAGAAGTTGTCCAGATCAGGAACCAGGCTCACACTGAATTAATGGTAAGTAGTACTAAATTATGGTGAACATGCATAACAGGAGACAGTCAACAATTGGAGCGAATGGCACCATAATAAATCCAGATGTTTTAAAGCAGGCATATTACTGGGCACAATTAAAAGCTTAACATCAAGCTATGCTTTAATGATTCTGTTTTTGTATTAAGCACATTCTGGTCCTTGAATATTTGATCAACTGTACAATATTGGTAGATATTGTGTGCAATCACAAACCTGATGCATTTTTACCTCCACTGCCCCCTTCTACAGCTTCCAGTATTTGTCAGTATTTTTGTGCAGAATTTATCTTCTGTTAGTTTTAGAATTTTTATTAAAAGTCCAAAAGGGGGCTCTGTTTCATTATAAAATCCGCAACCATTTCTTGCTTTGTTGCCATGATGTGTTCAAGGAGAATGATAGATGTGATGTAATAGATAATCAGATGCATTTGGGCGTTTTTCTTGATTTCTTCCACAAACTATTATAATTGTTATAATAATTGCATTCTGTTTTTATTCATGTTTTACAAGGTGTCCCAACCTTTTCAGAATTGGCTTGTATAACAAAGTTAAAACATTGTGTTTCTCTGTCTCCAGCTGATAGATGATGCTGCCCATCATGTCTACGCGGATCAGCCACAAATGTTCAACAAGGTGGTGGAAAATATATGTAACACAGTGGATTAATAGTATCTCCATGTGTTTTTAGCCCTGTAAGCTTCATATGTAAAAGCTATAGGGTGCACTTCTTCATAACATTTGCCTTTTATATGCTGCAATTTAATTTCAGTCAGCACTGTCGTTATTTCCTTTAATATTTCTTTTTAATTTCTGTTTGTTTTTCATTATACTTTGTCTAGATGTTTATTTAGTTTTTACTTAAGGTTCACACTGTCTGGAGTTATTTATTTTATGTTAGTGCTAGATTCATTTGACAATTTTGAATATGTGCCTGACACCAACCACGAAGTACTGTACTGTGTCTTACTTTCATTGAGAGTTTGCTGTATTTGATACAATAACATGAAATTCAACAAATGAATGACAATTAAAGCGGTGACATTTTTTTCTACTTGTCACAATCTAACACATGATGCACTTATTGACCTAACCAGTAGAGGTCAGTACCAGGTTACTTGTATGACCTGGGATGCTGGCAGCAGTAGCTGAATGTTGAAATCTGAAAATGCAACAGTAAAATTATATGGATATGAAACAAAAAAAAACAATATTTTATTTAACATATTTGCATATATAGGTGTCAGTTGCAAAATTGCCCAAGTGAATGAATGTGATAGTGAAGGCTTGTCTGTCAATGTCTGTGTCTAAGTGTCAACCCTGTGACTAACTGGCCATTGTCCAGGGTTTATCCAGCCTCAGCCCCAAAGTTGCTGGGATATGGTTCCAGCCACATGCGAACTCCAATGGGACTAAGAGGTAGAAGATGATTGATTGATTGACTGAATGATTGATTGATTGATTGATTGATTGGTTGATTGATTGGTTGACTGAATGACTTTAAAACCCACTACATGTAATAATAATAATAATAATTAAAAAAAACAGTGTTGTATTGTCACTTGAGTAATAGATGATCCACAAGAACTTGTTTTTACATATCAAGTCTTTTATTACCAACACAAAAATACAAAATACAGGTAGATAAATAATATAATATGAATATAATATGAATAAATGTTTCCTTCACATTGTGTTTTGAGTGCTGGCAGGCAACAACCAGGTCAGTTTAACAAATATGAAACGACTGAATGAAAACTAAAACAGTGATGAATTGCAATGAAATACTAACTTCAGTGTATAAAGAAATGTTTAAAAATATCCTTCATAAAGTTGGGCTTTAGGCAACTACTTAATACTTAATTACTACTAATATATAATTATATATTATAGACCTATACATATTAAGGTAAAACCTATAGATTACTTAGGTAAGGTAATACTAAAAGATATTCAACAACAAAAACTCCACAAATATTGTCATTTCTGCTTTTCAGAGAATTTCACAGTACCCTTCATTTTTGACAAAAGAAAATTAATTTAAAGAAACCGTTCACATTCCAAACAGGTATGAATAAAACATTACATTCTCACAAAATAATGTTTTACCTTCAAATACAAGTGAGAGATTAGTTTACAGTATTCACGCCACAGTGGTTCAACACTTTTACAGCTAAATTACACTGTTTGCATCCACTCTGTGCAACATTGTTTTGTTTTTGCATCTTCAGAGCAAGGCAAGTATAATAATTCATATTAATTTAAGTTAATACTGAGGTTGTTACAGATTCCAATTTTTTCATTTTAGTTTTGTCAAAGTTTAAAATGTATTGTCATAAAAATAGATAATTTAATACATACATTACATAAACGATGTTCACTAAAATAATATTATTAGGATGCTTAATAGTTCAACAGTTTATATGAAAATAATCTGCATCTGTGACAGTATAGCAAGAAATCACCTCTGGCAGTGCCACTTATTGGTCAAGGACAACAATGTCAGCCACTCCATGAACCTGAGTGAGCTGTTTACAATCAAGAGATGCCACCAGCTTCCTGGGTCCAGGCTGAGAGGGAATGAAGTGCTCAGTCAGTGTCACTGTAGCATGGCCACTAACGTCACTGAGAAGAATAAAGAGGAGTAGAAGGTTATGATAGATCTTGCAACAAAGAGAAAATATATATGAAGAAAGAGGTTCAAATGGCTTACCCTACAATCACCTCATGACCCCTCTGCAGACCCAGGCCCTCCACTCTGAACACCACTTCCTTTAGTGTCCGTGGCAGTGGATTGGTGAATGTGATCTTGGCCGCCATCTCTTTACCAACCACTGCGTCACCCAATGGCTGGAAAAGTAAAGTCACAGAACACATAAACATCAATTATATTCATAAGAATGTCATTACTAAACCAGTGTAACAAATCTTAAATAATCGTAATGTTTAAACATAAATAAATCCATACAGTGATGGTGAGGTCTGGAGTCCGGAGCCTGAAGGTGGTCTGGTTGGCTAACACTTGTTGAGTTTCAGTGACTCTTCCGGAGAGGGTCAGCATCAAGGCGGCCTGGTCCACCAGCTGGTTCTGGTACTGTTGGTAAGGAAGCACCCACTCAATGGATTTCTCTGTGGAAAAAGTTCAGAAGTTTGTTCAGTTGTGGTTTCTTTAAACACATCTGCCACAAAAAAGTGATACTCCTTTTCTTTTGTGATGTGCAATAAGCATACTGTATGTCACTTTGTGTATGTATGGCTGCAAACTATTGCTATTTTACATTGTTACTTGTTAATTGTGCTACTGTATGTTTTATTACCACCACACAATAATGCCCTCTGGTAAACATAACAGCCTGGACAATAAAAGTATTTCATAATTACAGTGAGCCTGTCCAATAAATCTGAGTAAGAGCTCACCTTCATTGGGTTGGAGCTCCACTGGCATCTGCTCCTTTTTAATGGTGCCCTTGAGCACACCAGTGTAGTACATGACAGCCACCTGGCTGTGCAGCATTGTCCGACGAGGTTGTGAGCTCATGTTCTTCACTACAATGCTTAGCTGAGCGTCTGTTCCCATCCTGGGTCCCTCACCCTTCATCTTCACCTCTATGCAGACATCCTCTGCTTTGGGAGTTTTGTACACATCTGGCTTGCTGCCATAGCGGCTGGCTGTCTCTACCGCAATGCGTTCCTCTTCTGAATCTGGGGGAGAGACAGGATAAAGTAAGCACAGTTTGTTCTCTTATTGACAAACCTTACAATTTAGCACATATTTCTTCCTAATAAAGTTGTTAAACTGAAGAAATGAGCAGTTGCAAGGCTGAATGAGGTGAATCTGTGATAAGTACTGCAGCGTTATTGGAATATTTGAGTGTTATTTGAAGTGCTATTAAACAGCCAGTACCCTCTTGGTGTTTATACAGGTGTGTGATATCTGCTCGCTCATCCGAGCCCACTGCTTTAGTGCTGATGCAGTGGCCAACAGCTTTCTTCTCACTGTAGATTTGGCTAAAGGTACCATCCAAGTTCCTCTGCCAGTAGATCTTATCACTGTTGACCTAAATGGAAAATATCATTCAGTCCAACATCGGAAATTCTTTTATACCAACATTAAAGCAGAGTCAACATTTAATGAACAAGTAGGACTCTTTACTTATGCCCATAAAAATGCTCCCCTCTCTATCACTCACCTCAGCAAATACAAAGGGTGTATCATGTTTGAGGTAGACCTGGCCAGAGCGGATGGCATTGACTGAGGCAGGGCCACAGCGGAAGGTGCCCTGACTCGTCTCCTGGGGAGTAGAGTCTACAGCCTGCCAGCCCCCATTACCAGGAGGCAGGTCTGGTCTGGCCATCCAGCAGTCGTTCCACACATGAAAATTCCTAAAGACAAAAAATATATATTTCAGGCTCAATCTTTGATGCTGCAAAAGGCTGTTTAATCACATGATTTAAAATGCCCCTGCCCCCAACCCTTGTATTCTGTGTTAAATGAAGTGTCGTGACATCTCGACCTTGGAGTTAATGAAGACTGTTCTATATATGGTGCATTCCTATGGTATAGCTACATTTAACAAGCTGCAAAAACGTCTTCCTACCAAACAGAGTCATTGTTGAGGTAGTCAAGTGGCTCCATATTCTCATCAAAATACACATCTGTGGTGAGGGACACGTCTGTATCATGAGCGGATTGGAAGTTGGTCACACTGCGGGCTGGTATACCAAGACAACGCAGGACTGCAGTAAAAAGACAAGGAGAGAATATCTTGGTGAATTAATAATGGAGAAAGACTATAATAAAGCTATATTGCAACTGTGAACAATGCTAAAAGTACCAAAACAAGTGAGAATTACCACAACATATACTAGACTTTTTTATCCATGCTGAATGAAAGCAACACATGAGGCTCTGTGAGTGACAAAAGTAGTAGTGGAATGGCAAGAATGCAGATGTATTTTGGGTGTATATGAGCTACAGCTTTCTATCAAGGGAGATGCTATGTGCTTGGGTCAGCGAGCTATCATGTGAGGGATACTGCCTGCATGTTGAATGAATGGACTGTACTGTTTAACGTAATGAGAAAGGCCTGATAGACTGGAAGTCTGCCATGGTCAAAATAATAAACAAACTGGTAATAAAGTGAACCTTGGGAAACCTTTGTGACACACACAGTTTCTGCACATGCCTTTGACCACATCTATCCATGTACACATTTCCTCTATGCCTGCTATATGTGTTTGGCTTTACAGTAATACCCACCTGTTGTGGTGATCCCAGAAAACACCCAACATTGTCCATATGACACAGGTGTTCCATAGGAGGAGTGGTATTTCCTCAGGATCTCAACACTGCTGCTCCATGCAGCAGGAGAGACACCATCTGAATAATCCCCCGACCAGTTTCCCACCAGAACACCAAAGTCATCCTGAGCATTTATCTGTAACAAGGATTTCAGAATTTAGATGTTGCTTAAACATATGTACAAATTCCACAGTGCCATATTACTCGAGGTTTCTTTTCTGGTGGTCAGAATTCCACAGCTCAAAACTATATTTAGAGTGTATTGCTCTGACCTCCTGAAATAGCTGACTGGATATCAGCTTGGGTTCCTGTTACATTGCAAAGTAGCTAAGAAACACAATGGTCTTCCAGGGATGGCATGAGGGCCAGTGAGTAAAGCCTCACTTTGCAATGGTTTATAAATATCAATAGTAAACACAGTACATATAGTATAAATATAATAGTAAATAGTAGTAAGTACAGAAATGTACTCACCATGGCAGAAATGACTCTGACCACATTGACAGGGTCTCCTCGACCAGATGGAGGCATTTCACTCTTCTCCAGAATAAAAAGACATGCTTCAAGAACCCCTTCATGAAACTGCAATTAGGAACACACAAAGTCATTGAGTCAATGAGCAAGTATTTAATATTTACAGTATTTTAACTACAACTGTAGAAAGGGAGTAACATTGTTTTTTAGTAAAAGTGTAATAAATCTCCCTAAAATTCACTGCATAATTATAATGTGTCTTTAAAAAGTTTGAATATGTGGACAGATAGAGTATGAGTCGCCTGTTTTTAGTAACGTGACACAACCCATTTCTCAGAGAAACGTACACTGTGACAGTAGCTTTATGACGCTGAGTGAGAGAAATTTCTGTTCAGTAGAGATAACTATTAAGAGACTCTTATATCAAGTCACAACTTGTTCTCAAAGCCAGTACCTGCCCAAAATTCCATGTGCGAGCACCAATTTGTTTCTCTGTGCCATAATAAAGCCTTCCGGTATCACTGAGCACATATTCCTTCCTCTCATCTTCCTCATCCAGGAACACTGTGTCCTCTGTAAAGAAAAGAAATTACATGTATATGTATTTGGCATAAGTTTAAAAAAGGTTGAATAAATTGTCACAGATGGAACGGTTTGAGATGGACAATGGTGAAACTTAGTAGTTTTATTTCCTGTCTTTGGGAGTGACCCCAAATATCACCTCATCAATGACAAAAGCACTAAGGAATGTGATTCTATTCACAAAAAGCACTGAAAGAGTCCCTGAAGGCAGGAAATTGTTAAGAAACACAATGAGTCCTTGGACCATGCTTTGGGGCCCATGCACATTCATTTATGTGCAATGGTACACACACTCTCAGCAACACACTCATGTCCACTGCTGACATGAGTTCCCAAATTATTTTTCCACTTCTTCTATCTATTGTGATTAATATTGCAAAGTAGTTATGACACAAATTACAACTAGATGGGCTGCTGTGAAAGTGTCAGAGTTCGTGCAAACGGGAAGTGAGAGGTTTAGATTTGTTAGCACTGAGAGAAAGAGAGGAAGTTTTGCTTGGGAGGCCTTGGGTGGAGGGTGGGGTTAAGGAAAGTGGTGGTCTCGAGATTTTACAGCAAATCATAACCAAGCAGAGAATGCATTGACAACAGTGATCTTTCTTGTTTTCACTGAGAGTTCCTGAAACTCAAAGAAAAACACACACAGGATAGTGATAAGGACGAATGGGAGGCCTGGGAGTAAAACAGTGCACATTGCCATAGGGCTGGGTCAACAGATAGCCAGTGGGAATGTGGGTGGGAGAAAGGAAATACAGATGGAAACAGTAAAGTGGGGTGGAGCACAGGTTGTAACCATTTGCAGGATTACCCGATGGCGTTTTATGCAGTCATAGAGGGTTTCTGACTTATGAGATTTAGGGAGGGATTGGTTTTGGAAAAAAAGATTAAGAGCACTACAAAGAATTGGGCTATCTACCAAAAGCATACAATGAAAGACAGATGGTGTGTCTGTGCCAAATCCTTGCAAACAGTTATTTATGTGCAAATTTACCTTCTTTTTTTAATATCCTGTGTATATATTTCTGCAGTGATCAGCAAACAGGAAATGAAAATGTAAATAAAAACTAAACTTTGCTTCCATAAGAGAAGTAATGATGTACTTGGCTACAATAGATTCCTATATGCATATTAAATAGTAAATGTTACTATATCTAAAAAATGAAAAATTCATGGCAATGCTGCAGAGATGTTCAACATCTGTGTTTACATTCATACATTATATTCAGAAAAGGGGTTTGGGGGTTTTGTTTAAAAAGAGTTACCAGTATAGAATGTCTTACTGAAAATCCGTACACATCAAAACGATTCAACATAAGTGCAAATCTACTGTATATGTCATCATTGTAGACACTGGATCAAAATACAACTAAAACCCCTCTAAAGGTGCCAAAACCAAGTAAGAATATTTTTCTCACACAGGGAAATAGATATTGTACCCTGGTCAGGAATGTCAATCATTTTGGTCCAAGTCATGGAGCTAGTGCTCTAGAATCACAGCCAAAGGAGTTACATAACATTCAGAGCTCCACACAGGTCACGGGGCGGCTTTATGATGGACAGCAACACACTCACGAATGGAGTTTCTCATCTGTGTGAAATATTATTCAAGACTCCTCTAAGAGATTACATTTTAGAAAGACTGCCTGTGCCAAAAGCGTGTGCCAAGGACTTTGGGAGAATCTTCAGTGCATTTGGTATGCCTCACTTTTCTGAAGAATAATGTATGTTGTTATGTAGAATTATTTGTGGCTTGACCCAGACATCTTAATAGTCTTCTTTTCTCCTGAATCTTTCTTACTGGCCAATTTCTACCGTGATAAGCTTACCTTCACACCAGGGGTTAAACAGCATCAAAATGTTCTTGGGTGAGTTGTAAGTGGTGGCGTTGTCCCCCTTTAGGGAGCAGGTAGTCACTGCCAAGCCGTACAGGCCCACCACCGCTGTGGCTGGAGAGTTGACTGACAGCTTGATCCTGTTGTCATTCTGTTCCACAGTCTTGGCCTCCCAGCGTTCATCCTCAAGGTGGTCCACCAGAGGAATGATGACATGCGTGCTCTTGGACACAAGAGGCAGGGCACCTGGACAAAGGTCACAAGTGTGTCAAGAGAAAGCCACCATCATAGTTAAAGTTATGCTGTTTCACATTTCTATTTTAAGGTAGATAGATTTGAAAGATGATTAAGAAAGTAAGTAATACATAGGTTAACAATTGCCCATGAAATTAAATGATGCTACTATTTAAGTTCCGGTTTACTTATTTAAGGGATTTTATTTTTAAATGACCTTTACCTTAAAAGGACTTGTTGGATTGTTGACCCAAGAAGATTTCAAAAATTCCCCTTCACTTTTTATTATTTTAAATGCATTAAATACATTGTTTGGAGTTGACAGTCATGACATGTTAAACAAAGCAGATGCACAGGGTTGAGTTCACAGTAATTCGAAGTGTCATCCACAGAGTTAGAACAGAATAGATCTATCATATGTGTGTCTGCAAGAAAAAAACTCACATTGCCATTCATCACCAAGAATTTATTCAGCCAAGTGAATCCAAATGAGAAGTGACACATAGCTTGTGCATACTTTGCTTTATAAATGAAAGTTTTGAAGCCTAGTGAAGCATTTTTTTTTTTCTTTTCAAAATCAAGGAGGAGCTGTTTCCCAACATGGGAGTACCGCGAGGTGGATTATTTATGACATAGTAATTCCAATTTATAGGAAACAGTAAACCAGAAAAAGCATGACATCCCTTGTGGTTTGTCAGAGTAAACAAAAATCTACCCAGAGTGTCTGCAAGCCTTCTGTTCTGAAGCCTGAACAAATGAATTATTGGTTTCAATTCTCTATTCAGTTTCCTTTGAAGCACTTCACTTGCCATTTTCTAAAGCAATTTTTGAGTCTGTCAGAATGTAATATGTTTCCCCACCCCTTCTGAAAAATCTGAACAGCAACTGACTAGCTTGAGAAAAGATCACTTCTGCGATGACGCCATAACCTTATACTCCCATGTGGACTGTTGTAGTTTGAGGTCTGTAAATACCAGAGAGAGGTATCTAGTGTCGAGCGTCTGGAAACTATTAACACTGAGGGCTGGTGGACGGAATCCAAAACTTGTGGTGCAGCTATGGTTGGACTGCTGCTCTATTTAAACGTGCTATGCATAGCCATTTGACCACATTTCCCATACACGATATGGATGCCATTTATACAAATGGCTTTATTTACAGTGGTTTATAAATATTGCATAATGATTTAGTATTTAATATTGTGTATCATGTGTTCATGCACCAAATGCATAAAAAATAGTACCTGTTTTCAGCTCTAGGTGCAGCTTGTCAGTGTCGGAGTTGAATGGCCTGTTGAGTTCCACTTCTAACTGGAAGGTCTGCCCTCTGCGGATTATCAACTCATCTCCATGAAACAAGTCAGTGTGGTGCTCCTTTCTATTCTGGCCAGTTTTGGAGCTAAGCAGATCCACCGAACACACTGACAACTTCATTTCTGCAACAGGAATTCAGAAACATTTGTAAACGCAACAAAAAATCGATTGTTTAATTTGCTCTACTTTCTGTAAGGGTAAATTGGGTTTAGTCTGTGCAATATTATTCCCATGCTCCTTATGCGCTATACACAACGTTGCTGGATATTGGCTTCTTTAGTAATGTAAAAGCAACCCAACCAAATGTTTCCTTTAAAAAACTACACATTTTGAAGTGGCTGTCCATGGCTCACCTATGAAATATTCATGCTATTAAAAGTGTGTAATCATCTGGGCATCTGAACCTAAGACTGTTAGAGTAAGAAAAAAGTGCACAGTGTAAAGTGAATTTAGCCAATCATTCAACGCAAATGAGCAATGTAATGAGGTTCAATTTTACATGGAGAAGATTTTATATATTTATACATTGACCTACCTTCCATTTCCTTCATTTCCTCTTTTTCCAACTTCAGTTTTTCTGGTTCAGGGACTGAGGCAGGGGTTGGAGGTTTTACAAACTCCACTTTATCTGTGACATCATAGGAGGTGCTTGTCTGACGTTTGAAACAGCATGGGCACATCTTCTTAAACCAGCGCCGGCAGCCTCCTTCCTCCTGTTTCTTCTCTCCTTCCTTGTGAATGGTCAGCTCTACACGGGTCGGCGGTGCTGCTCCGGGAAAACGACCCACGTCCGCCGGGCTTCTCACTGTCAGACGCTCACCTGGCATTCTGGGGGCAAACAAACAAAACAATCTACTTTGACCCTGGATGGTAACTTTCATTGCGTTACGTTGAAGCCTGGCTGACATTTCGGTAAAACTAAGTAAGAAGCTCTTTACCTGCAGCTATTCTTTTCTTAAAACTTGCTGCATGACATCTTTTAAAAGTCCATTCCCTGAGGTTACTTTTCCATGTTATGCAACCTTTTGACTCACTCCACTTCCGCTTATCTCACCACATTGAACCATAATAATACAACCAATTTACTTTTTCTTTTACTTGCTCCCACAATTACCACATTCCTGGCTCGCACTCGACTGGGTCAGCAGACTTTCCCAAAGCATTTTGAGGTATTTATCCTATCAATTTTGTGCACTGTATACAATGCTGTGGACTGTATGATCATTTATCAAAGCATTAACAACAGAATTGGTCCATTTGTCAAACTGAAGATAAAATCCAAGTCACACACACACATGTATACTCTAAATAGCTTGTGAAAATATTAGGTGTTTAGAGTTGCCACCCTTTCTCCCCAATTCTGGTCCAGTGCCACACAATGTGTTGCACACAAAATTAAAAGCTCATCAAACGAACATTAAAGTGCCATGGAGCCTTGTTAAGCTACAAGCTGTAATGAGCTGCAGAAAGATACACAGTCAGCAAGAACACAGAGTTGTTAAGCAAACCCAGATGACGCAGATGCTGATTTATAAGTCAATTATTCTATGTTTTAGCATGTAACTCTTGTTGGAATGTGTGTGGTGATGTGTAATGTGTAATTAAAGGGGGTGTTTAGGTCAGGATCTTTTTTTTAAAGGCAGAAAATTTCCAACACAGCCTTGGATAACTGCACCGCTTACTGTCTCAGTCCAACATGTGGACAGCTGAGAGAGGAGGGGTTTCCCAAAATTTATCTGACAAAATCTGAGTTTGTGTAACTTCCCAAGTTCATTTGCTGGTCAAATGACATTCTCTTTCCAGTGACGGTTTACAAATCTTTAAAAATAATGAGCAAAGCCATATATAATCATTGTGGCAGACACAGTGAAGCAAGTCAGCTGTGTGTTGTAGCAACAAGCCCATCCAGCACTTCTCTTACACCATATGAACTCACTCAACCTGTGCTGTTGTCCAGAATTTACAACAGATCCAGGTTGTAGATATATTTTTATTTTAAACAAGCATTTGCTATATTTTCACTTACCATGCCCACGATCCAGTGATGTAGAAATGCAATAACTGAATAAAGACTTGTGAACACAGCAGGACCAAAAACTTATAATGGAACGCTAAACACACTGAGCAGTAATATTTCTCCAAAAATATTTCTGCTCAGTCTACTTTCTTTTTCTTTGTCCTATTCATTGTGTTCTTAAAGTCCAGCTATCTCCCATGTGCACCTTAGAAGGCCTCATATTTGCCAATTAGTGTCATCCACTGAACCCAAGAAAAGCCATTCCACCAGACTAATTCTCTGGCTCCTGTTCATGCTTACACATTAATGCACAAACTTAAATCGAGTCACCAGCCAAGCTTGAAATTGTTGCTTCTTCATCTTTCTTCACCAGCCTTTATCAGTAGCACATGTATAATGTCTTCCTTTACTGGTCTCTCAGCCTCTCTACATGTTCAAGCAGTTAGTTATGCCTGGCACTGCCTCCTGAGATAAGCACAAATGCATTTTCCCCAACAATGTTTAAAATGGCTATGCTCATTTGTCTCATATGGTCCTGTGAACAGAGATGGTTAGAGTATCCCAAATCTGTAATAAGGTAGGATAATAATTATTAATTATTTACTTGTTGTAATTCAAGTAATATGTTACTTGAAAGAAGAAAACTTTATCAAAGGCTTGAAATAAAAAGTATATCAAATATCTTTTCAGTAATATTGTTAGATAAGTAAATATTCTGTATTACAAACTCCACTTAAACAAGTATGGTTTATTTATAAGGTACTAAACGCAGCAGTTAATGTAGTTACCACCAACCTTTAACAGTACATTTATTTTCATACACAAAATCACTTGGAGCTGATTGGCCACAAACCAAAAATGACAGTATGCCAAAGAGAAGCTGGAAAATGCTGTCTAACTATAAATAACAAAGTTAGGGCACTGTTGATATCTTACAAAAACTAGCCATAATATATAATACTGTTACATCTGGCATCAGTTGGTGCATTTCGTATGTAATCCTGAGATCCAAGCCCCCATCCCTGTTGAATTACCTTTATGTTTTCAATTGCAAGACAAGAAAATATCTGTGCTGCCCATTACACTCATTAGAGAATCAGAGAAAGTTAAGTTAGTTAAAATGAACTTGCTGACTTACTTTTTCTGTTTCTTCCTCTTTGGGCAGAGCCGAAATGACTATGTTTCCCTCTTTTGTTTACCTCTGTGAACTTTTTACTCCTGTCTCCCTGTTCTTGGATCTTGATACCCCTTATATTCCAGTCCGGGAATGTACTGCCCTGACAATACACGCCCCTCTCCTTCTCAGCTCTGCAAAGCCCGTCCCACCCTTAAAGTTCCTCACGCACTCCCACTCCCACCCAGTTCTCATGGTCTTGACATTGCAGCGTAAGAGAGCTCACGTAGCATACAGGGTTACGGCGTGGTTGAACCAAAAAGTGTTACGCAATGTTCAACTTTTCCAATACAGGAAGGGAGTGGAATCAAACAGATAGTGGAGGGAAAGGAATTAAAGCACAAATGAGTGTGTTTTGAATTGATTTGAAACACTTGAAAACACAATATGCTTTTTGAGAAATGTATTGGAAACAAATCTAACTTTCCTTACTAAAAACCCTTCGGCTATTTTGTGACTTTTGCACATATATTTATACGTATATGTGTTATTCACTTCCTGTACTGCACATACTCACCAGTTGAATCAGCAAAGAGCAAGACAATCTGACCTCAATCAAGTCCCACCCTAAAAGTGAAATGTGGTTACAATAGCAATGTTAAAATACTAAAAATAAAAGTTAAAAAAAAAACAGACAGAATACCTGGCTTAGTATCCATGCATTCATCTAGAAGTGTGTCTCAGTTTTCTCGAAATAACAGGTTAAAATGTCGGCAAAGAAAATCAATGTTGAGGCAAAACTTTAAAACCAAGAATTCATCATCCATTTGCTACATTTTAGGAAACATGTTTTTTCTAATGGTGGCATGCATTAAATTCTTTTTTGACACGACTATTTGTATTCTGAAAATACTGACCATTTTATTGTTGATCTTGCTGGCTTGACACCATTGTGATAAATGACACTTTGCAGCTTGTGGAGAGCAGTGGACGCGAGAGGAAATGTAAAGGTGACTTGGGTTCAACGAGTATGAGACTGTAACAGATGGGATTGGGTCCTGGTTCTTACTCTGTACGTGGGAAACCAAACAATCCGCAGTGGGCCATGGAAAACTCGGTGGAAGACATATCAGGGCTGCAGAAAGGTCCCCATGATTACACATTTTGAGGCTACCTGTAAGAAATCAAGAATAGACCAGTGACAATGTATATTCAAAGGTACAAGCCCACATTTTCTCCAAACAATTACAACAAATGAGCTAGTGTTAAAGGAATCATTTGGTATTTGCTATGTCGATATCGTGCAGTGTTAAATAATAACTAAGTTCACTGACCTACTGCAGAGACACGCTGGACTTAAATATGTTATTCACAAGAAAATACTATGAGGAATGCAACCTCACAAACCTTTGTTCTTTTGTACAGATTGGGACTTGACTTAATTATTACCTATTGTTCTCTCCAGTGGCAGACAGGAGTGGAAAATTTGCTTCTTATGATGGTTACAATCAACGTGAAACATTGCGTGGCAGTGACATCAATGCAGTATGTGTCTGTTTTAGTGTGATGAAACATCTGGGTGACTTAATCAATAGCGGTGTTCATTTGCAGTGGCTTGCGCAGGGGGGTTGACTCATTCGCTGCAGTTGCTCTGGAGATGAACACAAATAGACAAAACCAAGAGGAGCTACTGCTGAATGTAATTTATCACCCCCCTTCTCACATCCAAACTCAGCCTTGTTAAAAGCAGCTCATTGTTCTGTGAGGTGCATGTAAAGCACAATGTTTGCTGAACTACTACTATGAAATTGTTTTTGATTAACTCCTTTCTTGGAATAGATTGAACATGTTATTCTTATTGGAAAGAGCAGAAGAACATTACATCATCTTTTCCTAATGTTACTTGTTTCTGCTTGTCTTAGTTGGAAGGCTTTACTCACAAACACAATACACACCTATATGAAGACGTGGGTTCTCACAGGAGCCTGTTTTGATTAGGTCAGCAGGGTCTGAAAAAGTGTTGTGTCATTTGTTAATTCGTAACACATATTTCTATTTAATGGCCAACATGCACAAATCTGAAAATGTGGTAGCCTAATACTCCTCACCAGTAACAGATTACTCCCAACAGAGAGTCACTGATGTCCTCTAGTGGTAACAGAGTAAATCGACAAGCCAGAATGTTTCGAGGATCCTACCTTAGATCGCAAGAGAAGTTCTTGTTTATTAGGCAATACTATTATATTACGCTTGCTGCATGAGTGTTTTATTGAAACAAATAAAACGAATAAAAAGCAAAAGCGATTCATCAATGGCCCCACATCCAAGCTGGTGAATATGTCGCAGTGTTTGTTAATTTACTTGTGGTCATTTATTCACAAAACATATTGCATCTGTTTTGTGAATAAAAGACCACACAGAGGTAGACAAACGGAAAATGTAAATTTAGTGCATATAATAGATATAACGTCGATACTTTAGCATCCAGAACTTTGATTTTACTTTGACAAGGGGCACGATGCCGCTGGTCATACGTCATCATTGCGCGACAGCAGTGTTTAGCTCTTCGTGGCTCACATGTGAGTAAACTTCTATGAATGTGCCTCAGGTTCTATTATATAACCATTTATTTCAAAAGGTTTGTTTTAGCCTTCGTTTTGATGCAGTATTTAGAGACAGTAGAGATAACTGTTACGTTAATGTAATCGTCATTTAGCCAACACCTTGTTGGTAATAGGTTATATAGGCTATCAGACTGAACTCATAAAACAATGCTTAAGGCATTTTATAGAACAATAATGGTTTACCATAAGAGACTACATATTTGCCTATTAAGTAAATAAAATATTAATTACAGATCCGTACTACATTGTAATGCACTGATAATATTATCGTCTGTTTAACTATTCTTTATTCTGTTCTTTTTTCTCGTATAGTTATACAACAAGATTAAAACCCTTAACTCACTAAAGCGTTGACCAGGAATGGTTGAAATGGGAAAAGAAAAGAATCAATCGAAGAGAGTTGGGAAAAAGCGTAAACACACAGAAGAAGATGGAGAGGAACGGCAGAGGAAGAGGAAAGGGAATGAGGAACGAGATAAAGGGCAAGGAGAAGGAGGCAAGAACCGTCTGGATGCTCTGAGCGTGGGCTACTTTCGCAGAGTTGGTGACAGACTAAAGGAAGGCTTTCAGGAGAATGAGGAGAGAGGTAAATCAATAGAGTCACGCAAAAAAAACACATACATTTTAGCTGAACTTATTTGCACTAGTAAGCAAATGTGCAGTAATGCTTAAAAAAACATCAAATTATATGTCCTGACAAAATTGCTTTTAACTTCAGCTTTCATTTATTTTAATTTATTTTCCTGTCCTCGGCTTCTTTCATTTATGCTTTTTTTAATTTAATGTTTACCATTTTTTGTATTTTTCTGCAGAGATGTTTGTGGAGAATGTTCTTTCTGAAGTAAAAGGTAAAGCTACTCTGGTGGCCATGGATCGGACAGGTAGCATCACACTGCAGCACTTGCTTCCTCTGTCAGACCTTGATCAAGTGGCAGAGGTGTTGGCTGAAGTGGGTGGAAAAGCAGGGTCAGACTTTAAGGCCGTTGCTTGCGGCCGCTGTGGTGGCCATGTTGTAGAAAGTGCAATCCGACAGATTTCAAGGTGGTCAGGTAATTTAATACAACTATTATCACAAAAAAATTATGGTTATAGTTTATCAGAACTTATTGTGCGTGGTGTTTTTTTTCAGAGTCTACTCAAACAGAAGCAGAAGAGGGTACCTGTGGGCCTCTTGAGACGCAGGTGTTGTGTTTAAGTCAGGTGGTCAGAGAGAACTGTGCTGAGTTTATCAAACACGTTCATGGTTCACATGTTGTCCGAACACTTCTTCATGTGCTTTCTGGCTGTCTTGGACCTCCTCGCACTGAAGGTCAACCAGGTACACTCAAATAAAATAGTTTTGAGTTGGATCTCTTTTATCCTAATAATGATAATTCTTGTGTTTTCTAGGTGCAAAAGAACGTTATGTTCCTCCACAGCTAACAGACTTTGACATCCCCACTTCATTTTGGTATGAGCTGAAAGAGCTCACAGAGAGTCTCATGGCTAATGTTAATCGTGAGTTACATTATTAAAACTAAATTTAAAGAATTGTATTAAATTGTGTCATTGTTTCACTTTACTATCTCCATTTTCTTTTTTTTCCCACAGTAAGTGTGACAGATTCTGTTGCCAGTGCTGTGTTTCAGACCATGCTGACAGTATGTCACAGGAAACGACCTAAACTTTGTAAACAGCTCCTTAAACGCATCATGGAGTACCTGACAAGTCACAATGCTGCGCAAGGAGTTAGGTAAGAGAATTCTTTTGAGTTGATCACATAAAATGTTAACTGCCACAAGCAATCTTTTTATCTGTGTCCTTGTATTTGCTTTTAGTCCCCTAATAGTTTTTCTAAAGGACCAGGCCTCCAGTCACCTCATTGAGAAGGTCATACAGCTATGCCACAAGGCTTTGTTGCGAGATATCTACAAAAATCACTTCAGTGGTCAGCTTGTGGACCTCTCCCTCCATCCCATTGCCAACTTTACCATTCAGCGGCTCACAGCAGCCACAACCAATTACAAAATGGTGTGCCTAAAATGTGATGTTCCATGATAGGATCAAAAGATATCAACCTCTGTAAATTTGTTTTAAAAGAAATCCTGTCTTGTTATATTTTAACCAGTTCCTTAACTTGTTTGATGAGCTGATCGAGGGTGTGGAGGCGATCCTGGCAGCTGGTCACATGGGAGTGATTGTTCAGCTGGCAGAAAGCTGTGCACAAAGTGGAGAGAAGCAGGATGAATTGATGCGCTGTCTTCTCGATGTAAACCTCAAAGCTCTCTATTAATTGTAATTTTTTCACTATAACAACGTATGTCCTCTGGGCTTAAGGGTGTCACATTTTCCCAGGCGTTCCACTGCGCAGAGCCAGGCTCACGCCACACCTCCTGCCTTCCTCTCTTCCTGTCGCTGCTCACCTATGAAGTGTATTACCACTCAGACACAGAAGAGGGCGCAATTAACACACAGGTACTGGAGCAGTTTCACTTGTGGTCTTGATCAACTACAATCCAAATCCAAATAAATAATAAAATCATGAATACAAAAATAAAAACATAGTGTTACGTAGTGTCAATTAAAGAATCTTTAAAAATGTTTAAAATGAATTTAATTTGAACACATTTACAGCTTTTGTTCTTCTTTGTTCTAGGTCCCTCTGAAATCTGTATGTTATCATGGTTCCCGACTGGTCCAGGCAATGGCTAAATTCAAGGAGCGCTCACTCCTTTTAAGCAGCCTGCGTGTTTTGACCCCTGCTGACCTGTTAACATTGGCCACAGACTCTGCTGGCAGCCATGTCCTTCAAGCTCTCGTTACCACCTGTAGTGACAAAGGCAGGGGCAAAATTCTTAAGAGACTTGAGGTAACAATTATAAAAGTTAGAGTAAAGGTTCACAAACTTTTAAGATGGGTAAACTTTACCCAGAGAGATTCTGGATGAATTCTAAAATGCCTGAAAGTAAACATTACATCCCTAAATATGCAAAGGTAAAGAGACTTGCAAGCTTTTAAATAAATTTGCTTCTTGTTTAAATGATAAAATTTAATGACCAAATAACAACTTTTGTTATGCTTTAGATTCCCATCTGAGTTATGGGGTTGTTTCCTAAAAGATACTTGTATTCCACTCTCATATTTCTACATCCCATGTTTGAGAAGGGCAGGGGGGTTTCTGATGTGTTAGTTTAGTAGAGTCAGGCTGCACTTGTCTTTAATATTCTGCTGCTCGTTTTGAGTATACCTAACCTTGTACTATGCATATATAGTTTGCAAACTTTTAAAAACAAAGTCAAGTACAATTGTCCTTGAAGCCCTTTCATTTATTATTTTCCTTGACTTGCACTGTTTTGCAGTTCTGTTCTTGACAAGAAAATTTTTGTGTTGTAGTTTTAGATTAAACCTCAATTTGCCTTTAGGAGCTCGTCTTGAATTGAACTTCTCTTATATCTTTTGTTGTCCTCTCAGGGTCAGTTTGTGCAAATGGCCTGCTCCAGGTTGGGCAGTCGAGTCTTAGAGGCCATATGGAACAGTGCTTCTGTCACTCATAGGCAAAGCATTGCACAGGAATTAGGTAAGACAACTTTGTTATATAGTTTAAACATACTAACTTTACCATAACTTGATCTATTTTGTTCTCTTCAGTGCCAAGTGAAAGCCAGCTAAGGTCTGATCAGTTCGCACGCCACGTTTGGGCCAAGTTTGCCCTCTCCCACTTTGTCCACAGACGAGCTCACTGGCTGGAAATACAAACCGGAGAGTCCAAGAAGCGCAAACTCTTCAGCGACATTCTTGAATAAAAGTTAACATGTTTGCATGACCTATGAGGCTATTCTTTGCTTCACATGTCAGTCATTGTCTTCTGTTGTCTGCTGGATTTTAGATAAATTCTTGTAATGTTAAGTCATGTACAGAAACATGGCCTACGGGTTGCCAGTAGAAGACTGATTCTGAAGACTTCGTTCTTGTGAAATGTACATAAACATTTATTATCGAAATGTTTGTTGATTGCATTTTGTACTGAAGTAAATATTAATAAAATTAATGTAAAATCTTGAGACTGAAAAATATAAGGATATTTCATTGATTGTCTCCGTGGAGCTTTGAGTGGAAACAAATTAAAGCTGTTAGAAAACATTTTGTATGTTTTCAGGGCATACCTCTTGTAGCAGATCTGCTGGAGGCAGCTTAGTCACCAGGGGAAACATTGATCAAAAATCGATTTGAAGGACATCCTTTATCTCTGCAGAAGCTTCTCAGACGAGGAGACACACAGGGCTGCGGAGGCACTTTGTTAAACAACATCTCTTGTCAATGTGGGGGCAACAACAAAGACTGCCATGCGCAGAAGAAATAGCACACATTCAGTTCATTTTGACTTTGAAATTGTCCTCATTAGGAGACAGTTTTCCTTAATATATACGTTAAAAATTAAGGGCCACAGGTTTGCCATATGAAAAAGTTTTAATTTCTTTAACTTTAGCACAACTGTCAGTGTGTGAGAAATGTCTCGAAGGATTTGGCCGCGTTCTAACTTTCAGGCAAGTTGTTGCATTACATTTGTAGGCATGTTAAATGTTATGCTCTTTCACGTGTTCGAAGGAAGCAAGTGATGACTCACTCACCTCAGCAGGGTCTCTCTCTTCTAGCTCACAATGCGCTCCAGTGACTCCAAAGCCCAGTCAGAGTTAGAAAAAAAGCTGCAAAAATGATGGTGGTATTTCAAGTTTAAACATGGATCAAAGAAGAGGTTTCCAAGGAGGCATCTGGGTGTCGGTTTGAATTTTATATATTGTAAAAATCTGTTCTAAATCTTGTTTCTCTTCTCCCCATTTGACCTCCATGTTGCTAGAAACACACAAAGAAGCATTGAAGCATAGGCCTATTATGTACTTTCTCTGACCACTCATTACGATTCAGGCTTATTACTTTGACAAAACTGTTACTAATTACATATGCAGCATTGTGAGAGAGATTTTCAGGAAGACCTTTGTTGTTTGCTTTGAATTATAATAGCAGTGTGCACTCTGGAGACTAAACAGAGGAATAATAACCTTCGGGGACAATGAGACTTGCTGTTTGATAACGAATCACATGGAATCCCTGCTGAATTCAAGCACTTATTCCCTCCCACTCGATATCTGGCCACTGCAAGTGATTGGTGATCCCTGTGACCTCCCCTTGCCCAGGACTTTGCAGACACACTTGAGAAACCCTTTTAAATATTGCCTTCGAGCTTCTGCCAACACAACTGGGAAATCTACGTGTCCTAAGTTATGCACAGTGCTCACTGAAAATAGACTCTTTGGTGAAGTGTAGAGTAACTTTGACAGACTTTCACCAGCACAGTAGGTGATTCTTTTTGTCATATAAGCTCCATGTCCCCCCCAGATATAATTATTAAGTATCATTCTCCGCGAAGTATATATTTAAATGCGTGTGTGACAGAAAGGGAGGACCCATCACAATCAAATAAAGACACTCAATCAGTCTGTCATAAGGAAAATGGCAAAGCATTGAACACAATAGCATCTCTACAAGCTGTGTGGTGTTCTGAAATCTCTTTGTGTGTTATGTAGATTATGTGTCATTCGTCATTGCAAATTGGGACTTACATGTTTGTTTCACTGAAGTCATTTCATCTCCAACAACGGGAAGAAGTGAACTAATCAACAGAATCTTCTCTGTAAAAATCTTCATAAATATAGGACATTTGAGATGCCAAAGGACTTTAGGACTCCTCGTTTCCTTGACAACGGTCTCCAAGCAACCATTACTCCTCAAAGCATTCTCCAACCTCGTCTCGATCTCTCTCTCCCCTCTGTCTCTTTGCCAGTTCCCCTTTCTCTCTAGTGTCTTCCCATGTTGCCACTCCACTTACCGCAGCAGCAGAAACGCAGAAACAGGGCTTCTTAATGTGAGTGCACATGTCTCATTTTTCAGCTCAGGACACTTCTGCACAGATCCTAAATCAAGAGGGTCACTGACTATTTCTCAGAGTCCTTAAAACAACCAACTCTTTCCAAACATCTCATCACATCTCTAGAATGTTTTAGTAACAACAGTTACGCACACAATCACATATTTTCCAAAATTTCAAAATGCTGTATAAAGTTCATATAGATAATACATGAACATAATTATTATTTATTGATTTCCCTAAAAACAATTTTCCCTAAACCAGTCCTGTCACAGTGGCCTGAACTCTCAAGATGTGCTGTCATATTTACTTTGATGTTATTGGTAAATTTACAATAAGAATAGATTACATTTACAGTATAAAACACTATTTCAAGGCACTCAAAGCACTTTACAATTGTTTCCATTATTCATTATCCAGTCACACACTGATGATGGTAAGCTACCTCCGTAACCACAGGTGCTCTGGGGCAGACTGACACACTCACACTGGTACATTACATTCATACACCAGTGGCACAGGCACTGGAGGCAAGGTGGGTAAGGTGTCTTGCCAAAGGACACAATGACAGTATGAACTGGGGAGAGCGGGAATCGAACCACCAACTGAATAATATCCATCAGTAACAAACACTGAAAGTGATAGTTAATTATGTAACTTAAGTTAGTGGGTCTACGGTGGAACTGTTTATGTCACCCATCGTTGCACCGTCTGACTTACTGTTTTGGTTCTTATTGCTGTGGTCATGTTCAGTGGCCTTAATTTAACTAAGCTGCTTGGTGTATTACATATTATTACATCATGCTTTGACTGAACTAGGACTAGCTCAGAATGTAAACCAACCATAACAAAAATATACTTTTTGTTGAACCAATTAAAAAGAACGTTTACTTGTTTCACAAATAGATGTACTGTAGATCACTCACCACTGACTACAGTAGGCTCTGTTGAAGCCAGGAAAGTTGATATTGTTCAGTTTCTATTTCTGACCTGAGATTTCCTTACAGCCAAACAGTGTTGACGAAGCATGTTTTTGCTGCATGGTCCTAACTGGAGCAAGAGTCTTGGGATGCTAGTCTCACAGTGTGTCTCAAAGAGCCGTGAGTCATCTGATGACCTGCCACATCGGCCTCAAGCAAGTAACGGCTACACTGACACATTTCTTATTTCATAATGTTGTTATAAAACAAGACAAGACACTCATTCAGAATGTCAAACAAAAGTAATTTATTCTCAGTGGATAGACAAGAGTGCTTAGTAGACAGTGACAAATGAGTGAATGTTTGTGAAGCTGCCACACTTGGAGAGATATCCACGTGGTGTTTCCAGAATGTTCTCTTAATGTGCGTTCACCTGTGAATCCAACCCCCACAGAAACAGAAGTGCAAATTCAGTCTTGAAACAAAAATGACTGGAGGGAAAAAAAAAAAAGAACTGAAAAAACGGTTGTAAGGTAGATAAGGTTTTTTTTATCTGTTTTTCCACATGTAGTCCTGAATTATCCAGTGTTCAGTGACTCAGCCAAAAAACAGTTCTGTCCAGTCACCAGACATCTTTATAGCCATGCTGACCTTTTCTATGCTCCACATCCTCCAGTAAAGGGTTCCATAAAGTCAGCAAAATATGGCTTGGGTGCAGAGTTTGGTAAAAAAGACAAAAACAGTTGGTGGTGTCCTCAAACACTTTGCATGAAAGTGGTACAGAGCACAAAGGTTGAGTGGAAATGTGTGGCTAAAAAATGCACAAATAGAGGGCATCATTGTAAATAAAGGGTCTTGCCTGTAACATGGCATTGCTAGAGACACTAGCTAGATTGTGCATTAGCTACTGGCCACTGAGGTACAGCAAATCCAGTATAATTGTAAAACCTACAGGGTCATGTCTTTGATCTTCTACTTGGCATGCTATAAAACAGAATCTACAACAGGTATACATTATTTTAGTCTCTACATAATCAGTGCGTGCTACTTGGGTGTATTTAATTGTCACTTAACCCCACCCTTGTCCAAATCCAGCCTTAAAGCAGTTCAAAACTGTGGCTCCTGTCAGGATTCGGATGTGACGGCACTCGATAATTTGTCTTTACCTCATCAGATATTTACTGAATGTAACCAAGCAGCTTTGTTAGCTTCTTTGTTTATTGTTTCTCCAAAACCATGGCCTACTTTTCTCTTCAAAGTGGTTACACTCAGAGGAAAGGAGACAGGGGTTTGGGTATGGCCAAATTGTGCGTTTATCTTTTTCACTTTCTTTAACCTTTTTACTTAATTTAAAATGTTTACCACACTGTGTGTGTACACCATAAACTGTACATTTTAGCAAACACTTTAGCTTTTGGAGACAGTCCTGGGGCTGACCAGATATTCTTGCATGCAATTTATAAATTGAGCTTCTCATATTGTTGCAGTTAAAACACAAAGCATTTTCAGGATTCGAAAAGATACTGCGTCTGTAGCCTTTACTTTAGAGAATAACACAGAGGGGTTTATGGACTTGAACCAGCCGCCAGGTGTTTGCAGGCTTTGTCCCTCTTTATATACAGTTTATGGTGTACAAATGTTGGAGTGTGTCCCTATGATTTGTAAAAAGCTTGTGCAGTGTGTCACAGTGAGCTGAGGTCATGGCAGGAGCGGGACTTCTGGCGAAAGATCTTGCTTCCCCGGTGTCGGCTCATCTCCCTGTAGCGGCCCCGTTCTCTGTCCCGCTCTCGACAATAAGAACGTGGAACCAGGCCCGCCAGAAAGCGTTTAGCCCGACTGGTGAGACTCTCCCTGCGACCAGCCCCGGGGTCCCCGTCGCTCCAGCCAGGCCCCACGCAGTCACCCCTTGCAGTCCGGACCGCGGCCTCCAGAAGCTCATTGGTGCCATGCTCCAGAGATGCTGAGAGCTCCAGGTAGTGACAGTCAAACATCATGGCGCTGGACTGGGCCTCTGGGACAGGAAAGACAAGATAAATTCTACTTTAACATAAATACGGTACAGAATACGGACTATCGCTATTTTCTAAAATCTGAGTTGGTTTAACTTTCAATTAGAAATGAAATATGACAATAATCAACTAAACTCTGATGGCCAAAAAGGCAGGATGGGGTTAACATGGCCAGCTTTTGAGTGTCAACTAAAATCTCTTGGCAGTAGCTTTCATGTGGTAATGGGCTCTATCTCAATGTGACTCCTCTGGATAAGAACAGGTGTAAATGTGTTGTTGACAGTACTTGGTGTCTGTGCTGTTTTTCCCTGATCACACAAGCCTGGACGATAAGGAAAGCTGACAGATAGACATCACGTCACAACAAAAGACCCTCATTGTCGCGTCAAATTGAATTTTTTATTCTTGTGCTTTTGCTTCACAATTGCCCTGCTTGGAGCTAAACGGCAGCCCTTAACCGAAAATGCTTCATTTGTTGGATTCAAAAGTGTAGCACAAAACTTCAATTGCTTGATATGAAATTGCTGCAGAATGAGGTCAAAGCAGGAGAGGTTTGTAATAGCAATGACCTGAATTCTGTGTATTACGCTGAAAAACAATTTAAAGTGCAAAATAATACCCTTTAAGAGCTTACAGAGAAAAAATACATAAAGCACACTATTACAAGAGGGGTTTAAGAGAGTATATCATAAGAGGTGAATTGGATTGCACTAAGTATTACAAATTTAATAGAGAATTATTTTCGTGGGTATGTACCAGAAAGTTTAAGTATCTTCCATTTTCGCTCCATTGCTACATCCTTGAGGTAAAAGATCAAATATTAAAATTATGCAAGTACAAGTACAAAGAATGCTTATGTAAAATTCAATAAACAAGGTATTTGGCCTCTAATCCTGATTATGTATGCCCAGGCATTTAGACAAAAATCATACTGACTATTGCCACTTTGTCCTCCTTATTTCGAGGTCTTGCGCCTGAACAGAGAATCCTGTTCACTTTGAAGCTATAAGCTGCCTGTCACCACTGGTTTATAACAAATACAAGAAACAGCTGATGAAACTAAAAGAAATTTAACATTTCATCAATATTTTGGGCATGTTCTGCCTTCAAACCTTCAACTAACCTCCTATTAACTACATCATCTTGTTGCAAAATGTTCCAAAAATATTTGATGGCATCTGAGCTGGCAATTAGTACCAGCAACAGTTCATTTTAAAGGTTTCTGACATGAACATGGCACATTTCGTGTAAATAGTTTAAAGCCCATTGGAAATGAAGAGATTAACATCGTGGGGAGTCCTGTTGTAGATGTGCAGGGAAAAACTAAGATATAAAAACACATTTCAGTGGCCATGGCAGTGTAGAACTACATCTGATGTACAAAATACAGGCTGCCATATTATATTGTTTAAAATTTTGGCTGTATAAACAAATACACCTGTCGCAACGGTATTATAAACTAGATTTGATCTGTGTCATAATCCAGTCTCAGAGCAGCTGTCATCCCGAAGCTGTGCCACCTAATATTGGATGAGGTACGGGTGTGAGTAGAAAAAGACAAGTCCCAAAGCAGATCAACAGAGCTTACCCTAATACCTCAGACAGCTGATTGAATTGACTTTTTATAAAAAGTGTTTGGGGGAGATTGAATTGACAAAGAGGAGGCAAGGAAAGAGATGAAAGTAACCAAGATAAACTATTAGGAAGGAGGAAGTGAAGAGGGCAATATATCAAATAGAAAAAATACTTTTATGTAAATAACTTTCTTGCTTGGGTTGGTTCCATCTTTATCTGATTGGTCAGATATATTGACATGTAAATAACCTTGCTTTTCAAGCCTTCATTTTGTATGTATGTTTACTCTGCCTCTATTGTGCATCCCTGGGCTGAAGGGTGACCCAAAAATAAGGACAACTGTAAATTCTTTGCCAGTCTTGTCACAAATGTAAAATGCTTCCAAGAAAGTAGGATTGACAGAATAGTCTAGTACTTTAAAATGAGTATGTAAGTTATGTGAGGATATGACACAAGCTGGTGGAGAGAGCAGGAGACAGACAGAGATAAGGAATGCTGACTAAGTAACCCAGAGTCAGGGTTTATATTAATCAGATGCAGAGCCCAGAGGAGCACGGCCACACTATAGCCATATTGAGCCAATGATAAATGTGTTCACAGTGTCAGCGTTGGAATCACTTTGTGTTGTGTGTGTATTAGGGATGGAGAGAAGGGGGATGGGGGAAGGTGAGAGATAGTGGAATAAAAGTGTCACTGCACATGCTGTAAATAGAGTTTATGACTGCACTAGCGGCATGTGGTTCTGTAAGGAGGATGTTAGCGAGTCAGACAGTCAGCTTCCTCTGTCAGGCTCACATATCAGGAAGAATACATGCGGTCTGTCTAAGGAGAACATAAGAACATCCTTGTCAGGTGCCCCAGGAAGACAGCATTTCCATATTGCTGACCACGCTGATGCTTCCAAGTTTATCCCGAGAAGAGAAAATGCTGAGTATAGGCATCTCTCATTGCTCATTCAGTGTCTCCGCCCTCTTTCCTCTCACGTCATTAAATATAGACCAAAACCATGACACAACTACAGTTGACTGCAGTGTGCAAGCACCAATGCACATACATTTTACACTGGCTGCCTCTGTTTAATGTGCACAACAAAACAAAGCAAACAAGAGTTGATCCCAAGCTGTGGTTTTATTCTTCTGCATAATAAACACACACTATCTTTGAAAAATCTCTTTCTACCATTGCTCGACACTATAAAAAGCCTACCCCAATTTCACAACATATTATGCCCCAATTAAATCCCTTCTGAAAACATTTGGCATTAGTTGTAAAAAGTAACCATTTCACCGTCTTTTCACTTCTTGGGTCTTACTTGTTCTGCTCAATAGAAATTTGTTCCCAAGTGGAATCAATTTAGGCACAACCAAGTATATATAATCTCAGTATCCACTCAGATGCATATCTGTTTTGTTTTTTCTAGTCATTTTAGTAATGTTTATTTTTCAAATGTCGGTGCCACAATCCTGCAGAAAATACAATGCAGGGGAATGAGTGGACAACAGAATGAAGCACCAAGAGCTTGTTGGAAAAAGGTTCTCAATAATCATCACCACACTGAGACCTAACCTTTCGTTAACTTTTGATATTGTTTGAGGCTATTAATCTGGTGTTTTGACAACAAGTGGTCTCATTACCATACTCCTTCTGTAGGCTACTGAAAAGCACACAGAGCTGCAAGCTTCAAGGTGGTGAACATAGACACACTGTCAGGACAGACAGTGACCTATATGACATGCATATTACATATACATAATATGCATCACTA
The DNA here is from genome assembly GCA_036850595.1 of Rhyacichthys aspro. NCBI lineage: Eukaryota > Metazoa > Chordata > Actinopteri > Gobiiformes > Rhyacichthyidae > Rhyacichthys > Rhyacichthys aspro. The sequence goes on from CM072164.1 coordinate 9,286,813, forward strand.
TAACCACAAACAAGCCCTTTCAAGGGAAACAGATTTACATCTAAAACATGGATCTGTGATTGTGTCCAGTGCTTTAATATCTGCTGAATAGGACTAAGAATGATTGTAGAAGGATGTACACAAAGATATGATGCATCCTTTCTTTGCAGAAACACTTATCTACAAAATTGCTCTTTCAAGACTCACATTTTAATGTTTACAAAAGAAATAGCCAGGCTGGCCCGATGGTCTGTTACAAAGAATGATGTGAGAGCTTCCACAGAAAGCCTTTGCACAGGACAGATACTTTCAGATGAATACCTGGTGATTGCATGAACTGACTGCCAGTAACCTTCTATTTTCATGTAATTTTTTCCAATCCTACACACAACACACATAACACTGTGTTGTTTACATTAGTAATGTTTCCTTTTTGTCAAAGCCAGAACATAACAGTAAGTGCCACTACTGCCACACCACTGGAACTAGCCATTGTTTGGTTGAAATCTCATCACATTTGTGATAAAATAGAAGCTGGAAATGTCTTTCATAAGCACAAACAAAAACCTTTTAAAATGGAAAGGAAATGGACGCTCCGATCAGATATTTAGTGTGGCCAAACCCTGTTTAAAAATATTCTCAGCTGATGATGAGGAAACTCTTTTTTTTCCAAGGACAGTTAAACACTGAAACTACACACGCTGTCACAAACACCATTCATTTGCCCTGCTTTTGTCACTCAGCTCCCTATCTCAGTCCTCACTATAAAGCAGCCTTGCCAACATTGACAGTGGGAAGATGAGGAGATATGAGAGTGTCTTTCTGCTTGTATGTGCATATGCTAGCCATTGTGTGCTTATGGTGACTACAAACATACATTACGGTAGTAAGAGGAGCCTGCAAGACCTGTTAGAGGGAGATAATCCAAACAGACAAGCTGAAAAAAAACCCAGAGACACAAAGAGACAAGGCACCTCGAGAGGATGAGATAGGGAATTAGAGGTAAGGTTTGCAGCTCTATCAAAAGATGTGCCTTGCCTAGCAATGTGTGCTGTGAGTGTAATGCAATAGCAGAGGCAGGTAAACAAGGCGGAATATACCATAGAGAAGAACACAGGGATCTGTGCTGCCAAGTCTGATGACACTCCTTTAGCCCCTCAGCTGCCACTCTGTCCTTAGTTCCTATTTGAAACATTCATGACTTTCAGTGCTCTATAAAAATTCTCTCATAAAGTCCAGTTAAATTAGTCTCTGCCTGTGATGTGGTGTCTGCCCCGGCGGATTTTATGGCCATGAATAAATTAAATAAGCACAGAGCAAGTTTTTCTTTCCACTTATACAATATTTTGCCAGCACCTTGATCTCATTGCTGCTGGAACAAAAGCTGGAAAGCTAAATCTCTACCACTGTCCAGAATGTCAAGTTGGCTTTTTTATCCACAGACCTGAATAAAACATTCACCTGACAGTTTCTCAGGGTCTGAGTGCAATGCTTAAGACAATAAATTGTTAAAATTGCATAGTGGTTTTTGTGGGAAAAGACATGTTGCATTCATATGTTTTTTATGTGTGAAAATCTTTATAGACACTGATTCATTTCAGTCCAATTCTGATTGTCACTACATTGGAAAAAATGAGTTCATATGTTGCATACATTTATATTTTGTATATTTTTAATGGCTGTTTAATGATAGAGCATTGCAGAACCATTGTGTGTAATATCCTTCAAGTGTGCAGCGTGTTGTGGGTCACACTGTATTGTGAGACATTGTGACCCATGTTCAGTGGTTATTTCCAAAACCATTCCTGTTGGTGAGGTAAACTGGCTTTACGGACCAATCAAAGAATAACAATTCATTTTAATTTGTTAGTTAATGTATTAATTGCCAAGGATGTGGCATTTTAAACCACCACAGAAATCCCACACAAACCAACGCTACACAAAGCAATGCTATGTGATTATCAAAGGAGGCAATTTGCCTAAACAAAAAAGTGTGCCAATGTGTGTGAACAGGATAGAGTATGAAATAGCAAAAGCAATGAGAATATCAGCATTCACCTCCTAAACACAAACAGATATTCCCATGATCAGTGCATAAAAAACAAAAAACCTCTGATGCTTAAAAAACAAAATTATGTGTCATTTCATTTTTACAAATGAACACAATCTGTTTTTGTTGTGTACTGTCAAATTGGCTAATTGGCTAAATTAGAATAATCAAACTTCAAAAAAGCCACTGGGGTGAACACATTTTCCTGGCAGTCTGTATTACCAGTCATTACTTCAGTGAGTAATGATACAGCACTTTGCCCATAAGGAGTATACCAACAGAGCATTTATCCCTAGATAATGTAAACACGGAGTATAAATTGATTCCACTGATCAAACATAGATTCTCCCCAGGGCCTTTCTAATGGAGAGTGTGGGCTTAGAGGAAGATTTATGGCACAGCCAAGACAGAGACAGAGAGAGGCTAAGTGAGTGCATAGATGAGTAATTGCACAAAAGATACTACATTCTCTCTTTTTAATGACACATTTGCATTTGCTTTATTTGAGTTGTAAGTTCAATTCAGAGCTTCTTAATTAACCATTTAAAATATTCATTTTGGAGAGTACTTGAAAAAAATGCATTACTTCAACAACAAGTGCATTATAGGACATGAATCTGATCTGCTATCCCTAGCATGCAGCTTTTTGAGCACATAACACTTTGGTTGACACAGAGATGACCCTCCCTCTACCTACCCTCTGTGCTGATTTCACGGGAGCGGACAAGGTCGCTCTTGTTGCCCACCAGGATGATTGGTGTTTGCGGCTGTGACTCCCTGAGGAGAAGGCGTAGCTGGGCGGTGCGGTGGAAACTTCGTCTGTCAGTCACGGAGAAGACCAGTATACACACATCGCACTGCAGAGTGGTCAGGTCCTGCCGATGGGATGATACACAAAAAATGTGCACGGGCATTCATTAATCAACACTGTGGAATGACACTAGATAAAATAAAAGATTGTCAAAGTGTTATCACTGGTTTGAGTGTGTGTTATGTGCCCCTTACACCACATATGTCAAGCACAAAGAGTCTTCAGGCAGCCTGCCAATACATTTAAAGGCACCCTCTTCTTACGTTTTTTCTAACAGGTACCGGACAAATCCTTATGTTTGCTTGTAAATGTGAGCTCTGATTGGCTGAGGTTCTACAACAGGCACTGTCCATCTTGTTTGTGAGTTTCAACAACTGAATATAAAAGTGACACTGGTTGAGAAATCATTTACTTTTCATTGGAAATCCTGCATGGTATATCTTATTTTGTCTTCCTTTTCACCCATGCAGTATTTTTTTTAGCATTTAGCACTTTCAAAGGAGATCAATACTGGATATGTAACCTTGTTGAAGGCTGAAGGTTAGAAGGCTAAGAAATAAAAACAATTTACCACACATACAAGAAAGTTGATGTAGATATGGGCCATTTGTAAAAATGTAATAAAAATGCATTATTTTTCATCAGTAAAAGTTAAACCATATGTTTTTGACTTGATGTGACTATATTTGTGACCAGTATGATAAACTTGTTTCCAGGTGGTTTTTAATGTTCAATGAGACATATTTGGGCCATATTATTATTTTCGTTTATGAATGCAGCCATAAGTGAAATTGGTTTGACACATCTTTTTTTTTTTTAATATTGTAGCAGTAGCTTAGCCATGGGCACAGTATCTCTGCCAGCGCCGTTCAGTTCTTTGAAGTTTTTTTGTCATTGCCCCATGAGAGAAAACAGACAAGGCTCTGCTTAACTTGACTCGCTTCACTTTGAATGTCCTGACCCTTTTAACAGTGACCACCAACATCCCATTGGGGCTTCCTGTCACAGAGGCTCAATTAGCCTGAGTGGCTCCAGCAGCAGCAGCAGCAGCAGCAGCAAGGAACCGCCTCCAACCATCTCCGTCCTCTCTCCAATCAGTTTCAGTCAAGCAAAGGTTGGTGTAACAAAGACTTAACAATGTTCTTCAAGCACTACTTGGCTTTAAATTGACATAATACCAATGGACAAGCATGCTCTTCCAGGAATAATCAGGGCCAGTGACATTTAGGTGATCATTTCATGACCTAATTACGATTATATACACCAAACAAATTTGTTAATCCTGCATTAGTTAATGCTCTGGAAATTAAAGATGATATTACTGGCAGGGACAGGGCAGTTTGTGAAATCAGTCTAATGTAGTCTAAAGCTTATCTAATATTAATTAAATATGCACCATTTGTGTCACTTTAAGCTATGTCCACAATATGACATTTATGTTAAAAAAAAAAACACACATAAAAATCCTGAATAAATAGAATCTAAAGAAATAGTAAACATTCTAAAATGATTGAGCAGAGATTGTTTTTATGGTATTCTTAAAACAAAAATATAAATTAATATATAACCTGTATTTAGGGCTACCCTATGTCACACTTAATTAACAAACAAGTCATAACAAGCAACTATGTAAATGTGGCAACCTGGATCTCACTACAATTCCAGTATCAAATAAAAGGCAGTGTATCTAAAGTTAGACTGCAGTGATCAATGCAAACAAATTTGCTCAAAGACAGAAATCTGAGACCAGACTGCACAGACCAAGGCTGGTCACACTTAGGCTATGGGAATGTAAGTGGAATCTTTTCAGTCCACTTTGCACAACGTAAAATACTGCATTTTAATCTTGTAATAATCTTTGTAAAAAAAAAAAAAAAAAGCTAGACTGTACAACATGTGCCTGGTCTCTCTGTTTTACATCAAAGAGATCTGGCATCTCATCCCCTTTTATCAAATCTTTAGTAAAAAGGGTGTCTGAACATTCACAGTTAAAAACAATGACTAGGTGAAATCTAGCAACAGGTAAGTTGTCACTTATGTGACTTTGCTCCCAATGACTGCTTTTGTTAATAGCAAAGTGCAAAAAAAAACAAAAAACAAAAACACTGACAGAAGGTTGACTAAGTATAGGATTAGGATTATTTTGGGTTCACTTTTTTTTCTTTTTTTTTTAACTTTATATCGACTTCTATCTAATCATCAGAAATGAAGAATCAATTTGTATTTCAACTGGAATAAGAGCCTCTGAGACATATTGAATCAATAAAAGAATGTGTTGTAGCTAACTCACTTTACTTGCTAGCTTTACAGAACATATTGTGTGTACTGACTGGATGTCCTTGCCCTACATCCTCAACCGGAAAGGTGAATTCCTGCCCTCTGGAGGGTTTCAGACGCCTGAAAAATTCACATCATCCCAAGCGGCCAAGTAGTACTGGATCACACCCTGGAGCAGGAAATTCATGGGGAGAGCCTTGGCAGTCCATCTATTCGACAGAGCACACAAAGCAGACAAGGAAGAGAAGAGGGGTGGGGGGATGGAGGTACTGGCATGTAAGGCAGCCCTGCCACCTGTCATTGTCTGGCGGAGGGATGCAGCGGATGAGTGGATCAACAACAACACACACAGGAGCAGAAGAGGATAGAAGGAGAAAAAATCAGCAAAGGAGTAGTAACACAGAGTGGACACATCGATTAGCAGGGAAACTGTGACCAAGTGACTACGCCTCTCTATCAAACGGAGGCAGAGAGGCTCGGGACAGAGCCAGATCTCTCCCTCTCTACATTGAACAGCTCCACTGTTGACAGAGAGCAGGCCATCTGTCAATACCTACTCCTCCCATGCACAAAGCACACACTCACGCAGCCAGCACAGCAAATCATACACAAATACATATACTATGCATCATCAAGCATCATGAATCATTCTAGTAATAATGAGCCCATGCTCTCGCAGGTTATTATATTCAAAATTATGGGGACAAATCTAGGGGTGTAGACAAGGCCACCAACTCAAGACCAGCACCAAGATCAGGTCAAAGCCAAGACTAGCGGCAGGTGTTGCTGTGATATTGGTCTGTACAAAAGAACTGTATATATGTAAAGTCCAATCTCACTTTACATAAAGACAAATAAAGATTATTATATGGCATTTTACATTTAGCCAAGACCACCATAGACTGTTTTAACATGATTATTGACTGGCTAGAGCTTTGATATTCAATCTGACTGTACTGTGTGTTTAAGGAACATTTTCTGTTATTTCATTTCACATATTACACCTCATGCTATTATTTCTGTGATCTTGATCTACACTCTTTAAAAGACTTAAAGGTTATAGATGGCTTTTGAGTTTTTACTGCTGTACTTTAATAAAACTTGCAAATTCCTCCTTTACCCTGTTAAATCATAACTGGGCATCTTTCACTGTTCCAGCCAACAACCATAGCAGACACAATAATTTGTATTCAAAGCCTTACTTACAATGTTGGCTCAATGCTAGAATTCTGAATAAATAATAGAGGTATTTTTGTCAGAAGATTGTTTTGCTTTGGGCAATTGCTTCCACTGATTCTTGGCAAATGCCTAACTTGGCTGTAATCATTTAGGATGTGCTTGAAATAACTTTTCTAAAAGATTTACTGCTGTATTTACCAATCAAAAGTCATCCAAAAACATAATAATTTGACATCAACTAAAAAAATGCCATAGAGCACAGAACATTTCTGTTCATTCATGGACAAACCTCAAGCCCTGTGATTTATTGCTAGGGCTCTATGATTCTTGTTTCACAATAGCTTTAAAGACTAGTCTAATGAGGCAATCATTCAGGCCTTGAAACTTGATAGGTTTTGCTTCAAGTCCGCAACAACCTAGAAAAACAGGCCGTCTGAGATAGAACTTCCTTTTTCTGGTGCTGATACAGATAAGAAAACCATTGAAAACATGCCTTCTAGCTGTTTTATTAGTGGCATTAAGTGACTTTCTCTTTGGAATAATTTATCATGGTTTGTTCAAGTCTAAAACTCAGCACTCCAGTTTGGGATCACTTAACCAAAATAGAGCGGGTCATTTAAACAGCCTTTCACATGCACATCCAATACATTATGTGGCCTACAACCCAACTTGACAGCTCTGAGCTACATCAGTGACCATTAGCAGTGCCAACTATGAATCACTTATTTCATTTGCATAACATTCACTGCAAACACTCAATTTATAATTCCTTTTAGCTGAGGATGAGATGCAGAAACTAAAGTCCTACTTTCACAAAGCCTATTTACAATAAGTATTTGAGATTATGTATCTATTATTATCCAACTTGCTCCACAGAAACCAGAGCATCCACCTAACCTACTGCAGTCTATGTGCTCCCAGGTCGTTTACATGAGCAAATGTTTGTGGCTTTTACATGGAAACAAAGGTCACACAAACACACAAAAATATACACTGTTTGTGCTACCTTTTAGCTTGATCAAAAGCAAAAACACAATCTCAACAAGAGAGACAGATGTGTGCAAAGTGCATGTCAGAGAGAAATGAAAGAACAGGCAGATCGATAAAGATGAAACAGTGATGAATGATGAGTATTACGAAGAGGAAGGGGCAGGAGAAAGATGGGGAGACTACTCACAATAGAGGCTACTAAATCTGATAACAGGATGACGAAGCTCACTGCACATGGAAGGCTGAGTTGGTTTCTTTGGTCTTTTTGTGATATAGATATAGACAAAGACAAGGAATATTAACTACATTTTACAGAGTGAAATAGAGGAGTAATCACTGCCTGGGCCAACATGAGCAATGACTATTCACACATTCACTATGAACACACTCTCTGCAGGGTGGTGCAGAGACTGCCCATGCATGACCCATATTTGAGCGTAATAAGTGAGCATCTGCACCCTGCATCTGTACCGGCTTCAGGGACGCTGCCCCGTGGTCGACCTTTGACCTCCACCTAAAAACAGAGACAGCTCCAGGAAAAGATGTTTCAGTATGACCTCATTTGCCTGAATAGAGAGAAACTTTGTCTTGTGCTTTGCCAGCGAGATAGAAAATAAGATAATACCCTGAAATGAGCCCACGCTCTTTCTCTAGTGTATGCTGAAATGAAAAATTGTAAATACTGTTGAAGCAAGTACACAAAACCTCAAGTATGATGCATAAATCCAGGGCGGAATTGTGTTTTCTTCTAAATAGAGCAAACTCCAAAAAAGCTGCAATTATCTTCCTCCAAATTGCATCCTGGACCCTTTATTTATCTTTCTTCACGATTCAAAAGATAGTCCTCAGGGGTGGCAGCAAATTCACCCCGATAACAAACACACACATATTGCTGGCCTACATTTTCAAGTTTCAGGCTACACCTTTCACTTGTCTTTAATAAATATTTCAATTTTAAGCTATAAAATAGTAATGAAAGCTTGCAGGCTAACGCTCTTGACAGAACCACAGGGACACAAATGCAAAAACACAGACACTGATAAAATCAAATTTGAAGGAAGGGTGAGTAAGACCCTCTAGTCTTCAATGACCTCAACCTCCATCACAGCTCTAGTATTCAAAGGATAAATCACACGACCGATACTAGTCTTATGGCAGCGGACAGCACAGTTGATGAGGTCAAGGCCAAGTGTGCTAGTGTTTCTATTCTGGGAACATAGATGACTTATTTAAACTATCTTCCATGTGACGTCAACATCACTTACAACATCGCTGCATCAGTGTGAGCAGACTCCCAGACTCCTGAGCATGTTGTAGCATGTGCACTGGTGTGTGCTAAGTATTACGCTCTGCCAATGCAGCCACATTTATCTGATACAGTTCCAATCAAATACCACATTTTCCCTTATAGTAAACGTTTACCAGCTCTACTTAATCCTTTTTTCCGGGAATTAAAGGAAGCAGTCACTTAAACTAATCTTAAAATGGTATTTTTTGAAGTGGGATTTCATTGAGCAATTATGGATGTTTATGCTTTAGAAGTAACTACTGATCTCAAAACCATTTTTTTAAGAAGTCTTCTCGAGCGTGTCAATGTATTTTTACAATTCATACAGTCCTAAGCATACAATGTTTAATATTTTACAGGTCAAGATCATGACAACAAAAGAACATAAGAATAATTACATAGCATAATTATTGACAGTAGGATAGATAGGCTACTTCTAGTGGATGGAGCCTCTTGTTTATTCCTGAGCCAAAGCATTATCTTCTGCACACTGCATTCTTCCATTCTTAGGTTGAAGAATGCATAATAATTACAGTTTCCAAAATAAAAAGTGCTTTTCAATGATGCAACATAATCTGTCCACAACCTCTCCAACAAAACAAGAAATCCAAACTTTTAAATTAACAGTTTTGTTTTATAACAGAGTGAAATATTTGTCTAGCCAGGCTTTGTAGAAGGGGCTTGATGTATAGCATATGAGGAATAGGCCTAAATGCTTTTACATTAAACCATATAAACTCTGGGATGCGCACAGACAGACTGTAGCCGCAAATGAACCATAAAACAGAGGCGGGGTTTGAGACTGGAGAGTAACAGCTTTTTATGTATTTCAGCAGCTTGCATTACAATGGGATGATGAGGCTCTAGATAGAAAGATAGCACAGAATAGATGCCAGCAGTATTGGATGCTTATTTGTGAGTGAGTGATTACGTCGCTCTGTATGTGACAGTGTCTACGTGCATGTCTGTGAGGGTTGCTATGGTAACTTGGGGGTAGGTTAGGGTGCCCCGTAGAGAATACTTACAGCTCGCTACAAGGCAGGAAGCCCTACCTCTAGGGATCGAAGGAGCTGCCAGTTAATGTGGTCAAATTTCAAGGCCAAAGTCAGTGTCATGCTGTTGGACACACGCTGCCACACATATGTCAGCTGTGTTTATCAAGAGGTTGCATTAGTATTTTAGTATATGTCTATAAGCATCACAACCAAACAAAATGCACAAAAATGTGATTTAGCAGATGATTTGGGACCCTGTCCAGTCCTCTCTTCGCCTCCCCTCTCCTCACTACTGCTAACAGCCCTGGAGTCTATCCAAGCCTCCCCTGGCCTACGTCTGTTGCTTATGTGCATGTTAATACAAGGCAGGGCATTAGTCGTGTATTAACATAGACAGAATAACAAATGTAATTAACTCAGAGTGAGATTCAACTGCAGCAAAAAGGGGTCAGTGAAAGGAGGCATGTGAAAAAGATAGCAGCCAATGATGGGAGAGAGAGATGGGAAAAGGCTGCAGGAAAGACAAGCAGTGAATTGGAAAAGTGAAGCAAGACAATCCAGTAAAAGTAAAAGGGCTAGCTTTCAGTGGAGTTCCCCCGAGCTAAATAGAGTTGTGTGTGAATAATTTAACCTCAAGGGGCAAGCCCCTGAAGTGGAGTGGACATCTGGAATATGATGCATGAGAAATGAGCTGTCCTTCACACTAATTAAGCGTGGTGCACACAGAATTTCAGACTGCATGTTTATGATTTTTCATAAAGCCCACAATGTCACAGTTTGGGGTTGTGTCTGAATGTTCCAGTTTGCTGCCAGCTGCAGCGCAGGTTTTCTCGAACCAGAAAATGACTGCCATTGGTGGTATTAACGCATTCTCATACAGCTCAAAGGAGTGACGATGCATAACGGTTGCAATTTTGGGCCTCACAGGGATTTCTTTTTCCATTACTGATTTGAAACATAAAATGCTAACAAGGACGGAGTTTTCCACTTTGTCAGATAAATGGACACTAAGCTAGATAACAGTGAGGACAGCTGCTTCTGCGTCATTTGGTGCACAGTGTAGGACATAGTGCAAAACACTGATGTGAATGCATACACAAAGTCTGTTTGTCTACATGCAAACATCAGATTATTTAGGAAAACAATTTTCTTAAATAAAACAAAAATGTAACAAAATACATAATACATAAAAAGCTTTTAAAAATATTCAATAAAATCTGACAGTGTCACAGCAGAAGCCTTAGGACCATAACTGATCTTGAGTAATACATAATTAGTCCATTAGTTACAAAGCCAAACATAATTGTTTACTGTTAAAGTTAGGGTAAAACATGGAAGTGGACACAGAAAAACACAAATTCTCACCTGTTTCCAGTTGTCAAAAATGATGACTTTGCTGTCCTCATCGTCAACTGTAACTGTGCACTCGTATCCTTCACCTGCAAACATCCACAACACGCGTCAAGGCTAATGTTAGCCTCATGGCACCAAGAACATAGCTGTCACAGCCAATAATCCAGTCTTCATATGTGGTGCTACAATTTAATAGAGGCCTGTGACAAAATGTCTTGCGGTGAATCAAACAATTGCCCTGAGAAAAATTGCTGCTGGAAATAGTGATAATGAGTCCTGCTCCATGAATAGAATAAAGATTTTTCAAGAATGCCTGCAACATTATTTTGCTGATAATATGAATTCTTGGACTGTAAGCACTAATCTAGATTCCTGGTTTGTTGCAACAAAATGGGCCTCAGTCAAAATCTAGGGATAGGAAACTGTATTTTGGCAAAACTTTAAATCAAGTAATAAGAGTAAATCTGTGCTTTTTTCATTCATTCATTCATTCATTCATTCTAACATGTGAAAGCTCAGTCCTATCGATGGTAGGTGATGTGAAACATGAAGCTGATGTGGCTCCAAAACAGATGTTCCTCTCATGTGATGAACTCTCTTGAATTGATATAGAGGTGATAATGTAAAAGGTGTTGCAGAGCATTCCCCTGCATTCCCTCACAATCCGTCTCCAGGAATAAACTAGCACATTGTTAAATAAAGGATAATCCATAGCCTTAATGAAGGCAACATAATGTAATCGTGTGTGGGCAAAAGTACATTTCTTATGCATTTATGTTTCATGATGCCCTACTCAATAAGACACCAGCTTTAAAGACATCAGAACTGATCTTTCTGAATCCCATTTGAAGTCAAGCCTCTGTATTTATCTCTGAAGCAGATCCGCATCTGATTTGAACTAAAGCGTACTATCACATGTGAGTTCAGGTGAGTTCGAAAGGACTTTAAACCAGTTTTGTCATGTTTTTCTTATAAATACTAACATTTTGGGAAATTATAAAATTATTTAAAAACACTTTAATACAAACAACTGTAATTAATCTTATTTATAGCTCATCTGAGGAAAAACTCTTTACTTAAAAAACAACAGTAACACAGTCTAATTAATTTTATAGTGAAATTCCATTTAAGAGTTTGACATTGTCGCTTTTTTTAATCATTTTTTTAACTGCTCAAGGCCAATACAACACACTCATTCTGATTTAGTACGATGAGCGTGAAATGTGAATTCAGCCATTGTGAGCTATCTATTATGTGAACATTTTAATAATAAAATGTTACATGTTGTAAGGAAGGTTTCAGAAATGTGCATGAAGTTAAACTGAGTAAATTCCAGAGCGAGCCATTACCGCATGCCTGTGTCTCAGAGTCTATTGAGAGGGATCTGTCCGACTGCCCAGCCAGAGATAAGGCCAGCGATGATTTGCCCACACCATTTTGTCCCAGTAGAACTATTCGCAAAGCCCCGCCGTGTGTGTGGTAAGTGGACTGGGCAGCTGCCGTTTGGCCGAGCGATTCCTCCCGAGGCACCGCTGTTTCAGTAATAGGCAACGTGGCAGGCTCCTCCAAACCTGGGATCCAATCACAATCTTCGGATACAGCCTCTTCCCTACGCAGCTGGTGTTTGACAGGTAGAGGTGTGCTACCTCGGCGCAGGGGTGGTGCCGTGGTGAGAAACATACTGTACTGCAATATAAGATAAAGAACACATGCATAAGTATAGAAAATCGTATATGTGTGAAACACTGGCTGTAGAACTTCTGTGTGTAAAACCAGGCTGCTCTTATACCTTTACACTATCTGCTCTGGTAAATGTTAGCGCTGGAGAATGGGGGGAAGGGTGTTCTACTCTGCGTATAAGTGGAGGTGGGTGATAACAGTAAAGGTGAGACAGATATATAGTAGGGAGCAAGAAGGATGCTGATGAAGACGCAAAGGGTGTCAAAGGGAAACATCAGAGCAAGGGGAAAAGTCAAGAGGTGGGGGGTGGCAAGACGAGGTAGACCCAGGGCAGGAGGGGCCGATGAAAGAACAACAGCAGATAAAGAGGAAGACAGCAACTTGAAAGAACACCAAGAAAACAAGAGAGAAAAATGTTGTTACTGAGGCATAATTCCAAGGGAGGGACAGCTGAAATAAGGTACCAGCTGGGTTTAATAAGGCGCTCAGATGGCTCTATACTGTATGTGCTGTATAGTGATTGCAGCATGAATTCACATTGAAGTAGGTCATAGACACAATTGCTATATCACTATGTTCAATATTTCCACCACTGTGAACAGAGAGGTCAGGTGTTTTTTTTTCATTAATATTAATACAGCAATTAATCCAGTTCCAGCAGCACCCCAGGTGTTTGTGGACTAGAATCACAAGCTGAGTCAAGTATTAGCAGTTCATTATAGAGACCAACTGGAACACATTACATTATAATGTGACCATAGTACTTCCCATAGTACTTATCCTACCTGACTTGGTCATAGTACTAATTACCAGATCATGGAAAACTGCCAGTTGACATAAAATTAAAATAAAGTAAAGTATACTTGAACTGTGCTTGATAAAAACCTAAAGCCTGTTGAGACTTTTTGAGGCGTGGCTGTTTATACCAGACACACTTGGATACACACTGTTATTCTTCTAACTGTTTCAGGTTTCAGGTTTCAGGTTGCTCAATTAGGTTAATTGAAAGAGCTCATCAATTACGCATGGCCTTTATTGTCAGAGGGCTCAGGGGAGCTGTACATGCAGAGACAGCAAAGCCTTGACCGCAGGCTGAGCTAGTGTGTCAGGGGTTAATCTCTTGCTCTCTCAGGCTTTGGAGAAACTGGGCCAAACAACTGCTGCTTAATACAAATTTAATTACATCAGACCATGTTTCTATTCTTCTGTTTTTACACAATACAGATCACTTACAGCAGTGACTGCTGCTTCTCAGGGAGACTGCGGTTGAGTTATAACTGCATGATCTTTTACTTTTAGGAATGATTTGCACTGCACAGCTCATTGCAGTCCAATTTGGATAACCATCTCCAACTGCTTGAGAGACAAATGTCATTTTGATAGAATATGCTGTATTTCATTCACACAATATATGTAGCTTTGCCTTAGCTATCCTCTTTGATGCAACTGTTTGTATTGATTGGCCATAACAATCACTAAGGGAAACACAGACCAAAATTAACTATTATTAAAAATATTATTTAATTGGGCCTTGACACTAACAGAACTCTGTTTTAAACTAACGTTAAGCTCTAAGTTATCGAAATAAAACAAAATAAAAAATCACTTACAATATAATGTAGCTTCTGTACACAAGGTAACACATTCATGCAACTTGAGGCATGTGTGTGTTCTGAAGCTGTAAGTGTGAGATCATAAAGAAGTCTTGATGCTTTCATGCACTAGTAAAATGAAACAGGTGGAAGTGCAGAATGCACGGGTGAACTTACCTGGTCAGCCATGGTTATCAATAGTTCTTTCTCTTTATGGAACAAGTGCTGTAGTTGGAACCGCCTTTTCCGCCTGCTTCAGGTCATCTGTGCTGGATATAGACCCGGTCTGTACGCATTTACAACGGCACTAACACGAGCCGGCTCATAAACAAAGACCACATTTCTTTGATCATCATAGTCTACTATGTTCCGTTCCAAATCCGCTAGTGGTGTCTTTAGAGGAGGAAGCCGAGGACGCAGAGGTGCGGTGCATGGACAATGGAAAGTAGGTAGTAGTAGTAGACAAGAGGTGGGCTGAAGAGGCTACACCTGCGTCTCCGTTTGGAAGGGACTTGTAGTACGAAGGTCGAAGAGAGCCATAGACACAAGAGCACATCCCCTGCTCTGTGTGTCCATCCGAGTGGTGTCCCTGTATGTCCCCGTGGCCAGTAGCTAGTGCGCTTCCAATCCACTCAATACCTGCACCTCTCCCAGTCCTGTCTCTTTGGCGCCGTGCGTGAGGGGGCGCGTCCTTGAGCGAGGAGCCACCGTGGAGTGAGCCTCCGTTCAATGGGAACGCGAGGGGGACGCTAGGGGTGAAACAAGTTTTTCCGCCTTAATAATAATGATCTGGCCCAAAATATTAATATGAATGTAGTCACCATCTTCTCGTTGCCGCTGTTTAGTCAGCTCGTTTACGAGAGGGTTGTAGCATTGAGTAGAACAGCCACCAGGGGTAGCCAAAGAGTAAATGACAATAAATCAATGCTAAATATGAACCAGTAGCGCAGAAAACAATGTTTACACTGTTAAACCAATGGAATTATCGACTAATAGCCATCTATGCTGCAGTTAGTTTATGAACCCAGAACTAATACCAACTTTTGGATGGACTGGAGGTCAGTGTTTGCAAAGTTTGAAGCAAATAAAAACGCTGACTTTTAGAAAGTAAAGGTATGTTATATCGATCTGTTGTTTAATATTCAGCTGCAGTGTCACTGGTGCAGCTGAACCACCGAACAGTGTCACTGTGGCCATCAGCAAACAGGAATTTACACTGAAAAATTCACTGCTTCAGTTTATTTGGAGAAGACTGAGAAAATTGAAGGCCAGACCCAATATGGAAAATCATATCAGTTTATCAGAGCTATCTGTCACATCCAGCTTTAGAAACCATTTCTTCACTGCTTTCTCTGCCCCTGACCACCTGAGCACAAATACTCTGAAAACAATAAACACTCAATTTCTCAGCCTCAAAAACTGTGAGAGGTGGTGGTTTTCTTCATTCTAAAAACTGCTTTTTCCATTTACATCCATGCCTTTTTGGGTATTCATTTTCTACTGTTTAGGAAACTTTAGGAGAGAATAGTTAATTGTTATTCAGTCAAATCAGCCATGTTTTCTCTGTTGAAACAACTTAAAGGCACTCATATTAAACAATACATATTTAACATAATTATTGCTGATAAAGACTCTTCCTGGGCCTGGGGGAAAGTGGGCTGAATTTGTTTAAGGGTATTAAGTATTATAGCACAAGTAGAATCAGTACATCTTGCCCATCTTGAGAAGAAAAGTCTCTTCCATTACAATAACCATCATAGACACCCCTTGGAGATGAGTCTTTAGAGTGCACTAGGCTCCTATCACATCCACAAAGCAAACACACTGAACTCAAATGGGTCGGATCCTCTCTGGGCCTGCTGTGTGTGACTTATAGTTTAAGCTTGGGCTAATCTGCAGACTTAATTAAGTCCCATCAGGATGTGATGGCTCACTAGTGCTGCGCACCCTGTGAAGGCATCAGAGCGCAGGCAGACGACAGAGATAAGTGTTCTAATGAGCCGCCAAGACAGTATTGGCAAAAAATGGAAAGCGTGCTCCTTGCTAATGGATAAAATCCCACTGGTCATGCAAAGGTGCAGCCTGGGAAATGTCAAGAGGTCGCATAGTAAGCAAGACTAGATTTATAGATGCCAATAAGATGATGGCCACAAGGTCAGAGAATCCATTATGCATCAGTCACAGTCACACAGCTGTCAAACACAACTCAAAGGTCTGTTTTAATATGGCTCTGATTAAAAATTCACACCAGATGCTACATAGATCTAATATTTCACAACAACATGAATGATGCAAACTTTTCAATACATTTAAATCACCACCTCAGATCAGTTTAAATTGACAACAAAAATCCAATTACTGATGCTCACGTTGTTTATTATGCCAGTCCTTGCAAGAACCCAACACCCCTCTTTAATCACTTGGCCTTGGTGTGTTACAAAGAAATTGACTGCCATATTCTGATGTGGTTGTACTGACATCCCCATGCAAATGAACAATTTTACACTTTCTAAAACATCAGAACAAAATAGGCCACTATCTATTAATGCATGCCATAAGTCTGGAAAACCCAAGGATGTTCAGATGGCATTGAATTTAGATAATGTTGCAACCAAGAGCTTTACAGAGAGATTTACTGAGAGGCAGACATAGCAAGCATTGTGATTGTGTTCAGACAGCTCAGTAATGAGGTTACAGAGCAGCGTTGCTAAAGTAAAAGATGCAATGTATTGATACTCTGCAAGCTACAGGCTCGCTTGGAACGAGTGCAGTGCAAGGCAGGGTGTTTAATTAGTGCTCTTTTTATTGCAGACGTGGAAGAGTTGTTTAAAAGCTCCACTGGGAGTTTGATTTATGTTTGCTCTGATGGGTCATTTCAGTTGGCGTAGGCTTAGCAGATGACCTTCTCTCCCTGAAAATGGCTGTAGAGATCTCAGTGTTGGTCCCATCTGGGAGCTTTTAAGTTCAGTGACCTAGATTTTATGATTATATGGACTTTAATATCCATCTTTACTGTAAATGTTTTTGTTATATAACTTTAGAATCCTTAGTTACTGTGGTATTGTAAAAACAGCAGATAAAGCTTGAGTTTTATGATGGCATTATGTATTTTGTTTATGATTCACTGTTAGCAATGGGTAAGTGTCACACTCTGTTGCCTGGATCTATTTCATTCTCTCAAGAGCAGAGCAGATGCAGCTATGACCACACAAGCGTCCCATTAATCAAAATGTTGATGCATTTGCATACACCATACATCAATATTTTGTACGTTGGATGTGTCTTTTGCAAAAATGAGCTGTAGTGTTTAATGTGGGTGCACTTTACTGAGTTAAGTGTGTGAGTGCTTGATGAGAAGCTGAATGGGTTATGGGCTGGGTGTGGCAGATTGGGGCAGGGGCTGGAGCAATACGCCAGCTCTGTACGGGTTTTTTAAAGTGTTTAGTCAAGAAAAAAGGCAGGAGAGCACGGAGCTGGCGTACTGCTGGGCGCGACAATAGAAAGTACAATGGGGGGTTCCAACATGGTGCCAGACAAACTAACAGGATAGCTGTAAGAGATGCCACCTCCCAAAGCAAAGACACCTCTGTTTCCACATGTGAAGGATCTGAAGAAGCCACAGAGCGAACATGCGGAGACATCACATTTACAAACTCAAGGGAATAATAAGGCAACCAGCTGATTGCAAAAACCAATGTTGAGCCGATTAGTAAGGCTGTAGCCTTTTTATTGCGGCGGTGAGCAGCTATGGTGCTCCTGCAGCGATGAAGGTGGGAGACGATGAGGCCACAGTTAATGGCAATGCAGAAAAGAGGAGCCACATAGTAAACCAGAAAGGCAGGAACCAGAAAGAAGAGCCACTCATCTCGACCAACTGACCACGTACAACCACCGTCAAAGTTGATGTAGGTGACTTTAGGCAGTGCCATGGTTATTGAGATCAACCAAATGGCAACCACAGAGAAAAGCCTGAAGGAAAGGAAGAGAACACATTGTGAATATACTGTATATAATATACAATGTGCATAATTAGCTGTTTGTAAATTAACTCAAACATGAGAAAATACACAATATCAGCCCTAATAATTATTATATTATTGAGATGATTTTTGTTAATCGCAGACATTTGTTTGAGGGGGAAAAAACTCTTCTGATTAATTTCAAACTTACACTTGCACAAGGCTGGTTGGTGGTCTGGTTGGTGGTGCAACAATACGATACCTGAGCACCGACAGCACTGCCAAGCTGAAGATCTCAACTCCTACTGTCACAGAAGTCATGAAACCCAAAAGGACACATGTCCCACCGCCAAGCTGCCAGTTCTGAAAACTGGCACTGAGCAGCACACAGGGCAGGGTGAGCAGGGCACCCAGGTCCGCCAGGCTCAGGTTCAGAAGCAGAACTGAGCTGGGCTTGGAGCGGCTGCGGGGATTCCTCACAAGCACCAGCCACAGCAGCAGGTGACCTCCCACTCCCACCAGGAGAGACACCAAGCTCACCATAGGCAGGACCACAGCGAAGGAGATGGTGGTGTTGGTGGACACGACGTTGAACAGCAGGTTCACAATGGCAGGCATGATGAAACTGTGGAGGCTAGATAGAGGCATAAAACAATTACACAGATCATGAAGATAGCTTAAAATAGCTGCTTAATTAATCTTTGACAGAACTTTTTGTGTGAAGAGCTGATGCTCCACTTTTGTGTCACATTTTATGAAAAAAAAAAAAAGTGATATTTAAAGGGGCACCACGAAACTTTTAGCCCCATTATATATATTATCCAAATCATGATGGTTCTTTGATATCATGAATCATGCCTATATATATATTTTTATCTTCCAAACATGTCGACTTGGATAGTCTTGTACCAAATGACGTCTGTAAATATTGTGCCCAGGGATCTGCCTCTAACAGCTAATAATGACACCTCTTATTAGTGCTTATTTTTTGCTCATTACCTGTATGTAGGGGGAAACAATAAATAAACACAACCATAACAAATAACACTACAACAGATTAATTAAACAATTCCAAACACAATATTCTACAACTTGTAAACTGTGACTGCCACTCTTTTAATGGCCACAAGTGCCATTAATACAAAGGGCTTAAGTTTGGGAAAAGTATTAAATCAGAGGAAATGGTGAGGAATGACTGCAAACAAACTCGGCACAAAATGGAGATACTCATTTTAATAATCAACTTGCTCCCATGTATTATTCATATAGATAATAGTTGCCAGACTAAGACTCGTGATTTTTGTGCGATTGTGAGCTCATTCCTGTGACTGACAGGCCTGATGATTCAGACGGGTCGGCCTCTCTTCTTTCTCTGGAGACTCAGGCAAAAAAACAAACTGTGGCATCAGTGAGAAAACTGCATCACGACACAAACAGGCAGCTCACCTTGGCAGACACCATAAAGACTCACAAAGGGGCTTTTTTCGTTCCCAGGGGCGTAAATAACACACAAATACATAAACTAAACTGCAGGCAATTGACCAGAGAGGAGCAACGTGAATAAATAAACAATTCAGTTCTTAGCTGATTTGCTAAAGAGTCTGGGTATTCCTACACACTAACATTGGGAAGATTTATTTGAATAAGTGATTTCACGTCTGAGCAAAATGTTGCAATCGCCCAGCTCCAACTGCACCATATTTCAGCAGTGATTTATTTAGCTTCTCACTTTGGCATACTAATGGGAACAAACAGATATGTGGACAATTTTTCCAAAAAAAAAAAATGGACCATATATACAATATATTTACTTGGTATGTGCAAATAATATGATTAAAAGAAATGCCTACTCAGTTATCAAACAGGTTGTCATTGCCCAAACTTGGTCTAAAAGCTTTCACTGCCTCGATATAACCTGCCCTTAATAAAAAAAAGCCCTCATCTGAAAGCCTCCACACTTTTGTCCTTGTACAAAACAAATGAATAATGCAGCTATTGTTTGGATTCAAGGAATTGGAAGATCTCAAATCAGTTCACATTTTTTCCTAATTCCCACACAGCCACTAAATTATCGTTTGACCATGAACTATTTGTCTCACTTTAAACTTTGGACAGGTTTTTATGTTTGTTTCTTCTCGTCTACCACCTCTCTGGATGTAACACCATTAAACTAATTTTAACCATCCCTTTTTCATACAACATACTCTTTAATATTCCACTGTTATTGGGTATTGTAAATGGCAAAGTGTGATGCATCATTACTTTTACTTTTGTCAAAAAGGTATCAATCAGAGTTATTGTGGGTGACGGTCAGTTGGATGAACAATTGAACAAATGTTTAATCATTCATTTATCCATCTGTTCCCTTTAAGCTTTGCACCAAATCTGACCATCCTGGTCCAAGTTTCATTTTAGCGGGTGGGTGATAATGTCTTACACGTTTAAAGGTCAGTGTCATTGATGTTTTGAGTCATTTATGTAAAAAATGCCAATTCATCATCTCAGCATCAGTCCTTTATAGTATTTTGTGGATATAGGTCATATTCTGAAGCATAAGGATTACAACGTTTGTAATGATCTGGAAGCATTTTCTCAGTGTACACATTAATTCTTTTATTGCTCTTGCGCAACAGCTGATAGTTTGTAAGGCTGATACTGAACGTTTTTTTATTATTTATCATTATTTTTTCATGACCCCTGACCCGAACCCTATCCTAATCCCTATCTACAATTGGAAATGGTCCTCTCTGAGGTTGCAAGGCTTTCAAGCAGGAAAGGGTGGATAATATACTTAAAGCAATTATTCAAATATATTCCAGAGTAAATTAGAAGCAAATTTGTTGTGGACAAAATTTTCATCATGCATCAAAAGCTTCTATAAAAACTGGGTGTTCCCTATGATAATGCTATCATGTCAGACCTCCACGTAACATTAGTAAGGCATGCAGGTCAGAGAAAGCAAATCAATCCAAAAGAAATCAATGGAAGCTGTGTAAAGTTTGTACAATTCCAGTGCCATAAAACTTCCAAAGAAAAAGTATCATTCCATCAGATGCCATTAATATTTTGTGTTTCCATTTGACCCAGGTGCAGCAGAGGTAAGAGAAAGCTCAAAGCAGAGGTGGGGAATACTGCAGAGATTCAGGGTGGATGTAAAATGCATGAGTTGGACTTACTGTGAAGAGTGACCTGCTCCTGGGAAAAACTGTGCTCACCGTCAGCTGATGCAGTTTGTGAAGAAGAGAAGGCACACACCTGCGTTCCTCTCTCTGTCCCCTCCTTCTTTTGACATGACATTTTCTTTTTATACATTAGGTTGAGTGTAAAGACGGCACTTTTCTAACATCATATGGTGTGATAAAACACACTAAATGCTCATGGGAAAATGGAAAGTTTATTATATAATAAGCCATTACTTCTATAACCACATGACTTTTTAAATTACATTTCCTTTTTTGGATTGGATCCTTCATCAGTCAAAAAGAGTTGTGAAGTAGCATTGAATTTCCCAGCTGCTTCCTGACTGAGCATATCACAAATAAACCTAATTGGATACTGCTTGAAGTCTGAATGTAATGATGCCAGATTGTGATTTAAATGGCCTCTGAGATGATCAGATTGTCAAGTGGCTCTAGGGATTCTTGAAATCAGATTAAAAAGTAAAAGGCAGCCTCAAAAAATTGTGTTACTTTGGTGTAATGTATGGCTATTTTGTTGGAACTCATTTAGACTGGAAATAGGGGTAACACGTTTTCATCTGGTGGTAACTGATCATTTGTGGAGACATGCCCAAAACTAAAAAACTGATAAGAAAAAATTAAATAATAACATTTTACAACTTAAAAGTCATTTCCATCTAGTACTGTGCATAATATAACATCCATGTATATGTATGTTGTATATTATATTTAACTCGTGTCTGGTTTGCAAGCATTTGGAGAAGGGAGCAGTGTGTCTTCAGTGATAGAAAAAAAGAAGAGAAAAGCTATGCTACTGTTACTATTACCTTCTCCCAGATTTCAGCGTAGGATGTCTGAAAGAAATGTCTATGTAGGTTGTTAGTCATCCAGGTCACAGTAAACTAACAAGTGTCTTGAGTAGGTCTAACTGACCTGCCATTAGAGTGTTTTCAGCTGTACTATAGTTAAAGTGGAACACAGACTGGACCTGCTGCTTAGTTCAATATGACTTCTGCTGGTTTGTGAGTCATGCCTATTTTGATTCCAATTCAAAAAGTTTTATCATAGAAATACAGGGAAAATTATGGAAGACATTACGGCACACATGTACTGCAATTGTAATGTTATAGTAAATATTTTTTTAAAAATGACAGTGTTGAATATTTTGTATTTTTTCTGGTTCTGCTCAACCTTACACAATGGATCCGTAATCTTTGGGACATTGTAAACATGAAACTTTAGTCAAATTATTGGTTAGTTCAGGTAATTAGTTTAAAATGTATTGAGCCAAAGAAAATATATTACACTTTGGACAAAGACTATCAAGTGTCTTGCAGCATTGCAGCATGCGGCAACACTGAAAGTTTGAAATATTACAATAATTATATCCCAAACATTATGTTCATATAAACAATTTACAGAATGTAATCATGGTCTGAAACAGATGTGGAGGTGGAGTGGAGGGTGTCACCTTTAGCTCAAGGGTTTGAGGGTTTCTTCCTTTTGTCATAATGGGAAAAAAGATCACAAAAATGTACAAAAGAAGAATATTTTGATTGGAACTTTTACCCTATATGTCAAGATAGTTAAAGGCAAATACATGTTAACTGTAAGTATACAGTACATAGTAATTGTCAACATAAAAATAAAGTAACACAATGTTTTAAATCCATGTCAATCTAGGGTAGCATGTTTAGTATGACTACTAGTAGTTTACTGTAAATATTACAGTTAATCCATTATTATACATAGAGAGACTTGTGTCTCAAAAAGATTCCAAGTGTAACCAATGACTATTTCTTTTAGTTTTAGTTGTAAATCCCTGCTGTTCAAGATGAAGCCAGAGACTTGCAGCCACATTCTCTTCCCTCTTGCTCAATTATCCCAGGCCTTTCTCTTGTTGCTGTTTGTTGCCTGAAGCACACCTCACTTCAACTAAAACTAACAGTGCCTTGTACGATTCAACAATGGCCTCACTATTAGTTTGTTTCAGTGTCAAACACAGTAAACAGAAACACATTCAAACACCTGCAAAACAAACCAGAGCATGCTTTAATTTGCATTAATCAACAGTGGTATTTTCGGATTTTTAGGGAAAACAAATAGGTTTAAAGGCAAGTGAGGACTAGAATGAGGGTATATCAAGGTGAGGTAAACAAGGTAGAAATGAATGACTGGCTCCACTAAGATACGTGTGGAAGGTGTCAAGCTCGCCTCCTCGGATCCTAAGGATGCAGACACATTGAATAGAATGCTTTCAAGAAGAGAAATACACCAACAGCTGTGTGTGATGTCTAAGTGGTGAAGAGTTCAGGATAGAGCCAAAGGAATGTGGCGAGACTGTGCTGCTCGGCTGCATCGTGCTCATTCTTTTATGAAGGGAACAAAGGCATAAGGTGCTCTATGACACCGAGATGGAAGCTATAAAGTTTATTGGTTTGCTGCAACAGTTTCAGTCTAATTAGTCACTCCAGGCAGATTCAAACTCAGGGAAACTGTCTTAGGTTTGTACATACTGTAGCTGTAAAGGTTCCAGATGAGAGCGTGGCTAACGATAAAATACTAGACTCTGTTTTGCTTTCTTGATTGGTTATTCATAATAGATAATTCATGAACAAAAACTAAATAATAGTAAAAGGACAACTATTGTTTTCAATAGAAACATTTTTGAGGTACTTTCCTTGCGCAGAACACAGATTCTCTTCACAGGATTTGTAAGTTCATTAAAAGTCAGGATAAGATTTTACAAGAATACAATGGGTTTATAGAATGATACAAGACTACTCTGCAAAAGCATACTCAAAACAGTTTTTTTGCTGGAGGAGTGACAATAAACTTGTGGTTACAATTACATCTATTTTTGAAAAATATGCACATTGTTGTGAAAGTTGCACCTTCGTTGTATGCTTTGGGCCTCTTCCTGAAAGCCCAGTCTGCTGTAGTTTGACCGGTGGCAAAACTCAAAACTAAGTACCACCAAAGGATCATTTTGGTCTTTGTTATTGAGACTTATGTCCTCCTCAGAGGCCCATTGTGTTACCTTCCCCATGTACCTCACTCTGTAACGGAAAGGATGGACGTCTTAAGAGCAAGATTAGAGCAAAATAATCTTAGGAGAAATGTGCTGCATCTGTTTGGCTCCTGAACAATGCATCCACATACTATGAAAATGTATGCATCAAACAAAACAGTCCTTAAACACCCCACCAAAGAGAAGTTTCAATGTCATGTCAAAAAAAAAAAGAAAAAATTTCAATGTCATGTCAAAAAAAAGAGAAATTTCAATGTCATGTCAAAAACGACTGCAGTGGCACATCAACAGATTCTTTACCTTTCATCACAGCTACTATTGCTTCAAAGAAACAAAACAAAAGCAGCCAAGCAGCTCAAGCAGCTCACACAAATCTATAGAAATCAGAGCTCCATTTCATTGCTTAGCACCATTTTGTCTTATTGGGAAAGTTAACAGTCCTGGTTGTGACAGTTCAACTGTTCAATTGCTGTCTCACAATCTGCTCAGTTCGAAAAGCTGCGCCTCATATATTTGGATGGGGTGTGCGAGAATCAAAAAAGCACTTGATATGCAGATGAAATGGAGAACATATTCTAATAGATTCAACCTCAGACAAGATTTTAGCAAGAGCCCATTGCACATGTCGTGACGACCCTTTAATAACAGTTTTTGTACTCCTCAGTAGGTGCAGGTGCACAGCGACTCACATAAAGTCATTAACCAGTCTGCCAGTGTTGACACAGCGAGTCAAGTGGCTTACCGCTGACCCATCTGCTGGTGCTGAACACATGCGACTCACAGCAACACACAAGCACACAAATAGTGCGTAATGGATTGGCTTACAGTCAGATAATCTGCAGATCCACATTTCTATCTGGAATGAATCCTGATGAATTAGCTCATATAACCACAAATAATGCACCGTTATCTACACAGTATTCCTATAAAGTTGGAGGTTTACATACACATGAGGTGAGCATATGGTGTGGGAAATACACAGGGCTTATGAGGGCTTATTCAGTAACCTGGCGAATGTGCTCTGTTCTGGCAGTGAGACAGATCAGGTGACTGGGTTGGGGGAATTAAAAAACATCATTGTCACAGGACAAACAAGCCATTCTGTGTGTGGAAAATTAATTAACGTGGCCATAGCTGTGCATATTAGGATGCCTCTATTAAAGCCTACAGGTCTTATTGTCTGTACAGGTGATTATCACAGACACAATGAACATGCATATATTGTTAATACCTTACTCGGGCTCACTTGTAGGAAGTCTTCTTTGGGCAAGTGTTAGATTCATCTCATCAGAATCAATCTACGTGGCACCAGCTGTATCATGCATATTCTGCCTTCATTAATACAGCAGCAGCAGCAGTGAGATCTACAAGGATCTATGATTATGGTAATGACAGGGTTTGATGACTTGGATAAGACAAGTAACGTGAAAAGCCAGGAGACAGCCACAAACCATCAAGAGCTGAGTCTCTGCTGCCACCTGCTGCTCAAAAATGATAAAATAAAAATATGTTAAATAACACAAAGGCATTCTTTAGCATCACTACATCAGATACCATTTTTAAATCACCAATGGAATATGGGATTCATGTTGAGCAAGGATTTCTCTTACCATTTTTTTATTTAGAGTTCCATCTTTGTTCAATTTTACAAGTTTAATATAAGTTTATTTTTAACATTGTGTTTTATTTATAATTAACCAATGAAAACCATCATAAAATATGATTGTTTCCACTGGTGATCTTTACAGGAAAGTAAATGATTAGATCATCACTTCAATTTATCTTTGTATTTTGTAATTTTGTATAAGAGTTTTGTGTGTTGAGTCTAAAAATTCTCAGTCACAACTTTTTTTCTCAGTTGCACATTAATGCCCATTACCAAGATTATTTTCTCACATGACAAAAACCTCCGCAGGACATTAAACAGCTGTGTTCACTGACCAAATATTGCCCCCAGTTTATAGACTAACCTTGTTGACTGCTGAAGAAAATACCCTGAAACAGTAAGATATAAATAAAATATCATACATCCTGTGTAAAGTAAATTTTATTTAATTCTGATTCAGAGCATTTTTAGAAAATATACTCCTTTTCAAGCCTGCAAAATCAGATTCAAACTATAGATTATCCTCTTAGTGTCTTAAATACTCTTGAAGAGATGAATTCTACACATTTCTTGCATACATACAACAAGAGCATACATTACTTACACACACACATATCAAATGATATACTCTAACAAATAAAAATGTGATTGTTACCACAATGGTTAGTGCAGTTTTAGAATCAGTATTTACATTTCATTAGGATAAACACCTTACAAACTCACTCACATGGTCACAGATTGTCTGTAGAAGACAGTGGAGCTAAAAACAGTATCAATATGAAGGGAATGTGCACAGAAGCATAACACAACAGTTGTGAAGAGCATACTGAGATAAAGACAGTGCTGTGCGTATTTATGCAACACAAGTTAAAATTTCCTTTTGGCCTGAGAAAATCCTTAACAAGTCCAACAAATTCAAAGAAAAGTTTAGGGGTCATGCATTTTAAAGCAACTAATGTTTCCAGGGACTAAAAAGCTGCTTTAGGATCATTGTTAAGTCCACACAGTTTAAAAGCTTGTCTCTCTCCAGTCCTCTCTGCTCCAGTCAAGAATCCTTGTCCGAGTTGACTCACACTGTCATAAAGCGTCGCTGTTATCATGTTGGGGACTTTCATAACCTAAATAAGGAGACAAATCCATTGTGGTTAGACAAGTTTTATATTTAATCTCAGCAATGGATCAGTTAATAAACTCTTCCATCTTTCTGCTGCAATCAGATGGTATGAGCATCAACGTTATCTAGCCCATAAAATCCCCCCACTAGCTGGTTTTTACATGTCTTTATAACTCACATAACCAAGAACTGAATAGAAATTGAGGTTTCTTAGATTCTTTGATCAGTCTTAGACAGAACAGACACGTGGCTTGAATTTTTGGAACTAATTTCACACTTGTTTTGCTTTTTCCACCCTAGCATATCACATGCTTGGGGTTGTCTATGTTCCCCTGAAAGTGTACTAAAATGTAATGAATAAACTAAAGATGGCTGCCAATTATCTTAATGATAAAGCATTTTTATGAAAAAAGAATCAGTTCTACTTAAAGCAGGAGGGCTTTGTAATACAGGAATGATGGGGCTCTTGTCGGAGAAACAGCCAGCATTAAATCATATTTCATGATGGTTTCCACTGGTTAATCATAAATAAAACACAATGATAAGCATGCACACAATATGTAAGGTATGACTCATCTAAGAAAATCAATTCATAAAGTTAACAATACTAAATTCAAAACCATTAAAGCTGATTTTCTTGGTCAGAGCTTCTGTAAACTGGTTTAATGGAAGTCATACCATACATATTCACAGGAAGTGAAACAGATACATACACCTGGTCCCTGTTGGGTAGTCCAGAGATCTGTTTCTGTACTGGGGCAAGCAGGGCTTTTTCACAGGGTATCTGCGATCTGAAGACCTTTCCAGATCGTAGTGTCTGTCCCGCTCCATGCCTGTGGGGAAATGGCATGAGAGACACGCACGTGGCGGGGGTGCAGGGATCCAAAGAACAGCCAGAGGATAAAGCATGTTGGACACAGACAGCCAATTACTACAGTGCAAAAGGTTTGGGAAAATATTACATAAAAGGTGACAAGAGGACACAAGCAGCTTTCCTTAGACAACAGGGACATTGTTTTCTCTAGTGAAACAATCAACTATAAACTTAACAGCAACAAAACAAACCAGCATGCATTTGACAGATAGAATACATTTAGTATAGCTTAGTACAGACATCGGCATGGGGCTATAAACACACAGAGTACCTATGTCAAATGAGTTGGACTTCCGGGTGTGATGAAATGACACTGGAATTCCATTATGGCCCTCTCCTTCTTCTGATTAGTACAGAATTACCATTACAGTTAGTATTTTATGCTTTATATCCTTCAATATCCCTGTTTGCCTAATATAAACCAACAGTTTGTACTTTGTTTGTTAGAATTCACACCTTGAATGATGGCAGGGCTCACTCTCTCTGGTGCAGGTGAGCTTTTGTTCCCAGTTGTTTCTTCTTTGAAATGGGACAAGTTTCTTTGGTCGTTGATTGTATCTTCGCATGGACTGGCAGGGGAACTTTTCGGTGATGAATTGGAAATTTCAAGAGAGGTTTTGTCTTTTGATAGGTCAAGTGGATGCTATGGGAAGAAGACAATATTTATTTAGAGCATGTGAATATATCTGCCCAGCTCTTTGTGTTTGTTTACTCACTTGGTTAGGGTTAAGAGGATGTTGCCCCTCTGGTCCACAACTTCTTTGCTTTCGTTGATTTTGCTCCTCTTCCAATTCCAGTCGGCCTGCCTCTTCTGTTGAGAAAAAAAATAAAACATGGCATGGTTCTCCAACGATGTAATAAGTAAATAGCCGCTATTATTGACGTCTGCTGTAAAAAGCGTGTCCAATCACAGTCACTTGTAGACATTCCTCTTGTGTTTTTAACCTGCACTGGTTTCATAGACTGACTTTCTGGCCTCCAGCAATTACAACAGTCTTTTTCCCCTGAGTGTCTGAGCAGCAAGTGGTTGTGTGAATGAGATTTGCTTGCTAGTCTAGACTAAAAACACATTTCTTAAGATTGGACCTTGGGAGTTTATAAAGCACATCTTTGGGGTTATGCTCAACAAATCACTTCTCCTCTGTTTTTGAAGCATTTACATATTTTGAGAGCAGATCTTTGGCAAAACTGTCACCAGACATATGGACCTTATGTAGGTTATTTCTGTAGTATCTATCATTGATACCAACATAACAAAAATCTTAGGTCAACACCTCATATTATTTCTGACATAGTGTAAACATGATATTAACTATACTACCGTTCACTGATGCATTACCTAAACTCTCCTGCAGGTGTCTCTGTCTCATAACCGACAGACTGGGTTTGGTGCACTGGGGAGGGGGCTCTGGCCTTGGCACAGAGGGGGTCACACTTGCAATGCCACCACTGCTCTGTCTGTCTTCGTCCATTTCTGTCTGTACATCTGAGAGTGGTACGATCCTCTCCTGCCTGCCCATGTCCATCTGTCTGTCCGTCTGTTGTTTGGAGGACACCACGTGGCCGTTAGTCCTGGTGTCTGCGGGGGCGTCCGAGATGGCGATTGATCGGTCAATGTCTTGGTCCGAAGGTTTGAAGTCACAGGTGCTGCTACCGTCAGAATCCTCAATTTCAGCCCCTATGCAGCTGTACACCATGCTGACCAGGTCTGTGGACTAGAAAATGACAAAAAATGCACAAATAATGAGATTAGACCTCAGGCTTCTTCATAGGAGCTTACATTTACTTGGATTCAGCCTAAATTAACTTAAGCCTCACTTGCGATGGCTGTCTTTAAATCCCTTTAAGAATCCATGAAGATCTGTGGACTGCATTTTAAAAACCAAAGGGATTTGGGGGAGTCTGTGTGCTTCTAAGTGCTTGTTTGGACATAGATCCAGTCTTTCAACCTTAAACGTGCTACACAAAATCTAAATATGTCTGGACATCGCAGTTAATGAGCACAGCAAGTAATGATTGACTGTGTTATGCCATGCTGAAACAGGAACTGGGAGCAGATTGTCTGCCTTTGAGATAAGCTGCAACAGAACAAGCAAAACATTTCCCAGTCAACTGACCTTGTTTCAACTCAACTTAGATCAAAGATGTTTGTCTGAAACAACATTTAGTGTGATTTATACAGAAATGGGTTTGAATATGACTTGCACCCTTTTGATCCAGTAACCTTTGAGAAATACAGAAAATATTTCCTTTTGAACTCAGACTTTTCTATGCATGCACAAAATCTCTGTATATGGGAAAAATTGGTATGGACAAAACAACTAAAAAAAATTTAATCTGGGGAAATAATTTTGTGATTGAAGCTGTAAAAGGGGGGCATTTCATTTGGTTGTCTTTCTTGAGAATGACCAACTCTAACATTTAATCCTATGAATATATAAAAATGAAAGATATAGGTATTAAACTCTCTCAATTATCGTACCTGTCTTTGGATTAGGCAGGGGGGGCTGGCAGTTCTCATCCCATGTGCAGGTATGCCCTGTGTGGGCCGGGGAGACGGCATGGTCCCGTTTGCACCAGGAATTGAGCTCTCTTCTCTTCCCATGTTCTTAGGGTGCTGGATCATGGAGTAGACATTCTCAGAAACACCGCTGGTTTGGACACAGACACAAAAACATGGTGATGTGAGACCGAGAGCTTTCCATGTGTCATTAAATACATTTATTAATGCAATCATTGAGTCTTCCCACTTTCCATGTCATGCATTACAAGTAAATGGTGACTCTCGATCGATGTGTGTACAAACGGATATGAATAAGAGCTCAAAAATAAACGAATGAGCAGTACATCCAATCACACATTTAAGACCATACACTTAAAAGAACAGTAGAATGGTTTCACATCACTCTATAAATCTCCAAATTGACCTGTTTCATCCAAAAAAAAAAAAGACCTTAATCTATAGTCTGTGTTCGCTCTCCAAATGCAACCATTTACCATGTTGCATCATTTTAACCTCATTCTAAATTTACATTTTATATATCCCCTGCTGCAGAAGTTCCTGTGTGTTTTCCAGAAAGTAAGTGACTAAAAGTAAAAAACCATTCTCTCTATTCAGTTATTCTCTAAATGTATTCTGACTATTGCTGGTTATGTAAGGGCCATGTTAATGTATTCAATAGCACTCAAACCAAGGAAATAAAAGTATTTGAGGCCCCCACACATTTTATTCTATTGAAATATTTATGAAGTTTTAAAGAGACATTAATGCCCAGCACTGGATTAATTTAATAGCCGTCTCATTCTCTGTCCACTTGATGCACTTAGACTACTTTTATTCCCTCCTTTCACTGAGCTGCCATTCTGCATGCTTACTCTGAGTCCTGATTAGAGATGGTGGAATTGCGATTCTTCCGAAAGCCGGAAAAAATGGACAAGACGCTGCGCCGTTTTTTCCTCCTCAGTGACTGCGTGTGATGAAGGGATGACAGCTGACTACACAGAAGAGAGAGCAGAGATATGAGAGATTTTTACTAAACAGGAGGCTCTAAGAAGAGGAAGAGAAGAAGTTGCAGCAATGCTATATTTACAACCATCCTACACAGTTATTATTAATTATTATAGAGAATGTGTTATATTGTCAAATAAAAACAAATTGTTTAAACATGTTTTAGTCTTGATGACTTTTCTTACATAAAGTATAAGACAAAAGGTATAGTATATAACAGACAAATGAGTCCAGAAACGCACGCGTAATTAAGACCAAACATACTATAGAAATGATAGGGCTTTTTTAAAATAAAGGCTCTGAAGCAAATGTGAAGCAAATACGAGTTTTATATTCTGCAGGTGAAGACGTATTGTCTGCAGGAACAATGCGTAATTGCTTTGCCACAGACTTAGGCAGACATCCTGAACTGCACCAAATAAAGAAAACATCTTTTGTGACAAGACACACACATCTATAGCAATGTATATGATATATTTATATGCAAACAATATTTGCAGAGATTGGTGTAGCACAAATTTGATAGTAAACTAATGGTAATATTTTAGAAGAGTTTTTGCCAGTCTAAAATATTTCCTTGTTTGACTGCTAGTAAAAAAAACAATTGCTAAATTGTTATTGATTGCAGATGAGTTCAAAAGTTACCTGTCAGGTAGAACTCTCTTGCTGTAGAAATCAGGCAGTCCATCCTCGAGCATATTAACTCCCCCATTCTCAGAGCAGTGCTAAAAAACAACAACCAGGAAAGTAACACAATAACAATGATCAATCCAGTGTGTCAACAAAAAGCTGAAAGGCAGACAAACGATATTATCATTTCAAATGCCTGGCTGACAGAACCAAATCCACTGCCAACGGAAGTCTATTTGTAGAACAGCTCCTCATCATGCTGCCCTAACTCAGTTTGTAGCGATTTAGAAAAAAAGCTTTAACAAAGTCTCAAAACAAACACAAGGCAGTAAGTTAGAGGTTGCCCACAGCCCCTTGGGGACAGCTCTGCATGATTAACATTTGAGTCACACAGACACATGCAACAGCTTTCTACTTTAAAGGGAACTTATTTTTAGAAAGTGCCACTGGCATGAAAAACAAGATGAATAACAAAAGTTCACATTAAAGAGTAAAAAGATTTAAACCCCTCAAAACTAAACACAAGTCACTTTCTCACCTCCTTTTTGTGGAACATGGAATAAAAATGAAATAGCTGCACTTAAATATGGTTCTTCTCTCTTTAAGGCTGCAGTTCAGTTTCCTTTAAAGTCCTACTAAGGCTATTGGTACCATTTATGAACTCACCGAATCTGGAGGAAGATGTCCTGCTCGGTGCCGCCGTGGTGGGCGTGGCCTGACGTGGGTCACGTGGCGTAAAGGTGAGCCGTTGGTGGGAAGAGTGGACAGACATTCCCATGATGCAGAGTGGGACAGAGTGGCAGAGTTGGGAGGAGCTGGAGCAGAGGGAATAGGAGAGGAGCTAGGCTCGTCACCCAAACCTGTGATCAAACAGCAAATGAATTAAACATCCAAGATATGAGCTGCAGATGAGAGCTGCATTGAAAAACAATACAAAACTAGAAAAAAAAAAATCAGGTGAACAAGTGTATTTTTGGCAAGAAATAAATGAATGAATAACTGCTTTAGTATTTTTTGCAAATAAATAAGCTATACTATAAGGTATGCTTTACAACAATCCCAAAAATTACATTAAATGATTTTAAAATCTGTATCAAAATATAAAGTAGGTCCTTACTTAGTCTAGTAGATACAGGCCGAATTCTTCTGGTTCTGGAGCTGCGTTTCTTAATAGCCATGGTGTCCTTTTGTCAGTGGCAAAATGTGAAAAAAGTGTGTTACATTATTTTAAAACAAACAAGAATGAGAGAGAAATAGCTGTTTGCTTTACTTCTACATCTTGCTAAAACCGCTTTAGGTTTACACACGGAAAGCTGGAGTGAGCATGTCAAAGACTTACAAATTGCTTTTTAAATAACAATGAATCATTCCTTTATCAAACTTACTATTCCTATGTTGGCCCCCAGGTCGTCATCGGGAAATTCCAGAGACTCTACTATTCTTGACTGCCTGATGGTGCGTCTTCCCGTCCCAGTGTCATCCCAGCGTTTAACTTGAGACACCTGCCGCAGCTGAGGCGACGCATACACATACACATACAGTGGTGACATAAGGACTACCAACCTTTAAACACACTCTCAGAGAACAGCGCCCTTGTATCAAATGCTCCCAGACAAAGCCGCACAGAGCACTTTACTGTTGTTTGCAATGTCTATATAAATAAAACAGAACTTCTTGAGAATCAAAGCGGCTCGAGACATGATAGAGGACAAACTGGTGCTGCAACTAAACTCAGAAAAGAGAATGAGATGTAACGGTAGCAGTGAGCAGAATACAAAACAGCACGGCAAGGGCTGCAGTTGCCAAAAGTCTTTTTTTGCACTCTTTTTACATGCTTTATCTCACTTCTTTTATTCCAGTCTCATTTTTATCTAACTCATTCTCCGCAAAGTGTACCATCAATCACATCACTATTAATCGATTCTGAAAGCAATTGGAAATCATCAAGATTTTACATTTTAAGAGATTAGCAACTTATTAGTAGTATTAAAAACAGCTCTAAACTAAATAACAGAATCTAAATGTGAGGAGACTGTGCTACTAAACAGAAGGAAAATAGTTAGTTGCAATCATCAATATTTCCAGTTATGTACAATTCTGTTATACTTTTACCATTCTCCCACTCCAATCAAGAAAATTTTAATAATAATAACACATGCATTTTAAGCTAAAATCTGTGACTGTAGTGTTTTTTTTTTATGAATGAGTTACAGTGATAAACACAAATCCCATTAAAGATGAACCATTGAATTTAAACATGTCCAGTAGATAGTATTTTAATAGGATTTACTTGAAAGTGACAGATTTTAGCTTCATTTCTTCTACTCCTAAAGGAAAGCATGCAGAAAAGAGATATTACCAGTACCAGGGTTTTATGACTGGTATAGAGTTCTTGGAGAATTTGATCCACTATGGAGTTGGTCAGATAAGAGACCACAGACAGCTTCACCTCCCTGATGAAAAGGCAAAAAACACAGAGGTAAGAAAAGTCAATCAATGCTAAAACACTTTCTGGATTTGAACCCGTTGAACCAGTTCCATATCTTACTCCAGGGCTTTGTTGATGTCCTCAGCTGCCCTTTCCATCAGGGCATTACGTATGGACGAGCGAGGGATGGACACTTGTTCAGAGATCGATGAGAGAGGGGGGCTCAGTCTCTCGGCTGCGGCGCAGGACATAGGACACAATTCACGGCACAGAGACACCATGGAGTCCACTACAACCTGGACACAAATGCCAAAACCTTGTATCATGCGGAGTGTCTATCTCTCAGAAAACATTTAATTATTCATCACTGTTATCATCTGCACGCTTAGCTTTTCTTTCCATCATCTTTTCATCTTTTATTGATGATAAACACAGCCACCAGTGATCCTTTCAAGAAACAAGAAGAGTTTACAAAAAGAAAAGCGGAAATTATTCATAAAACTTGTAAAAGTAGCTTTGAGAATAACACTACAGAAGACTAATATTAAAGGTTTATTTTGAAAGGATAATATCCCAAATCCTCTTTAAGGTGTGCTACTGTTAAGTTATTTGTTTGTACCCAGTTTCTGAACCCAAAAGAAAAGAGAATAGAACTGAACAAATTCTGAATAGTTCCATTCCAGTAACTTTTAAATCCAATATTTATTTCAGTCAGTAATGCATTAATAGGCAATTTATATGCAACTACTCTGAGGAACTTACAACTGTTTAAAATATGAATGTGTTAGAGAAATTCTGTCTTCATTATGAAGGCTGCAGCTCTGGAAGGTCTTACCTGCAGCTCTTTGTCAGCGGCCTTGGCCAGTTCCCCGGCCAATGTGTCCAGTCGCTGTCGGACAGGCCCATCAACGGACAACACATGGGCCAGCTCACACAGTGATGGGTACAGCTGATACAGACACGGAGCAGAAAAAAGAGAGAAAAGAGCAGTTTAAAGTCTTGGTATATCAGATTCACTTTGGAGGATTTGTTTTCGTTTCTTAATATTCTTAATTACTAATATTTTCTTGACAATCTTATTTCAAATAAGATTGATAGATGCAGAAGAAAGAATATATACAGTACTTTAATACAGTGTGCAAATCAGTATCATATTAAACCTTTAATAACTGCAATCCAGAAGCTGGTTAAATTATTTCACCCCCACCCAGATCTTAAACTCATCATATAAAGGTTTTGTCATCTGGCACATGGAACTCATGAACAACAAAGAAAAGAGGAAACAGATATGACAAATGACCAGTGGACGTCATTAGTTGTCTTACAGCTCTTGAGTTTCTGGCCTCTTTAAGGATTTGTCTGGCTGTCTGGACGTCTTCTGTCTCTTCACAGCCTTTGAGCACAAACACTTGCTGCTGCACCCGAGTACACAGCCGCTCCATCACCTGCACACACAGATGAATGCCATGAGATATAAATGCTTTAGCACATCGTTGTTCACAATCATGTGCACTTGTAGTGACACTTACCTGTTCCGCTGTGCTTGTGACGAGGCCCTGGTGCAGCCTTAAAGCTTGTTTCTGAGAGAAGCGCTGAGTCTGATTGTTCCTAAGCAGAGCACGCTGGATCTGTCTCACACACACACACACACACACACACACACACACACGAACATCACACGAGGAAAACAAACAAGACGGGAGAAGGGTTGATGTGACAGGTGTTTACAGAGCCGTGCGCATGAGACAGGAGACGAGTCCATTTGCATGGTAATAAGGAAACTGGAGAGAATCCTTAGGAATAAAGGGGATGCCTTTGATTTATTTACTTAACTCAGCGGGTGGAAGCCTTCAGCACTAAATCATCTTATGTAATGAAATACGAAATCAAATGCTCCTCGAGGAGGTTTTGTACGTCTCTATTTTATTTAAAAAAAACTCTTAATCAAAACTGAAATAGCAAAACTAAAATAGTAATGATAAGGTTATAATTTTTTGATTTGTTTGTCAAAAATGTGCTTTTAGCTTCTATGCCTCTTGGTGGTTGACGTGACTGGCTGACAGCTAAGACAGCAGGGAAATGGCAATTTGACAAGTAATGTAAACAGGCTGTTAAGCGTTGCCTGCAGGCCAAGTAAAAGACAGTGTTTAATTACCAGTGCTAATTAACAGTGACCACAGCTTTTCCTAAAATTAATTAGAGTGAGTCGGACATGGATCCAGGCAGACAGAAACACTGCAGCAGAGACACTGGCTATTTTTCAAAGGTCACAAAGGTGAATCCTACACTCTGTTCACTTCAAAGATTAAACGTATACTTTTCTGTATTCAGAAGTTGAGTGCACTTCCACACACATTGTTTCACTTCAGCCTACTGTGACTTACAAAGAGACTGATTACAAATTATTCATGTGTAGATAAAAATGTCTGTTACAAAAATAAGGTGATAGATTTTCTATCAATGTGAAACCTAATAAAAACAGCTGAGCTATTTTAAAAGGAAAGGAGGGGATGACAGCTGTATAAGCAAATTACTTTATTAACTGATGAACCAACAAAACTTCTAAATTAGCTGTCTGCTACTTCAGAAGAAAAATGCTGCAAATAATCTGAGTGAATGGGAACAATAAACTTACACTCATTATAAAGCTGCCCAGACCTGAAGACAAATTCTAATTAGGATGATAAATGTGTGTATGTTTATCCCAGTGTAGTGGAAAAGCAACCCTTTTTTATCCATTTGTATCATTAAAGAATATGGCTACTTTCAAATTGAAGAGGATTTTCTTGTGCAAAATCAGGTGCAGTACATAAATTGCTCTCTCCAGTTTGGAGAGAATGTTGACAAAAACAGTTTGTCCTCACCTTGGTCAGAGCTTGTTCAGTTTTCTCTGGGGCACTGCGGTACGCTTGAGAGATATCGCTGAGTGGGAGGGGCATGTACTGCAGGGTAAAATTACTAACAACAAAGAAGAAAAAAGAAATGATCAAGAGAGACAGAAAGTTAAATGATATCACCTCTGCTGTGATTATAGGTACGATGTTAACAAGAACAAACAACAACACCCAGGACACTTATTGGAGCTGTTTTCAAATCTGCAAAATGCTAATTCACCCACATCTCCTTGTTCTAACACAGATAGATAGCAAATCCACATTCACGCACTGAAATAATGGTTTGAATGGCAGGCACGCACGTCAGAGAACTGATGAAATGCTGTGTAATAGTAAACATTGTACAGTTACTATGTGTAGGAGACGGTATCAGGCGTTGGTTATGTGGGCGTCTGGTGGGTTGATACGTTTGTGTGCACGCATTACACTTCAAAGTAAGTTTTTGGTGTGTGTTCCGTCTTACTGCTCCATTGCTCTCGCCACGTCTTGGAAGCCGGTCGCAGTGGTGTTGTTGCGATCCCACATCACGCTCCTGAGAGAGATCAAACCGTCAGAAAATAAAAGAAAGGCAGATACAACAAGAAAGAAGACCATCGGGTGCTTTAGAAATCTCCCTCCAGAGCCACAAACGCAGAGATATTTCCTTCTCTGCATATCATTCCCCAGTCTCTCGTCCGAACCATTATCAACAGGTTCCATGTTTACATTTGTATTCAAAAATGCATTTTCTTGCTGCTTTTAGTTACATTTATAGTGCAACAAAATGTTCTTGTAGCAGTCCGTGTGTTTAAGGCATCCCTAAATCTAAGCCCAACTATGGTGTACAGATCAAAGCAGAGCAGCATAGACTAGACTGAAGATCGTGTTCAGTCGAGTCTACATATACAACGGGAATACTACAAAACTTAACTGCGAACCATGAGCTTGTATAGTCAGATTAGGAATGCATGGACTACTGCCACAAAACTAATGAGCTTCTGCTACTTCACCCGGTAGACTCTCCTCCTACACTCAGCGCTGTCTAACTTGTGTTTTTAATACATCACTCTTCTTGAGCCCTTCTTTCCTTTTATCAGTCTTTACCTCCTCCATCTTTTCATAACTCACTCTGCCCTAGATATTCAACCAGCGAAACTCAGATCTCGCCCCCCCCAGGAGGTCTTCCTTGCCCATCCCATCAAAACTTCTCACTATCTCCACTCACATCCAGCTGTTTTCACATCCTACCACTCCCACACATATCTCTGCTCCTGCTCCGTGTACCTGTCTCTATACTTGCTGTTCAGCATTTTCAGCTACACCTGTGGCCTCATTGGACTTTTTTCATTTCTCAGATGCCAAAAATTTTCAAACGCCACTACACACTCATTTTCTCACACACATTTTCGCCACACATTTTCCTCAGGTATTTCGGGTACAACATCACACAGTATGCTAGCAGGCAGTGTTTTTTTTCTGTTTCTCTTTTTTCTCCTTCCCACATACAGGAGATCCTTCATGCTAAACTTCACTTGTTCAGATCTTTATGACAATTCACTTTAACTTCCACCAGATTAAAACACACCTGAGTGTTGTGTTGATCTGCAGGGCTTTGCTGAGCATCTTGGCACCTGCATCCTCCAGACTATTGCCGCTAAGGTCCACCTTCCGTAAGCAGGCATTGGAGCCCAAGGCGTTGACCAGCACTGTGCCTCGCTGGCGAAGCCTTGAGTCAGCCAGGGAGAGGGACTGCAGAGCCTGCAGAATGGAAGATTTAATAAGAAGACTTCAAAGCACCATAAGACTGGAAAATGTCCAGTACTGGATTTGAAATACATCTTTGCCATATGTGATAACACAGACCAGATTATTCAGGTATTGTGGAAAAATTAATAATTAAAAGTAGAAGAAATGAGAATTTAAAAGTACTGTTCTAAATATTCATCCACCTTTTTCTTTCCTTTTGACAGACCCACTGCATCGTAATCAATTGCTAATTTGCAATCCTTATTTGTTTTTCCTCTTTTCTTTACCAAAAAAACTTTCCGAGCAGTGCAGCAAAAAGTCAAACACTAAACAAGAAACTGTGTCTACTTGCAGTGGGACTCATTAGAAGTTTTGAGTGAGTGCGTGATAATATCCAGGTGAAAGGCAGATGATTGCAAAGAAAAACAAGAAGAGGTAGTTATTAATTCTGTTCATGGGACCGGGTCTTGATGCATACGATTGCGTTAATTTTTAGTTTAGAGTCAAAGACTCAGATTGAGCACACAGAGAGAATGTCCAATCACTGAAACACAGTCACTGCTCCAGTGAATCAAAATGCAAATCTTGAAAGTGTGTATTAAAAATGCATTAGGATTGCTTGAAGATGTAGATTTTTTGTAGATGCCAGCTGCATTTGACTCATATGTTGAGTTTGCAAAGAGTAGTGAACCATGGCTCAGTAAGCTACACATATTCAGAAACTTTAAGGCATGCAGCATCATCACCTACTGAGTGAGGCCTGCTGTTTAAATTGACACTTACTTCACCTCTGTAGTGTGTTAATGTGAGTGCATAGCTGTGTGTTCGCACCATCAAAAGTGGTAAATAATTGACTAGGCTACTTGTCATGCTGGATTTACAGAGCAGAGAGTGGAGAGAGCCTCAGCAGTGAAAAAACTGAGACAAAATGAATCATTTGATGGGCCACCAGACATGTATTGTCAGTATATTTGCACCTTTTGTATTTGTGTGTTTGGCAAGTGAAAGATTGAGCTTAAATGCACATGAATAGGGTCATAAACTGTGCTAAATGTAAGGTGTAGCTACAAATCTGGTATCAAGGCAGTGTTTTGGCGTGCAGCTAAGCACAACACCACAGAGAATGTGTGTGCATGATCATGTATGCAATATGCTCCCGAATGTAACTCACACAGTCTTCCTCTTGCACCAAATGAACTAGTTTCTGCAGTATTTCATCCAACACCCTGCGGAGGCACAGAGAAAAAGGGAAACATTCATCATCAGTATAGTCTCTGCAGCCATCTGTACCACTACGTCCCAGTGCGCTACATACCTGCCCTTGATGTTAAAGTTCTTCCCAAGCATCAGGTGTTTGAGGGATGGGTGGTGGGAAAATGCTGGGATGACAGCCAGCAAGTCTGCATCTAAACCTGTGCACCACCCAAGACACATCATTAGAGTTAATGTGCAGAGCAAGCAACATGTCTGATTGCATTTATGTGCTCCTAATAATAAGATAAAACCTAATTTCTTTTCTTTACAGACCAGTCATGCAAAATGCTATGGTGTCACAGTCTGCTAAAGCAGCTGAAATGCACCATAACTTAATGAAAATAGTGGTCTCATGGTCCGTTTGAGTATATTGCACTACCCAAAATGACCAAATATAACACAACCAATTAACCCTCGCTCCCAACCACTCGGATCTTCAAAAAGCTCAAGGATGGAGGATGCTTCAAGAGCGAATGGTTACCATGGAAAAATCATCCTCTTTAAAAAGGACTGAAAATACAGAGGTATGTGCTGAAATAAACTGAGGCAGGGAAATCCATGAGGAAAATGGGGCACTTATTCAATAAAACTAGATCAACACAATATTTTTGCTGCTAAAAAAAATTGTTAATTTCAATTGTTTATTCACCAGGCATACTGCATTGACCAGATAACAATGTAGACTATTACAAAATGTCAGATTTTGAATTAAATATTTTTTTTTTTTTAACTTCAATATGCCACGTGCCAAGGCTCCATGCTTTGAATGTCAAAATAACCGGCAAGTCAAATAAGACATTGAATTGTAGCGTGATCAAATAAAATGTAGCTGCACAAACTGTAGGATTTTGTTAGTCTATAGCCCTGTATTTATTTACAAAAGACACAGCAGCAAAATAGGAACATGACATGAGTACTGCCTTCAAGTAACCAAAACTGACTGAATATAAAACCTGAACAGTAAAACATACAGTTAGAGCCAGAGGGGAGATATGTGCAGACTTGTCTCCTACCATTATCAGAGATGTCCAAAGTCCCCACACATGAAACTCGGGGAAACAGCTCCTGAATTACTGCGGCTCCAGGTGACCTTAACTGTGAGAAAGACAGAGAAAGGAGCAGTGTATGATGGGATAACCCCGAGCGCTAATCTATTAAGGAGTGAACACATCCATGGAGCAGAACCTGAGGAGCGTACCTCACAGCTGCTGATGTCCAGGTGTAAATCAGCGATATGAGGGTTATTGGACAGACCCAAGAACAAAGCCCTGCAGCCAGAAGGAGAAATTCACAAGCAGAAAGACAAAGATTAATGGGAAAAGTGAGAAAGATGGGCAGTTGAGGAGAAACAGAGGGCAGTTAATTGTCAAAAGCAGCAGGAAAATGACAGAGTGGACCATAGAAGAGATCAACCCCACATAAACTGCGTCCTATCCATAATCTTGACAGGATACTCTAACCCTTCCCAATCCAGGCCTTTACAACCTTAAAAGCCATCTTAAAGGATTTTGTGAAAAGCAGCTTAAAAAAAAAAAGAATCATAGCTCATAAGCTTACAAGCTCATAATCTACAATCACTCACCTACAAATCTTAAATATTTATTCAGGAAAGTGGCCATTTTTTGTTCATGCACACAATGCTCAGCAGGATGCAGAGAGGAAAAAGCATTTGAAAAGCTCTGCAATGAATACACATTTAAGAGTAACACACCATGAGGAGTTAATGA
This sequence comes from Rhyacichthys aspro, assembly GCA_036850595.1. Taxonomy (NCBI): domain Eukaryota; kingdom Metazoa; phylum Chordata; class Actinopteri; order Gobiiformes; family Rhyacichthyidae; genus Rhyacichthys; species Rhyacichthys aspro. Next base: position 9,328,936 of record CM072164.1, read on the forward strand.
GGAAAAGTGCTCTGGGAGCCGGGAGTCCACTGCATCCATTTTGGCCGAGTGCCATCAGTGCAGCACACAATCATCTCAGTTGTTGGCACTTTCTTTTGTTTACTCTATTATTGACGGTGATTGTAATAGAGAAAGATATATAGCAACAGCAAACCTTTGAGGAGTTATAGAGCTCCAGAGTTTTGGTGTTTGAAATAAAGGCCAGCCTAGAAACATTGTAAATAACTACTGAGCATCCAGTCCTCCTTTTGAAACTTGGTTACCAATTATATGCAAACATACTGGGTATTTTTAAATACCCCTTTCTTTAAAGTATAAAAATAAGAATTGGATGCAGATAAAGCGCAAAAGAGAATAGAATAATGCAAAAATCTCCCTCAAACGTTGGATGTAAAAATAAAAAAGCCTTTAGCGATGAGCAGTATTGTGAAGAACTTTTAAATTCAAGAGCCATGTGCAACGTTATTATTTCATCCATTTTTAACATGAATTGCCCCAGAAAAGATTCATCCATTCCTACTCAGGATAATGTAAAGTTAGGTCTGCAAAAACTAAAATATGCTGCTTAAATCCACATGAGGGTACAGTAGCTTTACGCATGAGCTGTCATAAGCTCTTTTTATCTGAAATCTTCAGAGACAATTTCAACACAGTCAAGCTACACTTCAGCAATGTTTCCAAGTTTTGTATTTCATGGCTTACATTTACAGGCAGTGTGTAAACCGTAAAAATGTATAATATTGTGAGCGCTAAATAACATTCTGAAATGCTCTAATTAGGCTTTATTCAGCCGAACAATCACAATGTACTGGACACTAAACAAAAGCTATTTTAATGAGAATGACCTGCCTCTGCATCAGTCTGGTTTTCTCATGCAAGCAAAAGCACACGCTCTCATTTAGATACATTTCTAAGCAGATTAAAAAGTCAAGGCTAAGCTAAGTGAAGGATACCATTGCAATTTAAATGCAGTTGATTTATTCAGAATAATGTGTGTGCATGTCTGGATTTCACACAGCATTGTATCACTCTCTCTGAGAAATGTAATAGCCCTGCTTACATGAATTTACACTGCATTTTGACTTCTGACTTGTTTTGTTTTATTGCCACTGCATTAATTGGGACAAGTTTCTGCAGTTTTACATATAAATACTTCTCTTTAATGACTTACAAACACTCGTTCCATTTAATATCTAAGGACAGCCTTTAAATTTGCAGCTGTATGCGTTCCATCAGTGTTGCGATGACATTTGAGACTCACCGTAGTGAATCAGGAGGGACCTTCATTGAAGCCAGGCTGACATGGGTCAAACTAAAAGCTGAGCTGAAGAATTGGCGGAAAGTTGGCAGAGAGTCTCTTGCTTTCCTGGAGCAGGACAGAAAATAAAATGAAACAGTTTAAATGTGCAGAAGTAAAGTGGGACAGATGGAGAGCATTAAAGGCTGATCTGAGGCAGGCAGCAAATGAAAGGAGGTGGGAAAATGATGACAACAGATAAAACCCATAGAGATGAAAAAAGAGATGACAGAGGGATACGCTGATAAAGAGTGGCAGAAAGTTTACAGCCTGACAGAGAACGAATGTAGCGACAGGAGCGAGAGTGTGCAGCGAGAGACAGGAGGCTGAAGCCGACAGATGCTGGGCCAGTATTATTCCATGCAGACACTGTGAGAAGGTGAGGCTGGCATTAATTACTGCCACAAGTTAAAGGTAATACTGACCAATTATCCAGCCATCTGCCAGCATGTCCCAGCCTATTATCAGCACAACCAAAGCAGAGATAGCAGTGTATATGCACAATAAACGTTTTCAGGATGGCTGTACACAGGTTGAGGTCTGCATTTAGAACTTGTCAAAGCAGACAGTGCGCCATTGTGAGAAGCCCCTCTGAACAAATAATTCACCACAGGGGAGAAAGAAAGCAGAGATGAAGACAGCATGAAAAAGTGACAAGGACAGAAAGCGGGGCGGAAAACATTGACAGAAAAAAGGAGGGGATTCATCTTCTAGAAAGATTAGGTTTCTTTTCTTCTGGTCTGCTTTTTATTTTTTCAGCAAAGAAGATTTTTTTTTCCACAATTTTATTTCTTCAACTCTCAAACTAGGTGTAGACAGACAGAAACACGGACAGCATTTCTGATGATAACAATATCTAGGAGTAATTGTCTAAACAAGCAAATAACATGGCATGACTTTCTTTCACCATGTCGATTACATGCTCTATTGCTTTTTGGCATTGATCTGCCCCAGTCTCCAAATAGTACCAATGTTTTTCCACGCTCATGTGTCTGGCACAGCTGCCTAATAGTTATGAGACCCATAATGCGAGTGTCTGAGAACATAATGACCAATCACTTCACCCCTCCAATTTCATTTCCACTTTACCAAACCTCCACATGCAGCTAACACCAGGTTGTCTCATTACACATGACCAGAAGCTCATTGAGATGATTGCTGTATCGAAGTAAGCCTGTCATTATTTAATTTAGAGCCTTCCAGTTTGTCCTACAGTGTGTCAGTAACAATTAGCATTCGTAGGTGGCACTATCAAGCTTACACAGACTCATGTAGACAAATAAACCTGAGTTATAAGTTATCTCCCCAAAAACTGTTGAAAAATGGGCGTATAAAAATCACAACAGGTAACTATTTCATGAATTGAAAATACAAAATACAAAGACCATCCTACTGCCTTCTACCTGACCTGATGATATTGCTTTCTTTACATACTGCAAAAAATAACACAAAAGATAAGAAGCAAGAACTAAATAATAGAACTAGTGAATGTTCAAAATTAAAGTGGATAAAACACAACACCAGACACATTTAATCCAACACATTTCGGTTGTGCCAACTCTTAGCCTTGTTTCATCATAAACTGCCTGTCGTAAAAGTTTTCAGATTGTGGTTATTAAAGATACAGAAGAGTAAATAAAATGGTAATAATGTGGTGACTCGGGCAAGAAGCATTGATTAGGACATTCATAAGAGTTACTAACACCAGCCAGCAGTATTATAAGCTGCTGTCGTTGCTCTAGTGATAACCTCTCGTGAGGAACGCTGGCTCATTTTTTTGACTCATTTGTAATGATTATCGTGCAGCCTGTCAACACACTGTAGATGCAGAATGGCTTTTGTCGCATAAGCAGATACAGTGTCACTGTCTCTCTGAGAAAACACTCTCCAGAGAGCTGGATCAGCAACTTGTTAGCCCTGCGCATTTGCGTGTAACTCTATCCACATTCACTGTTTCTGCGAGTGCTGGTGTGTTAAATCAATGTGTATGTATGAGGGGGGCATGAAGGAGGAGACGAAAGTGGCCCGCTCCATATTCATAAGAAGCAGCAGTCAGGTGGTTCTTATCAGCTTGGCTCAGCTTTGCGCTCACATGTTGTCACCGCACACCGCAGCTATCTGACCAGCAGCAATGACCCAGTGTGCATTTAATAACCCGGGACTCACAACTGGCAGGGGGTGGGATGAACCTTAGACATGGAAGGAGGCAGAAGGACGTGCAGAGAAAGTGTGAGAGTGAAGGGCATAAAAAAGTGCGTAAGGAGGAAGAGGAGCGGGTAATACTAGAAGGAAATGAGAGAAAGCAGGTAAATATGCACAACGTAAAAAGCAACAAGAAAAAACTCAACGCAATGATGATGTAAAAGGTTATTGAGGGCATATAAAAAGTAATGTTTGCCTGCTGGAAATAAAGATTACAAGAGTGGATGCTGTATTTTAAGATGTTATGATTTCCTTCTTTTATTACACACTAGGAACTGATATTGGCATGACTTTCTATTTGCATGATATATCAGTGATGCAACAGATGATTACAATGATGTGATTCTAAAAATTATACATTTTCCAGAGATGCAGCAGCACTAGCTATATAGCCAGAGAGTTTGAATGTCACTGCAAGTCTGGGGTAAATGCTGAATGTCAGCTTTCCCATTAGAAATCAGGTACAAAAGTTTCAGCAAAAAGGTCAACGAAGTAGAGCGAAGTGATAAGCGGTGTAGACAGACAGACTGATACAGTAGACGTATACTAACAATCTGAGAGAAATATAATGCAGGCCTGGGGATTAGAACAATAATTCTCGTCTAAAATTAGGCTCATTTTTCACAAACTTCTTTCACTGTAATGTAATATTCTGAGTAGGGAAGCTCCTGGGCTCCCGAGGGACACAATGTGATGAGAACAAAAGCTACTGCCTTCTGCTTGTGCGTTAGACATGAGAGGCACTCACCTTTACAGCAGCACACAAACTGACTCAGGGGGATGCATACATGACTTGACACTATGCTTAAGTTGTTAGCGAATGAAGACGTGTACACTAAAAAAAACCCTTAACATGCACCCACGCTAGTAAGCTGCTAATTTCACGACTAATTTCACGATTGAGGTCGAATAAGCAGAGGCAGTTTATCATGTTAGACACCTCCAGAGCAGGTTGGCAGAGTGAGGAGGAAAACAAGAGTGTCTGTGTTTGTGTTTAAAGAACAAGACTTTAACAAGAATCCAGCTGAGCAGAGGTAAACACCCACCTGTGAGAGAAGGAGTTCTTGGACAGGTTCAGATAGGACAAGTCAGCACAGCAGCCTCGCAGCAACGCTCCAAACAACTGTCAATAAACAGAAAACAAAGAGAAGCTACTTAATGGCATTTTCAGTGCAGTTATTGGAAACGGTGCAGGTTCAAATAAGGAGAGTCATTGTGCATCAGGAGATCAAAATCAGAGCAAGCCCTAAGCAAAAAATCTATGCCTCCAATTTGTTCCACTTCTTTTCATCAAGTGTCAGTGAAAAAGGTCTGCTGTGCCACCTGCCCCGCTGCTGCTGCCTGCATCTACAGTGTAAAGTTATGCAGTAAATCTATCTTCCATCCATTAAAGTGCATATGCAATGAAGCTTTCATCTTATAAAGACCAGGCTCACATTTAGGATAAAATGGTCTGGAATTAAAAAATTGAACACTTTGAAAGCTATGACCCAATTAATCTTGAAATAAAAATGATATATGTGTGTTTGTCAGACAGGGTGGAACTCCAGCAAATATAATCTACATCAAAAGCCAATTTCTCCTAAGACTTTATCTCATCACTTGTGATAGGTTAAAGTGTAGGACAAATCTATTTTTCCTGTGGCAGTGCGATCCATCACATGAATTGACTAATCGACCATTGCCGGTACATCACCCCAGATTAAAACAGGAACTTATTAATAATTCAATCCAAGAGACCACTAAAACAGACAAATTTTCTCCCAGACTGTTCCTCTCTAAAGTATAAATGACAATTAGCACAACAGGATGTGAAGAAGCTGTTAAGCACTCTTTACTCAAGGGTAGTATTAAAAAAGAATGGTCAAAGTCTGAGAACTTAACAAATAAAAATAAATGGGAGCAATGACTTTGACTTGTGTGCATTGTATAAAACAAAATTCATTGTCCGTATTAACTGGAGTTTCACAAGGTAGACTATTCCCTGCATGACATGTTATACTGCCTCTGTGTTAAACTGTTTGAATCCAATAAGAGAAGCAAACCCTTCAAAGGAACTGTAAGGAGCTGCTGTTAATAGCAAACACTATCAACGAGTAGAAGCTGTAATTAATCAAGCATATAATTCTGGTTTAAAGTGAAGAAGGATGATTCGACACCCACCCAATGACCTCACAGCTCCAGCTGCTGAAAGGAAACAACCAAAAATGTATTTTTGTTCTATTCAACCTTGTCCCTGTTGTTAACTTGTCAGCAGTTCAGCTCTGACAAAGCAGTAGCAACCACACATATATGTGACCTCTGTTCCTGTTGACCTTTAAAACCCTGGCAGACAGACACTAAAACCGGAATACACAGAAACATTTCACATTTACAGCGAACCAGAAAAGGCAGCTTCAAACAGAAAAAGCACTCAGGCAAATGTGGACACTGAACTCTGTTAACTCTGGGATCTGCTGATGTCTCATCATTGTATCAGACACACTAAATATAGACATTGCAACAAACACAGTGACAAAGATAAAGTGTCAAAGATGTGAACAAAAACCTCCAACAAAGGCTCCACTTGTTCCATGTGCCATATCTAAAATTCATAAAAGCATAATATAGTGAATTCTACAGGCTTTTACAGTAATTCAAGGTACTGGATGATACAGAGAGTGGTATTCTTATTCATGACACTATCTCTTTCCGTCTTTTGGCCTGATTCTCGTCCTCAAGATGAGGTTGGACAACAACAATAGGTGGATGGCAGCTACAAGACAAATAGATGGTACAAACCGAGTCCACAGTGCAGTCTGTCCCAGACAAGTCCAAATGAACCAAGCAGTTCGGCTGGGCCAAGAACAAATACAGGTTCTGAAAATCAAAGAACATATGATCACAGTGGATTCAGTGGAAAATTCAGTGAAAAGCTCTTGACTTTTGACAGAGGATGTTTTATGATTTTCTTTACAAAAGTCTAGAGGAAATGGCAGAACAGAAATCTAGGTTGCACAATATGGGACCTTTACTGCACAATATTTCAAAGTCATATCTGATGTCATATTTTCTTTCATCTTTCCTCTTTCTTTTCATCCCTTTACTCTAAAAGAATTACACTGAATGAAGAAATATATGTATTCTCCTTACAGTGGCATCATCTCCAGACAGAACTCCGGGGTTTTTGCTGAGATCCAGATGCAACAGAGAACTGGAGTAGTCATCACTCGAACACAACGCCTGGGACAGAGAAACAACTCCTGGAGAGAAGACGAAAAAGACATTTAGACTGGAAGCGTAGTCTGCAGATGCATCCTTGAGTCAATTAATCCTTATTTTTCAGTGGGCCAGTTTTAACGCTCCTGATGTGGCTTCCCAGTGAGTCATGAATACAACACAACATAATGGAACCCACTATGAGGCAAAACATAATTGAGCAGGGACCGGAGAGCTCCACTGGCAGCTTGTAGAAAAAGCACTTTTGGAAGAAGCCAGCTACCTTTTTCCCTATCAGTATCCAAGTGTACCCTGAAAGCCCAAACAAAAGAAACTCATTCTCTCAAATTAGATCACTACACAATTACACCCACAGGCCCGATGGAACCCCTCATTAAAATCCTCACCCTGGAACACTGACGCATTGTACAGGGAAGTTCAGGATTAAATATAGACACAACAACAAAACAGGAGATATATGCAGCAGCATAATCATAAAGAGCTTACACTGTTAGATTTTCAACAGTTGGTAATCAACTCCGAGCATTTTTCATATTTCACTGTAAATAAGTACATCACTAGACTAGAATATATCTCGTTTTGATATTTTTATTCAATAATAATGACCAGTCTACAATCATTTGCTGGAATTATTCAACTCAAGTATACTTATTGAGCTCACTATGTGGAATAAGGAGCACACAAATGTAGCCCAGCCGGCGAAACCCAGGGTAATTCAGTATTTTCTATAAAGTTTTGGCTAGTTTTCTACATTCTACAGTTACTTTTCTTTTTTCAGCTTTGATTAGCTAAGAGCTAAACACCCACATATGCCCCTGTGCACATAAACAAATGCAGAAAATAAAAGCATCAAGGGAGAGGGCAGAGTGAGTGTGTGTGCAGAGAAAGGCAACTGGTGTTGAATAAGGAGACGTTTTGAATGTGTGAGGATCCATCAAGGCCCTGAATGCTAAAATGTACCAGTTCGTGTTGATATTGATTTGAGGTCATATTGCTCAGCCCTACCAGCAATTCGACAGAGTGTCTGGAAAGAAAAAGCCAGCATGTGCCACTCTGAGGCTGGCTAAGCTCTTCATCCCTAATTTGTGGCGATTAGGCAGGAAATGAGGGGAAGAGGGGACAGAGCATCTAATCCCCCTCCTATCTATCAGTCAGCACGGGAGCTGCTTGATTTACAGCAAAACTCAGGAGTGCCTTTTGCATGTCTGATTACATGTGTGTGCAAGGCTCTTATTTTTGTGCCTGTGTCGTCACTTGTGTAGGTGGTTCAGAGGCACAAGGAACAGCGGAGGAAGAGAGGCATCTATAAATATGCAACAAAAAGTGCTCAGCCCCTGCAAAGTCACAGCAACACCCACCACACAAGGTCAGCATCATCACTGTGCTCCTCTGTATCACTGTGTTAATCCAATGCCTTTTAACATAATACCTTGCCCGTATTTCCACTGATAACGCACACTGAGTAACAAGGTTGCATTATGTTACTATATATTACACTCAGCCATTAGCTTTGTAATTGCATTAAAACCAATAATGCATAATGCTCTTTAACAGATTACTAATACACACAATTCATCACATTTAAATTGGAATAACACCACAACAATAAATATAGCATATGTAAGCAGATTTCAAATGCTACGAAAAGTGTGTGAATAAAAAAATCCTATTGGCAGCATGCTTTTAATACAAGGATTTACATCTATATCGACAATATCCCGTTGAATGAGTTGCAGTTGAAAGATGATTAAATTGTGTGGGATGAGAGACAAAACTAGGACATAGCACTAATGCTCAGGATTTGTATAAAAAAGATCTACTACTGATTATGACCAGAGTATCATTTGGTTGATGGAGCAGAAAGTACACAGAGCTCAGTTGATTTGTATGAGGAAATGAGGAAAAGATAGGAAATTGCATTTGGTTCAGAACTGTACTCTTCATTCAAGTATAAAAGAGCCTGTAAGCTGTACTGTAACTTGAGCAGAGGAGAACATTAAAGTCTATTACGGTGATCATTTTGCATGGTCACCCACTAGGGGCCGCTAGTGGACACATACCTTTAGAAGAGAGGCTGGTCTTGGATAGATTGAGCATACGCAGACCCTTGTTGAGGCGGCACACTTGTTGAATCAGGTTCGAGACACCTAAAACGATGAGACATACATTAGCAATAACAACAACACAGCTCCTATCTAGTAATGATGTAAACACAAGTAAGTAATACAAAATATGCAGCTTTGCCACGTAAAATCAAGCACAAATACTGCACCTTTAAATACACCTCCACCAGGACAACCAGAAAAACACCCCGGCAAAATAATTCACACCCTCCCACATACAGCACAGTCAAGTAACCCATCTCAAACACCATATGCCGATGTGCGTTACATAACACACGATTCTAGCTAAGGCAATCTCATTAAACACAATGCAGCCATGTGAATAATAAAACGGCAGGCTTATTAAAAATAAAACGCATTGTTGTTGTTGTGGCAAAACATCTTTAACTTGTAGGCTTTCTCAGCTCTATTCAGATGTACAGTGACTCGCTTACTGTGAATGCTTAGACGCACAATGTGGCAAGTGTGAGCACAAAAGGATTTATTGAAGCAAGTGGAAGTGACATGTGTCAGAGGGGAGAGCAGAAATGAGTTAATGAGTGATTCTGGCATGCAGGCATAGTCTGACCCAAGAAAATGCCTTCAAATGCTTTTTCACACATTCACAAGCAAAAAGAGGAATCTTATTAACTATTAAAAGAGCTTAATAAAAAAATCTGAGCATTAAAGATAAATGACAAAGAAAAAGAAAGCAAAACACTGAAATATGGGTTGCAGACGGATAGAGACTGATTTGGAATTCTCTGAGAGCAGAAAATGTATGAAGAAGAAGAACATATGTGAGAGAGGCATGGCAGCACATGGCGGGGGAGTTCACACAGACTGGTACCTTGGTTGTCGAGAGTGTTATGAGCAAGGTTCAGAGAGTGAATCACAGAGGCTGGGTTCTCTGACAGGGCTGACGCCATCTTCTGTGGAAAATCCCTTGGGATTGAAAAGTTGAAAAGAACATTTTAAGCCTACAATATTCACTTTAATGCAATCATACACTCCCTCAAAGTCAATCCATTTCCAACTCCATTGCCTCCCAAGACATGTTTTATGTTTGTGCCTAAATGTTAAAAGCAGGAAAAAGGAAAAAGGAAGTACAAATGAGTTCAAATCAGATCTATACCAATACAGCCTGTATTGAATAACTCATATGTTTCCCGTTACTGCAATCCACATATTACTACTATTAAGGCTCTGGGACCCTTCAACATATTTATAACCATAGTAAAAATGATTTGATGGTTCGCGTGCCCACAAACCACTGAGAAACTAACAGACATTTTGAAATTGTACCGTACATACTATAGAGTACCAAGTGATCAAGGAAGTCAGAGAAAGTTCTCAGTGTGTCTTGTTTTGATTTACAGAATTGCAATATTCATGTGAGGCTGCTGTATTTCATAGAAGGCCTTTAAGTCATCCTGCAACAGTCATATACCATTTGTTCTCTTAACTTTTAGTGCAGGGCCTGCAAAAAGCCAATAATAAAAATTGCCCTCTCTGTCATAAGTGATTTAATACATGGAGCCGATCAAAATTTGGTAACTTCATTATTACACTGCAGCAAATCAACCTACCCAAAGGCAGGCAATTCATCTCAATTAATACCCGATAAGGACACTGCTCTTCTAAATGATTCAAGTCATGCATATGAGGTGAAAAGTCTTGCCACGTGAAGCCCCAAAACTCAATATTGTTGTGGAGAGGAAACAATTGATCTGCTGCAGGAAGCTAGAGGGAAATCATTGCTTTAAACAGGTGAGATGAGAAGTGAGAGAGGAGAGACTGAATTGTAAAAGGTCAAGATAGCAGAGAAGAGAAGAAAAAGTGAGCAGAAGGGTGAGATGAGCTAAGGTGAGGAGGTGAGGGGAATGAGACCAGAGAAGACAGAAGGCCAAGAGGAGAGGTGAAAGTAAAGGGAAGAAAATTAGATCGGACAAAGGGGGACGGCAGGGCTGTGATGATGTCAGGATGGTGAAACCTACGACTTGAGCCCTGCATTCTCCAAAGTGAGCTCCTCCAGGCTGTTGGACTTGCTGACTGTATGCAGGACCTGGTCTACCACTTCTGATCCCTGAAGATGAACACAGAGGACATTTCAAAAAGGGAAAATTTACAGAGCAGAACATTTTACAATCAAAGTGGTAAGCTTGCTGTGACATCTTACGTCATTTAAAATTTCATTTAGATGATAATTTGTCTTTTTATCTGAAGCATGTCTGTTGTTTTATCAACATTTATGTAGGTGAAAGAGCAAAAAGATAACTTAATAATAATGACTAGATTAAAACGTTACAAGACCAGAATTGATTGCTAGTCACCATGCATACAGTATACACTTTCATCATAAAAAACCTACAATTTAAACTTGGTAAAGTAATAATTAGAGGTTATTAATTTGGCTGGTTCAGAAATATCACATAAAAACATTAATCAAGCCTGAAAACATTTAAACCATTTTATAATTTTTAAGTTGCACTGCATAGTTTGACACTGATTCACTTTTAAATACTATGACCTTAGAAGTTACACAAACATCATTTTCAGACCAAAAGTCAAAATATTGTCCCTTAAGTCTCCCAGATGGCTGTTAAACAAGTTGATGCAGTAACATAACTTCATTTGGCAGAAAAGCCAGCAAAGAAAAATCTAACTGAAGTAAAAAATAACATTGATTTGTAAGGCACATCTGTTCTGAGTTTATAAGTGAATAGATAAAAAGGATATTTACTATACGCATATCTTTGCAGTACAGCTTGGTGAACCAGGTGTTGTACGCAATGGACGCCACGATCACTGCCAAGTCCCTGCAATGTAAACACATACATATGGCAGATGAAATCCTAATTCTTAAACAAGCAGATACCATCTGCACTAAAGCCATTTGATGCCATTTATCTATAAATTCACATTATCATGAGCCAAACTTTGTCTGCGCTCTGTTTTGTAAAGAGCAGTTTATCATTGTGACAGTTAGAACACTATGGGCAGCGCAGCCTTCATAAAGATGACTGATATTGCAGCGCTACTGAGGAGGAGAATTAGGGGGGAAAAAACGAGAGAGGGGGAAAGATGTAAAGATCGATCGCTGGGTCAATGGATTATTCACTAAAGCCAAGGTTTGATCTCGGCTACGCTGCTACATCCACTATTACACAAACAGACACAAAGCCCACTGATGGACCTGTACGGGGGTTTGTTAGTGAGAGAGAACCAAAGAGAGTTTTAGAATCCTCTCAGGTCCAACTAAAGCTACCTGCTATACATCATCTGACAAACAAGCCGCTGCACAGAGGAGACGCATATAAGCCCGGAGAGAAGGAGAGAAAAAGGAAAGGTAGGGGGAAAATAAAAAGTAAAAGAGGAAGAGGAAAGAGTGAAATCCAGCCAATGAGGGTCCAGTGCCAGTAACTGCAGTCGCCAGCATATTACAGTAAATCTCAAAAGCCTAAAATGGCTAAAGGCTGTGTTCCTTTTTCATTAGACTGCCAGCCATTAGACCAGCCTGTTCTGACTAACACAGCTGAGACTCTCTGTGTGCGTATGATGCACGCGTCAAGATTTATCAGCGACATGGACTGTTGATTCATGTTTTGACAGCAGGACATGTAATTGACCTCCATGATGTCTCACTTAAGCCGTACAGTGGGCTGTGTGTTTGTGTTCACTTTGATCCACGTAATGAGAGAAATGCAACAGCAGGTTAATCTGTCGCTTTGATATATAAGGGTAAGGTTATTTATTCACAGAGGGATGTCAGATTACGGTTCTGACTAATCTGAACTTGGGCCACGGTTTGTTCTGTTACCACTTTGGACAAGAGTCAGTGTGGCATAGCAATATTTTTTTCATTATGAATGCATTATGTCAAAACCAAAGTAAATAATTTAAAATCTGATCAGGATATTTACATCTCAATTCAAAATTTCAGAAGCATAAGCAATTGAACTGAAATAAAACCCTGAGGTGGAGCAGGAGGAAAGGTGAAGAGGTCATATGTTCACCTCCAAGCTCTCCAATAAAGTAAACTTGATCTGATAAGTCCTTCCTTTTTTATCTTTTTTACAAATGCAGAGGTCAAAAGTGGCAAGAATAACAAATCTCTGCAGCATATTACACATATTCTGAATAAAAACAAGACAAATTACTGCTGTGAATTGCAGTTTTAAAAAACACAACTGAATGTTGTCAAAGTTTCATGGAGTGAACTTGCGCACACACACACATGACTTCAATATGGCACTCAGTAGTGGCCAGTTTTACAGGTCTGCCAGAGCTGTCAGAGGCAACCACAGTGTGTGTCCGTGCGTGTGCGAGGATGACTTAGAAAAGATGGGATAGAATTTAAAAAAGGTGAGCAAAAAGCAAAGAGAAAAATGGAAGAGGATACTAAGAGAGAGGGCCAGAAAAGAAGGTGTCCACTTTCAGTCAAGACGAATGAGCAGAGACAGTGATTGGACAGACAGCAGTCAGCAGAAAAAGCATTGTTGCTCATGGTGACAGTGCACATGCTCAGTCAGTAAAGGACAAGGTGGGGATGTAGAGACTAATGCACCAGAAATACAGCCTCTGGCACATGGTTATGGTTAGAGCCACTCTTGGATCTTGTTCAGTCATTTGTGCCTTCTTGTTTCTTTAGCTGGTTGTGCATTTTCCTGCATTGTTTTGGGAATTCCTTAAGTGCCTTTTGTCAGATCTTTGCTTTGTCTCAATTTCCAAGAGAGCAGTGTCTTGGAGCTCAACTGTAACCTCCAAGTAACAATAAAACAGGAAAAAGATGCTTTTAAAAATCAGCAAGACTCAGCATCTTTACCTGCAAACCTCTTCATCATACACAAAATTAAAAGTGTAGGAAAAACAACAATGCTGTGGTTGCACAGTTTTCTCTCAATATTTAATGCATTAATGTATTCATGAGATGCTGCTGCAATCATGCTTCTATGAATAACTTTTTGATTTTCCAGCTTAGCAAGGTTTTACTCCAAAAATGAGACATATATTTTGGAGGAATCTTCTCTTCATCAGACTTGGTGGCACAGCAGTGACTGTTTAGGCTTAGATTTTTTCTGAACTCAAAAGAATCTTCAAGCTAAAGACAAGAAAGCTGTTTGCATGCCACGCATCACATCTTTTTATGATCGGCAGCACTCTGGCACAAAGTGGATTCCTGAATCTGTCAGGGAAAGAAATCAGGACTTAAAAAAGACTGCAGCAGGGAACTAGAGGATGAGACATATGGCATCATACAGCTGTATTCTGCCTGTGACAGGCACACTCTTGCTATGATCACCATATACTAGTTACAAAACTCAACAGAGGCCCAGAACACAAGCCAAGCCAGGGTGAGAAGAAAAAGAGGATACTTTTACTTCTGACATCGTCTGGGACATTAATACTTTGGCACCACAAATGTTCTGGCTTTGTTATGAACTCGCTCATAAACAGCGAATGTTTAATGCTTCACTTTTGAAAGCTCTAATATGACCCCCAATCAAAACATGTTTTAGATAAAAAAGCAGACAGTGAGGCACTCAAAAAGGTAACATTATCAAAAGTGTGTTATGCTGTTTTATCTGCATTTGAATTGAGAGGAAATACAAAGTATATCCTTTCAAACAACAGTAGCTGCAACATGTACGTGGCTGTAGCCTGTAAACTACATCACCTGCTGTCAAGATGGCTGAAATCCAACAAGTTAAACTCTCTGTTGTCCTGAGAATGATAGATGGTATCAACATCCTGAGAGGGAAAGCAAGTAGTAGAGAAAATGTTATAGACTGTACAGAGGTGTTTAAAATCCAATAAAACAATCAAAGCCACAGTTCAACTTCTGGTTCTCTTACCCACTGCACTTCTTCTTTGCAGCTGATTCCATTGTAGTCACAAAGTGCTGCATATGTCTCTGAGAAACCACCTTAAAATAGAGGAAGGAGGAAAAAAACTGAATCTAAAGCCAGCAACAAAAAGTATAATGACAGAAATAAGTTGGGCAGAGGCCATATGAAGGAAGGCAATGGTGAAAGTGCAGCAAAAAAGGACATGAAAGTGAGACCACGATAGTGAGTGAGCTGTAAAAATTGAGGTGGGATGAAAGTATTGCATCATGAACGAACTCCTGTTGTAGATTAATAGGATTACAAGCAGAGAGAAAAAACATCACACAACTTTGGGCATCTGACCCACTTAAGAATGAGAAAAGAACTTGGTGTGAGTCAGACCATAGATGGACTCAGAGGATGCACGTTGGGACTGTTGTACAGTAGTGTAGGTGTGTGCATGATGAGCACAGAGAAGCAGGCTGTAGATGACTCACCACAGGTTTTCTGAGGTTCCAATGACGATTCAGAATTTGGTGAAAACTTTTGACTTCCATCAGCCAGGTCTTCTTCCGCACGACAAATGGGAGGACTGAAAAAGGAAGGGGGCGTTTAATCACCTTTTATGTAGCAGCTACTGTGAAAATTAAGATGGAACCTGAATGTAAGATCAAAACTGTATAGCGTATTGCTTTGGTGATAAATAAATATTTTAACTGTAAAACTGGATACTTGTGATGCTTACGACAAAACCCTTTCCTATTTTAAAATAATGGTTTGGCAGTGAGCACTAATGACTGACTGTGATGACTAAATACTGCATTTGTACCGGCTTTGACAGGATTACACAACTACATAGCATCCACAGTTCTTAATCTCATTTGTCAACAAATCACACTCAACACCTATCCACATGCGTGACCCAAATCCACACCTTATCTCAGCTATCTTCATCAGCCCTAAAGCATCTGCACTGCTTTGTTCATGTTACTATGATGCTATCTGTGTTACGCAGTGGGAAGAAGCTCAACCAAACCATTACAACACCATACTACAGAAACTTTCTTCCCACTGTTCTGCCACCTCTCCTTTTTCTCCTTAAATGTTCTCTCTGAAAGCAATCATCTGCCATGGCCCTAATGGAAAAGAGCCATTTGGAAATATGATAGAGTGTGGAGATAGCCTTGTCCCGGTCAATAACTGGAGCACAGTCAATCCTATTGCTCTTAGAAATTGTAGACGAGGCCAAAAGAGGAGAGGAATACACTCTGCCCACTTTTCTCAGGCTCAGTCAAACAGACGCATGACACAAGACTAAAAGTCACTGGGCTTGAATTTGACCCTTAAAATGAGTTCAAGAGTATCTGTTTAAAGGTTCCCTCTTTAGTAAGAGCAGGTAGCTTGAATATTTGATGCTGTGTTGTTTTTTTTACTGGTAGCCTGAGTATCAGTGAGCGAGAGCATGATCGCACGACACACTGTTTTAACTACAAACCACTTAAGAAATAAATAAGACATGATGCCTTCAGGTAACCACCTACTCAGTGTCAGAGATTTAAACAGAGTGGTTGTAGGTTCCACCATGACACAAAAAAAGACATGCAAAACCACTGATGCTGCTGAAGAGGAAGGCTCCCTAAAAGTAAAGCTGCCAACATGCTTCTGATGGCTCCTAATGTCAGCCCACATACCTGCTTTTCAGTGCATACAGAAAGAAAAAGCTAAATGTGTTGACGAAGCTTACGCATAAATCGAGTTGTTGAAGACTCTGGACAGGGCATAGTTGATGTGGCTGACCATATGATCCAGCTGGTCCTGTGTCTGCAGTCTCAAAGAATACGTTGTCTTGTCTGTGTCAATGATAACCTGTGAAACAGACACAAATTTTACAGCTATGAAAAAATGTGAACCACAATTAATATATAAAGAATGGAGGATTGATGGGCGAACCTGGTGTTCTGGATATGTGTTCATTGCACGGATTTCCAAGAAGTTGAAAGTGACCTCCATCTGAAAACAGCAAAAGAATCACATTGTTAACTGTGTTCAACAAGTATAACAAAAATAGATAAAAATATCTACAAAAAAATCAGTTGGTGCTCTTCAAACTAGAGGGATATAAATAATTTTCTGAAGAATTATTTAGTTTAACCATTCTGGTGTAACAAGTCTTAGCCTTCACTGCTTATGTCTTGTTGGACTATGCTCATATGAGAATAATAATTAAATACATCAGTGTCATAATAGCTTTTTTTTCATTTACTCTCTCTCTGTCATCTGTCCACATCATTACTTACATCACACATTATTATTACTGCAGTTGTCATCCTTATCTCTCCTGACTTGCTCTCAGGCAGCAACTTTCTGTCACATCTCTGGTGAATTACCCTGAGATCAAGGCAGGAAAGGAAAGAGCCATAAAATTCCACTGAGAGCAGGGGAACATTTACCTTGGTGGGCACTTTGACAGCAAAGAGATACAGTCTCCATGTTGCCAGGACCTGCGGGGAGAACACATTCATTTTGTGTCAAAAAGCAGGAAATGCAAAATGCAAATCATAGCAAAAAATAGAACAGCACAAACACCCCATAAAAAGGGCAAATCATCTCCGCGGTGTGTTCTAAAGGATCGTAAGTCATGCTAAGCACTCCAGACATTAGCTGGCTAATGATGATAGCGTGTGTGAAAGAAACTGTGTCAAGACTGTGTGTCATCTGACAGTCTAATATATTGGACTAAGTTGTGTTAATAGGAAGAAGCACCACATATTTAACAGATGCCTGACTATCTCAGCCTGACACTGAACAGAACGCAACCACGAAGGAGGAGAAAAGACAACAAAGAGCAGAAAAGGAAGGTGTGCTTTGGCCAAAAATGCATTACCATTCAAAAGTGTTTGAACTAAGAGATGGAAACTGAATATATTCGCTTCTGCCTATGTCATTCATCTCATTCATAATTCACTAAACCACAATTAGCATACCCGTTACAGACAAAGTGCATCTGTTCACCTTCTATAGCTTTTGTCTAGATCTTGGCCACACTTTCCCTATTGCTCTTTATCAGCTCTCCCTTTTAAATCTGGGGTTGTCCATAATTCCCAGCCTCGCACCCTGTCATTCCACTATGTCTCTTTTCATCTCCATGGAAATCTGCTCATTTTCCCAATCTTCTTCCCTAATCCTTCCATCTTTCCATCAGCCAGTGTGCCACATTGCCCTGTCTGCTTTGGTCCTGCTTTAACACCTCGCTCCGACGCTGCTGCCCTCACGCCTCCTCCCTCTCCTCCTCCGAACTCCCCTGTCTCCCTTCCCGTTTCAGTTTTTTCTATTCTTTTTCTGCTCTGTCGCTTTCAATTCCTCAAGGTCTCTCTGTGCTGAATGGATAATGACGCCCCGCTGAGTGGCAGTGAGAGGAAGAAAGAAAATGAAACACACAAAGAGAAGGAAGGCGAGAGAGACAGCAGAAGAAGGAGAGACAGCGTCGGAGGAAGGACACCAGATTCCCCTCCTGATAATAAAGTCTTCAGATTCCTTTACGCTATTCTACATTGACTCCAAGCTAAGTTGACCGCACAGATCAGCCGTGCATCCTAACTGCATGGACTTTCATAACAGGCCGCCAATCAGAAAAGGGGGACCACAGCGCAAGGAATGCCAATAAGACTCTGAAAACAGAGGCACTGAACCACACTGAGCTTGAGGAGTTGGTCTATTGTTAGTTGGTTTGGAAACTATTTTATATTATTCAGAGAAAACATGTGGAGTTTGAAGGGACCTTGAGGCAGGAGAGGGAAAAATTCAGTTATCTTTTCTTTTGTAACCTGCCAGGAGGTCTCATCACGTAAAAGAAACATCAATAATGCAAAGCTTCGGTCCGTTTGATCTTCTGACGCTGAAGGCCTTTTGCATAGGGTTTCTACTGGCTAAACATATCGCTTACAAGCTATTGAGATATCATTAGAGGCAATCGATAACAGAGACAGTAATTTACTTCCAACTTGAATGTGGAGTTGCAAAAGAAATGTTTATCCCGTTTCTGCTGGATAAATGGGAAATGATGCAAAAACTTGAGAACAAACAGTCATCATTACAACACAGACATAGCAAATCTTTTAACTCACTGATACTTTACAATCTGTTTTTTTTTTTTTTTCCAATCACAAAACTCAAACCTGTTGTAAAGAAATTATTGGTTCCATAGCTGTATTTTTCTAACTATTCAAATAACCATAAATTGTGTACTGTGTGGCCCTACAATTAAAAAAAAAAGAAAAAGAATAAATATTATATATTCACAAACAGTGCACACAAATAAACATTAATATTTTATTAAATTAAATCATTGATGTGATAAGGATTTGAGGCCATGTCACTTACAAATGATAAAAGCTGAATTCATATATTAGAGTGGCACAAGGTGGTGCATTTGCTCTCACTTGCATGCTGACACTCAGACATTAAAAAATAGCCTTTTTACATGTAAAGAAAGGACATACTGTTTGTAATGTTCTAACCACCAGATGTATAAGCACGGAAATATTTAGCAACCACAAATACTGGACCAAATTAAAAGAACTCTTTCTCTCACGCATTGTTCTGTCAAACTCCACAAAAAGAGAAATTAAAAATCCTCCAAGCTGCCCAATTCTTGATATTCAGTTTCCTAAAAGCACATGTGTGATTTTGTGACCTGGTGAGCCAAGGACACGCTCCACAGTCATCTTAAAAAGTATGAATGTAGCGGTCAAACACAGGACCAGATGATGGGGATGTGGAGGTGCCCTTCCTGTGATGGCACAGTGTCAAAAGCAGGAGAGTTCAAAGGCCCAGCCAGACCTTGGGCAGACTGTGAGCCCAGGGTGGGAGTGTGTTCAGTACAGCATGCGCCAGCTTGAAAACAAATAATACATTTCTGTAAGAGTGTGTGTTGAGGTTCCCACATGGCAAAGAGGGCAGAGGGTGATGGCTTAGATTAATTGTAAGCTGTCAGGCTGTGTGTCTTCAAACAACATGGTGTATATCAAAGTATGCCTCTGTCTCGTGTTTGTGTGTGTGCGTAATACTCATTCAGAGGAGACATGTTGAGGATCAGTGCCAGATTTGGTAGCCTGTGGTATTTCTGGCTCCACCACGAGGGCATTTTATAACACACTGCGAACTCGGACAAATTCTAATACATCATCAGCATAAGTCGGACATGCTAGCAGTGCCGACGCTCACTCTCACGCCCATATGATTTACAATGACTAACTAAGCTGGCTTTAGAATACACTCCCCAGACAGTCCATCTCTAGCTGTCTCTCGTGCACACAGCTCTGGTAACTCTAGAAACGTCAGCATCATGTCACTCTGTCAGCTTACAGGCATTAAGTGACAGAAAGAGGGTTAAAGTACACATGCCCCAGGTCCTGCTTTTTAAGTGGGCCTAAAAGTAGATGAAATAAAAAGAGAGGCCAAGCATGGGAGCCAAAAAGATGGAGCCAAATGAAGGGAAGAAATGCAAAGCTTCAAAAACACATCTCGTTATAAAATTCTGTTATAAAAGAGTCCAATGCTTCTAAATCAACAAGATAGCAAAGAGGCACTCTGAAATTCTAAGGAGGAGGAGGGGGGAGAGCAACACAGAAGAGGCCGATAATGGGAAGGGGCCGATGGGTCGTGTAAGACAAGATATGAAAGAGCGCATGGGTGAAAGATGAAGAGGCGGCAAAGTGGCAGGGATTGGGAAACTGGGTTGAGGGGGAAAAGAAAAAAGTAAATAAATAATCATAACAAATATGAAAGAATGTGTGATGATGACAGTGACAAGCCAAATTAATAGAAAAGAAGTGGTCTGGACAATAATAGGGTGGGAGAGATGAAAGAAAGGAAATGAACAGAAAGATAGACCAATAGACATTTGGGGGTATTGGCAGAAAGGAACGGCACCACATTTCCCAGTATTTCTCGTGGGGATCAGAGAAGGTCAGCAGTCTCACTTCACACACTCCGCTGTGGGCAACCAAGAAGCATCATGATAATCAAAGAAAGCACAGTCCTAATTACAGCCCGGGTCTCTCTCCTGGCTCTGTCAGATGGTGAATCTGAACACTAGCAGAGAAAATGACTCCACGCTGAGAGTCTTGCACAGAAAGACACGTGAAAAGAAATCATGGCTGATGCAGTGATACTGCTCACTATTATGCAAGTGAATTACTTGAAGCGTGTGGGTGTATGATCCACAGTAAAAGACTCTGCCTCTAGCTGTCTGGGCAGCCTCTGCTTAACAGCTTTGTACTTTACTTTTACAGCCCAAATCACAGCTGGACACTGTACAAAACTGTGTCATGAGAGCTTTTTAACATTCAAGTTGTACAAACTCACACATGTGTTTCTGCACATTGGCATGTACCATCTTTGAGAAAATATGATACAAATAGAGCCTCTGGAAGCAACGTGATAGTCTTGAACATTGATGAAGATGCCAGGGGCACATTCTCAAGTCTTGGAAATAAGGCATTTCTCAGTAAAGTATAAAATAACATGTCATAAAAATCATATGGGATCCACAGTGGCTTGTCTGACAAAAATGAGGAGGCTTTTGTGGCTCCTTCAGTAGAACACAGAATAGAGCTTGTTAAATATATGATAATAATATTAGGTTGTAAAATGGTCAGCTTTCAGTTTGACATAGATTTCTGGACTCTTGTTAAGTTAGGTAAGGTAAGTAAGGTACCTAGCTCAAAGCATGGCTCTGCAAAAGGATTTTGGTATTGAAACATTTTCATGAAACACAAGTACAAGTAAAACTTATAGTTCAGAAATATCCTGTTCAACATTTCAATTTAGTCTGTAAGCATCTGCTTTCTGGTCAGAAAAATGTATAAGTGTATGATATGCACCAAAGACAAAGTTATGTGCTAAATACATTTACTTGGAAGAGAACACATATCAGTGAAATAAAAAAATAATCAAATATCAAAGGCAATGCGCCACACTAATTTGTGTGCATGAGATCTAAATATGAAAGAAAAGAAAACACAGGCTTACATGATTAAGAGTACTAAAAATAAAAGTGAAACACAATAAGCATAAGAAAAAACTACTAAAATTCTTGATTCCTGATGTTGGGTACAATAATGAAATGAAGGGCTGAGGCTCACAAAGGGTGTGTGAGCAAGCTGTATATCATAAAGAGGAGGATAATCATAGATAATTTATATTCATACTACCTCAAAACATTCACAGAATCAAAATACTTGACCACAAACCCCCTCCACTACAAGAGTCCCATGAGCAGGACCTCCACATAACCGCAAGAAATCAGTGCCTAACTGTCCGAGCGCACTCAGCACTGTCAAACAGTGGCAATCTCAGCCAGTAATAGACCCATTATTAGGTAGGAGCGAGGGAAGTGCAGAGTCAACAGAGGATAAAATGCAGCGACCGATCAGGTTAAGTAAGTGGCGGAAGACGAGAGACAAATCGGCAACTGGGGCATCACAACACATCCAAGACTTCCTACCCCTCTACATCCCTTTCTCCTTGCCTCTGTCTTTTCTCAGTTGGGGTGCCCTCCCTCCCTTTGCACCACACCCACCTACTCCTCCATCCCACACTCACTCGCTTCTCTCAGCCTTTGAAGATGCCTTTGTTTTCAGAGATGCCTCTAATCTTCAAATAGGGTGATCTAATAATGGCTGTAGGGATTGTGCATGCAGGCCAGTTGCACTCAACCATGTGTGTGCAGAGATAGCTTCCAAACATGTCAAACTGTACGCATGTGGGAGTGTGCATGCACGTGCCCGCACAATCAAGTGTTCAAAATGGGAAATGTGTGCTGATGCTCCTATGCATGCTGCCCTGGGTGGCATTTTGATGTCACGCTGAGCCCTCCCTGCATCTGTCTGAGTTGCAGTGGGGGGATTCTGCCCTGTGCGTATGTCGCAGTGTGATGGCTGGTACAGTCAATACACGCAGACAGCTGGATACCAGCATCTCCAGAGGCAAAATGGAGGGAGAAAGAAAGAAAGCTGGAAAGCAAGATTTTTTCAAGAATATATAAAGTGAGACACAACCCAAAGCAAAGACAAGAAGAGTTAAAATAAAAGATCTTCTAAGTGACTTCAATCAAGTATCACATTAGAGAAAGAGTTCAAGGAAATCTAAGGCTCAGAAATGTCAAAACAAACTCAGCAAAATCAGCTCAATCCTAAAATAATTTGGTTTTAACTTTGTGCAACATTAACAAGTATGAATGCATATTCCTGCACTACAGAGAGAATCTATTTACAGACTTTTTTATCTCATCACTGTCACACATCCAAACAAATTTAGCTATTAGAGTGAAAAGAAGACCTTGACAACAAGCTAGTTTACCACACCTTCCCTTTAGAGGAATTTGGAATAATAAAGGCCCTTTTGGGTAGTAAATGCGATGAGACCTAATTGAATTGCCCTTGATGGAAAGGGGAGCTCAATACCCTTTTACAGGTTTGAGTTGGAGGGAAGGGCATGGGGGCGGGGTGAAAACGAGAGGCGACTGTGGTGTGGCCGGGAAGTGATGATGGGAAGGAGAATAATCGAGATGGACAGATAAGGAAGGAGGGAATGAGGGAACAAAGAGACCCAAAAAATGGAGGAGGGGGGCTCAAAATGATGGGAGGAGGTGATGGGATAGAAAATAACAGTGGAAAATTGAGATGGAAAGAAGAAGTACTGATTAATAGTTCCGATTTGCTTATCTTGTACTTCTCAGCTTCTTCACCAGAGGAAATGAGCTCGCTGTCGCATTTAGAATCGGATCAGTTGGTAATGGAGCTGACTAATTGACAATTTCTCAATAACAGCAGAGGCCTTGTGCTTGTGTAGGCTCCTTGAACTCATCACAAGCTGCCCACACACCTTCTGTTGCCCACGAACACAGGTTTCTTCAGAGGAAAAGAAGCAACAATAAATGCCCCTGTGCGTGCATCGTGTCAGGCTTACCCACACACAGACACACTCTAAAGTCTTGCCCGTGGCATTAAGGCCATCCTGCCACATCTAATAAAGTCTCAGGATGGACTCAGTAGGCCATGGCACAGTGTCCACTTCACTCTGCTTAGGCAGCATCTGTCTTAAGCCTGATTTTCACCAAGTCTGTTGTGTGTCCAAGAGAGTCTGATCTGGAACTTCTTATGGCTTCTTCAATTTGTCACAAATAGGATTTTCTCTGTAAGTGTGATTTCCCCACCACTCTAACAACAAAAAACAATAAGAGGGTCTGTGTATTGTAGGTGCATCTCACCAGAATCCTGTCCTCTGATTTGCCGCTCCTCGTGTCCTGCTTGATGGCTCGCACAAATTTAATGGCCTGCTTGTCCAGCACCTTCCTGATGCTCTCTGGGGAGGGGAGCGAAAAAAAATACAAGATAAAGCAGGAAAGCTAATTATATAATGAAAACACATAACAGAATGAAAGGCTGCCCTGCGATGCACTTAGATGCACTGTAAAAAGCTTTTACACTGAAGAATCCATAAATTTAAACATTCACCAGGTTTGGCCAAGCAAAGGCTTAATAAACGGTAAAGGACCATATACGCTATACAACACTGCTGCACTATACAGCAAAAGGGTGTTTACTGGACACCTCCGCAATGTATTCAATAGTGAAACACTGGATTTTTTTTTTCCAGGAAGCAATTCATTGTTGTTGGACATTTCTGAATATGAAAAAACGTGCAATTAGTTTTCCTTTCAGTGAAACAACTGTTACCAGAGTGTGTAATGCTGTCAAAGTGTGGTTTCTGAAGTCCAGTTTAAAGAGTTCACACATGGCTTATTCTTTTAAAAGCAATAACACAAGGTTAAACATGCAGAAAACCACAAACAAAAAGGACAAGCAGGCGCACACAAAAACACACACATAACAAACAACCTCTAGCTGAAAAGGACTCATAACAGGGCTATTTTTAGCTTGAGAAAAGGCAGAGAAGCAGCTCTTCCCATTTCAATGGGGCCAACCACAAGATGCAAAGCTACAATCTTCTGGGCCCCTCTTGTCGGAGTTAACTAAACCACTCTGGGAGGTCTTATCCAATTAACGCACACATCACATTCTAACCATTCACAAATAGTGTGTCGATCTATACCAACTGTATGCAAACGTACATATGCCTGCAAGCTGTTTATTCACAGCAGTCGTTCAAGCAGGGGCCACCGGTGCTAAATATGCATCATGGAGCCCACCAGATGGAGGTACAGCACATCAGGTTGTGTCACTGAGCTCCATTGTGTCTTGTCCCCTCAGCATACTCACTGCTGACAAACTCTTTTTCACATCTACAGACAAACCCAAAGTTGTCTCTCACACTTGAGTGAGCAGCAGCAGCAGGAGCAGTGAGGAAGTACAGTCTGGAAATGAAGAGTTTAGGGAAGGGGCGACAGCACACCTCGTACAGAAAAAAAAAAGGATCAAGGCAAACAGAGAGCTATTGACGTTAAGCTGGGTATAAGACTCTAAACTCTTTAGCACACTCCGCAGCCGCCCCACCGGGTGTGAGATGTGACCTCGGCATCTGCTCCCAAAGGGTCAACAGGGACACAAGGGGTCAAACAACAACTACAATGGCACTGTCGCTTATTTCCCTCCCAATTCAGTCTCATATCCCACACTGGCTTTTTGACAGTTTGATGGATCTTCTCACTTCATTCCTCCCAAAATGACCCCCTCCCTGCCCTCCGTTGGTGCTAAAGTGGCAGGTGTGTTAATGGCCTAATGCTTGGCTGTTATCACCAGGCCAGACAGACGGGGACCTGGCCAGGATGAGCTGCTGGTAAACAGGGGGATTTAACTCACTTCAGGGTAATTAGAAATGAGACACACATCTCCTTTAACACTAAAACATATGGCCTTCTTCGAGTGTTTCCACTTTCCATTTATATAGGCCTACTGCCCACGCTGCACATAACTCCCACGCAATCATACAAAGAAATGTGGTAATGAATAGGAAACACGTCAAAGCCACAGAAGCACTTAAAATAACTCGAAAGCGTATAGGACCCCAGCGTGTGATAAATTCCACATGCCAAATCAATCCGAAAGTCAACACACTCAGCGATCGATGGTTTTACAATCTGCGCTTTGTACATCAATTAAACAGGCTGGTGCCTAGGGAGACATTCCCCTCTTTGGGTTTAACTCCTTTCAAAGCAGTGATTCCAAGAGAAGTGAAACAAGAA
This sequence comes from Rhyacichthys aspro, assembly GCA_036850595.1. NCBI lineage: Eukaryota > Metazoa > Chordata > Actinopteri > Gobiiformes > Rhyacichthyidae > Rhyacichthys > Rhyacichthys aspro. The sequence goes on from CM072164.1 coordinate 9,354,790, forward strand.
GAGAAAACTAACCCCACGCGTCCACCTACACGCGCCACTTCCCCTCTCTCTTGCTCCGAGATGTTAACGCGGGGCTGACGCACACTTCCGCCAAACTAAACTCCAAGTTTACCTGTGATTTCCCTGCTGACGCTGGCAAACCCCGCCGCCGCCGCCGCCGCCGCTGCTGTGGTTTCTTTAGAGGCCATGGTGCGCCGCGCTTCGCCAGCCTCGCCTTTCTTTCCGCTGCTTGTTCTGCTCTCTAATGTCCCCTTCAGACCGCAGTGGTTTTTGCTTGTGCCTCCCCTCAGCGCCCGCAGGTGCAGCAACAGCCGCTACACAAAGTGATGAGACGCGACGCACACAACCCGAGGACACTTGGAGCTGGAGCCGCGGAGCGAGAGGGAGAGAGAAAGACAGTGATCCAGAGAGAGGAAGGGTGGGGGTGAGAGGGAGGGTAAGCGCTGGGATCCACATAAATATTTAAAAAAGATAGTATGGAATCTGCATCTTTTGAAATTTAATTTAGTCTACGCACTGGTGTCCCTAAAAACAGGAACTGAAAAGCAAAATGTTAGGATACAGCCTGAATACATTTTTGTCACTTGAAATGGACAAAAAGAGCAGCTATAGGCAACAGAAAGATAATGTTATAAAATGAAACGATCCATTATTAAGTAAGTTAGACAAATTTTATTCAGGTTCAACAATAATGCATTCATTTTTAAAGATATGTGAAGCGTTTCTTTAAGCACAGCTCAAACAGTCTGATGTAAATGTACTTTATTAAAGGTTATGGTTCAGTAATCACTAGGAAAGAAGAATTTACCATCTTCCCTTACCTTCATGCTTTATTGCTTTGCTCATTAGCTAAATGAACTTGCTTCCATTTAGTTTCTTCTTAACCACCTGCTAACCTGGTTGTATCCCACATTTACGATGTATGACAGCTGGTAATTGCATAAAAGGCAGAATAGTTAAACACACTATTTTCAGTGTAAAAACCATATAGTCTATAAAATGCCTCATGTCAAAGTTCTACTCATTGAGCTATCTGTCTCAGCCACTGAAATGAGAAGTTTTTCATGATAATGCCGAACGCTGACTTGTTAAAGTTCAAGTTTAGTTTAACAACGTGATTAACAAAATTCAGAAAATGCACTTTTGGGAGACAAAAGCAGAAGTGTTGTACACAAACAGGCGAAGCACATTTCCGTCATGACCTACATATTGCTGTCTGATTTATGGTAGACAGAATCCCATTTGATCACTGACTAAGGCTCATCAGAATTGTAAGTTTTATTCTGTTGATGAAGATGGTTGATTTGATGGGTGTGATAAATATGTCTGAAATGATATAAGGAAATAGAGATGGAATAGAGTCGTTCATCAAGCAGTTTCATTTACTGACATTTCCTTCCAAGCTGTGAGATCACAACTTGAAGCTCAAGGTCCAAGTAACTATGATTTATGATTCACACCTTATCAATGTCATTGATTATGCAATTCAATTCAGTTTTCTGAAACATTGCACATTTTCACAACCCCACTATTAAATAAGACTAATAAGCTGATGACAAAATGAATGGGCCGTTTATGTGCACCTAAACATATGTGGATGGTGCAGATGTCTCTTGTGTCACTTTGGCCCCCTGAGGGAATCCCAAGGCCACATAACAAAAGTGCAGTGTCTGCTCTGTGCATGCAGGATTTGATGTATTTTTGTGCATGTGTGTGAGAGACCTTTGTTCAACTGCCTCGCCGATACTTCGCTGTGATAAAAGAAGGCGCAGTGGGGAGCATTATGCCAGGGAAAAGGGGCGGAGGTGGTGACGGAGACAGGCAGCGTATAAAAGGCCAAGACAGCTATGTGAGAAGTTTATAGTTTAAAGGGAGTACAGCAGCTTATTGTCTCCAGCTTTCATTGGGTTAAAGACTTGCTGCTGTTCAAAGATGCACTTGAAAGGTTGATCTATTATTTATTCATCAGTGCAGCTCCTCATAGATAAGAGATACTCAATATGGCCTCAATCACTTATCAGGATTATTTCACATAAGCATAAGTACGCTGGTCCAAAACAATGCTAGAATACGGTGTTACAGAAGTCCTGCTTCTGTTTAATGCCGACAGCTCATGTGCAAATGATGAAAAGACTTATTTACTGAGAACTGTAAATGACGCTGGTAACTGCATCTCTTCCACAACAGCATGTGAATATTAAAGCGCACCAACTGTGTAATGTTTCTCCGTATAACGTCAGTAATAACTCAAGACGATGCTTCAAAGTGGGCTTTTGATCCCTTAGAAATATCCACCTCAGGCTGGTTTCTCCTCAGTGTGTCAGTGTAAGCTGTAGTGCAGAGTTATGATATACTGCCCTCATCTGGTGCAATATAGTACAAGCACATACTTTGAAGGCAGTGCAATTACATTGAGCACACAAGTCTGTGCTGTGCAAAATTTCTTAATCAAAGCTATGTAAACCATGTCATCAACAGCATACTGCAACACTTATGCATATCTCATCAGGACATCCCAAGGGCATACAGTACATTTGTGTTGATCTTACAACAGTGCCTCTTCCTGAGAAAACCCACCGCTGCCACTTGCTTAATGAACCTGTGTAGTGATTTAGAAACAGCTGGCTTCATAGAGACATCTTGACTGCCTGCATGTGTTGCACGCCACCAGAGGCTGCACACACTGCTTTGTCAGAGTTCCTGCTGATACAAGGCTTATTTTGTCTGATTCTACTCTTTAATGCATTGGCGCCGGAAGGAAGAAAAGACTAAAGGCAGTCAGAAACTGGAAGTAACAGAGGATGACTTTTAGGAGTGTTGACAGCGGAACAGCTTGAGAAAAAGTAGCTCCACAGACCTCTTAATGTCACACACTAAAGCACTGAAAAATATTGATTACATGTTCCCTTAAGGGCCTAATTGTCCTTTTAGAGACATCTTTGAGCTGCTAACATGGCAGAAGCGGAGAGGGGCATAGTGCATTTCAGTCTGAACGAGAGCATTGATGTTTTAGCTAGTTAATGCCACATAGCACAAAAGTGACTGTGGCAGCGTTCTTTCAGTATATACTGCCCGGCCTGGCATGGATGAGATCTCACAGACCCCTCAGCAAAGTTTCAAATGGGAAACATCAGAAAAAATGCTAACCTTCATAGAATAGAAAGAACCAGAAATCCCACAAATCTAAATGCTAATGCAGGAGAGGCCTGAGAGGAAGAGTGATCAGTGCTGAGTGTACAAAAAGCAGATCAGAATAATCATCCAAAAAGACGTATGCTGTTTTTGTTTTCCTGCTCTATCTATAAAGTGATCATTATGCAAAACTCCATTGTAACCTTGGAAAATTCAAATCTCACCTTGATTTCCCTTTGTTATGCAAATATCCTTATTTGAATGGAGTCAGTGTGCCAGCTAAGCTTTGACTTTCCTCAATCTTATCAGTCTTTTAAAACAATGTTTTCAAAATAGCACTACAAATAAAAATTAAAAAAAAGTGATTAAAGTAATTAAAATCCACAATTATGACCATTCAGAGTTGTGAGGTACCTTTACATACATTTGCAGAAACAAACTTTACTTTTGTGTGTGGGACCTCAGTTGTATTCAGCCTGTGACAGACATAATTTCTTCACTTGACCTCAGGTCAGTCAGACTGAACACAACACTCACATTGTGTGAGAAAACTGCAAACTTACTGAATTCATCCCACTCACTGGCTGTAAAAGAAGTCTTTCAAAGCTTTGTAACATTCTTTTACTGTTGTGTTCCCAAGACATTGGTTTACACCAGAACAACAATCAAAATGCTAGAACTTAAAAGGAAAGCAATTTTTGTTTCCTATTTCGCATGTTGTGATTATAGTGTATGTGATAGTCCCTCTTTTGCACCCACAGATAGATCAATTAGATTTGAAAGCGAAGGTGTTTAGGCACTGTAGTTTTTTTTTAATTCCCACAAATTTAAATTTTGTGCTGGGTGTACAAAGGGGTGCTCAGTGTTATTCTAACTATTCATTTTTGAAATGAACATTTAAGAATCATGAGGAGTTTTCCCGCTGTTCTCGAAACTCAGTGATCAGTGTGCAGTTTAGTCAAGCAAACCTCATTCAGTCACTCATTGTTTTTTTTGGGTTTTTTTTGCTGCCGCATATGTTCCCTTTTTTTAGGGGTGGCTGCCGTCTGTCCCAGCTCGGCTTGAGAGAAAAGCACAAGTAGATCAATTCAAAAATTAAGCACAATATTAGCCTGTAGAAAAGTGTATTTTCACACACTTGTTATAGAAAGCATGCAGTAATTGAAGAGGGCATAGCTAATTCAGTTTGATTCCCCAGACCCTGAAATTTATTCTGAACGTAAAATTAACTAGCACAGCAATCAAAACTTAATTTACTGTGTAAATGCCAAAAACAAATCAACTTACCCAATTCCACTCAACAGAGCAGCTCCAATGTGTCTCCTCACACTGCAAGGAATCAGCCGTAGCTCACTGGGAAATTTCTATATTTATTTGCAGCATCATTGAGTGTATTGCTTTCTATATGTTTTCATTGTAACAGTTTATAAATTGAAATAAGCAAATTGCATTTCAGTGGTTCAGCATAAGTACACATAATTATTTAATTGAAACAAGACGTAGTATAGTATAGTATAGTATAGTATAGTATAGTATAGTATAGTATAGTATAGTATAGTATAGTATAGTATAGTATAGTATAGTATAGTCACAAGACAGCTGTGAGTCTTTTTAGCAAGAAAGTGTCATCAGTTGTTAAGCATTTATGCACCATGACTGAAAGGGATGATAGACAATTGGATTCTCAAGTCAGAATACAAAATGAAGCTAAGAGACAATGAAAGTGAAATAAAAAAAAAAAAATATATATAGGTAACTGATCTACATAGACAGTTATCTTTTCACTATCTCACTATTTGGAGATCAAATCTTAATTTATCTTTCATTTATCTAATAGAATAAAGTACTATGTCTATGAAATAATCATGTTTATGTTACTCACTGCACGTTTACAGTTGAGGTGACAAGGTTCATGCCTCATAAACCAAAGCCTCTATACAGTATGTGCTGTTTATAACCCTCTAGTGTCAAATACAAAACACTGAAGATCAAGTGTGACCAAGTATAGGTATAATCTCTTTGCAAAAATGTGTTAAATAATAGATCATTTATTAAATGCCTGTGTTTCAGTGCAGCAGAGAGTAGCCAGAAAGAGTGCCACATTTCCTTTCAAATGCTGTACTTGATGTGATATATCATTATTTGATGTTTTGCAACAGGAGTAAACATCATACACAATGGCTCCAATCGATCCGACTCTAAATGAAATCAGTTCTAACAGCAAAAGGAATCGTGCTCCGAGGCTGTGTGCTGTACTGGAAACAAATGTCTGTAGCCATTTAGTGGTTTATTTGAACAGAATTAGAAGAGACCAACATTCAACAGGACTTCTACTCAGGGCCTGTGTAGGTGAACCACTCAGTATGTGTCCATGGTCAATGAATGTGTAAGTGGATAGTCAAGTCTTGGTTCTGACTCATTACAGAGTTTGTTTCAAGGGAATATGGCAAAGGTATAGTGGAGAGATAACCATACCATAATGTGTGGCTGAAATGGTACATCACAAATATTCATGCAACAGATGGAATATTGGTATTTCTTAGTAGTTATTAGTAGTATTAGGTGAGAGGGCAGAATTGTGATGTGTTAAATAAGCTTATCAGTCAAAACTCCTACCAATAAAAGACAACCTCTGCTGGCTGGGAGAAGAGGTGATTACAGAATGTACCTAAAAGAGTCATTTTCTATGGACCATCTGGGATTCACCCAAGAAGTATTTCATTTCCATTACTTTCAGAAGTGCTTCCACTTCTGCGTTGCTGATCAGAAGATTTATCCAGGCCCTAATTACAAGCCCACTGCTTTTAGCGCCTGGGAACTTTTATTCATTTGTGCCATATTTGAGGTTCTTTAAGTGCCTATTCATAATTTCTTCCGTCTCTTCTGGGACATAAAGTTTATTGACAGCCCTGTTTGGCCATCCGTCAAAGATCCAAAAAGCAGCTGTGCTCTGTATTTTCTAACTGTGAATTATCAAGAGATTGGTCGCAGTGATCAGAGCAGAAGTATGTTCAGACCTTCTGTATAGTCTGTATAAGTATGAACTGTTATCTTGAGACTGACAGTGTTGTCTTTTGTTTTTAATCATACTCTTTTTGCACCAAACTCTCTCTTCCTTTGAACGCTGGAAGCTTCAGCTCAAGTGGGAACAGAGCCCAATATCAAAAGTGCAATTATTATGGCTCAGCACAAGTGTCATGACCAAGAGTGTACGTAGACGAAAAGATGACGAAAGACAAAATTCTTTAAACAATCCAGTCTCCCCAGTTACAAACTCAGTACAGTATGTAATGTGTGTGTGCGTTTCATTTTGAGATCCAAGATATTACATTACAAATTTTAATTCATGTCACATTAAGCACCGACTACACGTTACAGCCAAATGAAAGACAGAAACATAGCAGGACCACAAAAGGTTTGATGCAAAATGCCTGAAGAAGCCTCCTGTGGTTATTTCTCAGCATGCCCTGCTGGATGTTATTTGGCAGCAAATATAGAAAATGATTGTTTAAGATGATGGCTAAAGCCAGGGGGCACAGAAAAAAGACGCACAGAAAAGTTGGGTGTGAAACAGATTGATGGACATGGGATAAGAGAGAATGATCACTGACTGTGAGGCTGCAGGGGGAAGAAATGCAGAAGAAAAGTGTTGTGCTGCGGAAGAAAGACAGACAGTGGAGCAGAGGGTAAAGCAAGCAACAATAGCCATGTTTTCTTTGAGTTTAAATCAAGTGTTTTTTTATGGAAAGAAGTATTATTGTGAGTGATGGAGTTGGTACCTAAATAATCATATTGTTAAACTTGATCATCTTATAAATATGATTAATAAGGTTTTACCACTCTAATGGAAATAACATTTGGTAAGTCTAAATTACCACGATGGAAACTAGCTTTTATACAACATTGTTATATTGTTAAAGTTGTTTATTAAACCTTGAACTCAGCCGTCAACTGTGTGATTAGTAGTGTTGAAATCATAATTGTCACAGTAAGGACAAGGTAATGACAGCATATATTTCGGGACTGTTTGGGCACTGACTCGTCACTATGTGTTCATCAGACACTGTAAGGCAAGCCAAATAAAAAAGGGCTAATCTTATTACATCTGTCGCACATACATCACATAAAAAAATCCCAAATTCTGTCTGTGCTAAGGGGATTACAGCTCCTCTACTTACAAGTCATCCTTTCTAATTTTAGGATTTCTGAAAAGACTTCATCCACATTTTACAAACTGAGCTTGAAAGATAATTGAGTGGTAGCAGTACAAAAATCATGGTAAAAGGGAATCGATAAGTAACAACTATTTGATTTGATTGATTCATTTTATTTACAAATTGTAATGACTGTTCAATGTAATGGGTCAACCAGTGCAATCAGGAGTTAACATGATTGCATTAAACATTTCATCTCATAATCAGTGAAAGACATGAACCTGTCTGTGTACAGAGGATGTAGACGCGAATAAAAATGACTGTGACCAGCAGGAGGCAGCAGACACACAGTAGATTTAAAAATTGGTTTTGGCTGGCCTGTTTTAGTAAGATATTATTTCAACAGTTATTCCTTGACGACAGAACATTTGAATTTCTGTTTGAATTGTGATTGACATATTGGATATGTCATTATGTTGACATATCTACGTGTAACACATTAAAACTGACCTATTTGTATTTAGGTTTCATATGGCATTTCATTTCAATTTCAGTTTTTTGTTTTTTAATTAAATATGGAATGACATGCAGACTCCACTCTGAGTAAGGCATGAGGCTGTCAAAAGCATGATGTATGACTGCTAATAATAGTTTACTAATGTATTAATGAATCTCAAACACTTGAAAAACAGATGTATTATGTAGTATAGGGCATACACGGTATGTGCAGTCTAAAAAGCAGTACTTAACAATTCATTTCTTTTCCTATAGCACAGAAATTCTACAATAGGATTGTACAATAGATTCTGAGAGGCTTGATAATCAAAGGCATAATATGATTATTGAGTTCAATGAAGTATTCTTAAGTTGAGTTTGTGATGTCATGGCTGCAACAACAATAACACTGCTGCTCAATAAACTCTGAAAAAGCTCTCTTTTTCAGAGTTTATTGAGCAGCAGTGTTAGTGGTGTTCATTTAGATTGACTGATAATGTTTATTTGCCAAGGCTTTAGTGCTACAAAAGAAAAGACAATGACACAGGAGGTCTTAATGGCCATGCACAGAGGAAGTGTGTTAGTGTTTATCGAGTGGGCAGTTGACCAAACAAGGGCTGTGCTTTTTAAAAAAAAAAAAAAAGAACTAAGCTTTTAGCATTTTGCTATTATTTTATTATTTATTTTTCTTATTATTTATGTACAATCATATGAGGCACAGCTGATAAGAATATTTCACCAAAGGCATAACATCCAACTTATTATGCTGCTCGCTTCATTGAACAATTAACCAATCTGACACAAAGAGCTAATGAACATACTTAGCTCCCTCACTTTGCTGCTGCAGTGTTTGTGTGCCTGTAATTGGCTATCATGTCTGCCTTTTTTCCCCTTTTTCTCTATAATGATCAGCTGTGTAAATAGAGTCTGTCACCTCCACACATAAATACACACACTCTCTCCAGAGTCTTGTGGCACCACCACAACATTAGAGCAGATATGATCACTCTGCTCAGAGCAGCAGCCTGGGCCTTCTCAGCTCCCGGGTGGAAACCTCACACAGAAGATAAACAAAACCAAGGTCCAGACACTATCTCCTGCCCTGGCTATTTCTAAAGAGTCCACAGTTACATCTCTGCAAACAAAGCCGTGTCTGGACAGCTAATCTAATAATGTATTCGACAGGGACATAGACTCAGTGGATTTTTCCAGGTGGGCTGTCATAGAATGAAATTCTAGGATAGTTCTGCACACAGATTTCCCTTAGGCAAAAGTCTCCATTCCTCAACTGCTGGCCTGGACAAGGAGGACACTGTCAGAGTCTTTGGACAGTTTCTGATACGAGAGACTATTAGAAAGGGAGAGAAGACATCATTCACTGCAGGAGGAATTATGTCGAAGGAGGCAATACAAAACACCTTATTTTACCAACATTGTGATTGGGCTGAGACATAATTGTCTTATTTCACACTCAATGGATGTTTGCAACAGCTAAACACAAGGCTGTATGTTAATGTGGATAAGAGCGGGAGCACTGCTGCATGCCTGGTGTCTTACTGCTGATATTAGGAAATACTTTTTTTTAATGAAACATAGGATTATGCCACCTCTCACCATGTCACCAAAAGCCAAGGCAAGATGCCATTCCAATGAACAGTAATATATTCATGTACATCTCCTTCTGCCCCTTCCTAAGACACTGTGTTTAATTCTAGTTTTCTGGCAATTCACAAAAGGGAACTGTAACTCCCATCATGCAACTCCCACATGTTGGAACATTGCCGTTGTGTGCCATCATGCAAGCAGAGGGCCACTTTAATTATGCACCTCTTTCCATCCAATTCCCTAGCCCCCCAAGTGTAAATACCTTTGTGTAATTTACCCTGAAGTTCCTATTCACTGATTAGCCATAATCCTCCCCAAACGTCACCTTTACGAAACCAACTTCTGCTGCAGGTCTTACTCTATGGATTCCCTGTCGGCAAGCTATGGGGAGATCGAACTCTAATTAAGATTGTTAATGAAGATTTAATTTTCCACTTCAAATGAGCCAGTGAACTCTGAGAACATCCCGAGTGAGACGCATGAGTAACAGAGGATGGAGAAGAACAGGAGACTGATGGGCCAATGTAAAACTTCAGGAAAAGGACTAAGTAGCAATATTAGCTACTTAGTTTGGTTGTGACATGTGATCTTACTGATCAAAAAGTGAAGTTGTCGGTCCGGAGTTTGTGGAGTCATTGAGTTATTACCTCATTTTGGTCATATGTGTGTGTCAAGTGTCAAGCATGGCAGTCACAAGGCAGACGTGGTTACAGTGTCTGTAGCTACTCAGGCTTACAGCTTAATGTGACTTTCAGAAAGCAACCAAAGAACGCGATGTAGAAGTTTCTGATCACTGTAGAATCATCTTTCAATTTAGTAAATATCAATCTAAAGCTTTGTAAAGATGTTTAGAAAGACAGTAACACTGAGTTGCCTCCGAGCCCATATTTGAGAAGGTGACTGCTGATTGCCCTGTAATTCATCTCAACCTGTTAATTAAGCAATGTTTTACAAAGGGACCTACATAAATGTGAAAAATTATCAGCTAGTGTTATTTTGTGTTTTGTTTTCATTGGGAAACAATAGAAACCAGGTGAAGCCAAACTGGAGCGGTGTGTTATCTCAAATGAAGCATGTCTTGTTCTTGTGAACAGTTATATTCAAAGAAGAAAGCTTGCTTAATTATGTATATTTATGAATGAACTTAAACAGCAAGCATTTATTAGCAACAGCTTTTTAAAATTTTACATATAGTTGACATCTTATCCTTATCCTTCTAGGCCTAATACCTTGCAGTTGTGAACTTGTGAACTGCATTGTATTAAACACAAACACATGAAGTAGCTTAAATTATCCCTTTTCCACAATTCTGCGAGAGAGAGAGTGAGTGCATATGGCTGTCAGACTGCAGGAAGTTGTCACTTTTACAAAGTTATGTTTGCTAGACTTCTATGCTTGTTGAAATTCCTGTCATTCTCTTCAACTTTTTATTTGCTTAAAAGTGCCCTTTTAGAACCTATATGTACTTGAAATGCAAAGTTGCTCAGAGTGTACAAACTGCACACACAAACACACGCACTCTAGAACCCGTGCTGTGTGGAATAGCCAGAGGGATTCTGAGTGTCAGTAAGGTTCAAACAGAATGAGGAATCTCAATGTGGTTAAATTTTATGCACATACACACCCGACACACCAACTGGCATGTCCTGTGATGCAATCCTGCAGCACATTAACCCAGCAGCTCTCAAGCACACTGCCTGTTCGTCATTCCCAGGTGAATGTTGATAACAGTGCCCGCTTTATCTCCAGCTTCACTATTATACTATGATCAATTATGCATGCTGTAATTATTGACAGTGCTATGACACTGCATCTCACCTAGACTGCTGCATTGCAGTGTTGATGCTTAAGGCTGGCTCTTAATATGTGCTATTGATAGCAATGTTTGGTTGTTGATATAGTTTATCTGTTGTGGGTTTAAGGAAGTCACATAAAGCTCAGTTTTGCCTGTCTTTAGAAATGTGAGAGGAAAGCTGCCTGGCCTCATGACTCTAATAATTATGGCAGTGCACGGAGATGGCTTTTTTCTTGAGCACTGCAGATCCCGCTGTAACCCAATCACAAATACAGTTCGGTGTAATGCAAAAGACGTGGATATTAACTGCTAATATCCTTCTCCCAACCCTCCCTTCTCCCGTGACTTGAGGCGAGTATTATCATTGTAATCAAGCCGAGACCCGGCTAACACGATCATTCTCTAAACCATCATGTAGAAATAATCCCCTCCTTCATATTTGATTATTGTAATAAATCTTTTTAACCAGCTATTCAGTCACACGGCAATGGCGAACATCTCCCCAATTCATCATAGCGCTAGGACGGACACCACTGAGCAGGCGAGGACTCCAAGGATTAGAAAAGAGGCCTCATAATATATGGCAGCAGCTGTCGCATCTACTCTGTTTGCTGCCATTCTGGAGTTCAAAATGTCCTTTTCTCTATTATTTTTTTTCCCAGAGAGCAAACAGAGAACTCTCTCCCTTTGTCTGAAAGCGTGATTGCTCTGCAAACTGCTACGTCTGTCCTCTATTACTGACCTCACATCCCCCATCGGGCTGGATCAGACCAGACAAGGTGTTCCTTCATCTTGCACAAACACACACATACAAACAGACTGTCTGGAAGTTTCAAGGGGGCAATTTGACAAGGCACACCCACCTACTCACAACAAGGTACATACGCATTTGTATGCACCGCACAGCACATCTCTCAATTGCTTTCTGTCGCTGTCTCGCTCACTCCCAAACATGTATAAAAAATGCAGCTGAAGCCTGATTATCCAGAAATTTGGGAGACTGCAGAACAGAATGAAACCGAGTCATCTTTTTGAAATAGATGCTTTTTTTATTCAAATTTACAAAAAGAAAAGGTACAACAGAAATAAATACACTGTTTTCAGCACGCCATTGTGGAGTTGTATCAACATTGTGCAGAAGCAATGAGGTCCTCAGGGGGTGCAAAATCAATGGGCAAAGGCTGGTTTGGGGGTCACTATTTGGGGGTCAGTTAAGGCCAAATGTCAGTACCCCAACTTCATGCTGTCAGGTGTGGATAAGAGCAGTCAAATTAATGCTAAAGTACAAAGAATAATCAAAGGAAATGTGAACAAAGTCATTTAAATTGACCATTTGTGTCAGCCTTAGTCACAACTTTTTTAACTCAATTTTGAAACTTTTGACGACTACAAATCATTGATTGTTGATTTCTTTACCGTGATTTGTGGAGCAGAGTCATGTGACAGAGGCAACCACAGGAGCCAATTCCTAGAGCGAGTCTCTAAGTCAAAATCTCTCAGAAATTAAAGGTGAAGACAAATAGATGGTAGAAATTAGTAAAAAATTATAAACATCAGGAAAGTAAATAAAAGTAATCAACCAATAGCATTGGAACTACACTTAATTAAAAATAGAAAGTAATTGAGGAAATATATTTTTAGAGGTAGAATATGTTGTAACTAAAATGAAGTAAACAGACTAAATGCAACTATTTATACCGACCAATGACAACAGCTTGGATATGCTAAGATACTCTGAAAGGTGGTTTTAATATCCTCCATGTACAAGGGATTTTGTCTTACAGAGCATTTGAAAAATGGCCTGACAAAATCATTTTCATCTGTCACCTTGAGTTGGTGCATCTACGCGAGCCTGAAGGAGGAGTAAGGGAGTGCTGTGGGGAATGCAGACTTTTATTCTATTTAAAACAACTGATTCAACTAATCACGCATTTGATTGAACCAATTTTCCAGGCTCCGGAGGTGGAATAATCAGCTGTGTTGAGTGGTTCAGTCAGTGCACTACTCCAGAACTCTGAAATAAGAGAAATCAGTAAATCCTCAGTTGGATTTTGACCAATCAGCCAACGGAGCACTGAGCTGAAACACCTGGGGCCAATCAAGACTAGAATAAACCATCAAATATAAGGGTCACTTGGTCACATGTCACGCTATTTGTTTTTTTTGTTATTGGTTGCCTTATAACAGGTTAAGCTGGATGATTATTTTAGTTTTATGTGAGCTGAGAGAGACTTGGAAAGTTGGCACAATGGACAAACGTAGAGAATATTAGTTAGCATAATATTGATTCTCAAGTGAAACTTGGCAGAGAGTGCTCCTTATGGACAATGTAGGTTTTATTTTTACACTACATAACCGTTGTATTATTTCAATTGATGACTGGATATTAGCCAGCAAAAATAAAGAAGTAAACTTTGCATAAACTGCTGATCCAAAGAAGTATTTATATAGAATAAATATATTATAAATTAATTAATTAATTAAAAGGGGGCTTTTCAAATGTAAAATAATACGGTAAAATATGCACAGATGTATTTAAATGTGTTTAAAAGTTATTGTTTTGTTCTAAGCTTTTGTTGCTGTGTATTGTAAGTACTGTTGTGCAATGCAAATACTGTCTGTTGTGATTTTCTTTCTGCAGGTTTTTAGCTTATTCCAGGTGAGGTCAATTTAACATGAGGTCAATCTCATTCCAGCCAGAACCCATGAGGTTGTGCACCCCCCACTCATCTCCAGTTGTTGTGCAGTATTTGTACATTGGTCCTAATCCCATCCAGCCAGCGCTGTATGGGACAGTGGCTCAGGTAAGAGGTGAGTATGGGTCAGCCCGGTGTCCTGATTGATTAACTATGTGTTAACATTAGCAGACCATGACAACAAGATTATGTCGCGGGACCAAACAAGCAAAGCTGGCGGCTCATATAGGTGGCTTTATGGTGAATCACTGATAAACTATGACATTTCTGCAACTGCACTCTGAAGATGCAGACATTCGGTTAGAGTATGTGTCAGAAGAAGAAAAAAACCTTTTATTTGACAAATTGGGTGTTGCACCATTTTATTATGGTATGGGCAGAATGCACCATTATTGTCACAGAGGTGCACTGCAATCCCCAAAACTGATACTGCACAATTTTTTGAAATTCCTTCTTGGGCAGTATTACATTAATGACAGAACCAATCAAATCCAGGAGCCTTTTATCCCAGTTTACAAAAAATAACTATATTCTATGTAAAATATTGTTTTGAGTTGCAGCCTTATTACAGGAATTTCTCCTCACTCCATTGGATTTTCATCAAATTGGTTCCTTGCTAGGACCGGCTTGCTCTGAGGCTTCCTGCAACTAATATTGTGCACAGGAAACTTTTGCTAGAGGCCACATGTATAATTGAAACCTTAGCCTGTCCATCTAAAACGAGAGCTATAGTGGAAACAAGCCACAACATGTTCAACTTTGTAAACAGATCCAGTAGTCTTGCACTTTATCAATTTCTAATCTACAGTACAAACACACAGTGCTCCATTTTGGCAATTTTTTTTTACACTCATTTATGTGTTAGCAATAATATGCAGTGATATTTACACCTTTTTATTTGTACATACAGTCAAATATGTTAACTCTTTTGTATAATTGACATCTTATAAAACAACTTTGACATAATTCTCTTTATCTAGTATTGAACATCACACAGTAGAAAAGTGCTTTCTGACTGAAAACTCATCAGCTCATTCGCATTCTGACCATAAACATCTTTAATGTATGAACATTTTTGGGCAGACTTGATTGCCGTAGCTTCTTTTTTTACTGTTTAACTGCATGCTGTGAGTCTGTAGGGCGGAGGACTATTATAAAAAATAGGAGACATCCTTAATAAAAAACATTTATAGTTCAATAAAAGTGTTGTTATACTCCATAACATAAAAGGAATACTCAGCTTTTATGTATTTTACTGTTGTACAATCAAGGCCAGTTCTTTTGTGTCTCTTTGTAAACACATACAAAAACCCAGGGGATGGTGGGAGTGAGGTGAGGCGGTGGATAGAGAGGGATCATATCCTTAAATCATTTAAATTTTTCACAATGTGTTTTTTCCTTGTGGGCTAAAAGGAGAGGAGAATCCTTTGCAGTATTTAAATGATTCATCATTTTCATTTGGAATGAAGTAGTGAGCTGAATAATTCACTTTTCCAGTGCGGCAGATGGAATAAAAAGTAACAGTTTCTGTACAATCGTCTCGCTTTCCTCAACCACTTCTCTCACAACATACCCACCCCTCTATATACGCCCATAGATGTTTTATTCTCCTGGTGTTTTCCTTGTCATCTCGTGCCATGTTTAATGTTTACTCTAATTTTTTTTACTCAAAACTATTGTTCCATCTTAGATATAATCACTCTTTATAAAGTGGTACAGATGTTTCCCTCTTGCACATATAATAGATGGCTGTGTTCTTCATACATCTATACAGGGATGCATTCAGAAACAATGCAAAATGTCTCTCTTCTTGTTTCCCGCTGTTACTCATTCCTATACGTGAGAGTTGAATTAAATCGAGTCTTGTGATGTTTGGGTTGTTTTTCTTTGTCCGAAGCGTTTAACAAATTGTCACTGCCCCGAGCAGAAGCAGCCTCTGCATTGTCTCAGTATCTGTGCTCAACCATATCAGCGTTTCAACACTTATTGCTTTAAATTACATCAATCACTCCCTCCCCTGCCCTCACATTCTCCATCCTCCCTAGGCTCATTTTTCTCTGTCTCTTTTTATTACTTTGCCTCTTCATCTTTCTCTCCTTTAACTTCTACTCGCATTATTCTAGTTCTGCCTGCCTTTTCATCATCCTCCTGTTCCCTCCTTTTTCTCTTACCCCCTTTGCCCCCATTTGTTTCATTTGTATCAGTCTTTCTCTTCTTCTCCACCCTCATTCTTCTCCGATTCCTCTTTTGCATTTTCCACTACTTTTTCCTTCTCATCTTTCTCCTTTTCTCTTTCCTTAAAAAGTTGGGCTAGTTTCTCAAACTGCGGACCCCAGTCTTCCAGCCCGGCCCCCCAGTCGTCCTTATCCCCATCCTTGTCCCCTTCACTCTCCAGTGAGCTCAAAGATCCAGCTCGGGATCCGGTGCCCTCCAAGCCATACACTTGCACCGAATCGTATGGCGGCTGAGAAGGGTCAAAAGTGACCTGGGCAAGACGCAGGCGAAGAAATTCCCCCACTCGCAATGCTAAAGATGGACCTCCTCGCACAGCTTCTATTCCTGGAGGAGCCCAGCCAGCGCCAATGACTCCAGGATATGCCCCTCGAGGCTGGAAGGGCAAGAGCTGGGGGGTCATATCCCTCCTCCCAACAACGTAGCCCCCAATTCCAACACGATCACGCCAGTCACCAATAAAGCCCTCTGGGAATCCAGTTGGAGTCCCGCTCAGAGAAATCCCTCCATTTTCTCTGTCTGGTCGTCCCACTACAAAGTTGCTCCCCATTTCAAGTCCGCCCCTCCCCAGGGTCCCAGGATAGTCCCTTTGTGGTTGACCTTCTGTAGTGGTACTTCCATTACCTCCTGCTGCTGTTTCCGACTCGGCCTGAATGGACCCGGAGCGTTTAGGCGACAGCCCGGCTCGTGAGGTCCTGCGTCCTGTCATGGGCAACGTCGCTGAGTCGCACACCCACCCGCCCGCTGCACTGTGGCCCCCCTGACCCATCATGGAACCGGACCGGGTCATGACCAAGTTGTGCTCCCGGGGAAGGGTCTCGGACTGCACCTGCAGGGAATGTAGGTGAGCACGAGTGGTTTCAGTTTGGGACTGGGGAAGGGTCTGGGACTGTTAGATTTGGAAACAAAAAGTAATGAAAGCCATTGTGGTTCATTTCATGATAATCAGTGGAGGTAAAAGAGGAAGACAAAGATGTGGTAATAAAAATGAGACAAGGGACAGAGAGTGAAAGAGAAGCACATGGAAGAGTTTGATATTAATTCAAGACTAGAATGAGCTAACACTACACTGTGAGGAGGAAATGGACAGGAAGTGATTGAAAGATAAAATGTGTAAAAATTAAATAATGGAAGAGAAAGGAGCCTATCTATGAATTAATAAATAAAGCACAACAGAGAAAAATGATATTGGACAGCAGGATATAAATATACTGATATATCCCAATAATCATCTTTCCTCTGTATTGTACTAAAAATAAAATAAATATTACAGCGCTTCATCTACCACAACAACTATCACAGAATTAATTAGAATTTATATAATTCATTTGATACATACTGTTTTGCCTATTAAATTGAAATATTATATAATTCATTCAAATTTAATGCTTTCCATGAGCCATATATCATTAATCGAGCATTTGATTCAATATTAATCCATTCTCAGCATCTTTCCCCAGGCATTAGGGCTGTTATCCATCCATCATACATACACCCACACACCATTCACATATGCATTAAACTGCGACACACTAAATACACAAGTGAGGATTGTTTGCACAGGTGCATCATTACATCTTCCTAAGCAGCTATGTGGATGGTACAGTGTCTAATATAAAGAAGTAGCATAAAACAAACACAAGACAAAAAAAACAAACAAACAAAAAAAAACCCTACTGCTCCCATGTGTTTTTTCAAACCATTAAAGCAGTAGTTTGATCCATTCCACATGTGTCGCACTTCAGTCACTGATAGCATTAGGAAGCTAACCATTTCACACAAAAACGATAAAAACGATAAAATCTTTGCGTAATTGCTGCTGAAATGCTGATATTGGAGGCCAGGACATTTGCTGTCAGCCTTTTAATTGGTTAAGCTTTATGACACTTAACTAAGGGCAGAAACCTGGATTGTGTGGGCTGATATGGCTCACAAATCTGTTCAGGTGCATGTAGCTGCACTCTGGACATAATGACCTTTCTCTATAAAAATTTCATGCTTGTACTTTTTGTGTGGAAGCTGTTGAAAATCTTACCCAGTCCACATCTTGACTGTGGTTTAGTTTGTCATCACTGCTGGCCTCTGTGCAGTTGCTGGCTGTTCCCGTGCCCCCTCCTCTCTCGTGGCTGTCGTTGGTCCTTGGCGTTCCTCCGTCAGACGTGCTCACCCTGCTCTGGGGCGCCGTCCCATCTCTACTGCCTGTTCGGCTTCCAATGCTTAGGTCTGTTGGGGCAATGTACAAGGCCCCAGACTCCATGGGACCAACCATGGCTCCTTGGTTCTGGATGACCAGGGAGTGGTCTGGGTGACCCCCAGGGAAGCGGTAGCCCAGCTCTGCCAGGCCTGGCTCGAATGGCCCGGCTGGAGTGCGGCGGAGAACTGGGAGTGTGGCGCTGCTGTAGCAGAAGCGGCCATAGAGGGGGCCACTGGGGCCAGAGTAGTTATGTTCCACTCCCTGGTTCTGAGCCCAGCTGTAGGTGCGACCTTTGTCTTGGCCTCGATGGGTGTAACGTCTGAAAGATATCATCATTATATAAATGTAATTTTGATGTCTTAAAACTTTTAAATGAATTCCGATTTAAAGTTGTTTAATTCTGTAAAGCTATAGCTCAGATGAGAATGGCGCAGTCGTACTAAGTTATATTGTGTCATATCTAGAAATTATTTACCAGGACTATATAAGTGAATTAGATGTAAAGAAATTAGCACTGACTGACGTGAAAATCTGTCACACTACCATGAAAAGTGTATTAATTAGAATTAAAACCTGCATAAGGTTGGGAAAGATACTACTTATTGCAAAAACATTGCAAAGAATTGCATTAGAAGTTCTGATGTGTTGTTGTGTCCACCTCCACAAATAGCGGAAAGAAATTTTCAATAAACTAAAGCAGCCTTTGTATTTTCTTATATGGCTCGCATGAATCCATTGGAACTAATTATTAGTCCAAAGGCAATAACACAGTTTCACAAGAACATCAAAGTGGGTGAAAACAACACAATATTCTTGTGGAGCATAAACGCACCATACCAAAATAAACACAACAAAGTAGTTGGTGGTTATCACCAGGAAGATTCTGGATAATAAACTTAAATAACTGTGTGTACCTTCCCTTTTTTGTTTTTCAAAGACATATATTGCTTATGGTTTAATTAGATTTACACAATTCTCCCAAATCTACACTGAAGTGATCAACGTAGCTTTTATTCATGTTTCTGCTGTAACAGTAATACAATGAATAATATTTTTCCAATAAACTAAAAAAAACTTCCTACATATAGAAGATGACACCTTATGGCTCTTGCATCTTGGATTAGAAATATACAAACTCTTGTATCTTTTATGCATTTTTCTCCCAACGTTTGAGTAGTTTACAGGTATCACAGGCACTCTAACTACACAAAGGATGTATTGCTTCTGGGGATTTATTGAGCTTACACCTAATTTACATTTTTCACATTTCAAATGGGTGCTTCTTGTTTGAGTCATAGTAAAACATTTAATTTGCTTTAAGGGCAGAATGAATTGCTCTACTCACATATTCCTGCTATCCAAGGTGCGATAGCCATGTGTGCGTGAGCTGTGAGGAGCGCTCTGGAGGGCAGCAATGTCGAAGGCAGCGGTGTCGGCCTCACCACCTCCCTCGTCATCGTACGTTATGATGTTCTCTCGCACATCGTCCTCCTCAAGTGGAGACAGGGAGTCGCGCTTCTGACGACGCAGTGATAATGACAGGGCGCTCACGGCTGTGGATGGATGGCAGAAGGGGGAAAAAACAGGACATTGAGGCATAGAAGGGAAATTGGAAAAAAGAATGATGAACAAGGGAGAAGGGGCACAAGTCACAGGGGAAATAAGGAGAAGGAAGGGAGTTTGGAAGAGTGTGGAGGCGAGTGAGCAAGAGAAGAAAATTCAGGCAGACAAAGGGGTAAGACAAAACGAATACAGAGGCCTTGGGTGAGAGGGTTGGTATATCATATCAGCAGGCTGCATGCCTCCATTCTGTAATTGACTTTGAGCTCCAGCCAGGCAAATGGACGTTTTATTCTCATATGACTCTGTGACTTTTTCCTTTTCCCAAAGCAGAGAGCATTTGACCCTTGGCTGGAGGAGACTAACCCAGCTCTTTGACTAACTGCCTTTGCTATAATACACCTGAAATATGGATCAGTAGAAATATTGGAGTGTCTAATTTTAACATTTATTAACATTGACTTTGACTAATACTTGAATTTCTCGCCGTACCAGTCTGAAATGACTAATGGATTGCATACTACCTGATGCATCCTGGGACTGATTGATGGATTGATTGAGCCATTTATTTTTATCTGTTTTTTGCAGATACTGTTTACTCATCCATTTGACCAATCAGATCTAATCTGGGCCACGGCTGATTGTCATTAGGAAGGCCTAAGTTTGTCTTAAATTATATGATAATTTGTTGATGCAAACCCACAAAGAAAGGGGGGCTTTAAAGTTGTGTTCAGTCACAGATAATGCCCTTGTGACTTGGAGAACTAATTTTGAAACTCCACCAGAAGTCACTCGGCATGATCACCTTCACGCCATGTTGCGCTTCTTCCTTGATTGAACTAGTCTCCTCTGGAATGATAATGCCCCTATCAACGAGGCATGAGTAGTGATCCAACAGACTGAATAGAAATGACAATGATGCTGGCCATGTGCCAAAGCCTTCTCAGCACCTACACATTATCCAATTGAGCATTTGAGAATTTCTGCGAAGGTAGCGCTGACATTTTATTATGCTGGTATCTAAAAACCATGGGGCCCGAACAATCATTTGGGATTGTTATTTTAGCTGTGATTAGCTCTGACCTTGCCAGAGGAGATAACTGGACCACAATAGTGAAGAAAAGTCAACCCCACTGCAGTGCTGTGACTAAGAGAAATATTTACGCTGCTGCCTCCTTTATTTCCATATGCAGATGAAGCATCGAGGGATGCATCCAAGTGTAAACAGCCCTAAACACTATTTGCACATCTTTTTATTTGTAGATTAGTGTTAACTCCTAAATCTCAGTGGTTCAGCTGTGCTGTAAACTATTATATACTCAATTCTATGGCAAAATTCAATGTGCTAGACAAATATGCTGTAATATATATGAAAGAAAAAAACACATATGGCACGTTTGTTTCTTTCTGAGAGATTATCCCTAAGATGTAAGCAGCTTGAGCTCAGTTAAAGGGAGGTTAAACTCATGCACTGCACACTGTGAGTATATTTCTAGCTTTTATTAGCAAAAAGCCTTTTCAACTTCTTTACCTTCTTACTGTTTTTTGCTGCTTACAAACCAACTTCACCCCAGCTCCTACTTTTATTGCATTTCTTATATGAATTCATCATCAGGATCAAAGACCACTGATCAGTATCAGAAATGTAGGCCAATCATACAGAATTTAGTTTCTTCCTATGATATATCAGGTGTACGTTCATAGCATCTCCAGCTCTCTTTGCAACATATGTGATGAGTTGTCCTCCTTTTCCAAACCACATGTTTGTCATACTGTAGACCCTATTTCTAGTTGCCATAAGTGTGTTATTTAGAGATCCACAGAAGACATAGTGAACCTCTGGAGCAGAAAAAAACTGCATGTTGTCTGTTTAAAACTACTGAATATGTTTATTTAGTTTATTGAATAAATTGTATTTAATACCAAGTAGTGTGGCGACACAGGCCAGGATGGCCAGCAGGGCGGCAGTGCTGAGCCCTGGAGATGGCAGCGTGGACTGCTGAGGCAGACAGACCGCTTCCCTTTCCCACTCGCCCTCCGTCTGTTTGTCTTTGTCCCCGGCCCTCGCGCCTCCTCTCAGGCAGGGACAGATAGACACAGTGACTGTCCCGGTGCTGGTGAGGCCTGACGTCCCGTCCCGCAGGACTAGCGGCACATACAGAGTCAGGGTGGAGGACGCTGAACGGGACAGTGGCTGCAGCTGGGACACCAACACCAGGCTGGCGGTGGGACCTAGAGAGCACAGTCAGACAAAAGATACAACAGATAAATACGAAAAATCAGCAGCATTTAAACTGACTACAGCTAATAAGAGAGAACATAGTATTGATTTATTCAACCAAGAGAGACAAAAGATTCAGCTTTCTTAATTATTTCCACATTTTTTTCTCCACACCCCACATTTGAGAACTTTGCTGACCACTGAGTCAATAATGTGTCACACCAGAATGAATGAATTAAAATGAGAGCTAAAAAGATGAGCCTACTGTACACTGTCTCAGTTAAGACTAATCGGATTCTCTGTTACAGACAAAGATTTGTGACTCCTAAGAGGCTATGAAACTTTTGAATTAGAAAAAAAACGTTATGTAGCAGTTTAAGTGCAGTATGAGACTTATTGACCAGCAAGCTTTGAAGTGGTTTCAGTTTCAGGAGGCTAAGCTGAGCCACAAAGTGCATGTTTTAATGGAATACTTTTCAAAAAATAGCTTGCACACTTCCAGATCTGACTTGCACCATTTTACGCCGTCTCCATCTGCATAACAAGAAACCTCTTTGGTGGGAAGTCTGGTACAGTGACGGTCTGAAGGCTACAATGCTGCAGATAAGAGGTTGCACTTGAAATTTATGGAGAAATGTAATCAACATAAATGGCCCCGAGATGTCATTAAAACTCAATTATCAAAATAATCTTCTGTGATCCATATCAGGGCTTCAATTATCAGAGCTGTTGGTAGTGAATGAGAACTGTGCAGATTCTTCCTCTCTGTGTTCTGGCTTCTGATGGCACATCAAAGAAACCTTTGATTTCACATGTCACTAACTTTGCTCTGTGCGCAGCCAAACCTGATTCATGGGGTTTGCCCGTTTTGGCGCGTTTGACTCTGTAATGTCAAATAGAGTAATTTGCTCCAATTATAGGCAATATGGGTGATTATCATTTGGGTTGTTAATTGAGGTTTAGTTGAGACTGCACTGGGAATGCAGTCATGCAACAGAATTATTTAACAAGCATGTCATTACAGCATCACCTAGTTGTTAATTGCTTTATTTAGTAGTGAATTAACATTTTTCCATCTCCCTGCACAAGTACACACAATGAAATCAAGCTCTAACAAAGAACCTAACCTTGTTAGCCAACAAACATCTAAGTACTTCTTATATATTGTCTGTTTGTCATCTCCACGTCTGTCTGTCAAAGTGTATAACTTCTTTTTCCTTTAAATAAGTGATTGACCGTTTGACAGTAGTTTCATTCAAAAGCCCTGGCTGTTTTTGAAGTACTTTTTCCTTTATTGCAGATTCTGGATTCTGATTGTACACCATAGAGCCTCACTGAATCCTGTGTGGTACAAGCAGTTGAGCTAAAACTGGGGAATAACTTAACTACTGGAGCGCCCCGGGCACTTGTGATTGTTAACAGATAACTAGACAAACAGTTAGCAACTGTCATAAACAGAACAATACTGAACTATTTAGTAGTTGTGTTCTTAGCTGTCTTTTTTAAATGGGCTGTATGTGAAAAATGCGTAGGATTTTACTGTTGCAGTATTGCTGTTCAATAACTGATGTAAATGATGGCACAGCAGAAATGAGACTTTTAGGAATAAAGCCATGGTGTAACAGGTTTTTATTATTTGTGGTGTGCAACTGAGCCTTGATGCCATATCTGGGCAAGTAAACAAACATATGTAGATGCAGTTTGGGTTTTATATTATGTAGTTATTGAACCATAGTACAATCATTATTCAAAACTTTAGAAAATGTGCCTCTTATAAACTCTAACTCTGTGGTATTCTGGGTTATGGTTAGATCAGATGTATGTTTTGATCAGCAGCCGATGCATGCAGGTGATTCCATTTTATTTGTGAGCCAATTATTTTTAATAGGAAACAATGAGACCTGAGAAACATAATACTTGTTATTTCTTATTGTACGTCAAATGTTCGCAGCAAGTGCAAAAGTAACAAGCAAACAATAACCCTTCACTTTTATGAGAACTAATCAGTAGTGCACAACCAAACTCCTCTCTACTTACAGTTCTATATTTGAACACAAAAGGTAGCATGCATTGAGAAAAACAGTAAAAAGTAAGTGTAACTAATATGTTGCAGTAGTTTTGTCATCAAAAAGTCTTTGTTGGCAACTCTAGAAATTGTGGTAGTGGGCACAAGATGGATGTTGAGAATCTGGAGAGAGCAAACAATAAAGACCAACAAAAGAGAAGAGGATAATGGAGCAAAACAATGGGGACACTAGAGTTGGGAGATGGATGGTAAGGACCACAGGCTGAGACAGAGAAAAGTAACAGAAGGAGAAGAGGAGGAAGACGTGGAGATTTTTGAAAACAGGGAAACGACACAAATGTGGGAAATGTGGGATTGACTTCAGCTTGGTTTAGTAAAGCCTGCAAATGGCGCCACTGATCCATTGCAGAGTGTGTAGGCGTGTGTTAAGAGCAACTACATCAATGTAAACAAGCTGAGTTGTGTTTGTGTTAACCTGTATTAGAATTAGATGGTCTCAAAAGGTTTGAGTGTAGCCTAAAAGATTCATAAAAAGGAAGCATGTGCAAAAAAATGAACAAGATGATTTACTAAGCAGGGCATATTTGTGCACAAGGATGGAGATTATGCAAACTAATGAATTCATCTGTGGATACATTTAGGACAATTTCGGACAATGAAAAGCTGTGCACAAACCTGACTGTTGTTATTTGTACAAAGAGACACATGAGAAATCTGCAGAAAAATGCTTCAAAAAGGACCTTTGTACTGAAACAACATATCATCAGCTCACCTGAGGTCCATCCACAACAAAGAGCCAATATTTGTCTGAGTGATGTTTCAACTGTTGCTTTTACTGCTGGAGTCAGAAAGTGTGTTTTCACAAGAGAATCAGTCTATTCAGCTTTGATTTGGCTGCTGCAGAGTTGATTGGCATTATAGAATGTGCAAATGCATTGCCAACATAAAAGAATAGTTTTTAGTTTGAAATTTTACACTGCTCATTCCCTGAACTCACTCTGTCACACACACAAAACATATTTATATGCAGTCTCTCCCCTATATTTTCTGTACTGACGAGACTCTAGATATGCGATATACTATATGTGCTGCTGAAATAAATATAAATATAAATAGAATAATAAGAAAAGGAAATGGTTTCTGGTTGTGTCCCCGCTTTTTACATGACTCACAGTTTATGTTACCTGTGTTGCCTTCTAATAAATGCAGTGGTTTAAATTCATGAAAAAGGGCCAGTAAGACACTACATAAACAGCATCTGGCGTGACATATTTGATAAATAGTACAGCATTTTGTGTGTTGTTCCACATGTTCCTCAAACAGTGCTTCAGGTAGCGCTGGTGGTAAACTGGCTCTTTGTGGTCGTATTCAGGAGTCTCTGAGATATTTAAAGATGAAATAACCATGAAGTATAATTTAAAAAAATAGTCACTTGCACTTGACACTATTCAGTATATGCCTTGCCTTCTGAAATGTTTTGCCATGAAGCTGGGACTTAGAGTTTTGATTTTTACTCATGTGACAATTCTCTGTCGACCAAAAACAATCCACTGCTGTGTAAGTGTCTCCACCCACTGATATCTGATCCGCTAAGGCTGAACAGTATGGAAGTGAACTGTAAGCATATAGGTGAAAGCAGGGCTACCAGACACATATGGAGAGGGAAAAGATTGAGAGCTTACCACCACTGTCCCTGACACTGAAGTTAAGGGCGGTGCTGGACTCTGGGGGGATGCTGAAATACACTGTGCTGTCATTTCCTCCCTCATCTCGATCAATCGCTCGCAACACCTGCACCACCTGAAACACAGAGATAGAGAAAGGAAGGAAAGGTGGGAGAGAGGAGAGAAAATCAAAGCTCTGAAAGAAAACACTTACAGAGAGTGCTTTTAGCAACAAACCATTAGCATACGTCAGCAGGACTCAAAACAAGGCTGACAATTAGTAGCAAATGTGTGGAATAAATAAAGTCTGACGTGAATCAGCTTTCATAAATGCACAGTACAGTGTGTGTTTCAAATTAGCAGCAGCAAAGGAAACAAAATTACTCTAAAAATCCTCATAAGCTTATAAGCTGATGGGTAATTTCTTCATAATGAAAAATTCAGATCATTACTATGCAAGGCATCCTTTCAGAGGCACTTTCGAGTGCTGGTTAGGAGGATGAATGCAGAGATAGAGAGTCAGAAGCTGCATTGTGTTGTTCAAATATGTTTTGGCTAATGACATGTCATACAGAGATGACATTCAAAGATTTTTAATTTGTTCACACGTGCAAAAGGATAACCATCACAGACTGAAACAAATCAACAGAACTGCATTTTCAGTTGAGACACAACAATGGCACCAGCAGAGCAATGAAAAAACAGGAAAAACAACAGATGGGCCAAAATGATGTTGATGGAGCCTGCATAGATAATGTAGGAGAGGGGGAAGAGAAGCTGTGATTGAGGAGCACAAAGATGATTTTTTTATATAATGAAGATAGGATCTAGTAAAAGGAGCAGATAAAAAAAAAAAAAAAAAAGCTAAGAATGCATATAAAGATGGCAGGAAGCATGGGATTGAAGAGAAGAGGAGGCTACACTTTAATTATGATGTGAATAGCTGCAGCGCTCTGATAACAGGCCTTGGAGGATTCACCTGCCTCTGTGGTAAATGAGCAGACTGGAGCTTCAAGCTGATGTACACTGTACATAGCTTTGTTCAATTGCCTTGCTCTTGATAGATATAGGCCCCTTATTCTAAAAGATTCAAAATGTACTTGGAGAAATCTACATGAAAAATGACAGAATGGCAGATGTTCTATTATCTATGCAGTGTTTTTTGTTTTTTGCCTGTGTGTCCACACTGTAAATAGTGTGGATATAGGCAGTAAAGTATAGTTACAAAATGTGTGGCAAAATATTATGTTTCTTTGCAAGGCACTCCTACATGGGTAATGCAACACAGAGGTTTGACAGAGTCAATGTTGAAGTGTGTCATATGAAATTTTTGTTTTGGCTGTTTCCCTCCAGAGAGAGTGGGTCAAAAGCTTGATGCAAACACAAGCCATTAGCTTCCTACGTTTAGTATCAAAGCATCAACAGTTTAAGCTTTAAAAAGTAAAAATACTGACCTGTCCAACAGAGGAGGAGTCACACATTGCAGTTGTGTATTGCCGTTCCAGTTCAGGTGCATTGTCATTCAGGTCTAACGTCTCTATGGCAACCAAGACTCTGGACACCTGACTGGGATTGTCTGAAACAGAGGGACAGTTTACACTAAACAACATTTATATGCACACACAGCTGTAGCTGCAACTAAATACATGAATGTACTTCACACACACCAAGTGCACTCCATTATATCTGTTTGATTGTTCTCTTGAGCGAGATCAAGCATTTTACTCTTTGTCCAGAAACCTCAGTAACCCTCATAACCCATTAGAGAGAGCACAATTGTCTAAATATACAGTAGTGCATTTGGTTTCATTTGGCTTGTGTTTCAGCTCACATGCTCCCAGCTGGAGTTCGACTGCTGCAGTCGGATTTTTTTCCACACAGACTGTTGTGTTCTCTGCCAAAGCACAACACATATCATGTGTGTGTTTCTAAGAAAAGCAGAAAGAGGAGAAGAGTATAGAGCTATAGAAAGCAGTCACTCTCCATGTAACTACACAAGGGCACAATTTAAACGGATTGGCAGAGGGTCTCCAATACACAATTCAACTGGATACACACTCTCAAACATGAGGTCCTCACATTCACACTTGAAACGCATGGAGTCATCCTCTGAGCTGAACATTCACCATAACATTTTGAGCTACTGTGTAAGGCTCAGACACAATCCAGACTCAGCGGCACACACCGTCACTCATTTATCCCAGACTGGGAGTTTCTGTTAAACGAAGACACACTGTTCTCACACGTAACGCCGAAGCCACACACCAGGTGACAGCCACTGGTCTCCACAGCCGATGAGCTGAAAATGAGCTAGTGTTAATGCTACAGATGCCACCGGGTGAGCTGGCCTGCCCGTGGCCATGGCAGGTCTCCTACTGAGCTTTATGTCAACAGTGCCTCAGACAGTCTGTTTATTAGATAGGGCTCATTATTCAAGACAGCTGCTCAGTGAGCTGCCTCCACAGAGCTCCTAACCAACACTGCTGCCACTAGGAGCCCCGAGTAGATTTTAAGTAAAGATTAACTCTGTCCAAAGCAGGACTTGTCAGGATAACAACTTCCCTTCCATGCGCACGATGACCACTGGACAGTATAACTTCATGATAGTTTGACACGAGCCTAAGAAAAGAAAATCTCTTCTGAGCCAACTTCATGAAAATTGTACTTGCTGCATATCTGCAAATACATGCAACAATGATGTAGGCATCTTATTATTTTTTACTTTTTATACAAACTTTTGCCAGATTAAGATGCTACAGTCTTTTCAATTGTACTGTAGTGTATGTGTTGTTGTGTAAACAGCCACGATGTCTGCAGATTTTTCCATCACATTCAAATCTAAACAGCAAAGATTAACTTCAGATCAATAGCCTTGTGTCTGCAATGGAAGATTAATTAAAGAAATATATGAGATATCAAGAGACATTTACTGCACTAGTTACTACAAATATTATATGCAAGAAGACTATAATAACATTTTGTCATTAAATGAACACATCTGAGGTGCTAAACCCAAAACTAAATGATGAAACAACATGTCTATTTACCTAATCTCACACTGTGTAATATGGCTTGTAAGAACCTAGTCTTTGAATACAGAAAGATTAGAAAAAGGTCCAACAAAGTTGGCCCATGTGTTGGGAAACATTGATTAATAAAGCTAAGGTAAACAGAAGGTAATTTCAATTTCAAGCACCACTAACTTCATGTCTGCATGTACGTATGGCAGAAGGTAAGTAGGTAATCCCCTTTATTTTCATTCCTCTCTAATTGCATCTCAACAGCAGTTGTGTCTAACTTGTGCTGTAGACAAATCCTGTAGTTAAAAGAAGAAAATATTTTGTCCTGGAAACTGTCTAAGTGTGACAAAATTATCCATAACCTACATTAATTCCTTGTTGAGTATTTAGATGCATTGGATTTAACAGAGACCTTGACAGACAGGGTAACTAATATGGGCCAAACTTAACTGTGCAGCTGCTTTACTAAGGAAGATGCTATAAATGTATTGTGTCACAACACCAGTATAATTAGCCATCACCTGTGTAATGGTGTTGTTGTAGTCCAAACAGCAATGGTGTTAATGCATGCTTGTCATATAAACAAGCCTAGAACCTTGCGAAAAGAGAAACGCTACATATTAATACATATTTAGCCTGTGTATAAGAATGTTAAACACATAATTGGATTCATGTTATTTGTATTACATGAAACACTGCAGTCACCTTCTGCACTGATAGGGCCACATTTTTTCAAAATGTGTTCAAATGCAGCATTAAAACAATCTTCATTTACACCAAACAGAAGCCTGTGTTATGAAATCTATAAAACAATACACTGGATTGGAGTGGAGGCACTACAAATGAAACATTTGAAATGAATGAAAATATATCATCTCTCTTGCAGTCCATCATTTGCTCCAGAAATATAACAGGGCATATCGTTCACAAATATTGAATTCTTTGTGACATAAGTTACTCTAAGTCATTACTTCTAAAACACTAACGTGTAAAAATATGGTTTTAGGATCATTTTTCTTCTACAATACCTTTTTGTGTGGATTTAGCCTATAAGAGGCCGAACTTTCTGGCAAAAACATGTGGTGCATTCAGGTAACGGTTTTATATTCTCAGAGGGTTTGGAAAAGCATCTTCGATTTGTAGCTTGAATACTTTGTTTCCACTTGAATCCTTCCCTAAAAGAAGATCTATCACCCCATCAGATGACTTACACCGTATAGATCAATTGATTCGTAGGAACACTGTAACAAACCATTTGTGCCTCTGAACAGCCTTCCCCCTCATGGCCGGCTGACTCCAGAGCTAAGCCGCTTAGTGCTTTTTCTAATGCAGTACAATATACAGTTTAGACTCCCTTAAACCTCTTACAGCTCATCAGTGTGTGCAGGTGTAGCTACAAAATGTGGCTTTTGTTGAACAGTGTTAGGCGTCGGCCTCTGACCTCTTTGGGTGGCGATGACGGTGATGTTATGCCAGTGTTCTCGTTCCCGGTCCAGTTCCACTGCTGTGGTGATGAGGCCTGTGTCTGGAGTGATACGGAACACAGCCTCCGAGTCCGACTGAGGATCAATGGAGAACCTAAAGTGGGGGACAGAGTTGGAGGAGATACTGAAATAAGAAATAGGAAGTGTGGAGCAAAATAAAAAGAAGAAGCCTGCAGAGTTGGCAGCAGGGAGCGAAGTGAAAGAGACAGCCGGGGCAAGTGTGTAAAAGAGCGATAAGAAAGTCGGCATTCAAATGGCTAAAGAATTAATATAGTGAGATTATCAGAGTTGATATGAGCTCTTTTGAAGTGCCGCTGATTATCTAAATATCTCTATGAACATACTGACTATCATTACTCCCCACACACACTCCTAGCACTTTTGACAGCGGTAATTGGGACATGGTTCTCTGCGGTTGATACATAGACAAATACAGCACCTCTCCGCTCCAAACATTCACAACACAACTCTATTCAAACAAACTCTGAAACTGCTTGACTCTGTGGTTACAGTCTGGATCAAAAGAATACTGAGGTGGCTTTCTATTATTTGCTGTTATCTTGCAGGTCTTTATGATGATGTCAAAGCTGAAGAATAACTTAAAGGGGTTTTTTGAGTTTCAAATGTAAACTCAAATATTTATCAGGTGGGAAACTGTAACCATCCATGTCTCAAAACATGAATGTGTTAAATGTGTGGTATCATTCCTCTTTAAACACTCAGACAGCTATGTTCCACTTGTCCTTTAAACACTTTTAGCTTTTTGTTTAAATGACAACTTTTAAATTATGAGATTGTTGGCAGAAAATATAATATCAGCCTCATAAAACAAATTTAAATTCTTTTTTTTTTTTTTCCAAACGTACCTGATATTATTGGTGAGACCGGTGTCTGGATCGATGGCGCTGACCCGGCCCACTGTACAGGCCGGTGGGCAGTTCTCGGACACATCCATGAGATATCTGGACCGCGAGAACCTGGGCGGCTCATCGGCATCCAGCACCGCAACTCTGACGGTGGCACGGTCCTTAAAGGGGCCCAGACGTAGGAAACGAGGGTCCACAATGGGGTTCAGGACCTCTACAGAGAATGAGTACGAGCTTCGGCTCTCATAGTCGACAGGCTGGTAACAAGAAATGGATAAAATTAGATATTTAATGTCAAGGCAAAAGCTTTAAAAATGTGTGAGAAGCAAAAAATTGAAATGAAATGAAAATGTGACTCTTGCTTAACATCCAATGAAGTTTTGTGCTTTGGATCCATACAAATACTTCAGCTGATAACTTCTAAATTAGAAATCAAAGAGCAATGTTAAATTAGAAATCACTTCAATGAATAAAAGCTCACAGTTGTAAAACGGTCACATCCAAAATCAGCAATAATACCATGGTTACCTTACATGCAGGGTCCCTGGGGGATTGTGGGAATGAGACTTTGAAGGGTGCTGCGAGAGGGATGCTAGGTTGGTGAGGGTTTTGTGTGAAGTATGGATAAGACATTCATGAGGTGTTGATGTTACTGCATAGCCAAAGAGATGTCTGATGCTTGCAGAGTTGAAAGGATTGTTGAAGGCTCCAACACTGAAGAAGCCACGTGTTTGAATATTACTTTGACACAGTAGACGCTTGAAGTTTTTGACAACATGTTAAAAGGGGAATATGCTGTAGCTGTATGTTGAGGTGCTGCTGAGTGTGCTGATGTGGCTCTGGTTGGAGTTGTGTAAGATTAGCTTTGTTGTATATGCAGAAGTGCTCTACCAGGGCGTGTGCTTAAAATATGGCACTCTTTGTTGAAGAAGCATTAAACATAAATTTGGCATCTAACATTAAACACATATGTATATGTTATTACAGATTGTCCAATATTAAAAGTGAAAGAATACACCTTGCATTTAAAGCTCCATAACACCCAGTAGAAGAATTCATTAGTTTTATTACCTTTCTTTGAGTGGACAAACTGATCACTGCTTGAAGAGAATCACATTCATGTTTCATAATTAAGCATACAACACAATTTTGCTGGAAGGCTTAGGACATTTATGAACTAAACTGATTTTGATTAAACTCATTACTTGACGTATGCCCACAGATTTGTTCAGAAACACGGGATGTCCTTGAAGAGTTACTGTTGGTGCTCACAGTCCCTAGAAAGACAGGTGCTATGTGTAATATATAATATATATATAATATATGTGTAATGTGGCCATTAATACCACCGAACCTACACCATGAACCTTTAAGTTTAGAAGTACTTTACTGCCATTAGCATCACCATCTTCATATATTATTGCTGAAACTAATCTTGTGACAGTCGGGCTTGGTGCCTTCTCAGATTATTTGTCCAAATGCTTCTCTCTTCTGGCTGCATAAACTCTGTCACATTTTGTAGCTTTCCAAGCCCAGTTTCTAGTGAGCCGTCCTCCAACATAGGAAATCTGACGAGAGTCATGGCAGCTCATTGGCATCCAGCTGATGCAGCATTAGTGGGAATTTTTAGCTTTGCTGTGTACAGCATAGATGTGTGTGCTACTCAGGAGAGCTCACATTGAACACTATCCAGTGTTTTGGTGCTGCACTGTAGGCACTAAGAGTGTGTAGGTGTTTTGTTACAAGCATGTCAGGAAATGTATTTTAAGACTTTGTGAAACACAAGCGGGACATGATTGCTGCTTTTTCAAGTTTGCAGGTGTTTTAATGCCAATACATCATTTACATAATTCTGTTATTTACCATCTAAGATATTGAAAATTCAAGTGTGCTGCCATTCTTCATGGAGCTGCTTCACAGGTTTGAAAACTATCTCCATCACCATGGAGACCTTGCTATCACCATGGAGACAACCTGCTTAGGAGTTACATTAGAAATTCCTTTGTACGTGTATGTCAGTAAAGGCAGGGAGGCTCAGGCCAACATTATGGTATGTAACAAGAATGTTCTGAAGCCTATTTGTCCCACCCACCAGTGCAGAGGCTTTGAAATGGCTCTGATCCGTTCTGCCGAGATGTTTGTCAGCAGAGGGCAGACACTCCAACAACAGATTTACACTGTGTATCACATACACAAGCAACATGTCCACACACTTTTAGTTTTGAGTGGTTGCTGGTGCTTTTAGCTTGCACAATTACAAGGTTCTTTTGTCCACATCTTTAAGATGGTCCAATGTGTCCTTAAAATGTGTCCTTAAAGTGTGCATGATTGGCAGAGAGAAGCACACTAGAATAAGGATAAATGGGATTCCTGGCTATGCAGAGTATTTGCTGTCAGATTCAAACAGGGAAAAAATCATTCTGAGGATCCCAGCAGCAGTGGGAATATTGATATCCTCTAGCTTGAGTTTTTTTTTATTCCTTTCCCTTGCAGCTGTAAAACAGTGTAAAATGCTTTACAGAAAATCAGCACTTTTAGAAAGAGGTTAAGATTGATTAAAAATTATGCCAAGAAAAGGGCGAGCTGAGAGACTGGAGTGCTTCCAGTTGATGGAATATTTTTGCTGAGAAATAAATAAACAAGAAGAATGTTGTGGGGCGGTAGAGGCCACATGGGGGGTAGGGACTATGGATGGGGTGGGCAGACTGAGGGAAAACGTGCTCTAACGGAGTCCCTATTACAAGCTGTGAGAGAGACAATCTGTCTGAGGAGGAGAGATGTCACTTACACTGTGAGCAGACACTCATCACTCCAGCCCCTCCTCCATGCAGCGCTCCATCACTCCCAGCCCACTCCTCCGATAACACAACGCAGTCCATCAGCCAACATAGCACACTACACTAGCTATGACAAAAATAAACATTTTCCCTCTCATTTACACAGCTGCCATTTTCCTGTTAATTTAATATTTTGCCATGTTTTAGTGTCACATGTACAAGTACAGTACAAGTGGGACTATTGTTTTAATTTTTTAATTTAATTTTTAAATTTTTGTCATATTAACATCTAGTCATTCATCCATTTTATCTCTATTTAACTACATTTATTTATTTAGTCATCTAATAATAGTGTAATGCTTCTCATCACAAGTTGCAGGGAGCTGGAACCTATGCCAGCTGCTCAGGACATATATAAATAAAAATAAATATATAATCGTTTTTTTGCTGGTTAATTGCAGGCTTGACATTACAAATATACAACCATTCAAACCCACATTTATTTCCATAGCAAATTTACCTCAGTACACAAATTTGCCACAGTACACACTACTATAGCAGCGTGCACCCTGGTTAGTAGTTAATAAGTATAATGCCTTCTTCTTAACATTTTTTTCATTACACTGCAACCTGGATGAGTGAGAATCTCTACATACATAGATAAGTAGAAATAAGATATTTCCATTAGAAAGCACTCAGTAAGATTTTCATAAAAGGGCATGTGGCAGGTTAGGAATATTGCACAATGGCTTTGTTAAATATGAAAATTGTTGTCAAAGATGGGATTTAGGATGATGAGGCAATTTATTCATTAGAACAGTCTAATTTGTTCTTATTGTACATAGCTGATCATTCTCAATGGGCTATAATGGGTTATCATTTCAAGACAATCACATTGATTTGTAATTTGTATTATTCTGACACCCTACAAATTAAACCACTCATTAAATAATCAAACTAATTAAAATGTGAACTGATACAATTACAAGTTGAAGCCGAAGTAAAAGCAACATATTTTCAATTCTGCCCTTTTCTTTGCACTCACACAAACCTACAAGCTCTACAAGTGTAACCTTCTGCCGTCCTGCTCCCACTCTTTTTTGAAAGTCTAATTCTCTATATACTTTCCCTTTTAAATTCACTTCACAGTTAGAAGAAATTAATTGGCTGACCTGCATGGTAGACTGGTGATACATAATACACTGCTCAAAGTGGCACACGGGCTCATTTGAAGAGGAAAGTGTGTGTGTGTGTGTGTGTGTGTCCACATGGAAAACACAAAGCCCTCTGGCTGATGCTTTAACTCACACAGAAGGGTTAGCACTTGTTTGAGTGGTAACTGAATGAATAGGAGAACTTCATGGAAGCATATGCGTTTGTGTAAAGTGTGTTCATCACACACCTGTACATGCAGCCATTTGGTGTAGTGTGGTATAATGGGTTCATAGCCACTGTAGTTGCGTCTTCATTCTGTGCTTTCTAAATCAAGATCATGTATCACATTTGTCTGATGACAAACACAGCTTTGGACATTCCTGCCAACAAGCACCACTGCATCGCTGCCACAACAAAGATGCTTCAAATCTCTTTTGACTTTGTTCTTTCACAGCTTCCTCCTGTT
Source organism: Rhyacichthys aspro (assembly GCA_036850595.1). NCBI lineage: Eukaryota > Metazoa > Chordata > Actinopteri > Gobiiformes > Rhyacichthyidae > Rhyacichthys > Rhyacichthys aspro. Next base: position 9,390,332 of record CM072164.1, read on the forward strand.
TCCCTCTGTCACTCGTCTCTTGTCTTCGGTCTTAGATGTCCATGTCTTCCTATTTTGCTTATAATCAAGACATTGGCCTCTCTTTCTCCTTTTCCTTCTTTTTCCACTCTTTTATTCTTCTCATTCACTCTGTCTTTCCCTCTGAGAAGATTAACACAATCTCTCCTCTGCGTGAGAAAACAAACACAGATAATCCTGGGCGCGCTGCTGGCGTGTGACCGAGGATTAGCCAACCGTTTAAAGTGAGAGCATATGGAAATAATAACAGCAAACTGACACATGCGCAAGCTAGCTTGTCCCCCAGGTAAGAGGAAAATGAAAGACGTGCAAATAGCTGGCTTACACAGCTCACAGCCCCCAGAAAACATCCGACTCAAAAGGGAAACCTCCTGAATCAGGACGCCACCTGATTTGTATTAATGATGTTATGACATGCCTAGCGTTGCATCTAGTGATCCTATTTTGTATTATACATGATTTTAAATATACAACACCTTTGTAATGAGGTGTTGTGATACTGAGGCTTTATTCTAAGGGGTTTTAACAAGTGTAAAAGTTATAACAGGCCCACAGGATTAATCTGTCTTCATTTGACACTTTTCATTTTATTAAGACCTTATAGAAAAGTATTCTTTGCATTTCCTATTATCTCTTATTAGAGTAAAAGCAGTTATCTGTTCTCAGTTATCGGTGTATTAAAAGTACTTGTCATCCCTTTCTACTCTACCCCATGAGTTCTGTTTAGCTGTCTACTACAAACTAAAGGTTACAAAGTCCATCAAGAAATCTTAAAATGTTCCCACTTTCTTACTCAGGCTGGTCAGCTGATTGATATAGCCTAATCTAACAGCCTGACTTAATTTTACCTGGCCATAGGGGGGCACCACAGCTACAGGGCAATGTCAAAGAATAGCAGTGAATTAGCTAATTTTGCAATTAGCTGCACCTTACATTTTGACCTTGTTCACTCAAAATCTATTAGAGGAAATACGCAGGTAAATTAACAGCAATATATATAATTATGTTTTAATAAAGTGAAGAAAAAAAATCATTAATCCATGTGTTTTAGTACAAGGCCTATGCAGTTATTTGAGTCTCCAATGGTGCACAAGGCTGAACAAGGTTAGGCAGAGCAGACAAGCATCGCACAAACAGTCTGATATGGCCCCCAGACACACAACAGAGACGACAGAGAGAGCTCTGCAATTGGCTGGGGTCGGTTATATGTTTATGTGTTTACTTATTTGGACACGCGGCAGAAAGGGGGGATCAGACAGAGGGAGAGAAAGAGCAATGAAATGCAGAGAAACAGAGCTGATTAAAAAGAAGGAGGGGTGTGAGATAGAGAGAATAAAGCCAGAATGGGGAGAAGGAGAAAAAATGTTTTTTGTTGCCAGAGGTCTCTGGTGGGACTGACAGTAAAAAAGGGATGATAAGCAGCAGGCAGTTTCAGTCTGCACCCAGACACGCAGGCTGTTAATGACCAGGCTTCTCTCTGGTGCATATGTCCCTGGATAACCCTTTTTTATCCACAAAGTCATACACAACTCACTATCGTTTACCGTTTTGTCAATCTGCATGTCTTCTTCAAACTCAGTTTTGTCTTTCAAAATTCTCTCAGTTCATTTTAAATGTTCTACTTTCTTTTCTTCATCTGTATTTCTCTCTAATGTGCTGTTGACCGGGCCTGCCCCGTCCTCACCTTGCCTCCCACCTGTTTCCCATCTGACACATCATATCAAGGTAAAGACTGCAGGAAAGCTTCCCTCTCCAATCCTTAAATGAGCAATTGAGCCTCTGCAGCTCTTTTTCCCTTACTCCCCACAGTTGAGACACTGGAGATGCAAGGTCAAGTATGTTGTATTGACGCTCGCTTCTCTATGTATTCTCTTGGTGGTTTGTTTGTGTAGGTGTGCACTATGCGCGCTATGTGGAAATGTGCAATATGTAGTGTGAGCATGAGGCGGTGTGTATCTTTAGATCAGCGGTTAAACAGATTCAGCCCGCAGCAGAGAGATGACCAGCAAGGTCAAGGCCGACTCTGTGGCAAGACAATTTGTTCCGCTTGGAAATCCTTCCTCCTCCCGGGGCGCGCGGATCATCTCATATGCAGTTTGAAAGCCAAAAACTGGACATCACTTGTGAGTTATTAGAATATAACCTCAGCATGTTCACACACTTGAGTAACATCATATTATTTCATTCTTTGACAACAGTCCTTTAACTAAATTGCTGTTTGCTTTAAAAATATTGTGTATTTTTTAAATAATGTTTATTGAGGAGTTAAACACAAAAGCAATTTCTTTTTGCCTCTTTATTTCTAATTGTAGTAATTTGAACATTATCAATGCTGAGAGTGTAATTACTTTATTTTATATGTGACAGCAATTTTATAAAACATATTACGTATTATGAGTTTTTGAAAAAGCCAAAATGATCTAAAGTTTTTTCATCTGTTAAAGTGGCATTGTGTAACTTTTATCCAGTAGAGGGCGCAGAAATAACTGAGGAATTGCATCAGTCTGAAGCTGAACTCAGAGCTACAAGTTTAAGGTAAGCTCAATGCTTCATTTTTATGTAATGTATTAGTATTTTGTGTTGGTGAATTGCTCCAGTTTTACTTATTTGAAAAAATAAGCAACATTTAGTAAATAATAGCAGAGTATGTCACTGTTGAAAATGCAGCTTTTTGTGTTTTTGGTTTATTGAATGCAATGATCGGGGGTAAACTCTAGTGAATAAATGATTCGTCGTATAGCTGACTGATATAACAATAAAGGCTGAATTTGGCACTCGTTAATCTTGGAGAGAAAACTTACATGCCATAACCTGTGTTCCATAATTCACCTGTGTGTTCAGATGTATTACTGACACCTTACAATCCAATTCTACCTCTGTTTCACTGGTGTGTTGTAGAGGGTTAAAGCATGGCAAAACACTGCACAGGGGACCATGTTGAAACACTAATTGTATGTTTTGCTCATGTCTTTAAGAAATCTGTAGCTGCAACCAGTGGGAGGAAGATTCTTGGGCTGGGAGCTGTTTACAGTTTTGTTGACATGTAATATTTGCCGGCTGTTTTGCCAGTGGCCAAGCACATGTTGAACTGATCGATCTGCCTTTTAAACACAGCAGGCTGCTCAGTCTCTTCTTGTGAACTCTGCAGTTGGCTTTTGCCTTTCACTGCTTCTCCAGAATTTTTACAGGCACTTATAATTTTATTCTTTCTTGTTTACCTGCTTAGCTTTCAGAATGGGTGACTTGTCATCACCTCAGTGTCTCACTGTGCTAATTCCTTCCGCTGCCTTTCTCTATAGCTGTCACCACTTGTGCCGGTCGTGCTGTTTACTCCTTCTTTCTTTTACTCTCACATAACACTACTCTTTCTTGCTGTGACCGCCTCTCGGGACCTTACTGAAAGACTCTTCCTGTCTCCCCTCTCCTTCCTTCTCCACACTATTTCAGTCTTTCAAGGGTTCTCACCTCAGCCCTCACCCCCCTCTTTTTTTCACATTTTTCCAAGCATATTCACATCTCTGCCTGCACTGCTCTCTCAGTTGCTCCATGAAAGGTGCTCATACCTGGGAAACATTGCTCTACTCCAGATCACCTGGTGTTGGTTGTTTAAATAAAACCCTGTGCTGGGAGCTGATACGTCTATACAGTCAGCTTCGGTGTACATGCTTATGTTATTGCACAGCACACACACTACAACACATGTTTCAAACTTCAAAGATATTTCAGAGTACAGTAATACATTGTGTAGTGTGTGTGAATGACATTACTGGTTATGGAGTCTGCAGTGGCTGCTTCATTAGGAAGCTGTAACTGGTTTTCTACTGTTCACATAGAGACATTATAAATATCTCTACATTTTTATAGAATTTCCCTTTCATCTTTCATTGTCATGTTTCTTTCAAACCTCAGAGGAATATGACCATGTGACACCAGTGGTAGCCATTGATTTGGTAGATGTCAGAGCAAAACTGAGACACATTATGATTTCATTTTGGTACTGATCTAAACTAAATTTTCAAACAGTCTGTTTGCATCACAAAACCTCTTTTTTCTGTCAAAGTTCAGATAGGATTTGCCCCTTTTATTGCCTTGTATTGTATTGTATGCCTTGTGTTGTCTGAACTTTGATATTGGATTTACTGTTTTGACTGAGTTTGCTTTGGTGAAAACCCCTGAGGTTCACTACCACAGTCACAAATAAAACATATTTTGTTTGACATTTGTAATCTTGATAAAGAACATTCAGAACAGACTGCCTGGAACAAGCTGTCTTTGATTGGTTTTAAGCTTTTGACAAACTGGAAAGCATATTATCAGTGATCATTTCTGTTAAGTGCAGTGAAATCAGACATTGCAAGCCATAACAATTCAAATGAAATCTATGCAAAACTGCAATACCATCAAACACTACCTGTCATTTACAATGACAAAGCTGCGATCAGAGCGGTCTGGTCGCTCAAAGGAGACGTGTGTGTTATTATTGTGGTACATATTTTGAAATGAAAAAATCACATGTGACAGAATGCCCACATAGGGCCTTCCTTCCCATTAAGTCAGCTTTACATGTGAGAGGATGCATTGTCCCTCTCCAGAGACAGACGTGTGTACTTTAACAAGCCTTATGGCACTAATGATCGGGTGTCAGCGCTCATCACCTCCACTGCACTTGCACTTATCCTCATAAGAGTGTGACTATTCAGGATGACACTCTTACACACTGACCCTTTGAAATTGAAATCAAGTCCAACACTGAAGACAACTATTAATGGTCTGAACTGGGAACAAATAAAGTGTCTTATGTTATTTCTGCACAGACACAGGTTTTGTGCGTAAACCTTGCTTAAAGAAAACACTAAAAGCACTTCTGTATGTACACATACATACAGTATATGTGTGTATATATATGTATATCTGTGGCACTCTCGTCCTCATCTTTTTCCCTTTAGCCTTAGAGATGAACATGTTTTTTTGCTCTTGTACACTTTGGGCATGTACATTATCTCATGTATTTCTTGTACAGTTATAGTGAATAAAATCTTTTAATACTACTGGCAACATTCAAACTGTGACACCCCCGACTTCTAATTCCTTTTAAACCTCATATCATCTTTATTATCTGTGTATAAAATCAAGATGGAAGATTATCTGGAAAACATATTGAGTAACTGTGAAAAATGTGATGACATTTATGTTTTAATCAGTGATTCATAAAAACAGCTTCAGACATCACAACCTATACATTAAGCCTGGACATGCATGTGGTATTGATACGGTTATCAAGTTATATAGGACTTGACTGCAGTAGGAAATAAACTGCACTGAGCTATTTTACTCTCGTTCATTTTTGCCAGTTTTTGTCCTTAACTTTTCACAGACACAGAGACTTTTTCTGGCTGAATGTAATGTTATCAACTACAATTAAATTGGTGTGGAGGTGTGGAGGTTGACTCACTACAGCACAGTTTGGTACTGGAAACCCTTATGAGGCCGAATGCTGCTACAGCAAACTTTAGACTGGTTTTGGATTGTTCCCAGCTTTCTGAACATTAAATTCATAGACCTTTTTTCCTCATTATTAATGCCATGTTCTACTTACATTTAATGCAATGAAGACAATAAATGCTATTTTTTTATTAAGAGACATTTCGGTGAATAAATGTTTTTCCTTTCATTAAAATATGGATACAGGAGATGCACTTCTAAGCCATGTGTGAAACGGTACCATTATGTTCTTTTCTCACCTTATTAAGTGTAATGACTGCCTCTTGATTTACAGCTGTGATGTTAAATGTGTCCCCAGACTCTCCCTCCAGGATGGTGTACAGCAGTCTGGCGTTCTCTCCCAGGTCGGCATCAGTGGCTGAGATGCGGCCTATCTCGGCTCCTGGGATGGCCAGCTCAGAAACCGAGAAGGACCACGTACCTGAACCAGAGAGAGCACTTAGTCAGATAAGAAGAAATGAAGTCTCCATTTCATTGACAGCGCTATACTTCATTTGTCAGTACTGAATTTTGATTTGCTTTTTGAAATGTTTTTATGACACATGCTTCACAACAGCACCTAGCCGATATTTACATGTTCCATTCAGATAAAACACTGTTTAAGGGAGGATAAAGCAGAAAGATAAAAGCAGAGGAAGCTATTTGAGGATTCTGCATTATGAAATCACAAAAACACGGGTAAAACACAAACACTAAACTCTTAAGTGATTCTGGGGGAAAAAAAGTAGCTGAGCTGAGCCACTTTGTGCTCCACAAAGCATTTGAACTTGATGAAGTGAGCCTCGTAAACATTACTTTATATTCTCCGTGTTGCCGTCCATTTCCTGCCTCCTGCTAACAGCTCCAAGAATTAATCAAGACAACAGGCCTTCTTTCATGTGTGGGGACTTGCTGTTTAAACATGCGGCTTTACTTTCAGAGTAGAGCCTATTAAAGCAGCACATTATCAGTCTGTTTGCTGGCTCTGCTGTTTTACTACATATCTATCCACATATATAGTATTCTCTTATGATACACCTGCAGAAACTGTTAAATATGAAGACACTGTAGCAGCAATCCAACATCTGTAAACTGACATGCACATGCAACATCCATTGTACTGAGAAGATATGGCCAGGTAAAAGGTAAGGTATCAGTATTTGGCTTGTGTGAGCCCAATAGACTAGCGCTGTCACACAACAGTCTTATCTGCTCCCGCTAAAGGTAAAAGGGAATCAGATAGACCATGTACATGCAAAAGGGAACAACATTTTACAAACACATCAGGTCGACATAATCAAAGATAGCCCACTCTTCAACAAGACGCTATCTGCAGTCACACCAACAATGTGACAACATCATAGCAAGAAAAACGTGAGGTTATTTCATTTTGTGGATCATGATAAGAGTTTAAACATCAAAGTGAAAGTGCTGTTTGATAGCTGTCCTTTATAAACTCCTCTGATGCCCACCAGTTGGAGTCTCTATTTGTAATTAAAACTCTAGGTTTCGCCACTCTCAAGTTGTTTTGTTTTTTTCTAGATGTAAAATACTGCAGTCATGTTTATTACACAGAGTCTACAGATGCAACACAATGCACAGGACATATGTAGTTCTACAACGGGCAGGATATTAATAGCTCATTTTAAGTCAAGCGTAAGCTGATCCCACACCCACAGGAGATCAAGCACCGTCTAATTGTTATACATTATAATATTACAACCAAATTAATAGTTGGATATTTACTCAGACATATTCCATCTTGATGAGCATTTTTTTTTAATTTAGAGCCAATCCTGGATCTGTTTATAAGCTTAAATTATTATGTCTAAACTCAAACACAGACAAGCTACAGCTACATTTTTCTTTGTTGATTAACTGTTTTGTTTTTTTGTGGCTTTGTTTCCCAGCTTTGACAGCCATATTTACCTGACTGCTTTTTATCTATTGTTCTTTTATAATCTGTGAAAGAATCCTTCAAATCACATCTTTTATTCTTTTGTTAGTGTTCCTCTTTAGTAGTTGCGACTATCTGCAAGAATGTGGCCACCCATTTCTTGGTGGAAATTACATAACAGCCACGCATATTTGCTGACATTCAAATGGGATTTGTTTTTTATAGTATAAATATCTTTAAGCGGTTAGCTGTTAGCTAATGCCACAGCATTATGTCTGCACACATTACAGGCAGTAAGTGTGACTGTGGTATTGGACTCACCGCTGGCTGTATGGCTCTAAAGGGCCCTCAAATGGTCCCATTATCATTTGACTCTCCAGGCTGCTCTTTACCAACTCCTATTTATACTTTACTACATTTACCTCCTGAAGCTTTTCTTACTCATTTGCCTCTGGTGCAATTTACTCCAGGTTCTTCACCGTGATGCTCCGTGTGTCCCCTGCTGCTCCACAATGCATGTCCACAGGTAAATACTCACTTAAATGCACTTAATATGTGGCCTTTAAAGCAATTGAATTTATGGTCAAGTACTAAGCAACACCTCTAAAGGAACTCTGGTCGATATAAAGGTATACATCAACCAGTGTTGAAACTGTTTGGAAATTATACCAAGGATTAATAATATAAGTATTAGTATACATTATTATGTATTAGTACAGATTCAATTGTGAAATATGTGGCACAAAATTGTTTACTTTAGCTGCATCTATGAAGTTATATTTTATAAAGACAGTGAAGTGTCAGTAGCCATGACATGAATGACTTTAGTCTTATAAAACAAGATCTTATTGCACTTCTTTAATAGAAGCAATAAGAGCTTTGCGTGGAGTTAGCTAAAAGGGAAATTAGTTTGTTGTGCAGGAACCGGTGTCAAGTAGAGCCGAGATCTCCCAATATTATGTTAGTTTTATGCTTAAGGGAGCGCAAAGAGGCACTAGTGCATGGTCAAGTGTTATAAATGCTGCCAAAACATAACCTCTTTTAGATCACTTTTAATTTGACGTCAGCTGACCAAAAGAGAAACTATTTATCACCTGACATCTGCTCCTGACCCTACGAAACCCTTGCGTGAAAAAGCTTTTAAAAAATAGTGGTAGCTATTCCTGCAATAACCTGGCTCTAATCATAGAGTTTGGTTTATATTCCATGACAAAGCATCTCAGTTCCTCCTCCTGCTGACTGAATATGGCCCTGCAACGGGCTGCCCACTACGGGCGACGGTGTTTGTGCCAGTGAATCAACACTAAATGGCAGTTTATGTGGCATGTCTACCATTGCTACCATCTGGGACTAACACAGCAGCATAAGGCTGAGATGAAGACAAGTCGAACATAAACAGGCCTGTTGCTAATGAGACAGCAAATTAGGGGAGTTATTTACAAGTCAGAGGCTGCGGTTCCTATTGATCTGTGCTATTGTACGCCTACACCAACTGAACAGTCATCTCTCTAAGTAGAGATCTGGCTTCACTTCCTTTTAGAAATACACTTGTCACACAAGGGGGGAGGGTGACAAAGGGGTGCGATGCCGGTAATGTAGGCTACAGTTTGTCATTATCAGCTTTAGAGAACAGCTGCCAACACAAGTGATACATCATTTCCACCTGTGCTGGACTGATGGGAAAAGGAAAAAGGTCCAAGGGGGAATAGAAATGCAAGTAAATAGAAGTAGTGGAAGGTGGAGAACTCCAAGTGGTTCTGTACATAAAGAGGCACAGGCCACTGATAAAATCACACATGAGAGCAGTCAGGATTTGTCCCTTGCTTTTGTTCGTACATGTGAAGCCATTAGAGCAGGCTGGGAGGAACCAGCATGAGCACAGCGCTTCAACGCTTCCCATCTGACTAATACAGGTGCTCCCCGCTGACTGCTTCATAATTGTGCCAGGGAGACGAGATCGAAAGGCCTCCCGCGCTGTTGTTAGGCACTACTTCACACATTAGAATACCTTATGTAGTCTATCTGTGTTTGTTTCCAAGGTGTGGGTCAGCAAGTAAACAAATGCAATTTGAGGGAGATTAATCGTCAGATTAAATGTTGCATTGTATTCCACATGGTAAAGTAATAACACTTATTTTTATTATACTTTTGTGTAGCTTTTGAAAAAGAACAATATGTTCAGTCAGTTTCTTGGACATTTTATTTCAATTCTTTGTTACCCCTTTTGTAATTGTAAGAACAGACGACAACTTTAACTGTTGCTTCTCCTTTCTATGAAATTAGCAGCACTTTTAAATGCAAAGGCAGCAAATTTTGGAAGCTCTTCATATATTCATATCTGCAGAAAATATATAGGCTATAGCATTTTACTGTAAGAAACGGCTGCATGTGAGCCCTGCTTGTTTTTCTAATTTCTGCTGTATACAAGATGGGTTTCATTATAAACATTCTTACACAATCAATTCTGCAATGTAGAGTTTGTGAATTAGAAATATGGCTTAACTGTATAATCTTTGGAGACTAAAGGTGTCCTAAAGGATAGCTTCATTTCAAATCAAGGGGAATAAAGAATGGCAAGAGGAAAATGCAGAGGGTGAAAAAACAGCAGGGAGCCACTTTTAGAGAAGTGTGGACCAAAGCCTGAGCTACAAAAGGCACTTGGGAAAAGGTGTAAGAGCGATTGGAGGGTAAGGGTGTAAGAGCAAATGGAAAAATAGAAAGTATGTGATGCCACGTGTCGTCTGAAATACAAGCAGAGTGTTTCCCTCAGCAGTGGAGATGGTGGGGGGAGAGGAGGCGCCACATTAGGGCAGTCATTAAAAAAGTGTCTAGCTGGCTAAAGTGCACGCACTGGTTTTGAAAATAGCCTGAATAAAATTTGCATCCGTTTATTTGACGGGGTAAGGCGATGTGCACCACACTGCCACTTGTGTTGGAGAGGGCTTAAGGCAAAAGAGTGAGAAAGGGCCATCAAGGAGAGAATTCATCAGGATTAATAGAAAGGAGTAAGGCAAAGAGACGAAGGATAGGGAAAGACAGGAGCTCTCTAGGTAAACGTTTTGATTTTCCCATGGCACTTTGCAGTTAAAATAGCCTGCATGCACTGAAACGGCAAAGTGATGTCGACGCCTATATGTCAGGACTAATGGGGTTAAGTATGAAACAGTGCATTCTTTTTTTTCTCTTTCATGGGCTGTGCTGTCTGCTCTATACTGTGCATGCTGCTGCTGCTTAACTTGTGCACAGAGCAAGCCATTAGCCATTACCTGGCTCCGTCCTAATGCTATATGAAGTAGGGAGAAAAGCCAGGGTGTGCTCGTGATTGTGTCCATTAGTCCATTAGGATGTGAATGCCTGCTGGAGCATGTTGCTGCCGTGCCCTCGGGTGCAAACTGCTCTAAACAATGTGTTCATTGTGCTGCATCAAAGCATGAATCAAAGTAGCAAGGAAAAGTGGCAGAAATGTGCTATTAACTTAAGAAGTAAACACTAGTATGGACTTGAGTTGAGAGCTAAGTCACATTGCGTTGATTGAAAATAATAGAGTTGGGCTCATGTTTGTAATAGTCTCCATATAGTGCAGGGCCTATAGAGCAAATATTGGCATGTGAGCTTTGTTTTAAGATTAAATTGTGTTGTTTTATTTTTTTGTGTTATCTCAGACTTTCTTGTCAAAGTGCAAGATTTGGAGGTGTGTTGATTTGTTCCATCCTCATCCAACTATCCAGTATTCAAGAGATAGAGGCAGATGAGAAATTGTCAGAAAGTTGTTTTTGTCAGTCAACAGCGCTCGGCTTTGAACAGCACTCCACCCCCACATTGGAAAGGGCGATCTCAGGTAAAGCGGAGCAAAGCCTGCGCTGAATATTCTGGGAGTTCCGCATTTACATTCTCGAAAGCCTTCTACATTTACCTTCAAATCAAATTCACCGTCAAGGTTACAGTGAGAATGTACAACAGCTGAAGCCTCCGAGGATAGCGCGCTTACAAAGCCTTACACTGACTGATACCTGTTCGCGCTGACAAAATGATGAAACGACAAAGCGGCTGAGTGTGCTCGTCGTGTAGCCCGAAAGCCTGAATGATGTGACTAAAGAGAAAGGGAGGGACAGTCAAAACGCTCCCGCTCATGGCTGACTTTGCCTTCCACCTTCAAGACTGACACAAGCGAGTGAGGGGTGAGTCAGGAGAAGACGGAAAACCGGGGCTGAAAGTCAGACAGTGAGAAATGTGACTGAGAGCAATGTTTCCAGCAGTGATTTTACTGTCTACTGAAGCAGAAAGCACTGAACTTTAGATGAAATATTAATACAGAGCAACTGAAACAGAGGCATCGAGAAAATAAGGGGATAAAAGCATGCTGGTATTAGCAACCTCCATTTTAATTAGTTTCTCCTTTGATTTGTTTTCCCCCATCTCTTATTGGCTCAGAAGATGTAGGACTTAATTAGAAAGTAACAATTATTGGAAATGATTGCGTATTACCTAACTGTTTAGTTTATCGGCGTAATCATTCTTATAACTCTACGATTAAGTGTTAGAGCTACTTGAAATTTGTCAAGCCGTTCTTAAAAATCAAAAGCTCTGTTTTCAAGTGCACGGGCAGTCAGGTATATATAAAAGAAGGTGATTCCAGCGGTTAAAAGTAAAAAAAAACAAACCCTGTGTCACTCATAAAGAACTGAAAAGAAATGAGACATTGAAGTGAAGTGAAGATAGAACAGAAAAATGGCAAACAAGAAGAGAAAGGAGACTAAACAAAAAAAATTAAAGAATAAAGAAAAACAATCATTCTTAATGCAGCAGCTTCAGCTACAGTCCAAAACCCTCTGTTCAGCCAGTGTTTTAAAAGAAGAAGATTGCCAGTGACTTATCTGTTTTGTTATGAGTCAAATTGAAGATAATTGGCTAAATTAAAGTGAACTCTGTTTTTATTGCAATCCGTTTATACATTTAAAGTGATGCTGATAACAGGAGAAAATTCTGATAACACCATGAATGCAAATTTACAAAATGTAAATGGAATACAAGTGTCATTTTAATGGGTAAATATATTTAAGCCCTTCATCAGAAACTGAAATCTTCAGCAGACCTGTCTCCCTTCTCTGGTGAGCACTCACTATGCAAAGCAGTGTACTCGGTATTCATGCACTGTAACAAAATGAGCCTGTGAGGATTGAAGCCGTAATTGCAGGAGCTGCAGTTACAAGTTCTCAAACCACATGGGAGCCATCTTACACATCAGAAAAAACAATGACAGTGCAGGTGCCTGACTGTTAGCAAAGGAAAAGCACCACTTAAAACTTGATGGCTCTATGTTAACATCAGGACGAGGGACATTGCTTTTCTTCGTACTTTTTTTTTTAATTGCAGCCCATTCAAAACAGTCAGTTTCAAACATTTCTATTCCAAGCAGTTTTAATGATGTGTGACTATGTGGCAGATGACAGTTATGATACACAGTAAAAGACAACTGAAATGAACATAAAAAGCAAATGAGAAGACTCTATTGTGTCCAGGTACACCTATGTATTTGTGGGCCAGCAAAAAAAAAAAGCCCTAATCAGGTCAAGCTAAAACCCCCAGTTCAAATCCTGAAAGAACCCCAAAGCCAACTTTAAATCAACGATTAAAAAAAACAACATTCATATCACCTACTAAGCATAGTTACAACTAAATGAGGAATGCTCAATATATCAAATGAAGTTAAAGTAAGTTAAGCAAAGAAAATGAAGGGGATTGGTTGAAATAAACGACAAAAATGAGTGGCCAGCCAGTCAAATTAAAAATGTATCTTTCTCCAAGGAAAATTCAAGATTTCAACAACATCCTTTCCATCAAGTGGACTTTTTTGGAATAAAATTATTACAAAAGGAAAGACCTGCCTCCTCTGTCCCTACAGTGCTCATTGCCCAAAAGTAAAGAGCAAAAGAAAAAAGGAATTCAGTACAGTTTTTTTGCAGCAGTGTTGTCCGAATCAGAATCACCACAAATCAAAATAACTCAAAAAGAAATTGTCAGGAGTAATCAAGTTGACTCTTGAACCCTTTATAGACTCACAGAATGATCATCTGTTTACCTAAAATGTCAAGCTCCATGTGTGATTTATGTGAGCGCTGTAAACTTTCAGGGTAGAGCTCGGTTCGGCCTTGCCAGATGTAATGTATAAGGGATGAGGCGGTTGGGCTTACGCGATTCATTTTGCACCCCTGTGGTGTAGTAGTTTACCCACCGCCGTTTGCCTGACAGACCCCGAGTAGTGGATGAAGCTACTTAGCATATCCCTGGAGAGATGACACGCTGGCACGATTCCAGCTGCGTTTGGAGAGCAAGGTCAGGATTGTACACGCTCAGTGAAGTGGACATCAGTGTAGTCTCACACTGGTATGGGATAAAGGATTTTAAGGGACTCTCAAAAATGTTCTTCTGCTGTCTGTTTACTTACCAAAGATCCATTCTGACAGGCTTAACAGGATTTGCACTTGTGTATAGCAATGCGAGATGGAGGCTAGCTAAAAGCGAACAAACAAACAAAACACACAAGCGAGACACTGATGTGAGACAGCCCGCAATGGCCCGCCACACCCCACTGAGGATGTGCCGCTCACAGTCCAGCGACTCCATTCATCAAGCTAGACAAGAGAGAAGGAGAGCAGGAGACATGAAGGCAGAAGTAAACAGAGGCTGGGGGTGAAAGGTAACGTTGCACGACCACAACAGAAGGACTGAGTGCCCGAAGATGATGCCGCGTAAAGGTAGGTAAGCATAAAACACAAAGAAGACAATGATGAAGTGATGAGAGAAAGATTTAGACGCAGCCGGGAAGGTTCCTATTAACATGGAAATCGTTTCTTTTTCCACGGCTCACCGTGGCTCGCTGATGGCTCGACAAAAAGAAAATGGCTTTAGCTCCTATTATTCTGCGTGAGGCGGGGCGCTGCCTGGTCAGATGAAAAAGTAACATAAAAATATATAGAAAATTGTCAGGAAAGCCTTTTCACAGCCTGTCTCCTGTCTTTTCCTGGTTCCCTATATGAGCAAAAGAGCCTGGAATTGCCTTAGAAACTGTGATGGATTCACCTTATTTCCTGTGAAGCTACAGAAAAGTAACAGAAACAGAACAAAAATTGCCTCCATTTGCCAGATTTAATCAAGTGTTCCTGTTTTTCATTGAGATGGCAGGGAAAGTTGGGAAAAAGAAAGTCCCAGAGTGTGGAAAATGTAAGAGCCTCTTCAATTCTCTACACAGATTCCAGAGAGCTGGATTGTCTGCATGCCTATTGGAAACCTCATTTGTAGTGGACGATTAGTGCACGATGAATCTCTCCACAGAGACTCCTTTAGCTGCCTTGGACAGTAGAGGAAAAACTCATCAGGGAGAAAGCACAGCACACAGATTCATCACACAAGCAGGCAATAAGATGGCTCTAATTCTGCTGGAAAGAGCTCATTTGTTTGCCCTTGTGTGTGTTAAGATGAACTAAAAAGACCAAGAAAGAGAAAAGAGAACAAAAAGTCACAGCCCTGAAGGCTGACTGACCCTGCTGCTTCAGTGCTCGTGCACCCGCTGGACAAATGAGGCGCACTTACATACAATGCAGTTAGTGGGCTGTGTTCATGCCCACACAGGGCAAGAGTCTACAGGAATATATCCAAGCAGCAGTTCTCTACTGTGCCATCAGTGACTCCAGGGTGAAGCCACTGTTGTGGCAGGCCTAATTGTACAACGTAAAATGAGGGAGCCACTTTACAAAAAGGCTTTTCATACATCCATTAGCTGGCAGCAGTTTTGTACATACTGAAAGAAAATACATAAAAAACCCAGAATATAATAAAACATTCTCTAAATTTGCAGTCTCCTTCACAACATGCAAATATTAACATGCTGTTAATACGGGCACACAGTTGACTTCCATCAATAATCGTAATCAATCTGTATTTTATTCTGAAAAATGTCAAGTGTCAAACATAATTTAAAAATTCAAGGCAACACAGATAAGAACGGTATGTATAACATGTTTTGGAAGCATTCCAGTTGGTATTAGGGTCCAAGACAAAAAAATAAATACTATATAATACGTTTTTTGTTGTGTATTAAGGAGTAATCAATATCTTGTTCTGATGAAAGATTAAGGTGGTAGAATGCCTTGGACAGAATGCCTTGGACTTTAGCAATTCACAACACAATAACTGATTTTTTAGGGTAAATTTAGGGTAAAAGAGCAGTTGAGTTAGATTAAGAATCAGTGAATGTTTATTTAAAAAAGAAAATTTTAATGACAAGGATAGAGTAGTTGGCTGTTCCTCTTCAAAAGTTCCGAGGCCCCTTCATGAATAGGACTAGAGCTTAATTAATACTTTCAAAAGGCAGAGGGGTTTAAGTATATAGTTCTTCAGTTTGTTGCTGAATTACAAAATAAAAATGTGGTTATGTTTAGGCATAAAGAGACTTGTGTAGAATTAATACATTGATGGGCACCTGTAAGAACTAAAGACATCATGGCCTGAGAACACAAAAGTATATTATTAAGTATATAAATATTACATTCCCTTTGATTCTGTGTGAGATGAAACAAAATCCACAACATGAGAATCTCTGTCACCAGAGAACCATTAGTTTTTTAATTATATTTTCTCCTCTCTTTTTTCCACTTTTATCTCTATATCTTATCTATATATAAAAAATCTTATGTGCAGCTTCCATCTTGTGTAGTAGTATAATAGAAAGAACTTCCAAATAAGTAGTTAGCAGCAGTTTCCTTGTGTTCTTTTAGCATTATTTTACACATTAATATTCTATGCATTATTCATACTTTAAAAATGGTATTAGGAGAAACGCTGATATGAACCCACAGAATGGAAATGATTGCATGGCTTAGAACACACATGTTCATTAAGAATGGCTACAGTTTTCAGTGGATGACTTGACAAGTGGGAATACTTAGCACAGACACTTTCTGCCACACTGACTAAAAATGATTGTGCACTGAGGGTGTTTTAAAACAAGAACAGATGGGAGGGAGAGCGAGCAGGGACACAAGGGTAACGGGTGTGTGAAGAGCACACGCTGTGAGATTGGGAAGCAGGACATACTGTTTAGGTGAGTTTGAACTAATGCATGTAATCGAAAGGTTGATTGTGTTTTTTTATCACTCAATTCCTTAAGTCACAGTTATGCTCAGATGATGTTTATCTTCACTGGTGTGAAAGGACAGGTATTCACTTCAAAATCAGATAAAAAGAAACTGTTTACCTGATTTTGAATGATGAGGTACTCTTTGGGGAAACACATTCACACACTGCACTGGCACCAGGTGTTTGGAAATCAATGTGTGTTTTGTGACAATACTGTGATGTCAAAATGTACTCACGTATAGCTTTTAGCAGAATTTTGACCACATCTGGAGATAATCTGGTTGTGATTGAAAAGATTTCACAAGACACACAGTGCCCTGTTTAAACAGTTATGGACAAAAACCTATCTGTGCTTCAGTTTCAATGGACCCTTGGTGTGTTGTGTAACACCAGTGCACTAACCATTAGACTGTGCATGTTGAACATAACATAGTGCCATTACAAGCTGTAAAAGGTGAAGACTATGAGAGGAGGTCCTCCTCCAGCTCACCCACTCATTCTTCTTTGTTGTAGCAATGTCTTTCTGTCTAGTGTGCTTATGCAGGTCTCATTTCCACTAAAGGACATAATACCCTGATTATACCTATGACTCCAATGTTTCCTTCAGTCCTCCGCTCCCCTTTCTTCTTGTCTCCTCCATTTTTCCTTTTTCACCCACTCCTGCTTTGTCTTTTTCTTTCACTCCTCTGACGACTTTATCACGCCTTTTCTCAGCAGCAGTTCTCTTTCTGTGGGAAACACTTTTCACAGTAGCACATAACAGAGACACTATAAGGCATATTTTGGCCCGTGAATACTTTCTCTGTTTCCATTCACTGCTGCTTCACTCGGTGGCAGCCTCACTCTCAAGGGAAATGAATTAGTAATATTTATGATGAAGCCCTCTCTCTCGACTACAGCCTCTTTGCCTCTGTGTCTCATCTCCTCGGTGCATAAAATGACACTGATCTTATCGGTGCTACCTATGTAGTCATCTGTCAGCCCATCTATCTTTCCATCCATCAAACCGCTGAGAGAGTGATGGCTCCCTCAGCGTTTTTATGTGGCACCGTTGGCAAGCCAAGGTTGTTTGGAAACCACATAAAAATGGCGAGCGACACCTGCGTCTCCGTCTGCGGACTTGTCAGAGCTATTCAAACATTTCTCGCAGGCAGAGCTGGAAGTTTTCTAGCACACAAGTTATGAGTCCCTAGGCGAGTCTGGGAGTCTCCGTGCAGAGTATAACAAAGTGCCGCTTCACAAGGCAATGAATTAGTGTTTTACCCTTTGGCAGTCTACCGATTCATCTGTGCTATACACCAGAGTTGGTGTCGAGATTTCAGGATAGAGCCAGATCACATATCACATGTTGACATTTCACAAAAAGAGGCATATAAAGACTGACATTTCACTTTCTGGTAGAATAATGGGTTTCAGAGTCCCATAAGAAAACTTTTTAATTTTGATGATTTGGTTTCATACCAGTGCTCAAAATTACTTAGAATCTTCTTTTTCTGTTTCTAAAAAAAACACATTATTAAATAAATACTCAAATTTAAGTTGATTCTAAATGAACATAAATGACCTGAACCATTACTTGATCCCTAACATTTACACTGGAGGGATTTTTGTATTAGTATACACCTGTTATAGAGGCAACAGAAAATAAATTATTATTTTTATTCTTTTCAACAGCCGAGCATTTGAAGTGTTGTATTTATAATAAAATACTCCCAGCCTTGTTGACAGACTTACCCTCTGAAACATGGTTTAAGGTTATTATTCATATTGCATGTATAATGGCTGCCATGATGCAATTTAAATCATAAGGAGGAAATGAGAACAGCAAACAACTTTATTAAAATATTAAGCAGGTTTCAGCCTTCATAGCATCCAGGACCTTCATTCTGACAGCGACACATTAGAGATGTGCTTTGTGGAAACTCTAGAGTCCTATTAGGCATGTATCAGCTGTATTTGAATTAATGGATGCTGCAGCCTGCCTGCCTGCCTGCTACGGGATATAACTGCTGTGTGTCAGATAAAATAGCAGAGAGAAACTGCCTAACAGCTTTTCATGCCTTAATGCAATGAAACACCAGGTGAAAAAACCCCCGAAAAATACAGCATATATGGCAATCTGAGAGAGAAAATGAAGTACTTCTGAAAATGTTCTGTATCAGTGAGTGACACTGTACAGTCCCAGAGACTTTCAGTATAAACTGTACCTCAAATAGTATGACAGTCTCAGATGGCACATGTATATGTTTGAAGTAGCAAACTGTCAGATGCTTTTCAAATGTGACAGCTCATAAATCACATCTGGTGTAAACATTTCATTTGTGCCATTATAAATGTCAAGATAAAGAAAAGTACACTACACAGGAACATAAAAATATTACAAAATAACTCTAATACTGCAGAGTCCCATAACCTAAACAGTCCATTTATTGCCTAAATATTCAAATGTGTCATAAAGACTTCAACAGACAGTATGGTCATCTTCATTGACAAATGAAATATACACCTTTTAGCCTGAAGCTAACTATAAGGCAGAATATTCACATTTGGTTTAAAAAGTGGCAATTCTTCATGTGATAGTGATAAGAACTGGGTCACGTTTACTTTCAGATGTGAAAGGTACCTTCCAAACCTATTTTCCTTTTTCCCCACTCCACTCTTGTTTATCTTTTTAGAAGGGAGTGTAGAAATTGCTGAAACTACAAGGTAAAATGTGCTCTTAATTTTTGCAGTGCAGGCGGAGGGCAGGGTGGATACCAGGGGAGATTTCACACTACAAAGAAAAATGAAATTGTCGAACATCTTTTTTTTTCAGTCTTTACCTACTTTTCAAAGTGTGTGGAAAATAAAAATAAATATATAAAATGGTCATCTTATTTTTAGGCCCAATACAACTGCCACTTTTTCATTTTATCCCGGTGAGAATTCAGCTGCGCCATACGCATCGTCATAAATTATTCAGCTACAGTAAACATGGAACAACATGTCAGAGGAGGATGGGATTTCACAATAACACCTCTATGGCCATATGCACAACAAAGCCATGGGATGCAGCTGTGGAAAAAGAAAAAAAACAACCCTGCTTGGTTTAATTTCCCAACAGAATACAAATAATAGCCAACTTCCAAACTAGTGCACTTCACTTATCCCGGAGCATTGTAACAGGAAGTGTATGAATTGAGAAGTGAACATCCTTGTTTGCTTTCAGACAATTATCCAAGCATGTATTCCACACGCACCACCATAATTATGTGCTTAATCAGGCTGCAAGTTGATGCAAAATGAGATCATAATAGAAATTCCCCTTTAGCGTATTTTTACATCCGCTTGCCTTGTTAAATTTTTGAAAAGCAGTGGGTGGAAAAAAAGGCAAATTCCATGTAGTGTGCTGTTCCGTATTGTTTCAGTGGAGTTTCTAGAAAATCTAAAGCTGAACTCTTTGTGGGATATATTAGTAAAAGCATATTAACAGCACACCATTAAAATTAAAAATTAAACCAACACGATATCCCTAGTATAATCAAAAAGAACACTTTACTGCCCAAAAATATTTGGCGCATGCATGCATTTGATAATGAGGCCCAAAGGAAAGTGTGGTAACAGTGGTGTGTTTGCCAATGAGCTCTCTGAAAATATCCCACTGTCAGTTCTTTCACCAAAAAACAACTCCAAAATGTACACTAGCCTAGTTTCCCACTGCTTTAGTGTCTCCTCAGGGCATAAAAGTCCCCTGACAGTGTTCAAACCACATACACCGCAAACCCACTTCAGTTCCTGGAATCATGTTTCAGAGAGTGGAGAAATACTAGGACGCTCAGAAAAATACAAGCTCACAATGCAGGACTTGATATTTTTTCTTGCCCATTATGGTGTGCAGTTGATACTCAGTTCATACACTCCAATGTAATCCTCTCCTTCTGCTAAATGGCATGAGGAACACTCACTGCTGACCTTGGACGGCACTGGGTCTGGATTGTTTTCAGGATGTCTTTTTAAAAGCCTTGTAGCATAATTGAGTAGAGTGGTGGGGTGGCTTTGATGGTGTGTCCACTGCACATAAAGACGAGGAAACAAGGCAAAAGTAGAAATAGACATTTGGCCACTGACACATGAACAGTGGACATGGATTTATATAAAAGACACAAAACCCTCTTGTGTCGTTTTCAGCCAACAGTTTGCGGTTACAGGACCTGTCTTGTCACTTCTTTTGTAATCGGAGATACAGTAAATTGCCCCATGTCAACATATTCTGATGCTTTATTCATGGATGCCTTACTGCAGACGTGTCAAACTATGAAAGGCCTCTGTGACAAAACAAATCATGTAGAGGGCCAAAAATAATGCACATTGCTTTTCATAAAATAACCTGCTTCCCAACATATATGTTTTATACTCTTTGGACCTTATCATATATTATTTGTTATTTTACTGCTCAGGACAATATGATGTATCTTAAACACGTATCCAACATAACCAATGTAGGGCACCTCCTACCAGAATGAACCTACATATGAAGGTCAATCAAAAGTGCAACAGTGGCTGATGGGACAAGCCTCTGCACAGTGTAGGAGGTGGGACTAAAAGGGAAGAAGGTGACACATCAAGTTCCACGCAGAGGATAAAGTAATTAATAAAAACTTCATTTGGATACAGACATATTCATATACATGAATCAAGACCTAAAACGTATAACACTGAGGGTAAACTGTAAACATGACAGCTTTTAAAAGCAGAACTATTTGGTTGACTTAAAGTTTTTAAAGTATTCCTTTGCACTGCAAGGTCTCTTATCACTCAGAAACATCAGAATCACTCAATTTCTGCCCCAAGATGCCCTGCAGTCCTTTAAACATCTCAGTCCCAAACTGCTTTGATGGGATCTCAACAAACTCTGCACTGCAAGTCATCATTACCTCGATTTTTGGGGTTTAATGTCAGAGCTAGAGTAAAAATAAAACTAAAAAAACTTCTTACATGCATCCACACACTTCTTACATTGTCTTGATTGATGCTGAAAATGATATGGCTCATTTCTCACAAAATTAATTTTTGGAGTTTTAACACAATATAGGAACATTTTATGCTTAAATGAGCTGATAATTTTCCAAAGCAGTTCCTCTAAAACCCGAACAGAGTCTGTAGCTCTATCTTCTACAATAATTGGAATAAGGTGAGCGTTTATGTTTGAAGGGACTATGCTGCCTAGATAAAGGATAGCAGAAAGTGTGACATTAAGTACATGATAACAACAGCACAGTCCAACAGGGCCATCTGGTTTTCTGGATCACAGTCATGGCCACTGACCGGCCTTTTGAAAGATGAAGAATGCCTGACTTATCCATTTCTGATTCATGCGTTGTCTAACAACTCAGCTGTGTGTTACAAGGACTGTAATTCACAGCACATTACCTGAGTCGGACAATAACCAGACTAAACTGATTATAAAATCATCACAAGCTTCTATCAGAGAGGCTAATGTGGTTTAAGTCCTGCAACAGTAGACTGGATCCTAAGGCTAATTTAATTAGATTTATCAACAATATAAATCCCAAAGCAAAGGCAAAGTTGACACTTTCTATTACCCTTAATAACAACTTACAAAGTGGAATTATATTAAACACATAACTGTGTTTGTTTTAAATGGAGGTGCGGCTGCTCTACTTCCGATAGCACACTGTTGCATACTGTAGGCGATCCATTAGTACAGACATGTATAATCCATGACTGTGTGCTGCTGGATGAAGCACACTGCAGCCCTGTAGGAGTCTCTGCTGCCTGACTGCTGCTGAGAAAATCCTGACAGGACCGGCAGGTCAAAAAGTCTAAAGGCCTCCAGGTGCACAACAAACTCTGTTTATGCTATTAATATGGCTGAGTCTAACATGCCACGTTTATAATATTAATGATGAAATACAAAAATCTGTAACAGATAAGCATAAGAAACCAGGGTTTTGCAGTGACTGGTATCTCCCTTCCACAATGTTGTGAAACAAAAAAAAAAAAAAACAAAAATCCTTTTTACAAAAAAAAAAAAATTATTTTTTTTTTTTTATTAAATTTTTTTTTTTTTTTTTTTGGGGGGGGGGGGGGGGGGGGGGGGGGGGGGGGGGGGGGGGGGGGGGGGGAAAAAAAAAAAAAAAAAAAAAAATTAAAAAAAAAAAAAAAAAATATTTTTTTTTTTTCCATTTTATTAACTTTTTGTAAAATGGTTATATACAAGTAGTGCATAGATTGCACAGAAAGTCTGCCCAACATGCAGTAAACCATTACATTAAAAGCCGTCTGCTAATGTTAGCTCTTCATTCTGTCGATGCATGATGGACTACTCACTCTGTGTGAAGCGTGGGGGGCTATCATTGACATCAGTGAGCCTCACAGTGACAGTGGTGGTCCCAGATAGTCCTCCCAGGTGGCCACCCATGTCCTTAGCCTGAAGCACCACCAGGTACTGGTCCTGGGTCTCACGGTCCATGTCAGGGACAGCTGTACGCAGAATACCTAAAGAACAAAAGAGCAGCATTAGAATAGAAAGCAGGAAAAGTACGTTTTCTCTAAAGAAAAATGGCACTAAATGACCATAATATATTTGCAAGAGACTAAAAGGGATTTTTGATCAATATTTGCAACTTAGTGATTACTAGGCCCCGAACTCCCTGGCATCCAAAATACACTGTCTGGCCTGCTGCGTTGTTCAAAACAAAAAAGCTGCCTGGGCACTGGGATCACAGCCAGCACTCTTCACAAAAGACTACAAGAAATTGTATCATATACTCTACAAAATACAAGATAAGTTTAGACAGTGGCAATGATAAAAAGCACCTCGTAGCACCAGCAAGGTATTAGAAGACCCTGGACCCGAACAGAATTCTTAGCTTAGATTCTTTTTGAAGTGTGTACAAAACTCAATATAGTTTGAACAATTAATAATACATACAACCAGCCTAAACGTTATGATCACAGTGACCACTGAAAGGGAAGATCAATAACATTTATTATTAGGTTTTATGGGACCTGCATCATCATAACAAACATCTTTAAAGTTCATGTGTTGCAGTAAAATTAAGCAAACAAGGCTTTTTTCTGATGGCTAGAGGTCTGACTCAGATATTCTCTAAAACAGCTCTTGAAGGCCGTGTTTGCTCTGCAGCCGTCTAACAAAAGTGTTACAAGAAAGAACTAGGGCAACAAATCTGATCCATGTTGGGCCCAACTTGCAACTTCCATAATTGAATAATATCTATTTGATGTTCTTAAACAAAGGTATCTGCAGTATTGTTGAGAATTTGGTTGCAGTGTGTTTGAATTATTTTATGTACAAATGTAAGATTTGAGAAAAGGGAGTAGAAATAGAGTAAGATTTAACATTGATCTCTCAACAGTCAGATGTTTATGTAAGATCTTTAGATGTGCTTTTTTCCATTGAGTCAATAATTACCTTATAATAACACTGCATAAGAGTATGTTTGCCATTATGGCATCAGTACTTCTTAAGATATAATTGCCCTGTGTTGATACAGATGTAGTGCAAGTAGCAACATTTCAATCTGTACTTTTACTGCTATTTTGGTCTTCTAAAGATGACATATAATGAGTGAATGCAGTAATTGTGCTGTTTACCTCAGAGTACTTTTCAGTGCTCTTCATTATCGAGTGAAATCCACTATTCTTTTAATCTACTTGAAAGACAGGGCTCTTTTATGACCCTCTTTGGCATTGGAAACCCTTTTCAGAAATGTATTGGACATTGTCAAAGCATGCTGTCATAACGTTGAGGACATGATGGCTTGAAGTGACAGCTATTCTGACATTTCTGAGTCACTTAGTTGCCATCTGACAGTGACAGTACATAACTCAGAGTCTAGCTGAAGCCATACAGAAATACAAGCATCATTTCTGTATAGTGTTGTAGACTACAGCTTTTCATACTATCAATTTTTATTTTTCATATGCATTTCTGTACATTGCATTGAGTTTAGATTGTAAAGGATTTGTCCAGTTTTTGTTTTTGTTTTTTTTATATTTCCCTGACATGAACTGTACAATACATGTCAAAATGAATATCAAAAGAGACTTCGGTTTATGTCTTTATATTACTGATTCATATCCAGTTACTTGTTGTTCCAAAAGTGTGCTTTTTGTGCTTTTTCTTTACAAAAATGGACAACCACATTTTTTACCAGTGGTTATCTGTTGTTTTTATGCCATGTGGAAATCCCATGACATTTTTGTGGCTCCACACTTCCATACAGTAAAATGAAAAGGGGCCTCATTTAACCTGAATAGTAGGAGATTGGAATATTCCATATATATCTTTCAGTATAATAAAAAAAGATTAATCATCACATGCAGGACATCACATATGCTGGCAGAGCAGAAAACGTTGTTCCATATCTATATATGGCATTTAAACAGAACTTAAATGCACTCTTATTTAACATTGATCACTTCCTATATTCTTTTACATTTTTCTTTCATATTATTACATCCACAGATGATGCACAGGAAATGCAGCTCTAACCCAACATCAGCCAAAAGAGCCGTCTGGATGATTTAGCAGCTGAGGGTGAATCAGATTCAACCAGGGCTGTTTTGAATACTAACAAACCAATCTGACTTTTTGAGTGGAGCTCATAAGCAAATAAACTGAAAATATGAGTTTATGTTCCCGCAGCAGAACGTACAGTTTAAGAATTTGATGATGCAGTGAGAGGAAATGATTGGAAGAAAGAAAGTAAGAACAAAAAAAAGGAAAAGTGAGGAGAGTGATTCCAATACTAAACCTTGAACAGTGACACGGCTAATGTGCAGAGTGTGGAATTAGGCTTATATTTCACACTTAGCATTTCAAACCACCACAGCCGTCTTCACAAGAGATTCTCCTACGTCAGAGGTATCAATTACCAAACATTGACATTCAACAAGTGAAGCTAAAGTACCCTTTTGCTTTCTTGAACCTTGTGGGTGAAATAAACACTCACAGCACTTCGCCCACATGAAGGATAAAATACACTTTTACGTGAGCTAAGTCTTATATGTGTCCTGTCAATCTATCAGCAACTCAATCCAGCTGTGATTGCCCTCCAAGGTGTAATGCTAAAAAAGTAATCATAATAAATTATACAAAAAAAAATGAATAAAGGTGCCATTCCTCAGTTCAGCCTTCATCATCTTGCCCTTGGGTGACAAGTACAACACGGAGGCACATGGAGAACACAGGCATCAGCCAGGTCCTTTGAGCCCTCTGTAATCAGCTCTGTGTAATATAGTTCACAAAACTGCACTGACATCTCTCTTTGAACACGTCTTTTGGTTTTCAAATTCCACCAGAAATAATAATATTAGGCTGCTGGGCTTGTGTCTGTTTTTTTGTTTTTTTTCCTCTTCTTCTTTCTCTCTTCTTTTAGCACGCTGTACACAGGCCCTGGCAGCATGAATACATTTGTGCCAGCTAATGGAATGAACTAGGCTGGGGGAAACGAGGGATGTCAACTTTGGAGGATGAAAAATCCTGGACTTTATTAAGTCCTCATTCTCTTCTTAATCCATGAAAATATTAATCCAAATGTGGATTAACATTTTTAATGGAAATTTCATCACAGGTTTTAAACATAGAGAGCCAGTTACTTTGAAGCAAGTGTGGACAAGCAGTGTAGCATTTAGTTCCTTCTCACCTGAAGTTATTCAATCCCACGGTTATTTTTTATTGGCCACTGTGTTTGGCAGCTGGCTTTTCAGCACAGTCATAAGAAATAATGAAACCCATTCAGTAATTACTCATTTTGCATAAAAGCAGCACAAGTAGCTCGCCTATAGAGGCAAACATGGTAGCTTGCCTATAAAAAATAACACAAATATGTACATTAAAAATTGCAGGCTATAATAATTAAACATGTAATCTATATATGATATAATATTGGGACAGTAATTTGACATCCATTTTTGGAGATGAAGAAGTTACATTATAGTTCTGAAATGTGTTTAATGTATACAAATATATAGACAGACCCTGTTTTTTATGCTTAAATAAACATAACAAATAAACTTTTTTCCATAATGCCAGGTTTTTCTGCCTTTGCATAAATTCATGAAAGTATTGACTTGCAGCAAGATTTGTTAATAGTACCGAACCTTTTTTAGATTCTGTGTCCTGTTGGTGCTTAGTTCTGTACTGCATGTGTGTTTGCTCGTGGATATCTTCAGCACGTTTTCTCTTCAGCACTGCATGCATATTTGCATTTGGACATCTGTGCATCTTATACATCTGTGCCAGTAGTAAACGGCACCATAACACAGTCAACACACACACTCTTACCTGTCTGGGGATCAACGGAGAAGTACTGCTGGCCCTGCACCAGTGTGTACACGAGCTTGGCGCTGTTCCCATAAGTCGGGTCATCAGCATCTGTCGCTGTCACCTGGATTATAGACGTGCCTGCAGGGAGAGAGATAGAGCGCATGATGAGAAGAGCACGGTGGGGCAACAAGGGCTGTACAAAATGAACAGGGAGAGGTACAGCAATTCAATATAGGGGGAAATACAGAAGAAGGTATGCAAGAAAATCTGGAAAGAATAATTCTGTTTAAAATGAGGAAATTAGGAAAGGACCAAAGCAGTTGTTGCTAAGAATACTGAAGCATCTACATTTGAAGGTAATGAGAAAGCTTTATATAAAGACTCCACCACTCTCTCCCACTCCTTTTCCAATCTCTTTCTAACGGCAGTGTGACAAATACTTTATTTGAAACCTGCACTCCCCCTTCCCCCGTCCACCTCTTTCTCACTTCATTTCTCTTCATCTCTGTCTCCAATTCCCTTTTGCTTCTTCTCTTTCTCAATCGGACCGTCTGTCTTTTCAATGCCCCCCACCTACACCCCTCCCCTATGCCTTGAAATGTTTCTACAGCCTGTGCAGCTTCAATTTGCCTGGGAAATTTGGAAAATCTTGGCAGGTAACTGAAAATATATATGATAAACAGTAAACATGCTACTTCACTGGGTATTCATATATATATATATATATATATCTATATTTAAACATAGCACAAGCCGAATACATATTCCCAGGGATATGAGCCATACAGGTGGGAGGGATTTGTGACAGTATGGCAGTGGATAAGATAGGGTGCTGTATGTGTTGACTGTATGATCTGTTTTTACAAAATAGCATTGATACAATAAAGGCTAAAATAAGGCTGAATAATGCATTGCCGTTTCTTCATTTGAATAATGTATTCAACACTATAAATAAACAACTGATGATGTTGAACACATAGTATAGGCAATGGGCACTGTGACATCACACATATTCATTGGCAACAGAACTGAGAAGTTTGGTTAATTGAGCAAAAAGTTACAGTAGCTAGCTAGTGCTAAAATGTAGCTAGTGATGCTAACAGCAGTAATGCACCACTGAACTTCATAAAGAATTTCATAATCCATAGATGAGTCGGAGCAAGCACACCACCAAAGTCAAACTACAGAGAGCTATAAGTTTTTAGAGTCATGTTCCAAAGATGCAATTACGCAAACTGTTAGTAAAACAGGTCAATCAAAAGAGTGGACTGACCTAAGATTAATTCATCTGGCTCCCAAAAGAAACAAAGACCTTTGAAGTGTATTTTTATTTCAAGACAATCTGAATAGGAGTCTGATCTAACAAAAAGAAAGAGAAAGGAGTTCTTATAAAACCATACTCTTCTATCGATTAATGTCCATAAACAGATCATATTCTATTATATGATTTGACAATTAAAAACAATGTTTTGAAGCTAATTTCCACTTTGCTGTTGTACAAGAACATTTTTTAACAATCCATTTCAAACCTGTGTTTTGTGCAAATCAGCGTACAATAAGGAAAACAGGAAGCTTACAGCTGCACACACAGTAATTTGACAGCTGGAAGACAGCTCATGAAAACAAAAAAAGACATTTTAATCACAGAAAAAAACACATTTTCAAATCTCAAACTGTGATTGACATTTAGAAGCTCATGTAAGATATAATTATATGTTATAAATGTTCTCTGTTACACAAAAGCTGCCAATCCAGTGACCAGGACATAATTAGTGAATTGAATGACTAAATCATGGTAAAAATTACTATTGGTGACAGTTATATAATAATTATTATTAATAATTATAATGTAAATTTACTGTACAACATTACGAGTAATATTTTGTCTTGATTTCAAGAGCTCACTCTGAACACACTTTGAAAACAACAACAACTATATATCAGTTAAAACTAATAATGTCTCAAGATGAAGCAGCTTGCCTCCAGGATTGACAAAACAAGTGCAAAGTGGTAGCAAACGCATTGGTATGCAGCCTGCTAGACATATACAAACAGCCACAATCCACAAAGATCAAATATTCACACAAGAGCGCATCCATCTGGAACGCATGTTCTTATAAGACATTTGGGCTCTGGGGAAAAGGAATAAGAATTGCGTCTTAGTTCATACATATCAGCTTTCAATATTTATGCTCAAGGTTAAACTTTAAATGCGAGTTATTCTCCCTGAATGTGGATACACATCTGGTGAGATGTTTACATGCAGTGGACTGACACCAGCACTGAGAACAAGACGGGGACTGGCAGGGTTCCAGCACACCTTGCCTCAGTGTCTCGTCGCAGCAGACTAGAGGGCGTCTAACCCTCCCTATGTCACCTCGCCCTTAAATGTATCATGTAATGAGCTTTCCACACAGCATCCTCACAGCAGCCCCCTCGCCTCTGTCACATTTTCTGCTATGTGACTTGGTAAATATTGAATTGTCAAGTAAATATTTATGATTGACTGAAGAGCCTAATCTGAGGAGTGAGTGGCTGTAAAGAGCCAACACTCATAATGCAACTGAAGGAATGACTAAATAGTGCTCGTCTCAGGCCCCACAGACAGCTTCAAAGGTGAAACTGGAATCAAACTATTAAGCATAATGTTTATGGAGAGAAACACATAGACAACAGACAATTTCTTTAAATTTTCTATTCCAACTAGTTTGTGGGTAAAATATCTACAGCAAAGAGTAGAATCCATTTTCAAGGGGGCATAGGGCAGTTTAAATGGAGATTAAAGTACATTTTGTACATACAAACTGTTTCCTAGAGGCACTCTGCCGTCGTGCTCAGAATCACAATGTCACACGGTCATTGTCACTCCGACATCTCTTTGCACCATGAGCTCAGGACTCTCCTATCTCTGCCCTTCTCATGGCTCATGTCATTTCTGCTTCAAAGTGGTCTTCTTACATTGTACGTGATCTTTTGACGGTCACAGAAATGATCAGGTCATTTTCCTCTGACATGTCACTGCTGTTTAAATTTGAATGAAATCAAAGTGCCTTTTAAAGGGGTCAGATATTTTTACATAGCACTTATAATGTGTAATACCTTGTGCATAAGCACTTTTAGGTGTTTGGAAAGCCACTTTTCTTTTCTAATAAGTGCTCCTGTTTTGGTTCGGTACCTTTGTTTGTATTACCCTAAAAGCATTTCACTCTTTGCTACTTCAGACTCATTTTTGGTGTTCTCTTTGGTACAGTATGATCTGCTATGCATAGTGTTTAAACCTTCACTGAATTGTCTTGTCTATAAAAACACTTGATTGTCAAATGGATATTGTTTTACCCATGAATAACCACGTATTTGGCTCTGCAATTCTGACTGCAGTAAAAACTAATCAGCGCTCTGGATCAAACAGCTTGGCCCCGAAGTTGATGCAGCAAATGCAAAGTGTTGTTAATGTATCGGTGCAGCCTGCCAGGCAAGTCCAATCAGATCAGCAACTAGCACAGCCTCCTGGCTCGTAACAAACTGATATCCTGTTTGTACAAATCACTCACTTCCAGTCACCTAGAGACATAACATAGAGATATAGTGACCTGAACTGGCTAACAGTGAGTTGTATTAGTGTGATAGGTCAGACCTGGTCCACATGTCGGCAGCTGTAGAAATTTACTGTAAAACTGACTACCATTTTACTGAATTCATTAAAAAAAAAAAAAAAAGACAAGCTGAAGTTAAACTTTCTCCAGTGTCTAAATTGGGTTGTGTTTAAATTAAACCTCAATCACAGGTTAAAACAACATTGGTCCTAGTGAATTTTAAGTGTAAACAGCAGCTGCTCCTTAAGGGCGCCTACTACATAACTAGAGGATGCCTTAATTACCAAACCTCACCAGTGTTGAATGAATCTGCATCTGCATGAATGAAAAAAAACATTGTTGTTCTGATTACCAGCAGGGATAGTGCTTGCATACATAACAGAATAGGAGTATATTATCTACAGGTCAAGTTGGGGAAGGTTTCACATATGTACAATTGTACTCACTGTTCTAAAGACAGGAAACACTTTCCTAATGAGGCGGAGACGAGTGTTCTCTTGTGCGAAGGAGTCCCAAAGCAGCATCATGTCCTACACTGATGGAATATTAATAAGCAGCTATACATGTAGACACATTAGGTCTTCTTTAAAGATCGATTACACAAGTTATTACAGCAAATACATTGAAGTACAAATGCAAATAGTGTAACAATAAAAGCAGTGTGTTTAATCTATTTGTTTGATCGTGCAGTTGCGTTAAGGCCTTATTATTACCATAATAAGCAGTGCTGTTGAAATAGTGTATAATTACAAGCTGTGAAATTAGCCGCTGTAGATTGAACATATGTACAGCACTGTTTGATTCCCCCTGCTCTACAATGGTCACAGGTATTTAATCAAAGAACAGAAGGAGCCCATACATCCTACAGCTAGATATTTTGACAGCATTATTAAAGATGAACCATTAATCTAAAGCATTACATAGGCAGTCTGAATTGCATCCTACTTTGATTAGCATTTTATCTTGCATTTTGAAAAGGGCTGCCACTGTAAGATGGCCAAGTCCAAGCGTGATATTTTCTCTGTCTGGTCTGAGCACCCGGAAACAGACGCAATTTCATGCCAAAAAAAGTCATAAAATTGAGGAGTTCTGCTAGAGCTGCCTTTTCATGACAAGAAATCGAGGCTGAAGAATGTTGAATGCAAAAATGTGTGTGTATTGAGATGTACGCATAAAACCTTGCTAAGATATATAGGTTAAAGAAGTGAGGTGAAGCATGTGACCTATATAACAGTACACATGCCCTTCACTGTGGGCCAATTTTAGCTTATGTGAAGTCTCTTTACAGTCTTTATCAGTGTCTGAAAAGGGCACCCAGGAATCCCCAGACCCATATATTCTGACTTATATGACAGGGACACAAGGCTTGGTCGGACGAGTGCAGATGGGAATATTCCACAGTTTCTTTTTGCACCTGCCAGACAGACTTCTTAAAGGTTTGCAGTAAACATTTTGAGCGAGGTTTGCTCAAATGAAAAGCCTAATAGCAATCATCAAAGTGGCCTTGTTAACACACCGTATGGACATGCATCATTAAGTTGTACATTCATTAAACACAGGGCAGGTTAATTTGTGTTTTTACGTACTAATGATGCTTCAGTGCTGTAAGTGGGATGATTTAGAAATGGCTGAAGGCATAAAATGCTGCTCACTTTGAATATGATTATTACCTGGCTCGATAAAATGAAAACGGTGAGCACATTCACTTGAACGGACCGGTTCTCTCATTATAAGTACAACTAAAATGTGAGGATATATTGTTGTTTAATGATCCTCAGGGTTACTAAATGTATTATGTATCAACGTCTTAAAGGTGCAGCGTAATGGTGTTTGTCAGGGCCAACAGTGCTACGATTCTCAAGGTTTGCTTGTGGGCTTTAGTATTGGATTATGTTGCATGTTTTGGTTCATTGCTAATTTATTGACCTTTGTATTTATTACATTTGTAAGATTTTCTTTTATATAACACAAGCGTCCAACTAAAGAGCACTGAATATCCCAGTTTTATTGTCATTTAAGTGTCTTCAGCATCACTAGAAGAACATGAATCACTGGGATATACACTTTGGGATGAGAGGAAGCTAGGCAAACTTTTGGATAAATTATATTATGCAAAATAAATAGAAAATAAACTGCAATCTGTTTGGAGCTCACTCCAGAAAAAAAAAAAAAAAAAACTACACACCTACACTGTCTTTTAAAGCATTGTATTTTTTCAGTTTTGGGAGATTGAGCAGATTCACAATACACTGTTTCCGTGTATGACAGTTGGCATTTGGTGTACATGATCAACTGTAGCAGCATCATTTTGAGCTAATGGACCATTTATCTAGAAAAATTCCATACAACACCACATAAAACTGACTTGATCACTTTAAAGTCTACTAAAGTTTCACAGTGATGATGTTTAAAAAAAAGCACTAAGGAAAAAGCATGCATGAAAGTGGCAGCATTATGCAAATCACTCCGACCACAGCAGACACGCAATGGAGAGGAGCCGATCAAAACTCTTTTCATCAACAGTGAAGGCTTCAAAATGATGTTTTCATATTGGATGAAAGAGTCCATGCTCAATCTGCCTTGTAAATAACTATACCCTGGCTCTGACATCAGGTTGAAGAAAAGTATCTGTGTTGTATAATCCGCTGAACCTCCTAAAGTGCTGCAGGATTTTACCGCCATTTAAAAATTCATTTTACCTAAAAAGACTGCACACAAAATGGTAATAGAGTGTGAAAGGCACCCAGGCAGCAATAGCAGAGCCATGTTGTGTGATGGCTGAGAGGTTGTGGCTGTCAAAAATCCATCTACGTTAATATGCAGTGAATTTCAATTATTAGTCCAAAAAGGGTACAGATTATCCTTTTTTTTTCTTTTTTTTTTACAATTTAGCTCTAGCATTGGGCAGTAACATTACTTTACAATCAAATTTTAACTGTAAAATGATTAATTTAAATTAGGTTAAAGTTACTTATTCAGACTGATTGTTGTCATGCAAAAGATCATTAGTTTGTTTTTTTATTATTAAGCATGTCAACAACTGTAATAATAGATGTTTTCCTATTTGCTTAAATGCCATAACATATCACTGAAAGACTTTAATAAGCAGAGCCCCATTCAAAGTATAGAATTTTAATGAATTAGTTTAATTGGCAAGCTGATATTACTCCAATTATGCAAACGTTGATAATATGTAAATAATAAACCATAGCCAGATTTCAATTAAAGTTGCCATTGTAGCTCAAGGCTGAACAAATAAACTGCAGATCATGAAAGAAGAACCAGAGATATTAGTGATTTGTGTTTGTGCACTGAAGGACTTTCATGGTTAAAAAAATGCTTTAAAAGGTTCAGAATCCTAAGAATGCTTATGTATTTCTTTCAAATTATTATAGAAATGGATTACAATATATCTATATATTTAGCCAATCATTTTAATCATTACAAACTATGTGATATTTCAAAATGCCAAAAAGCACATTTAAATATTTGACGTGCCTAATGTCACATTTTTTATTTCTGTTTATTTATTTACTTTTTTATTTTCTTTCTTCACTGTTGCAGTTGCAAGAGTAGGAATGTTGTTGTTTTTTGTCGCATGCTTAGACGATTTGATAAATTATACGTGTGATAAGTACAAGTGCAAGTGAGGTGCAAAATGTTGTAAACCTCTTATATTAGATGGTCTGACACTGGTCAACTCACTTGTGTATTTATTTCATTCAAATTGCAGTCCACATTTCCCTTCATTCATGCTGACTACCATTTCACCACTGCTGCGCAAAATGCCCGCAGACAATGCAGTCCTGTGAGATAGAAATAATAAAACATACT
The DNA here is from genome assembly GCA_036850595.1 of Rhyacichthys aspro. Lineage (NCBI taxonomy): Eukaryota > Metazoa > Chordata > Actinopteri > Gobiiformes > Rhyacichthyidae > Rhyacichthys > Rhyacichthys aspro. Next base: position 9,424,584 of record CM072164.1, read on the forward strand.
GTCTAGCTGTGATCAACAGGGACATCCATCATTCAGCAGTCTGACAGCACTGACTGGCTGCTGGTACTTTAGTCTGATTAAACAGCAGAGCTACGAGGCAGAGACATAGCATCTGTACACAATGGAACTCTCAATGGAGGTAAGCTCTTATGTATTGAGATCATGCTTTTTAACCAATAACTACGACTGCGACAAAGAATTATGGCCAGATTTGATATATGTTCTTGTCTCGGGAGCAGCCTCTCGATGAATGCTGCATCGTGTTGCTCCATGTTCAGCTTTGTGTAAAGGTTACTTGTTCAAACCATAACAACACTCTGTCCATGTCTGCTCCCTTGTGGACTCGGGATTCAGCTCGATCATTACTTTGCTAGCTGGGTCTGGTTGGCAGATGGCTTTGTGATGGCAGTTTATTTATGGCTTGCACATAGGAGAGATGCTAAATTGAGTCTTGTTTCATTACTAAAAAATTCAGATCACAGATGAAACGAACAAGGGGTAGACCTAGTTGTTTGTCAGTATGCTATTTTCTGATTGAACTAAACTATTGACATTATTAAATGAATATTCAATGGCCAATCCTTTTTCCATTACCTATATTTTCCATTTCAGGAACAGTGGCGATGTAGGGGCCTTGATCAAATACAGGCGGGTTGTCGTTGATGTCCTGCACCCGGATTATGAACTGGGATGAGGGTTCTAGGGCGCGGTCGGTCTGTCTGTCAGTAGCTGTGGCAATGAGGCGGTACTCATCCTTCTCTTCTCGGTCCAGTGGTTTGGTGACGTGGATGTTCCCCGTCTTCTCGTCGATCACAAAGACGGAGCCAGCCCCCTCGCCTCGCAGCACATACTTTGTGCGTCCATCATTCCTGTCCATGTCAGTGTGCAACTACATGAGGGATGGGAAAGGGTAAAGAGGAACCAGACAAAATGGGAAAGTGAAAATGGGGGAAATAGAAAGTAGATTGTAGGGAGGCGACAAGAGAAGGAACATGAAGGGTGGGAAAGAAAAGACAAGAGTAAACACTGGTTAAAAATTAACTTTGTTTTTTTGAGACAGGCAGTGAAGACAAAACAAGCAGATTATCCTCTGCATGCCTCTAGGACATAATGAATTTAAACAGAGGTACACAAAGAAGTGCGCACAATGCCTCATCCTTGCACACACTTTCATTGTGTGAATATGCCTATTCCTGAAGCATAGCCGTTATGAAGTAGGATCTTCTTAATCTCAATTATATCCAGAACACATGCTCTTCTGCTCACTCTAAAGCCTTGATTCACTTCATCGCAGCTGTGGATGGTAAGAGCTTACTAGTCTGCATGCATACATCGCCCAGACCATTTAATGAAAGCACCAAATCAAAGGTATAATGAACAGTGGGCCAATCAATTATTCTGTAACTAATAAGTGTGTACGAGGGAAAGCAGAGGGGTGTGTGGTGGTGGGACATGCTTTATCGATCGCAGCCTTGTGTTGAGCCTTATTGGATCAGTGCCTGGCGGGATGGCAGAGCAGCAGAGCACCGAGTGTCCTCTCATGCAAGGAGAGGTAATATCAGAGAAGGCTCCACAGTGTCCTCAGTCCCGACAGGAGAGACAGTGCAGCAGGGTGCATTCACCGCATCAACATTCAATCTCATTAACCCACACCTACGTGAAATGAATGGCAAGTGTGCCCAAAAAAACACGTCCTAAATTAGCCCCCACTCATGAGAATGTGTGACATTGTGGCTTAAGACAGACTGAGTCAGCCGAGGAGCTGTGTGGCTTTAACTTGAGAGAGCATTGTTGCATGGCAACAGCAAAGCACATTTGCTAAATGAAATGAGAATGGATACTGTGAATCAAAATGTTCATTTACTTTGAAAATAGCCATTTTTCAGAGAAGGAAACAGCAGGGATTCCAGGGGGTAAATGCTGTGCCAGTTGAAAAGGTTGTTTGTTCTCACAAAAGCTAAAGGCTGCAATTGTGAAAAAAGTCTGCAGTCACAAATAAAATGTTGAAATGTGACAAACATCTCTTTTAGACTACTTTACACAAATAAATATAAATTCCTTTACAGCATATAAATATATGCTGTAAAGGAATCACAAAGCATTGTGAAAAAGGGAAAAACTGAACACAAGCTAGAGTTGTCTTCATATACAGTTCCATATACAGAGCAATGCTGGTCCCTGCTAGCCCCATAATACAGTGACTAGCTACAGTATTTGACATGGTCCAGGAAACTACCCCAAATAAAATGTGCTATACAAGTATCAGGCAGCCTCACAGCCTTACATTTACATAAGCAAAAAGGCTGTGGTCAGCTTGGAGCAAAATGTCTTAAACTACTTCAGAGGCACAACTTCCATTTGCATGTTAATGAAAGCATTTATTAGAGCATTTAATTCTAAACAGCTATGTAGATAAATACAGTTTGTGCTTTCCTTGAACTGAACACCAACTTTAAATTTATCCCTAAGGGTTTGGAACTTTAATGGCACACCAAGCCTAGTACAATCACTTACTTAGATGGCCCAACTCAAATCTGTGAACAGAGATTAATCTGTTGGGCTTTAGTGTAACAAAGCAAGTTCAAAACAGCATTTTTGTTTCTCTTTCCGTAATTTAAATATAACGTAGAAAATACTTCTAGGTCTGAAGTCAATCGGCAGAGGGTGAGTGTCCCTGAATTCGCATCTGTCAATTATGTTTGCAGATGATGTTTCCCAAGGTTAAGTTAAAGTGTTCACATTTCAACTGGCACTGTAGTTTAAGCCCTCTCACAGACGCCATCTTACTTGGGGGCATCTGGGGCCAGTTGACCCAAACATGTGGCTGGTCAGGACCACCAGGGGAGCATGGTTCCTCACTCTCATTAACGAAGAGCCATTAACAATCAAAGTCTTAACGGCCCTGCGGCTTAACGAGAGGACTTAACGAGCGTCTTAATGAAGCCCCGGCCATCATTACCACAGTGAGCGGTGGCGGCGCTGATTGAAAGCACTGCTCAGAGTCATTCTGGTGCAGGAGTGCCCAGCCTTAGGAAACCAAATCCATTTAAGGAAGACCTCTCACCCTTATCTGTCCCGCCAAGATTAATAGAAAAGTATAATAAGGAAAAGGCACTTATCCAGATAAATTGGTTATGGATATTTTATGTGCAGAGGTGGTCCAGCTGTGGAATATCTCTCAGCCACCTGTCAGTCTGAAAAAATAATTCCAACAATACAACTGGTTATCACCATATTTCACATCCGTTTAACTTGAATAATATGACATCTCATAACTCCTACATTTCATATCCCCTGATATGCCATCTGATACCTCAAGAGCAAAACAATATGAAGGAACTGGCCACAAAACCCAAATATACAAAAGTATCCTCTCTGCTTGGAGTTATTTTAGTCAGTCATTTCTATTTTCACTTTCTCATGTTGTGTATGCAGCACCCAGCCTCTCCAGACTCCTAGATCTCTTCAATTATTTATATTATCATGAGGTAATATGCTTATACTCTTATACTCAATTTCACATTTTTGCACTCACCATAAATCATGAAACGATGAGGAAAACTACTCTGTGCCAACCTCTAAATCATTGAAATAACTAAAATGCCACACACACAATTTCACATTTCTGCTGCTCAATAAATCACTAAACACCATCGGAAAATATGTGTTTCCTTTTTTTTTTCACAGCCATACATTTGGCTAATGAATGTGTCTGTTTTCCTTTTGAGCTGAGCATGTTTGGTCTTTCCGAACAAGAACAGCACTGAAAAGGGAGACATTTTTCACTATAAATTTGACTCACAGATCACGCACAGTACACAGAGGTAGGGCAAACCTCATGAGGACGTTGGCATTGGCAGCTATGTTGAGCTCTAAAAAAATCAAGGAGTCTGCAACAGCACATGTCAGGTTTCGGACAATCCCCAAATCGCCACTGTGGATCGGGGAAAGCACTTCATCTGCTGTGTGGCAACTTCAAAAGACACACAAGACTAAAGTATAAGACAACTGCAAATCCAACAGACCAGTCAAAACTTCACAACAAGGCTTCAGTGAAAGAAACACCGGGAGCTGGGATGGAGCCAGCTCTTTATATCAGTCAGGAAGTGTCTAGCAGGGCAGAGGTAAGAGGGTCAGCCAATCGATTTGGAGCGGGCGCACAAAATTCAGTTCAGACAGCTTTCAGAATAAAGAGGCCAATCAGGGAATACTGTGGTGAAATTAATTTGGGATAGGGCTGGCATGAGTTCAGTAAAATATGTGAAATGAAAGCCCGCCTTGTGCCCAGTTGACATTGAGATAACTAAAGGTTATAGTTAGTTGTTTGTGGACAGGTGCTTTTAATATGCGTAACTATGTTTATATGTAATTTTAAACAGAAATGAACCCACTATATCTCTTTATATTACTTTTCCATCACAATACAGCACACCAAGTCAACATAATTCTGCACACTTCAGATATTTATAAAATACATATTTCTGCATAATAGCTGTACTTGCAGACAGATTTCTTTACAAAGCCTGAAATGTTATGCAGTGTTGCTTTAAAGTAAAAAGACATCAACAGTCAACATCAGTCTTTTGTATCTCTGCATGTGTGGCTGAGTAAGAAAGAGGTGTGATGTCTGGAGTCTCCTTGTGGCCTGGCTCAAGCTCCACTTGGCACAACTATTGTGCCGAGTGGACAGGGAGCCAAAGTGTGACTAAGAATGCGTGTTTGTGTCTGTGTAGTCTCTGTGTGTGTCGCCTGCAGACCTGACCTGGAGACTGCAGAAACATTTGAAAGCGGGCCAGGAGGTTCGTGGCGGTTAATAGAGCACTGCACAAAGCTGAGGCCAATAACTTCACAGCGACCAATAATTAAAGTCAACAACTCTCTGGGCTAGAGCTGTGATCAACTCTATCATCAAATGTCTTGTCTCCCATCTGGAGAGATACAGACCCCCATCTGGACCAAAGTTTACACAATAGGCAGTGCAACATGTGGTGCTTTTTTAAATCAACATATTTTTATGCAAAGGACTGCATCATAATGACTGTTAGCTACAACACACGGACGCCAACTGATTTGGCTGGTTTTGTGGAGTGATCTTTGTTTAGACAAGCTGAAGTAAATGCAATTTGAAGCTCTGATGACAGCTGTGAGTGGTACTGCATTTCGACCCAAACATCATTAAGAAAACATAACTGAAAATAGCCACAGAGCTAAGTGACTCTATCTCGCACAGTCATTTTGCAAATGCAGGAGGTGCAATCACCATCCTGCAGAGTTCTGTCGGTGAGGTTCACTGCTATGTCAGCAAAAGTGATGTCTAAGTAAAATACCCTGCCAAATGTAACAGACATGAATTGAAGATTTTTGAAGCTGTTGAACGCAACTTTATGATTATTTCCAAACACATTATTTGCAGAAAAAAATCCAGCTCATCGCATAATACATAGTTGGATGTAAGATAAATGGGTACATGATCATAAGATGTAACAAGTGTATTAGCAAACCATCAAATATGCCATCTTTTTAATAAGTAAAAACAATACTTACCCATGCTTTTTAAAAAAAGACTTAACCTATCTAATCGTTGACTTTCCAAAGAGGAAATCATACGCCTACTTAAGCTACAAGAGTGTTTCACTGCAGCTAAACTGCAACAAGCAACATTTACTTGCTCCTCTAATCAGAGCAGACATGCATAACAAAACACCTTTCTACTTTACAGAGACTCTCAAACACAAACTCCCTGCTGCGTCAGAAGAACAAACAAGCCAGCCTCTGAGGAGCACTTGTGCATTCAGAAGACAGACCTTTGTACTGTGACAACTTCTAAAATCCGTCTGAATTCTCTATCAAACCTATTTTCTCAGCCTGCGTTGAGTGAAAGGGTTAAGGGGGACCCCAATGTGTTCAGTAAAAGGCCACACAGTGTTGAAAACAGTGATTTAGCGCTTTGAGTCTCTGTTTGTCTCACAGCACTTTAAATGCACCAAGAGGTGTGGATGTTAATTGTTTAAGATTGATCCAGAATTGATTTGGAATTGAAGTTCGGTTAGTGTCGATTGCCTCGGTAATCCACTTGCGGAGTGAACATGTTGCTCTGTTCTTGTTTGATCTAATTCAAGCTGTCTCTGGAGGGCACACTGTGTGGCCTTCAACTGTTATTCATTATTATTAGACTTTCCTTTAGCCACACGAGACGTTCAATACATCTCGCCACTATTCCCCTCCTCCACATATCCCAACATATATTATTCAGGACAAAACTGCGCTGTTAGCCTCCAAGTATGCAAATCCCTCTTTTGATTATCATAATCAGCTGATGCGCAAGAGGGATTGTGTGGTGGCTTGTCTGGGTGCTTGTATGTGTTTTATTGCTTTGGTGATCCACTTTGGTGGGGTATACTTTAACATCATATTTTTAGCCGAGGGAGACAGGCTTGGAAAAGGCCATTGGAGGCTTAACTCACTGCTGTACATTTAAAGGGCAAATCGCCCACATATATGCCACCGCGTGCCACTGCCAGGAAGAATGGCTTTTACCATTACAAACCAAATGTGAGTGTGTAGGTATTTAAGGGTTTGTGTGACAACAGAAGGGCATCGCAAGCATCTTTTGTTTTGCTTTGTTGCTGGTCGGACCTTTTGATTAGGTTTATTTTGGATTTATTACATAGACTAGAAATGCATCAATGTTTAACTAGGTTATAGTGTCAGGTCTTCAACATATTTGTTTCTAGTGCTTTCATCTGCACAGCTGCAGGATGTGTCAGAAGCACCAACTTCTGTGTTAAAATAAAAACAAATGTCAAATATAATTTTGTGTAGATTTCATAAAACACTGAACTCAATAAGCTGCAACTTGGATGGCTGAGAACCTAACTTATGAACATTTGTTGTCCAATTAATAGGTTTTATTTTATTATAATTTCAAATTTAAAAATAGGTGTTTGACAGCAGTTTTGACAAATAAATTCCAGAATATAAGCAGATGTCAGATGATATTATTACAGCAGCAAAAGGGCAGTGGCAAAAAGAGATCTAACTGTATATTGACCACACATGTCTATACAACGTCTGTTCTACACAGACCCATTTTTGTCACACTCATTAAACCATTTAATGTCCTTTCAATGGGGGTGCAAGACCACTCCCCAAGGTTTTTATAATTGATAAAGATGCATTTACAGCAATAGCATGCATGCATAAATGTAATGTTAATCAGCTCTTCATTATACCTTTGGGACTACATACAAATCATCATTTTTACTTTATATTCATAATTTAGTGTTCACATTTGTATTTGAATTATTTATAGTCATGTAATGATAAGTTTCACTCATTTGATCTGAAAATACACTATGAGCTTGTACATTTCGAAAGGTCTCTCTCCTTGTTCTATGATCATTAACAGGAATGAACGAATGTGTTCTTATGTTGAGTAAATCTAGAAAGAAAATGCATATAAGCCAGATGGAAAAGTAGTAGAAACAGTTGTTTTAGTTGTGCTTGTCTTATCCCGCTCAGGTTGTTTTTAGAATTGAGCCTGTGTCTGCAGCTTTTAGGAGCTGAACATGTGCCTCTCATGCTTCCTGTTTCCTTGTTATACTTTTTCCGTCTCTTCCTCGTCCATCTCTGTTGTCGCCTTCCATTAGGTGTCACCTATCACCAACACATTTTGTTCTCTTGTGGCCTGCGGCTTCTCACACTCTGATGCTCCCTTCTTTTTCTGACCTGACCTCGCCATGCCGCTATGATGGCCCTCATTAATCTCAGCAGCTGCTGTGCACAGGCTTTTCAATGAGAATGACTTTTTGAGGAAATATTAGATCAATTATTTGAAATAACTCACAAAAATATATTCCTTAATAATGCACACAGAGAAATTAAATGAAACTTGCATATTTCTGGGAAGATCTTGATATCTAATATTCACTATTTAGTCTCGCCTGAAGGCAGTACACCTCTTGGTCTAAAGCGCATTTGCATGTCAGTACAATAACAGTGGCTATCTGGCTTTTTGCCTGTAGTGGTGTAAACTGCAAACATTAAGTAAATCCTAGAGGAATATACAGTCAAGTGTCAACAATTTAGATGGAAATGTTTACTTCTGTTTGTTTCTAGTGTTTTTCACCATCAACTCTTTGTGTGAGCCTCTCATAATGATATGGTATTTCTTACTTTGATGTTTACAGAACGCCTCAAACAAATTGTATCAAATGCCGCAGAGTGTTTTCTTTCAGTTAATTCACATACATCTGTAAAGACTACATTCCTCCACTATCACTTCACTACAACATGTTTCTATAGCTCACCCCCTACTGAGTTCAAACACTGTGTTAAGTCATATGAGGCCTAGCCTTTACTTCAGTATAACCAAGATCTTAGCAGTCAGCATAAAAGTTAGGAATGGTACTAAAGAAAATGTAAATCTAATGGTGTATTCTGCTGGACCACTTCTAGAAAGAGGAAAAACCTGCAGCTATAACTCCAAGATAACAAAAGCAAAGAATAAGAAAATAAGATAAGAAAATAACGTGTGTAATGTGTGTAAAGCATGCAGTTTGCTGGTGAGCATTTCCAGCTTTGCTGAAACGGGCGCTGGAATGTGAAATCTCAAATGCTCAGTGTGCAAATGTTTTAGCCAAACTTTAAAACTAATACGGGGCTGCATTTACAAAGTGATGTTGTCCTGACATCAGATTGTGATGCGAGCAAACAGGACCTAAATGTGCAGTCATGTATTCTACTTTTGCTGCTAAAGGATGTCACCTCTCGGCCTTTCCCTTCCTTTCTCACACTTGCCCTCTGCTCCCTGACTCAGTGGGTCTACAGGGGACGAAGGAGGGCACGGTCCGGGGCAATGCATAAATATTAGCCCAAGGTCACGGTCACAAAGCTCACACAGGGCCATGCATAATCATGACTCCTGCACTGCTTCCTCACTTCACTCTGTATTCTGCACCTTTTGACAGTTTCCCCCCGAAGAGTTAACTCCAGTCTATAATGTAGCCACAGCCCCAATTTGTGCATGAGTTTAGAAAGCTACCTTGGATTGCTACGGTTACACATGTGCTAACTCGAATTAGTAGTGTTGCCTTCAAATGCATTTTTACATTAGCAAGAGTGGCAGATGTATTTGAAGAGGTTCATATTTTTTCCCACATAAGATACTTAGTCTCTTACATCTGGGAGAACAATGCTTTAAATTCAGATGCTTGCTTTGCTGATTTGTTCAACATTATCCCCGGATGAAACACAGGCTGTAAAGAGAGAGGGAAGATTGGAGGGAAGAAAGTAAAAGGGCTGCCTACGTTTCCTTTGAATTCCATCTTTAATAGACTCCACAGTCACTTCCCTTCGTAGCCTCGCTCCCTTAGTCATCCCATCTATTATTTTCCTCTCTGTGATTCTCTAGCCACTCGTGCTCATGCGGCCTCCACAAGGGACATCCAATAAAATGGTATTTAACTGTGCTTTCCATTCTCTGACTATCTACCCATCCTTTGGCAGCATTTTTCTCCCACAATGTCCCTTTGCTGGTGCCCCGGATTCTCTTCTTTTCTTTTCTTTTCGTTCGCTGCGTGTCTTTCTCAGATGCTTCGGGCCTCAACTGAGATCGAGGTCAGCGTCAAAAATGCGTGTGATCTCTCAGTTCTTCCTTAACTGTCTCGCACTTTCTTCGCATCAGTTGTAGGCCATTAACCTTTCCACACTTTTCTTTTTTGAAGCTTTTCTTCCTCTCACCCTTGTACTTGCTGCACTCTACTGTACTGCATGCCATTAGCCCCGGCCACGTCGAGCGGTACATCCCCTTTTTACTCGCTTAAGCTTTCACATCATGCATCCATCGTCCTGCGCGGTAATCTCACTCTCCGCTGTCTTGTTATCTCACAATTTTTTCCTCTTTGGTCTGACACTGTAGTCGCTCTCTAATTGCCACCTCACCCCCGCTGAGCTCGGACCCTGAGGCTAAGTGATTTCTCCAAGGAGACTACAAGGCAAAGAGCTATTTGCTTGCACATGTTTGACAGAATTATTATTGATGAATGCAAGCGCTCCTATCAGCACTATCACACATTTTTATTGACTCAGAGCTTTTTTCTACTCCCTGCTTTGTAGAGAAGTCTTTTATCTTAGTGCAAATGCTGTTTATGACTCTGCAATATATGTTGTGCTATACAAATACTAAAGAATACTAATACTATAATATAAGAAGCACAGCACTAGTAATATCACATCATTCTCCTTTCACCAGACCCCAAACAAAAATCATTACAAAGAGATGATACAAATGTGATATTTCTTTCCAAAAGAATCCATTATTCATTAAATTACAGCAAATGTGTCAATGTCAGTTATAACAAATACATTTCCTGTGAGTATTTGCAAAATTATGTGCATACAGCTCTAACAGGTGGCACACCGAGGCACAGGAGTTATCAATAAAGCAGTCAATAAGTCTGTTAATTATATATTTCTACTTGCCCTGGGGCTGGAGGCCTCTTTAAGCTGTATTTTTCAGAGTAATTATCAACCACGAATGCTCAAGAATAATAATCAGAAAGTTAAGTATACCCCTCTCAGGGAATTGCTCTGCATTGGCGGTGTCAGAAGATGAAAGCGTTTAATTACAGCTGGATAGTGATGTGTGTTTTATATTCATGCTATGATGTAATATGAGAGTCTTGTGTGGCAAAGACAATAATGTTAATGGTGTAATATAGGCATGTTTCACTAATTATGAATTATTTATGCTTATGCAGATGATAATGTTATGCTAATGATGATGATAGCCTAGGTCTCTTTCCTGTTGCACTGTGAATTAAGTATGCATATTTTCACACTGGCTCGTGCACTTCAGTTATTATTAAGGTGAAATGGTGACATGGAGAAACTGTAGCAAAGGGGAAGAACGAACTAATATATGTGTTACAGAGTGAAGCGCGTGTGAGAGGGGAAAAGAAAGCTAATCAAAAAGAGGTGATTTTTTTTTTTTTCTTAATCCAAGCTCTGCTGAGACGCCTTTTTTCCTCACAGGGAAAAAAAAAACCAAAAATCTATGTTTCTCTCATTCTGCCTCTGCAATCACTTGAAACCCCATTACAGGCCATGTGACAGCATCAATTAAATTCACAATTATCACGGGGCAGACACACTGTGGCGTGAGAAAATATAGTAACAGCAAGTCTGCGAGTTGGAGTTTGAGTGCCAATGCGTGCATGTACGTGTGCACGGGAATTAAGAAAGTGTGATGGAGAGCTGAAAAACTGAGACAGACAATTCACTACTCGGAATAGTTTTTGCCCTTTTGAGAAATGCCTGTGATCTTCAGCAGCTCTCCAAACGCAGTAAACACAACGCTGAATGTACTGCAGTTAATCCAAAGGTCCACTCCAACATCAGTGATCGGACCGCTGGGGAGGCAGTTTTCTCTTCGATTTCAAAACAAAAAGAAAATCAGAGAAAAGGCTTGAACATATGCCCCAAAAATCACATTCAGTGCTGATACTGTATCCATAAAGTTGGCACTGATGTGATTATCTGTTTAGCTGCAGAGCCTTTGTCTCTCATTGACATCACAGATTATAGTTTTGGCTCTTGTTTTGAGCTTTGGTAGAGATTTATCCAAACCCAACAGTCTGAGATCACACAAAAAAGCAGCATGACTCAGTGTTGGAGGGAGGATTTTTTTTTTTTAGAAAAGCATGCAGTAAAACACAAAAATCACACCTTCAGATTAGTATTCACACAGTTTTGAGTGAGCCGCATTGTATTGGCGCCTGAAGATGACACGTGCTCTTAGTCACGGGCCTGGAGAACTGATCGAGTATGTTTTTTTGTTGTTTTTTTGGACAGGGTTACATATGACAGGTGGAGCTGCTGGTATCTACAGTTCTATTCCTCATGTTCCTCACAGTTTGGCTCTATTAAAGCACAATGAGGTCCCTGATCCCAAAAAACAAATCACCACAGCTGCATTGATTTCTACCTATAGCCAGTGGAGCAGAGCAGGAGATTAAACATTCATAAGCGTATTAAGATCTATAAGAGCATTATTCATGTGTGTGCCGTCACTGTCTAATACTGTAGGGGACTAATCATACGCATCTCTAGCCTAGCAAACACAGTCACAATAGCTTTCTGGGCGTACTCCAAGTGTCAGCGCTATCATATGGGCATGTGTGCGGCCTGGCGTTGTTCCCTTCTTGAGTGCCATACAATGTGCTGGCATAAATACCTGCTTGACACAGCAGATTGGCAGTAATGGTTTTACACGCAGTACCATCTGTAAGCTGGACCGTTTTGCATTTGCATCTTCTTTAAGATAATTTACATCCACTGGCAATAGCCAAGTTGCACAGTCTAAAACAATATTTATACAATATTTTAGACATTGCTACTTAAAATATCAACAAAACTAAATATATTGTGTTTTTTACATTCCAGATAAGAGTGATCTAAATAATATAGAATCTATTATTCTGCAAAATCTACATTTTCTCTACATTTGGGCCCCAAATCTGAATGCAAATGAAGTTTTCTGCATTCAGAACTGTGTAGATTTAGACATGTCAGATGAAGTATTTACTATCACTGGTAAAGTCAGTGTGCACATGAAACAGCAATATCACGTTGTGTAAAGAGGCTTTACGCTGGAATGGTATAGCACAACTTAAAAACAGGTCAATTACAGCTGTCATCACATTGTATTGTAAGATGACCATTTAAAACTAAGTAATCTCATGTTTGTATTTTATTCTAAGGAAAATATCATATAATATTTTGGCCTGAGACTATGATATGTGCAGAAGACAAAGGCTATTAAGACATCTATAAAAACCTGGAAATTAAAAACTAAAACCCTGTGTGAGCTGGTGGTTTTTGTCTGTGGAGAGTGGGGCACTTCCCACTGATATGTAGCTCTTAACTGTACACTCCACCAACACACAAACACATACACACCAACCACTAACTATGTGGCTTCCAACAGCCTGCAGCAGTCACACAGGGATCATTACTATTCATTTACTCAGCAAACTGGCCACACAGGCTTATAAATTAGCTCATCTACAGCAGCTGGGTACGGAGACAGTTGGCGCATGCTGAGAACTGAGAGCATAGCCATTACAGTGCACGAGCTTAGAGACACCTTCTGTCCAGTGAACGTGACCTCCTCCATGTTCATCTGTTCACTGTTTTATAGGAGCACTGGGCAAAGGGGTGAAGCATGTCCAGTCAGTGATTCTAATAAATTTCACATCATTGCGATATAAGCCTCCCAGTGTAGTGGGAAGGGGAAAAGCAGTGATAAATCCCGTCAAACAGAGTGTAAATCAGTTGGATTGAAATAGCATTAGCAAGACCTTGCAGACCTCTGACCATGAGATTGGTGAGCTGACAGGTGTGACCTACAGGGAAATGAGAGAACACTCTGACTACTCTTGCTTTCTGCCTTCAGGTGAGGATCAATGGTGGAAGGAAAAAGTAAAGCTATTAATTCTTCTCGATGTGTCAATTCCCATCGGCGGGTACAGATTGGCAGTGATCATGACTGGCCCCTTGGGCAGACCAAGTGTGGGACTTTTGTTGCGCCTCAGCACACCATTGATTAATTGAAGGCTTTACGGTACCTGGGAGGCATCACATCACACTGAGGCAGTGTAAATCAATTGTGATTGCAATTCTATAACGTATCTAAAAAAACATGACTGTGGGGATATATCTGGTTCTTGCATACTTTTCTAGCCTGGCCAGACAGACGGCTTTCTCATTGTATTACATACAGAGAAATCCATCTGGTAGCGTGGGGTTTGAACAGAATTTCAAGGCGAGACCATAGGCGGAACTAACGCTCGCTGAGTAAACCAATCAGAGAAACCATGGATGTGACGTAAGGAAAGCAACAGTCCCATTCCAGTTGTCAACAAATATACCAGCATGGCTAGAGAGAGAAGATGCTTTGGTGATGGTGAATGACTTCTGTCAGTTTTGTCAAAAAAAATTAGAGGACTCTGGGTATTATATCAAGCACAGTGCTAATTTTCGATAGTAGCGCACTCAATATGACGTGAAACAAAATCCCGCTTCCCTCGCTACGATTGGTTGGGAAGAAAGAGCCAGAACAGAATACAGAGCAGATTGGACAATCCCAGACTGATTTTTTTTTCTCTGTTTCTATGAAATAAAATACTTTTCACACAGACATGGGGGAGGACCTTAGGTTAAACAAGCCATGTAAGAGGGTCATCCTAAATATTCATGAAACATTCATAAAACAGTTCACAGCCCTGGTAAATGATATATGAAGTTTTTCTTTGTCCTTACCCGTCCAATGAGCACAGGTTCAGGTCCAGCGTATTCTTCAATCACAAAGAACTGGTTCCAAATCCAGCTCCTCCTGCTTCTGGAGCGTACAGCCTTCCCATCTGAATGACCACCCACTTCCTCATCTTCCACTGACTCAGCTTCTTCAAACACAAGGCCCATGCCATTATCCGACTGTGGCTCCACACTCAGCACTTTGGCTTCTTTGGTATTGTGGTTCCAGTCGGGAGCAGGATGAAGCCTGAGGACATGACTGCTGTTGACAAGTTTGTTGTCTTCATCTGTAGGATATTGAGCTGTGCTGAGCTCTGTTTGAGCAGAGTGAACTGACTCTGTTAATGGGTCTCTGTGGGAATCTGCTGCTCTGTTCCCCGGTCTTGGTCCCAGGGGTTGCATTGTCAGCACAGACGGAGCATTTGTTTCGGAGGAAACATACTGAGGGAGATGTTTTGTCGATGTAAATGGAGGTTCCGTTTGGCCGATCATTACTTCTTTCTTGGGGCTGTTGACCTCACTCTGAGCTGTTGACAGTAAATTGACAAGGTGTTTGCTCCTGCTGTCACCACCCACTAAATTTGGCATTCCCAAACTAACCTGCTCTTTCTTTTCACTTAATGGATTAATATGACTATCTGCACTCTGGCCACGATTATGATCAGAAGTGGGCACTGGGCTTACATAGGGAAAAGCAGTCTGATTATCCAATCCAGTATGAGGCTGAGTGACAGCTATATCTTGTCTTGGCAGCTTCTGAGCCTCTAACTGTCCATGATTAACGTCAATCAAATCTCTCTTTCTGCTCCTGCTGCCCTTGCTTGAAAAACTCAGACTGGGAACACTCTGCATTTGGGAATTAACAATCCGCACTAGGTTGTCTTTGGACAGCAGTTTCAGAACCTCATAACTCCCAGTCAGATTGAGCTTTCGATTTGAATCCATGCTGAATCCTTTTCCTGGCACACCTGTAGTGTGAGCACTTAAATCAGGTCTGCTTCTGGTTCGAGGACCTGATTTAAACCTGGTTTTATTGGAGTGAAGCTCTTGCTTGTGATGGATTGTATACATTTTCTCTGGTCGCCCTGTTTTGGCCTCAACATTCTTGGTGCTGTTTCTGAGCCTCTTTATATCATCTTTGTTAGTAGCCAACACATGCCAAGCTACGTCCTTTCTGTTGACAGAATCAACCTCACGCTTCGGCTTGAATGGTTGCCTCTCCTTGTCAGAGGAGGCGGCATGACTCTGCAGTATTTTGGAGTAAGACAAAGGTGCAGTGTCACTCTCCTGCTCATGACTAACCAGATTTCTAAGAGTCACATCAGGCATTGCCTCCACACTTGAGTCCCATTGATCCACAGCTCTGCTTTCCCCTAGCTTCACCAAATGTGACCCACCCACTCCTCTCCTTCGGGTGAGCTTACTTGCTGAGACGCCACTAAAAAGCTCCTCCCACAGGCACAAGAAAACCAATAGGAACAGATTTCTTGTAATCATGTTGACCTGGGATGAGATGTCCTAATTTGAGGGTGATTTGCAGTGAAGCAGGCCTTGTTTTCTGCTTGTCTTCATTCTCTCTTGTGTTTTTCCCCTTCTTTCGAGCCCCTCCTCTCACTCCCAAACGCTGTGCCCTTCACACGTAGCTGGAGGGCAGGTGTCAGTCACTCCTTTTTTTTCTTTTTTCTGTTCACGCTGACTAAAATCTTCCTCTATCTCGGCTAGTGTTGTCTCTGTGCTGGTTCTTCCCTCTTACTTCTTTTGCAAAGCCTCTCATTCAGCATCCCACGGCAGGTAGAAGACCCTGAGAGAAAAGATAGAGATAATTAAAGTAAAACTTAAATCATTATGCTTTGGTAATTAAAAGTGTAGCGGCACAGACAGGTACTAAAACATACTGACAAGTGAGGCAGGACAGGCTTTTTAACACCGCACAATCACATATAACAAGCACAGAGGGCCTTTTAGGCTCAGAACACGCAGCCATTTACATTCTCATAATGACACGGATTTCTTCTAACATCTAGATGGGACAAAGTTATCATCTCGTACACGGAGAAAGATAGTATAACACTATCGGAAAAGGCTTTCAGCATTTATTAACAGAAAAAGGCTGTCAAGGATTTTGACTATGGTGCCAGTTATTCAATTAAAAATCGTATAACTTTGATTCAGGATTAATGTCCTTCTTTGATCAGTGTGTTACAATGTCAGTCCAGAGATGATGATGTACTTTGTTGAACACAGCGCCTTGAGCAATTCGAAAGGTTGCTTGGCCTCGACGCATCTGACTCATAGCTCTCAGCTCGTCTCTCAAACACTCAAGACTCAAATAGGAATCTGGTGCCTGGCAAAATGTCAGATATCAATCACAGCCTTTGTTTCATGATAAAACACAAGCACGTTTTAACAGATAACAATAGTTCAGTATCATCAACCTACACATCTGACAAATCACTAACATCAAGGTTTATTTAGTGTTATTAGCCCTAATCTAACATTCAACTTATAAAAAAGCCTGAGGTTTGTGTCTTAGATCCTCAGAAAGTTGGAGCTTTTGGTTGTTAGATGTTTGAAAGTAACATAAACAAAAAAAAAATCAATTATGTTATAACATTCTGTAGCAAGCCATCAATAGAGATCAGTTTGTGTTTGAAGTGTGGCACTAAGCACTTGCATGCTGTGTTAGCATATGAGTTGTGGTGCAAACTTGTGTGTGACTGTGCTGTGAACATATTTACATAACATCAAAACATGCTGATATTAAATGGATAGATGTAAGAATTTGTATGTATTTAGATGTAGGAGTGTACATGCTGTGATGCATATTTTATATGTTTATACGTTATAAGTTGCTGTTTCAATCACATTTTTACATGCTGCCTAAGATGTTTCACCTGTCACATGTGAATGAGAGGTGCAAACATCATGGTGTGAAAGTCAAGCTCATTTGACTCTATTACAATGCAACACAAAAATAAACCACATAGCAAGAACAATACATTCAATTAAACCACAGAGCTGACTTTACAAGAATTAGACACAGAAAACTTTTCCAAACTGTATTAGATGTGTATGTATTTAGTGGAACCTCTGCATTATGGGTTAAGCAGTGCCTGTTACATTTTGTTCAGTGCAGCGTGGTGTGCTTCATCTGGGTGTATGACATTTGCTCTGCTGAGACACAGACAGACCCTGTCAGCATATTCACTGGGGCATGACTGAAGTTGGGTTGTTCCACGTGGAATACTTAACACCTTTCTCCTCTCGTCTTTTATTCGACATCCCACACTTTCTTACCATCCCATTTTTTCCTCTGTGATGAACATAAAAAAATGATTACCCATCCTCCATGTTTTTCCCACCTCGCCCACTCACCACCTGGCTCTTTCTTTGGCCTATCTGTCTTTCTAAATCTTTGTCTATTGGAGCTCTAAAACCTGCTTTTGTTTTACAGTCCTGTCCTCCTTGTTTCTGACCGCTATCCTCTTTTCCCCGTTCTCATCTGTGTCAATCACAAGGCTGTCACCATGTCCCTAACCCACCATGCACTCTGAAGCTTCAATCAATCAGCCAATCTCCCCTCTTGGCCTTTCAACATTGGAAATGACAGGTGTCTCTCTGGCTTCCATGTCAATGATAGGCTACAGCACTATAATTGAACATATAAATCTAGTCATCGACTGATAAATTGCGCCAAACAGGGTATTAGAAGTAGCAAGATGAAGCTAGCAGCAAAATACCTGACTTCCTTTACAGAAAAAGACATATATAAACGTCACTGAGGTGATAATGTAGGATGTGAAGCTGGGTTCGGGCCCGGCGTTATCTCAAATGTACAGCACGGGAAGCCGATTGGGGTGAATTCAATGACAAAGCTGCTCTCTCTCCCGGAGGAACTTATCAGCTGGGAGTTTGATGGCCAGGCAATCATTGCCACAGGCTTCTTGTTAACAAGCCTGGGGCAGGTGGCGGGATGCAGGGCAGAATATCAACAGACCAGCTGAGCACAAATTTATAAACATTTTTTTTCTTTTTTGTCAAGGCTCTGTCACGATCACTTCTTTGTTGAAGGACATGAGAGGCAATAAAACTGCTCACTTTCATCCTCTTTGTTTATTCTCTTTCACCATATTCAAGGCTGCGATCTCACCACAAACAAGGTCTTAGCTGTTCAGACATTTTTCAGTAACATATTGATCTGTGCCACAGCCTTTCACATTGTTCAGGAAAAAGCTACTGTTATGCTGTTACCCTGGGTGTCTCGTCCTGTAAAGCTGTAAGTGAACATAAGTGGGTGTTCAGCTGTAGAGCAAAAGGGACCTCATATTTCCTCATTAGACTTTCATATAATGTATTGTAGCCAAATTGTTGTTTTCATTCTTGTGAAACGGGAAGATCAGCGTGAAGATCTGACCCGTAGCTTTAACATATGCTACTATGGATTCAAGCTGGAAATAAACATCATAGAGTGCTACAGTTGGATGCTTCAGGGAATTCTCACTCACTAATTAGAAATGTGTAATAACCCATACATAGTGCGTAGATTTTGCAACTGCATGATCGTTAACTGGGCTGTATTTCTTTTTAAGTTCAATAAACCTACAGCAATTCCTCACTGAGCTGTTTAATTAGAGCAATAAATATCTTAATTAATTTTGTGTTACCTCTCCCATCCCACCTAAAACTTAATTTATCTTTTGCTTCACTGGCATGGGAAGCAAGCCCTTTCCATCAATTGCAAGAAGCCACAGCACCGTGAAAGATGTCACCAACTTTACGAGACGAGAAATTTTAATTACGATTCACAACCTTGCTTGCTGTCAGTCTTTCTTTCTTTCTCTTCTCAGTAACACTCCTGTCGCACAGCCAAAAGTGGAAAAAGTACAACACAGTAGAAGCGGCAGCAGTCCGCCCACACCCCTTCTTTCCACAACAATGAAGAAACACATACATACTGTGAGACTTCAAGCTGTGCTGACAAAACATTCACAAGAAAACCCGATATTTACTTACATGCGCACACATGGACCATCCTCACCAGAATCACAATATCACACTCACCCACCCTCTCAAACCTGACATTCATGAAGACACGCATAAAACATGAACACTCAGAAATCCTCTCTTCTTACCACTACTATCAGTGTTGATGTGGAAAAGGAAGCTCTGGGGACTGCATTTCTGGACATAGAGAAGTCAGAGAGAAGAAAGGAGCGCTCCCTTACTCCCACCCGAAAGAATTATGTATGGTGAAACAAAGATGAACCCGGGTGAGAAAGGAAATGCAGTGTAGGAATACTCCAGGGGAAGGAGACTACACCTTTCTCTGAAGACAGTGCCAGACAGACCGAGTAAGTGCAAAGCTGCTCCGGCCTCACCTTGAGCTTTGGCAGATAAAAGCAGGCATGTCAAGGTGTGAGATGCTAAAAAGCAATACTCACATTATCACTTTTGTCGTCCTTCTCTTGAGTCTCCATCCCAGCCTACCTGATATATCCTGACAAGCACAAGCTAACCTCTCCTGGGAAAGACGATAGATAACTACATGAGATTATCTTAGTTTTCAGGATGGCGTAGAGAGAAACAACAGTTGGTAACAATGCTACAGTTCTGTCTTTATAAATGGAATAAATTAACAGTTTTTACACTATAAAAGAGCTGGATACGCGATGGTTGGTGTGGTGTTGTTGAGATTAAAACATGTAAAGAAAGCACCACAGTAAGAGTAAGAATTGCCAGAAAGACCTGATCATTGTCTAGGGCATGGTCATAATAGACTCAACAAACAGTACTGGACAGCTGGTTCCAAAACCTGGAGCACCTCTTGAACAATCAGTTGTTGTATGGGTACACTCCCACATAGTGCTCATGAACATGTTAACTGGACAATCAAAATGAGTATTTGACTCACAAAGAAAAACAGAGGCCCAGAAATCACTGGTGGTGGCTGGTTCATGTACAGCAGGTGGAAAGCAGAGATGGATGCGTGTGGGCTGAGTGTTGTGTCAGAGAAGAAACTTGTGACTCTGACTATGACTTAGGTGTTTTGTGAGATTTTGGAAGATTTTATTTTTTAAAAAGTGAGATACTCATAGTAACACATATTTCACTTTTTTATGTTGCTTGCCTTCTACCATTTGAGACTGGCATTATAATGATAAGGATGTCAGGAATACAGTTTAAATGCTCTGTTATTTCGAGGGAAAATCCTACAATGCTGATCCAAAGTCAGCTGCTCTACAACTGCTATGGTTGCTTTATCTTAGGCTACAGTATATAAACTGTAAGAGGTGCTATAAAGATCACATAAATCCTGACAAGAGACACTGCAGACAATCACAATACCAGGAGACGTGCCAGTAGGTCAAGACAGGGACAACATTTGTGGCCCATATTTTACTGCCTTGGCAAGACATCAAGTAGTTCAGTCTGATCTTAGGTAAAGCCTTGGCTTGGACTCTGTGGAAATACCAGCAGTGACAGTACTGACCCACTAAAGGCCTATGATTTAGTGCTCCATGGCACCCATCACAGAGTCTTTAAAACAATTAATAATGCATCAAAATGAATCCATTACTTTATCTAAAAATCATACCATTCACCGTCTTTATTAATAAACTCAAAGTTAAGTGGAGAGCAGAAATAGGATACGATGATTCTTAAAATGAGCAGCCCAGCTTTGATTTCCAGGTTAATTAATTTGCTCCATGTCATCCCCTTGCCCTCCTGTAATGTGTCTGTCTACTCTGTTTAAGCAAATAAAATCCCACAATATCTCAAATAAAATTACACACCCATTTGAGGTGCATTTTAGCAAAGATTAATAAAAGATGTAATAAAGAGAAATACTACAGCACAATGAAGCCAAGTGATTGAGAGCAGACAAACATGGCCATAAAATAAATGTCATTTTACATTAGGCTATTACTCGTGTCTGTTATGGGCCACAGTTAAGTACTGAGCAAATGTTTAAGGATAACACAAGGATGGCATTAATGAAATCAATGCAAGAATTATGACTTTCAGATGTTGCTATTCTGCCAAAACAATACACGCACTATGAAATGGTTGTTTTGATCATTTTTGTTGAATTTTGAGTGGATAATCAAAAAGAAACCTGGGGCGATGTGAACTTTATCTGAGAGAGGTGACCTTCAGCCGTGCAGTGCTTCTGCAATAACACATCAGCAAATAGACTGTTCCGAAATAACTCTTGTAAAACTCTGCACCGTTTTCTCATTTGTTTAGAAAAACATGTTGCAGAGTAAAAGCTCCAAACTCAAGTCAAACACATTTAAAATGTCCTAATGAACACTATGATTAGACTCACAGGGCAAATGAAGACAGTGCATTGTATTTTTTTACCCTTGGTCTGACATGAATTGGAACAGAGCTCATCTAATTTGCCTAATTAACTGTGGCAAAAGAATCATACAGTACTGTAATTGGCCAAGTAGTTGAAATATGCCTAAGCATTAACACACTAGCTAGCCTCAGTTAAATTAGGTTGCTGCTAAACAATGGCACAAACAGAATATTTATGTGACTAATGTAACAAAAAAGCACAGTCAACACATGAATCAGTCCCTGGCTGCTTTAACAGACTTGACATATACATTTTCTGACACCCTACGTGCCTATCTAACATACATCTATCTACTCACTGGATCAATGTGAGCTCAGCGTCGGCTGATTGCTCCCTTTTTGTCACAATACAATCTTGTAACATCATTCTTTAGGCAATTAAGACAACCATCATCAAGATCCCAGCTATGCTATCTCTTCCTGATCAAATGACATTTGCAACACTGTATACATCGGATATCTGCCGTCCCATTCACAAAGCCCAAACTGATGACAATGTTGGTGAATTACAACAAGTGCCTCTTTCTTTTGGCCCTTATACCTTTTCTGCAGGAAAAGTAGAAGGGGCTGATAAGCTACAATAATCTTCATGCAAAATTAATTTTTAAGATTACTCATTTAGTTAGAATGATGTAGGTGTGCAGGCAGCTATTTCATAATGGTGACTCATCAGCTGCCAAAGCAGTAACCAAAATTACACCTGATGCCTATCAAGAATGTCTCTCTTGCTCTTCCGCCTGGATGCATGTGCAACATCAAAACGCTATTTGATCTGAACACACTGTCTGACATTTCAGAAAATAGTCCTCGGGAAAAGCAGATGGACTCCATAAAGCTGTGAGGTGGGTGTGAGTAAATCTGTATTATAATGTGGTCTGTGTGACAAAACAGGAGAGACTGAGATTTCACTAAAGAACTGGGATTATGCAGGATACACTCAACCTTCATAACTGTGACCTGTAAAGTGTCAATAATCAGCTCAATAAAATTATTCAAAAGAACAGCGCATTACAGCACAGCACCTAAAGATGAAATTATGTGGCAGCTACCCTTCACCTCTCCTGTTTACCTTTCAAGGGCATCCCATAAGAGATGAGCAGTGGCTGGACATGAGTCGGTTGGAAAGGACACTTTGGAGTGAAAGAAAGCCATTTCAGAAATGAATAAACACAACACACTCAAGGTGGCTGCGATAATCTATAATGAATTGCCAGAGAGTAAATAGCACTTAAAATGACAGCCAGGCTATTGCCTACAAACAAAAGTGCATAATGACCCTTACTAACTCACCTTAATCTGTACAATTCTCACTTCAATTTTTATTAAAGAATCCTATTCATGTTTTTCTGCCGTTCAGGGAGACAGCAAGAGAAAAAAGATGAGATGGAGCTGGCTTACTTTAAATGGCTGTCTGATGAGATCAATAAGCCTCTGCTGTGAACTGAAAACTTTCTCTCAATGTGTTCTCCACAGGTGTTCATGGTTTGGGCTTCAACTAATATTCACCTGGTGTTAATCACAAATATGTCTGCAAGATGTCACTGCTAAAGCTGTGTTTATTGAGGAATTTACAACTGGGTCTCAGTTTAACTCACATCTGTTCCTTCAGTATATTATAAGACAACAACAACAACAACAAAACGTAGAGGTTTAGGTCAATAAAATATAAAGCATCAAAGTTTTTGATAACAAAAATAGGATGATATCAATGTACAGCTTTTGTTTACACTGAATGCAATGATAACAATCAAAAGCAGCCCACTGAAGGCTTATGCATATTAGATAATTACTTTAAAACCTTTAAAATTGCTTGTAGCCTTCATGGGGTTTTGTGTGAGCCCTGTGCCTTATCAGGCCTTGTGCATCCTGTGTTGGTTGGACGCTGTGTGAAAGCTGGTACTTTGGTACTAAGTCCTTACCAGCATATTCCCAAACTTGACTTCATGCTCCCCAGGTCTTCTCCTGCGATGCTGTAACTGACAGTCCATAATTCTAATGACGTTGCCCAATCTCAGGTTCATTTCGCTTTTGTCTCTTTCTATTTAGGTCACTTTGCTGGTTTGTTTATGTTCCAGCGGCTCAGAGAGGAAGAGCAGATTGGGGCATGTTTAAGTCGCTATCTCTGGCAGGTTCTAGTGCAGGGCCAACTTGGGTAAGCAGAGGATAAAGGATGTGGAATTGAAAACTGCTTTGTGCAGGGAAGACATTATGCAACACACAGTACAGTTGTTGTTTACTTTTCAGTCGGACAGTCATCAGCTGAAGCGACAGCTTCCGCTGCTCTCCTCACTATCCTGTATTTTCATCTGTCACAATATATTTGTGCCAGTAATGTTTTATTATATTTTTATATTTTATTGTGGATTTGTACATTGCACTCGATTGGCTTGTTGCAGAGCAACATAAAAGATTCAAGTTTTCTAGGGATATATTTTGAGAGCAGTAGTTTTTCTGCAGGTAAAATCATGCTGAGTAGTGTATAATAGCACCACTCTAATGCTGTGAGTACACATTCTATTCTATATCAGGACACACAAGACACAGTTTTACTCTACATGCTGCACTATATGACTTAGGAAACACACACAAGTCCTCTGGGAACTTCCAAGGTCACCTGTCCCTCAGTGGAGGTGCAATAATCATCCCACCTTCAGTGTTAGAGGGCACAGAGGTGGACGCAGAGGTCAACCTCCATTTCATCCCCTGGAAAGCCCTGAAGAGGATGGAGGCAGATAGACAGTGAAGACCACAGGGGGAGAATCCCCTGCCCTGTGTCTTTGTTTCTAATATGATGCCGGGAGAGCAAGGGCCGCCGCGTTTAGAAAAGCTCTATGTTTCTCCCATAAAACCACATCTATGGCCGTGGAGAAGCTTACACTGTAATCCTGCATGACGGATTGAGTCTGCCACTGCAGCACTCGGCCTCTCTTTCCCGTCTTGTTTCCCTCTGAAACTTCTGTGGCAGCAGCCGCAAGCTCGTCTATGGACACAGCCATTTGTCAAAGGTGCCAAAGGGTCTTAATATGTCTACTCTATCTACATATATCTATGTATAGGTTCATGTCTATATTACACATATCAGCCTTCTTCATAAATATAAGTCAGCCTAATGCTGCTGAAATTTTGCACCAACAGTCTCAATAAATAGCTGTTGTGACTGGGATAGAAAATAGGTTTGCCTTTTTTGTACGTGAAAGAACAGAATGTAAAAAATACAGTCACAGACAAGCACAGTACAAGAGAATGAATCCCAAAGGGAAGCCTGAGCTCGAGAGTTATATAGATGACCTGGATTTTGTATCTGCACTCCCATGGCATGGATTACGGCACAGTGCTTGAAATGGCCTCTAATATAAAAGACATTGACACTCTCACGGATCACTACTATTAGGACCCCTCTGAGCCTGATTTGCTCCTGTCCTTATCATCCCATCCTCTTGTCTCTACAGTTCTTTGTGTCTTTCACTCAGTGCGTTTTATTTTTTCCACTACTCACTCTGTTTTATAATCTCCTCTGCCTCTTCCTCACTCTCAGGGTATTACACATTCAAAGATCTTTCTGTGGCATGTGGTAGAAGTTATCACCCCATCTCGTTCCCTCCCTCATTCTATCTCTAATCTTACTTAATCTTCAGTCCAGAGTGAAGTGAGAATTAGTTTCTCACTCTGCCTCATCAATCTCGTGCACCACCCCTTTTTACTTTCTTCTACCTTCTTCCTTCTCCTTGAGCCCCGCTCCTCATCTTCGCCAGCTGGTATTTAATCCTACTTCTTGCTCAGTTTGTCTCTCAACTCGTTTAGCCTTGCATTGCTAACAAACTGCCGAGGTCAATACCAATTCATTCTCCCGTCTAAACTAACCTTCCTCCTTCCTCCTCCACCTTCTTCACACTCATAGGATTTCTCTCCTTTAAAGGGCTCCATGGGAATTTTGCATTGACACAGTTAACCCTGAGCACTCTCCCCAAGGATGTATTTACTGTCCATTGCAAGGTCTCAAGTATGACAGAAAGCACATGTTGACTCAAACCTGAAAAAAAATGAGGTCAGGGTTTTAAAAATCTTATTCAAACACTGGCCACCAAGTTCAACTACTGCTCACATAAAAATGGACCTTTTCATCAAAGTTGCAAGACCTTACAGTGAAATTAAAAAAACAGCTAGGTAAAGAGAGTGAAGGAAACATAATGTACTATTCCACATTCAATATTTTAAGTAAAAAAGAAAAAAAGAACATATATTTGCTCTGGGCAGGAAAGTAACAAAAAAGTATCTTTTTAGATATCTAAATATGTTGTTCTTTTTCGCCAAATTGCATCAGTGTCACTTGGGACATCAAAGCCTCCTCCTGTTAATTAGTGGATCCCTTCACCACAAATTCTACAGAAGGAAAATAACATGCCCCATGTGCACTAAACGCTTACACTAGTTTGTCTCTGCACTTAACTTTTAACGAATAACTACGGCAGCAAAAGAATGAAAGGTGTAGAGAAGTTTTTAAAGCCGCACTCATGCACTTTGACTTTGAAACATACTTTTTTGGCAGACTTAGGCAGACTTCTAAGGCCACAGTAGAGCACACACATTTACATATTCCAGTCCCAGCGGATGGAGAGTGACAAATGAATATTAATTCCAGTATTTCTCATTATCAGGGCACTTTAATCATGATGAATGAAAACCTGCTTTAAGTGAGCCTTCAGGAGTGAAAAAAACAAAGCTGAGAAGGAAAAAAAAAGTGGAGTGGACAGATTTTTAAAAAGCTGCAAAGAAAAAAGGCTTTTAATTCTAATGTGAAGAGCAGCCTGATGGTGTGAGCTGCTACATTTAAAACACACACATACATATAGCCCATTAGCGGTGAATGGCTTATTTGTGCTCTTTGCTAAATAAATAGTGTCAATCTTATTACCATTTTCCAATCTACTCCCAGTAATAGCACATGTTCCTCTAATGCAGATAAATATTTTAAAGCCTGTTTACATTATAAAATGTCCTTGGGGATTTTTACTAAAGCCACCCATGCCAAAACTAGCAGTTTTACAAAATGTGTGCTCCGTCTGTTCCATAAAGAACATCCGTAAAGTAAAAGCAACCTTGAGTCAAACTAAGTGTGCATGTGTGATCGAGGGCAAAGGAATCAGATAAATGCCACAAAGGCATTAACACAGAAAGCAGGGGATGGCTTTAGAGCAAAATTTGGCAGGGTAGGATAAATATGAGAACATACATGCGATAAAATGCATCTAGGTTGACATTAGGTTATCTCAATCCTTTTTCTGTTCTCTAAAAAATGAGGAGAAATAAGAGAGAAAAAAATGATATCACAATCCAACAACGCTAAATGTGATAAGGCTGATTACTGCGCAGATGAATGCCAGGTCAGGTTGTCATCTTAATCGGCAGTGGATTTGGCTGCTACGCGCCGTGTGTTAATACAGTGCAGCTTGAGATACTGGGTTAATTCAGCGGCAGATGAGGGTTTGGGGAGAGCTCTGCAGATAGTGTGTGCTGCTGTCGCGGGTAGGGGCTGGGTGCTAGTCATTAGCATGCATGCAACAAAGCATGAGAAATCACATTAATCGCAGGGAATGCTAATGACAGTGATTGGCGTAATCACAGTAACACGGGCGGAAGGGGTGAGACAACAGGAGGTCAGCCATCTCTCTGCTTATTATTCTTTCATGTTATTCCACTCCTGCTGATGTGACTCCTCTAAAAATACTCTGTACGTCTCAGATGCCTTTGCACATATGCATAAACATCTCATTCATCCGGTAACAATTAGCCTGTGTTCTAATCTTATGACAGTGGGACACGGGTTAGCATCATATCAAGCGCATGTTTCCCAGTGTATAGGTTTCTAGCTAAGGTACAAGTTTAGAATTGTGAAGTTTTTTTTATTGTTATAAACTGAATTGTGAAAGTCTTCAAAAAGTGTTAGAATAAATATTGCCAGATTCTGCAGCAGCTGTTACAAAAGCACAGAAAAAAAATCATATCTCCCTCAAAGTGGGTTTTTGTTTGTTTTTGGGGTTTTTTTCCAAAAAAAAAACAAAACAGTTTGCCACACACCAACAACTTTAAAAATTATTTTGTTTGTTGTAAGAATTCATCATGTGGATGTTTCCTAATCCAGCAGTGCCCATTAATGTACTTCTAATAGTAAGTGCTTGATAAATACGGGCTTCAGAATATGGAAAGCCAGAAACTTTTTTTCTCCAGCTCATCGTGACAATGACTAAGAATGAATAAATGTTTAGTTCTAATTTTAAAACATGGTCATCAACTTAAAAAATCCAACTGTGACTAAAATGTCCATGCTTAAAATATCCTGCGTCATAGCTGTTTCCCAGCCGGTTCTGTTTTTCTCTCCCCCTTATTTACAAGCAGACTGGATGACAAACAGCCTATGCATGAGTATTTGTGTGCGTAGGCGTGTATGAGGCTGATTGCTAACAGCTAACGCAATAACAAATGGACTGCAGATTGCATTCCCGGCGGTATGTTGGGAGCTATATCCACAATCAAGGCAATTAACCTGTATATGTCTGCTGGGAACTCCAGCTGTGGGGAGACTGAGTTTAACAGTGTAACCTACCCAAGTCGAGCTGGTAGAGGGCATCTGTTCTACGAATCAGCAAAGCTACAGTATGTAATCACGTTTCACACCACACTAATCACTTCAGTCTAATTTATCGCTGCTACAAAAACAATCTTATACGCTATTAAGGCAGAGCAGGCAACGAGGGGAAGGGATGGGGGCAAGGATAAAGAAAGGAGGAAGGGGATTCAGAGACTGAGGAAAAATGAAGAAGACAACACCATGAACTAAAAGGGCCCCAATTTGTCTGAAGCTCACTAATTCAATCTGAGAAATCCGACGGAGTGATTGAGCCATCCCCCTTGTCCTCCCTCCACCCCGCTCCTCTCCAACCCACCCAGGCCTCATCCACACTTTTTGAGTACAGAGCTCTCAAAGTCCCTAATCCGGCTTCAGATAGCAACACCCTGCAAGGAGAGAGACATCCACACCAAAACGGGGTGGAGAGAAAGCACGATGAGTGGCACTAGATGGAAAGCTCCAAAACAGACGGGAAGGCAGCAGACTTAGAAGAGGAACACAGGATTGTGTGGCAATTGAACTCAAGTCTGTTGGTCGCATCAAATTCCTCTTTAATTAAAACTCTAAATCCTCCTCACTTTAAAGCCCCCACTTTATAATTAACACTCTGATCTTGCCCCCCTTCCTCTACCTCCCCTCACTCCAAAACGAAAAACAATTAAAACTTTTGCAATTTTTACTTCAAAACCCATTAATTAAAAATCGCCAATGAACAATAGTGCAATATCGAGGCAGACCCCCACTTTGCTCATTAGCCGTTGGTTAATTGATCCTAACGGCAATGTTTACCGAAGGGACGCTAAAGACGAAAACATTATCATTTTACCTCCACTAATTGCAGTCTTTAAAGTAGAGGAGCCAACAGGAAATTTCCGTCGGAGATCATAGGGAGAAGTTGATTTCAGAGGCTCCTTTGCGGTTTTGTCTCTGAGGAATTGTAGCCAGTTCAGAGCACATTTAAAGATAGTAATGTGATATCCGATATTAAAGAGCTAAAGTGTTTAGAACTAAACACTTTGGAGGTAAAAGCATAGATGCTGTTACCTGTGGTCAGATATCAATAGGAGTCAGGTCATATCCACCCCCCATTATACACCCCAGACACCACTCATCCATCAAAACTCCATTACCCAAGATTCATCATAACAGCTCCCAACACCAAATGCTTTTATTTTTCAGGCCTCCATAAATAAGCTTTCTCAGTATTAACTTTCTTTCTTCCTAAAAACAATTTCGACTTTTATTTCCTACGGACTTCCTCAGCGGCGCCTCTTTCACCTCGGGTCAGGGGATGGTTAATGAAAGGCTGCTCCCAGAGGAACATGGGTGAGACATATCATAGTGTCTCTCAGCCACCACACCGTGAAGCCTTGTATAAAAAATTCAGGGCAGCTGCTGCAGATGCCAACAGAGAACTTCCCTCTGGCATTAAGCCACCCCAGGTACACCCCAATGCACCTGTCTGTCTTTCTGCTCCTTTTTCCACATATTATCATAACCTTATCAATATTCAAGTCAATACCTCTGTCCTGCTTCCCTCCGTTTTCTTCATCAGAGCTCCTTTTTTAGCCGCATTTCCATTTTATCCTTTCTTCACTTTCTTTTTAGTCCGACAGATCTGATTTGACCCTGATTAATGTCTCTCACGTCGACACAGAATCAAGGTGCAAATGCTAAAATGGATTTTTTCCCCTTCTGTTATGTATTTCCTGCATTTTTAATGCCAGCAGGGACGGAAAGGGCATCGGGAAAGCGTGCCGTGTTATTAACATGACTGATGATGTCGTTAGCTTGATCCCGGTCCTGTCTAGTTGCATTGTTAGCATGTTTGTAGCATGGTGTGACAATTTGATTAGAGGCTTCTGCTGTGGAGCTATTGTGCAGCTAAATCATGTCTGTCACAAAGGGCAAGGCACAGATTGACTGCTATCTCGTGTTGACTCAGAAAGTCACCAATCAAACAAAGCCGAGAATACACTGACTACATGACATGAAAATCTATATATTTAGCAGCCTCCTACAGTGGATATACTTGTCATCGGGGAAACTGTGTGATTTCTACTTCCTGTGAAAGGTTTCTGCATGCTCTTACTTTTGGTTTACACGTTAATGAAAGTGTTCAATGTGTAAAAGAGTTACTTCAATCCAATTCCATTATAAAATAAAAATCAAACCTAATATAATTGTTTATGTTATTCCATTTGGGTTGTTTTTGTTGTTGTTGTTGTTGTTGTTGTTATGTGTCAGACAGTAACATGTAAAGGTACCTCCAGTAGTTACTACGTGTGCTTGAAATGGGCTTTTTTTGCTTAGCCACAGAAAACCAGCAAACTAAAATTAAAGCGTGACCTGATTAATATGATTAAAAACACCATCTGCAATTCTAAAAAATATTTCAGTAGGTGCTTGATAAATGTTTAAAACCCCAGCATCAGCCATAACACAACCCTTACAGTAGGATAGCTGATCAGCTCACACAGAAGTACATGTATTTTAAATCAACTCTCTACCCACTGTCGATCCTATGAGAAAATAATCCCAGCAAACTTACATCAAAAAGACATTTCTGCTGCATTTTTAGAGTAACTTTTTGGTGGAAAACAAAACTCCGTTGGCTTTAGTTGGCAACTTCCCTTTATACGATCCTTTTTCTCTCTGCCACATACTTGACATTTTTTCCGCCTTCCCAACTCAAATACAGCCTTGTCAATTATTTATTAATGTCTCCACTCCATAAAAATGTCCTAATTGACAATGCTTTTTCTGAGCACACTGCTCATAAAGTAGTCCTCTCTGAGACACTGCCTTTTACACTTTCTGCTTCACTTCCTCAGACTCCCTCCATTCCTGTGTGCATTTGCACTACCTGTCCTGCCACTGTCTTCTCCACCTCTCCATAGCTTCCATTCATTGTCCCTTGACCCATGGTGGAGCATCAAGTTGCTGCTGCCTGCTACCAGCCTTTTTTCCATTTAATTAAGGGCCATATTCCTGCTGTTATTGTTATTAGTTATAATGAAGGCCCTGCGTCAAGCTCAGTGCCAGTCTGACAGAGGCACCATCATCAATAGCAGCCATCCCTCATCTCTGTCTCTGGCAATCACCGGCCTTATTACTATCATGTGAGTGGATCGAATACGTGTGTATATGGAATGAGGCAAGCAGGGGATGGATACATGAATCAGGGTGGATGGATGATGAGGATGAGAGAGTTGGAGCAATGTGGAAAATGATGCAGGGAGCATCACAGAAAGCTTTTATCAGGACTAACTAAACTAACTTAACTGAATCATTAGTTTGACTCAAGTAACTCACAGTGTCTCAGGAAAATCATTATGCAGCATTCAAAGTATGTCTGTAAAGGAACCAACAAACTGGCAGCCTGTCATTTACACCATCCTCCTCCACAATGTCCAAATCTTAGCCAGTCTCTCTCCATAGGAACAGACTAAAGGAGCAGTCATATCTACAGTATGTTAACCTCTCATACATGTTTCTGTGGTGCTGAGGGTGACAGGAACACCCAGAGGAATACCACCCCCATGTCAACTCAGCTGGATGGGAAACAAACCCAGGCGTTATGAGGTTCCAGTGCTAACTAGTCAGCCACTGTATAACTAATTGCTATACAATCTGACTTAGCATTTAGCAGTTTTTGGAATGAAAAACAATTATGGTGTGGCTTAATAATAGCGAATAGCTCCTACTTCCACATCCCATGCAACTGATAACACAGTCCACATGGAAGAGCCTGAGGATAAGAGAGCAAGAGGAATGAAGGGGATAAGGATGGAGGGAATGACAAGGAATTGTGTGAGTGGAGCAGAGTGGAAATCAGCATCAGTGGTTAGTGGGTGTGGGGGGTTTGCTAGGGTTTGACAAAGAGAGACAAAGCTAGAGGCAATGATGAGCTATTACATGTAGAAACATGCGCGTGGGTGGATGTATGTCTGCTGTGTGAGTGGTGAGTGGTGAGATGCTGCTGAGCTTGGACCAAGGGAGGGAAGGCCCCTCCAGGCACTTTGCATTTTGAATCCGGGACACACACTGACATCAGCGTAATTGTTGGAAACTAGCTCAGTTTGTGATCCGTCTAGTGTCCATCTTACTCTCTGTCTTTCTTTGCTGTTTTGTTCCCATTCTCCATTCACTCTTATCCCTGTTTTATCTACTGCCCCTCCTTTTGTTTTAGCATTTGTCATGTGTAAGACCAATCCCCTTTGGAGCTATTACAGTACTTTTCACTTGTGTTTCCGTTCAGAGTTCCCCTTGGATATTTGCATGTTTTCATGCAGTCAAAGTCTGAATTCTCATGACTTTCCTTTGACTTTGACCCATATATACTTTTACTACCACTACTGTTCCTGAGCTCTCAAACACACTCTTTGTTATGCATTTAAAACTATAACTACCTAAATCCCTTTTAGGTAGTTAAATTCCCTTTGTAAGAGAGGAAGATGTGATCATACTTCATAATTCTCTTATTAATCTTTTACACACACAATTTATTGAAATATAAATTCTACCTTACAGTGGGTCATGTTAACTTTGAACTTACCAGGACTTTACAAAAAATTGTGCCACCAGCCCATTCTCATCTGCACAGACACTTTGAGTCAGGTTCACCAAGCACTTTGTTGCTAAGCACATGCTATCATGACACTGGGTCAGACCCCACTTTCAGATTTAGATGCTTTTTCTCAAAGGGCCAGAGGCACATTTGTATGGCAGATGGGACATAAAAACCAATGCTTGGCCTCAAGACTGGAGCTCAGGACACCGTGGTTGAATATGACTCCTGTATAATGTGACACTAAATCGCGTATAGGAGGATAAGATGAGCTAGTGACAAAAACAGTTTTATTCCACTTTGGGATGAGAGCAGGCTAATCCGTCTGCAGTTCTCACAGTTGTGTGGGGAAAATGCAGTCCTAAAATGATTGTGAAGGATGTGTCTTCTTTCCATGTCAAATTCAATATCAGACTAAAAATATTTGCAAAATTGCCCACAAAGTAATGTCACCTGCACCAAATATCAGCATGCCATCATCACTGGCAAGTCGAGATTCAGTCCAACGTCTGCTCTTTTTCTCACAGGCGGTGTGCTGTCCTACAAATTTGGGGGAAGATATGAAACACTTTTTATGTGAAAAGTGCATGATGTGTTTTTGGCTCTGTCGCAGAGGAGCTAGTAAGCACCCTGTTGACTCACTATCTTTAGGTAAAAAGACAGCTCCATTACTCAGTAGGAAAAGTGTTAATATACTTCACTCCCATCCCGTCACTCATGATAAAGAGTAATGAACTGAGCAGAGCCACGGCCATCTTATAGGACCCAGACTTAACATTTCCAGAACGACGACAACAACTTTCTGGTACCATGGCCTGACCAAAACTTCTTAACTAGAAGAGCACGGTTGAGGGAGCAGAGGTACAAAGGGGTTAATCCCTGCCCTAAACTGTGCACTGTTACATCTACATTCAATTACCTCTGGTTAATACACCCGTTCAACCTTTCCTGTCAGCGCAGCAGAGAAACGATTTCCTTAATTCTGTTCAAAGGAGTGTGTCCTCTCACAAACCAAACCCCTCAATGTATTTCCCATTGCAACAAGGTTTCACAAACCTTTAACATATTCTGGATTCATGCTGGTGACAAGCTGACAGAGCAGGACAGCTTGTTAATTTTGTGAAGCCACCAGAAGTCAAGCTGTGGAGAGAGCTACAACCATTAGAATCTTGTGCTTCTGTGGGTGTTCGCAAACATATGAGGATTAAATTGAATGAGTCTCTTTACAAGACTGCACACATACATTTGCGCTTGTGTACTCAATGTCTTCTCACCCCAGTAATACAAACACACACAACAGTATGTGCATTTGAGTGCTGTTTCTCTGGGAAAAGTGATAGGCCCTTGTGGAAGCTGGAACAAACCCAGAGTTATAAATACTCACTGTGAAATATATCCTCGAAATAAAGCGCCAATACAGAGGCAAGTGAAACAGTGGAGCGCTTCCTTTATTTGCCAAACTTCCTTTCTATTGTTTATGATGCCAGTCATGGAAACTCAAAACCTTTTAACCTCTTGAAAGTCCTTCACTTGGAAATAAGTCAGTGCATGTCTGAAAAGGCTAACTGTTGCAGTCTGCGTGTGACCAAATGGCCTATCCCTTTATTAGGACTTTATATGACACCATTCAAAGTGATGACAGCAGTTAAGTATTCATCCAGGGGAGCTTTTTGCTGAATGTGCACGCTCCATTTTTGTAATGCCCTTCTTTGCATTCATACAATTCCATACATTCATGGCTAAGAGCTGCCCACTATAACCACACACATCCACTATTGGCCACTCAGCAGCTTCACTACAGCATTAGTCATTCACTTTCTGCCGCCTTACCAATAGGCTTTCATCCACTACGGGGTTCTCCATTTCAAAAACCATCTAGTTCACATTCAAAACTCGTGAGGTGGTCATACATCAAGTGGCAGCAGCGGCTCATTGGGCCACTTGCGCACTGCAGCTTCACAGAGTCACTAAGCATCACAACGGCAGTTCCATTAATTGGAAAAGCGTCTCTATTCGGGGGCATGATTAAAATGTGGTGTGCTGTGTTTTTGCGATAAAGACTGGGAGAGATGAAGAGATATGAAGAGCACAGAGCAGGGAGGAGAGGCCTGCGGGTCCGGCGTGCTGGGATGCAATCCAGCGCCCACGGGAGGTCACCAGCAAAGGCAGGTGTCTATTAAAAATGGAGCCTCACAGACAGTATTTCTTAGGCATTAGGAGGCTATGGGAAGAATGACATTTACAGAAATAAAATGACAAATACATTTTGAAATGGCACTGCTATGCAAATATATGCTAAAAAGTAATAAGCCATTCTGTTTTGATTTGCTCAATAAGGTACAACTTTGAAAACCTACGACAAACTATATCAAAGTTACACCACAACTGTGAGTTTTACCCCAGATTTACTCCTCATAGTGCCTCAAATCAATGCCATGGCCTCTGTGGAAAGTTTAGTGTGTTCACTATGAGCATTTCTTAAGGGCGAACCATAGTTTGTCTCAGAGGCATCTTCAAAGTTCTATTTTGAGTGGACACTTTGTTGTTAAAATGTACGGAAAATGTTGAAACCAGAAGTGTAGACACTTGCACCTCCACAGTCAATTAAGTCAGAGCATTAACATGACGTGTTGCACAGGCATTTATAGGTGTAAATGTGTCTATGTGAGTTTCACATAAAACACGGTTTCACATAAAAGACCAAGAATAAGTAGAGTAAGGTTCTTATAGATTTAACCTATACCTACAAGGATGACACTTTCAGCTGCAGAGGAGTACTCTGACACAATCGTAGCTTTTCACAGCGCTGGGGATATAAAAAATGGAAGTGTTAGCTTTCCCCTCTGAGATCCTTCGCTGCTGCTCTTCCACACTCTTGCACACTGACTAATGAATATTTATACTGTTCACACTTGAGCACTGCCTGATCTCAGCTCTGCCATTTTAGCATGCTGGTGATACTCTAAATGTGAGAACAAAGTCACAGTAAGTGACATTGTGTCCCTAATGGGGTAATGTGCGTATTTTTGTGGTTTTTATGTCCCTGATTCCTTGGTTTGATCATGTGACAGGCCCTGAGGTTTACAGAGCTAGTGTGGAAACAGGGTTGGCTCACTGCTCTGGCCTTTTTTCCAACCTTCAGGGGGGCTTAAGTTCCCCACTCAAAGCACCTCAAGGTGGGCTTTACCCCGGGATAGCTATCCTCCCCTGCACCACAGCCCTCAGCTCCCCCATGGCCGGGCTGGCTCCATGCAGGGCCAAGGCCAGTCTGCTTTAGGGAACAAATCAGCAAAAGGCAAAGGTTTCTCCTGTGGGTGCACAGCAGGATCTGAGCTGGAGCCAGAGGGGAGTATGGCTGCTAACCACAGGAGCTGGGACACACACAGACTTCCTGCATGTCTTCCTCCTCCTCAAGCACCTCGCAATCAGCTGCACACCTCAGCAGCTATTGTCAAAATAAAAACGGGTTCTATTTTCATGCCAACTTTGTTCGGGAGCAGTGAGCTGAACACACAAGAGGCAGAGTAATTATAGGAGCTAGAATGTGCAGTCTGATTGCACCATAATGTTTCAGGAATGAATGTTAGAGCAATAAAGAACAGCAGGGGAGAAAAGGGACAGGGGCTTTCTCTGACAAAGAAAACAAGAAATGTAGCTTTTTGCTCTTAACATCATCATGTTCTTCTTTATTTGTGTAGTTAACCTAAAATATCCGTAGAACGGCAAATGTCTCACTTTAGGTGTTTTTCATCTTGTACTGAGAACAGCTTAATTTATCTACATGGTGTAGTAAACTGCACTAAAACAGCACCAGCCCTTCTGATATCAGACCACCAACGTGAAAAAAGTTACAAAATGTCACCAGCTCCCCATTTCCTGTCTGCAGGGACTTAAAGATCATGTGGTGGCAAAAAATCGAAAGTATCTCCACCTGGTGTGTTGACTCTAAAACAGGTTTTAGAGCGCGACGCCGCTCTCCCCCGGCCATCGATCTGAGGCTCTGAGACTCGGCCAAAGAGCTATCAACCTTTTAAAGTGTCACTTTCAGAGGGAAATAGATTGGCGCGAAGGGAGGGGTAGAGAACCGAGAGACGGAGGTGGAGGGTGAGATATCTGAGGACAAACGACCAGCGTAATCAAATCACTGCCATCAGGAGCTCATCATTCATGGCTAAACAGCTCTATTCAGTATATTACAGGCCATGACAGTGTGTATTGTGTGTAAATCATCACATTATGTGTCCTGTCCTGCCTTTGTATTTCTGTTTCCATTGTTGGCTGCCAGTAAACTGCAGGAATTAGTCTCTGCAGAATGATAATAGTAGCAATTAGATTATAATACATAATTTGTATATTGCCAAATATATTAGAGAACAAAGGTATTTAGATTTTTTTGGTCAGACAAGAGCTGATTTATAAAGGCTTTAATGAAGGCATATTTTTTTATCCACTACTCCCTCATGATTGAATAAAAAAAATGTTATTGTTACTTTAAAGGAGAGAGGAAGCGTCATGGAGACCATTGCCTACCAGAAGTGGGATTTCTGATAATTCAAGGTTGTTAAAAAGAGTCAAATGTTAATGAGCTTAAGAGTCAGTTGTAAAATGCGTTTATCTTTTGTGGATATTCAAGCATAAATTGTCTATTTACAGTCGCACTGATAGAAATTTACAGAGCATTACTTTTCAAAACTCTGAAAGACTGACTAAATTTCATACAAAAATCTAATGTGTAAAATTCTAATGGGCTATTAAGGTTAAGTGCCACAATAAGTGACTTGCATTGGACACAATTTATTCATTGCAAGAAAATTCTGTTAAATCAAAGTCCATTCTAAAGATTTAGCTCTAGCACAAAACAATGGCTCAAACATGTAAGAACATAATTTTTCAAAGGAGTATGAAGCATCTGTTTTGCTTCCGCACAGAGCTCCATCTTGCCTTTGCTCCAGTCCTCTTGAAAAGATTAAACGCTTCAGGCAATCTTCAGGGTAAAGTTACTTCAGCCAGTGGATATACAGAAGCAATTAAGTAAAAAATAGGCTTCATTTCAAAGTGGTGCTTGTTCCCTAGAACTAGAACCAGCTGCAATGTACCAGTACGAGGCAGAACGACAGATTAAACTGCCGCAATGTAGTTCACAGGAAGTCTACAAATCTGTGAACGTGCATGTGGCAGACAGCATTTACATATCTTTACACAATAATAACTGATGATTTGAGTCAATTACCTAAAGGATCTGTAGGAAGAGCTGGTTAAGAGTGAGAGTTATTTGTTGGATACATAAATATCCATATACAGTTCATGGATGTATGCGCAAGTCACTCCCTTTATGCCTTTGAACTATTAACCCACGTGTTCAAAATCTGAATAATTCAAAAGACTTTTGACTCAAAGACTTTTCTGTCCATGTTGATTTCTTTATACACTTAGATGTACACGGTCACTCGACAGTGCCTAACCTAAGATCTGTCCTTCTGTTCTATTTCAGCTTCACGCCTCTTTGTTTTCACAATTGCCAGCACCACAACAGAGTCTGCAAACAATTCCAAGTTTATTTAATTTGCGATAGGGAGAAAGCAGGCGATGGAAGAAAAACATGCAGAAGTGCTTTCTAAAAGCCAGCAGGTCAGGCCTTTGGTGCTATCTGTCAAATGTGCATTCATCTCAATAAAAAATAACACGTTGGAATGCTGGAATCAGACGTCTATTGGGACTAGTAAAAAAAAATAGCATTTGGGAGAATTGAGTTTTTAAAATGGAGAAAGAAAATCAATGATGCAGAGCTCCATTCATCAATTTATGTGAAAAAAAATGGAATTTCAAATGCATGGGTTTTATATTGTATTGCACATCACATTGGTTGAATGCTATAATGTTAAATATATAATCGTACATTTGTACAAACTGATTCAAATGGCAGGATGGGCCTAACCTACTTGGGGTAGCTACAGATCAGATTCTGTCTTTTGAGGACCATCCACTCCACAGGCCAGAGACTTCAGTGAGTGAGTGGTCACACCTCCACTCTGCTCCACTTCAGAAACAGTTTAGTCAAGTCTGCCGTTTGATTGTTTAATGAAAATTTGTAGCTGATGATCAACTGTGTTTATGCTTCTGCACTTTTTTGTCCTGTGTTTGTTGCTTCTCTGACATACTTGTCTTACGTTGACAGTCCATTCTCCATTGTTGTTGGTCAATCCTTTACTTATTTTTATGATAAGACAAAACTTCTGTTGAGCTTTTCAAACACTGGAGCTGTGGCATTGTGCTAAAGAGAAAAGACCCTCTGGCCACACACACATATGCACACAGGAGCATCCATCTGTCTGAAACGCCACAAGCAGAGTGGACTATACTGTATGAAGAGTTTATTTCTCTCGAGGTAAGACAGAAATCCAGAGACCCGACAAGACAAGTCAAAGGGATCCAGCGCCTCCAGGCAGCAGAGAAAAGAAGATGAGGGTACAGGAGATGAAGAACGGGGAGAGGAGAAATATTCATGGGGGAGCGAGAGAGTGACACGGAACAAGATGAAAAGCAAATGGGAGGAGGAAATTGTTGAAGGTGTGAAGGAAAGCAAAAGGCGGGGAATGTGGAGTGTAAAAGAGGAGAGAACAAGCCCGAGAAGAGGCGCGTTGTGATGTACGAAAACTAAATGTGGACAGTGGAGAATGTGAGATGTGTTCTTTGTGCGTCTGGATAAAAGTGAATGTGACAAGGAGATAAACTGTCAAGGGAAGCCAGCCAATCCAGAGCGACAGAGAGGCCGAGTGCACACACTGGGATGTTAGTCTTGCATGTGCAGAGGGCTAAAAGACTAAGCCAGGGATGAAGAGAAAGGAGCACAAGAAAGAGTGAGTGGAAGAAAAAGGAGATGGTGGCGCTGATTCCACGATGCTATCTGGGAACAGGGAGATGTGTGTGACACAATCTCAAATTGGAAATCGCTGTTTCAATCTCGCCTCACTCCGTGGCTACCCGCTCGGCTGATAACAAGAGCGGCCTAATTCTATTAAAATACCCTGAGTGCAGTGGTGGCTGAGACGGCGAGAAGAGGAGGGAAAGGAAGGAAGGAGGCCAAACGAGAGGAGGAAAGTGAGAAGGCTGAGTGACTGTTGAAACTAACTCCAAAGACAACCTTAAAGCACTTGCTCAAGGAGAAAGTTTCGCCTGTCTTCCACTGTATCGCTTCACCCCATCTGCCCATCATCTCTGCGAAGCTCTCCATCTCAGCAAATCAGGCCCTCCATCTATCTAACTACCCATCTGTCTATTTATCGCTCTACCCATCTGGCAGCTCTTATCACTCCCCACAGGTTACTGTTCTCATTTAGGACAGCTCTCCCCTCAACTTCATCTTTCGACACGTTCATTCTTGACTCTTCAAATCCATTTCCTGTATACGTCTTGCGGCGCCAACTTCGCTAACCTTGCAGTGGAGACGGCCGGCCATCTCCTTTCATCTGACACTTTAAAACTCCTCAGCCAACCGGAGTAGACCGAAAAAAAAGTATTTTGTTTTCCAGACTCTGAAGTGAATGGAATTAAGTGGCTGGCTAATCGCCAATCAGTGAGTAGATCAATCGTCTTCACACAGAAGCTGCAAGAGAAAAGTTTCCAATTTTGTGGGTTTTTTTCTTCAGAGCCAGGACCAAGGTGTGCCTGGATCGTCAGAAGGACAAGGACTGTGAGAACTAAAACGAGAAGGGCATTTTTAAAGCAGTCAAACCTTTAAATCAGTGTGGTTCCAGGATGTGAGGTTCAGGAAGGAAAGAAAAACTAAAATTGTAACTAAATGAAAACAGCACTATATTTTTGGCTTGTGTTTACCAGTTGTGTGTCTTGAACAAACACGATTAAATAGGCCACAGTCTGGAGGCAAACTGTAAATTAGAAGTGGGTCAAAAATACAGGCTGATGTGATTTATAAAAGATTAAGAAGGCTGAATAATGTGGGACCTCTAGCCTTGATCTGGGAGTCAGACCGGGGCAGGTGTAAGAGTCCTTTTGGTGGAGCGCTCTTATAAAGGACCGTTTGTTCGCGTGACCTCACTTTGACTCCTCAGTGTTTTGGTTTTTATGTCCTTTTCCTGCACAAGAGCAGCTCAAAGTAGCACATTTTCTGCGCAGAGTGCCTTCTGATCCTTTTACATTAAAGACAACGGTTTTGATGAAAATGAGAGAAAGACTGGAGTATGCAGAGCAAGCCAAAAAGCACTCCGGGACTGCTGTATCATCTTGCTTTATTGCTCAGGGTGAGAAGACAAATCGGATATGAAGGCGGGAGAGAAAAAAGGCCGCATGCAGGGAGCGCGCACGGGTCAGGCTCCAATAAAAAAGTAAACATCTATGACTCCTGACTGCTTAGCAAAGAAGTGTCAGGCTAATGAATTAATCAGACAGTCATTAGTTACTATGCGCTGGGGTCCAAGTCGACCACTTTTCCCGCCTCCCCCTTCCGTTACCGGACAGAAAGAGGAGCAAGCAGTGAGTGGAAGTGCATTCAGCTGTGAAAGAGATGTGTGTGTGTGTTTAGCTGCTGCCTACACAGCTTTATGCATGTGTGGGAGGCTTGCACCCATAACACTTTGTTTGTCTGCCGATGATTGCCTGTCAGGGCAATAAAGTCAGTCTGAGGAGGGGAAATGTGAAAAGGGGAAAGAGACGGGAGCACGGAAGGCAAAGTCAAGCGGGAAGTGGAAGCGGGAAGGGGCTTGGGGGGGGTGGAATTAGGTGGACAGTTGGGAGACAGTCAAAGCCGAGGCAGAGATAAGATACTTGGATTAGCGACAGCGGAGCCACAGAGTTGAGAGATGAGGAGGCTGAGATACGAAGAAGGGCAGTTCTGTAATCTTGGGCTTTAAATGAGTTGGCGACTGCTGTGGTCAGAGGAGGGGCTCTAAATTGAGATTATAGCAGAGGGATTGTGTGGGAAATAGGTACCAATACAGACACCAATAATAACAGAGATAAAGGGGTCCAGAAGTCGTGGATCAAGACAATTGTTTATCAGTGAAGTGCATGCTCTTAATCCCCTTCAAGTATCACTTTGGCTCAAAAGAAGTATACCCGCAGGACATAAATGAACACACTAATAAAAACTGTTTGTCTCAGATAAAAACTGCTGCGGTCCAAAACCAGCCTCAGACTTGTAACCTGTAATGCCTACCTCAGTAAACGCCACACATAGTATGCATGCTATTTCGATGATGAATGCAAATTGAATGGAAATGAGGAAAATAGGCTACAGATCCTAAAATAGCAAAACAAACAAGACAGAATAATGAATTTAAATGGTTATGTGTGAGCAGCTGCAGAGATGGTTATTTAAACATCACAAAACACAGGGTTCTTAGTTGGTCCTGTAATGGCTGTTTTAGCTCTCACAAAGAATCAATAGACTAATAACCTAAGATATGGATATGGCTCAAACAGTGTAAATGAGTCTACAAAGGGTAGAGATGGATAAAGGTTAGTCACCCTTTTAACCAGCTCAAAGGGAAGACCAAGAACACATCTCCAAGAATCTGCCAAAAAAACACGATATAAAACAGTATTAAATTCAGGAACAGGTCTAAGACTCTTTCTCTGGCCATAGGTCATAAAGATCAGATTGATCTTATCAATACCCCATGCTTACTTTCTCTGGAGGTACCAAATAACACTCCTTGAAATCTTGGTAAAAGCCTCAAGGTTGTTATAAATCCTTGTCTTCTGGACCATGGGATAGAAGTTAAAAGTCCTATGAAATCCAACTGACTTTACAAGAGAAAAACATATCTATAACCTAGTGAAATGCACTGGCAGGCAATTGTAGAGATATTTGTTTTGTTTGGTAGAAGAGTTAGAGCTCCCAGTTCTATACTACTACGACCCTGTGCTCATTTGTTAAACTGCAGCCTATCACTTAATCCCATCATTTACCTCCCTCATCTCCTAATTCTGTCCGTAAGCATCCATAGTGACTTCAAAGGCAGATGATTGTTGTTGTATATAAGACTAGTTTGAATTGGTAAGTATGTAGTTTGCAGCTATGGGTGAAAAAGCTCATGCTATTTTAAAACAAGTAATAATTCCTACACACCAGTATTCAGTAATGATCTCAGGTCTATACAAGGATTCTCCTTTTTATGTTGTGTGGTGAGTGTGAGCTCATTATCAAAGTAAACACCTTCACCCCTTAAGCAAATGTTGACAATAACAAGCTGCATTCATTTTAATCATGATCGATGGTCAGCCAAGGCAAGAGGAAGATGATTGGCATTTGTCATAGATTTAATCTTTCTGGTCATCTTCAAACCTGTCCTCCTGTCTCTGTGTTGCAAAGGATCAATAGGAGTTATCGAAGATTTAACCTAAGCTTTGCTCAGCCCTCAACAGGCTGTCATTCACAGCAAGGTGCCTACATGTTTATTTCCAACATAAGAAAGCTGTTCATGTTGCTTATTTCTCAGCTGCCGCTGAAAAGTATTGTCCATTTTTAAGGTTTGTCACAGGAGGCCATGGAGAGTTAGAGACTGGTGCAGGTCTTTATCAGAAAGGGTTTGGACACAGAGGGGAGCATTGTAGAGAGGCCTTGAAAACAGGCACTGAAAGTCTGTACTCAAGAAATCATCAAACAGCAGTTGGTTAAGGGTCTCCCTTCTTCCACAGCAGCAAAGGGACGCTGACGATGTGACACCAGGCAGAGACGATAAATGTAACTTTTGGCTCCTGTTATAGATTGTCCCATTTTGTTCGACACAGGCCCCCTTTCTTCCACTGGCAGTGAGCTGAATGGAGGCTTGGCATTTGAAAGGAAGCCGAGAGATTTGCTGGCGGATTAATCCTTTCATTAGGGGAAGTGAGAAGTTAATTGCGGCAACAGCTGCATCTCTCATGTTTACACGACTGGCGCTTTAAACTGCGTCTCTTTAAACGGAAAAAAGCAATTATCAATAAATGCGGGGGCAATCTTGCCGTGATGAATTGAGCCCAAATTAGGCTTTATTCTTCTCTCCGCAGCTCACTTTGCGCAAACAGCCATGTTGGCTGGCAGCACGTGGTCTTTGCCAGAGAGAATTGTCACACAACAAAGATAAAACACTTGACTTTCTGGATTGAAGCATTCCCACAGAGAGTGATCAAAGGTGAGCTGGAGCAGTGATTTCAAACTGATGAGGAGCGAAGGAGGGAGTCAGGAAGTCAGGGAAAGAGGAGTCTGGAGTGTTGACACACTATGAAACAACAACTTCAACAGAATAGCAGCTTGCCAGAAAAGTAAATCCTGGCCCACTCTGAAACATTTTTAAATATTAACAGTTTTTTGAAGATGTTGGAGACCTTGTGTACGAGGATAAAGAATTCCTTGACTTTTTCTGTTTTGTTTGAAATAGTGTATGCAATGCAGGATGTAGTGACCCAGCTCAAGGACACAACATAGAGTTTATGTGATAAAATGAAATAAGGAAACTGCAACGAGATGGAGACAGAGGAGAGAATGAGCTGGCTGAAGATTTGTCCTTAAATAGGCCGAGCACCCGGGCCCTGACGCTCCATAAACACAGGTGTAGCACTGCCCACAGCTCCTGTACACAGCAGTGGAAATAACATGAGCATAAATAGATATGAGGAATGCCGAGGGTGGGCTGTGACAACAATAAATGACCAAGACGCTGAGACCATGACACTAAAAGATTCCTTTACAAACTATCAGAACATATAGGGGCTTGTAGAAAAGACTAGCTGAGGTTTTAGGGAATAATAAACACCTTTTACTCTGAATGAAGCTGAAGTATTGGACTGAATCACTCCCAA
Organism: Rhyacichthys aspro; assembly: GCA_036850595.1. Lineage (NCBI taxonomy): Eukaryota > Metazoa > Chordata > Actinopteri > Gobiiformes > Rhyacichthyidae > Rhyacichthys > Rhyacichthys aspro. The sequence continues at coordinate 9,469,259 of CM072164.1, forward strand.
CTCACCCACACTCCTGAAGAACATGATCATATAACCCCTAGAGCCTATTTAATAATCAAGAGTGTTACTGTTAGATGTGGGCAACAAGGATGTCCAGACCAGGCTGTTATCTTTGTTTTAGTGACGAGAATTGGAAAAATTAAAGAAAGAAACTAGAACAGAACAAAAAATAAAACTAACCCTATGAATGAAAACAAGAACTGGACAGAGTCAAAGAGCAAGAAGGCATGGACAGTACTGACAATACAGATGTAGAGGCACCGTAGAAGGAAGGGTGACGCTCACTGTTAGAGCCGATCAATTTCCCATCCCCTTAATAATAGATGTGACGAGCACTGTGGGTTGTTATCTGTCAAGCTTGACTGACCGAAATACAATCCCCACTGGAGAACGCACCTACACATTCACACAAACACACAGTCAACATTTTATACGAAAACTCGGACTCTGGATTATTATGAGCTAACCTTGAAGCACATGGCAGTAAAAGAAACAGAATTTAACCGAATGGAAATCTGCAGTGTTCACGGCGTCCTTTATCATCTCCACGGTCACCATGTGCTGATGATGCGCTGGTGTCACTGACGCTCTCATTCATCAAGTATAGCTTCTGTTCAATGCACACGCGAGACATAAAGCAGCTCACGGCCCGCTTCTTTTCTCACGCCCTTGGGCCACGTCCTTTTCATCTGCGCAACCTCTCTCATCTTTCAGAGAACCCAATGTCATGTCACACAAATGCACACTTCCAAGGCCGCTCCCCAACACCTCTAGTGCTTTTAACCACTTGAGTGTGTTGTCAACAAAGAGGGTCAGAATGAGGGTTGTCTCCACAAAGCCTGGATCCCACTGAATCCCATTCACAAAACAGAGTATGGTCTAAATCTGTCAACCGTGTTGTGATTTGGCACTATGTAAACAAATTTATTTTTTATTTTTTTTAGGGGCAATCTAGAAAGTTTCAATTCTATTTCTCTATCTTTGTTTATTGCAGAATCTTGCTCCAGTTCACAGGAGCAGAGGAACTGCTACATTACTCTATGGGAGGTCTAAACAGTCTGGTGACAAATAACAAGCTGCTGCATGAGAAGTCTCCAATGTGTAATCAGAATTTTTTTTAAATGTACATAACTTCACCATACACTATAGGAATTATGTTTGTTTGTATTTTCTAGGGTATAATAAATGTAATTTTTTTTTTTTTTTTTATCACCAGCTACCACTGATAAGGGTAATACTATTCAGTTGGTTGGTGTATGAGCAGTCCAAAATGTATTCCACAAATGCTATAATGTTAAGCTGCAATTTAACGGTCATTAGCATCACTATCTATACACAGACTGTATCTGTGTTTGTCATTTTGGCCAATTCTTTGCCTAAATTGAATGTGAGAAGATGAAGGTGCATTCCCACTGATGTATCCACACACGCAGGGGCAGCATCAGGTTACCAAACAGCCAGCTGAAGCATGGAGCAGACAGTGGAGGGCAAGCATGTGGAAGGAGGCTGAGTGTGACGGGGCAGAAGAGGAGTTGCGCTCAGCCCTATATCTGTCAGGAACTCCTCATATTGCTTTGCCCAGATGTGTCCCACCAGAATTCACACACACACACACACACACACACACACACAGTCTCGGCTTGCCTACACATTTGCATTTTCTCCAGATGCTCCACCTGCAAATGCATATGTAGAAGAAAGGAGAGGCACATAGGGCCTGTAATGCTGCTTGTTCTGGTGGCTAGATGAGAATCTGTTCTTGTGCGTGCTGACAATTGCCATACTGCGATGTCACAGCCTATCATCATACATGAAGGCATAAAAGGGAGGCAAAACATGAACAGTGATGTTGTGTTTGGTGTTGGCAACAACAAATAAAACATCACACCTGACACATTCAAAATGGCTTTAGCACAGAGACAAAGTGGGAAGAATTGAGCCGAGACATGACGCACTTCAACTCCTGTGTAATAGGCCAGTGGAATTTGGCAGGAGAAAATTATTAGGCTACAGAGAAGCATCTCAGCCACCAAAAATGTAATTTGGAGAGCATTATGACATAAATAGCCATGAAACCTATGAGCCAATTTGTGGGAGTCAGCCGAACGTCAGCAGTGTGCAAACACATCAGTCATCAAGCATGTGATAACATCTAATTACTATGTTTGGATACACCTATGATTTATTCACTGGTGGATGGGGAGGGATGTCAGGCAGCCATAGGAACAATCTGTTCACACAGAGCTGTATTGAGATGCATTCTTGCTGCAGGCTGTTAAATAATGTGTCATGGATTTAACAGAGGGTAGCCACATGAAAACTGAGGTCTTATTGATAAAACCTTCATCAAACTGAATTTGTATGGGAGGGTACATGTATAAAAGATGCCCTTTTCAACAATGAATCATAGCAATACTAACAGAATAATGATTGTTCTGGCATTCACTCAATGTTTGGCAAAGTAGACCTGTCAGTGTGTGAGAGTCTATGGCCAAATGTAACAATATAATATTTAACTGAGCCAGAGAATTCCCTGCACAGCTCCATTAGGGCTCTCACCTGTTGCACATATCATGGGAGATCACTGAGAGTTATATAAGAGTTTGCTGATGCTGCAAATCTCCACTTATTCCTTAAAAGCTTGATAGCTTGAATCTGCCTGTGAGCACAGGCCTGGGCTTGGGATAAGACAAACTGTGAAACAAAAAATAAATAAAACAGTAGCTTTGTGCTTGGAGATGGTCCATAATATTCAAGATACATACATCTCTATGACAAGCATCCTGCTCAGCAGGATAAACACATTGTTTTTAGTTGTATATCCTCTTAGTATCCCACAGTGCATTGTAAAATGTTTGGGAAACAGGTAAGTTCAACATGATACCAAACCTGCATTATCACTTATGCTCTGTATGATTCAGCCAAAGACGACTAATGATTTCTGAAAAGGAAGTTCAGACATTTTGGAACCAGGTCTTGAATGCATTTAAAGAGGACTAGGTTCATATGCCAATTACACTAGCTGGGACAACAAAAGTCATTTTGTTTCTGGGCATTGGCTGGAACTGGCTCATAATTTTTTTAGGTAAAAATCACTGAAATAGACATTTTTGTGAAAGAACTTCTCTGTATAAGCACAGTGCATTTAGTCAAACACTAAGGCTGTTAATAGTGTGATCCTGTGCTTCTCTCAGTGTTTGGGTTCAACTGGCCACTTGCCCGGTCTATCACAGGGATGGTTCCTGTCTCCGACTGAGTGCACGCTGGAAGAATGGCTTTGCCTGCTGAATCAATAGTCGTGTATTTCGTAAGTAGTATACTACGCGTATTAATAAAATGTTATATATATTATATCTATATATGTACATTTTTTCTCATTTAGCCAATAACAAACAATAATTTCTCAAAATGTATTCAAAGACATTTACTAGAAGCTTCTTTTCATGTACTATTTCCATTTGTTAGACCGCCTTTACTCAGGCTCTTATTAATAGTCTTGCTGTATGAATAAAAATAACTTTTCCCCAGCATATTGTATCGGTAAATTCAATAAGCTGGGGGGAAGTATTATGATAATAAAAGTATTGAGGCATTTCTAGGGCAGGACTAAAAGAGGAAAACTGCTTCCCAAGAACTGAGCAGGGCTCCCAAGTGAGCAGCCAACATGTGTAGCATCCCTACAAGAACAGAGAGATGGGAAATGACACAGTCACCTGAAGAGAGAGTGACACAAGTGTATCGAGCAACCTTTCTGCATGACACCATGTACAAAGCAACCAGGAGTACATTCTCCATCCTAAAGCATGCTCTGTCAAGCACCAAACAGGATACAGGCTTTTGTAGCACTGTGAAGTCCCTGCCATGTAGGCCAAGCCAAACAAATGTGATGTCAATGCAATAATAAACGAGCTTTGTGTTTGAGTGCGACCATGATAATTAGTCTCAAGACGGTATGTTAGTAGCGAGAAGGCTCATAAAATATAGAGGCCATTTGGCTCACTCTCAAGAACAAATCTGTATTCTTAGAGCGTGTGCTGTTACACTAATGTTCTACACAGTTTAAATCTGGCAACGGCACAGTCAGAAAACTTTGTTTGGAAGAAAGATGCTGACAGTTTCAGGAAGGGGGCTACAAAGATTACTGACTCAGCGCACGTACACTGATGTGAACCCTAACACACAACTACACACACACACACAACTCATCTCACTAAAAATTTCCTTTTGTTGACTCGATTGACCGTGTACAAGCACGCATTGCCATTCAAGACTCCTGACAAAATTGGGGTCACTGCTGAACTGAACAGAGCAGACACTCAAGGTCGGGAAAATGATAATGATGTTTATGAAGTCTAAATCCAGAAAATAAGGTTCTTTGTGTCTCTTGCTGAGTGCCTACCTGCAGAGCACGCCACAAAGGTGCAAGGATCTCTTTGCAATTTCAGCAAGAATCCTGTCTCATAGTATTTTAGGAATGCAAAAATGGACTAAAAGATCAAAATGCTCCTAGTGTCTTTGCCATTCACAGCAGGGATTTTACATGTACATGTTGCTATGGTTTCTTGTCTCATGTTATGAGATTATTGTCCCAAACCTTTCAACATCAGCAGGAGATGGAGTGACATTTTGACAACGCTAATCACCTCATTCTGAACCTGATCTGTTTGCTCAGTGAAGCGGAGAAGTCTCCAGCAGCTGCGGGCAACAGAAAACAGAGCAGCAAAAAAGAAAAGGTAGGCAAAGATCTGGCACCTGATAGGTGGTCTGAAAGCTCCTGGTGGGCTCAGTTCAAGATGTGTGCAGCTCGCACAAATAGTTACATGGTGCATTTTCACAGCTTCACTTCAAACAACCCCCTCCCTTTTCATGAAAAACACCCCGTGCCCTGGAATCAGCAAATACATCTTGAGCCATTGACTGAAAAAGTGAAAACTGAAGAACAAAGGTGACTTTGTATTTCTTTGAACGTTTAAGGCTGTTTTCCCCCTCTCTCGCCTTTCATTTCTGTTACATTAATTATGCATATAAAATGAGACGTTTTGATTAAAGCATCATCACATCAAAAACGCAGCAGAACACTTCAAGCATCGATTTCTGGAAGAAAAACTCAGAGGGTCTCATTGAAGTGTGGTTTAATAGTAATCAAACACACAAAAATCAATGACAATAAGACTCGATTAGTGTAGCTGAAAGCAGATACAGCTAGGCTGAACGTAAAAGAAATCACATGGGAACAGATGAACTACTGAAATATGTCTACAGCAGCTGATCTGATATTATGGGATGCTTTTGTCCCAGCTTGGTTTAATTTTTATTTTTACTGTAGCCTTAATCGTAGACAGTTTTTATACATGTATAGAGAGTGTGGTTAAGATCACGACTGGATGGCCTTAACACTAAACTCCTCTACAACCAAATTACACACAAGAGCGGAGCTTCGACCCCAAAGGCTCTTCCACACACCCAATTACAACTGAATCCCACACTCGGTCCTCCTAGGGGCCAGAGTATCGATGATTCATTTTACGTTTTATCAGTGAAACAGGAGTGCCATTAAAAAGAGATCAGTCAGCCACCAGGCACGAGGCGTCTGCTTCTAATTGGCCATTCATCAAAAAGCCTTCTCAAGTAGATTGCACTGTTGAAATATCACGCATGACAACTGAAGCGCGTTACATTAATTACTGTACTGATGAACCTCACGCTCTGCAGCTCACCCCTTCTCATTGTGGAGAGCCAGGAGCACACACAACACACACACCTGGACGTATCTACAGTCAACACACAGCAGCAGTTTGGTGAAAAATGAAACAGCTGGGTTAAAATCAACAGTGGACCAAAGGGAATAATTACAGTATTCATTCGTGTTATTTGCATTCACCAATCAGCACAGTGTCCTAGTCTATGCATTAACATTTCAACACATCACTGATCAGAAGGAACAAAATGGCAACAGTATTCCAGATAGTACATAGGTAGATGCATGTGTTCTTGCTGCTGTATTTTTACCTTCAAAAACCTTTCTCGGGGCTTCTGCCATTTCATCAGCTCAATATAATCAGTCAGCCTTCAAAAGGATGCTTTTAGTCATTTTCCATTAGAGCGAGTCCAAAATGTGTTCACAGAGACAGAGCACAGGATCCCTAAGATGTTGTGGTTGCCATCTCTCAAGCTGTCTTTGTTCAAATTAGCAGCCATCAGGACACACACAGATGAAGCATTTTGAGCACCATCTCTCTTCTCTTTTCTCTCAACATGTGGGGAATTCTGCCTTTCATCCATTTCCTGATGCACTCTAACTAGACAGTTTTCGGTCATGTCCCAGAATTATGCGCGTTAGCTCTCTAGCTTCCCTTATTTTCACACATATACACTCACAGACGCCGACACAAACAGCTGCACATACGCTGACAATTCATCCATCTCTAAATCTCTCGTTTTCTGGTTTGAACATTTGGGTGCTTTCTTTTCTCTCTTCCTCTGTGCTGCTGGATCAGCTGAGGCTCGGGTGCATCACCAAGCAGCTGCCCAGAGGCCAAAAAGGAGAAAGAAAACCGCTGTAAGCATGTGTCCTGAGCAACTCTGGGGATAAAGCAGGCATAAAAAGAGCCACTCGTAAGCTTGTTTGCATTTGCACACATTTCCAGCCACACGTACGTTTATCTGCGGAGTTTCCTTTAGGCACAGGACTGATGAGGAAGGAATCTTCAAAGTAAGGGTGAGACCCAGATGGTGTTTGATGTGTGGATAATGATTTAGGTAAGGCTATGCAATACTTTCCATTCATCCAAGCTCAATAGAAGCCTGAAACTGTTGTGTAAGAAAAACAGAAACTGGGAGAATCACAAAACAAGGAAAGTGTAGCTCTGAAGTCCTGGGTGTAGAAACTGCTCTAAAACCCAGCTTCTATTGTAACTACCTTTCACACACTAAGAATGATCCTGTTGTAAGAATGGGACCCAGCAGGAGTCAAAGTAGAGCCTATATTAACTCTGATTTGTGCCCTTTACAGAGTTGGGCAGTGCGACTATCGGTTCATCACTGTCATAGAGTCATTCAGAATGTAATGTGCCTGTAAGTCCCTAAGAAGCAAAGGAACAGTCACGGTGTCTACACAGAGCATGCTAAGCCCAGTCAGTGTCCTAGGAGCAGCTATTTAACACAGGAATAAGCCAATTATCTTCATGGAGTGGGCAAATTTACAAAAGGATTTAGTCAATTCCTACAGGACTTCTATGTCAAGGGTGGCAGCTTATATCCGTAGGTTTCTTTCTGTCACAGCCACACACACACACACACACACACACACACACACTGCTGCCGGTGATGTGGTCCACGCAACCACACAGATGAACATTAGCACCAAGCCAAGCAAACACCTACACATGCTTTTACCTCAGGCGCACTGTTACCCAACCTCGCTGAAGACATGCAAACACATCAAAGTGGTAAAAACCTGAAAAATGGAAAAACCTTCCGCTCGAAATCTTCCATTCGGAAAAAGCAATTGTTCAAATAAAGATGGCTAATTTTCTGGGTGTGATAAATGTAATTTCCAAACGGCGGTTACAGTCATTGGCACCTTTTGTCACAAAGCTTATTAAAGACTTTCTAAATTGTGTTAAACCATGGTGAAATCATTTAAGCAGCTACAGTTGGTGCTTTCAATTTCATGTGAGCTTAAATGTTCAGAAATAAAAAGCCGGTAAAATCGAAATAATTAAAAACTGTAGCATTGACGCATGTTGTACAGAAAAGCACTGTAACAAATCAGTTTAATGTAAGGCTCTGAACAAGGAAAATCAGGTTCTTACACTGAATATCATGATTGAAGATGCCATGTGCCAACGCATTAATAGACATCTCCCTCATCTGCAGTTCAGTGAGATTTGACCATTTGTAAGGATTTCACCCTCATTATTCTCGTACATGCAAGTAATGCAATCTCAGCTGTGACTGATATGCTTACACTTTGATGTTTTTCTCTTCCACACCTCCCACTAACATGACTCATGCTTCCAGAAATGTTATTAGCCAGCGTGTTTGCTGTGTAATTATGCTGTCATTCCAAATTGAGGTAAATATTAGTAATTTAACAACTGACTGCAGTCCACAACCCCTGCCACTGGAAGTCACTCAATGTCATGCAGTTTTCTTTAATGCAAACAGAAGAAGGTGAGGCTGAATAGGTGCAGCTCACAACTCCATCTAGTGATAAAAAGTCATACAGTGGTGGAAGAGTTTTCGGACACCCTTAAAATTTTACACAACCTCAAATATTATCATGAAATATTTGTGGAAAAATCATTTTTGTGTTTCAAAAGATGTGGCTGCATTAGACAGACACCAACAAATACAAATGATAGTTTTTCTTGTAAACAATAAACAAAAAACATAATAAAACTAAATTCTTGATAGTTTTAAAATGTCAGTTCTCAACATTGTCAAAGTCAAGAAATAACAGAAAGTGTTTTAAAAGTGAACAAAAAATTCATGGGGTGTCCAAAAACTTTTTTTCCACCACCGTATAAAAAGGGCACTTTGATACATTTCTGCAAATATCTTGGTAGTACTACATACTGTTCCCCAGTCTAGCCATCCTTTTCCTTTTTATAGTTAATACCAAGAATTTATCTGGTCCATGTGGCATCAAGTTGGAAAGATTGAGGGGGCAGAAAAAAACACTCCTTAAGGAGATAACTTCCAGTATTTTAGTCCTTTCTTAATTCATGAAACTGGCAACACACACTTAATAATAATTCTGTGCAGTGGCACACTGGCAATGTTCCATTTTATTCACCACTTAATACTCCTACACAGTTAATATTTGCACACCTGTCGTGAGCAAACATTGAAATCTTCTCAGCAGGGCTTGAAAAAACTGCAAAGGAATGGTTATAATCATGATCCAACCTGCCTGGCTCCAATTCAGCTGGTGATCAGAAATAACTGGAGAAAAGAGTCATTGTAGGCCCCTGCTCCAATCCTTGCACTGTAGTTGCACACGAGCCTACGTCATATAAGCCTTGTCACTCTCTGCCATTGTCTGTCTCTCGTCCCAATTCTCTGCCTTTCAACACAGTGGGACGTGAATGTAAATACATGGAACACACACACACACCAATAAACACATTCAGCCTGAAGCAACCTCCCGTCTTTCTCTGTAATAATGTCTCCAGTGATGCGAGCTAGTGTGCTTTCACTCTCCTTCATCCCACCCATTGGAATAGCCATCCAGCACTGAGCTGAGAGTAGCCCGCACCAATCTCGTGTTCCACTCTGAATCTCAGTCAAGTCCATCGGCAACACGGACTCCCCGCTGGCAGCAGATAGAGAATGCACTTCTACTTTCAGTGTACTCGCTGAACAGAGAAAATGGGGTTTCAAAAATCTGAATAATGTGTGTGGACTGTCTGAAGGATACATAACTCAATATATATTTTAACTGGGTTGGTCACAGCAAGAAGGTCGTGGGTTCAATGCATGTCCCAACTGCAATCATCCATAACCCCCAGTGGGACTAAGCAGTAGAAGATGATGGATGAAATATGAATGTTTTCACTGTTTTGTTTCATTTAGAGATTTTCAATTCATAGGTTAGACATTTGAAAAGGGGTAGGTACTAATAATATCTTTAGTGAAGTTTAAGAAGAGTTTAAAATAATTTTACAAAATGTCCCTGACTTTATTTTTTTAATTATTTGAAAATATGTGAAAAGTTAGTCATATTCATTTCTACTGCACGGAAAAAATACTGTGGGGTATAAAGCAGGAAACACCATCAGCAGTTGCTTTTTATTTGCAGAGCTTATTTAGAACATATAGAGTAACATTAACATTCTTGTTTTACAACCCTAATGTTCCACACTTCTGTGATTTTTGGAAACATTACATAGATTACCTTTTTAGTAGTAGTATATGCATCATAATGTTCTTGCAGCAAGCAGTGTTGGGTGTGAGAACAATCAGACCGTGACAGACTCTGCAGCACCATCCCAATGTCCCCACAGAGACAACACTGCACTGGTAGACATAGCTATTTCCTCCAAATGACGGCCCCCTCCTCCCATCACTGCTGGGGACAGAAAGGCTCTATGTCTCGACAAACCGTTGCTCAGGCTGGGGTCAGTTTGTCCTGCTCTGACCTCGGTCTGAGGACGCCAGAGACGTGGACTGGCACGGCAGACGACAGAGGGAAAGGAAAGCGTGAAGGTTTCTGAGGCTAAATCCCTGACTTTCCAGGGAAACGCTTGTTGTCAAACCCTTTCTCCGCACCATCTTAAAAAATCAGCATCAGCGATCATGTCTACAGCTCCTTTGATGCATGATCACCATCAAAGACACGGGGAGAAGGTACCATACATCATCCTGAAATGTCAATCTTGAGTTTAAAGCGAGCATGGGATGAAAAACCTACTCATCAGTCAGTTTCTATGAGAAGGTAATTGGAGATGATATAGTCAAGATCTGGTTTTTGCAAAGTCATGGCAGAGTCACACTGACACTTAGGGGAAATGAAGTTTTTTTTAGTGCTAGTGAATTATTTCCTCATGCCTAGAAAGCAAAACAAGGTATGACAGGATCTAAGGAGACGTCAGATCCAGGGAGCTCCTTGTTTCCTTTCCTGTTTGAAACAACTGGAAAGGGAATTGTGCCATTACATTATCTCTCCATATGGGGCCCTGGGGAATCTTCGTGTCTTGAGCACTAAGCATTTGTTTCCTTGTTCTCCGTGAGGATCCCTGAGAGGCGGCGTTGTCTGATTCATTTTACAGAATTGTCAGTTAATGAATGGTACCCGTCCGTCGGTTGCCACACACTCCGTTAGAAAAAAATCCCCCCTTGGGTGTTCGTCTGGTGGCTTCTCCCGTTCTCATTAGGAGAGAATCAAAAGGAACTAGGCGCTCACTGATCATTTAACATGTTGGATGTGTGTTTCCTTTTGGGGCTATGTGCATCACAAGTCTTATTTCGCTCTATAGCATGAGTGATCGACAATAGAGAGGCGTCTAAAAGCATCTTTATGGGCTTGGCTTTGATGAAGACTTTAAAGAGAGAGTTTTCTTGAAAAGTGTTGAGAAGTAATCTGTTTTCTTGGCAAAACATTACACAGCACTTCAGATAGGAGAGGCAGCAAGGTTACTTTCATTATGTCGGGGAAAACAGCAACATCTTCCACATTCTTTGTTTCCGCTTTATCCTCAAACAGGACTGACAATATAGATATTTTAATTGATTGTGTAAATTTAACCTGCAAAAATACATCACCCCAGAGGGTGTCAAACTAAAAAAAAAGAGTGGTGAGGGGCCACAAGGGTAAATAAGAATCATTTCAGGGGCTGAGGACTGTGACAAATCGAAAACCTGTTCAAATCCAACTGAAACCTGTTAAAATCCAACAAAAAAAACATTTGAGTCCATATAAAACCTGTTCCAATCCATCTAAAAGCTGTTCAAATCCATCTAAAACAGGCTCAAATCCAACCAAAACCTGTTCAAATCCATCTAAAACCTATAGTTATCTTTAGAATAGTTTAGCACCTTTTGTAAAGTCAATATTACCTACCTAATGTATTGAAGGACATGTAAAGCATTGCAAAGGGCTGCATTTGGCACCCGGGCCTTGAGTTTGACATGTATGCCTTAACCCAATCTAACTACTTGCAACTTAGAGGCCACAATCTGGGACTGTTAAGGAGGACTAGGCTGTTCTCCTTGTTATGAAATGTCTTGCCTGTTAAATTTTTGATTGAATCTACCAGTATGGTCGATCCGAGAAAGCCAAATGTCTAAAAAGTCTGTTTTCTTCATAAGGATTTTCAAGTTTAAGCAGGCATATAAAAAATAAAAACTACTGCTTCTGCTGTTCATGCCAGCACATTACAGTTCAAATGCATAGAATATGGAAATATATGTACTTTACAATGTTAGTAGTTACCTTGGAAATAAAGGCAGTGCAGTAGTGAGTGCGAAATGCCTATACATATGTTTTATTATCTTTTTATTTAATTGACCCCTGGGCAATACAATGCCATAATTCTGCTTTTGTGAAGTATATGCCAAGATTGAGCTGCCTCTGCTGTCTCCTGGCAGAGCAGTGTTTCTAGATTTTATTCTTTGGCTGGATACATGTCAAAATAATAAAAATGAAAACCATAAAATGTAAAAAAAAAAATAGCACATTACTCACACCGCTTATTTCTGTCTCCTTAAAAATTAATGCACATTAAGATGACTACACACCTCAAATTTATCAGCCATGACTACTTTTCATTTCCATCTTTGCAGTGATTGCCTTTGTAGCATCATCAATACTATGACATGCCCAAAATCTGTAAATCTTTCATGTCCTTATAGGAGTTTATTTATTTATTCCTTCTTCTGCAGTTAATGGAAACACTTGAAAACTCTCTCCTTTTAATGATAGGGAAATACAAGTGTTGACTCAGAACCTTTATCGACACTACCCTTTTCTCCTCATCCACATATTTTGCTGCTCTTCTTCAGAATCCCACATCCATTACCCGAGTTCACGTTTAATCTCCTTGTACTTTTCCCATCTCCTCTCCTGCCTTGATGTCTCTTAAACTGCCCTCTCTTTTCCATTCCTCTGGCCTGCTTACATCTCTCTTTGAGCATCAGGGTAAACGATTACAAACCGGCAAAATAGACTGCTCCACTTGCTCTGTCTGCCTCTTAAGCACAATAAAGGTCTGCGGCGTGGGCCTCTAACCACAAATGCTGTGTGCTTAGTTTAAAAAAAAAAATCATTCAAATGCCATGGCTGCACTCGCAATGCAGTGAAAGATATATGAAGTCACACAGGACCCACGAATATAAACAAATAGCATTCACACTCACTGATTGTACCAGGGTTATGTATAATGCATGAGGTTTCCACACAGATAAACATGTCTGGCACTGATCAGAGCCATTACAGCCGCTTAAGGCCCATCATGACTGTGTGTCTGTGGAGCGGGAGCCATTCATGTTGAGCATTAGTTTTGATGTATATGACCAACGAGAGGCCTTATAGAAGAGCACTGGAGAATTGACCCAGCTGCACAGAATATGAAGAGCTCTCAGCAACAAGAAAGAAAGAAAAATGTGGTACTTTTCCTATGCTCTTACAAAAATATATGATACACACAAGGGTTGCAATAATCGATATAACCTGTGAGGAAGGTCATAAATCCAAGCAAATGTATTTCCCAGAAGGCCAGTGGATGCTTTATGTCGCGCAACAGAGTAAACACTATTACATTTGTGTTGAGCGTAAAAAGAGACTATTGCACAAACACATCACATCCGCGTGCTGTATGTGAAGCCAAGTACTTATTATTATGAGGTCGCGTTATAAATGGACGCAATTAAGGCGGCTTTGTGAAGCGAAGGGAGCGAGATGGAGCTCATTAGGGACGCGCTGAACCGCGGACACAACGCATGCACGTACGGACAGCGCGCAGGTAAAACATTTACCCCCCGGCAGTCGGTGCTCGCAGTGACAGTCTGTCAGTCTATGCCCCTTCTTCAACCCCCTCCTCCTTTCTCCTCTTTAACGGTGAAGACAGACAGACAAACACAAGGGCGCACAGCAACACACACGTCTGTTCCGCGTAAAACATACAGCACCGGTTTCAGTGTTCTGATAAAGTGAAAGCTCAGTTGTGCAAATTCTTTAGAGGGAGAAGACACCGGGCCACAAATCTGACTGAGTTAAAAGGCGATCAATACATGTGTGCTTCTATGTTAACACTATTTTTACCTATATCTCCCACAGAAAGTAGAGTTTGTGCGCAAACGAGGCTTCTGAATTCCCTCATGCCGAATGCCCAATACAAATACAGCGCATTACCTGCCATTACAAACTACTTCAAAGGCAACTCACCTTAAGTACCTCTCAAATATATTTTAGATTAGGCATTAAAGAGAATAAGTGTTGCCTCCTAAATATGGAAATCCATCGTTCGGACTGTTGCGAATACGCGCGGAATCGCTCCTGGCTGAGGATTAACACAAACACGAATACAATCAAGCTTTACCAGACAAAGATATTAGGCATTTCACGTGTAGTCAGACAAATATTTCAAGCGACATATGCTGTATTTTAGTTAAATGTGATGGAAGACAAACAGTGATGCCAGAAACCCCCAGACGAAGAGCGAAAACTAGGTCTGGTCTTTACTCAGCTTGACCGCTCACAAATAAATAAGACACGCTCGAATTGATTGGATTATTTTTGATGGATGTCTAATGATTGTAGTATTTACCTTGTGGTTGTCGTTCACGGCCACAGCGCGGTTGTGTGGAAGTGTCTTCGTCCCGTTCTGGCGGTGAGCCGGACACAAAACTGACTCCAAGAAGGACGAAGGCTGTTATCACTGCGCGTCTCTCACACACACTCGCACACGGACTCTCTCTCGCCTCTCGCTCCCTCTCTCCCGTTTCCTCCTCAGTAACAACGTTTCCCACTTAAAAGACAGAGGGGTAGATCCGTGCACGCTTTCTTTTTCGGTCTCTCATCATTTTTTTCACTAGTTCTCTTAGAATATTAACATCACACGTCACACGTCACACGTCACATCTCAATGATTAATCTTCAGAAGCGGTATTTATGGGAGATATATCTACAACTGGAATCTCAGAAATTGTGTATTGGTATGGGCGGTAAGTAAAAGCAGACTCTGGGAGAATGACTTAGAAATACAGTCAAGGTACAGTGCTTTAAATATTCTACTTACATCAAAGGAGTTTCAATAAGACTAATATGTATACATGTATTTTGTTGCGAAGATGCTTCTGTATTGACTATGTTTGAGACAGCTTTCTAAGGTTATTTCAGCCTGAAAGACTAAGTGTGCTTTTACTCAAGTGCCCAATTATGTAGTCTTTTTTTTTTTTTAATATTTGAGGAAAGCTTATGAAAAAAATGAGACCTTAAAACCTTGTCTAGGCTTTGTCATCAAGGATTTTACAGTAATAAATGAGAATATTCCGTTCATACTGGTAAACTTTGACCTATTGGAGAATACAATGGGATCTCAAATAAGGGATGCTCCCATTGGCCGCTGGTCTATTTAGATTGTAAACACTGAATCTAAGAAGGAAGAAAAACCTTGTGGGAAAGTGGCTATTCCAGCGCAGGCTACAACAGCTTACACAAAGAAACAAACAGAGAGAAAGGAAGCAAAGTGAAACACACATAAATACTGGCAATGCATTTACACAATGATTAATGAGACAAAGATACAGTAACTACGTTCTATTTTGTACTTTTTCAATCAAATCCAAGCAGGCAGGTCTCTGTGTTGTTGTGGGGTAAGTTGGAATTGGGAGCTTGATGGAGGCAGTTTTTTTTTGTTTACAGCAGCTTTAAAAGCAGTAAAGAAATCATCAAAACTACTTAATATTCCATCTATCTACCACCGGCTTGTGACGCACTGCCTGCTGCACTCACATCAGACCCTTTCATGAAAACGTGCTGAATTCACAGTTCTTTTTTTCTTTTATGCAACATTAAGTTCACTTGAAAGATGTGCAGTATAGAAAACAAGGCAGAACACGTGTACTAAGGTACTCTTGGTAACTCAAATGTTCAAATAGCATTGTAAAAGTGTTTTTTGTTGGATTATAAACAGGCCAATGTGGTTCTGAAAGTCTTGTGCAATGTATTTCTGTTAGCACATGTTATTGTTGCATGTAGAAGGTAAACCAGCCTCAATAATTTCTAATATGTAGCCTCAAAGTTAAAAATGTCCTCTCAAATACAGTCTACTGTGTAACTGAGTGACGGGGCACATTACCATTTCCTGGTAACAGATATTTCACAGATCAACACAACTTTGGCCAAATGCACACAAACAAAAAAGTACATGGAGATATGCCAACCCCTATGTGTTTGCTGCAGTGCTGTTGCAGAGTGCTCTACTATAATTGCAAATCCTGAACAGTTAGTTATTGTTGTATTGTTATTACAACATTGGCTTAATTAACCAGTAACATATTAAAGTGATACATTAAACTAAACCTAAATCATGGGAGTGCTTAGAAAGATGCAGCAGTACTATTAGATGAAGTTGTGAGCTGAGCCCCAATCACCCTCAGCCCAACACAAATGGGAGATTCACGGGGGCCTGTTATCATTTGTCTAGCTTGGTAGTCATTTAAATACAGGCAGGTGGATTATGGCTACATTACTGTTTAATACTGTCATGAAAAAAAAACTATTTTCACAAACATAACACTTTCTAATGACTTCTGAACAAGCCTTATACACTCACTAGTCTTCATCTCATCCAGTTTATCACCTTATTCCATATCCCTCACCTATATTGACACACCATATGTTTATTTCAAATCTTAATTGTGTTCAGTGCAGATCTCTTTTATGATTAATATTCTCTTTATCAACGCAGAGCCACCGGCTGATTACAGGCTAAAGATAACATTATTATATTCATGTTAATCATCACTGTCTCGGTGCCATTTCAAAAAGCTATTACCTCCATTCTTATCACTTAAGAACAAATTACACCTTGTCATCTTAACCCACACACACATATACACGTTTCATTAGGTTGATATATTCTGCTCGGCCATTACAAATGCTGGAAGGCCCTACTTTCTGCCTGCAGTGAACTTGTAGTTTGCAGAAGTCCTTTGAAGAAAAGAAAAAGAAGGAGAGAGGATGATGTATGTGTGACCATTAGAATAGTCAAAGAGAGGGACAGCTTCTACTCTATTATTACCAAGAGTAGAACCGGGCCAGCAAGACGACAGAGCATGAAAAGATTTATCCACTTGGGAAAGGCTTGGTTTGAGAGCATGTGTGAACAAGGGAGCTGAAAAGAAAGAAGGAGAAAAAAGAAAGACAAAGACAGTGGGCTTGTTTCTTGTTCCTCATTTTTGATCACCATATGCACATTATTAAAGCTAATATATACATCAGCGATTGTTTGGAAGCCGGTTCCTTTGGCCGGAGTGGAAGTCAGTCTGGATGTGGCACACTGTGTTACAGCCTGGAGAGTCGCTTTTGCCATACATGTGTTTGGCAGATGAAGTCTGTTGGCCAGGCAGTGCAGGCAGACTGCATGTACAGTACACAAAGCACCAGAAAATATGCTTTGGGGCATTTAAGTCAGTGTGAAAAGACAACTTGTGCCTCTAAAGCTGTAGGGGATGAACATGTTTCTTGCAGATCCAAATTCAGTGGATCTTCCTTGCAGTTTCTGTGCTGCGTATACACCGCTGGTACAAAAAGCATACTTTGTTGCTTTCATTGCTGAACTTTTCAAATACAAGTCTCTGTGATATCTGTTTGTATTGTGTAGGTGAGTTGAACTTATAGGCCTTTACAGCTTTAAAAGAAATGTCATTTTAAAAATTCAACAATAGCATCATCCTCTTCCAGAAACAAGAACACAGAATGCTACAAGAGATCTATGCAAGACTGAAGTGGAACTACTGCGTACTTGTCTAACTTGTCTATTGAGTATGGTCCACAACATAAAACTCTGTGGCAGACTATTTGGTTATTTAAGTATGTAGCCACTCGAAGTGTCTTCTGGGATAAGACCAGTATCCACCAAAGTATGACAGTGTCTAATGAGCTATGTAGAAAAACATCAATTAAACACTGCCCTCTCATTCCCATTACTGCTTTGAGGCATTTTTTTTCTTTGTGCCATATGTGCCGAAGCATGTGTGTTTTGAAGGCCACTGTCATGTTCTGTGAAGTGATGAAGAAGAGGGTGGTGGCATCCCCTGCAGCTGCAAAAGGGCTTTGATCTCTGTGTATCTTCCAGCTATATCTAGAGGGATATAGGATCCACAGGGAACCCAGAGACAGACCGAACAGCCGTATGCACAGCCAGCAACAGTATAGAAAGTGACTGGGCCATCTCTGTGCGTGCGTCAAACAGACAAGCAGGTGGGATTTAGAGACAGATAGAGGCAGATAAGTGTGTTTACTGCATCAAGAACACACAGCTTTTGCCTCCAGAAGAGACGGACATGCGGAGAGACAGGCAGAGTGGCAGGCAGCCCTAGGATAACAGACGGCTGGACAGATGCACAACGTTGTTCCAAATTGTCTTCAAGATGATGTCCCGGTGTACTGTCAGAAAAGGTGGCCGGTAACAAGTAATATTTACTCCGTTACATTGGCCTTGGTAACTTTTTGGTACTAGTATGGTTTTGGAGTTGTTTTCCGTTGTTTTTTTGTTCACTGTCTGTGGGTTTCACTCGTTTTTAAACTGATGGATATTTGCACCAGTTTTGGCCCAAGATTGTGGAGTATTTCACTAGTTGGTATTTATTCAATTAATCATTTCAAAAGCTGCTGCAACCTCATCCAGAGATTCTCTGTATTTTCTATTCTTCTGTGAGCTGCGATTGGCTGAAGGCTGCACTCTCAAAAATGTTTTCCATAGAAAGAGAAGAAGGCCAAGGGTCATTTCTATTTTGTGCTGAACCAATCCCTTTTTAATTATTTTGCCTTTAAAGTGCAGCCATTTTATATTAAGATTTATTTTGTGCACTCTGCACACCTCTGACTGTGGAATGGAGGGCTACACTTGAGTGAGAGCAGAGACAGACAGATGCCCTTCACTCCGCTGGAAGGAGGCACGCTACAGCCACATACTGCTCATCCTTCTCCACCTGCCTGCTCCACGCTGTCATGGAGCCAGACAAAACCTGATGTTTGTTCCCACAGGCACTGTCATCTCTTCGATCATGTTCCCTTTTCCCCCTTTTTTCCTCTGTTTTTCCCTTTCTTTTTCAATTGAAATGTGGCATTTACCATTTCAAGTGCTACCCTCACAAATAACAAAAGGACAGACAGCACGGCGAGATATTGTATTCTTGTGTGTTGATGGCCAGACTCCAGGTATGAATATGACAAGGGCTTTCTGCCAGGGACAGGGCGCGCGAGCGATTGTCAGAATGCAAATGACCATATATGAATGCACTGTTATTTGCATTTTCTTGCCTCTGTCACTCATCCAGCTGGCAGTGATTGCTTCAGGCGTTAAATGAAGGAAAGATATGGATTAAGAGAAGAAGTAGAAACACGAATGGAAGATGTAAAAGACTCTTCTGTTATATTCCCTCCTCCAGCCCATGTGACAAATACTTACAGAATAGCAGTACAGCTTCTATTACTGCCACTTTTAGAAGTCCAGCTGGTCTCGTTGTGTAGTGTAGGTTTGCAACGTCCAACTGGCAATTCAATTCTTCTTCTGCATGAAGCTAAACGCATGAACCTGTTCCAAATACTGATTCAGAGAGTAAAAATAGAAAAGTGTATTAGCTCCAGTTGATTTAATCTCTTACAAGACTTCATTTGTGTAAACAGAGCTTAGTGTCCCCAATAACAAGAGGCGTCCTGTGACTTTGATGATTTAAAAATGTTAGTTACATTATATACAGAAATGCAATATAAAATACAAAAATGTGTGGATGTAAGTTGTTTGTACTTGTTTTTTCAACTTCTATCTTACTAATAAAAATAGCTATAATTGTTACAAGCTCCCGTGTGCTCAAAGGTTTCCTGTGGTTAGTAGTTTAAATGCACAGAAACTCTTCAGAATTGAAAACCACTAAGTGCTACTTGTGGAATGAGCTGTACAAAGCTGTTAAGTGTCAAAAAGCTTTAACCGCAAAGAATTTTTCACCTTATGAAATAGTCTATTTTTACCAAAACCAGGTTCTTACAAGTTTAAGTGGTTTTGGAGACTTAGATATTCAGTGTCATAAAAATGCTTTCCTCTATCTCAACCTTACAAGAACGCTTCTGCAAGAAATATTTAGTGTGGAGTAGTTTGGTGCGTGCTCAAGCACTATGTACAGAGTGTACAGAATTTAACCAGTAATTATGGATAGGCAATTCCATTCAATGTATGAGAAAAAATGTAAGTATATTTTCAGTAGACTTTGCAATGCCAAACCAACAAGCCTTATTGGTTCTTCAAAGACCCAAGCTTTTCCAGTTAAGTTCTAATTTTACAAATATTTACGTGTTAAGAATATCAGTTTAGATTTGACTGATAGTGGTACTAAAGCCTCCAAACCATTTAGGGTTATTTTTAATGAGTAACCAAATAACTTATTCATAACACTAGTGTCAAGTGAAATTCAGCTCTGGTTTTAACAGCATAAATCTGCATCACAGATATAAATGCATGCCAAAAGCAATCAGTGTTCAGGGTCATTTCAAAAATTATGAATAAACCGTTTGTGTATTACCCTCCAGCCCCGTGGCTGTGAAAATTGACTTCGAAAAACTGTCTGTATCGCTGAGAGAAAAATGATAACATTGTGAGGACAGACTAGAATAAATATGACTGGCATGTTAATTTGGTTTTGCTTGTTGTCATAGTGTCACAGATGATATTCATTTGGCTTCCACACCTGACGTTTGGGTTACTAATCTCTGGCAAATGGGTAATTAATATGATTAGTATTTTGTAATAAAGGCACAGGCTCTTAAATAATTCTAAATTCTGCCCATATAAAAAGGCAATAGCACACATGTCAGCCGGGATAGCCGTCTACCACTTATTTATACAAGACCTTGACAGATCTGAAAGTTGAAAGACTCATACGCTTATTATATTTAGAGGTCGACATCTGGGGAAGCTTGCTCAGGATAGTCTCAGTGTGACAGGGAACATCTGTTTAAACCAAATTCTTCTGACCTCTTTTTGTCTTAGTTGCAGAAAGCACAAATGCAGTTTTGGGCCGTTTTTGCTTTCCGCCCACAAAAATCAAAGTGGGTGACATTGAGACACAGTAACTTTATTTGTACTCTTTAGGAAACTGCTGTAGAAGTTTGAAGGGTTAAACGATGGCGGAAACACGATTATGCATTGTGTGTTTGCGTGGGAACATGAAGAGTTTCATAACCTCGAAAAATGAGTAATACTTTGAAATAATAATCAGTTATATTGTCTGCTGTAGAATACAAGCTTCTTTAAAGAGAAAGCCTACACAATCGCTTGATTCATTTCCTGCCGGTTTACACTTTGGACAATGCATTTTCTATAAACACATATTATCACTAAACCTTAAGACATGACTGAAGTTGAAATCACTGAATGAATGAGAACTGAATCAGTGAAAAATGAGGAAGGTCACATCTGTCATCTGAACATGAATATTTATTTCCTGCCATTTAAAATATTACATTATTAAGTATTGTTTTGGTTACTCAGCATTTTCCAATTTTGAATAAAAGGAAGCACACTGTTGCCTGTGCAGATGAGTGTAAAAAGTATGAAAGCAATTACTGTGTAAGCCATTTGGAGATTGAAAATCATACAAGCCATAAACAGATTTCTTCCTCATATAGCACCTTGAAGGCTGGATAACAATCAGTTATATGGAAAATAAATTATGTACAGATAATTACTTGATTAAAATAAGCTGTGTCAGTGATCATAATAAATTACAGTATGTACACAGGACAGCCTGTATATGCACAAAGGAGGCTGGGTATCCAGATGCTCGCTGGATACCAGCTGCCTCTCAAGTGCAAAGTGACCAAACAGAAGCCTAACCAACCCTAAAAGGAGAATATGTTTACAGCGTCAGCCACAGCTTCAGCCGAGCACAGAAATCAGGTACAAAGCGGCGCTGGCTAAATCAGCCTTATTTATGCTTCTGCAGCATTTCCAACACCTACAGGCTACAGAGGCCTCTCTAACTCATCTTATGAGTCGATTCTGGGGCATGGCTGAAATCTGTTTAATCAGTCATAATGTAAGCCATCAAAATGAATTTTGAATGAAAAATGTATCCAAACTGTTGGTACATCTTAAAGTGACAAAGTGCACCAAAGTTTTTTATTGTCACTGAACCAGTTTCATTACTTTAATAAACTCACTGTGTGAAGTGTGAAATAACCATGTGTTGCTATGTACAATAATGTTCATTTTTAAATATGATTCAAGTTAATAAGTGCATCTGGAGATGCAGATAATGAATAGAAAAAATATATTAATCCTTGAAGCTCTTCCAAGCAGAACACATGTATTCAAGGACCTCCTCCATATAATTGTGCTCCAAGGCTTCACACTAAGGTCCTTCTCCACATTGCTGAACAGCAAGGTTTTTATGAGAAAAAAAAGCACTGATGTTTATTCAAATTGTGTAGGCTGATAAATAAGACTAACTGTCATTTTTGAACTGACCTTGTTTATTACCACCTTGAAGTTTTCACAGATGAAAAAACATTCCTTTCCTGATGTCAAAGACATACTAAATCCCAGCGTTGCTTTCACATCCCATGTTACCGCCCTTTGAAGGCCACCTGTCCGACGCCGTCCAGGAGCATGGGGCCAGCACTACTGCTGCTAAAGGACTGCTGCCAGTGATTGTGGCTTCTGCTGTCAGTACTCAGAGCCAGCTCCTGTGGCTGAGGAAGACCTCACTGTCTGACCTTCAGGACAATTGCCCAAGCAACACCATGTCAGGCGAGTCAGCTCAAAGGAGGAACTGCATCTCAGTGAAACTCAACACAACAGAAGAGTCCTTGGTTTATTTGCACCAAAATGTTTCTTAATGCCCCACTTTAACAAAAATCCCTCTTCATAAATAGATTATTCTGGTTTAGGTCTGACAAACAGCCTCTATTGTGAAATTTGATAAAGATTTACTTAATGGTTCTATATTAGTAGTATTAAGCATACCATCCAACCATAATCTCAACAATTTTCTCTATTTATATTTTATAAGTAATACTATAGTGTGCAATACTAAATCACTGTTCATTATGTGGTATTTGACTTTCCAATACAAAACACATTGTCTGTGAGTAAGTAAGATGTTGTAAGACCAGGAGAGTTTTTTTATAAAGCACATAAATAAAACTCGAAATATTCTTAACTTTATCAAAAACAAAGAATGCTTCTTTCATCCATTATAGATGAATCTAACACCTACTCGCAATATCAAACTGAATTTTGTAGCATTGCCTGCCTATGCATTGTTAATAGGGTAAGTGTCAGGTCTCAAAAAAATATTCAAAGTCTAAATATGTGTGATCTGAATATGTCTGTGTGTGTGGTGCCATCTTTCATCTTCAAAAAAGTACAGGTTCAATGTCAAACTGCCAGCTGATAGCAGGCTTTTTCCACATTCCCCAAAGTATCAGGCATCAGCTGAGGCCCTCAAGGTAAACGACGGCACCAGAATATCAAGACGCCCGAGACGCTCCACAGCAGAATAAATATCAGACATACTTGTCCTCCGAGGTATGAGGCCATTTCACCTGCTTTTGGTCCAGTACCGTCACTGATGAGATGTACATTCAAGCTCTGTTCTGTTCCTTCAGCCTCTTGCTGTGAAAATTTTGCACCAGGACCAAAAGAACAGTTTCAGTCTGTAGTTACTAATTACCTGTACTATCATTTTCAACGCATATTCTGGAGCTCAATATGTTTGCCACAGAATAACTAGAATAACAAATCTGTTCACGCTGCTATTGGTTGTCATAACCTCCAAAACAAGGAAAGCTAAGAAAGGTAATGACTACTTTGTCTTGGTCATGAAGTTGTCCTTCTAGAGAACAGTACACAATAGTGTCTTACAATATCTTCTAATATATATCATATAATAGTGTTGTAGTCAAGACAGCACTAACCGAGACCAAGACATGTCCAAAGACCAGAACGTATTAAGACCAAGTCAAGACCAAGACACGATACATTGTAATAGATACAAGGGAAAGGTTAAAAAATCTCAACAGTCCAAATTCAGTTTTCGAGTCAAAACTCCTGGAGGCTAGCATTTGGTGAAGGAGGCAGTGTTAGTCCAGTCTTAGACCAAGTCCAGACTAATGGAAGTTAGTGTTTGCAGAGGTAGAGTTAGAGCAACATTTTTAATTAAATATAAAATAATTCATTTCATTCAATCCTAAGAACAGACAAATGAACTATTTGAGGTCTTGGTTGATGTTGGTTGGTTTTTGTTGGTCTTAACGTCCTTGACCAAGTAAAAATAATTTCAAGACCAAGACAAGACCAAGACTAATAGGGATCGAGACCATAACAAGAAAAGGTACATGATTCACTGAAAGTCTTTGATGCCGGTGGAGCCCCGGTGGCAGTAAGTGCCTTTTAAGCAGCCAAAGTCCACCTGTGTTTTACCATACACTATTCAACCCAGGTCTAACGTTCATTAAAATCATAATATTTGACATCAGAGCAGAGCACAAAGATGAAAATTATTCTCTTAAACAATAAGCCAAGAGATAATGAGAGTAATGACCATAATCACCAGCAAACCAGACAGCGCCAAAATAAAGTTTGCATCAATTATATGCTGTTTAATTCCCTCCAACCTGCACACACACAGAATTGAGTTGGCACTGGCTAATAATGATAAATTGTCTATACCTGTGCTCATATTAACAGCAATTATAGCAGTAGCATATTCCACAGTGACTAAGGGTCTCTGTGTGAGTGAAATACAAAGTGATCAAGCTAAAGGTGACATTTGAATCTTACACATCTTTCTGTGTAAAGCCATTTTGCGTCATGTTCTCTTTTTCATCAGCGCTGGGTATTGTTTCGGGAGAGCTGCGGCTGACAGAGTGTAATTTACAGGTGGAGCTAGGCTTCCTGCCATCCACGATAAATTGGTCCCCATTTTCTGACATCTAGGCTTTTGGAAAGATGATTTCTTTGATCTTTTCATCCTTGGCAGACTTTTTTGGTGTTTCATTTTACATCATCACACTCTTTGGCTCTTTCGTCTTGTCTTGTCTTGTCTTCTCTGTCTCTTCAAACTATCTGCCTCCCTTGTCACTTATTGTGTTTTTTTAACCATCCTCCTAGTTTTATCTCCTTTTTCCTATGGCTTCTTCCTGCATCAATGTCGTTATCTGAAACATACCATGTCATAGCTTAGCTTACATCTAAGAATCCGTCACAGCTTTTTGAATTTTAAATTGTCAGCTTTTGAGAATGTAACTTGACATATGTTTGTTTTAGTGGGTTAGTTATTTTCTAGGAACATGAAAGCTACATTGCTCAGTAGTTTTTTTTGTGTGTTTCAAACATCAAGCAGTATACACATAACTGATCCAGGCTGGATATGAAAATAAACATGACAATGCTTTCTGCTTTCAGGGGTGAAGGCAGTTTTGAAGTCATAATCCATTTAAATACATTTTTTTATAAAACATTGGTATTGACCAAAGTCATTACCTGGAATAGGCAGATAAGAAGTAATGTGATTGTAAAGTGGGCCTTATAAATGTGACAGCCAGCGGCACGAGGACAGCAGCACACAGGTGCCTGTAAATCCTGTAAAGTCACCAGAGTCATGGGCATCTTTAGCTTCTCAAAGAGTGTTTATTCACGGCGTGTTCAGGAGAGTACAGGGAGTGTACACAAGGGTCATAAATTGTCATCCTCCAAACAGTCTAAAACAGCTCTCCAGACTGTGAAGAATCCACTTAAGTCTCCTTTTAGAACGTAAGACTCCCAATGAAAGACTGTGAAATATCATAAAGTCAGTCAAGTGGAGGGTTTTATTTCATTTAACCACTGTTGAAAAATTACATTGCATTTGAATCTGAGGAAATAATAAGGAAATAATAAAAAGCTTAATGAAATGTGTGACATGTGACTTAATAATACATTACAAACAGCTGCCTTTGTCTAACTATGACCAGGTTTGAGTCTTGCAGAGACTGAACCATAACAGTTGGTTTGTCTTATAACCACTTAATTTTTCTTGTGAAACATCATCACAAGTGTGCACATATTTATAATGTAAATGTCGTTTTTAACTGTTGTGGCAGCTGCAGTGAGTGGGTGTGTGTAGGTTAAATGAATTCAGTCATGCTGGTGACTGTATGGCTCTGTTCACTGACACCTGTGTCTCAGCTGACCATCCCCTGCTGCTCATGTCCCATGCTCAAACAACACAGTGAGTCCTACTCCACTGACGCATACGCCTATATTACCATCACTCCTCGACCATCCCTCCATTGCTCAGCCTCTCTGTTTCTTTTCATCCGTTGCTTTTCCTCCATCCACCAGATGGCTGACCCATCTGCTCCCTCTCTCCTCCCCTCATCGTCTCCCTCTCCCCCACTGCTCTGTGCTTCACGTGGGCCACATCCAAGTTTTGTACACACAGGACCCTCAGTTCCCCCCCGCTCACAGGGGCCGACTCACACTCCTCTCTTGCACTCATTTTTTCATGTCTGTACCAAACTGTTTGATTGCCAGTTTCTCTGTGAGCGTATGCCTGTGGTCTGAAGCAGTTTATGATGGAAGCTCTTGAAATGCGTGGTTCCTTGTGCCTTTGTGCGTTTCTGTGTACACATCTGCTTAGGTAGTCAGTTTGGTGTGTTTGCTGCACTCCCACCATCTGTTGGTGTATTCTGCATTTGGAAAGTGTTTGCTGGCATTTACTTTATATCTAATATTTGTTTTAGCTTTTAATATCCCTTGTGTGTGGAGCCACACATTTATTGACCTGAAAAACATAGTATTTAATATTTATCTGTAGAGATGACTCTTGACACCTCCCTGGAAAGGTGTTCAGGAAATTTCTTACCAGAAGAAGCCCCGGGGCAGACATAGAACATGATGGAGAGACACTCTTTTCACTCATTCAGGTTCAGGGGCGGCGGCATAGCAGGTGCCAAATGTAACAGTAATAATATTGGAGCAAAAATCTTTTTAAACAGCAACTTAACAAAAACAATGCTAACAATGGAATTTTTTAAATGTCACTGAACGTCTGGCTTCACAAAATACCAGAATACCAGAATAGTGGACGTAGCTCACAAACTGTGGAAAAGCAATGCAGTGGACATTGTGGATCATCCAGGTACATATATGCTAGCCTTTTAACCCCGTAGATGGAAGTTTTGAAACAGGAAGGTCTTGAACCTGGATCCAGCCCCAGGTAAGAAGATAAAATTCAATAGAGAGGAAAATTTCTTAAGTAAATGAAACATTGTTTACATCAACTCACCGCCTGCTTCAGAAAACCAGTTTCAGAAACATCCTTTCATATCCTAGAGTTAAACTTGTTTATTTCATGTAGCCATAAAAGCAATGGCCAACGCATGGTGGAAATCAGAAATTCCTTTGAGGGAGAAAGAAAAGCAAGGACTCAGCGGTAGCTTTACCTGCTTCTGGAGTCACTGTGACCTTGCCTTTACAAAAAGCTCTGCCAAGAGAGTTTGACTGACAGGTGAGAACACAACAGCTTTACCAAACAGAGGAATGGCTGTGCATTACATGCACTCGCATACACATACTGCATTTATGGACTACATGCGAATGGACAGGCACACATGTGCACAAGCAGAGAAGGCACCAAGGGAGAGATAAACAGTATATGCCTGAGGCAGAGGAGCGATTGCTTCCGACACATGTGGCAGGAGTCAACTAGGAGAATCAAAAAGAAAGGCAAAGCAGACAGTCTGGCAGGCTTACTCGACTGGACAATCATACAAATGTGCATATGCTGACAACAGAGAGTTGTTACTTATTTTTCTCTGAAAGAGCTAACCTTGTTAAAAATATCTACAGCACACACACAGAAAGAGCATGAAAATAGAAAACAAACAGAACTTTGACATTTTAAAAGAAATAAGGCATAGGCTTGCTGTGCATAACCTTCTGCACAAAGCTGGAGTATGGAGACGGTGATATTTGGTTTGGCGATATAAGAGTCATGCCACATCTGTGATCACAGTGTGCTGTGGGAAAAGTGTGAATAGAAAAGCAGCCGCAGGAGGCTTTCTTACATGTTTTGCTTGTTTAAATATTCAATAAAGGACAGAAAAACAATACGAAGAGCATGCAGAGGATGTCAATGATCCACTGTGTGCCTGCAGATGCAGTACACAACACATTAGGGCAGGTCTGTTTCAGCTGGTATCAGGGACGCACCTGGTAGAGCAGCCTGCGCCTCGAAGACCCCAGGTGTGGCGAGACAAAGCAGTGGATGGAGAGATGAACGATGAGGGGAAGAGAAACAAGGAGGACACAGAGGTTGGCTGTGGGCACCAGGCCAACTGTATTCAAGTGGAAGACCAGGAGAAAGCCGTGTCCCCTGACAGACAAGATGAAACCACATGGAAAACCTGCCCTGACGGGGTTTTACTACACACAGAGAACACACATGCTCCCAGTGCGTGGCACAAACTCACACAATGCACCACTTACAAACAACTACAGTTGGAGACCAGCCAGAAAATGCATCCTACCAGTGTCTCTGTTAATAAACACATGTACTTTTGAAAAAATATAAGAAAAGCCAGTTAACGTTTATTTATTCATCCGGTTTATTTTGATCTTTCTATCAACAACAGGGAATAGCAGTAATAGCAAACAGCAGATATCTCATGTAATACTACATACAGTATGGAATGTGTAGCCACTCGCACCATTAACATGGCTCTGTCCAATCATATTCAAAGCTGCAATAATTCAGTTTCAGTACATCATAAGAAAGTTCATTCATGACATATGCAGGCTTTTAGGATTTGTATGTATGTCTCTGACACAGATATTGCTTGGTTTGCAGTGTAACATTTTACTGCTTTAACTTTATGCCAGACAGTGGCTCTGTTGTGGGACAGCTTAATAATGCAAGGAGCTGACTGGACGTACTAAAATAGAGGGCACAATGTCACTCTGCAGCTCTGCTAGAAACATTTAATTTGTGTTTTGGATTTATTCTTGTAGTTCTAACCACAATAACTAGGGCCAGATTGATCCAAGACTGACTTTTTTTTAAATCAAACTAGAAATGTTCATGGTTCACTTTGTCTCAGTTTGATTCAGTCACAAAAATATTCGTAATAATTCAATAATTTTGTGGACTTTGCTCGTCTTGGTTTGAAATCCTACATTCTCTATATTTATTTTACCTTTAAAAGTGGTCTCAAGACCAGTCTAAGAAGTTCTACAACAGTACTTGAATCAAAGTAATAAACAAGACTGAAATTACACAAATTATAGACACTAACGGCTCCTGACAGCACGTCTGTTTTGCTGTCCGTGGACGTGCTGCAAGTGTTTGGCCCCTCTTTAGCTTTGGGAATGGCTGGATGCATCCCACATGTTCAGTGAATGCTATCTTTTGGCTGGGGCCTATGGTCTCGGCTGCAGAAGGGGAGTATGCTGCTCCATCCACACACAGGTCTGACCTCTTGCCCTCTCCCCTCATCAGATTTAACCCTTCATTAATCCCACGTAGCATGGTTTTAACCCCTCTTCATCTCTGTGTGGTGAGAGCAGCAGATTCTGTCTTTGCCGAAATTCCCTGCAGAGCCCATCAAAAGCAATTAGGGTAGATGAAAGTCTACTCCTCAGCTCAGACCGCCAGATCACACACAAGAAGCAATTACTTACTGAATTCATTGTGATATGATGTGTAGATAAAGAGGAAGAACATGCAGAGCAATAAGTAATAGACCGCGGTGGTGTGACTTTAAAGGCTGTATTTTCTTTATTTTCCTCCTAGTGCTTATATTTATTTACAGAGAGACAGGGCAGTATAAAAAGAAAAGGGTTAAGATAAAAAATGAGAGCATAAAAAGCTTTATAGCTTTTTGAGAGTGGATAATGGGCACTATATTTATGAAAGGAGAAAGTAGACATAAAGAAGCGTTACCAAGCTCAGAGGTGAGAAAAACACTTTAATGTTTTATGTTCTGGGACAGTGGTAATGCAGCTTTCTGCAGAAGAGACACATACACATGTAGAGTCTTACAAGGTTGAGCTGAAAACAACAGTGTGCGTTGGCCATGCAGTGAGACACTAATAAATATCCACAACAAGCATCTGCACTAGAAGACCCTACCTGAGCAGTGAGAAAGAAACTATTGAATAGTTAGATGAAGAGTATTGTAGTAACAAGCACTACAGGGATTATGGGCAAAGGAAAAGAAAAGTCTGGGCTTACTCTGATATGTTTCAACAAGAGAGAAAAGGAGACTCGTAGAGCTGGCTTGTTAGAAAACCAATGACACAGTGTAGACTCAGTAAGAATTCTAACATCTGTTAAAGGCTAAGTTTAAAGTAAAAGCTGGCAGCTCAAATATAATACATATTGTGTTGTGACATATTAATGAAGACAGAAGTTCTCCTTTCATGGCACATCAGAGAAATGCCCACTACTCACATTTATCCCTGCTCTGCACTGGAGTCTATCGAGGCCACAGTCTGTGAGGTAATTGGAATCACGGAGTCTTCTATGATGTTTCTACCTTGTAATAGTTCTATGTCAGAGAAAAATGGTGATCTAAGCTCCGAGCCTGACTTTAAGACACAAACACCATAAGTTTGACGTTTTACGGAGGTGGAATCCTTTTATAGAGGTTCTGTTCATTTTATAAAGAAGTATCATAGAAGAAACTCAAGGGATTATTTTGAAATTCAAAAATGACAAGAAGAGTTCATCAACCAATGCACAAAGTGTAAAGACAATGAAGTGTCTAATTGTGACAAGCCCTGCTGCCGCTAACAGCCATTGAGTCACCAGCCGTGCTGTTATAATGTGAACACAGTGCTCTTTTAGTTTGCATAGCTCACTCAACCCAGTTTTAGTAGAAAACCAACCATAAATGAACTGCAGCACCACAGACTGATTGGTTGTCAGTATCAGGGAAATCATAAACTATGAATAGTTCAAATTGCTACGTGTTTCACGATGGAGCTTCAAAATCATTAAAATATATAGATTTGCAGTCTCTGAGTGTTTTTTTTTTATTAGAAACATGGAGATTAGCATTTCTGTGATAGAATATATGGAGTAGCAGGGCAGGAGACCCTCTCACAAGACCACACATACACCTTTACATCAACACACATTTTCAAACATCTTATACATTACATTATATATACATTTGGGACTTACAGGCCCATGTGTGTTTGCAGCAGATAGCTACACAAAAAGATGACAGACAGTATTTTATTTTTAGCCAGTCTCACCGGGTAAATTGAAAAGGCAGGGCAATGCATACAGCAGCCGTATGGAAGAGGGTACTTCAAAACAAAAACTATTTAAATCTAGTAGAATGAATATCAATAATATACAGGACGACGTATGTTTATTCCTCAGAGCAGACCGTTTTGTCTTGCAAAAGCAGGAGAAGCGCAGGGGAACTAATCATGTTAATGGTGGCACTGTTCCACTGAGGTGTCCCACTAAGCCACGGCCGTGAGTCAGCATGCACCGTCTCCGCGCTCTGCAACCGCACCTGAACTGAACGCAGCTATCATTAATGTCGTTAGTTACACATGCTTTCCCTGCTGTGACGTGCCAAAATTTCAGTCCCCTTCTCACAGTGGACACTTTGAATTGCCACACACAGATGTGACTAATAGCATTAAGTCCGACTGTGTGTAATCGAGGCGCTCTGCTGCTCGATACATCTCGTGTGGCTCACTTAGTCGCCAATTAATTAGGATATTAGTTACACCTGCGCCGCTATGGCAGGTTCAAATGTCTACGGGAAAAAATGAAAGCCCGTGTTCAAGCACAACAGAAAATAGCGAGATATTTATGATACTACGTTTGTTTTGTTGTTGCTAAAAAAGAAAACCGGAGCAAAAAACAATAACGAATGCCGGCTTTGTGTCAATTTGTCAGCTGAGTAGTTTGCATCTTACCTGCTGTTAAAATGATGTGGCGTGACAGATGGCAGAGCAAGAATCAAATAATCTGGAAATATGATGATTTACAAATAGAAAACAATCTCATATTTCAGGGAACAAAAAAGAGAGAAAACACAGTCAAGCAAAAGCCATAAATATGAGTATGAATGCTGTTATTGTGATTATGTTCTCCCAGAGAGACCCTGTTGTATCCTGTTTGCATTATGTTTTATGTCATCTATTCTAACCATCATGGACAAACTACTGACAAAGTTAAAAATAAAATGAGTGGCACATCTGAATATGCATTAGCTTAAAGGTTGTCCAACATAACCACAGGTACCAAGGTCACATGAACCAAATCTGCAGAAAGACACATCATCTTGTTCTTTGCACATGCACGCATCATTATTTAACAGTTCTAACTCTGGCTTAAAAATTTGTATAAAAATGCACTATTTTTATTGCTGAAGCTAATTTCCTCTTACCTATGAAGCCACTTAACTTAAGTGTAGGTCAGGCTGTCCTCAATTATAAGATAGCTCACTTGTGGTTGGTTCAGTTACTGACAGAAAGTCATGTTGAGCTCTTATATAATCACTGTTACACAAACCATCCAAATGACATTAAGATTATTTATTTGAATTATTCAGAGGCATTATTTGTTCATTTAAACCTTGAGTAAACCACTAAGTCATTGTCTGACTTACCTTGTGCTTCTGCCAAATGTGTAGTGCAGACGTGGCCAACCATATGTCATGCAGAGCCAACAGACTGCAGGTTTTCATTCCAACCAAAAACTGATTAGTACGCCTTCAAGTAGAGGACAGAACTCACTGACGTTGTCACCTGCTGCGCTGTTCTGTCGGAATGAGGACCTGCAGGCTTTTTGCTCGCCCACAACATATGGGACCACACTCCTGCATCAGTACCGCACTCCTGCAGCAGTACCAATCTTTGTGGGAGTCTGTATGTGTGTGGACCTTTCCCAAAACGTATCAAAGTCACTTTGGTTGGAACAATGTCCCTACAAAGAACTGAAAAGTTGTGCCTGACCCAATTTTTTCTTTTAAAAAATAGTACAAATAGTTTTAGGGTGGTATATTTTATATAATGCCCTAAAGCTTTGTATCTCATCCTTTCTATCATTCCATCCACTTCGATAAACAATAACTCTCAAAGTGTAGTGTATACGTGACAAGTATTAACTGTAAAGATCTGCAATAATTGTCCTAACAAGTGGAGGTAGTAGCCTACTGTTATGTTTGGTTAATGCTCTAAATATAAGCCGTTTTGGTGTTGGGAAATATCTTATTAGTGTTTGTTTGTTATTTTTACTTATCTGTACATTTGGTGTACTGCTACATATGTACTTGTGGCATGTCGGTGTGCAGCTTACCTTTCAGGTGATCGGTGGGCGGCACCGACGGAGCCTACAAAGAGACATCAGTTGTCTCGAGTGGGCCTTGTGGCGGTGGCTGTGTTGTTTGGGCTACACATTTCCACCAGAGCTGTGCTGGGGATTCTATTGGGTAATTAGAGTACCTTTCCCCATGTTCTCTGGTTTGGAATCACCGCTGACCAAAACTTGTTTCACAGCCCAAGATTTCCTGTGGCTGTTGTGCGGCCCCTCCACCCTCCTCTCCTTGTCCTCTGAGTACGCGCTGTTGGCTGCGGGTTGTGGATTGGGGCTCTTTCTTGGCCGAGTCAGCTTATTGTCCGCCTTTAATTTGGGCTTTAAAGCCATAGCTGATTCCAAATTTCACCTTAGGCCCTCGGTTTCTGCGGGGACTAAGCCGGCATTCCTTTACGGGTCTCCCCCTCCTCCTGCTGACCACGCGCGCTCGTGCCTTCACTGACAGGTAAGGCCTTCCAAATTTAATGAAGTGAAGCTGTCTTTCATATCATTAAGACTCGTGTCCACAATTTAGGCACGGGATCACGGCGTGCACGATCCCTACTTGGTGGCTGTCGTCTCCGTCTCCTGAAAGGTGCAGTTGTTTTGTCCCCGTTCTGTTTACTGAGTTCACTTCCTTTTGGTTACAACATTGGTTTGGATTTCCCCCGTTTCATGACGCCGTGCTCCTGGAGCGAGCACGTCGCCACTGTCGTGCGCGGGCACGACTCAAAGGAATGTTTTATGATCCCAGTTATAATTTTGTTTTGTTTTCCTCTAGTTGGACTCTTTATTTGGTGAGTGCAACATGCATTAGTGTGATCTTTTTTTTTCTTTTGGCATGATTAATATCAGTTTGCTGTGTTATTTTGATATTTGTTGCTTTTCATGTTTCATTTTATTGCTGGCTTATTTTCTTTGTTTGGTTTGCTTTGCATGGCTTGTTGTGCTTTGTTCTGCATTTTGCTTATTTTCTGTTGCTGCATTAATGACCAATCTTTCTGTTGCTGTCTAACAGTGTGAAAACCAAACCATTCGTTAATTTTTAGGGAATTTGAACACTTATATAGGCCTATATATTTCAGCTCTTTGTTATTAAATAAAGAATTGGTTGTTTTGCAATTTAATCACCTCTCTCTTTATTGTCCAGACCAAGTGCAGCCTTTCACTGATTATAGAACTTAGATTTTATGGTACTTTGTACTGGTCCTGGGGTCTATTCTCTGGGTGGCGTTGTTGGTTCCCCAGACTAAATTTAATTATAATACACTGCTCACATCATATACTCAACATACACACATGCTGCATTAAACAATTAACTGTAGGTAGTTACTGTAGTGTATTGATTATTACTAATACTAGAGACAGGATGAATGAAATGCAAAAGGACTCATTGAGTCTTTAAGAAAGTCGCCATGTCTCTGTTAGAGATATTAATAAATTTGACTTTAGAGTGGTCCTTGTAGATTTATTTGAATTAACAAAAGATGTTATTTGGTAACCCACTAGCGGTCAACTTATTATCTACTGCTTTTACACAGAACTTAACCATGAGGGTTAACAGAACAATGAAAGCACACAATCTACTGTCCGGTCAAATTTATAGGACAGACTAAGTCTAGTACAGTGCTTTTTCTATTTCTAAGGTGCTTTGGCAAGCACAATTGTAAAAATACTGTCTCTCACGGGAACAGTTCCCACATTACATTGAAATGTGTAGGGGAATGACATTACATCTCACATGAATGTACAGCCAGATGGGGAGGAAGGTGAGGAGAAGAAAATAGGACACAGTGTTAGAACAAGCCTGCACTATTTGCATTTCAGCAAAATGCAGTGGTGGTAGTTGTAGCCAGTGAAATAGGAGGTGAACTGCACTGAGCTGTAGTGCAGCTATATGTGATGAAACCTGCACCATTAGTGTTGAATAATAGAAAGTGGTTGTGGCTCAGGTAGCGTGTAGTGTTGGCACTCACTGGCTAGTGCCAAGATCAAAGGGTAACTCCTGCACATGGGAACTGAATTAGACTAGTTCTGGCTGAGAAGCAGGAAACAGGTTGACTGAAAATTCACATCCACCTCATTAAAAGCTCTCCTACATTTTTACTACGACATTACTGCCCACAACCGCTGCCCAACTTCTTCATCTTTGCTGTTCCTCTTACTTTTCCTATCCACATTTATGAAAAAAATATATTAGCCTTGTTTTCAC
Source organism: Rhyacichthys aspro (assembly GCA_036850595.1). Classification (NCBI taxonomy): domain Eukaryota; kingdom Metazoa; phylum Chordata; class Actinopteri; order Gobiiformes; family Rhyacichthyidae; genus Rhyacichthys; species Rhyacichthys aspro. Next base: position 9,504,504 of record CM072164.1, read on the forward strand.
TAATCAGTGTGGCCTTTGGTCTACTCTTTGGAGAAAACACCAAAATAAGCATACCATACTGTTCAACTTTCAGCACACTTTCTGATGGGGCTGGAGTCATCCTTACTGAGTATGGCTTACAGACAATCAACATCAGAATCAATCAACACCATGATGTATTACTCAAGACCAGCTTCTTGTCAGTATCTCATGTCACTCTGCAGATTTATATATATATATGTGTGTGTTCAGTGCCTATAGTCAAACTGTAGCCCATGGAAACAAGTCTAAACTTATCCTGTGCATGTTTACATCTCTGAAGCAAACATAGAACAGTACACAAATCCTTCTGTGACCTACATGATAATATCAGGAGGTCATGGGTGCTGAGTAGCAGGTGACACGCTGTTATTGTGCACACATCGACTGCTGTCACCAGTGTGTGCAGCAGCATGAACAGAGACAGTGGAGAAAGCCCTTGGAGAGGCACCCGGAAGAAAGTGCACCAATCGACTGAATCATCTGGGCCATCAGTGTAACGAGAGCAGATCGGTGCAGGAGAACAGTTAGAGAGCAAAGTGATAACGGGCAGAAGTGAAGCAAAGGAAGGAGGAAGCATGAAATGATTGTCTTAACAACGTATTGTCACATATATTTCACAGTATTATTGTATATTTCAGTTATGACAAACAAACCTCGACAGTTAATTCTCTCTTGTCTCTTTTGTTCATTTTCCATTTTCTTTACTTTTTCTTGGGTTCTTAGTTCTTCCACACTGATGCAATTAAAAACACAGAGCTTTTGCTGTGTGCATGGTTTTATGAGACAGAATACACTGCAGATTGTGTTTACTTTACCTCAGATCATAGGGTAATGTGGACCAAGATAAACAATGACATAAGCCCCCTGTGTTCACTGCCAGGAATATTTGTTGATTTAATGCACAAGCAAAAACAACACAGTATTCATGATAATCAGCTAATTGCCATCTCATATCATTTACATTAAAGTGTTTTACGGTAACATGAAAATGTTATAGTGTGGGCTAAGCTTTGTCTAAACAGATTTGTGCACATGGAAAAGCACAAAGCAGAGGCTCATATTTCACAGTTTTATTTTATTTTGTATGGCACAGCATATTCATTAGTCTTTTTTGGTTAAGGCATCAAAACTGAAAATAGGATATGGTAAACTTGTTGCCATGGTAAACATACAGAAGAGACACTAGCCTTCAAGTCTCAAGTAAAGCTTTATTATTTTACTTTGGTGTGTATATGAAAACATCACAGCGGAAGAACACACACACAAAAAAAACAACCACTGGGCACTTTGACACTCAAACTGTCTGGAAAAAAAGGAAACACAAGGGCAAAGACAAACAAAATCCTCCATAGAAACCTTTCATTGACAAAAGACAATATCGATAATTAAGCACTGCTGTAATACTGTTTAAAGCATAGACTTATTTAATTAAACTGCCATTTCCATGATTAAGTCCATTAGCTTCTCATTCTCGTAACGCCATCCATTGTGTCATTTCCACAGCGGTGACAACTTGGGCTATTGTTTGTGATCATAGAAGCTGAACTTCCAAGAGGTCATTACTCATTTCTGGCATTCGTCTCGGCGCCAGAAGAGAAAGTCATCAATTATTTCTCTCACACATAATCCTGCTGCCAAAGCTCTGTGTCAATCACTTCAGGAGTCCCTCACGGCCCCTCGCGTCAGTGCCGTCACGTCCGGCCCAGAGGATCATCTATCAGTGGGCGATCGTCCGTTTGGGCAGCTATGCTCTGTTATTACCCTCACGTCCTGGGTCCCGGCTGAATTACAATTGTGGAATCAGTGAAGAGCCAGGAAGCTGCGAGGCCCGAGCCAGGGTAACAAGCATAGGGTGGTTAATTAATGCCTCCATTTCCCCCCGTTGCTTGTGTCAGAGCTGGATGGGGCCAGATGGAACTGGGCGACAGGCTGAGGCAACCACAGGGAGATAAGTCCAATTGTAAAACGGAAATAGGGAAAGACGGATGGAAGGGTGAAAGAAGAAGAAAAGGGGACGGAGGCTTCAGGCTTGGCAGAGTAGTTTGTCTTGAGATTGCACGTCTGCTGGTGCCGGCTACTCTGTCAAAAAGCCTGGAGCTCTGAGTGACACTTTAAACCAATAAGAAAGCACTGTATTTCTGTTCTCATTTGTCAGTTTTGTGACGCTGTAACGCCCAAAGGGGAAGATCATGTGAAATCCAACACTTTATTTTATTGACATTACTTTGTGGGGACGTGGATACAGTGACTTGAACATTTCAGCAGTCACTGTAGGGGAATTGTTGTCTTAAAATCAACGGATGGTAAAGTTTGGCATCTCATCAAACACATGGAATATGAAACCTGTCATAATATTCTGAGCTGTATTTTGGAGCTCCATGGTCAAAACCTAGCCCCTTTACATTCACTCGCTGAACATTTATTTTTTTACTTGAACATCCAGGCTCGTTGATTGAAGTATTGTGACATAAGCAAGATTTATGATGATTAACAAACATTGTCCACTGTATCTTTAAGAAGTAGTTGGAGGCCATACACTGATTAATCTTGTAGATAAAACAACAAGCATTAAGATTAGAATCAAATAAACCAAGAAAACAGAGGGAAAAGCATTGATAATATGCATGTTAATTCATGATAGACCTTGTAAAATCCTTTAAAATCACTCATGCACACAGGTTTTGATACAAAAGTGGCGTGGGTTGGGGCACATTTAAGATCCTTGAGAAGCTGAGTCCATCTGTTCACTTCATAAAAAACAGCTTGACCATGTTTGCTTTTGACTCTGGGTTCTACAGTCGGCAAAAGTCCAAGGAACTCAGGGCCAAGCATTTTTACACTTCAAGTAATACAAGTATTTTGACGTTCAATACAGTTAAGACTAACAGTATGTAGGGTTAATGCTATATTTTCAAAAGCAACAGTAAATGTGGTAATAAATGTAGGTGATGGTAAAAGTTTTCAGTTTTACATACGTTAGTGTCTTATTATGCAAAGTCTCTTGTCATTATATCAAAGAAAAATCTGCCATAAATTTATGTTTTTAAAGCAGGAACAAATGAAAAATTCTTAAAAAATAAAAAATATATATTTTTAATGTACTGGTCATTCAAAACCTGGTATTTTCAATAGCAGCACTTGAATACTGGAACCACAGTGCAATTTCAGTTTCAGCTCGCTGTTCTGTAATGACGCGTCACTTGAACAAATGTTAAGTGCTCATGTAACCGTAACTGAATTGGCACTAAAACTAGCAAGAAAAAGCCTATTGATAATGTGGGTGGTGGGGGGGTGAATGCACAATTTACTTTTCTAAGGCCTGAGGGACTTTGTCATCACATATTAGAGGATGTGGTGTGGATAGAAAAAAAGCCAGGAGCCACATGGGAGTAAGTGGAGTGACCGTGGCAGCCACCATCGCTCGTACTGCCACGTCTTTAGCTGTAGTCTCCTGACCCTGTGTGTGTTTGCCTGAGAGGCAAGGCCTGGTGCTGTTGACGATAAAACAAACAGACAGGCTCCATTTATACAGTCAGGTGTCATGACAAGGGATAAACTACCCACCGCTTCAGGCCTCAGGAGACCCAGCCCGTGCTAATAGTGGGGGCTATCATCATCCTCATTCTTACCAGGCTCATGATCATCATCATCAAGAGCTGCAATGGTGATGTTGGCAGAGGCTTCTAAGAGCCTGCTGGGAAATGGACGAACACTGACTCAGACTGGATACAACTCAAGGGTTGCACTGTTTACTTTGCAGAGCGGTATTCATTCGTGTCACTGAATTAATCAAGTCAAAAAAGCAATTGCCAAATGCATTGTAAAAAGGATGCTGAATGGGAAAAAGAAAAGTCTGAAGTGGAGTGAGGCGGCTGTGGCAAGCACGCAGAAGGAATGACAAGAGTGTGGCTGTCATCGAAAGGGATGAAAAACTGCACCTCTCAAACGAGGCGAGGCGGCGGCTGCCTCTTGCGCCAGCTCCAAAAGGGGATGCGCAGAGACCACAAATGCAATTATCGTCATGCCAGCTTTGTTGTTTTTCAGAACTGGCTCGCTCTTAGGGGCTTGGGTGCACTGATTATATGACACCCGGATCGAGAGCCTTTGGGGTGGACAAGAGGCAGCCAGCCGGGAGTCATTACCCAAGCCAAATAGACTTCTCATTTGTTTTTCAACTGGGGTACGCATAAGCAGGAATAAACAATGACTTCTCACTCCTCTGTCACTGGGCACCCACTCTTGATGTGGGTGTTTTTGCTTTCGAGGATTCCATTACAAACTCAAGCACTAAATTATGTGAAATAACACCTCAGAGGTAAAGGTGTGTGTAAATCTGAGAGATTACCCAGAGGTCTGTGTTCAGATATGATCTGGCTCCTTGAAGCAACATCACATAGGACCACCTGACAGATGGCATAATGTGGGCACAGGGGTTATTTTCTGACAGTGTGAAAATCATCATGCTGGCACCTTTCAATATCGCCAGCTGGTCTTTTTCATTGCATTCTGTGTAATTTAGATGAAAAAAGCAAGCCATTTTCCTCATTTTGCGATGCCTCCCCAGAGTGTCACCATCTTGCCCTGAGTGTAAAGCTTTGTAGAAAAAAATCTAAAGCTGGCACCGATAATAGCAGCTATTCTGAAAATACCTGTTGACAACCTGTAATCTTGGTGCCAGACATACACGACCATCCTCATGGCCTGCACCGACTGTCTGCTGGTCTAATGCCAAGGTCAAACGCACTAACAGGATGGGCCGGGCTTAACACCATGAAGAACCATGGGTGAGAAGCCCTTCCTCTACACATGACTGGCCAGGCCAAACGGGCAGACACACCATCACCACAGCCACTCACAGCTTTATCAAAGGTAAATAGTCACACCCATTTATGTGCTACTTATGGATTCGGAAAGCTTCAGATGGCCAAGGTTTATCAAAGTCAAATGAAACCTTTTAACACATTAACAGATGAGGTGCAGTAGGTTGGGCCTGACCTGCCTTGTAGAGTCATTTGAGAACTAGTCCCACTTTTGATAATAAAGGCACACCAACTCCAGCCAACTGCATCTTATTTTTGAATTCTGGACATCTCCACTGCTCTCCATTAATGTAACTGACTAAGACCTGTCAAGTCTTGTCCAACATCAAGACTTTACTTCTATGGCTTTCTTCATTTGATATTAATATGTTATGTATAACAGGCATTTAAATACATGACATTATTAATTAGACAGTCTCTGCTAATTTATGTGTTAATAAAAAATACAAAACTGCAAACTTTAATTAGTCTTAAGACAACAATTTAGAAAATAACATACTTTGTTTAGATAACCATCTAAAATACTGAAACTAAGTTTCACTTGTCTATGTTTCTGTGAATTTAAAAGAATTCTAAGTCTTTGCTTTTATAACATACCAACAGCAAACAGAAAATATTCAGTGAAAACTTCTTGTGCTTAAAATGAGAGTCATAGTTACTTCTTCTGTTTGTGTCCTGTCATACTCTGGACTACATAGTTTGGCTTAAGTGTGATCACTGGCTGGCTTTAACCTGCAGCAGCTCATTTATTATTAACATCATGTAGCACCCACCGGTCACATTCTCTTTAGATGTAGGCTTCTCACATTTCCACAAGGTTTGCAGCATCATGAACATTTCATTATAGTTATCACTCTAAGGTACAAGCTGCATTGCAAGGTGCACCAATTTTTGCCTGTGGCTGTGAATTGGCTAAAGGTTGATCTCAGAAGAGTTTTTAATCCACTAATGTTTTGCATCAAACCTCTTTTTGAAAAAGTCATACCTTTTTGGATGATGGCCAAATGGTGCATGTGCTGTCACCACTTTCATCAAGCTCAGATATACACATACATATCACTGTCATTTGTATTGATTGAGTACTTTCACCACTTCATTTACTAAAGGCTGCACCACAGATGAGGCATGCTCATTTCCATTTATTGAAATCCCATTTCTATTCCATCTGCCGACTAGTCACCTGTGAAACTAGTTTTTAACCACGCTTTGAAAGTGCAGTGGTTTCACATGTCTACCACATCCCTTTTCTAAGTGTTTGTTCCCAACCATAAAAACCGCTGGAGGGGCACACACTGCTACTGCAAGTCGTTACATTGTAAACCACCGTGGCAGGGCTGCACACAACATTGCACATCGAGAAACTCGTTGTGTCTGGGAGGAATTAGGGAATAAATTTTCTCTTCCAATTAAAAGCAGCATTTGTGCAACGTGAGTGGAGGAAGGCAACATTATCAATGAAGGGAAGAAAACACACTGTTACAAGTCAGGAGGCACAATTACTGCGGCTCTTGGTATGCAATTAAATAAGGCTATTTAGACAGTGCTACTCCCCACTAATAAATGCAGAACATAAAGAACAAAATAGGCTCTGGACATACCTCTGAACATAAGTATAAAAACAGGTTGTAACAAAACAACTGCATTGTTGAGCAGATGAGGTTTACACAAGTAGATTAAGACCTGAATGTAGACCTGCTGTGACCACGGTAAAAATAACAAGAGCCATTTTGCAAAAAACATGACAGATTTTATTGAGAAAGCTTTAGTTTCACCAGGGTATGATCCAAATTAAATTTATATAGGGCATGCTACTACTCCTACACTGTGGTAAAAGACATTTGAGTCATTACCCCACTCTCTGTAGGCCTCAAAAAATTCTCAGTGCTGGCTAAGTGGAGCTTACGGGCATTTTTTCATGTAAAAATGTAAGGCTTAAAGCTAGCATCAAGTCAAAATGGGTCACTAAACTAATACGAGTGGAAATCCATAGTCAGATGAGTGTGTTTTAATTTGTTTTGAATGTAGTGACATTTCAGAACATGTTAAACAATTATGTGAACAAATCCTTCTTGCCCCACTCCCTATAATTATCCCACTTTGTTTGCCCCACTCTCCTCTCTGGCCTAGGCCTTCTCCTTGTACTGCTGGTGCAGCATTAGGACATCATCCTGAGAGATCCTGGTCCAGCCCTTGCTGTGGACATGGTACAGGTTAACCTGCCCTCCGCTGTAGGCATCTCGATATGTTGCCTGGTAGATGGCACGGCGGCCGAGCTCACAAGCCTCCTCCACGGTCAGATCCTGCCGGAGGCCACTGTCCATCACACCATAGGCGTACATGGAGCCAGAGCCCACTGCGAACAGGTCACCACACACTCTGTTCCCCTCAGAGTCAACATAGTATAGTCCTGAAGAGAGAAGAGAAAGAGGTCACAAGAGTAGGGAGGTGTAGAATATGGTTACAAAGAAACTGGTCTTCAATCAAGCAATCTTTAGTTCTCCTGACTCGGGTGTTGAGATTTGTCATAAAAACTTGGACAAACACAACAACTTGCAAGCACACAATCCATGTTCTCCAGAGAAAACATAAACAGATGCAACCTCTCCAACTGAAGTAAGGCTGGCAGCAATGAACAGCTGCATCCTCAAGGAAAACGAAGGCAGCCGAGCAACCTGCTGACGCGGCGCGAGCCACATCGCACGCTGCCCAGGGCCCCCAACTCACGGCCTTATTGATCCCTGCAAACACGCTAAAAATTAACTATCGACCTGCAACTCGAGCTGCAGGTAACTGCACCTTACACCTAAAAGGGGAAAACAAAAAAATGCATGCTCACATCCTCCGAAAAGAATCAGAACAGTACAGCCAGAACATTAATATCCTTTCACACAAGAGTCTACACACACTTCCCTGCCAGACACGCGCACATCTGAACTGGCTTAAGTTTTCTCCCTGTGGAGCACAGGCCCACATTGGTCAGACGAAGCTGTGAGGGACAGTTTGTGCCACACAAAGCTTTACACATCACTTGCAAGACATTTTGTTCCACGCAATGTGACACACTTGTTGTGCGAGATCCCAGAGTGACGTGGACGGCACCAGCCTGCAAACTCGCCCACAGCCTGCCTGCCTGCAGATGACAAAAAGACACTCGAAAAAGACTTGCATCTCATACTGTTTCACAACACAAAACCTGTGAAAAAATGCAGGGACCCAGGTTTGAAAAAGCACTCAGTATGTGCCTCATTTATTGTTCACCATCCACAGCATTAAAAACCCACTTCAAAATGCCCTTAGATTGCACTCTCTTCTGCTAAACCAGTAACAGTCTATTAGCAATAGAAAGCCACTTGCTATTCTGAAAAAGCAGCTTAGCATTGCTTCCAACTGCCAAATTGCAGCTTCCTCAGCCTGTCGTTAGCCTGCCATGATAATCATCCGGTGCCTGCCTATGCGCGGGGGTAATTTGCCATTCTGAGACCTGCCTGTTCCTCTTGAAAACTGTAAGGGACTCGTTAAAAACATAATAGGCGGGGAGAGAGTTGTAAAGGCAGAGTCTTGTGTTGAGTAGTGCAGTAAAACGGAGGTGGATGAGGACTCTTTAGGAGGACCAAGTATAGAAGCTGAGAGTCACAAAAAATACTCTCACATTCGCTCCTTACAAACACACCTGGTGTCTTTGTAGCACATGATGCCACTTTTCTAAACGATCTTAGCGTCTCAAAGCCTGAAAAAAAAAGCCAGGAATGAGAGCTCAGGAAGTAAAACAAGTGGATGAAATTCATGATGGCCATGATTAAGCCAGAGCTGCTGCCCAGATACTGGAGCATTGCATCAGTGGCAGTCAGTGTCTCTCCATCCGTCAACTGGCAGGTGCTTAAGGAGACCTTTTTTAAACAAGAGGCTGTACTGACAGCTTTTAGAGGAAGGTGAGGAGCACAGTGCAACGGATGGGTGGCTAGCATCAAACGGGTCAGTGTCAGTCCGTCAGCTGTCTTTCCCATTCGAAATCACCAACACCAAATCAGGAGGCAGGAAGAGCAGCAGCTGAATGGAGGTACGGCAAAAACTGTTGCATCACTCTCGTGGGAACAGCTGAAAACTGACTGCCACATGGGTCTGCTCCCATCCGTCACATTTTTAGCTCATATAATCACCTTACTATAAACCGTAGGCGTCCTTGTGGGCTGCCGTAAGGGATGATTTAGAGTCATCTTTAAAACCAAAGCCAGGACAGGTTAGATAAACTATATCCTGATTACTGTGACACAACATTTAATATTACAATGTAGAGCCACATTTGTCAATGCTCTTCAACAAGGCTTTTATTCAATTTACTTTGCATGCAGCTTAAGACACTCCATCAGGGGAGTAAGTGCTCTTGACATGATTGTAGCCAGCTAATGAGCTTCCCACCTAATCGCAATTGATTTAATTTACATGACATTTACCTCTTCATTCAATCACTGCCAACGGTCAGCGCAAACACAGCTACCTCACATATTGAACTTATACTGAGATCATTATTTCATCCATTGATTGTCCGGAGTTTAACACATGTCATTCAGGTTTGTTGGCTTACTGGCAGGTTGTCAAGTGTTCACAGGCCTCTCGGTTTTCCACACAAAGCCAGCATCGATCTCTGCGAGTGTATGGGCATTATGCATGCGACCTGATTGTCCAGAGCTGAAACCCAACGTCTATCATTCTGCCGTGCTTTTGCTGGCCCGCAGTCCCAGCCTCATCGATTTTCCATTACTGTGTCACTGTGGCGGCCTCTTTAAGCACACCTTCCCTGATGTATGGCCTCACACACACTGCATAGTGTCCAAAAGTCACCGCTGGAAATCCAAACAGGCTACAACAAAATAGGAACAGCAGCACCATCTAGCGGTGTAAGATTGAACTACAGTGTTAAAGAACAGTTCTGGAATATCCCACTACACCTACTTCTATCACATCAAATAACAGTGTTAAAAATTTAGCAATCTCAGAAATGAATTATCAATAAGACAGAAAAATAACATGACACTTACCTAAAAATGTCACGGTGACTTGTTTTATTTTATTTATTTATTTTACAGATTCATATACTGTTGCCATTTTAAAACTCTGAATTAGTAATTACAGATTGGGATAAAAGCTACTACGCTGAAAGATTTGAAATGATTGGTCACCTTCTTTGCTTTTAAAATGTTTAAAATGGTATGTTGATTTGTTTGGAAAAAAAAATAAATAAATAAAGTAGGAAGAGGAGAAATATTTACCTGGGCCTCTTTTGTCCCAGCCGCACACCATGGTCCCCATGCTGAGTCCCATGCCTTTGTACTGATACACCATGTTAGCAAGTAGCTTAGAGGCTGCAGCCACAGAAATGCGCTCCTTGTTCCGAAGCTCATAGATGCGGCACTGACGGGCTAAAAGACGTTCCCAGAAGCTACAGTCAGCAGCTCCTCCGGCCATTGTACCCAGTAGGTAGGGATTGATCTCAATCACCTTCTTTACCGTCTGTGAGGCAATGTAGGAGCCTGCTGTAGCCCGAGAGTCAACTGCCACAATAACACCATGCTGGAACTAAACAGACATTAACAGGATAAGAGAAGCTTTATTTGTCACAGAATTGGCAGAATTGGTCTGTATGTCATATATGAATTAGCATAAGTGCAAGCATACACTAATGCAAATGTGGAGATGAAGATTAATTTATTTTATATACGAGAAGTTATGCATAAAATACAGCACAATACAAAACATACAAATTTGGTAGTAGCTAACTGAAATCTGGGACTGTGGGTCACTGGGTTTTCAATAAGAACTTACAATGACAGGTGACTGGTTTTAACGTCCTAAGTTTATCGATCTGTACTTAACAGCAGATTTGTCTAATATCAAGATGAACCAAAATTGTTGCTATAGAGGAACACTGTGTAAATTGCGTGTAAATAAATACTGCTTCGACACATAGCGTTAACAGTTGACTGCGATGAGAAAGCGATTTATGGCTACACTAGCATGCTAATGAAAATGTACACTAGCATGCTAATGTTAATTTGTACAAGTATTGATACCGTGGCCATAATATAGAAAGCTCGTTAACGAAAATTATGCATCTGGCAACATACACTTTGTTATCAACGTGGCTGTAGCAAGTCTTTGCCTAAAACTTTGACACTTGAAAGCTTTATTACCTTGAATGCTAAAGTGGTGGTCCCATGCAAAAACTCTATTTTCCTTTCGACGTCATTTTCGCCATCGGCACAAAGCGGATTTCTGACCGTAAAACTGAGACTGTCTCCTGGTGTCGTCTCAAAGCCCATGTCCCCATGGCTCAGTCCGCAACTAATGTCGAACGGCTGGCATTTATCATAAGAAAAATCCGCAAAATCACTACTCAACACACTAGCAAGAGCCATCTTTGAAATTGTTGGCGATGAGAAAGCAACTTCCGCCGTATAATTCAGGTGTATAGTATTTATTGACTGACAAAATCAGCAGCGCCCTCTATGTCTGTGGATGTCTATGATGCAATGCAAGATTGTAAGTGAAAATATTAAATAATTAATTTACAAAAAACAGTGCTGTTTTACGAGATACCAGTTAAAGTAATTAATTCAAATTGGATAGGTTATTTAGACATATGTATTTTCCAGTCTTTTTCTTTCTTTCACTTTCTTTGCTCTCTCCTCAAATTTTCTGTGATATTCCTCTTTTAAGTCTTCTCTCTTTCTTTGATGCCATCCTTGGGCTGTGACGTGGAAAAGGTCCACATTGTTTCCAGAGTAAGCATCCCTGTGGGTGGCTCTGAACACAGCTTCTCTTGCTAAGGAGATAGCCTCTTGTAAACTCAAGCTCCACTTTAATTCTGTGTCTAAGACTCCATAAGCATAAGGGGAACCTGAGCCGACAGAAAAGACATCTCCCTGTAGACGGGCACCATCACTGCACACATATATCAGTTTTGGGCCACTGTCAGGGGACACAGACTGTGTTATGCCAGAAACACAATGTTCAACATTTGCTGAAGAGTCTGTCCTTTTTGAAAAGTCAGTGTTGCCTGTTTCTGTATCCCAACCACACAGAGTAAGAGCCACACAAACATCAGTCCCTTTGAATGGATGCAACATTAATGAAAGAAGTTTGGCTGTTCCTCTTATGGATAAACAGTGTTTGTGTCGAAGCTGGTACAGTCTGATCTCTCTTGTCAGAATTCGTTCCCACAGCATGCAGTCAGCTCCACTTCCAGAAGATGTGACGACTAAATGAGAGTGAATAGGGGTAATCTTATGCACAGCTGGACAGGCAACAAGTCCGGCTGCACTTGCGCGTGTGTCTGCAGCTGCTATGACCCCGCCTTGGAAGATAAATCCCAGGGTTGTTGTTCCATGTGACAGAGAAAAAGGCCTGCAGACATTAACTGAAGATTTAGAAGGGTAAGGAAACGATGGCCTGACATAGGTGGAAAAAGCTGGTACAGTAAAGCGCGTTGCTGTCTCAGTCAGTTTTTGAGCTTGTGTTGATCTTACCAGCCCAAGGTTGTGAAAATTCAAAGTCATTTGAAACGTGGTTTCTTTTTCCAATGATGAAACTCTATTATTGAAATTACAAATATCTTCCAAAGCCATTGTGCTGGAAAAACAAATAAAATATATTTCTCAGTAGCAAAATGAAAATTTTAATTTATGGTAATGTGTAGCACACACACACAAAAAATAAATAAAAAATAATAAATAATGTAGACCAGCCTAGACCTACATCGGTCTTACTGAAATCTTCTAGGGAAGTTTACCGTTTTATAGTCAGCTCAAAATGCACACACATCACATAGACCGCTGTGAAAATGACACCGGGAAGCTACTTTGTGCAAACCACTGTGACAATTTTTTATTGCTTGCTTTGTACACAGTTTTCACTTTTAACCAGGCAAAAATACTACTGTAGTCAACAATAAAAGCAAAGTACCACTAAAGAAAGGTAGTTTAAATTAAAGCATTTAGTTCACGTTTTCATGTATACAAATATAAAACACAAACAAGGATTATTTAAAAAACTAAACTGCAATTCGTTTTAAGAAAACTACAACAAATACAATATAGAAATTAAAGCTATTTATACACAGAATAAAACTGTGGAAATGAAAGCCAGTAGAATAAAAAGAACTAGAGAGATTATTTTTTACTAATACTGTTTAATTGGCCGGCAGGACGTCGTCACTTGCGACAGTATGCGAGATGTTACACCGATGTACATGAGAAGTCATTACGGCTCTAAAATCCATTTACTAACCAATGGGTATCACAGCTGCAGATCCAACATGGCGTCTGTTTCCGGGAGCGTGTAATGACACGGTACTGCTCCAGTCGAGCTATTCAGTCATGGCGTCTGCCAGCACCGGGAGTAGAGTGTCCTGCGGGAGAGACTTGAACTGTGTGCCGGAGATTGCCGACACGCTAGCAGCGGTTGCCAAACTTGGGTAAAAAGCGTTTTATAAACTGTTAGTGTTTGAAACTGAAGTGATACTGTGAATACAACCCGTGAATGATGTTAGACATGTTTCCGGTGAAATGACAACACGTGCACATGAGATGCACCATGAGTTTTTTGTGTATCTTCCACGCTGTTCTGAAAACAGCGTTGGAAATACATTTGAAAACGTGTTTGTTTTTTCATAGTCAGTGCAATTCTAAATGAAGTCATTGTTTTTCAGGTTTGACTTCCTCTGTATGCCTCTCTTTCACCCGAGATTCAATAGAGAGTATGAGTTAGAGCCCGCTAAATCACGTCCTGGTGCCCAGACCCGCTCTGACCTTCTTCTCTGCGGGAGAGGTTGGTTATTAATTCTTTTAAATAGTGTACACTGTTCAGTCATACAGAATATGTTTAAATTGAATAAAGCTGTTGTCATTTATGTGTTTTATGCTTCTCATCATAATAATTATGCTTTGAAACAGATTGGAATACCCTTATTGTCGGGAAGCTTTCACCATGGGTCAATGTAGATTCAGAGATGGAGACAGAGCGTAGAAATTCAGAGGAGGTATGGCATCAGAAACAAACCTACTCTTACCCTACTTGTCACTCATTTGGTGGTTTGTTGTAAGATGTTGTGTGGTGTTGGGGAAAGAAAGGAATTACACTCTCTTATATATATATATATATATATATATATATATATATATATATATATATATATATATATATATAGCCATCTGTTCCCTCACTGGTGGATTCTTTTACAGGGTCTGGTTCAGGAGTTAAACTTCTCAGCATACCTGGGACTGCCTGTCTTGATGATCCCACTGAAGGGTCCCCATAATGCCAACCTTGCCCGTCTGCTGCTAAATCACATCCACACAGGCCACCACACCTCAAATGTGAGATACCTAATCAGCATGTTTGTAGATATACATGGTTATATTTTAAATACACTCAAGTGATTGAGAAATTAAAGTGTTTTGTCCTTTTCTCAGTTCTGGATCCGGGTTCCTCTCATGGCTTCAGAGGACACACGGGAGGATCTGATCGAAAATGAGCCAATCACTTGTGATGATGACTCGAGCGTTGATGAGAAGACCTGGAGCTGGTAAGTCTCAAACCAGTCTTTCCTCTTTTTGGGCAGATTCAAGGCCATGTCCACAGGAGCTAAAACAGCATGATACTGCATTGAAAAATTGTCATTGTTGATATCCTTGTATTTACTTGCCTCTGCTTGTGTAGGTGGCACTCCTTTAGAACACTTTGTGATTATAACAAGAGAATAGCCCTGGGTAAGTACTCTGTTACACAGCCTCAGGCAAAGGCAGTTCATTTTTAAATAACCATGTCAGTAAAAGCATGCTTCATTCCGTTCCTATAGCTATCGAGGTAGGTGCAGACATGCCCTCAGATGCTGTGATTGATAAGTGGCTTGGAGAGCCGATCAAAGCAGCCATACTTCCTACCAGCATCTTCCTAACAAATAAGAAAGGCTTCCCAGTCTTGTCCAAAGCCCATCAGCGAATCATTTTCCGGCTTTTCAAGGTATAGAAAAGGAATCACAATATACACAGTAACATGTTACAAGAGAGTGGTCCTAAAGTGGGCCTCTTTTGTAGTTGGAGGCCCAGTTTGTGTTTACAGGCACTAGTCGCCACACTGAGAAGGACTTCCGATCCTACCTGCAGTACCTGGAGTATCTTAATCAGAACCGGCCAGCACCCAATGCCTATGAGATGTTTGCAAAGGGCTATGAAGACTACCTCCAGTCTCCCCTTCAGGTAAAAGGGCTGTAAAAAGGCCAAGAGATTGTTGAAAGTTGAAGAGATGTTAATATCAATCAAGCATAAAGATAAAGGATGGAAACTGAAATGCTGCTCATTTTTTAATTTTTTGAATAATATTTTGCAATCTGTCTATATTCCGTATTTGTCTTTTATTTCTAATTTCTTTGGATAAGAGAATATTTTCTCTATCATATATGATTACAGATGACAAACTTGCCTGATTATAGGTCATTATTTCTAATATTTAATGACAAGAAAAGGCATATAGTTTTATTTTAATCTATTTCAGAATGTATTTTAACTTTCTTTTAGCCCCTCATGGACAACCTGGAATCTCAAACATATGAAGTGTTTGAGAAGGATCCCATTAAATATTCACAGTACCAACAGGTAACATAATCTGACATACCTTTATTCAACTATGGAATACTAGAAATACTGGGGTAAATACAGACATACTTTGTGTAAATGGCAACTAGCAACATGACTAAGAGGAGGATTATTTAGCTAGAAACTTTATGCTGACAAAATGTTACTTGATATAGACCCTGTCATAAGCAACCAAATTACTCACACTGACTACTACTATGAAACTACCACTAGAGATTTATTGACCTCTTTTCTAATATAAAATAATCTTCAACACAATTATATTTAGCTTAGTCAAAGAGTTTATCTAAAAATATTAACAGGTTGGTATTCTCCACCCAGGCCGTGTATAAATGTCTGCTCGACAGAGTTCCAGAGGAGCAAAAAGAGTCTAATGTTCAGTAAGTAATCCTTAATAATTCAACAAATAATATTCAGAATTTCCATTCTAATTATGTAATGTAAGTTTTAACCTGCTCTTCTATGTTTTGTTTCTTGAAACAGGATCTTAATGGTATTGGGTGCAGGAAGAGGTCCTTTAGTCAATGCTTCCTTGCGTGCTGCCAAGCAAGCAGACCGAAAGCTGAAGGTGTACGCTGTGGAGAAAAATCCAAATGCTGTAGTCACGTGAGTTAAAAATCAAGACCAAACATGAGTGTAATAAAATTACCTGGAACTTGCATCCTACTAAACTATACATGCTTTTTTTTAAATTTCAGTCTAGAGAATTGGCGCTTTGAGGAATGGGGTGACCAGGTGACAGTGGTGTCTTGTGACATGCGTGAATGGGCAGCACCTGAAAAGGCCGACATCATTGTCAGTGAGTTGTTGGGATCATTTGGTGACAATGAATTGTCCCCTGAGTGCTTAGATGGAGCTCAGCACTTTCTCAAAGGTACTTGCACTTGAGTTTTTTAGTAAACTTTCTTTTTAAATACATTTAGAACTTGCAGACACAGTCCCAATTAGACCATCTTTCTTTTGAAGCATTTATGCCAGCATTTGCAAGCGTCTTTGAATATCAACTATCATTTCCTTGTCTTGTCATGTGCTGTAGATGATGGAGTGAGCATTCCCTGTTCCTACACGTCCTTTCTGGCACCTCTGTCTTCATCAAAGCTTTACAATGAGGTACGAGGATGCCGTGAACGGGACAAACATCCAGAGTGCCATTTCGAGACCCCATATGTTGTGCGCCTACACAACTTTCACCAACTGGCAGATCCCAAACCCTGCTTCACTTTTTCACACCCCACATCAAGTAAATATAAAAGCACTTTAAAGAAGAAAGCACACATTTTTCTTGTGTTTTTTGACACCATGGTTTTCTCTTTCTCCTAGATATGAACAATAACCGATATCAGTGCCTCCGATTTACTGTGGATTGTAACTCTGTGTTGCATGGCTTTGCTGGCTACTTTGAGACCACACTGTACAAAGATGTTACATTAAGTAAGTAAAGTTTTGAATTTTTGAAAAAATGTTTTATCACCAAGTCTTTAATAAAAGTAACAATTCTATTTCAAAGCTTGACTCTTGACGCTTGACTTTTTCTTCTAGGTATAAAACCTGATACACACTCACCTGGGATGTTCTCATGGTTCCCCATCTTTTTCCCCCTCAAAGTAAGCACTTATGAAGTTAAAAATTTTTGTAGTTATTGTATAAAGAGAGACAAATAACTGACTCTTTTTCCATATGTTTTCTCTTTTAATACAGCAACCAATCTCAGTATCCCGGGATGAAGATGTCACAGTGCGATTCTGGCGCTGCAACAATGGCAAAAAAGTGTGGTATGAATGGGCTGTAACTGAGCCCTTCTGCTCTGCCATTCACAACCCGGCAGGACGTTCCTACACTATCGGCCTGTGATTACACATTAGCTTCCATTTCATCAGACACTCACTCACCCATGCTCCTCTAAGACATAAGGTCATTTGATAAATGTGCAGCCTGTGTTTTTTATATATCATGGTGTAAACCCTAAAAGTTGGTGTAGGTTGATTGTGAAAGGCATTACCGTTTAGGCACTTCTAAAGATATACAACATTTCTTCTTGGTGTGGGTGACAAAGTCTGTTTCAGTGGCACTGCACAGAAATAAGGCACTTGCAGAAGTGTGTTATTGATAGATTAGCTTGGGACTAGGTCATACTTTTTAAGCTTTATTTTCTCATGTTATCCTCTTCTTGCAAAAATAAAACTATAAAAAAAACTTCATGAAAGAAGACCTATGCCTTTTCAAACACATTCCATACTACTGCATACATGTATATGTACATGGCTACACCTCTACATACATGCATACATACATAAGTAAAACCCTCTTCTCAAAAGAAATTGTCAGAGGAAGGTTCCTCTTTTTAGGTTGCATACTCTTATTTCTATGGCTGTCTCTTCATGTCTGTGTTTGTTTAGACCATCTTAATAAAGACTATGTTGTAATGTTGATCTGCTCAGCACTTTTTCTTTATATTGCAATATGCACTTTGGGATTGTAAGGCTGTTTAAGTGTAAACTCTGTCTTGGTATGAGGAACATAAACAATACTGTATATAGCTGTGCCATTAATTTTTTTTAATAGAAATAAAGGCAAAGTGGAAATGTGGCCACAACTGATCACCTCTCAGATTAAATAGCTTATAGATCCACCCTTGGTATCGATGCCAGTAAATAATAGTAGTGGTGTCCTGCAAGGGCATATGAGACATTTAAAATGGGGTGTGGGGAAATAGGGTTGATGATGTGCTGCTGCTGCTGCTGCTATGAGTGATGCTTTGGCCTAAACAACAGCGTTGATGTATGTAGGAAGTCTAGGAAGTCTGTGTGAGTAAGGACACACCTATTTACACATCTACAGAGTTCTGAATATAAGCAGATGCACACAAGCCAGGCCACCTCCAAATGTGCCCTCAGATGTAATCTCTGGATGCATTCAGGATGCAATTATCCTCTTCACAACTTGTACTGAAGCTGGCTGTATTAAATCATATCACTCTGTCCAAATAGTGCCCAATGTCTGGTGTCTGCAAAACATTTCCAAAATATCAGTCTCATTTGTCTACACAACATTATTCCAGATATCTTCTGATCTGTTTGGATGCAATTATTATGAACTGCTCTATGAAATGTTCTTTTTGACCCCTGTATCCATAAACAAACAATAGCTGTTAAGATTTTAATGAGGCTTCCATGATCTTAGATGTATAGCTTTTTGTCTGTTTTGGGAAGATTGGTAATTGTCTTAAAAAAGGTTGCACTTTAATTTATGTTCTTTGAGTTATATTGTGCATACAATATTGTGCAGCTGTTGGCAGCACATTCTCATTAATGTTTCATCCCCCTGTGGAAAAGTTTAGCATAAGAAGGTGGAGTCTCTCACATGCAAGATCAAATTGCGGAAGTTTCAGTTGGCCGTGACGAGCATAGGTGTGTGTTGTAAAGGTAACAGGAACGACGGAGACAAGCACGTTGATTGACTTTCACAATAAAATCCCTTTTGTGAAAGTTTTGAAGATGATACTATTGCATTGTATTAAATAAAGGTTGTTGTGTTTTGTTGCAGTGTATTCTAACAAAAGTATGCTAATAAGTCTGTTAAATTCAGACACTCATCCTTGTTATTTTCTGTAAAAAAAAAGGAAGTTATCTCACAAGGTAAATGTAACTGTGGTAATAATAGGCTAATAAATACACAAAGTGGCTTTATTGATTATTTTGTACAAAGCCATATTCACCACATGGCATATATATGACAAATAGATTTGCTTGCCTCATACAGAGTATATAAAAGAACATAAACTAAAACAGAACATGAGGGTGGTTAATGTAGGGGATTACAATGAGAACATAATACAGTTGCATGAGATGTGTTAAAAACTTTAACTATAAAACATTCAAATGTTAAAAGAATGAATAAGTGATGGACAAATATGCAATGGTGCAATACAAAAATCCAAATGGTTGATGAGTCGGCAAGTTTAGAATAGTTAAATCAAGTTTTCTGATATTGGCATGTAGCCCTCAACATTTTAAACTTATTATTTTAAAAAATGCAATAATTACCCTTCTACTAAATCGAAGCGATTAAAAAAAAGATTGCTTTAAAGGACTAATTGTTATTTTGGGCCTTGTCACCCGGTAAAATGACATAAATGAAAATAACTAAACGTATACGCAATCGTTTTATTTTGAAAGTGCGTTAGGAAGTTGCGCGCTCATCTAGTTGAGTTTGACCAGATACTATCTCGGTGTCCAGCCAACAGTGTACTGCCGAGTATCTGATGGTACTCGGTTAAACTGGTTTACTTTTCCATACTGGCAGGGGTTTGTAAAACGCAGAGGTACGTCGTTATTTTCAAGTTAATACAAGTAAGATGAATAAAGTGTCATATTTACTTGGCGTTGCTTTAGCTTAGCGAGCCTCTCTCCTCCAGAGCAGGCTTGACAGCATCTACAAGGTTAGCTCAGTCCGGTCAGTGGGCTAGCCTCTGTGAATGCTATGTCAACTGTTAAATAATCTGTTTATGGCAGTTTACTGACCATTTATTATTAATTGGCACTTTTAATTTATCTGTTATTAAAAAAGTTAGGCAGGTTCTGATTAGCGACTATCTAACTTTGGATGTAGCCAGCTTTGAAGTAAAATGTTTGCCAGCAGTGAACTTGATCCTATTTCAATATATGTGTATAATTTACTAGTCAAGTTAATTGATCATTTTAAATGTATTAAGTCGTAATGTTTCTGTTGCAGCAGGCTTTGTTATTACTAGTGTAGGCTATACTTACATCCAACATACAGGAAGTAAGATGCTTTAAGTGACGTACTCATGCTTACATATTGTTTTTTTCCCCTCCACATAACATGCCTAACACATGCACAACACAGACAGAACCATGTCCCCATCAGTTCCCCTGCAGGAGATGATCCGAGCCATCAGGTCAGCTCGGACACAGTGTGAAGAACGGGGTGTCATCCAGAGGGAGTGTGCTGCCATCCGGGCACAGTTCAGACAAGCTGACAATGAGGGACGATCACACAATCTGGCCAAACTCCTCTACGTGCACATGTTAGGCTACCCTGCTCACTTTGGTCAGGTGAGGGGATTTAGTTAATGCATGTCATGGGATTGCTTGGTGATTGGACAGCTGTGGGCAAAATGGTAGCCAAATAGAAACATTAACAAAAATCAAAGACAATCACTGTCTGATGGAAAGATTAATTATGTTATACCACTGGATAAGGCCTGAATGCTCAGGTAAACACACTTTACCATGCACTTTTATAAAATGTTAACATTTGATCTCACTTATTCTTACATCACTCTCTTAACAATATCAGGCTTTTGTTGCGCTACTCTGAGTTAATATGTGTTGATGTAGGAACTAGGCCACTGAGCTGGGAAGCAAAGCCCTGCTGCCACAAAGCAGAAAAGGGCCTCAAGGGCATTATTTGTATCAGTCTTGTCCTCAAATGTTGAATTTTTTTGTTACTAGATGGAATGTGTTCGGATGATTGCCAGCCCTCGCTACAGTGAGAAACGTGTGGGATACCTGGGAGCTATGATGTTGCTGGATGAGAAGCAGGATGCTAGCTTGCTCATCACCAACTCCATTAAAAAGTATGGCCACAAATCAATGACTGTAAAAAATTGAAATTTAAGATGGTAAATAAGACAATCTGCTAAAGTCTTGGGTAGGATCTTAATGCTGTGTAAAGATGTGTTATAAAAGCAATTTAACTCACTTATTGCAACATATTATTCTTAAACTTATTGTCCAAGAGATTTCATCATCTGTATGTGTTTTAGTGATCTTTCTCACAGCAGCCAGTATGTGCAGTCTCTTGCCTTGTGTACCCTGGCTTGTATGGGTTCAGCTGAGATGTGCAGGGATCTTGCACCAGAAATTGACCGGCTGCTTCAATCCTCTAACTCCTACATCAAGAAAAAGGTAATTCATTCAGATGTCTTTTTCACACCAACCAATAAAATAAGTGATGCTGTAATAGTCCTTACATATCACAATGCTGTCCCTAGGCTGCATTGTGTGCTGTTCACATTGTAAGAAAAGTCAAGGAGCTTGGGGAACTTTTTGCTCCAGCTGCCCGCTCCCTTCTCTCTGAGAAGAACCATGGTCAGTTTGTCCAATATATCTAATCTGTAAATTGTCTGACACAGTGTTCAAGCACTGACAATGTTTTTACCACTGTTCAGGTGTGCTACATGGAGCTGTGGTGCTCATCACAGAATTGTGTGAAGGCAGCCCAGAAGCGCTTGAACGATTCAGAAAGGTACAGGATGTCTAAATGTAATAACATGTTGTTATCCAAGGGTTTAGTATTTTTACATGTTCATTGCATTAATACCAGGCAGTGCCAGAACTGGTTCACATTATGAAGGGTCTAGTGCTGTCTGGTTATTCCCCAGAGCACGACGTGGCAGGAATCAGTGATCCTTTTCTACAGGTCAGTCAATGCAGCTTCATTCAGTGTCAATAGCCAAATATTTATAAATATATATGTTCTCTAATTGACTTTTCTTTCTGCAAGGTGCGCATCTTGAGGTTGCTACGAATTCTGGGACACAACAATGAAGCTGCCAGTGATGCAATGAACGATTTATTAGCTCAGGTTTGGTTTACACATTTTTCTGCAGTGTCCTTGCTGCCCCCAAGGGTGCATGTACTAATGTTTTTATGTTCTAAAATGTGCATGTGTGCAGGTGGCAACCAACACAGACAGCACTAAGACTGCAGGCAATGCTGTTCTGTATGAAACTGTTCTTACTGTGCTGGAAATCAAATCAGAGAGTGGCCTCAGGGTGAGAGACAACATAAAGCGTAACAACTAGGATGCACCATGTTTAGGAATAGGCTTGTGCTGATCTTAGTAAGTAATGCCTTCTTTTCTTTGTACAGGTTCTGGCTGTGAATATACTAGGAAGATTTCTCCTGAACAATGACAGGAATATTCGGTCAGTGCTCCTTACTTTCCTATCCGGTGTTTTTACACTTCCAAGCCTGCCCCATTTTACCTTTTTTCAACAAAGACAACCTCTTGCCAGTCTCATATCAGAAATATAATATGTATAATAATATATCATATCATAAATGTACATCTCTTCATTGTGACCCATTTCATTTCTCACCACCTTGGTTAATGGGACTATTTTGGGGGTGGGTCTCCAACAGTAGTATGACTATGCTGGCCTTTCTGGTTTTACCTGCAGCTCTCCTGTATCCAACTGTGGCTATGTGACAGTTTTAAGACTAGTGTGATTCCTAAGAGACCTAGCAAGTCAGATAAGATTTCTCCTGTGCACAAATAAATAGTTCATGAGATTTCCCAGGAGCAGATTGTGGGGGAATTTAAATTACTTTTGACTCTGTGTCCAAATTAATCAAACATGAGTATTGTACATTGTACATTGTACAAACTTAAATGCTGAATATAAAAAAATGATTTAATAAAAATTAAGGTTCCTATTTTTATTTTTCTCTCTGTGTTTAGGTACATAGCTATGACATCTCTTCAAAAGATAGTTGGGACAGATCACCTTGCAGTCCAGCGTCACAGGGGAACCATAGTGGACTGCCTAAAAGACCCTGATGCTTCTGTTAAACGGTAAGTGGTATATTTCTCTGGCTTTCTGGCATGTTACTGATATGAAAGTCGTCACTACACAGATTGTTTTGTTGCGGTTTGTAGAAAGTCAGTAAAATGAAAACCACTGATGATGCTTAAATAAGATCCAGTGATATTTCTTCTTCCATAGTCATTTCTGTTAGCACTTTCAGGGCAGTCTTTTGGTGTTGTGTTTGTTGTGGTTTGTCAGAGCTTTCTGCTTGCTGCTGTGATGCCTTGATTCTTCTTCATTGTGCTTATATTCTTCCAAAAAACAATCACTCACAGACGTGCCGTGGAGCTTTCTTTGGCCCTGGTGTCAGGCTCCAACATCCGTTCAATGATGAAGGAACTTCTCCACTTCCTCTCCACCTGCCCCCCTGAGCTCAGGGCTCAGACAGCCAGTGGCATTTTCAACGCTGCTGAAAGGTAAGCAATAAAGACGGAACACTCACTGTATATATGGCATACATATATGTATGTTTTAATTAAAAATAGTAAATGTGCATTTTCGTTATTGTAGCTGAATTAGAGCAGATTACATTAATGCTACTCTGTAAGAAGCTATACGTCTAATTCTGAGACTGTCTTCAATGAATGCTGTCCCTGTCTGGTACACACTGCACAATAAGAATGAATAGCCTTCTCTTGTCTATTTATTGTTTCAATAAATGCTCTTTATATGTGTGTGTAAGCTCTGAAGCGAAATGGGTGTATGGAATCCTTTTTAAAGAAATCTCAAACACTGTTGCTGTTGGTTTCTCTGTTTGCCAGATATGCACCTTCACAGCGGTGGCACATTGACACTATTCTGCATGTCCTCACCACGGTAAACCCACTGTGCTACTAATTATCCTATGTTTTGTAAACATTTTGTGTCAGTTAGCTTCACTTCTTATTTCTTTACAGTGGCAAATCTTTCATGGCATGTACTTACTTTATACACAGCATCTGTTGGCTCTATGCCAATCCAAATTTCCATCACCCGAACCTTATGATTTCTATAGAACTGTATAGAAATATCATTTGAAGAAACAACTTTGTTATGTTTTTTATGAATACAGCTTAATTTAAGTCATTGTAAAAGATGTAGGGCATCCTAGACAGTGGAGCCAGCTGCTTCGTGAGATATTAGTGTAATTGTGATTCCCTCTCTGCCAGGCAGGGGGCGATGTGAGAGATGAAACCGTGCCGAACCTAATCCAGCTCATCACCACAGCATCAGAACTGCACTGTTACACAGTCCACAAGCTTTACAGGGCTCTGGTTTGTGACATCTCACAGGTGTGTGTCTGGACTTTGGTTTTGGTAACAGAATTACTTTTTGTATCATATTTTGTATTTTGAGTCTGTCATACAAGAGTTATTTGTTTTGTGGTTTCTTATAGCAGCCCCTGGTCCAGGTGGCTTGCTGGTGTGTAGGGGAGTATGGGGACCTTCTGCTGAAAGGAGACTGCCCTGATATTGAGCCAATACAGGTACACACACCACCCAATCAATAAAATAAACAAGCACGTTGCTCCTTCTCAGAGATTCGACTGAACTATAAAAATATGCCTTATTTTATTTCTTTTATGATGGTTCTGTCAAGGTAACGGAAAATGATGTCCTAGACGCTTTGGAAACAGTTCTACAGTCCCATATGTCGTCCCCAGCAACAAGAGGTTTTGCTCTTACAGCCACAATGAAACTCAGCACACGCATCACGGAAAATGTCGAGTAAGAACAATTTCCATACAAATACAAGACCATACTTCACTAACTTTTATAATATTCAGGCTATAAAAATTTGCTATAAATTGTTAGCTCTCAAATACAGAGAAATATATGCTGTATGCGCTCTGTTCTCTCCAGTCGAATCAGAAGCATTGTCAGTATCTACGGCAGCTGCATAGATTTGGAGCTCCAGCAGAGGGCAGTTGAATACAATGCATTGTTCAAAAAATATGACCACATGAGGTACACTAAAACATAAAAAGTTAAGTTTTTATATATGTTATGATTACGTGAGTGCCAAACATATTTTCCTTGCACAACAGGGCAGCAGTGCTAGAGAGGATGCCAGTGATGGAGAAAAACTCCCCAGGTCATACCAACGGAGAGTCAACAGGGGAACCCGTCAAAGAGGTCCAGCCTATTAAAGTTAATCGGGAACAACCAATAACCCAACCACCTGCCAACCAGGTATGTAAATGAGAATGACAATTACACATTTTAAAATTTAAAATGCTACAAACGTAATCAATACAGACAAATTGCACTTATTTTTGTTGTTATAAGAATAGGTGATTTTTTTATATAAATATTTTATCTTTGCTTTATAATTTCCTCAGGTGTGTGACCTCTTGGATCTGTTGGGTGGCTCTGATAATGCGTTGAAGCCCAGCTCTGCACCTAGCCCATCCATCAACACAGCCAGCAGTCCTGGGGGAGACCTCCTGGATCTGTTGGGGGGCTTAGACCTTGTGCCGCTAACACCAGGTCAGTAATTCAAATACACACACATCTATCAAATCATGTAACCAATATGACATTGAGTGATATCTTTTGTTTGCTATAGCACCCACCTTGAAAGTGTATGAGAAGAATGGTGTGACACTGACACTAAGTTGTGAGAAACAGTCAGAAACAAGCCTCACCGCCACTTTTACAGCATCCAACTCCACTGACTCAGATATCAGCACTTTCACTCTACAAGCAGCAGTGCCCAAGGTTTGTATTACTTCTGCATATCTGTAGCTTGCCTGATTTGGTTACTCAGCTCCACTTATTTTCAATTGCAGTATGTGACTTCTGTTTTGGTACTTTTAACGTCTTCCAACTTTGATACTTCTTTAGAGTGTCCAGTTGCATATGAAGGCCCCCAGCGGAGACTCTCTTCTTGCACGTGGCACAGTAAAGGTCACCCAAATGGTGGTTCTCAACAACCCAAACAAAGTGAGTCAAATTTGTCTGTAAAAAATATTCAAAACATTCCTCATTTTGAATTTGAATTTCTTTTTTTTTTTTTAGGTCAACCTAAAGATGAGGATCCGAGTGTCATACACTAACCAAGGTGTTGCTATTCAGGATACAGTACAGATTGACTCCTTTCCTGAATGCAGGTAGTTAGTCTCATAAAGTGAATAGTGTGTGAACACATCAGCAGGTGTCATTGAGGTGAAATAAAACATTTTTTTATGAAATCCAGCCACTGATGTTTCAGTTGCCTGCTGTTTTAACACTAAAGAGCACTGTTCTTAAAACTTGACTTAAAAGTAATAATGTTACAAGTATTTTTCCAAGCAATGGAACAAGTAAACAATCAACCAAACAATTTTTAGAACAAAATATACATGTTATATTTAATTTCACACTCCATAAACATGTATTTATTACCAGTGTCAGTTTTTTCAATCACTGTTTATTACAATCCTTACCCACAACTGTTGTAATTGTTTTACTGAATAAGATTGATTTTGTTGCGAAATATTACTGATTTTGATCATTATATGGTAGATAACTGGGGGTTTACTTTTAATTTTTCTGTGCCTTGCACTTGTTGCTTGTTCTGTAGACCGGTAAATGTATTTCAGTAAACTGTTGTAACTATTCAACAAAGCTTTTCCTTATTAATACCTCCTGACTATAGTTTACAGATGACTTTTCAAAATTATTTAGTTTTTTTAAGGCTTTGTAAAGAGAGACTACTATATTGTGTAAAACATAAATATTTAAATTAACAAGCACAATTAAGGGTGAAGACTTGTTTACTGTTTAAATCTAGAAAATATGTGTGAGCAAAGAAATTCTCATCTTGTAATCATTCTCAGATCATATGCTGGTCAGCAACACTGAAACAATTTGAGTGCAATTGTCTTCTATAACTAACTTTGGAAGAAATACCAGGGATAATGTGTCAGTGCAGATTGCTTTAAAATAGTATATCTTGTGTCATTTTCTAATAAAACATGTTCCGACACCTCATCTGGGACTTGTATGTGTGAGTTAAATCTGTTGGTTTTAAATGTGTGTAAATTTGAGTAAAACACTTCAACTAGTCAGCTTCAGCATTTATTCACAAGCAAAGACCACAGTGTTCACAGACTGTCTTTTGTACTGTGTGGGTGCCTGCCTGCATGACCGGTTCAAACTCAGAATGCCAATGTAGGTTACAAAAAACATCTACAAAGAATTTGAACGTCCATTTTGTTGTGGTTGATTTTCAATAGCTTTGGGCCAGGAGTGCAGGATTTTCAGATCTCTGTGCTGTGACATGGTTAGACAGTGACAGACACCCAAAGCATTAGCACTCAGCTGGACCATGACAACAGTGACTCATGACATTAAAGTGAGGCATATGCAAGGCCTATGAAGGGTCACTCCTCCTCTCAACGCCAACACAAGATGGAGCACAGAGCCACCTTGAATCTTGTAGTCTGCGGCTGTCTTCTCATCATTCCTAAGAAGAAGCATATATTAGGATAGAAACTTGTTTCAAGAAGACCAAGTTAGAAAGTTAAATGCTTACATCTGTTTTCCACTGTATATGAGTCTTTGTTGCTGAGGGGGGATTCCTTCCTTCTCCTCCACCCTTTCCTTAATTCGTTCCACCTAAATTGAAGACAAATAATTTACTACGTTATATAATATTATCATTATATTTATATTAAATGACAATTTAATACATCATCACCTTATCTGTTGGCTCTATGTCGATCTCAATTTCTTTTCCGGTGAGAGTCTGAAACATTGTATAATTAATTCAAATTTCAAATATTTCATTCTGCAAAGTCATACCACCATACAAAAACTGTGACAAAAACAATGACTGTTCTGGGCAAAAAGAAAGTAATTATTAATTTACACAATCACCTTAAACTTCAAAAAACGAGCATTTGCTTTAAGTCACTCATTTTGGTGCATTACCCGCCAGAAGACTAGTGAACAGCTCTGCGTTGTTAGCATCACAGAATGAGAAAGCATGCTATCATAGAATTATAGGGATCCCAATAGATCAGGGCTAAAACAACACTCTGTCACTTTACATTCTCTTAACATAAGATTAACAGCTGAAATATCAAATGTTTAAATAGCTATAGAAAATTGCTAGCCAGCATTTGAGAACAATTATTCAACTCCACAAGCTGACGATAGTGTCGCCAGTCGGAGAAATGCAAAGGGATAAAAATTAAAAAAAAACTTACCTTGACTTTAATTAGCATGTTGAATACCGTATATACTTCTAAAAGCAAATATTATGAACTGTTTACTAGAAATGTTGCTTGTCCGGTTTTCTATGATGGTTAACTTCACTTCCTGTGTAACACAAACAACCTTCCGTGCGTCAAGACGTTAAAGTTCCGCTCTTCGCTACAGACTAATTTCTAGGAGTGAGTTTGATCCATTTGGGAACTGCCACTGGTGTAAAATTCGAAAGGATGTATGATTTGTCGCTTTAATTAGGTTGTAAGAATATACTATGTCATGAACCCATTTCACAAACATCAACTATATTAAAAATCAGAAGAATACACCTTCATGGTTTCCACTATGATTAACTGCTGATGCAGCTGATGCCATTTTAATTAGTTTCTCTTATCGCTTATCGCTTGACACGCTCTATATTTTACCCTTTTGGTCTTATTTGACCAGGTAAATTATTCCATCAGAAAATAGATTATAGCTTGCTTATAATTTAATGCTGTGTGCCTTGCAGTCACACAGATGTCGATCATTGGCCTAATGAGACAGGAAGTCTATTTCTATGTCATTTTCCAATCCCTGAATGTTTTAGTCATGGTGACTCACCTATATTTAAGTGTGATATGGGCTGTTTTTTCAACAGCATTTGCTCAAGAAGGTATTTCTTGCACATTAAAAACATTGAAATGATCAGCTTTATTTTTTAAAGCACAAACTAAGATTTTCTTTCAGATATCAAAGTAACCTGCTTAAAAGATTCAGTTAGCATCACATGGAGGATCAGAGTCGATCTGGTGCCTTATGCCGGACGCTTTTTTCTTGGAAACTGCGTGCCATCCCGTTTGGACGTTCTGGCCACTGGAGAAGCGGAAGTGCAATTTAACTACAGATTTGCGGAGTGCAGATTTAAAAAATGGGTAAATGAAATGGTGTAAAGTGAATTTTTATCTTGTAAGTAGTCCTTATGCCATCTATCTTCTCCAAGTTAAAAGGGAAGCACCTTATTTATGAAAATGAACTCACCTTCAGGCCACAGCCAAAGTCAAAGCCTGCAGCCTTTGTGTTTCCACTAAAATGTATAACTAAAAGGTAACATGTGCTGTCTCTAGATTTCTCTTATTCTCTGAAGCACTTACACACTGTTGAAATGTACTAAAAGCATGTCCATGTTGCAGACCTGACTCTTCGGTTCCCCAATTCCTAAACCCTGGATCGAGTGTATCTGAGGGTCGGGGAGGCCTGGTATTCCACATGGCCCTCCTTAATGGTAAGCTGATGCAGAAAATTAGACACAAGGATTTTTAAAAAGAACTTTTGAATGTTTATTATTTTGACAGCTGAACTAACGCATATTGCACAAAACAATATAATCCCCCTGGGCTCGTTCATGCCCATATGGGCAGCAGTAGACCAGAAATCCCATCAACCTTTACTGCTCCTAATGGAGGAGTGCATTGCAGCAACAACTCCTGAACTACACCCTGACAGCCAAGTGTACCCCATCATCACCAATAAAGGGTGGGACATATTGTCTGCCTTCTCCTGATACAATTTTAGGTCAATCTTAATCCTCTAACAATAGGACTTTGTTTTATTAGTTGTCTTGTGGAAAGCAAGAAGGGAAACTCTGTTTTCCTTCCTCGATATCACTCATCCTCATTAATCTTGTATCTGCAGTCGTTCAGATTTGGTCTTGGACAAGAGGTGAGGAGAAATAAATGGTAACTTTGTAAAGCAAATTATAACCTAACTAAAATTACTTTGTTTTTATGGTCCACAGGTGTACATACATTGTAAACTGGTTGCGTGGGACCCAGACAGTCTAGATAAGACAAATAAAGCCTGCCATTATGCAAAAGAGAGTGAGAGGTAAAAATCCACTGGATAACTGTTGCTGTCCATGCCATATAAAAGCAGACGTAACAATCCATGTCTCTGCTACGGCTAGTAGCTGTTGTAAACAATTTTTCAAATTGAAAGTTTAATGGCACTATACTTCTGACTATAGGCTATAAAAATATGTTAGCTGGAAGTATTTGTTAAGCATTCACTCCTTAACCATTTGCCACACCAACAATGGTACATTTAGACAAAAACAGGGTGGCTGTGATTTGTGTGCATTAATATTCAAGAGTAAACCGCTTGTTTTGGGGAGCTTCCATATGACTTTTACATGGTCTAAAATTATATTTCTCTTTTTAGTTGGGAACTATTAGACAGTCTGCAACAAAGTGCACTCTGTAGCTGCTGTGCTTCAACCTGCAAGACGAGACCCAGGAGACAAGTTGGCATTGGTATCTTTGAGCCAAGCTTACACACTTACACATTCAAGACTGAACATTTCTTTGCATATTGTAATGTTTATCTTGTTTCAGAATCTCACGGCCTCAGCCACAGCTCTGTCGTTGGACCACTAATTATAGTTGATCAGTCTGACCCAAGAGCAAAAAATGTTGGATCCAACTCTACAGTTGTATAAACGTTTATTAAAGAACTTTGCAAAATGCTGGATTTGATATGTAGCAGGAAGCCAATCATCACACAAGGCATCAGAACTCAAATTACCAAAATATTATTCAGGCCTTGGATTACGAGCTGTAAACGGCACCAGTAAATACTAAATGTTATATAAACCATGGTTAGATACCTTGAGCTAAAATAAAAGTCACACTGCTTAACCTTTGCAGCATGAAGCAGACTTGCATTGAGAATATATCAGGAGTTCTTCAAATACATTTATACTATATTTACTAAAATACTTCTTTTTGCATTGTATATATCTTGTTTTCAAGTTTTTAACTTATTGTCTTTGTACGGTGTCCTTGAGTGTTAAGAAAGGCGCCTTGAAATAAAACTTATTACTTCTTAAATTATATTACAATTCAACACACTTCTTAACTTCACATCTTTGAGCTGTGTTCTTTCTTAGGATACACATAATAGCCACTAATAATTTCCTGGTTAAAATTATCACACAATGGCACTGGTTGAGTAAGCATTAACAATTGAATGCTTTTTACATAGTTTTTAACGACAGTCAAAGAATAATATAAGGTGAAGCCAATGTGACTGCATCTGAATTTCGAAAGGAGAAAAATGCCATATGTTTGAATTAACAATACATCAAATATTGCACAATAATACATGAGTAGATGAATGGGATGTGAATTTCCAAGGTTGCTGTAATCAGATGAGCTGTCCTGCACCTGAGTTTGTTGACATGTACCAGGTGAAACCACTCTCCTTAATGGGTTTCTCTTCAACACAAAAAGCAGCCCTATGACGAATGTGTCCAATCAGGATGGCTACTTTTTGGCATTTTTTTCTTTTTCTGAGCCTGGGTGCTGTTGTTACAGTATTTGCAGGTAACATTAAGTCGGCAAGAAAATATATAGCCCTTTGACCAGCAGAATTAATCAAAACAATTACTGTCTATCTGTCTGCTATTTCTTTTAAAGACATGAGACTGGATTGCCAACCTGATTTTGTTTCGCTGGTATGGACAGAGACCAGACCTCTGGTTGATACCTCACTCTTTCGCCTGGGGAACTGTTTTCCCACCAGTTTAACTCCCACACAGGCTGTTTTTACAGTGGAGCTCGATGACTGTAAATTTAGGCGATTGGTGAGCGGTGTATTGGAAAATTGTTATATTTTTATATTGTGTGAGCTCTAAAAAATTTTTTTACCTGATAGGTGACTGGAGATCAAATGGTGTACAGCAATAATCTCACCTTTATTTCATCTCCTGAGTCCCTCTTGCTTCCCTTCAGTCATTCAGTTATCTGTATTTATCAGAGGTATGTGCTGGTCTGCTGAAAATTAACAGATGTAAGACTTAACCAGTTTACATGCATTTGATCTGTAGGCCAAAAGACTGGCACCCTATGATTTATAATCCAGTTTTTGATACATACAATCAAGGAGAACTGGTTTTTCACATTGGTCTCATGAATGGTGGGTGTCTTCAGATAAAACTGTGTCCTTTGTATTGATGTCTTCAACAATGTTGTATCTGTTCCTCCAGGTGATTTCTCAGGACCAGCTAAATCATCCAGTTTCCCTCTGGGCTCCCTTATCCCAATCATGGCAAGTGTACAGCAGGCATCCCATCAGCCATTGCAGCTGTTCATAGAGGAATGTGTCGCTGTCAACACACAACAGCTTCTATCAAAGAGCAGTACATACACAGTAATCAACAATAAGGGGTAATAACATCCTTCATTATGAACCATGCTTTATCCAAACACCAACTGTCAAATTACACCTTGATTAAACCTACAGATGTCTCATGGAAAGTAAAGTTTCACACTCACGGTTTGAACCACGCCAGAAACCATCAGAAATCCATTTATTACTTCAAGCCTTCAGGTTTTCCAGTGAAGATCAGGTTCATTAAAATCAAATCTTGCTCATATAACTATTGCAACTCCTGCGTTTTTGTGTGTGATTAATTTGTTCCTCTAAACAGGTATTTCTACACTGCACACTTGTGGCTTGGGATCCTGTTGCGCTTGATGAGACAAAAAAGGCCTGCAACTATATCCAGGGGCATGGGTAACTACTTGAAACTACTTGATTTTTGAGATTTAGTAATTAGATCTACTCTAGTCATGTTCAATACATAAAGTATAGATTTAAAAGCAGTGACTTTATCTTAATGTAAATCTTAATCTTTGGATTTTAGCTGGGAACTGCTGGACAACCCCTCCTATAGCAATCTCTGTGACTGCTGTGAATCAAGTTGTACGACAAGAAGAAGCAAGACAAGAAGCGCTACGTTAGGTATATAGAACATGCAGATCACTTTTCTCACTTTTTATACTGAAGTTCTTATATTTTACAGGTCATCCTAAAATGGTACATGATGCTGTGCTTGGACCCCTCACCATTACTGGCACAGCATCCTGAAACAGCTTCATAGTAAAGTACATGATCTAATAATAATGTTCAATTATGTTTTCAATGTCTAACCATTTTTGTGTTCTTTCCCTCAGAGGTGGTTAATCTTCTGAACTGGCTGCTGCACTTGGAGCTGTTTTTATGTTGGGATTAAAAAGCTTCTAAAAGCTTGCAATTTACTTACATTAAAGAATGTCTTGTGGCCATTAAAGAGGAATTTTCCTGAACAAAGATGTAGTTATTGAACAAGTGTCTTTTAATCATGTCCCCAAAAAATAGGAATACTGTATAATTTCACTGGTTGTACCATATGGGTCAAAATACCCAAAAGAAATATTTAGATATTAGAGTTTATTGAAAAGGTCTGCAATTGTGAAGTTAATTTTCTATGCTCTTAAACGTTTTTTTTTTTTTAAAGCGCAGGGCACACAGAAAGAGGCGGGGCTTTAGTCTTCTCCGCCAATCACGTACCAGACACTTTTAGCGCACACAAAATAGTGCTAAAGAATATAAAATTATCAAAACAAATTGTTTTTTCGAAGGTACGGCAGGTAATGTAACATATTGCCACACATTTCAAATTATGTGGTAACGTACACACTATAATATGTATATCTCAATTCTGTCCTGACGTGGACTGGTTTATTTTTTTTTGGTATTATTTTAGCTAGCTGCTAGCGAACACCTGCGGCTGACTTTGGAACGGATTATTTGGAGTAGGCTACTTAAAAAATAACTTCACTAATTATAATTTATCAAAACCAAAAGGTTAACTGCAACAAGGTCTGCAAAATATTTGTGAATCTTATGTAGGTAAACAAAATGGACTGGTTTCACTGCAATCAATGTTTTACAAGAACAGCTTCAAAGTTTGCTGTGTCCAGCTGTGGCCATATCTGCTGTGAAAAATGCATTACATCTAGTAAGGCGATCATGTGAGACATTCCCTTAGCTCTGCTTTCAAACTACAAAACCGGATAATGTTTGTTTTCTCACACAGAGCAGTGCAGTGTATGCAGGTCCACCTGCAGTTTTCTACCTATCACAGATGAGGTGAAACTACATTTTCTCACACTTAGTGATTAGAAAAAACTAACTACATTACCTGCCTTTTTTTTTTTTTTTTAATCAAAATCTTTTTAGATGAAGCCACAGGAAAAGGTGTTTTTCAAGGACCCTGTGAAGCTCATCCAATCCCGGCAAGAGCATATATCACAGGTTGGTCTCTGTGCCCCCAGAGGTGATGTGGTTTGTCCTAAAACAAAACAAAAAAAATTTAAGTAAGGTATTTTTTATTCTTTAGATTGCACATTTTCAGCAGAAACAGATGGAGAGAGTCATTGCACACTTCAAACACAAGGCTGCTGAACTAGAAATACGTCAGAAGGAAGTCACTGAGCATTGCTACAGGTGGTTTCTATTTTGGTTATTGCACGGCTACGTTATTTTAACACTTTATATATAGATTAATTGAACACTGTCATTTGTTTAAAAAGACAACTAACTGACCTGAAAAGAGAAAATGCCATCTTGAAAAAGAAACTTTCAGAACTGCAAAGAGAGACAGCAGAATTAAAAAAGCCACTTTCTCAAAGAAGGGTAAGAGTTTAAAGCTAGAAAGAAAACACATCGACCAAATTTAAGTATATTGTGTATATTGTGTTCTTGCCTCAGGTTTCTCCAGGACAGTTTCAAACAGATGGGTAAGGGAATTTTACAACATACTCATTTTAAAACATAACCTTTTTGAAACATATCTGACTGCATTGTTGGTCTTGTTTATAGTAATCAAAGGATGTCACTCCCTGTGGCCATTACATCCCCAGGTAAACTTAAGCAGTCTGGGTCATTGATAGTAGTTTTTACTTTTTATTTAGTATTCATGTTTTTTCCTTTTTGATAGTGACCCCTCGATTAAGAACTATGAGGTAATGATTACACTTTTCATTGTATTTCTCTGTTATATTCTTTGCAAAAGCTATGTTATATATTGTTTGAATGATTTCTGTCTCAGTCAAATAAGCTCAGAATCCCAGGGCTGGGCCAGAGAGAGAGGTGCAGGTATCACGGTAAGCTCATTAAAAACATAGGGCATTTTAACATCTTTTTTTAATCAAATGCAAGTTTCAAATTCTGGGACATCTAAAGAGAGCGAAAGATAGATGGCAACTAATACAATTATTTTATATAAGTTAAATGAAATTTTCAACAGTTCACAATGTCACCTCAACAGAAAATCTGGCCACAGTATCCTGTTTTTTTGCAGCATGTTTCTTTTGGACTAAAGCTGTGAATCCAAGAAGTTACTTATCTATATCTGAGACCTGTTTTAATAGTTTAAAACTTACTTTTTCTTTAACTTCTGAAACACATGCTTTTATGTTATTTTATGTCAAGTGTGCTTACCTCTGTGATGTTGTATCACTTTTTTTGCTAGACTCCTGGGTCAGGAACCTCTATTTCTAGCCACAGTTCTCTACAAGGACATGGACACAGTAAGTGATCTTAAACATTTGCCTTTTTTTTTAAGTTTTTCTTTTTAGTTATTTAAATTTGTCTATTTTTAAAAGGAACTCCCACCTCCTTCAGTACCCCTTTAAGGTAACAAATTTTGCCATTCCACACCTGCCTTGATACACTGCATCATATATTATTTCACACTGATATGCTAAGTACAAGTCAAGTCAAATGAGTTTCTTTCATCTTCAGAGCTCACAGTCAGATGCCTCAGGATTTCCAGTTCCAGTTTATGAGAGGATTATCAATACAGTCACCTAGGCAATGATGATAATAGAGTTACTGATAGTTATTCTGACATGTTGTATGTCATCAGTAGTATACTCGTTCATTTGTAGTGTTTTATTTTACATTTTTTTGTAATGTTAACATGTTGACTACAATTGAAGATTTGTTGAAGCATGAAAGTGTTTTTTTTCTACATCTTTGCTTCATTGTTAATTAAATGTAATACCAAGACAGAAAGTAGCTTCATGATTTAAATTTAAAAAGCAAACACACCTGTGCAAATAAGAATTTGTAAAACAAAAAAAACCCACAAAAACAGAAGGCAACAAACTACATCAAAATACTATATTTTTTATAATTATATTTATACTATATTTTATAGTCTTGACATAATGGCTGAAAAAAGTCAACACTTTAAACATCCAAGTTTTGTCCAGATTTTTATTATCTTGAACTCTTATACTTCACCTCTTCTATAAGTCAACGAGAAGGGATACTTTGGAGTGTATAGCTAAACCTGAATGGTGAAGTATTCCTAAATGTAACTGACCTCTGTGTCAAAAGTCTGATTAAAATTTTAAAAATGTTAACAAACAGTTGCAAGTATACGTATTTGCTTGAATATTTAATCTAAAAGTGTCTCAGAAAATACAAAGAGGAGGAAGACAAGGCTCTGTCACTGGAAAGGTTTCTCTGACACTCAAAACTAATTCAAGTCTAAGAATGATAATTACAACAGCACAGTTAACAAAGATGACATTTAAAGGCAACTCATTTCAGTGTGTTTAAAAAATATAGGAATGTGAAAGTTGCCTAGAAACTAAATTTATGTTTGGATGATAAAGGAACAAAAGACTTTTCACAATAGGAATTTAGCAGCAGGCTCTCAAATCAAAGTGCAAGATGTCAATTTAAAGTGTACATGTCCAGTGTGCTTTCATCAAAAAGAATTATTGAATTTTATAGAAATGAATACACACAGGCAGCTATTAGTAATTGAAATGCTAAACATATTGACAGAGCTCTTAATCTGCTACAGCCATGTACCAAGGTACAACAGTTTATATTATTCTGCTACGATATCATACTAAAGATTTCTGCAGTACTGACACTAAACAAAAACATCCTTAGAAGAATAGTAAACCAGTGTAAAAAATTATTGTCTTATTTACATAAACAGAGGAAGCACAATTTCAATACCAAATATATTAGAATAGTCAAGAAAAGCAGTATCTCGAATAAAAACAAACCTCACACTGGGCTTGTACTGGGAAGACTGTGTTTTGGAAACCTGCCTTCATTGAAGCAATTCAAACACAAGGTAAGACTATACATAACAATTACTGTGTAGAGCATTGTGGCAATTGTTCATAAGGATGTTCAGTGTCTAATCCTTAACAATAGCCTTTTGGTCAGGTTCTGCTGGATCCTGAGCTGCAAACCAATCCCGCACTTGTTGGTAGCTCATTCTCGACTTCTTGCAAAGAGAGTCTAGGTCTTTTTCTTGTAGTGAGCCTGTTGAATGATAATAGGTTATCAAAGGCTGGATATCAGGAGAATCTGATTTTCGTTTGCGGCTACCCCCAATCCGAGGAGCTGTACCATTACTTAAACCATTGCTCTGCTGGGAACTTAGTTCAGCCAAGAACTGGTCTCGAACCCCCTTTACCCAGCGTAGCTGACCATTTTTAACTGCATACCGAGTATCCCCAAACCACTGAATTACATCAGCACGGGGTAAACCTGTAAGTTTGACAAGTTCGGTGTAATCTTCACTTTTGGGCCACTGACAGCGCAAGAAGTATTGCTTTAACACGTCCAACTGCTCCTTGGTCTTTCGTGGTCGCCCAGCAGGAGTGAGGACGGGGGACGTTGTAGCCATTGAGGCATTCAAATGTGTTTGTGAGGGGCCGGCTTTGGCTGAGTGAATTGACTTCTTTGATGTGGTGGAGCTGTTTGAAAGTCGTTTAACAGGCGAGACTGACGGAGGTGGGCTACCAGAGGGGGGAGATTTGGGAGAGGATTTTAAAGCACTTGATGGTTCCTGTAAAACATCTGTCTCAGTCTTGCATGACTTGGTGAGCTGCAACGGCTGCTCTTCTTGTTCATCTTCTTTGATACTATCTCCACTGTCTCCCGAAAGCTCTTCTGTGTCGTCATACCCTTCTGCTTCAAGAACCTTGTCCCCAAATGTTTCCATGTTATCTGACAAAAATGTCTGAAAGAATTCAGAATTTCCTGCACCATTGCTACGGGTTGCCTCATTGACCTTGGTAGTATTTTGCCCGCGAGTCTTTTGAGTAACAAGTGGAAGAGGTTGATTTAGTTGATCCGGTTTAACTCCAGTAGTGGTGTGGTGAGAATAACTTTGGGCAGCTGCCAGGCTTCCTCGGCCAACCCTAAGCTGGTAGCGGCTGTCGCTGAACCATTTGCGTATATCGTTACGACTCAACCCAGTTTCTTCCTGCAAACGTCTTAATTCAGCCTCTGCAGGCCAATTCTCTCTGAGAAAGCTTTTGCGAAGAACTGCAAGCTGAGCTTTGGATTTTTTGTAACGGCTGTGACGGTTTTGTTGGGAATTTGTCTCTGAAAGTTCGAGGGAGGTGTCAGCTGCTGGTTCTTGCTTATCAACTGGTGAGCGATAATAGTATGAATCTTGAGGGGGTGGGAGACTGGAACGGAAACATGGAGCTGTGTGTTTGGCTGGTTTATAGGAATCTGGTGAGTCACATCTTGGTTTCTTTTTTGGAGTGCTAAATAATGAATACTCCTCCACTCCTTCCTCAACCTCAGTTATAACGTCATCGCATTTCTTCCCTTTGCTCCTTATCTCCGGTCCTTCCTCATATGCTTCGGGGGAATCATAAAGGTCGGGAACTGACAGCTTTCTTCGTGTCTCCTCAATTTCCTCAGAAGACCAACTGATGCCATATTTAATTCTCTGTACCATGAACCACACCTTTACTTTGTCTAATGGCAAGGCACACACCCTGGCCAAAAGATTAACCTCACGAGACGATGGATATGGAAATAAATTAAAGGCCTGAACCAGTTCTGGGATAGAATCCAGTTCACGTGTCTGGTCAGACTGTGTCCATACCAACTTTAGTCCTTCTGAAACCAGAGGCAGACACACAACAGAATTATGGTTAGTAGTGAAACTAGCCGCACCACTTCTGTTGCTGTCAGCTGTGTTGTGAGATTCACATTTCGCTTCATCATTTCCTGCAAAGTCAGGCTTTGTCCCTTTGCCTTTTAAAGGGGTTTTCAGATCCACCGGTTGTTCCCCTTTCCCGTTTAGTTCACCGTAGGTTTCCATCTGGATTTCCAAAGGCTGTACTTTCACCTAGAAGAAATAAAATGGTTTTGTTTATCTCATCTCTTCATTTAGTTTCATTGATAACTGTTGTGACAGAAAAAAAGTTCTGTTGTTTTATCTTGTACATTGTATTAAGTAATCAGTACTTTATGTTCTTGTCCATTAGAAAAAAAAATTAATATCTGGCTGCTGCTTTCCCACCCCACTACCCCTTACTTCGACTCCTGAATCTGAACTCCCAACAAAACTAGTCGTATACCCTCTGTCCAGACTGAGTTCCCCTCCCCCAGAGTGTGGTGACTGACTTTTGTTTTGTGTGAGTGGGGGGATTGGTGGCAAAAGGGTGGGGGCAAGGGGACGAGAGACCCAAAAGAAACCCATCGCAATCAAGTTTCTCACCCTTTCCCAGCCTGGCTTTGTTGGACTTCCAAGCCCTCACTCCTGAGGAGATAAGTGCAGCCAGATACCGCAATAGAAACCTATGGAAAGAGAATTGACTTGTGTTAGTCACTATCTTATGATACATATTTATGGTAAAATGAAAACATTCTTCAACAGGTGTTACTTGAAAAGTATAATATACCAGTAAAAAGACTGCCCCATTTGGGGGCAGTATTACCTTGTTCCCTATCATTAAGTATAAGCCAACATTTGATTAGGCAATAGTAGGCCTGTTTTATTACTGAGATTGATACCCTAAAAGTTGGGTCAATCATCTCTTATTTGGGACAGCAGAGGCAATGTTGAGCATTACATATTACGCCACAGCCCATGATTCAGGACTCCTGAGTCACGCAAAGAGTTGGAAAAACATTAAACAATTATAAGCTTACATGACAGGATGTGATACTCATCTTTGTCAAAGTGAAAAAAACTGTTTCTGTTATTGTTTATAGGGCTATTTTCTTTCTTTCTTTAACATATTGCATCTGATTATAATATAAAATATATATTGGTGGGCAAAACAAATGTCTAAAACGTTATGTGTGTGCCCAGTGACAAAAGCAGATAAACGTCTCTATGGCGTACTAACTAAAACGCTTCAGTCTGCACAGGCGCACTTCATCGTTAGACACGCTTCACTGAAATGTAAAAATAAACTTACCCAGACAGCTCTTTATCCCGAATAGAAGCCAGAATGAAACAAAAGTAATCCGATATTTGCCTATTGTCTGTCTGCTTTCAAAGGCGAAGTTTTGGGGAAGACTACGGAAACAATACCGTCTGGCCGTCTGTTTGACCCTTGTCTGTATCAAGTACCTCGACGGATTACGGTTGAGATACAAAGATGCAAGTTTGTCGCCTTTGAGAAGAGTTGAGTAATAAGCTAAATCTGGCCACAAAAGGCACAAATATCCACTCTGTCGGGCCCCCGTCTAAATATGACTGCCAGTACTTCGTCCCCCTCGGCCAGTCGAGGTTGCTTTTGTTCTTTAACTGAGAAGTGTTTCCCCTGTCCGGCCAGATCGTGGCGAGGCGGGGCGGAAAACCAGGAAGCCCAGAAGGCCCAAATGACTCTCCACAGTGACGGCTCTGTGGGTGTGCCAGTCACAGCGAGCAGGCCATGGATTGGACGACGGAGACGCCTGTATAATCAATCTGTGCCAGTAGGAGTTTATACTCGGAACCCGCCTCTTCAAGTATCTGGACTAAATCGAAACTGTCAAATGAGATTTTATATTCAACTTAATCTTAACTTACATGTTGAACCTAGACAGATTATTGTCCAGATGAAACATTTTACGTTTTTCCAGTTGCTTCTCAGAATTATTTAAACCTGCCATCACAAAATATCAACACATTACATAATGACAGGACAAATCCAAATAAGATTTGACACAAACATGTCTTGTCACAAGTTGTACATTTGTATAGTCCGCTATGCTTTCTGCTGGACACTGTTTATTATAACCTTCTCACACATTCTTCAATGGGTCTGGCTGGACGCTACAATATTTAGATGTTTCTATTTGTTTCGTGTGAACAGGTGATGTGTGTTCTTAGTACAGCGCGCTCATCTGGACTGTATCTGTTTACCTAACTTTGAATAAGTCACCTTGTATTTGGAAAATAAGACTAGTTTATGCCATAGTACCACCTGATATGACAATATGATTATTTTTATTTACGCAGGAAGTTTGACAAATGCATAAACATGCACAATGTTGTTATTGACAAGTATATAAAATATTGTTACAAGTGACAATGTTTTTATCCAATATAAAGGCAGTAAATGCTACAAAAATATTCTAATTTTTACAGTATGTGACTGGTAAGAGTTATGCATGTGTAGTGTAGTATAGTATAGTATAGTGTTCTGTCATTCTGAATCCTTCATTATTAACATGTAAAACATCATTAAACATTCAATATGTGCTAAAGTAGAATAAGATAAAGTAATTAGAATATAAGCAAGTATAAACAAAACCTTCATTTGTTTTTGGGTTATATGGGTGACTTGGGATGGAGTTTTGTTCAGAAGCGACTGCTTGCAAGAGCAAGCACAAAGCGTGGCAGCCGTATGAATGATGGGACCACAGGTGAGAGCCATGATAGGTAAGGAACCTGCGTTAGGAGGAATTTTAGTGAAGTGTAATCAGCCACACTGCGCCCTAAAAGAAAATGTGATCAAACATTAAAATTAAGAGGGAAAATAATGGCCATTTGTAATTATATGTTGAATGGAATATGATTTATTACCATCAATATCTCGGATCCCATATCGCCTTGACAGGTCACATGTCATGAGAACTTTGCCAGTCAGTGACATAAGATTTTTATCTTAAATTAAAAAAAAATACCTGATTTAATGTCTGCAGACATATTAAGTGATTTATTTTTAAAGATCCACAGTACCTTTTGCTAAGTTGACAATACACTTCCCACTGAGTTCAGTGGTTTCTCCGTTGACAAACACGTCTTTAACCTAAGAGACAAAAAAGCTTTAACAAAACACACTTTCTGTGCAGTAATGAAACCGAAAGCGTGAGTGGTTCACCTTTGGATTTACATCCTGTGGAACATCTTTCTCCAGTATTAACTGTGACACCAACTCTGTTTGTACCGCTCCAGGCCAGATGCTAACAGAAGCCACTCCTCTGTTTTTTAGTTCAAAAGCCATGTCTGCCGCCAACCTGTCACACTTGAAAGAAATCACAAAAGTCACAAACACATAAAATAAGACTATTATACTTACAAGTTTTAATTAAAATTTCCGGCTTCATTAAAACATGTTGCAAAACATAACTTACTGCTGCTTTACCAACACCATATGCCACGTTAAACAGATACCGCAGCCCACCCATTGATGAAATGGTGACTATCAAGCCATGCCCTTGAGTCACCATTAAACGAGAGGCATAAACTGAGAAGATATAGTGGCCCCTATAAAAAGAACATAGTCAAAACTTAATTAACAATGAACTTTCTTCTAAATTTTCATTTGTTTGTGTTATTTATAACACCATACAATCTTTCTGTACCATTGTGATAAAACAATTAATCAAAATGTCGGTGCAATTTTTGAGAAATTAAGATATTTTTTGACCCAAGGTAGAAAGCAGCTTACATCGAAACATAACCATAAATTACCTTAACTTTTTTGTCAGCATGAGCTGTCACCTATAAATGACTCAGTTTACATTCTAGACATGACTTGGCAGAGAAGATGACTAATCACAAATGCCTACCTGAGACCTGTGTTGTTGATAGCATCCCACATACTCGGATCAGTTTCCCAAAACTTCTTTCCCATATTTTCAAAGATATTCTTTAAAAATATTTAATGGAAAGTGATCAGGTTTGTTAAGCTTAGTAAATTTTCACTGGTTTTAGGGAATAGAAAGGTTGTGCTAAAGTTGATACCTGTACACCAGAATAGGCGTTATTAACCAGGATATCCAGCCTGCCATTTTGTTCGTGATTGATCCGTTTGAAGAGTTCCTCGATGTCTTCATTTTTTGTAGAGTCACAGATAACTGGCACACAGTTGCCACCTCTCTCTTTAACCTGTAAAATTTAGAAACAGTTGCAGATGTAGCTGTAGGATTACCAACAATTCACATCTATATTTAACTAAAGTTTTACTTCACTACATTTTGAAGCAAATTTCTGTACTTTCAATTCCAGAGTGT
This sequence comes from Rhyacichthys aspro, assembly GCA_036850595.1. Taxonomy (NCBI): domain Eukaryota; kingdom Metazoa; phylum Chordata; class Actinopteri; order Gobiiformes; family Rhyacichthyidae; genus Rhyacichthys; species Rhyacichthys aspro. The sequence continues at coordinate 9,547,879 of CM072164.1, forward strand.
CTCTAGATAGATAGTGATAGATAGTAAATACAAATGTTTACTCTTTAAATTTTGAAGCAAATAGGCCACCTTAATAAAAAATTGAATGTATAATCTACGTAATACATTTTACCTTTGTTTACAGGCTACTGCTACTTAAATAACAAGTGTCCTACTTTCTCCGAGGCTGAACAGACTGGCTCTGGCATTCCCGTTGCCCTTTTACCCATCTGATATCATTATTGTGTAAGCAGAGGCGCAGACTTTTACCTCGGCAGCGCTTTGTTTTAGGGTCTTCTCGGAGCGCCCTGTGATGTACACAGTGGCCCCGGCCTCAGAGAGCTGCAGAGCGATTCCTTTGCCAATACCTCTGGAGGCTCCTGTCACCACACACACCCAACCAGACAGGGACATTTTGAAGCCTGATGTCCTACTAATAAAAGAGCAGCCGTTATCAAAACAACTATAAACTATGATGGCAATGTGGGACCACAGTCTAATTAACTACAATAGTATAGTAGACTAATCGTTAAGCCAACATAATACCCCAAAATGTTTTGATTTCATAATTAATCAACATGTAGGCTAACAAAAATAAAATAACGCTCTAAATTAAATACAAGCAAGTTTGACGATGTCGTTGTTTCGTAGAGGCATTTCAAGTTATTTTTCGTAATAAAAGCAACAAGGAAATGCAGCCTACCTGTGCCAGTTTCAGTGATCTGGCGACGTTGTTGTTACTAAGCCTCGGGCTACAAAAGTCATGAGAAATGAGACAGTTACGTCTTTATGGTTATGGTTAAGCGTCTCATTACGAAACGTAATATCGCGAGAGGACACAGTTCTCACTCCTCCCTACCGCTCACCTCCTCCTCTTTAGGCTTGCTCATAATACAACCATGGGCTCGCCTTACACCTGGGTGATATGAACTATTGTATATACCTATATCATTGGTTATATTTTCTTTAGAATAATTAAACGACACATTACAGTTTTTAATGACCCGCCACGCCATTCCCTGCTTTGTGCGCGAGCTTGCTTTTGGCATATTGTGGACATGACCTACCGGCGTTAAAATAAGGAACAGAGTCGAGACAATCAAGTGATTAATCAAGTGAACTCATTGTCTTTGTCATCATTAGGCCATGTTGGGCAAAATACCCAAGCCCATCTCTTGATGTCATGTACTTACATCCCACACTGGGCATATCTTGCCTGAGTACTATTCTGAAGGAGTGTTATACACATTATTACTAACTGAGAGAAGCTTTATGGAAATGCTTATGTTAGGCCTAATAGTTTTTTAACATTATTTTAGGACATCGTATGTGTGTTTCTGTTTTTTTCAGAAATGGAAAATTGGCTAGTTTTTCAAGTTTTTAGGAAGTATACAGCTTGTAACACTGTGAATGCAGAAACAAACATATGGTGCTCTGGCTTCATAAATTCATATTTTAATAAAAACTAACAAACAGATGAACCAATGAACTAATAACAGAAATAAAGCCTCATAATTTTACTATAGTGAAATTGTAAACAACAAATGTAGTTGTAAAGGCTTGGCCACAACAATGAATTCTCCATTATGAACTCAGGGGCACTTTGCCCATGTGAAGTTTAAGTGAGAGAGGGTAAACATAAAGAAAAACAATAACATATCACCTAATTATCCAATAGAGGACAACGGGGGTTTACTGTGAAACAAGGTGAAATGATTCAGGCTTTATTTACACAAGCCACAGTAAGTTGTCTGTCTACATGCTGAAATTGTATAATAAGTGAGACATGTATCTGATGTATACATTTATAATATTTAAATTAATGATTAAACTAACTTTAGCTAGAGCACTATGTTCTGGATTTAGGCACAACAAACCCTGCTAACCAAAAAATAATTCTTGCATGATATACCTGGTTGGTTGGTTTTACATCAAATCAACAATATTTCATCTTTGGATGGGCAGTTGACTTCAGTCTTTTCCTGCAGTTCCTGCAACACACCTGTAAAAATGTGCTACAAAAACTGGGTCTTTTTCTTCAAGAATGTGTAGAAAATGATTCCTCTCCTCTTCTCCCCAAGACTCAAACCACTGGGTCCAAAGGCGCAGCTGGCATTCAAAGATGTTTGGTAGTTTGTCCTTCACCTTTCAGTGTCAACACAGTTTTGTTAGAATATTATCTAAAAAAAACAATAGTAGCAAATTGTTAATGCCAATAAGAAAACAGTCTACCTGAAGAGTACTGAGTGAGTCCAACAGAGTGCACACCTTCCCGGGCACAGCCTTCCCCAAAAGGTCCTGCATGAAACGCTCCCTTTGCGTGGTATTCCAGCCCTGAAACCAGCTCAGTACGCACCGCTGCTCCTGGAGGGTCACGTAAGAGATGGGCTCTGGCTCTGTAGTTTGGGCTACATTGGCTGAACTGCAGGACAAGTTCTCCAGACTGGGAGGTCCAGCAACTGTCCGGGGAGCCGAGAGAAAGTCTTCGGGGCTGGGAGTGGCGCAACCGGGCCATTCCTGTGCTGCCACGGGCATTGGTCCCTCTGTTAATCCTCTGAGCCTGTTGTAGGCAGCGCTAAACCGTCCTGGACAGTCAGAAGACTCCTGTTTCTCGTTTGAGCCTTGAATAACACTACTGAACCACGACATCTTTGAGAAGATGTCTTTGCACCTTACCTGTGCTACGTTAACATGAAGATTTGCAAACTGATTCTTCAGTGATTCTATGCTGACTGTGCCTCCAAAACACAACTTAGTCAATTTTCAGAAAAAGCAGTTTTTCAAAAACAAGATTCCTCTAAGCTGCAGCTGTTTTGTTGCTTTCTAAACAAACCATCTTCTGTAGGCGTTGTCGCCACCTACTGGACTGGAGTTCGGAAGCGATCAGGCCTATAATAAAAGACCGTTTGAATCAGTCGTCACTTTTTTGTAGTTTTTTTTATTCTTCACACTGCCTCATACCGGAGGGACGGTGTAACTAATTCTAAGCTTTTGAAATTTCGTTGAGGAAATTGCATGGCCCCCAAATTATAAAAGATAATGAGAATAACCACGTGTTGTAAACAATTCACCCAGCTCGTATTCCACTGTTGTAAATTACAATACTGTAGTGGAATAATGTAAATTAATTGTGAAATATGAGGTTTTGTACACAGAAAATCAAACTGCAACAAATATCTAATCCATAGACGGTAAAAAAAAAAAAAAAAAAAGCATAAATATCTGAACAACCCATCAACCAAACTCATCACACATCTTAAAAAGATTTACAGCAATTCCATGTCTTTCCAGAAAAGTTATGTAGTGTTGCTTTAATTTGTCATGTTTAAAGGGAAATCAACAATACAGAAATCAGTGGCATTTATTTTCCAGAAAAGAAATAAAATGTCCTAGTATATCATTTAATTTTCCAATTCCAATAAATTTTCTTTGTATAGAACAGTACAAAAGCATATTTAATTAAATTAATAAATAAAAAGAGTATGACAATGGTACATTCAAAATGCATAATAAAACAAGGTGTACTACTGTCTTCATAATCCACAAGATTAAAAATAAGAAACAGAGAATAAAGAAACAGACTGCTAAAATCTAATCCAAAAGAGGTGGATTGTGCAAATTCTTTATCTGAAAATTTGGAAATGAAGAGGTTGTAGGATATATTTTAGATTTTCCAGTGTAGCTCTCTAATGTTATAGTTACAACAGTATTTGAAGGGAATAACCCATGTTATACTGCAGTTTTTATCAAAGAATGCTCGGGTTTGCTAAGGAAGTCATCGTGAACGTAGTATGACGTCACGCGCGAGGAGGCGTTGCTCGTCTTTGGCTGAACCGAGAGACGAAAGGAAAATGGCGGATCTCGAAGACGTAACCCTGGACGGGAGACCGCTCCAATCCCTTCGAGTCGCAGATTTAAAAGCTGCCCTTGAAGAGAGGGGACTTTCAAAAAGTGGACAGAAAAATGCTCTTATCAAAAGACTCAAGGGGGTGAGTTTGTCGCTACATATACAGCTACAGTTGGTGCGAGCAAGGGCTAACGCTCAGACGGGCTGATGCTTTTCTGAGGGCCAACCGAGTATCGTTGTAGAGTTACCGTTGTTAATGATCTTTAACAAACTAAGCGTGCTTATATAAAAAAAAAGAATTGTCGACCAGTGTTTTATATGGTAAAACGTACAAACGGGTGCTGGGTATTATGTTCAATAACTTTGTACCTAGTGTGTTTGAGTAGTGTTGTCATTACCATGTTAGCTTTCACTGCTAACGCTTTGAGTTAAGCGTTAGCCTTAGCGCCTGCCCACTGTTTGCCTGTTAACGCTTTAACACTGCCAGAGTTTTTTTCTTATCTACAATAGTACACATTGTACATCGACGTTACTCAAGTTATTTTGCTGTCGACAAAAGGCCGGCTGAACCTAAACACGTATGTGCATGATTTATTTAAAGAGCAAAATTATATATTTGCGCAAGAGAACAGTTTCCTCCTGTCGCGCCCCAGGCCTAAGTGCACACATACATTGAACGAGTTTGTTTGTTTACAGTGCAACATGCTATTCAAATGTCCCTGGACAGTTTTTATTCTTTTGTGTGCGGTCATAGTTTGTGATACTGACACTGAAACAGCATGCTATTTTGACAATTACTATGATTAAAGTATAAAATATGTTGGATAGGTTGCAGGTAGCTACAGAAGTTCGACTCACAATAGCGAACATGATAACATCACGCTTTTAAGCAAACGGCCAGTTAACTCATTGGTGATGCAAAGCGCATTAATGTGATATAACTTAAACCCAACTCTTTTTTCGGTACACAGATGGTAACTTTATTTTATATCTGTTTTCACTGTCACAAAATTGTACGCCAATTAATTCATTTAGGAACAGGTGTTTTTCCTTTTCTCCATTTCTTTTCTTCATTAATGCGTTTGGCTTAGATTTTTAAAACATCTCTTGTTTTAAGGCTCTGATGCTTGAGAATCTTCAAAGGACCTCCACAGCTCACATTGGACTCCAGCCAAACTCTCAGGTAATTATTGTTAATAGACTTGTATTAGTAATTTAAGAAAATTAAATAATAAATCAAACTGTATGTTTTTTATCTTTAGATTGGTGAGGAAATGAGCCAGAACAGCTTTATCAAGCAATACCTGGCTAAACAACAGGAGCTCCTGCGTCAGCGACTGGAGAGAGAAGCCCGTGAAGCATATGAAAGTAGTGGTCAGTTTTTTTTTAGATCACACAGCATTTTAAAGCACTTGTTCTTGCAATAATGTTTTTGTGTTTATATGGTTTGATTTCTATTTTGAACAGATCAAGAGGACCACAGTCAAGTGAATAATAGCACCTGTCCTTCACAAGCCCAGGTAAGATATAATATTTTTTGTAATACATATATTACTAACACTGTAAAAATATCATCAATGAGAGTTGTGTCAAGAGGAGTTGCATGTTTGTTAAGTCACTACAAATAAGTCGTTTCTTTTCAGGATGTTTCGCCAGCTGTGACTGACCACTACAAGCCACCAGGTCCTTCTAGTGGACAAGCATTGCCAGAGGGATTGAGCAACAGAAATCAGGAGGCTGCAATGTCTCATCCTCCTGCCTCTGGTTCTGCGACTCTAGATAGAGGTCCTGTTCCTAGTGAAACTGCGGCTGACAGTGATGAAGAAGAGAGCGAGGATGGAGAGGAGGATGCTGATGACGATGATGACTGGGACAACAGTATACAGCGGAGAATTCCCAGAGAGCCAGTGAGAGCACCTATGGCCAGGGAGAGGTCTGCAGCATCTTGCCAACCTCAGCAGCAACACATTCCTTCCCTTTTGTCTCCTCAGCTCCGCCAGCCAACCCCTCCACCCTCTCCACCGCCAGAGTTATCATTTCCTTTACCTGACACCCCTAAACAGAGTCCCCCTAGTCCTGACGTAGCTCCAGCAGGGCGCTCCCCCACTTCTTCTAGCTCTGGTTCCTCGAGTAGTGGCAGCCGCAGTAGCAGTCCCGAACCACACAGTGGGCACGCTGAGCGCAAACCCGGCCCCCTGACACTTCTGGCAAGAAAAATGGAGTCAGAAGGTGCTTTCTCTGGAGCAGGATGGCATGGTCGTGATGGAAATAGGCAGGACAACGGCTCATCCTCAATTACATTTCCTGGACGAATCCATCCAGAGGGTTTGGTATCTGCTACCCCTAACACACTTGTTACTGCTGGCCATGCACCGATGAATCAAGGCCATGCACAAGTCCCTGTGAGTGTTTTAAAGGCGACTGCGGAGAGAAATGCTGAGTTAGAAAAAGAAAGGGCTCTTGAGCTGGAAAGGCAAGAGCAGCAGAGAAAACGAGCAATGGAGGAGGAGAGGGTAAGAGCTGCACTCGAGAGAGAGGAAAAGCAAAAAGCTTTGGAGAAAGAATGCTTTGAGCGTGAAAAGGCTTTAGAAAGAGAAAAGGCATTGCAAAGGGAGAGGGAACTTGCTCTAGAAAAAGAAAGGCAGGAAAGAGAGCTAGCTTTAGCTAGAGAGAGAGAAGAGCAAGAAAGGGCTTTGGAGCTTGAACGGCAAAAGCAGCTTGAACGGCAGAGAACCTTGGAGAAAGAACTGGCTTTACAGCGAGAACAAGAGGAACGTGAACAACGAGAGAGAGCCATGGAGCTTGAACGAGCCAAGGCTTTGGAGAGAGAACGTGAAGAGAAAGAAAGGGTCCTTGAACGAGAGAGGTTAGAGAGAGCTCTGGAGGCAGAAATGATGGAAAGGGAGAGAATTGAGAGAGAAAAGGCTTTGGAGCGAGAAGCACAGGAAAAAGAGAGATTAGAAAGAGAAAGATTGGAGAGAGAGGCGGCTTTAGAGTGTGAGAAACTGGAGAGGGCTTTGGAGAAAGAACGGATAGAAAGAGAACAAGCCTTAGAGCAAGAGAGACTTGAGCAAGAGAAAGCTTTAGAGCTCAAGAGGCTTGAACGAGAGAAAGCTGTAGAGCTAGTGAGGCTTGAGCAAGAGAAGGCCTTAGAGCAAGAGAGAATTGAGCGAGAGAAAGCTCTAGAGCAAGAGAGACTTCAGCGAGAGAAGGCCTTGGAGCGAGAGAGAATTGAGCGAGAGAAAGCTTTAGAGCAAGAAAGAATCGAGAGAGAAATGGCCTTGGAACTTGAGCGTATGGAGAGGGAACGGGCTTTGGAGCAACAGAGGTTAGAACTTGAGAAAAAGGAAAAGGAAAGAATGGAGAGAGAAAGAGCATTGGAGCAAGAAAGAATAGAAAGAGAAAAGGCCAGAGAACTGGAAAGGAAAGAGAGGGCAGAGAGGGAGGCAGCTTTGGAAAAGGAGCGTCTAGAAAAGGAAAAAGCCGAACAGGAGAGAAAAGAGCGACTGGAGTGGGAGAAAGCCCAGGAACAGCAGAGACGAGAACAAGAGAAAGCCTTAGATGAGAGAAAGGAGAAGGAAAAGGCTCTGGAGCTAGAGAGGCAAAAGTCAGTTGAATATGAAAAAGCTGCACAGGAAGAAAATGTAACACATGAAAGGGCTCTGTCAGGAAAGAAAGAAAAGTCTATGATGACTGAACTGGAGAGTGAGTCTCACCTTCCTGCGTCTAAACGTGGCTGTGAGATTGGTTTTGTCCCCCTGCCCACTCCTCCCCCCCTCTCCACAGGACCAGCTAGAAAGGCCTCAACAGAAGCAGGCAAGCAGGAAGGTGAAGTCCATGCCCCAGTATCCTGGAATGAATGCCCAGCAGAGGAATCTGATACGCCCAAGTCACCACAGTCCTCGTTCAAAACGTTTCGGTTCTTAAGAGACCCACTGCAGCCACAGGCATCCTCCATGGTTATCAAGAGACCACGTACGTTCTCTCATAGGCCTCAGCCTTGTGTCACATCTGTTATGATGGCCATCAATGCTGAAGGTCATCATAAAGAACAACCTGCTGATCTAGAGGATGTTGCTGGACAGTTACGTTCAGAAGGTAAATTGGTTGATGCTATAGAAAGTGACAAAAAAGAAGGTGCCACAACCCTTGTGTCAAAGGACAAGAAAGTATCAGAGAACACTGAGGCCTCTGCCAAAAAATCAATTCAAGAAACAGCTGATGAAGATGTGTGTCCTTCAAGACCAGTGGGTATTACACCCTTAAGAGGAAGAGATGCAAAGATGATTGAGAAAAAAGATACACGAAGGTCATCATCTAATGATTCCTCCTCATCTGAGTCTGACTCTGGCTCATCATCATCTCGATCCTCTGATTCATCTACATCTTCACGTGAGAAGACCCACTCTTCAAGACAAAGAAGAGTAAGTGTTCTAGGAATTACAGAATGACTTTATTGGTACTTTAGTTTAGGACTAACAGCACACAGGAGTATTATATCACATTGGTTTAAAGTAAAGGGTTTATGACTGCTTCATTGTTCTTTTTGTTGTAGGATGAGAGCCCTAAAAAGCTTGCCTCACCACAAGAGATCAAGGTTTCAAAGGAGCACCAGAAAACAACTCTGAGCAAAATGGAGATTTCTATAGGGAAGGCTAACTCTAATGAAGATGTGCTTACAAAGGTCAGTTATTATAAGTTAACAACAGTGTGCATTTTAATGAATTATATTTGGACATGGAAAAAGTATCAAAGCTGACAAAACTGTTTTCATTACATTATTTATCCAAATCTACAGAATCGGCTAAATGAAGCGCCTACCAGAGACAGTGTGCAAAGAAGAAAGAGCAGTGAAGATGAGGAGGAAAGGCCAGAAAAACTGAGGTCTGATTATTGTCCTGCGTTATACATTTCTCTTATAAATTTCTTTTGTTGTTTTTTTGTTGTGTGGTGCATTCAAGTAGTATTACTGACATATTTAGTGAAGCTCTTAAATTACTTTAACAATAGCTAACATACACCTACAAGGTACACAACAGACATGAATAGAATATTAAATACATCTTGAATATTTGAATGTCCTTTTTCGTATTAATTTGGGTTTTGTTTTTGTTTTTTGTTTTTGTTCACAGCAGTCCATACTCAGGTGTTGTTGTTTTTTTGTTTTTTGTTTTTTTTGTTTTGTTTTTTGGGGGGGTGGGGGGTTGCAAAATGTCTGTCTTGGGTTTCTTTAACTTAAACACCACAAAACAACACTTTTTATTGACTGTGAAAAAAGCACAGTAATGTGACATTTATTACTCTCATGTAGCAAGAGTAACCCGAGAGAAAACGGAATTTTTATCAGGCAGTTGATGAGCCTGCCTTGCAGCCGGTGTAGCTTAATGCAGGTCCTTTCTATATTTTTGATCGATGCAACATGGCCGTGCAGCGTCGTAGTTTTAGGATGTCGATGCCGGTGTGCTTTTCGAAGTGCTCGTTCAATTAAAAGGCAAGCAGGGGTTTGCCCGTCGCATGGTTGGTTTGTTAGCCTTTCCGGATCTGAATATTTGGGCGAGTAGATGTTTATGGAGACTGGATGGTAGAGGGGGGTCGTATATGCAGCTCGCGGCGCAGTGCTGTTAGCAGCTGTCGCAAGATGCATGTTAGGTTTCAAACCAGCGTCCTTTTTATCGTTAAGTTATTTAAAGTTCATATTTTCTCAAAGCAAACACACTGACGCATTTCTGTTATGGATATCAAGAAATGCGACGCGCGTATTTGTTTATATGGTAATGAGTGAAATGGCTTGAGTAAAAGTAAGCTCTGTGTGGTTGACGGCTTCGGTGCCTGACTTTTGTGGGTATGTACATTTTTTTCACAATGATTAATGAAATAAACACAATAAGATGTGGCCATGGTAATGTTTTTTGTGTGGATTCATAACCTTTAATATTGCCATAAAATGTGTTGTATTGAATTTGAATTGCATTGTATTGTTAATGACGTAAAGAGAAAGTAAGTACTAAATCACACTTTTTTTCTACTTCATTCAGACAGGTGCAGGAGACTGCTATGTCAGAGCCAGAGAAGGGTCCTGAGGCCAACGAGGAGGTAAGGCAGCTCGAGCTGTTAACTTCTACCAGTTGCTGAAGACTTGGGTTAACCCATGAGATCCTTAAAGCGCTTTTTAATTAAATTAAAGCCAGGTGCCCTATATATAGTGATAAATATATGTTGCATTTAATTGGGAGAAAGTTTGTTTTATATAGTTGTTGTGTAATTATTTAATTTGGCTGCTTGTAAAGCCTATCATAGGCATACACGTCAAGGGTTTTTTCTCATTGTGGCTGATGTTTAAACCCCAAATGATTGCTTTGTTAAAAGGTGCTCATGCCTCTTCCATTGCCCCTATTGGTACCTGCGTACTACTTCTGCCACTACTACCACTTCTTCTGCTGCTACTGCTCCACCTGTCCACTGTCCCCAAGAACCCAGAGTTGACAAGAGATATGTCCCCAAGCCTGCACTGCAGCCTCTGCAGAAGGACTTCATTAACAACAATGGCCACCTCTTTGTTATGGATAAGGCCTGCAATGGCCGCTGCCCTGAAGATGCAGAATGATTTGGCTAGCCATTTACCGAGTACTCTTTTTTTCTCGTTTGGTTTATATTTGTTTCAAAGAAGTGTCAAGAAATGTGCATTAAAGATTCTGTGATACACTCTAAACAACCAAGTATACTTTTGAAGTCCCATACTGCGAATTGGACATTATGGATTACTTGTTGATTTTTGAACTGTACAAAAGAGACAAAGGACATTTTTTACTGTTTCACTCTTGGATTCTTTTAATTTCAATTTTTTGATCACCACTGAACCTTTCTGGAATGCTATGCTGCACAAGACATCCATAAGGACTTATTTGTTAAAAGACTTGCCATCATCTGCCGCTGCACCACCTAAAACAAAGCTGAAAATTAAAATCACTCATTTAAGCTCATCAGATTGGAAGGTTCAGCTATAAGTTCTGTTGAGACTGCTGCCACAACATTTAAAGACTAATCACCAAACACCTGAGTATGGACTGCTGTGAACAAAAGCATTTCATGGCACCTCCTCAATGAACTATTGAACCCTCCATGCCAAGCAACTCTAAGATTTCTCAGCCACCTTGATTGGACTTTTGTTGCCTAGATACAGTACTTGCAGTCAAGATTGGGCCATATCCAACCCAGTAAGGATCAGGTGTCAGTGATACCAGGGAATAAGTAGACATCACAACACTCAATTCTGAAATTCACACACCATAGTCTCCAGCTATTTGTAGTGGTTAAAAGTGAGCTACAAAATTTGGAAAATGTTAGTGTGACAGTTTACACACATTTGATAATCAGTGCCTGTTTGTTTATAGACTTACTAAAACTTATTTTTCATTTTTTTATGTTAAGCAAACCATCTAAATACACAGTTAAGGTTTGTCCAAAATGTGCAGCAATTTCTTTCCCAGTTTTGTTCTTATATATTAGTTGTCCCTCCAACCTGTTATCCTTTTGTCTTCTCCTGTGATTTCTGACTCACCTTTCCCTTGCATTCTTGTTTTTGTTTTATCTCCTTCTGTTACAGACACCTAAGGCCTTCTCAGCTCGTAAGATCTCTCTTAGCAGTGAGTACCCCTGCCTTCTTCTCTATTATCATCCATAAGCACTGTGTAAAGTTATTGCAATTTTCAGTAGAAGTTTTTAAATAATAGAGTGTGTGGCCTAAACTTGGCTTTCCCTGACATAGTGTCCATACTTTGTGAGAAAGTGTTTGTATTCCATGTATTTAAAGGGTGTGGGGTTTTTTTTGTTTATTTCTACCAGGCAGCAAATTGTCCCCAAGTGCTGGCAGCACAGAGAATGACCATGAGTCTGGGTCCGCAGGTGGACGCAAAAGGAGGTGGGGCTCCAGTACAGCTGTTACTGCAAAGAAACCTTCCATCAGCATCACCACAGATTCCCTTAAGGTATGATACTACCGCTGTGGTGTGGTACTGAGTGGGAATGGTATTTACTTTATTATGCAGTATATGTCGCGGGAAATAAAAGGGTAGAAGTGAAATAGATTTATGATTTTCTGTCTTATCATTACGTTTTTTTTCTCCTCAGTCTCTGATCCCAGACATCCGGCCATGCTTAAGCCAGGAAGCAGTAGTGGACCTACACCCTGAGGAGCCTGTCCTGTCTGAAACTGAGGACGAGGACAAGGAACACACCGACCAAGAACTTCAGATCCGACGAACTGTAACACAGGTTGGTCTATAACTTAACTTGTGTTTTTCTTGCGTCTTGTTTTGATCCAGCTGTCACAAAATGATATTGATATTTCTACTCATATTACTATTCAGTGTAACAAAAACATGTTTTTCTTCTTTTGAAGGTGGTGAATTTGGAGAACCAAGAGAATGGTCAGAAAGAAGCAAAGAGGAGGCGAGAGGAGTTGGAAGATGATGATGTGCAAGGTGAAAGAGAGACCAAAACCTATGAAGAGAACATGGACACATATTCACAAGCCTTGGAAATCCCGTCACCGCCACACACCCGCCATGATGCTGAAATAAACACTGGTAATTGAATCTGAAATTTTTTACATGTAACATCAAGCCAAATTTATACAAGAGAATAAAATTGTCTACAATGTATATTCCTTCAAAATGTTGATTCTTACTAAAAATGTTTTTTTGTGTCTTAGTGACTCCTAGCGATACCCTCATTCGTCGTTCCATCAGCCAGCAGAAAACCGGTGTCTCCATCACAATTGATGATCCTGTGCGCACAGCCAGGCTGCCATCACCACCGCGAGGAAAAGTTTCCAACATCGTTCACGTCTGCAACCTGGTAAACGACACATTTAACACACCAATTTCATTGTACCCATAGTTATTGTCCACTGTTTGTTAGTCTTGTGTAAAGGACTCTTTTTAAAGAGTTATTTTTCTCAGGTGAGGCCGTTTACACTGGGACAGCTTAAGGAACTTCTCAGCAGAACTGGCACTCTTGTGGAGGATGGTTTCTGGATTGACAAAATCAAGTCTCATTGCTATGTCACTGTGAGTTACACCTATTTAAAGGTTTCTTTCTAACAATATGTACTTTCTGTTAATCAGAACATTTTCTTAAATCTATTTTTTCTATCTGTTAAGTATTCTAGCTCTGAAGAGGCAGTTGCGACACGGGCAGCACTTCATGGTGTGAAATGGCCTCAGAGCAACCCAAAAGTCCTTAGTGTAGATTTCTGCCAACAGGACGAGGTAAGAGAGTATGACAGTGTTTTTATTTTGTCCGTGTCCAGCTATCTAAAGCTTGTGATTTTCCTGCTTTTAGTTGGACTTCCACAAAGGCTTGGGTGTAGGTGACAGACCCGGAGCTGAGGAGCAAGGCCACGGTCGAGGTCTACCTTCACTCGTCCCAGAGCGAGACCAGTGGGCTGAGCGTGAGCGTGAGATGGAACGCAGGGAAAGAACCCGAGCAGAGCGAGAGTGGGACCGAGACAAGGTCCGAGAGTTTGGTAAACCTGGAGAAGAAAGGGAGGGGGGTCCCCGAAGATCCCGTTCCAGAGAAAGACGACGCAAGGAGAGAGGAAAGAGCAAGGAGAAAAAACCTGAAAAGAAGGGTAAGTGTTATATCTGAGATAAAATAGAAAATTAAAGCAATGATTGTTTCATATTGTTTGGGTTTTGACAGAGAAAGCACCTGAGGATCCTCCTGCAAAACTGCTCGATGACCTGTTCCGAAAAACTAAAGCAGCTCCTTGCATATACTGGCTTCCTCTTACAGAGGAGCAGGTAAGGCATACACCATTATACTTGAGTGATATTGTTACAAAGGATTGGGTTGGGTAATCATGTCTCATGTGTTGCTGTCCCACTAGTTTCTTCAGCGTGAAGCGGCCAGAGCTGAGCGAAGGAAAGAGCGTGAAAAGCAACGGAAAAAGGAAGAAGAAGAGGAAGAGCTGAAGAAAAGGGAAGAAGTGCACAAGGAGAGGATGAAAGCTGGAGGTGGTGTTACAGGGGACCGAAATGAGGGTGAGAAGGACAAGGAGAGAGACAGGGACCGCGGCAGAGACCGAGACAGAGGTAGGGACAGGGAGAGGGAGACCGACAAACGCAGGGATGGTTACCGTAGACCCGGGGGTAGTGTGGCCACCAGTGGAAGGCGTTCACGCAGTCGAAGTGACCCCCGAGAACGGCGGCGCTAGTGGCAAAAAGCTAAATGGAACTTAAAAAACAGATTTCCATTTGCCTTTCACTACATGTACTTTATTACAACAAAGACCCAAACAGAGGACCAACTGATGTTGCACCATCTCTAAAATGAACACTTTTTTAGAAATCACATCTGCACCTACACACCATCACACAAAGAGGGGACCATTACTTTTTTTTTTTTTTTTGCAGTGTTGTTTTCCTGGGTGCTGAACGTCTTGCTCATGTCAAGGGTGATATGTTTTCTTTGTATGTTTGCCTTATTTTCTTTGTCTTGACATCATTGCAGTTCAGCACACTGGGTTAATTTCAAGTGTCCTCTGATGTTCCCTGGTGTTGCTTAAAATGTAGGTGTTGAATATAATTTCCTATCATTTGTTGATGCCTCAGTGTTCAGCAGCCCCGCAGTCTAAAGGTGCAGTCCTTTGGTTGCTCCATGTTGTATGAGGATGTCCTTGCAGCATTGGACTAAAGAAAACACACCGGTCTCTTTTCTGCAGCAAGCAAAATTTAAAAAAAAAAGAAAAAAAAGATGTGTTTAGCATTTTGTACAGACATAAATAATCAAAAGCCAAGTCTGTAAATGAGGCAGCTTTGGGATATTTTTGGACAGGTGTAGAATAACAGCCAAGCTAATGTAGTAGTGTTCTCTCCGTGAGCTGATTCTCTTTGGAGAAAATGGATGTCTGTTGCACCTGGCCCAATTTTTAATTATGTCCTTAACTTTGAGTCTGTTCCCTTTTCCCTCCTCCCCCTCCTGTAGCCTTCATTCAGGCCCAAGAGGGAGGTTGTGAAGGTTCTCACTGATTCTCACAATTTAATATTGTTTTTTAATTGTTTTTTGTTTTGTTTTTTGCAGTTTTTTTTTTATTTCTTTTAAGTACGCCTATAAGTGGTGAATGTACAAATAATAAAAATTAAGACTTTACATCGTTTCAATAATTTGTTTTCTGTTAGACTTCTGAGCTGTTTTGTCTGAAATTTGTAATATGCAGTTTCAGCTTTTATCCACAAGGTGTCAGTCAGTCTAAAAGGTTTTCCATCTGACATTGGACACAAGGTAGATGAATTAATGGTCTCTAAGTTAAACTGAAAAGCATTCTGATATGGATCTGCTAACCACTCTTTCAGATAATATTGAATTGCACAATTGTAACTACCTCTACCATTATTCTATCTGCTCATCTTGTGCCCCTTCTCATAAAGGGGGTACCTTCAATATGTTCTTACTATGATTTTAGTCTGTAAGTCATGCTTTGCCATTTTCTCCTCCCTTGTTCCATCTCCCTGGTCTTGACGTTCATCCTGCAGAGCTCAGCAGTGCTCCTATGTAATTACAGCCCTATGGTCGCTGAGCATAACATTTTTCTGGTCTGATGCAACTCTGCTTCTGGACTCTGCGAGGACCAGTGAATCCTTCAGCCTGGCATCACTATGCACATTCCTAATTGGCTTTGATTATTTTTTTGTGTGTGGTCTTTGTGACCTTTTGCGGAACCATATCATTTGGCAATCAAGATAAATGTAAATGCACCCTTACAGAAAAGAACAGTAAAGTACACTGATGAAAAATCAGGATACCATGCATTGCCTTGCTGTAAATCTAAGGAACATTTTTTTCATTTTTGTAGCCAGAAACAAGTTTTAATACTAAAAGTTGAGGTGTTGCCAGATTTTTACCATAAGAGTTAAAATGGCAGCTTGAATCCTGCAGAGTCCTCTCCAGTCCAGTCCAGTCAGCTGCTGTGGAATGCTAGCCTTTGTAAAGATCTTGCACCACTAAAGCCTTATGTGAACAGATGTATAGATGCCTAGATGAGTTAAAATATTGTTTTTACAGTTATGAGGCTTTTATGGAACCGCAGTTGAGAGCTGCTGGACCACAGAAGACCACCTGTGTCTGGTGAATGGTTTGGGTCAAATGTTCAGGCCTCTTGGGGTCTTCTTGACCTGCCAGTCAGCTGAGCAAAGCCACTCATATGCTGATGTATAGCAGTAAAAACAATATCATTTGCTCTGTAAGCAATTCTCTCGAGTCCAACCACATCGAACATTGTGTTGAGTTGTGCAGTTGTGAACTCAGTAAAGAGGCCCACTAAGCTCCACTTTCAAAGACTATCTCTGATGTGGCCTTTGTGATCTCTGCACGTCTCTGACTAAACTCTTACCCTCATATGACTTTCTGTTATTTTCTGTTTAGTCAATGTTTGTACACATGCATACATACTGATACAATTCAGATTTCTACATTTTATCTTGAAGGGAAGAAAGGTTTATGTCCCAAAATAAATGTGAGAGGGTCTTATTGCATTCGTCATATGATGCATATCTTGACAGCTCCTTTTAAGCACTACTCAAATTCTCTTGTGATACTGTATATAAACCCTTCCCCCCTCTTTAAAACCCCTCTTCTCTGTGTTCTTTGTGATGACATGTATCTACTTATGGAAACCAGATGTGAGGCACTGAGAGAGAAAAACTACACGAGTGTGTGTGTGTCTTGCTTCATTAACAGAGTTGTGGGACAGCTGAAGGGAATTCATGTTTATACACACTGTATTGCTATCTATCCCTTGAACTCAGGATTTCATGTTGTTATTGAATAAATCTATTGACAACACCAGTCAGGCAGAAGTGGTGGGGTTGAGCTGCTGGGTTAAAGAGAAGTTCGTTGGTTGAAGCTTTGGGGAGTGCTGTCTGAATCAGCGAGATGGTGTTTTCCCGAGGGGCTTGTGAAACCACGCGCATCAGACAGTTTTAAAATGTAAGCCAAGGAGGTTAAAGTGTTGATTGTTCACCTGCATTTTCTTCACCGACACAAAACCTCTCTCAGACATTTTAAAGAAAGACTACGCCCATCGCACCACACCCTGTTAAATTTTCATGTTTGGACAAAATCTGCAATATTTAAAATGTGGCTTTACACTGAGAGCAGATCAAATGCTACTCAGCTGTTGAGAAAACGGAGTTCAGGCTAGAAAAAAAAGACAGAAAACTACATTTGGGGCTTTTTGGGCACACAAATCATTATGTTTAACTAATGGAAACTTATTTTCCATACACTGCTCCTTAGCAAAAACGAATAATAAGATGCAGGCACAATGGAAAAAGTATTAGATATTGATCCCTCTCTGAAGCTGGCAGACATGAAAACCACTAATAAACCATGTGTGTGTGGCTCTGATTGCAGTGGCTCATCAAACCCATCCATCTTTTTTAAGGTCACATATTTTCTATTTGAAAAGGAAAAGGCCTCCAGTCACATTCTGACTGCAGCAGAGATGGGAATTCAGCTTGGTCTAGATTTTTTTGGAGGTGCACTTTAAAAGTCCAAAGAAATAAACAAAGCAAAGACAAATTTTAAATGTATCTACCTACACTGTGATACATGCACATCTATCTCCACACTATCCCAAAAACTCAGTCATTGTGTTTTTTTCTTCAGATTTGTGTGATTGGTTTCACAGACTTAGTTATAATTGTGGCCAGTCAGAAATAGTCTGTCATGCTAAACCAAGCTAGCTTTGTATAATTCACATTCGGGGATAGTCTTTAATTATGGAAATGCTGCAACAAACAAAGCATAAAAGCCACCCACGGACCTTACACGTACATCGTGTCGTTAAGTTTGAAGAAATGGCATATACTCTCAGCTCTGTTTGGGGTAGAGTCTTAACTGATGCAAATGAAAACCATGTGTAACCTATATAACCGCTCACCAGTTTCCTCACAAATGCCCCCTTCTTTCATCCCACATCCTCATTACCAGGCAAAGAACAATTTGAACCTTTCTTGATCCATAATTTCTTCATTTAAATTGAAATGTGACTAATGAATGATACAGTTCTTTCTGGGATTAAGATATTTTGGTAGGCTATCATGAGTGTGATTATGAATCTGAATTGGAATTCCCCTGTGACAGTGTTTTCTATGTATAAATGATAGCTTAAATAGGTACAGGAAATGTCGGGGTTGATGTCCATATGAGGCTATTGTTTGAGTGGACCATCACAGTGTTTTACTTTTTGAGAGAAGTCCTTCCGTATTTTATTCATTGTAAATGTTGAAGAGTTTGGTAAGAAGACTGAACTCCTCTGGTCATGATTTTGACTCAGTGTCTTGATTACAAAAGTCATTAGTAGCACTGCAATGAGCACCAGAAAGTGCCTTTTCATTTATGTAGGTGAAAAACTTGAAGAGGCTGAAGAGGCCAAGACATTGTGGTGTGGGCTGTTGTTAGGCTTTGTGCAAAAGAAGTGAGTCACATTACAGACTGCAGAAGAGCTCTCCAGTTACACAGTGAGAAAAGAGTGTGAGAGGAAATATGCTGAGGCAATTCTTTTGCACTGCAGAATCAGCTGGGAAAGGCAGAAAACATCAAATAGTGACCTACAGCTAAATGCCACACTTGTTTGTGGCCTCCAGCAGATGAACGAAAAAGAGAGACCACATGCCATTTTTATTCGTTCAAGATTTTTCCACATTCAAAGAAGATCCTAATTCGCTCCACACACTTTTCCCCCTTTTGTAGATTTGTTAAAGTACTTTTTTGAGATCTTGGACAGATCCAAACTGGCTCCCATCCCCCATGCATTCACAGCTGGGTCCCACTGTGCTTCTGGCCCATTAGATGCAGTTGGAATTCCAGATGTTGCTCATGGAATTCTGCTCCATCTCTGGCCTCCAAATGTGACTTAACTCCTCTTTACTCCTCCTTCCCCCCGGACCCTCCCCAAAATAAAAACGCCTCGTGACTCCTCTTACCCCATTTCTTCACAACACTGCGGCTAAAGTAAAGACAAATGCTTGTTGTAATTCTTCTTGGCAAACTGGGAAAATACCTCATCATTTTAATTACAATAAACCATGTTGGAGTAATCATGTCTTGTCATAGTCATCCACTTCCACCCGATTTCCCTCATCTGTATGGTCTTTGTTTTAGTTGTTCATTAGTAGGTTTATTAGAGGTAGTGGTGAAACGCCTAAGGTGGCTGTTTAAACTTTAATTGGCTTATCGTTTATGCCAGTGCACACATTCACAATATAGAATGTGCAATTGAAGTCTTTATAGCTGTGCAAATCATATTTAAAATATGTGAGGTTAACAGGGACATATTGTCTTTGTCATTTATTCATTTATACACGTCATATTTATTCATTTTGTACCATTTATCCTGTTGTGGGTCAAGGAGGGGGCTGCACTGGGTGTGAGACAAGGTGCACCCTGGGTAATCACCAGTTACTATCAGTTTATGCCAGCTAAGGCAAAATCACACCAAAGAAAAAACAAAATAAAACCTCAGTGTTGTCAAGGTGGTCATCTCGGCTACAGTATAGTACTGTGGAAAACCCTGCTGTATAGCTTAGATATGTTTTCCTGATGCGCAGCAACGACTTTACACAACCATCTTTGTCCCTGTTCCTACTTAAGCTTTGGATCCAGTCCGTGTTTTCCGACCCAGTTTATGGTCTGCCAGTTTCCGAGCCCCAGTAACTCTCAATGGTGCAGTTGGGGAGCAAGAAACCTGGAGGTCCAGGAAGACAAGGGAAAGCCGGAGCAATGATAAGATAAAAAGGTTGTACAATAAAGAAATTGTGTCAGAGTCCGTAGAAACATTTGCATTATCTTTATTTTAAGAAAAAACGCACAGTCACAATGTCATTGAAAAACTAGATTATCATCATTATTACCATCATCACTAGTATCGTTACCATCGCTGTTAAACTAATCCCTGTATTGGAGCACAATGATTAAGAAAACAAGTACACTGACAAGTGTGTCTTTTTTAAGATTTTTCAATTTATTTTTTCCATTAAAAAAACAATCAAGTTTCAAGAACATAATACCCCCTTCCCATTCACTGTCCCCACATATAAAATTAAGGCCACTTTCAAAACTTTATGTCACTGTCCAGCAGGACTTTTTAATGACAATGTACAAAAACATTCTTTACAAGGAGGACAACAATAATAATAGTAAGAGTCATAATAATGACAACCTCATTTATAACAATAATAACCACTAAAGACATGGATATAAAAACACAGCTGTGTTTATTGCTTAACTCTAATATGAGTGTATCTCATGCTTCATAAAGACATTGGCTAAGGTTTTTTTTCCCTTTTAAATTCCTATTGGCTCTGTTATGTTGCATTGTGAATAAAAAACACAGTGACTACGTTGCTGTGGTTTTCCAATGTGTGTACATCTGTGTGACTTTATGGTATCTATGTGTGTACAAGCGAAGAAGTGGGGGAACAAGTGTTCGGCCACAATATGTGCTTACATGGAAAAAGAAAAGAAAAAAACATGCTAGAATGGGCGTTGTGAAGATGCAGGTTGAAGCGGAAATTCACAATGACACAAACACTGCCCACTGACAAAAACTAAGAATAAAACTTTGAAAAAAGCTAGAACAAACAGCAATGAGCTGGCGTCAGTAACCACAGGGAAAGAAGCAGAGAGAGAAAAGGGAAAAAACAAGTGATATAGCAGAAGGAATGTAGCAGTGGTAATGAATATTTGAAAATGCAAGTCAAGCACTCCTCGCTGCTCTTTCTCTTGTTTTGTCTCTCATCTGTGCTGCATTAACATCTCTTTTTCTTATCATCTCTCGTCTCCTGCTTCTTTCCTCGTCCCACCGATTCTTCTTTGTCTACACCTTGTCCAGTAAAGATCGTTGGCAGTAGAGGAGTCGACGTGGCGTCCCATAACGACGGAAAAACACCAACGCTGCCAGTGTCGCAATCACACAAACTAAGAGGAAGAGCGGCACGACCACAGCAGCTGCTCCACCCCCGCTACCTGCGCCTCCGTCTTCATCCACCTCGATAATGATCACCTCCGTCTCCTCGTCCTTCTCAGGCTCCCTCTCTCTGTCCCGCTCTCTGTCTCTGTTTCTGTCTTTATCCTCCCGTTCCTTGTCCTTCTCCCGTTCTTTGTCTTTGTCGTGTCCATCGCCGCCTCTGCCGCCATCCGTCTTGGGGTCTTCATTCGGGCAGCCCATCCAGTCGCGGAGGGCTGATTTGGGGTATCCCGGTTCCACACGCATTATCTGATTGTTAAACTTCCAGTACTTGTTGGCTTTGTAGAAGTAGGTGTATGCTAAAAGAAATCCACAATAATAATAAGCAACACAAATGAAAGTAACCAATCTTATATCATGATTCTATCCTTACCCTGGTCTTTGCTCATGAAGGCTGACTTAATGTTGTCAGGCACTCCCTGCCACACACTTACAGATTTTGGATAGTCATGGTCAACACTTTGTGATTGCTCGTTAAAGCGGTAATACCTAAACAAAAGAGACGTTACAGCGTATTTTATTTTACATCTCTCATAAATTCACAGTTTGTCCCAACAGAACTGAAATGTCTAAGCCACAGACAGAATTTTAAAGATCTAGATAGGATTAAGTTCAAACATTTCAAATTATCACCTAAATGCCAAAGCACACATTTTTCTTACTTCTTCAGTAAACCTCTAAAACTTCTAGAACTCCAGAAAACCACATTTAAGTAAATATTAGTCCACATTTCTGTCTCGATACATAGTGCTTTGCTCCATGAAATTTCATTTTGTTTGTTTATAGGAAGTGACTAGTGTTACCTTATATAGTCATGCTTCATCATGTCTTTTGGTCAGTAATGGAAGTGGATTTTCCCTGGCTGACTAATTTCTAAACTTGTAAAGTTGTTACTGGCATATGGTACAAGCTATATAAGAAGAAAGGTGACCAACTTGTTTCCTCTAAAGAAGAATGTTTGTCCTGTTGGCGTGTAATAGAGAGCAGCATCTATCCGATCTTTAGGAAGCCCAGAGCCCATTTCCTTTAGAGACTTTGGATATCCAGAGTCTAAAATGGACTCACTAAAGACCCAGTATCTGTCTCCTGCAGAGATAGTAAGAGGGAGAATAAGAAAAAGATTAAAATCTGAAACATGCACATGCACTACAAACAATGTGTAAATATTTCCTCGGAGCACATACCTTTAAAGAATGCAAATTTTCCATCTTCCCTTTCAAAAGCAGCATTGATGTGAGTGGGCAATCCTCTCCAGAAGTGACCAATGGGCATGGGATATCCATCCAAGACGTGGTTGTTACGCACTCGCCAGAACCACTTATCCTAACGGTTGAAAATAAATCAATTGTAGATTAATAAAATAAAGAAAAAAGACCCATTACAGATTTATGTCCAATTGTTTTTTGAAATATTTACCTTGAATACAAACATTTCTCCTCTCAGAATGGCAATTGTGTCAAAGTGCCCTTCACAAATGTTGGGGCCAAAGCGAGGTTTGCCGGGAGAGTATGGAGGTTGGGGGCTGTATGGTGTCTGTGGCGTAACATGAGGAGACCCAGAACCTAACGAAGAAGAACAAATACAGAACAAAGGTTTAGACTCATTTTAGATACAGCTCAGCAATTATTAGCATGTCATTAATCCTTTACCGATATCACTGCTATAAATACATCACCGTATGGTATAAAACATGTGATGTTAGGCCACCACTTAGAGACGCACCATATAGTTGTTGTATGCCTCTGCGGTCATCATCAGGAAGTTGGAAGCTCTCAGTGTCCATCCACTGGTAGAAGGGGGCCATAATGGCTGAGGGGTCATTGGAGTGCTCCAAACCCAGAGCGTGTCCCAGTTCATGCACCGCAACCAGGAATACATCATTACCTGATAGAACAAAAATAATCATATTTACCTATAATATCTAGTATAAATAAATACAAAAAGGAACTTAAAATATACTCTGTGTGACACAACAAATGATGCACACAACAATGTCATGTGAAGATGTGTGTGGCTTAGCGCTTCAGTCCTACTTCTGCTTTAACCCCAAGAATAAACAGTTCTGCATTTATGTCTTATTAACAACTTTAAGGAACTTCAAAAATACAGATGGGATATGACTTGTTGTTCATCAAGTTAAATGCAAGAAAATGGGCACATAATGAGTCACCGGATTTGGGGCATCACTAAGGTGAAGATTCCCCTTTTTCTTTAAAATGTCATTTCAAACAGACCCTTACCCAACAGGTCACGGTTTCCAATAGTCCATGGCTCAGCTGCATCAAAGTGAGTGTCTCCGCCAATGCCATTACCAGGGAAATAGGCATGGGCCAGGAAACCCCCTTCGCCATCAAACGGACTGCTGTCACCATGAAATCCTTCAGCAAAGAAGATCATAATGTCGGCAAATTCCTCCACTTTGTCTCGAATGTAACTGTAGGGGATTTCCCTAAATCGAAGGGGAGTGACACTCTCCCAGACCTTGAAAGCCTTCCTGATTGCCTCATGGGTTTCGTGTTCACCCACCTTCGGGGTGTAGTTCTGTATACTAGACAAAGAAAGAATTTAGATGATTTAAGCTTGTGAATTGTTCCAGAGGGATTTTGCAGATACAGCATAATTTACGAGACTCACGAGAACGTAATTTCATTCTTGCTCCATTTCAGGCCCTGGACGGCGTATCTCTTTCTCCTCAGGTTGCTTTTTAACTCGGCACCAAACTTATCAGGAACACCACAGCGCGGTCGTTTCATTGCCCTGAGAGGCACAAAACATTCTCCATTTACAACATGGTAAAAATTGGTGCATGTCTGTGAGTGCAAAAAGCTTTTAAAAACTTCTCACTCAATGGTATTGGTGTCGAAGCTGCCAGTAACAGTGAGGCCATAGAATCTCTGCATGGTGGCAATAGCTGAGGTGATGGAGTGTGGGGAGCGGAGCGAGTGGGTCCTCAAATCACCAGGTGGCAGGTAGCCATACTGCTGCAGCCATGACTGTAGGGCACAGAGAGGAAATAACAGTTATTATGGAAACAGTGAGGCACAAAAACAAACCACACAAACTGCCGGAAAATCCATATCAGGAATCTCTGCTGATACTTATTGTTGAACTACTCCTTTGATAGGGTTTACCTCAGTTCATGAGTGTACAATGTTTTTATGTTTCTGCAATGAAAACACATTCCACACTGACAGCAAAAAATAAGCCCTTAAATAATAACTCCCTATTTTGGTATTTATGCCAGTGGGAGCAACATCATTTCAGCTCCTGGCGTGACTCCACATAATAACTAAATCTATTCAACAGTTATTGTCTAACACTATAGACCATGGTTAATTCAAACCCAAGCAGACACTGACAAACAAAAAGTCCAGATAGTTTTCAGAAAAAGCCAGGTTGAGTTTCAACAAAACCAACATGGAAATTCCCGTAATTTAGTCAAAGATTTACACACATTACTTGCTTTGATTATGACATTTGTTCCAAGAAATTGTGCCAGCAAACCTCTCCAACAGTTTTCACAAACCCTTTTTTTCTTTTTGACTGGAGCTCAGAAAAAACACCAGGACTATTGTGAGTGCATTGATAACTTGCTTGTGTTTTTATTTTTAACTTTTTAGGTTTATTTTATGATTTAAAAGGTTTTTAAAAGTGACACGTACAGATTGTTTTTCCAAATGAACTAGTCTTAATAATTATAAGACTGAAGTGATCTAGGGTTTATTTGGTTTATAGATTATATATATATATGCATTTGGAGAAGACGAGAACAGACAGAGCAGTGGATTGGGAGTGTCCCAGGGTGAGACTAAGGCCTTGGGCAACCTCAGCCAGTGTCTCCAGCCATACTGCAGCGTCAGTCAGTAATTTTACTGGGAATTTCTTCCTCCTTGCATCCAAACCTCAAAGTCAGCCTTCGCCACTATACTCATGTCTCTGTCTTCGCCTTGTCACTCCACCCCTTTGCAGCTCCCAATCTCTCTCTTATGGAAAACTCAAATGCAATGGTAAATACTTATCACGCCACACCCAGGACGGCTAATTATAAATCTTACCTTATGTTTTTTAGTGATAAAAAATAATAAGTTCTGGTTTTAACATACAACGGAAAACAAACTGCCTAAACACGCAATAGTATTTAATGCTAATGTGGATTTGCTTTTGACATTGGTGGAAACATAATGTTATATTACTAACATTGCCATGTATTTGTGACCTAGCAATGTTATTTTACAGACCAAAAATAAACCATATCAAAATATTGTTACTACTGGAATTTAGCAGCATATATGGACAATTTCTAAAAGTAGTATTGGAAAAGGTGTGAGGACCCAATGTGTATATATTGTCCACACACAATTGTATTTAATGTTTAAAGTATAAAAACACATCACTTTATTGTATAGAAAGCCCCGAAGATAATCCAACTTTAAAATAAATGACAGTTCGGGAGGCGTCCTTCATTTCTAATCTGGGCCACTTTGTCTGTCACAGGGAGACATGGAGGTCTGAGTGGCTAGACTTTAACGCTGAATGAGCCTTTTCTGGTTCTGACTCACAGTGGAGTTCCAGTGGACACATAAAGGCTCAGTGTTACAGTTCATCCGCACGAGTGCCAAAGAGAGGAGCATAAGAAGGGAAGACCGAGGTTAGTCAGAACTAGAGGTTGTACTACTTATATGATCCCTGTTGATTTAAGGTATGACTCTCATATAGTCAGACTGGCATATATTTCACTGGAAAAATATAGGACATATTCTTTTTCTCACTCAGTCAAAAGGCTGCTATTGACTGACACTGAATACTTGTTTAAACTTTAAGGCTCCCACGCCTCTTAGATGGTTCCTTTAGGTGCCCTTAACAAAATATTATTCACAAGGCTATTTTTGACTAATGTTATGAGCTGAGTAACAAACCATGCAGCAACAAGAGGAAACAGTCAATCTTTACAATGGCACAGGAACAGACAGTTAGTGCAAATGCAAGTTTTTGAAATTAAAAAGTCAAAACTGCAGCATGGAAAAATGTTTCAGCCACAATTGATTCCTCGATTGCTAACGACTAAATGACTACTAACAGACTGAAGGCACAAGCCTGGAGCTGGCCTTTGATTGAGCAGCTCATGTGTGGTCACTATTGTTTAGTGGAAGATCTACAAGCATAAAGCAACGGTTGCTATGGATGTCAGAGCTGTGCAAAGGACAAGAAAAAAGTGACAGGGATTGAATTTCAGAAAAGAAAGAAGTCAGTTGTTCCGTTTGCTGAAAGCCAATGAAAAGAAGAAAAAAAAACTCAACGATGATGGGAGTCCAAGCATATGCTGGGTATAACCGCAGACATATGCACTATGTCTCTATGAATATTAGCTCACAATGTATTAAATGAAATTATTACTGCCATACCATCTATTGGCTATTATTTGTCTTCATCTTGTCCTTATGTGTGTGTGACAG
The DNA here is from genome assembly GCA_036850595.1 of Rhyacichthys aspro. Lineage (NCBI taxonomy): Eukaryota > Metazoa > Chordata > Actinopteri > Gobiiformes > Rhyacichthyidae > Rhyacichthys > Rhyacichthys aspro. The sequence continues at coordinate 9,574,187 of CM072164.1, forward strand.
CTCCTCTTCCCAACAACAGTAATACTCCAATGATAATAATAAAAGTTCTCAAATTTGGCTTTGTGGTCAGTTTCCTTGTGAGGAGGAAATTAAGTGATGAATTTGCACATTGCCTTATTTCCTATAACACCTTTAAATGCTTCCTCAGGAAACTGTTCAGAGACCACCCATTAGTATTGACACAGAAGAGGGTGCTCACTCTTCCTTCCTTTGTCACTTCCTCAGAGTAAGGGTAACGTAAGAAAATACTTATATTCATTAGTTGAAGAAGAAGAGATGAATAGTGTATTATTTGTTATCAGTATGATGGCCTTTCTGTCCCATTTGATCTTTTCTCAACATTGCATCACCCTCTCGGCCACAATGCCTGCCTTTCTGGTCTTCGACAGTGTCCACTCTGTCTTCAGTTTTTTTTCACGGTCATGTCTTGCTTTGTTGTCTGTGACTTCAGCTTCAGACTATTTCAGTGCACTTTCTAAATGTGAATTTATCATCATCAGTATGGGAAATGTGGATTGAGAACACACCAAGGTGCTAAAACAAAAAAATCTTGTCCATTCATGGTCATCTGAGGGGAATAACTTTGAAAATGGTTCAATCATTTGAACTTTTTGTTGATTAAAGGATAAACTTCACACAGCAGAAGTGTCTCAAGACTAAGTGCATTATAGACTCATGCAGTGCAATGGCAAGTTCAGTGGCAAGGTCTATGTAAAGTTTTCCTAAATACCTACAGTCTATAACATGGATAAACAATCTCAAGTCTAAAAGTCCCAGAAAACCTGAATTTTGATAAATTTTGTTTCCTTATGTTAATGTGGCTTTGTTATCCTTTAATGTAGGTCAGTTACTTCCTTTTTCCGTTGCCACAGATGGAAAAATACTCCTGAGTAGCCAAATAGGCCAGGTCGTTACTGAGATATATGTGCCTCTAAATCGGGCTTGCCATTTATTTTTTCAAAAATGAACAACAGCGCCACAGATGTGAGTGTCCTGACAAAGTGACATCCTGTGGGTTCAGTTGTGCAGATGTAACAAACTAAACTGATGGAGTACAAGGCTCCTTTGATCTTAAACTTTGCATGGATCGAGTAACTATAAAACGAAACAGATCAAACTACAGCGGGAGTTTTTCCACAGCTGACCGTGGCTAAGACACTTCAGAACCTCTGAGACTGTAAAACCCACCTCCCCCAGTCGACCTGACCATAACTCAGGACAGATGTCAACAATTACATCTGCCCATCCCTCTGAATATATGCACGGTTCTCAGCCTCCCTCTATACTTCTCCTCTCTTCCCCCTTTTTTACCATTCCCACAAAATTCGCCTCTGTCTCTGCCCTCGACCACAATACAAGTTCATGTATTTCTTTCTCATTTGCTCGTTCTCCAATTCCCTTGTTTTGCCACCTCAGCGATTTTTCGGTGTTTTTTTATGAGCGCTATCATCATGATGTGCTGTTTCCTTTCACCCAGGGTCACAGCCCTTCCCGTTTCCAGGCGCAGCAAAGGGGGGTGGGGGGGTGTTGACATCATTGCGGTACAGGATGCAAACATTGTAGTGGTTTTGCGTGAACCATAATCAGCATAAACGTTTACAAGACAGAATAGATTTTGTTTAGGTTTTGCTGCACATTACAGCTCTATGATTGATTTTAAACTGATTTCTACATCTTTCATTCGTTTGTTTGAACTCTATGGCAGTGGTGTCAAACTCAGTGTGGTAAGGGGCAGTGATAGTCAATAAGAATCCTTTCAGGGGCCAAAGATAGTGACATTTGGAGGCTTAAATTCTAGGCGTGAGATTTCATCTTTATTTGGGTCTTACAAAAGTTATCTTTAACGTTAATTTCATCCTAGTTTTAGATTAATCTGAATAGTTTTTGTTGGATTTTAATAGGTTTGAGCTGGATCTGAACTGGTTTTAGATGGATTTGAACAGGTTTTAGATGGACTTGAAGAGGGTTAGTTGGATTTCAGCAGTTTTTAGATGGATTTCAACAGGTTTTATTGGATTTCAACAGGTTTTAGCTGAATCTGAACAGGTTTTAGATGTATTTGTATTGATTTTAATTGGATTTGAACAGGTTTTAAATGGATTTTAATAGGTTTTGGTTGGATCTGAACAGGTTGTAGTTAGAACTGATTTTATTTATCTTTGTACAAAAAATCAATTCCATCTAAAACCTGTTCAAATCCAATTAAAACCTAGTGCCAAAAATGTGCGAGGGCCACATAAAACATTGTAAAGGGCCGCATTTGGCCCCCGGGCATTGACTTTGACACCACTGCTCTATGGGCTATAAAACTGACTGACTGAATATTTTATTCTTTACATTTTTTCCCATCTCATGTTTGTTCTAATAAGCCTAGGCTACTTACCTCTGGGTTTATCTGTCGTTCCGTGGCGCCTTGTGCGCGCAGCTCAAACACCAGGACCAGCAAAAGCAATCGAAGTAGACACTTAAACCGGGGGGCCATCTCTTCCTTCCAAAACATAAAAAATAATAAAAAACGAACAACTCAACTGGGAACGGTTATCTTCACTGTATTATTTGTCAAAACATCTGTTAAGATATTCCACTAGGAAGCGTTCAGGCGCGAGGGAGGTCGATATGGCGCAAGATTTTCAGTCTTTAGAGTTTCGAATAATACGTGTCTAGTTAGTGCATGATTTCCGCGGCTTTAACTTCACTAACTTGGAGCCGGAAGTGGATCCGATGGGCCTGGAGCTACTGGCGAAAAGTGCTTTCCTCCAAAATGTTGCCAGCGCTTTGTTCCAGTTGTGCCATACGAGTTTGTTTTCATGAAGAAGTCTGGGCTCGTTCTCTGTCCTATCTTAGACGGGTTATTTGGATCCCCCTCTAGCCCCCTCTACTCTTCTTCTTTTCTTCTCTTCTCCTCCACTCACTCTCTGTTGCAGACGTGGTAGTTCGATACCCCCGGGAGACGCGCGCACCAAAGTGGAGGCTTGGAAACGTCCCACTCTTCTCACTGCCCGCCTCCCTGACATCAAGTGCAGGTTACAACTCGATGACCTTAGCATTAGATTCACCCTTGACCACCAATGTAAAAAATGCGTAATGTTTAAATATTACTCTTTTTTACGCGGGCAAATTTGGACAATGGTAAGGCCTCGATATTATTTTATAGGCTTATTTGTTTAAAATTAAAAGGTATATGTATCATCTTAGCAAAGTATGTGTATGTATTTAATAAAGCAAATAATTTTCTTAACTATTAATCTTGCACAATAATAATATTTAGCCATATTTTACCTTACATTTTCGGACAGCCTCTTAGTTTTAGAGAAGGAAATTGCGCCCCCTAATGTACTGCAGGCGACACACTGAATAAAATACAGTGACTATCAAGTTTAGTCTAGTTCTAGTCAGCACCACGGCTTGATTAATGCCACTGCTGGCTAAAAGAGGGGCATTTGGGGAAACAAAGTTAAAGACATGATCACGAAATTATCATTTACATTAGTTATTCCCTATCATCTTTTGTGTGTTGAGATCTTGCTACATGTCCTAAAGCTAAAAAATTACAGAATTACATTACAGAATGCCAGATTACAGCCATCTTTTGTTATATTTCCTCAGGGTTGCTTGCAAAATGCAACATACAATATGTTAACATATGCATCTAAAGAACAACCCTGACTGAGGAACATCTTTTGTTATCGACCCAATGCTCACACTACTGGTTAGTTGTGAGTTTATGACATTGATTTATGACACGTCCGTAGGCCTGATAGCTGCAAACAACAAATTAATGCAAATCAAGTAAATTCAATTTTTTAATACTGTGAAAACTGAAAATACAGCTTTCAAGAGACAGACATCAGACATTTGTTATACTAATGTTTTCGTAAGTTTAGTAACCAAAAGAATATTACAGATACATTTTGTTGCTTCTAAAGTTAGGACAAAACAACTATATTTCACAAAGTTTAAGGTCAAAGGTCACACCAAAGACAGTATGTTCACTGATGATAAACACTGAGACTGTGCTTCTGGTTTTACAAGACAATACAGTCAAAAGTAAACCACTTTGAATGAGCAGTTTATCTGAACTACACAATGCATGTCAAGACTCATTATTCCACAGACACTGTTAGTCTAGTTTACTTTTGCAATGCAAAAACATAATTCATTTTTCATGATATATATTATGTTACTGTTGCTGAAATAAAGAAACATCCAGATAAACACCTATGCCATACAAAATGTATTGGCAGAAAAAAACTAAAAAAATTTGATTAGCGAAAAAGATTAAATTTGACATAAAAACATGAAAACAGAAAAAAAATCTTTTAGTTTATGTTGTAAGGTCATCAAAAAGTGTGCAGAGATTAATATGACTTAGGTGTGGTATGATATGACACAAAGTTTCCACAGAATCTCTTCATGGATCCGAGCACCTCCAACAATAAAAGACATTAAGATTTTCATGACATAGGTGATACCACTTTTTACCATAAGCAGCCCTTAATGGGCATACAGTGACATTCATTTAATAGCTTTATCTTTATTTAGCAACAAATTACAACAACTAAATACTATGACTGTCAAACGGACAGCTCCATTGATGTTTTAGGAAGCAGCACTACACAAAAACAGTCTATACAGTTTTACCAAATAGTAAGCAATGATACATTACAAGAATGAAACACTTTCCTTAATCAATCACCCCTTTATGATTCATCCCCTTTTTGCGCATCAGCAGGAGTTCTTGACTCCATCCTAGACCGAGCAGATGACCGTACAGACCTTGCAGACTCATTTTCTCCCAGGCTGCCAGAATGTGGGCCATGAGTTGTCTCAGTGCTGGTGTTGAGGAAGGTTTTATACTGGTTCCAAAAACCCGCAGTACTCCTGGTGGCAGGGACACTCAAGGAACTCATTGGAGTAGAAAGCTGATCAGAGGTGGAACGGCTGCTACGAGCTGGTGGACGTGTTTTTGATAATACTCCATGATGTTTCATGTGACCCTGGAATCAATAACATCAAAAACATATCAGTTTAATTTTGCATTTAATAATGTTTTTAATAGTCATAAAAAAGATGGTTTTCTTACTTTCAGTCCGCTACGGCTAGCATACTCTTTTCCACATTCAGCGCAGCAATATGTCTTCTTTTCTGGACGAGACATAGGTGACGGGAGTGTTGGAGTCAGGCTTATGGGTACGGAAGTATCAAGTGCTTCACTAATCTCCAACTTGTCTTCCCTTTCATAAGATCCGAAATTAAAGTGCTGCTGTGTTTCTTTTCCAAAAGAAGGAGCTCTTTGAGCACTCTTTGCTTCACCACCATTAGCATCTGCAGTCTCCAAAGCAGATGGTGTTTTTGGATCTTTGTCAGGCACATTCACATGGTCGTGCTTTGGTGTTCCAGGTTTAGAATAATGTTCTATCTCTGCTTTTATTAATTCAGGTGACTGGGGCCTTGAGCCTGATTCCAGGATTTGTGATGCATTAACATGAGAAATATCCTGACTCTGGATTGGATCGGGTGATGGGCATTTGTATGACAACGAGATACTGGAGGACGCTGTGCTTTCAAGGGGCGATCCAGAGCAGGGTAACACTTCAGAGGAGGTAGATGCCTCAGCCTCTCCACAATCCATTACCTCAGCATTTGAAGACACAGTTGTTTTGGAAACATGACATGACATTGGTGGTGAGGTAGATGTAAGGACATCAGCAGTGGTCAGTTGTTTAACAGCATCACTAACTGCAGTGCCCTGATCAGTTTGCTGCGAGTCTGACAGGAGCATGCTACAAGGCTGGTCCCCACTGCTAGGAGGTGTGGTTTGTGTATTAGGATGTGAGAGGGGATCCAGCTTAGACTGTGGGACAAGGTCTGGACTTGCAGATCCAGACTTGCATTGATCTTTTGTTTTTATATCATCAAAAACAGTGACAGTGGGAGATGCTGAAGTCTGATCTTGTGAATTAGATGCTGGATTCTTGAGGGGATCTGTTTCAGCCAAAGGAGGTGTTTCATTCGTGCCAGGGTTAGTGGACTGGTTCTTAGATTGTGACAATGATTTATTATTACTCTCATCTGAAATCTCAGCTGAAGGATCTTCTGAGCTATCTGGGGGTAGCTGCCCACCAAGGTGCATACGAATGTGGTGTTGAAGCACAAGGGCATTAGTGAACTTGCGTTGGCACAATGGGCAGGAGTTCTGGACACGAGCATTGGCCGGTCGAGCATGGTGTGTCGCTAGATGTGACCGCAGGCTTCCTTTGGTAGAGAAAGATCGTCCACATAATTTACATGGGAATGGCCGCTCACCAAGGTGCGTAGCCTGGTGCAGACGCAATGCTCGGGGGCAACTCATCACTCGTAGACAGACACCACATTGGTTGGTTACTAAATTACTAGTTAGACCGGTCACATTTAACATTGAGAGCTGCCCTCCTGCTATACTGCTGGATCCATTTGCGCTCAATCCAAGAGCAGCAACCATGTCGTGGGTAACCAGTGTTGAAGATGTTGGGGATGCCATGACATATGTTGTTGATGTGCTAGCATTTGTGAAAGTGCTGGTTGAACCTGAAGAGGTACCTGAACTGTTAGATAACACCCATGGAGATGAAGACTGAGGAGACACCTTCTCCAGTTTCTCCACCAGCCTTTGCAGTTTGGATGTTTCAGATGTAGGCGTTGAAGTAGTCGCAGAGGAAGGAAGGGAACATTGTGCAGTGCTAGATGGACATGAGGGTCTGGCTAAAGAGGAAGATGTGAAAGTAATTTGAGGATGACTGGAAGAAGTAAGATGGTGCAAGCTCTGATTTGAAGGTAATGGAGTGCGCAGAAAACCCAAGGCGGGATGATTGAAAATAGAGGAATGGATAGGAGGAGTGGAGAAAGAAGAGGAGCTGGATGGGAAAAGGAGCTTAGAGTGTTGGGCCAGTTGGGAGTAGGCTGCAGGAGAAAGGATAGGAACATGGGGAGGAGTGTTTTCATCACATTGCTGTTGCTTGGGACCCTTGAATACCCCTGTGGGTGCAGAAGATGAAGCCAATGAAGGGTTGGAGAAGAGCGAGGTAGCTAAAGCAGAGGATGCTGAAGTAGAGACACTGGAGGAACTGGCGGTTATAGAAGCTACAGCAGCTGCTGCTCTATTAAGTTGTAACAGAGATTGTGATATCAAAGCCAAATTCACACTAGGGGGCAGAGGTAAGGAAGAGGGGGTAGATCTTTCAGACACTCCTCCTGAAAAGGAAGCACTTGACCCACTGACCTCAAGGTTATCTGTGCAGGGCTCTTCCTCAAACCTATTTTTTCTCTTCTTCTGAAGATTGTTTCCACTTCCACCACTGCTCATAGTCTGTCCAATCTCAGAACCTCCACTGCTCCCCAGTGCTACCCCAAATATAGATGGTGGTAGCAGTGAAAGTGACAACTCTGGGTTTTGCTCCCGATGCCGCAGAAAATGCACCTTGAGATTACCTCTAGTTGTAAAGCGGCTGAAGCATACTGGACACTGGAAGGGCCGTTCGCCTGTGTGTGAGCGTAGATGTATCTGCAGGGCAGAGTCACTATTGAACATTTTGCCACAAAAGCGACAGACATGTTGGAGACGGCCAGAAGAGTTGGAGCTGGATCCAGAAGAAGTGTCTGCTCCAGAGAGTGACTGTTGGCTGTGTTGAATATTTGATACTGATGAAGGAAGGGAGTTTAGTAAGGATAGACCACTGTGCCCCGTCATAGAAGCTGTATTTGGAGACTTCTCATGAAGATAGCGACTGGGCAAAGCTAAGGAGAGGGCTAGTGGGTATGTTGAGGGAGCCATGGGACTGGAGGAAGTGGAGTGAGTTGAAGACTGAGGAGTAACTTTCAGAAAACCAGCACTTCCACAAGCTCCTTCCATTGTACCTTTGTGAGGCTGCAGGATTTGAGACAAAGAACTGCTTGGTTTTGGGGCTTTGTTGGCTGCCTGAGAGGGAAGCAGGGAGGAGAAGCATGCCAGCAGAGGAGCCACAGATGTGGGTGGTTGAGTTGCAGATGTTGGGGTTGTTGGGCTTGCTGCTCGTTTGTCACCTTCCAGGCAGAGCTGGGGAAGAGTGGAGAGCGATTCTTGGGAAGGTGTATCTACAGTGTAGGAGGTGTCACCTAGACGGAGCACCTGCCTACAGATCTCCTCCGTTATCTGCATCTGGTGGATCTGTCTTTGCTGCAACACCCGCAGTTCTTCAAGGATCAGAGCAATACTAAGCTGGGCGCGAGATGGTGCAGTTGCTGCAGATGTCACTCCTGGGCTAGGGGTGGGAGTAACAGGACTAGGGGGGCCCTCAGGTACGCGGCTCGGGCTCCCAGGGTGAGGTGGAGGGCATAAGGAGGCACACGGTGATGATGAAGAGGAGGTTGTGGTGGCTGATAGCCCCAACTTGGGAGAGGCCATCTTTGAGCTGCAGAAAGTTTGTTTGAGTGAAGATTTGGAAGTGCAACCAAAGAGCTGGAGTGCAGATGTTCTCAAAGTTTGTGAAGAGACAGAAGGGTTAAGGAACTCTGGTGAGATGGGGCGATGTTGTTGTTTGACAGATCGACTTGTAGAGCAGGTCACTGATAGATTTTCAATAGGCAAAGAAAGACTGTAAGGGCCTTTAAAAGATAGACGGGAATTAGGAGGCAGCTGTGATCTTTGACGAGAGGAGGATGAACACAAAGAAGAATCTGGGATAAATGGGGAGGAGTGTGACTTCACTGCCAACTGGGTGTCTAGGAAATTAAAGAGAATTTAAACACTGTCAAACTCAAATCATCATGAAAATACAACAAATTATAATATTACTTATTTTATATGGTTTGTATTTCATTGAACAACAAATGCACACATAATGAGCATTGGTTTTTGGAGGTTGGTAAAACATATTAAAACTGCTGTTTTTCACTTTCTCCAGTGTATCCTCATCAAGTGCACTCTCTGCTGCTGTGGCCACACATTGTGTATGCAGACACACATGCTTGCACCCAAAAGTACACAGAGATTTCTCTAGTCAAAATACAGAGCCCATCCACAGAGGACCCTAACTTGTTTCCAGGACAACAGACACGAGGCAATGTACCACAACCCCATTCGAAGTCCACAAAAGTCCACATTTTTAATTCTTTGTCATCTTCGTAATTATAAACTGGATTTAATATTTTGACTCTTAGCAATCAAGTCAGATTATCTTAAAGATGTGACCTTAGCTAGGCATTCCTGATGTAGTATAGGGACAGACAAGAAGGAGAGAAGTGGAGCATAAGGAAAATAAAGTGGCCCTGAAAACACAATACATTGTGTATGAGCAGATTTGTACAAAAAGATTTCTTTAAATACTCAGCTTCAAATCCTGTTACTTGAAAGTACAGACACTTGCACACACACACATACTCACTCCTTCTCGGGTATGCTAATGCTTCAGTGCCCAACAACAAAGCTCAAAAGGCCCAAAGGGTTTAAAGCTACATTAGTTGCAACACCTTATACCAGACTTGCAGATCTTTCCATTATTCATGTTTTTACCCAATCATCTATCATGCCTTTATAACTCAGGGTATTTTTTTCTTTTATAAACAGTATATTGAGTGTTTGGCGTATGTCTTCACACCTGACAGTAACTTCAGAAACTGAAAGCACTTTTGAGATTTGAATCTGATTTCAAATTCTACTTACATCGCTCAGAAAAGTAAAAAACATCTGCTTTATCAATTAAAATTAAAAAAAACAAATCAAACATTAATTATTCTGAAACCAAGAGAAACATTATCCTAGAGTATAATTTATGCTTTCTATAGAGTCTAATTCTCACCATTCTCAATCCGATTGCCACCAGAGGTCAGGTTCAAAAGCTGCTGGGGTTGTTTCTGTTTCCGACGGGACATGCCTCTGCAGGACTGGACCAACGCAGGGGCGCAGTGGCCAGCACACAACCTTTATTTTGTCTTTCTGCACACCAAAAAGTAGGCACCTAAATTAATAAAAATTTAAAAAATAAGTATGTCTCTCAAAAAATGGATGAGATGCTCCAGGTCAGTTGCTTGTGAAAAGGCGTGTCCACTTTGGTGGCATTGTGGTGCAGAGACAGAAAAGTCGAGCATATTGAAGACTAAAGAGCCAGTTGACATGTGTGACAGTTTCTCTCAACAAGTCTCCCTTTTCACAAATCTCACCATTGGCTCTCCTTCCCTTTCGCTCTTTCATTACACGCACACACAGCTCACTTGTTCATCCTCTACTTTACATTCAAATGGCGAGTGAATGCTCCTTCTTTTGAGCCAAGAGTCCACTGCCTTTTTTAAGGAAACCCTTTTACAATGAACTTTATCACACAACAGCCTTTCTCTGCTTTGTCATGTAATACATAAAACGTGTAGCTTTGTGTGTAACTTTGGCAGGAGGGTCAGCACAAGTAAAAATCTTGTGTGCTCAAAAATACAAGTCTTGAACACAAATCTGGTTATTTGTGTCAACAACACTGTATGGAAGTCTGTTATAAACCTAATGCCTCTGAGTGTGAGCCCAGTAAACAGTGTGCCTGGAATTTGGTGGAATTTGCAACAATGGCGTTGAAGGACCATAGCTGAGTGAACATCACCCTCTCAGAGCCTCACTAGCACACAAGGCCACTGACTGGACGCACAATGCCCCCTTTTTACCCACATCACGACAGCTTACCACGTGGAGCAAGGTGCTGTAAAAAGACACAGCTCACAGTGAGAAAAAAATTTATTTTCCCCCAGACCCTGTGACATATGATTGTGATTAACAATAGAAATCAACACCGCCAGCAGAAAACGTCTTTAACATTAGAGAACTCAATAGATTATTTTAATTTTGTTTTTCATTAAGGACAAAGAAGATGATTATCAAAATTATGTATGTAAACTGTAGTCATATCAGGATACTAATTGTGACAGGCCTGTTAAATTGTATGTGACTTGGCCAGAATAATAAATAGTCTGGAAACTGACATAATGGATTAGATCTAGTCGGTTGTTTCACATTTGGGCCTATCATGTTTTTCCAGATTATTTTATGAATAAAACGTATCCTTGATTGTGTTATTGCATTTAGTAATACCAAATACAAAGTACATTAAATATACAATAATAATTAAAATAAATGTTAGCCTTAGTGCAGTCAGCTCAAATCTTTTGTTTCGAAAAGACGAAAAAAACTCTAAAGCCAAAATTGTATCGTATGTTAAGTTAGTATGCTGTTTTATTCATATTTTTGCCGTGCCATTTTGTCAGTAGGCTACAGATGCCAACGACGTCTATCCTTAGTTTTAGCCAAATACAGCAAAAACACAGCTGTAGGCGCGCGCTACTGTTACGCTACTGTACGGCGACCTGTTGCGCGCCAGGCGCGCTCCCACATCATAACAAGTTATGATTCATAAAATAATATGACTTCACAAAAATACAATCCCGGATGTGCATTTCCCTCCTAGACCGCTCGTCGTCGACACAACCCCTTAAACATAAATTGATAAGACTCACCATGGTTGTATTGATGATATTTGGCGGCAATATTTGTGGCAAAAGTCAAAAAGCAGACGAGGTTGTTGGTGTGGTCCGTCTCTCAGCCGGGACACTGGCGCAGCATTTCCCTGTTCACTCCCTGGGATGCGCAGTCGGACAGCCGCATTTTTTTGGTTCAATTATTTATCTCCGTCTCCAATGGCGGTTTTAAAACACTCTTGGGACAAAGGGTTTTCATCTCTGGATGTTTCATCTCTTGTACACTTACGGGAAAGCGAGGCAGGCTGTGCAGGAGCTATAAGCTAACCATCAGCAGCTATACGCATTAAGGGGGGGATTATTTTCCACCGCTGCCTCGTCTCTTTGTACTTGAGGGCCTGCTCTTGTTCGGCCTGTCTGTTTCCTCTGCGGTACCGTCTGTCTGTCTGTCTGGGCAGCCTGTCTGTCCGGCTGTCTGTCTGTCTGCCTGTCTCTTATAATTAATGGCCTTCGCCGCCAGACGGTCCTCAGGGAAACAGTGGCCACGGTATTGGCTCTCAGTGTGCATCTCACATAGACCACATCATACCTCCATGAGCTGCTTCAGTACACACAGCTAAGAGCATTGTTTCATTCTATACATGTTTGCAGTTTTAGAACTGAGAAATGTCCTTCTTTGTTTTGTAAAATCGTTGTGTTTTGTGCCCAATTCCTGACATTTTGTAGAAGGTTTCTACCGGTAACTAGCCGACACTGCAAACTGAGTAAGGAAATGTCATCTCATTAACTCTACTGTTGCATTTGTTTGTAAACTAACAGGTTTTCCAAAACAATTATCACATAATATACATGCCAGTTTATAATATTAAAACAAAAATATATCCCTCAATAGCCATCACTTTAATGTTATGAAACTTAAGCCCTAGACAGTTGAGTTTGAGTATGATTGAGACACAAAAAGGAAAAACAGCAGTCACACAGCCTATAGGCTATAGAATACAGTATTTATATGCAGGCAATAGTCATGATGGCAATAATGTACTGTTCCTAAATAGGAAGGGTCTCTAATCAAATCAATGAACAGTTAATGAGTGGCCACCACCAGGTTACTTGACCATAGGTGTATTAAACATGTTCTCTGGCCTTCAACTTTCATGCCCTGCTCGCTTTCCACAGCAGCCTCTGGAGGGCGCTGCCTTTCTTCTTTATCATCTCTTCCAGGAGGCTTTCTCCACTGCATTTGGGTGAATGGTGTTTCTATAAACCTAGGACCTAGAGGTCACCTGAGTGCCCACCAATCTTCAACATTTTCACTGTAGGCTGTGCCAAAGGCTCAAGTAACGTTATCTTCTTCATGTAACTCTTGCCATCCCCTGTTTTACAATTACAAACTATTAGACCTGTTAGTTTAATGAGATGGATAAGTTCACTTTTAATAGACTTTTATTCCCATGTTATCAGATAGACAGCCTCCTTAAGCAGTAGAAGTTGAATAATTGAATAAATGTTTTTTTTACCAGAAGTATGTTGATATGTTAAATCTGCCACCACTGCTTTCCACTGATTTTTGTTTCTATTCTGTTGGATTTCATGTACCAAATAATACACCCTAATTAAACCCTACCTGGAATACTACTAACTTAAAGTTCTTATAAGGTCATGTGATCTGTCTGTGTGCAGTGCCATGCCAGAACGCCATGAGGTAGATCCTGCAGGATTAGCCTCTATTATAAGCAGTCTACCGCTCATGACCACAGAGTCACACTGCCGGGACATCAACAGGTAATAGATTATTTCTTATATATTTCTCATTTTAAGAATTGTAGGCTTTGATTTAACATTTTGGTGAGGTAATCTTTAAAGTTATGAAAAAGCAAAGCACCTGGAGGTGAAATAAGGCCAGTGAGCGGTCAAGGATGATCTCCTGATCCCTCAGCTATTAGCCGGGTTCTGAGTCAACTCAACACATGTAAGGTCTGTGTTACAACTCAGACAGCCAGTCATAGCATTTACTACAAAAGTGTCTACTGGCTACTGTTTTTTATTACAGTTCTCGTGTTTACAGACTGGTCTTGGGTGAGGTCATAGTTTATATGTGTTTCACCACAAATATAAATATATGTGTTTTAATCTTGTTTACTGTACATTTTCTAGCAAGTATTCATTCATAGAACAAAGAAGGCAGGGGCACAGTGAAAATGATTAGTGGTTATAACCTGTTGTGTAGCCATTAGAAGTTATTAATTTGTTGTTTGTTCTTGTATTATTGTTTTCTTTATCTATTGTTTTATCAGTTAACAAAATCCTTTCAAACCATTTATTTGCATTTCTCTTTTCTGCTCTTTACAATGTGCAGTTCTTAGGGACCTTTGAACTGCTGGCTCACAATGGCGTCAGTGGATGATGAGCTGACCTGTTCTGTGTGCCGGGACCTCTTTAGCCATTCTCATCCTTTACCCTGCGGTCACAGTTTTTGCCCCTCATGTGTCCGTGAGGCAAGGAGCCAGTGCAAACGCTTCATCTGCCCTCAGTGTCAGGAGGAGCCGAGGGAGGTGCTGTGCGACTGCTGCCCTCCGGAGGCAGAAAAGGGGTCTGCGCCATTAGCTGTGAAGACCTGCCTGAGATGTGAGGTGTCTCTGTGCGCTCAGCACCTACAGCCTCATCTGGAGAGGCCGGCGTTCAGCAGACACCTGTTAGTAGATCCACTGAGCGACCTCTCTCAGCGACGATGTCCAACCCACGCCGAGATACTCCGCTATTACTGTGCAGATGAGAGGATATATGTGTGTGGTGACTGTCTGCTGGATGGAGGCCACGCTGAGCACCAAGTGAAGGCCTTGAGGCAGGTCGAGGAGGATCTGAAGGTGATGACAGGAATAATTATATCTATTTCCATGCTTATAAAACCTATGTTAACAACTATTCAAATGTAAATTATGTTTGCAAATTTTAAGATACTTTGCATCAGTTAACGGGCACACATTTGAATAACACTCCTAAAACTATAAATTATGAGGCCCTACTCTACCATGATCTTCCTATGGTATTGTTTCTTGTTACTGTCCTAATCAATGTCTTGCAGGTAGCATAAGTACAAAGCATTGTTACACATAATGCTTTTGGCTTAATTCTGTATGGTTTGTGGGTTTTCATAGGCCATACTTAATACGCTGCTCCAAAAGGCTGAGGAAAAACTACAAAATGGCGAAAGAATCCTGAAAGAACATGAGAATATTGATAGCACTATAATTGTGAGTAGTTAGTACTCTAATTAATGCATTTAGGTCAGTATTTATCTTTACACAAACATCATACTTAATTCTTTGTTATGTGCAGGAGTCTCTAATGGAAGATGATGCTCAAGTGGAGCAGATGGGCTCAGACCTTGAGTCCCAGGTAAAAACACTGGTCACGTCTCTGATGGAGCTGACCAAGAAACAGAGACAGCAGATCACTGAGCAGGTCCACGAAGACTGCACCAAAGTGAAACAAGACATCAGTGAGACACTGAGCATCCAACACTACCTGGCCTCACTGCTGGCAGAGACAGACCCCTACCTGCTAATTTGGGTAGGACTCAGTGCTGATCAGACAGTCTTATGTAAGCCCATTTATCTTCTCAGTGAGGGGTGTAGGTTTGAGAAATGGATCACACTCTGCTTCTGTGCAGCCTGTGTGTTGTTACTTGTTCATGTGCAATATAGTGATATCACAGACAGGCAACACATTAAAAAGCAGATAGTTTTAGTAATGTGTTGTGACTAGTTTTACCTCCTTTGTTAGCTCCTTGTTTCAGCCGAGCACGTAAAGCTTGACATATTTTTCAGTTTGTTTATTCACCAATGATTTTCTTAACTGTTGTCTGTCCACTTGTTTAGGCCTTTCAGTCAGATGATACAAAGTGAGTCTTCACCTTACCTTTTGGTGATCTTGGGTTTGTTGTGTCCTTTAGTGAACTGATGTACGTAGCTAGATGTGGCTATTTGTCGAAAATTGTAATGTGTAGTTCATATACTGCGCATTAATGGGTATATGCCTTTTCTGATATATTAGGCTCCTGGCAGACCTGAACAGCCCACTTTTCAATCCTGATCCTATAAGTTTGGACAGAAAGCCCATCCTGGAGGAAATAGAGAGCAAGTATAGAGAGTTCATCACTGCCACCCTGCGCTGCCTCAGCGAACTCAAGAGGGAGCTCTGTAAGTCCAGCTGGTGACCAAAATATTACTAAGTCTACAATAACATCTCTTTTCTTTTAGGTGAATATTAAAACAAACACTCCATAGTGCCTAAAGTGATAAATAAAATGTTCATACTGACTCCTGGCTTTCAGTGACCAGTCCATTAACTGTGGACATCAACACAGCTCATCCGCTTCTCAGTGTTGCTGATGACCTCCGCTCCATCACTAGGGTTAAAACCCGCCTCCCCTGTCCTGCTCACCCCGAGCGTTTCGACCACTGGCCTCAGGTCCTCACCATGCAGACCTTTTCCTCCGGGACCCACTACTGGGAGCTGGAGGCTGAGGGGTTCTGGGACATCGGGGTCTGCTATAAAAGTATTGGAAGGAAGGGGAAACAGGGCAATGCCTTTGGGAACAACAAGGTTTGTGTATTCATCTAAGTATATCATGACATTTAATCTAATGCTTCTCTATAAAGTCATACATTTGTTCTATCTTGATGTTAAGATGTAAAACACTGTCAAATAATTTACGTGAACTGGCACTGTGCTTTCATGTTTTCTGTCTCTATTTTAATTCCAGGTTTCTTGGAGCTTAACTCAGCAACACGACAGGAAACTAGCTGCTTGGCACAACCGCAAGAAAACCCGCCTCACGTACCAAATGATAGGCACCCGGGTGGCTGTAGCAATGGACTACAATGCAGGCACCATCACCTTCTCTGAGGTGGGCGCCTTTGGAAATCTTGCCCACATACACACTTTCTCAGGCACACTGACTGAGCCAGTGTGTCTGGGCTTTGGACTATACAAAGCTGAGCTTAACAGCCGTATCTCTATTGTCAAAGTTTGAGATGCCACGAAAGAGGGACCCAGATTTCCCTTCTTTGGAATGTAATGAACTTGTAGCCTTTTTTCTTGCTCTCGTCAATAAACAAAAATAAAAGCTCTGCAAATTGTTTTTAATTCACTGTAAATTATACAGAGCAAAAAAGTAGAGGAATTGATTGACATTATTATGAGTACCTTGTAGAGCAAACAAAGGAACTGGAGATAAATTCTTTGCAGTCAAAGAATCGTTTATTTCACAGTATTTAAAAAATAGAAAATAATGAACTACCCAAATAAATTTGTTTCATATTAACTGTCTAATGTCTTTCTGTACCAAGAATACAAGGAACTTCACGAAGTTTAAACACAGGAGGACCAAAAAGGAGCATGTGGTACTTTAGGTTACACAGATAATGTTGTCTAATATCTGTCGATTTAAAAAAAAAAAAAAAAAAAAGTGGGTGAGTGGGTGGATGAAGCATAGAGTGAGAAAGAAAAAGAAGCAAACAGAAAAGGGGTGGCTGCGAGATGAGGACACACACTCACACAAGGAGGTGAGAGAGTGAGACGGATCAGACGTTTGCTGGCTTTGTTGTGATCACTACTGCTCTGAAATACAGTGGAGCAAACAAGGACTTTTGACAGAGGGACACATATCCCTGCTACATGATCATTCTGTGGAAAGAGGTAATCAATTTATTATTACATAAAATATTGGTACTGAGCAGCAATGGGAGAATAATTTACACATTTTAAAGTTTTTCCCTTAAGTTACTGTGATCAAATTCTTGTATGTTGGTATTTTGGTTTTACACAGAAGCTTTGTTTGTTGCACATTCTGTTGCACATATGAGCCATAGGCACAATTTACAATGTGTGTGTGCAGTGTTCTATTGAAATGTGACATTTTGTAGAGTTTTTAAATTCTTTTTAGGTTTCATTATTGTGTATAGTAGTGAGAGTGTGTGAGGGAATGCATGTTGAGCAGGTTTGGGAGGGGTGAGGGGGGTATGTGTAAAAAAACAGATGGTCACTCAGTGGAGTTGTCCCCCACTCTCTGCCTCTTTTGGACTCCCTCCTGGGTCCTGCATCCTTCCCCTGACAGTTGTCCAGATCCTTACCTCATCTATTTTCCTCCGGTTTGTCACCCAACTGTTTAGTCTTTGCTCTTTTAGCTGATGGTCCTTCTCTTACATTTTTTTCTGTCCCCAGCTACTTCTCTTCAGCTTTCTTGTCAGCTCTTGTCAGTTTTATTTTTGCTGAAGAAATCAGTTTGAAGAGGCCTCTGCTTGTCACTGTCATCCTGAACTGTCCGACACAGCAGTCAAGCAGCAAGTACTGTAGAGATTTGGGATTTGTGGTGGACAAACGAGCTGCCCAGAAAGGAGCAAACGAAAGGCTTTGATTGACAGCTATGGCCCATAAACAATTCTGAATACTCCCTAAAAGTGTTTTGGTTCTAGTCCACTTCGGTTTTTACCACCCAAGATTTCATTGATATAGTTTTATAGTTTATTGGTGTTATAGTTTAACACCAGCCAAATTTTTTGCGACCTGCCTTAAATAAACAAAAAATTACACTTCTCTTTAGCATGTTTTTTATTTTCAATTGTCCAGAGTAGTACCTAAATTTAACATCCCAGGATTGGTCATGCATCCCAAGGCAGTCCCCTTTGGCTTTGCTATACTGCTGGTTGTGCTTCTGCTGTGGGGTCCTTTGGAGTCCACGGGCCAGAATGACACGGAGCCCATCATCCTTGAAGGGAAATGTTTGGTCGTTTGTGACTCCACTCCTTCGGCAGAGCCAGCCGGTAATGCCCTGGGCATGTCTGTGCGCTCTGGCTCAGGGAGGGTGGCCTTCTCCGCCAGTCGCCAGACAAACCACGAGCCCACGGATATGAGCAACCGCACCATGATCATCTACTTTGACAACGTGAGTGTTGAGGAAATGCTTTTTTTCAAGATTGTAGAATTTTATTTTTAACATAACATATTATTTCATTTATCTATTTCTCGAGAATGGAATCCTATCTGTCACAACATGCCGCATAAACTTGGACAATGTAAATCACTAAAAAAGAAGTCATTTGTGTTTTATATACTTTATGTTATTCAGATTTTGGTGAATGTAGGCAATCACTTTGACCAAGAGAGCAGTATCTTCCTGGCACCAAGAAGAGGGGTCTACAGCTTTAACTTCCATGTCGTTAAGGCTTACAATAGACAAACTATTCAGGTTAGTTACACAGTTCTAATTTAGGCCCTGGTTGTGGATTAATACTTCTAATGATCTTGTTTGTTGTCTTTTAGGTAAGTCTGATGGTGAATGGCTGGCCCATGATTTCTGCTTTTGCTGGGGACCAGGACGTGACCAGGGAAGCTGCCACCAATGCTGGCCTGGTAATCATGGAGAAAGGGGACAAAGCCTACCTCCGATTGGAGAGGGGCAACCTTATGGGAGGATGGAAGTACTCCACCTTCTCTGGCTTCTTGGTGTTTCCCTTGTGAGGAAGAGCAGGCTGAGGTGTAGTTTACAGGAATTGTTGAATCAACTTAAAGAAAATGTACATCTTACTAAACAGTGCATGAAAGCCAGTGTATTATGCAGGAAAACGATGATTGTGTGAATCAAATTGTCACCTCTTGTTTGAACTTATACATAATTGATGGAATTGTATAAGAGATCATTTAACCATTACAAAAATATATCATGTAACAATGTGTCATGTGGGCTTCTGTGTTACAACTTCTGTATGTGACAGACTCAGAGCCTTTGTTTCTTTAATCCACCATGTATGAAACACTGTGGTTCGCCACATGGCCTCCTGTTTATCTTAAGACCTTGCCAAGTCTGCTCTCTATTCTCCTGTGTTGTATGACTGTAGCTCCCCTATATCCTATGCCAGAATGTCCATAATCTGCAACAAATGTTTATTTATAAAGAGATTTATAAAGTATCACATATTAAATTAAAATCTTCTAATTGTTAAGTTTTCATTTCTGTTTAACATGCATTCTATCGAGCAAAGAGCAGAGACACTATGAAAACAGTCCTTGACAAAGCCATTATCACTATTTATAAATGAGTTATTTTATTGCCTGCTCTCAGCCATTTGGGAAAATGAGCTGATACATTAATAAAGACATAATAATAATGAAGACAGTCTAATTTGCTCATCAAGTATACTCCCTCTCACAATACTCTTCTGAGTGCCATGGCAGATGTTTGTAAATATAGCTCTCACCAGCAGAGTTGGCGTTGGCGTGGACCGAGCAGAGCGGCGTGAGGCAGCGTGTAAGTGGAGGAGAGCGGATACTCCACGCAGAGGAGCAGACAGATGGAGGCTTTGGCGAGTAGACAGGCTCATCGCTGCAGGATTGCTATGGATAAAGTGTGTTGTACTGTCACATTAAGTCACTTACACTTCATGACCCCAC
This sequence comes from Rhyacichthys aspro, assembly GCA_036850595.1. NCBI lineage: Eukaryota > Metazoa > Chordata > Actinopteri > Gobiiformes > Rhyacichthyidae > Rhyacichthys > Rhyacichthys aspro. The sequence goes on from CM072164.1 coordinate 9,594,104, forward strand.
ATTCTCATTCTTTCTCTGTGTCTATATCTGAGAACTCAATTTTTTATTTCAAACATTATTCACAATCACTTTGACCATGGAGATTCTGTGGCAATATGTATATTTAGGGGAAAAGATACCTTTAGGCCAAATGTGCTATTCTATTTAAATTATTATTCAAAGTTCTGACCTCAAATCTTCCATTGACAGAAGGATATGTGTAGATGATCTAGGATGGACAAAATAGGAAATGCACCAAATGTAGCCCATGCACTTTCCCTTTGTAGACCCTGAAGCCAAATGTATGGGAAATATGTAATACTATTAAAGATTAAGTTAAAAATTAGGCTACATCCTATAATTCTAGTTATTTACAGCATATCCTGTTGACAGAGGATAGACCTAAAGCCAGAAACGGTACACTTTATGAAATGAAAAGAATGGACTAAAATAAACGAAGTAAGGCAGAAAAGGCCAGGAGCTTCTTTTCTTACTGATGAATGTGTGTCCACTAGAGGACACTAAACACACATAGCCGAGCCATCATATCAATGGAAATATCGAAAGGATTAATTATCAGTACATTTCATTAAGGATAGGCCATAAAAGGTTAACATGGGCTTACTTTTGATAATAAAGTCAGACACAAATACATACGACAACATCAATGTTTATTTAATGTGGGTCTTATTTTTGAGTTGTAGCTTGTGTAATAAAATTGTGAAAAAAGACGGTGGGTCATTCAGAAGACCACGAAGTTTTTTCACACAACCGTGTTTCTGATGCATTCAAAATATATATTTTTCACATCGCAATGCTATCGGTTTGTGAGAGGGGCATCTTTGAGTGTAAATGAGCTAAGTAGACTATCACTCAATCAAATGATCCAAGCTAGGCCGCATTTAGTGCTTTCTCAACCAAACATGGCATTTATCCCGCCCAAAAGACGGCGTAAATTTTAGCGACAGCTACGTTGACCAATGGCTTGCCGTGTGTAGCCGGCTTGTAACCAAATACACCAATCATCGCCCGAGGGACGATGAGGACACGCCCCCTACGCGTTCTCTGGCAAGAATGTTAGTTCCTGCTCTCCTCTGGCCGTTTCCTGTAATCGTACAGTGTTGTGAGACGGAGAAAGCCATGTGTGTCGATGCAAAGGTAAATTTAGCACTCCGAAATATTACTGTGAGGGTAAAGGGTGGTAGATATGGCGGTTATTTTCAGGTATTTTTGCCAAAAAATAGACGCAGGCCTACCGAAAGAGTATTGCGGCCTATCCCTAGTCTGAACGTAGACGGCAGTGGTTATTGTGGCACGCTGCTTTGGTTTGGTCCGGTTTGTTGATGAGGTTGAAGCAGTCCCGTAGACTCAATGGTCGGTAGGAAATGACAGGGAAGCAAAGTAATCAGTCTTAATCTTTCATTTATGGTGTTTATGGACACTAAAACGTTAAATTTGGTACACTGGCTTTTGTAATAGACACATCTTGGTGGCGGTACAAGCTAATGCTAACCCATGGGTTTGGGATAAAGACTGCAATACGAACAGAGCAAAGCATCCCAGCTCCCAGCATCAGTACCCACCTCACTGAGTTCACAACTAACTCTCAATTCACTGGTTCTTCTAAACAGAGTTCACCTTTGTACACAACTACTGAGGTGACTTTTCTCTAATCACTTAACATTGCATTGGCACTGTTGAAGAACATTGGGATAAGTTGGATAAACATCTTAAGACAGTAGCAGTGACTTACAGTATTTTATTAAAATATTTAATAATCCTTTTTTTTTTAATGTGTAGTTAGTTCCTTTATCATATTCATCAATATATATATTGTGTGCATTATCTCTGAAAATGTATGTAAACTATAAGGACACAAACAGTCTGAGAAGGAACTGAGACAGTTGTATCTGGGGTTTTTTTTTAAAGTAATGACAAATGAATCTTAATGTGTTTTTGTGTTTTAACATTTGTATAGGTATAACACTATGTCTATTTAAAAAAAAATCATATTGCACATATTTAATTGTTAATTAACTACTCTTTTCTCTTGTCTTCCAGTTTCCTTAATCAACGTGAAGAACTGGACCACCACTTTTTAGCTTCCATCTCAGAGTGTCATTGAGCCCATCTCCCTTTGTGGAGGGGGCAAGATGGCAGATCCCATCATGGACCTCTTTGAGGATACACCCCTGTTTAACCTGGATGCTATCTCGGATGACTCCTTTACTCAGGGTTCCTCTGACCCTGTGGAGGAAGCCCTAAAGTTAGCACTGGGCCAGGTTGACCCACCGACAGAGCCTGAGCCTACTCCAGAGCTCACAGTCAACACTGGTCTCAGTATACCTGCAGCAGCCCCTGTTATCCCAGACCCTGCTTCTATTCAAATCTCCACACCACAGCCTGTCTCAGTAGCAACTGCCCAGACTGTTTCTTTAGCGCCAACCCCTGTAGTAGGCTCAGCTACTATTGAAACTGTTCCTCAGATTCAGGCCCAGACCACTGTATCCATTGGCAGCAACACCAGCGGGGCCACCGGTAGCACTGTCCTGCTGAGCTCGCCTCTGACTGTTTCCAGTGCCCCGACGGTCACCACTGCCACCTCCCAGCAGCTCACTCAGATAACTCACCAGCTCACTCCCCAGCAGCTTGCTGCCATCACACAACAGGCTGGCGGGAAAATAGTTATTCTCAAAGGTCCCCAGGGTCAAGCTCAGGTGCTGCAGACTGTGTCAGGAGCCACAGGCCAAGCCAGTGGAAAGGTTATTCGAGTGTTGTCTGGCACGCCTCTCAAAGCTGGCATGTCTATTTTGCAGGGTGGAACCGTCTTGAATCAGTCAAGCCCAGGACAAACTCAAGTCAAAGTGGGTACAGCAGGGGTTCAGAGGTTACTTCACTCTCCAAACGGCCCAGTCAAACAGGTGTTGTTAACCTCCATGCCCCAGCAGGTGCAGCAGACACAAGGCCAGTCAGTTCAAGTTCAGATTCCATCAGCTGCCCAGATGTCCCAAGCCCAAACTCAAGTCCAGGTTCAACCCCAGACGCAAGTCCAAGTCCAACTACAACCACAGGCCCAGACTGCGCAGATCCAAGTTCAGCCTCAGGTCCCAAACCAGGTGCAGCTCCAGCCAGCCATGCAGCCCCAAACACCGGTAGGTCACACTCCAAGATTTGTGGCTCTGTCTATGGTACTTGCTGATGGTGATTATAATTTTTAGGGAAGTGAAGCCAAGCGCATCACACTTGTTCTCCAGCAGCCGTCTCAAGCTGCAGCTGCTGCCCCAGCAGGTCAAGCTGTGGCATCCCAGCAGCAGCCAGTCGCACAGGTTCAAGTAGCCCAAGGTGGGCAGCAGCAGCAGCCCCAGACTCCAACTAGACTAGTGCTGGGTCAGCTTCCTGGAGGAAAACTGGTGCTACAAGGAAGCCAGCTAGCAGCGTTAACCCAGGCTCGGGCTGCTGGGCAGGCAGGAGGCCAACCGAAAGTTCTCACCATCCAACTGCAGGTGCAGCAGCAGCCCAACCAACAGGGAGGAGTCAAGGTAAAGGATAACAGTCCTATTAAAGAAGTGTTTACGTAATTCTCTTAATTAGTGTCAACCAAGTGTTTTTGCACTCTGTGTGCTCTTTACAAAGGACACCTATATTTTGCTGTTAAGGCCAGTGCATGTTAAATTAAATTTTTTTAACCTTTCTTTCTTGCTTGAATGAATAGTACCAGCTGGTTTCAGGAGCTGGTAATACCGGTAGCCCACAAGTCTTGCAGATATCCCAGGGCCAGGGAGGCCAGAGAGTCGCTGTGCCACTTAAAATGCTTCTCCAGCCACAGGTATAGCTTAAAAATATACTTTGTTTACCAGGTTTGATGCTTTGTTTACTTGAAATTGCAATATTTATATTTAAAAAACTTTTCCTAGGCAAGCTCAGCATCCTCAGTGGGTGGTGCAGTTTCTGTGGTGAAGGTCATCAACTCATCGACAGCAGGCACCTCTACTACAACCACCACTCCGTCCCAAGCCATTCGCATTACTAAAGCAAGTGGTGAGCCTGCTTCTGTGCGGCGAGTGGAGATCCTGTGCAAACAAGAGAAGGCAAATCGCATTGTGGCTGAAGCCATCGCCCGAGCCAAGGCACGTGGTGAAAAGAACCTGCCCAGAGTCCTAAATCAGGATGAACTTCCAGCGGCACAAACATCTCCAGAAATAGGCGGCACTGTGACTGTTGTTTCCACTACAAAGAAAAAGACCAGTGGAGGAGGGAACAAGAAAAAGAGTCCTGTAGCCACCGGAACAACACCCAAAATAGGAGCAGTAACTGATAAAAAGGGCAAAGCGAAGATACCAGGAGGAACAATTACAGTGGTGGGAGGCACAATAATGACTGCGGCTGGGAACAAAAGCAAGAGCAAGACAAAACCAAAGTAAGCAAAACGCAGTGAGGTCAAAAGATGAGATGAATGAGCTTTGCAGAAATAAACTGTTATTTTCTCTTTTCCATGTGACTTTTTACAGCACAATTACTCTAGTTGGAGCAAAGAAACGAAAGCGTAATGCATCTTCAGACCACTCAGATGGAGAGATAAGCCCTGCCTCACCTGCAGTGATCGAGGAAGACATGATCACGGTAAAACTAGGACCAGTTAACAATCAGTTAACAAAACATGTATGTTTCAGTCAGTACAGACTTGTTTCCGTTACTATACTCCCTAAAAGCACAAACTATGGTGTTATTTAAGCAATGTATAGATATTGTATATTTTCACTGTTATTTGTCAGAAATGTAACTTTGGTTTATTCTGCCTAGAAGAGGCGCTCCAATCGTGTGGTAAAAAGGAAGAAGTACACTGAAGACCTGGACATCAAGATAACAGATGATGAAGATGAACAGGAAGATGTAGATGTGACTACAACTGCTGCAGCTGTGGCCTCCATCAGTGGCGGGACAACAACACCAATCACTCAAGAAGTGGAGCTGGACGGTGACGGATTGCCCAGCATGCAGTTCTTTGTGGTGAGAGTTGCCCTATTAAAGAAGAGAAATTAAATGTAAGTGTCATTATAGCAAACCGGTAAATGTGTATTGTAAAAATGTTTTACAGGAAAATCCAAGTGAGGAGGATGCCGCAATTGTAGATAAAATTCTGTCTGTGAGGTTAGCAAAAAAAGAGGTAGGGTTCATCGTTACTAATTTATTTATTTTTTATGTATTGTATTACATTTTGTCCTTAGCTAAATCCTGTTTCACTCTTACAGGTGTCTCCAGGCCAGTACACAAATGCTGAAGAATTCTTTGTAAAATATAAAAATTAGTAAGTCTGCTCATGTCTTATACCTATTTAAATTGTGACATTTCATTAGTGAGGATTTTACATAAGCAGTATTGTTCTATTGTTCACAGTTCATACTTACATTGTGAGTGGGCCACTTTGGAGCAACTGGAGAAAGACAAAAGGATACATCAAAAGATTAAGAGGTTTCGGACAAAGCATGCACAAATGAGGCACATTTTCCAAGAGGTACTTAGACTTAAAGATGACAGGTGTACAACTCTTCATGTTAATTTGTATTTTTTAATTTTTTTACAAGATTTATTGTGTTTACTTATAGGAGGAGGAGCCTTTTAATCCAGACTATGTGGAGGTGGACAGAATACTGGATGTATCCCACAGTGTGGACAAGGACAATGGCGAGGTGAGGAACAGAATATTTTTTTTAATAGAGTTTTCCTGTTTTAATTTTTGTAGCATGTTTTTAGTCTTAATGATTTACTCACTAATGAGACACTTCCTTCTTTTTCGTGTGTCCACCAGCCCGTTGTCTACTATTTGGTGAAGTGGTGCTCTCTTCCCTATGAGGATGCCACCTGGGAGCTAAAGGAAGATGTGGATGAGGGCAAAGTTGAGGAATTCGGCAAAATTCAAAACAGACAACCTCGCCTGAAAAGAGTGGTTAGTGTGATAAACTTAGTTAACATATTTTTACATCTAAGAAGCCTAGTTTACAAAGAGACATGCTTTTTCTTCATCAGCCAAGACCCCCTGCCAGTTCATGGAAGAAACTGGAAGATACGAGAGAGTACAAAAATGGCAACATTCTCAGAGAGTATCAGCTTGAAGGAGTCAATTGGTTGCTCTTCAACTGGTACAACAGGTATTTAACTTGACTTGGACTAGGTCCATGTTTAAACATTAGTAAAGCTGCAGACCAGTCACTGAACCTAGTGTAACATGCTCATCATCTTAATATTTCCTGCACCGTGTCTTTCAGACAAAATTGCATCTTGGCAGATGAGATGGGTCTTGGAAAAACAATCCAGTCCATTGCACTGCTGTCTGAGATTTATGCTGCCGGTATCCAAGGCCCCTTTCTGGTCATTGCTCCCCTCTCAACTATTACCAACTGGGAAAGGGAGTTCTCCACATGGACCCACATGAATGCTATTGTGTATCATGGAAGCTTGGCCAGTAGACAGATGATCCAGCAGTATGAGATGTACTGCAAGGATGATAAGGTGGAGTATGTCTTAAAAATGAACTGCCACTTAATTGATTATGTCACTAACATTAAGTATGACTTAATGTTGTGGGAGAGGAACTGGACTCTCTGACAGTGGTGTCTGAGAGGAGGATGTTGTCGAAAATAAGGACTATTCTGGACTTTCCCTCTCACCCTCTCCACAATGTGCTGATCGGCTCCAGAAGCTCGTTCAGTAACAGACACTTGCTGCCACGCTGCACCACAGAGCGACACAGGAAATCATTCCTGCCTGTCGCTATCAAACTACTGAACTCTGCACTGTAAACACAGCATTTAGTTATACAGTTTAAACCATGTATAACACTGTACATATATACATATGTAAATATTTTTTGAGAGTTTTTTGAGAGTTTGCCTGATATTTCTATTTTTATTTTTTACCTGATACTTTACTTTTATTTATTAGATGTTTAAATTCTTCCTACTTTGTCTGTAACAAATAGGAATTTCCCTTTGGGGATAAATAAAGGAATTCTGATTCTGATTCTGATTATTTGTTTCTGCAGGACCATTTGATTCCTGGTGCATACAAGTTTGACGCCCTCATCACAACCTTTGAGATGGTGTTGTCTGACTGTCCAGAGCTGAGGGAGATCTCTTGGCGTTGTGTTATTATTGATGAAGCTCATCGCCTTAAGAATCGCAACTGCAAGCTATTGGACAGCTTAAAAATGCTTGACCTGGTGAGTAAATGATTACCAAAAAGGATGAAGGCAATTTATTTATTCTCACAAATTCATTTTTAAATTTTCAGACTTTTCTTTATACATATTTATCTATTTTGTCCTTTAGGAACACAAGGTTTTATTGACTGGCACGCCTCTTCAAAACACTGTGGAGGAACTGTTCAGTCTCCTTCACTTCCTCGAGCCTGCCCAGTTCCCATCAGAGATTGAGTTCCTCAGAGAATTTGGTGATCTCAAAACAGAGGAACAGGTATATAATATACACACTTTGGCACACCTGAGGCCCATTTCACAAAGCACCTGCTAAGTTTAAACCTTAGCTTCTTAGCTTGTTTGCATCTTAAGAGTTTTCTCACATTTTCCTGTGAATCTTTTTCTAGAAGAATTTCAGAGTCTAACTCTTGATGAGCTATTACAGTCTTATTGTACATCACTCTTCTGTATAATAATGCACTTATGCACACAACTTTAAAGATGATATGAATTGGTTATAGAAATGTGTAATATAATATAATTTACACTAAGTGCATAAGTTACATAGCCTTCCTTTACTTTCTACAGGTTCAGAAGTTACAGGCCATTTTGAAACCAATGATGTTGCGAAGGCTGAAGGAGGATGTTGAAAAGAATTTGGCACCTAAACAGGAGACCATCATTGAAGTAAGTGTAACCTATTGCAAGAAAATATAATTCTCTTTGGAAACAATTACATGACCTAGCCAGAATAAGCCAAACAGCCACTTTAGTATAAAGCAGAAAAACGTTTTATTTCCAGGTTGAGTTGACAGATGTCCAGAAGAAATACTACCGGGCCATCCTGGAGAGAAACTTCAGTTTTCTCAGCTTAGGAGCAAGCAGTAACAGTAATGTCCCTAATCTGCTCAACACAATGATGGAGCTTCGCAAGTGCTGCAACCATCCCTACCTCATCAATGGTTTGTATCATTAAACGTTCTTGATCTAATATTATTTATGCTTATCACATTGCAGAGGGAAATCTTCTGCCTAAAAGCTACTGTACAAATATGCCACTGTAATTCCTTCCAACATTCAGGTGCAGAAGAGAAGATAGTAGCTGAGTTGCGAGAGGTGTATGACCCCACAGCCCCTGACTTCCATTTGCAAGCCCTAATTCGTTCAGCTGGCAAGCTGGTGCTACTTGACAAGCTTCTGCCACGCCTTAAGGCTGGTGGCCACAAAGTGCTCATCTTCTCCCAGATGGTGCGCTGCCTCGACATTTTAGAGGACTACCTCATCAACAAAAGGTGACATTTATTTGTTAGTGTCAGCAGTGTAACTGGTTTAAATGTTTAGTTGATGAAATTTTATGACATGAGTTCACTGACGGCTATCTTTTTCAGATATCTTTACGAACGCATAGATGGCAGAGTACGTGGAAACCTGCGTCAGGCTGCCATCGATCGCTTTAGCAAGCCTGACTCAGACCGCTTTGTCTTCCTGCTGTGTACCCGAGCTGGTGGCCTGGGTATTAACCTCACTGCTGCTGACACTTGTGTTATATTTGACTCTGACTGGAACCCCCAGAATGACCTGCAGGTATTACATCCACACACGATATGTAGAATTTGTGGGCACCTTCTTATATCAGTAAACAAATGTGAATATATATTTCTTCTTCCGCAGGCCCAAGCCCGATGTCATAGAATTGGCCAGTCCAAGGCAGTCAAGGTTTATCGCCTTATCACTAGGAACTCTTATGAGAGGGAGATGCTGGATAAAGCCAGTCTGAAGCTTGGCCTTGACCGTGCTGTACTGCAGAGCATGAGTGGCAACAAAGACAGCAGCGTTAATGGGGTATGGTTTTACTCATTTTTACTCAGATCTATTGATTTTCCTTTGCTTTGATTCTAAATGTCTACATTTAGAGTTTAACAGATATTTAGAGATGTTTATAAAAAGTATCTTTGTCAACTGAAACAGATCCAACAGTTCTCTAAGAAGGAGATTGAGGATCTTTTGAGAAAAGGAGCCTATGCTGCTATCATGGATGAAAATGATGAAGGCAGTCGCTTCTGTGAGGAAGATATTGACCAGATCCTTCAGCGCAGAGCCACCACCATCACTATTGAGAGTGAGGGCAAGGGCTCCACATTTTCAAAGGCCAGCTTTGTTGCTTCAGAAAACCGCACTGACATTGCTCTAGATGACCCTGAGTTCTGGCAGAAGTGGGCAAAGAAAGCAGACATAGACATGGACTCCATGAATCGAAAGGTGTTTTTCTTTTTAGTTACTGAATTAAGCATGTTTTTAAAAGTATTTTTTTAAATGATGCCTAATGTTTGCTTTTTTTAAATTTTTACTCTTCTGATTTGCCCATAGAATACTCTTGTGATTGATACTCCACGAGTGCGCAAGCAGACTCGACAGTACTCAAGCTTACGGGGTGAGGGTGATCTGTCAGATCTGGACAGTGATGATGAGTATCCACCTGCCAATTCCAGGCAGTCACGGGCAGCGAGACGTGCTGAACGTCACAGTGGTAGTGGTTATGGCCGCACAGACTGTTTCCGGGTGGAGAAACATTTATTAGTCTACGGGTACGCTAAATAAGTCACTGAAATTAATGTTTTTTACATTTATTTCCGCCTTTTAATTTTACTAACATTTTTCAAATTATTAGATGGGGCCGCTGGCGAGACATCCTGTCCCATGCCAGATGTAAGAGGCGGTTGAGTGAACGTGATGTGGAAACAATCTGTCGTGTGATCCTAGTGTTTTGTCTACTTCACTACCGTGGAGATGAAAACATCAAAAGTTTTATCTGGGAGCTTATTACACCGCCAGAGAATGGACGCGAACCCCAGACTTTACTCAACCATTCAGGTAGGCCATTCGGTATTTTTCATATTTGAACTTAATGTAGCCTAAGTTTTGCGCTGAGAGAAAATAAAATTGAATTTTATTATGTTCGTCCCTAGGCCTGTCAATTCCTGTTCCCAGAGGACGGAAGGGGAAGAGGGTAAAGGCCCAGAGCACCTTTGATGTTCAGAAAGTGGAGTGGATCCGCAAGTACAACCCTGACACCTTACTGTTGGATGACAGCTACCGTAAACACCTTAAGCATCAATGCAACAAGTCAGTAAAGCTTTGACAGTTGCTTTATTTGAAGCTTTACATTGATATATATTTCAACAACAAAACCTCATTTTGTTTTTTTAGGGTGTTACTGAGGGTGCGTATGCTTTATTACTTAAAACAAGAGGTGATCGGGGAACATGCAGACTCTGTCCTGAAAGGGGCTGACATCAGGTATGTGCTGCCATGAAAAGCCAACTGCACATTTAGATTGGTTCTAACTTACATAACTGTGTTCTCAGAGATTTAGATATCTGGATGCCAGAGATGGAGCAACAAGAGGTGCCTGCTGCATGGTGGGATTCTGACGCAGACCGCTCACTACTTGCGGGTGTATTCAAACATGGTAAGTTATGCTTTGGCTTTGATCAGTGTTTCATTACTAGAACTGTATGCATGTGGCTCCTCCAGATGTTTTTCAGAATGTATAGTTTCATCTTTTACATTTAACTTTGTGTTGCCAGGTTATGAGATGTATACCACCATGCGAGCAGATTCTTGCCTCTGCTTCTTGGAGAGAGTAGGACGTCCTGATGACAAGGCCATTGATGCAGAACAACACACTGGTGATGTAGAGCTTGGAGACGAGTGAGTGAAACCAACCCTGACCATACTTTATTTGTTGTATTCACACTATATTTCACCACTCACACTGGTCATTTTTTAGGTTTTAGTTAAACTTGAACATTCTATAATCTTATAGCACTATAGTGTATATTGTTTAATGCAAGTGTTTCAGGTCTCACCATCAGCTTTATCTGAATTGCAGTGCTGACTTTGACAAGTATTCAGAGGATCCCGAGTTCAAGCCTGCGTCAAGACTCGCCAAAGATCTTTACGAGGAGGTACATAAGCAGTCTTTTATATACAAAACAAGTTAAACTGATTCAGTACAGTACACATGATACTGGAGCAATATAACTTTTTGTGTTGGTCTCATGAAATTTGGATTTTAAATATCAAGACATGTTGGACTGATTGAATCTCAATAAATCATGAACTGAGTGAAGTAAATAAGTCTGTCTAGAAGAACAGTTGACTTAGACATGTACACAATAACTGAAGGGTGTGTGTTTGACACATACTATTTTATTTTACCCAGCCTGACTCTATGAACATAGAGGATGAGATTTCAGTGGAAGATAAAGCTGGTCCAGTCATCACAGAGACTGTATCCAGCCAGAGTGGCCCTTGTGAATGGCCTTCCAGTTCATCACTAACTGCAAGATTGCGACGGCTGATCACAGCTTACCAGCGCAGCTATAGACAGGAGCAGCTAAAGATTGAAGCTGAGGCAAAAGGTGACCGCAGGAGGAGGAGGTGTGAGCAGGCAAGCAAACTGAAAGAGATAGCACGACAGGAACGCCAACAGAGGTACATTGGTTTTACATTTTTGTTGCAAAAAAACATTTAAATGCACAGACAAAAAGACAAAACAACTTTTTATTTTTCAGATGGACACGTAGGGAGGAATGTGATTTCTATCGTGTGGTTTCCACATTTGGTGTAGAGAAGATAAAAAAGGAGCCAAGTTTTTCAGAGACAGGAGAAGCAGAGTTTGACTGGACCCGCTTCCGTACTTTTGCACGTTTAGACAAAAAAACTGATGAGAGTCTGAGTCGATATTTCCGCTCATTTGTTGCAATGTGCCGAAAGGTCTGCCATCTGCATCCTGGCCGCGTAGAAGGTAAGTAATCTTAAACTTTTTATTAAAGTCTTATTGAAGATATTTTGTACGAATGATGCATTTGCATTTTATGCATCTAAACAGTTTAATATATGATCATATTTACTTTCATCCTTTTAGATCCATCAGATTCCTCTCAGACTGTAGCTCCGATCACTGAGGAGCGTGCTTCCCGCACTCTTTACCGCATTAGCCTTCTTCGCCGCCTCCGTGAGCGAGTCCTGCCCCACCCCTCCCTTGAGGAACGCCTGGCGCTGGCCCCTCCCAGCCCTGAGCTGCCTGCATGGTGGAACACACCGGATCACGATCGGCAACTTATGCTGGGTGCTTCGCTACATGGTGTCAGTCGCACAGAGCTCTCCATCTTCTCAGACCCACAGTTCACATTTACCCAAGCTCGAGAAGAGTTCATCCAAAATCAGCAAGCCCCACCCCCTCCGCCTCCACCCCAGCCTCAGACCCTGCTGCCTCTCAGTCAACCGAAATCTGAGGACGATCTAGCTACTGTGAAGGAGGAGGGGCCTGAAGCGCACAATCAGCTGCTCGGCAGTGAACTCACCGCAGACATAACAAGTACATCTTTGAGTCTGGATGGAAAGCCTGGAGACCAGGGTTGGAGCTTCAAAAGGAGCAAAGTAAAGGCAAGCAGATCAGCGGGTGGGAGGAAGGAAGAGGGAGGCTCAGATTCTGACTCTGACTCTGACTCGGGCTCGTCATCTTCTGATCGTTCAGGCAGCAGTGATGACAGTGGAGACAGTGATGATGAGGTAGAAAGAGGTAAGACTGGTATTGCTTTCCAATAAGATCATTTCTTGAATCTTATTTTCATTGTGCATGTACATACAATACTTTTTTATTATTTTAGCGGGCATTAAAATGTGTGATGCGGATGAAGACAATAGTTTACTGTCGATGACTACATCTCAAGATGGCAATCCGCCTCCTGTTAGAGTTGACTGGCCCAAGGTAATAGTGACTTCTTGTTACTACTGTGTGTTCTTGCTACTACTAAGTGCTGTTGCCAACCATGAATATAATTTCATTCTTTACCCCAGGACCGTGTGTTAATCAACCGACTGGACAATTTGTGTACACTGGTACTGACGGGTCAGTGGCCCTCAGGGCGGCGCTATGTGCCAGAGGCTCAGCTTAACCCAAGCTCAGAGTTTGCAGGTGATGAAATGTCCTACACAAGGTTGATCCGTAAACCCATGCCTGGTGCCACAGGAACTGAGGGGGAGGATGGAGAGTTCACTGTCAAACTCCTTAAGGTGGGATCACAGAGAAAGGTGTCGGATTAGATCAAGTCCGATATTATTTAGAAATTGCTTTTATATTTTGTATTTAAACTACAACTGGTAGAAAGGCTTTCAGTAATTTGGAGACCTCTGTTTTTCACCCTGCCAGGAGGAGGGCTTGAAGCTAACCTTCTCTAAGCAGGCCCTGATGCCCAATGGCTCAGGTGGAGAGAGCAGTCGCAAGAAGCGCAAGGACCTAGAGGTAGGAATCAAGCAAATGAACCAATATGAAAAAGAAAAAACACTGTGTTGTGTGTATGCCACTTGATTTGCCAGACGTGCTGTATTCTAATTCTACTCTACTGTAAATGCCTCAAAGTTTTAATCATTGCATTTGTCTCTATTTTAGTTTTCAGACCCAGATGGAATTCATGATCCGCTGGAGCGTACTCCTCGACGTAGAGACCCTCCCACATGGCTAAAGGAGAACCCAGATTATGAAGTAGAGGGAGACATGCTGGAGGTAAATTTGTGATTTAGGCATTTTTAATCTATATATATTAGCCCTCAGTGTAATTGTTGTATGAAAGCTAAGCAGAATATGTTGATATTGTACTTTAACCTTGTGCACATATCTTTTATATGCCATTTCCTCAGCTTCTTGTGAACAGGAGCAAACGAAAAAGAAGGCGGAGGGCAGATAAAGTTTTGACAGGCACCGAAAAGGTCAAGCTCATTAACATGAGGACAGGAAAAAAGGTGAGCTGTACTCTCATTGTTTAGAAAAGTATTTCTTAAACAAGGGCATGAAATTCTTTTTGACATGGAGGGCAACCTTTAAGCAACATACAATCTCAAATTTATTTGGATGATTTTCTGGCATGAAACAAAAATACAATTGCTTTAGCAGCCTTTAAATGCTGCATGTCCAGGAAAGTTACTCATTGCTTTGAAAAAAAAATCTGGCTACTGTCAGAAACTGTGTTACTATATAATGCATATCCACAATAAAGAGGTAAACAAAGCCATAATCCATAATTTCTAAATCAAAACTTTCATCTCAGTACTGCTGCCATGGAGAATATCTCAACAGCATTTTTCATTTAAAAGCAAGGTTTGTCCTGGCAAATGTTGATATCTGATGTTGGGTGGAGACCAGGTAAACTGTGATCTAGAAGATTGATAGATTTTAATGGTGTGTTTCCTCCAGTTTTGTTGTAAAAACTTTTGTAAGTTTGTGTCTTATGCAAATTTTATCCTGTCTAATAATATAAAATTTACTTTATTCTGTTTTTCTTGTTAATATTTGATGCCAATACATTATTTGGCAAAAAGGTTTTATTACAATTGAATGTTTCTTTTCTACAGGTTGGAGCAGCTTTCTGTCCAATGCTACAGGACTTGAGGGAATACCTAGAGGAAAACACAGATAACGCTGTAGCACCAGAGTGGTCTGAAACTGTGCGCAAGTCTGTAAGTTCTCATGATCTCTCTATGTATCTGTATTCTGTTGTAGTTTAGATCTATAACATCATTAATAACTATAAATAAGGTCACTTAAATTGATTCCTTTTCAAAGGGTTTCCTGCCTGAACATCTCTTCCACCGACTGCTAGATGAGCATTCAGAAATTCCCAAGAAAAACAAACGACGGCATCATCATCACCATCATCACCACCACCACCACACTCCAGAGCCAACCCCGGAGGACCCCAGCCTGGACGGAGTAGAAGAGGAGACTCTGGTGTCAGATGGGGCCTACATGATGGATGAGGAGGACCTGGAGACCTCCCATCATTTCCTCACCAGTGCAGACTTTGATGTGAAAATGGAAGGTGGCGACAGCCTTTCCCAAGGTGACTATGACAGCTCGGATCAAGAAGCGCTTTTGGACGACGTCATCTTAGCACAGAAGGACACTGACACCTCATCTAGTTCAGAGGATTGACTGAACCCAACACCCTGAACAAATCAAACTCGGTCCTCTCTTGAAAGTGAATCATGTTATTCCTCATTTATTTTTACTGTGTATCAAATAATGGATAAATGTTTTTGTTGCTACTTTTATTCATTTATTTTATATAGGATTTTTTTCCATGAACTGTTGTTTGCACCCATCTGTTTTTCGTTTTCTTCTGAATTTGTTCATCTTTTCTATCTTGGTCCTTCACTCAAACCTCTGACGAAATGTTATAAAGCTGAGCTTTCTTATTTCATGACTCTGTTCATCTCCTCCTCCACCAAATCTAGAAATTCCTATCACATTCCCAGCCGTGACCAAAAGAGGACACCTGCTGTACCAATACCCTTTTCTTATCTTCAGACCTCAACACTGGTTCTCTACTGCTACATGAAACTGGACATGTACTGTGCAGAACCTGAACCCATATCCCACAATCCTCTGCTCTCATTTGGCCACATCTTTGTCCAAATGAGTCTGAACTGAGAGGGGGTGTGGATGTACTGTTATTGTTTTCATGTGGGAGGGTTTGGGTGGGGGGTAAAGAGGGAAAGCGAAATATTAGTTACTGAAGCAGTACTAGAAGGATGGGTGTATTGTACAACGTAGAGCTGGTCAGTTGTGTACTATGGTGCAAAGATGACAGCAATGAGTTACTATTCTTGTTTTATGACCTGACTGTATCTGTGATGAATAACAGCAATCTACAGTGAACACTGTTTGGTGTGTGTTATTGTGACTAAAGAGAGGAGTTAGGGAAATATACTCGCCTTATTTTTTTAATCAACCACATGTGCTACATTCAGTTTGTATACATTGTTGTTATTGGTGTTGATATTTAGATAGTAGATATTTATAGAAAAGAACACTACCAATAAAAATAATAGGCTTGATTGTGAAAGACATTAAAGATGAGAATAAGGTTTGTTTTTCTAGCAAAGCATTTTAATTATTGCACAAAATATGAAACTGGTTCAGGCATTTGATATCAACAAATGCAAGGAGTGCATTTTTATTTTTATATTGAGAACTGATTTCAGTATAAAATAATTCTTGTAATTCTTTTGGACACAACAAGGCATTTATTTTGGTATCCTCAAGTGAAAGAATTGGAGAATTAGAATTACAACTTCTCCCATTCAAAACATGTACATTTGTTGAGTGCTCCCATCTAACTTTCAAAACTACTACCCAGTGAGCTTTCTTATGAAATGTGAATGAAAAAGAATGCAAAAAAGAACTAATGTAGAATGGTCTATCAATCAGTGCCAGAAAAAAATAGCACAAGGCTGAGCTCAGGGTAAAATACCTCATTCTGAGTAGTTCTGGGTAGTTCCTATAACAAGTAAATCTGTTCACAGTAGTTCATACAAACAAATGTTTGCCAAGTAAAGTGACTCAAATGGTGTTCTTTTTTATAAAAAGCAAAATAAGAATGCTTAAATAGCAAAACACACAAGAAACAAGCTAATGACACTAAATTATATTTAAAAAAACAAATAAAAGCTCAAACAATGTAGCTCTTTATCAGTTTGGCATCGCTAAATGCTGACTCCGAGCAGTTTCTGAAGCTCGGTCATAGTAGCGCCCTCATCCGGCCTGGCGGGTAACATACATGTGAATTGAACTGATAACCCTGGGGAGGCGAAACGCGCTGTTTTGGCAAATAGTCATTGTTTTTACTGATTTTCACTGAGGCTACAACTATTTCTTAAATAACTCCCCACTCTTTGCTCGCTCGTTGTAGCCAATGGAGCTATCTTAGATAAAACACCCCTTCCTCGACCCTAAAGGCATGCTAACCTGATGCTAACCGGTTGCTAAGCTAATTGGCGTGCTACCAGTTACTGGACTTTTACTAAATTGAATCTAAACACGATATAATAGGATTGTGTGGTACACTGGGGCTGTTTCAGTAAATCTTTTTAAAATGGACCTTAATTTTTATTCTGACCTCTCGGAAGGATGTGCCCAAAATGTGGATTCAGAGTTTTTAAACACAACAGCTTTCAGTGGATACTCAGAGGAAAATAAGGTAATTGAAATCTGCCTTTAAAGGGACATTAATTGTAATTAATGTAGATAATGAATGCTGCATTTTCTGTTTGTTGCAGTTTTCTGAGAGCGGTGACAGTTATCTCACAATTAGTGGAGCTGCTCACCCCTTTCTGTCAGCTGAAGTGAGTATTTGAATGCATTGTAATAGACTTGTGTTTTATTTCAAGAACTTTTTTGCACATGATGATCACAAACATCCCACTGCATTGTTGAAAAGTGACGACCCAAATTAACTTTAGACATCCTGACACTGTTGTGTGATATTTGTGGTACAGTCTATTAACTTTGTGTGTTCATGTCCTTACAGCACACCTTTCATACACCCAGTCTGGGGGATGAAGTTTTTGAGATCCCTCCGATTTCCCTTGACCCTGATTCAGCTCTGAATATCAGTGATCCAGTGTCTCACTTTGAGCCACCTGGGTCCCGCAGCCTTGTGAGCAACATGGTAGTGGAGGCCAATGACCCTTCATTTGCGTCCAACTTTTTTAACTCTGGGTCCCAAGGCATGGTACAGCGAAACCTGGGGACAGTGGGACAGGCTGGAGGGGGTGTCCTGCTGAGCTCATCTGCCCTGGTAAATCTGCACAAATATTGTTTTATAGTCTTGTTTTTCTGTTTAGTAAATGTATTTTTTGTATCTGTAGGAACTGGGGAATTTGAGAAGCTCACATTTTAGCAGTTCCTCTCCTATGACTATTGATGTTCAGCTTGGAGACATTGAACCAGGGCTTTTGGGAAGCACTCAGCTGAGTACTATTAACCCGTCAGAGCTGGCGCTTGGCCTTGGCGATCTGGAAGAGAAACAGGAGCAGGCACTGTCCGCAACCCCTTCACCTGCAAGCTCTCTACAAGATGAGGACATGGACGACTTTAAGGTGAGGTGATATCCTGAGGTACAAGCAGTAGGAACAACTTAATGTAGTGAAACTAACACAAGCCTCTCTTCTTTCTTTTGCTCAGAGGAGTGTTCTCGTAGATTCTCCTTTGTCTCTCTCCTCGTCTACTGCCATCTCTCACCAGGTCAATTCTGCAGCCTCCACAACCAGGAGAGGTGGAGGAAAACCTGCCGCTCTGGCCTCACCGACAGCGACAGCAAAGAGAGGAAGGAAAAAGAAAGACCCAAATGAGCCACAAAAGCCTGTTTCAGCATATGCTCTGTTCTTCAGAGATACACAGGCTGCCATTAAGGGACAAAATCCCAATGCATCTTTTGGGGAAGTGTCAAAGATTGTGGCTTCAATGTGGGATAGTCTGGCTGAGGAGCAGAAACAGGTAGGACACTGAAGAAAGACAATGATCCATTATCAGTTACAGGAAATTGATGCTGTGTTGGTAGGATTAATTAAAGTCATCCCAGCTATTACTGGACATTTGGATAAATTGGTTCAAGGCCAGAGTTTGGATTAAAATACACAATTAAACCTGTTTTGGCCAGAATTTAAGTCTGTCAACACATTGGAAAACAACCAAATTGTAAACCTCTTACATCAGTTTTCCACATTTATATTTTCTAGGTGTATAAGAGAAAAACAGAGGCAGCCAAAAAGGGTTATCTGAAAGCCTTGGCAGCGTACAAAGCAAACCAGCTCTCACAGGTGAGGTCTACTTTATTATGGTATGTTTTTAAAGCAATAGCACAACATTTCAAAGTATTCTTCTATGTTTTTTCCCTAGTCTACCTCTGAAGAGATGGAGACAGACTCTTCACCACCTCCAGCAGTGGTCAGCCACACTCCTACAGCCCTTACTGTTCAATCAGGAAGTGATACGCTGGAAGAGAACAACCTCACCAGTAATAGTGCTTCCAGCATCATACTAGATATCCCAGAAATGACCACATGCTCCAGTACAGGGGTAAACAAAACCACTGCCACAGCTGCAGGGTCCCAGTCCCAGACCATTACTAAGATTATAATCCCCAAACACATGCTGCAGGCAGGGGGCCAAGTGGTGACAGTGGTGCCAGGCGGTGTCCGTACTTTGCAGCCTACAACACTCTTGGTCTCCGGTGCCACACGGCAGCCTCCACCACTGCAGCAGATGCAAAATGCTCCGCCGCCTCCTCGGCTACAGCAGATGGCACCCGCACCACCCCCATTACAGGCTAAACCGTCTGCACCAGGCTTGCCTGTGTCCATCTCCGCCGCGCCTCCACCTCCTCTCCAGATTAAAATAGTGCCAGCCTCCATACAGCCCAATACATCACCAGCTGACCCCAACTCTGCCCAGTCTGCAGCTGTTGTGGCACTTCAGGTGGTGAGCTCTGCAGATGAGCCAGGCAGTCTTGAAGATGATGATGTTACAGAAGTGCTGCCTTCAGAGGAGGTGCCTAATAGCATTTTATTTATATTTATTACTTGGAGAGAGACAGTGGCCATCTTGTTTACATTTTAGGTATTCTGGCCCTTTACCAGCTTTGATGTTACAATTAATTAAAAAAAGAGTGATACAAAGTTACTTATTGCTATGAAAGTCACGTTAAGAGAAAAACCTTAAAATAGTAATCATAAATTGTAAATAGTAAAACTAACTAAAGCAAAAGGTGTATAACTTTAACCAGCTATGTCTGACAAAGCACAAACTCAAAATCAACTGTTGGCATTTACTTTTATTTTGGCAATAAAAAAGACATACTAACAAGACTTCTTCCAATATGTTCAGGAGGAGATGGAGGTTACCTCTGATGTGAAGACTGTCTGCCTGAGGGCAGGCTGTAACAAACCTGCTGTAGAAAGTAAAGACTGGGACAAAGAATACTGCAGCAATGAATGTGTTGCCACTCATTGCAGGTTTGTAGATACCTTCCACAAAACTTACTTTTGCTTACTACTAAATATGAGAAATTGCATTTATGAAGTCTCTAACCTTTAAATAAATTGTTTTTCAGAGATGTTTTCAAGGCATGGTGCTCTATCAAGAATCGGTCTGTAACTACAGTGAAGTGAAGAGCAGCTGCTGGGAGTTACTATCAGTGTTGTGTTAACAACAGTTAAAAGATAATATGTGGGTCAAAGTTCGCACTGATCTGTCTGTCTAAACATTTTATCATGTAGTACTGGGACTGAACTGAAACAGAACGTTATTGCTTAAATCTGGTCTACAGGGCCAGCCTTTAGGTAGACACTCAGACTTAAAGGCAGCTAGACAACAGAGCAGAAGTGTTTACAGACATTCAAGACATTTTACTAGAATTTGCATACAGTATTTTCTGCTTTTGAAACCTGTGAATTTGAACTACTCAGCATTCCTCAAAATGGCTGCAAATACATTTCACATTTGTTTAAAAAGTGCTGTTATTGCTCTTTTTAGGATTTGTTCATGATGTGTTACTTAAAAAATACATTTTCTATTGCTGTATACATATATTTTGTACTGAGGCTGGCTTTTCTTTTATACAACATGGTTCAAGCCAGTGACACACAAAGTGCTTCATTTCCTGCTTTCTAAATAAATGAGCTATAATTGCTCATGCTTGCCTTCATATTCATTCTTATTTTTTCATTTATTTTACTTTGCACCTAAGGAAATGCTTTAATTATAATCTAAAGGTTTCGATTTACTCTATAAAAGCAATTAATTTTGCAATGGCTTTTTAAAGTAGGGCTTTATGTAGCATTTGTACATAGTTACTGTACATTACCTGTGCCTTGGAGCCCTAGAGCCCTGCACCAGAGTATACCAGAGATAAACCTAATGTCAAAAATCCTGGTTCCCTTTAAGGCATTAATTCACCTTTCGTAGATTTGGAGCAGAACACCTATTTAGGGACTAGCATAAGACATTACATTTATTATGTGAGGTTTTCAGAGTGGCACAACACCTGCAGTAACTCAATGTTGTTATTCCTAGAGCAGCAATATCACATAATTTATATCTATTGTATAAACAAATAAGATGTAATTGGTGAAAAAAACACATTTATACAATAAGATATAAAAAATAGCCTGAAAGTGCTTACCCTAACTGTTTCATGAGGCAGGGCTTTCTTTCACTTTGAAGCCTTTGACGATCGAGGCTCTGCTAGAAAGATCTGCACGATATAGTCCAAATCCCAGGCACACTGGCTCAGTCAGTTCAGCACTAAACCCATGCAGCTTGATTGGATTGACTGCAGTGCTGAAAGTGATTGTACCTTGAATAAAGTTAATCATTACTGTTATTCGGTTGGTCTTTAGTTTTTCAGAAAGAAGAGTTTTCTCCTTGTTATGGAGCGCAAACAGCTGGCCTTTGTCATTGTGAGCAAGACTCCAAGACATTGCATTGTTTCCAAAAGAGCTAGTTTCCTTGATCTTGCGCTGGATGCTCCTAAAAGCTACAGCTATCTCCCAGTAGCCATCAGCCTCCACTTCCCAGATGTGGCTGCCAGAGGTGAAGCACTCGGATGAAAGCACCTGAGGGACTTCAGTGAAACGGTGCCTATTGTTGGGGTAATCAATCTTGTTTTTGACACGTTGCACTGTCTGGAGGTCCTCAGACACTTTTAGGAACGGACTGACGCTGTCCAAGTCCAACATGAGATTTTCTAAAAGACAATAGTTTTAATTGTGCAGTTCAAAAACCAAAACTAAACAAATATTCAACTTTCCTACCTTCGTTATGTGACTGTACAGGTGTATTCCATCTACAGGAATAGTCATGGTCAAGTTTGAGATCTGTGCAGTAAAGAAAAAACAACCAAATATACTTTTATTGATCAAATGGACTAAAAAAAATATTGAATCAAACGCAGCAAGATGATTACCTGCTATTGTAGAATACATGTGTTGCACATGTCTTTCCTGTTTTTCCCACTTCTCCGTTAGTCTTTGGTTTTCTGCAGAGTAGTTGTAGGCTGTTTGTCAAATAAGACAAAAGAAAGAATTAAACATCTGGTTTAAAAAAAAAAACTGAGGTAAATGACAATGTTTAGACACAGCTTACCATAATAGAGAACTATGAACCACAAACAGAGCAGCACAACAGTGACACTATTAAAACAGGAGTCAAGGGAGTTCATTCTCTTTCTCTGTCAAAAAGAAAGAAAGATAACGTGTGCAGTGAGGTGGCTGTTGTTAATTCTTGGCTAAATTAAACTCACTTCACGCTGGATTTCATCTTGAAGACGTCTCACAGAACTGGTGGACTCAGCTACTTTTTCCTGAAGCACTTTGAGTTGTCCGTCCATGTACTCCTGTTAAATAAACAGCACGAGGAGTCGCTAAACTGTGATTTAAATCATTTTTGCTTTCTTTAAGGAACCAGAAAATCCAGTTCACTCGTGATGACACAAGCTTTATGGGAAATATTTCCCCAGTCCGTCTGTTTACAAGAAGGCTATGCTATCATGCGGAGTACTCACTGTGAGTTGTTTCTTCATGACATTACACGTCTGAGTAGCCAGGTCTTTCTGCTTGGTTCTCAGGGAGCACAGGTTGCAGATGTAGCGTCTACTGATCCGGCAGTAGTAGCGGAGCACCTCATCCTCGTGCTGTGGGCATTTTCTCTCCTGCAGGTCGTTCAGTGGTTGGACCAGAGGGTGTTCTGTGTACACCCGCAGCTCCTGGTGTGCTTTAACATGGTTTTTGCACAGTGACACCTCACACTTTAGGCAAGTTTTAACAGCTAGTGTTGTTTTTTCTGGGCAGCAATCGCAGTATACGCCTTGTTCTTTCTCCTCCTGTGTATTTAAGACAAGCCGTATATAATAGTTAGAACACACTGAATGTTACCTATTAAAAATTAAAAGATTGCACTTACCACATTTCTGCTCCTGTATTCTTCAGCAATACCAGACAGGGTGTAGTTCTTCTGTACCTCAATGACCTGTCCAAAGTAAGCCCTGCAGTCTGGACAACGGAAGGGGTTTTCAGAAGTGTGATCAATCATCTTCTCCACACACTCCAGGCACAAAGTGTGTCCACAGGGCAGCTGCCGGGGGTCCTTGAAGATGTCCTGACACACAGGGCATCTAAGCAACTCTGCAAGCGGCAGCTTCTCATTTTCATCTGTGTTTGCCATGTTTATCCCAGGATCAATTCTTTGAAGAAAAAAATGAACTGCACAGGTTAGCTTTTTCCTTACACTGATATAGTTTGACAGTTTAAGAACATTTTTATGGAAACATACCATTTAATCTGCCACTGAAGCGGTATGTGGAGCCTCTCTTGTTTCTCTGCCTCTTGTCTGTGCTTTCCCGTAAACACAGCCAAACTCAATGCTCTGCTGGGTTTATAAGACACTTCCTGGTGGGCGGAGTCTTAAAGGAGGAGTGTTGAGACATGTCTGATATAAAAGAAAATTGTAGGCCTATATTTTTTTGCGGTTGTTGTGTTATGTGTTTATGTTTAGTCTGAACAACAGGAAAAGTCCTAATATATTATATTATATATACTATTTTACTGCCAGTGCCATTATTTCACCATGGTTACCTTAGGGGAAAACCAATAGAAAGAAATGACTGTACTGTGCACTTCCTTATAGTTATAGTGATGATAAACACATAGACTAACCAACGAAAGTGATCATGGTTTAATCATTTACAATGCTTTATACACAGAATTCCAATATGAATCATACGATCCTATCTTTTCAGCCTGTT
This sequence comes from Rhyacichthys aspro, assembly GCA_036850595.1. Taxonomy (NCBI): domain Eukaryota; kingdom Metazoa; phylum Chordata; class Actinopteri; order Gobiiformes; family Rhyacichthyidae; genus Rhyacichthys; species Rhyacichthys aspro. The sequence goes on from CM072164.1 coordinate 9,617,921, forward strand.
CTTGTTCTGAAATTCAGTTTCTGTGCCTGACCCTAGGCTACACAATAACATTGCAGCTATGACAACATCTACTTTATCTGATTGTTTGTTGTGTCAAATATTTGAGGACAGTACCTTTTTTAGTGGTTTCCCCTTCCTTCTGCTGAAACTCAAACTTAAATACATTCACTTTTAGTTTCATTTATGCTATGATGCAGCTCATACTTTTCTGATTTAAAGACAGATGGTCTTTTTTCCCTCAAACTTGAACCAATGAATGTTATTTGAATTACAAAAGTAAGAGGATGGGGTTGGTATTTTGTCACTAGACAATACCTTTTGTAGACATGATTTTTATTTGTCATGCTATTAAACAATGAAAAGTAAAATCTGGAGCATTATACAACTAAACTAGTGCATTTTGTTTTGGAATTGACAAGTATTTCTTGTCTTTACTTGTGTTAACTGTACAACAAATGTAGATCTGTGACATAAAGAAGGACAAGAACTTTGTATAGTCTGTTTTTTCACTTTTATAAACTGCAGACAATAAAACTGTGTAAAAAGAGGTTACATCTTTATAAAGAACATTTACTGAATAATGCCATGTTTTCTTATCTAAACAAATTACTGTTGTTAGACATTAAAGCCATAAAAGACACAGACAAGACGTACTTATGAGAATAAAATAATCTTCACAAGTATTTTTTTTAAGTTCACATGTTATAAACACAAGACTAATAGTACTAACGTATAAGTAAACAGATCCTAACTATAAAAATTACAAATATTTGAAAAGGTCCATATAAAGAAGCTGTTGTAGAGACAATCTCTAAAGGGCATTGGTCGCTCAGTTGTTGCTCTTTGTTGTAATGCTAGAGTAGAGTAATCAAAGACAAAAAAGAGACTGCTTATCATATTGTGTAAACATCTTATGTATAAATACCAATGAATGCCAGAAAATAACCAGTGTTTCTGTTTAAATTACACTTTTTGGGGTGCCTCGATGTCATGTCTCTCTTTCTCACCTATGACTATCAATTAAAGGCAAAAAAGGACCAAAGAATAAACAAATGACACTTTTCTAATCTCTAATATCCTTAAGAGTATTCTACAAAGCAGTACAGCATTTTTGATGTGAGGTAGACACAGCTGCAGCAGCCAATGAGGCTGTAGAGTTACAACTACAAGCCTGCTATCGTCCTGAACGACGGGACGAAGAACCCACACTGGTTCAGTGTGTGCTTCTCTAGATTCTTCTGGATCCTGAATGTCTTTCCACACGTAGAGCAGCTGAAAGGTTTTTCTCCAGAGTGAAACCTGAGGTGTGCTTTCAGATTCTCTCTGAGGCGGAAACACTTGCCACACTGTGTACAGGTGTGAGGCCGCTCCCCTGTGTGGAACCTCAGGTGGCGACGCAGGCTTTTCCTCAGGGCAAAAGTCTTTGAGCAAACTTTACAAGAGTAGGGCTTCTCTCCAGTGTGGAAACGCTCATGACGGCGAAGAATCTTTCTGTGCTTAAATTTTTTCCCACAAATGCTGCAGGCATAGCCATTACGGGAGTGAGTGACAATCTTTTGAAGCCGCCACACACCGTTTTCACACTGAGTGAAGCAGCAAAGACGGTGGCCTGTGTGGAGGCTTTGGTGGCGCCGTAGATCTTTGGGCAGAGGCCAGCCAGTTTTTTCACTTACAGCACCATCCTGAGGTTTGACAGGGACCTGAGGCACTGTTAGCAGGTTGACCAGCTGCACAGCACAAGGCTTTAACAACTTTATATCAAGAGAGTTCAGCTTCAACAGCATCGGGTTCTTGGGGCAGACACCTGCCTGGGCAGGAGTGATGGTACAATCAGATGAGGACGGGCTGTAGGCTTTGCCCTTTGCTGTGCTCACACTGGCTTGCTGAGGCTCAGTGTGTACAGGTTGCTCGGAGCTCTCGGGTCTGGCAATTGGAGGCTGTGGCTTAAGCATTAATGAGCAATCATTTTTAAACTTAATCTTGTCCAGAGTGATGCCACTGCCCTTCAGCTGGACCACTAGCACATTCTGTTTCGCTAAAGATTGTTGTGCAGTTTCAATACTTGAGTCTGAAGTTACTGGAAAAAAAGACAAGAAATATTTTATTGAAATCTTTAGGTAAACAATTGTAAACAACAGATTTAATAAATATTTTGCCATATCATATATACATTTTGGGTAGGAATTTAAAACGTTTTCAAGCATGATAAAATAGCCTTTAATATTTTATTTAAATCATATCGTCCCAAGCTTAGTCTTAAAACTAAATTTAACACACCATTTGATTCACAGTGATGCTCTTTCTTCTTGGGCAAAACAACATCCTCCTGGGAATGACTGGGGGCTGGATTTTCTATTGCAAGGAAACTTTGCTCCACCAAATCCACAGTCTCTGTTACATCCTAAAACCAATAACAAAACAGGTTGATCAACTCATCCTCAGCTTCAAGCAGGACTGGAGGACAAAAGAACTTATCAATGATTCACTGTGCAAAAACCCAGAGCAGTAAATAAGTTTAGTTTCACTTTCCCTACAGAATCCTGTCTGACCTGCTGCTCATTCAGTGGTGACCGGAGAGGGTCTGTGCGGCCATTATCTTCAGCCAGATGAAGCTCTGAAGGTATGAGGCCCTGCTGCACCGTGCACTCATTCAAACCAGTCCCATCTGAGCTCAAGAGGGAGCCTGTGGGGATGAGGGGGAGGGTCAAAACAGGGGTTAACATTTTTTTACGGGCCAGGGGATTCCTGAGTAACGCCCTGCAGAGAACACTGAAAACATGCAAACAAATAAATACACCAAACATTCTTTTATCACGTTATGAGGCAATTAAATGTATGGCAACATGCAGTTTACAACGCGTAGGTTATTTGCAAGCATTTAAACAGGAAGTCGTGATCTACAACAAAACGCGTACCAGAAAACTCTGACAACATACAATCCACCACCTCCACCTGGACACCGACACTTCGTCTATTGTCTGCACCGTTCAAACAGTACGATGTCTTCAGAGTTCCGCTCTGATCGTCCCCGCGGCCCATGTCCGCCGCTGCAGCCGCGGATAAGTACGTGTTCTCGAACAGTTTGGTCAACTCCACCGCGGCGGCTTTCACCAGAGCCCCCAGCAGCGACTCCACCTGCTGCTGGAGCTCCACCACGACGCCTCGGGATTGCATGGCTGCTCAACACCTCACACACCTTTTCGAGGATTAAATTAACGCTAGAAAATCAGCTTCCAGTCAAAGAGTCTTGTTATTTACCATCGACACCAACCACATGGCTTGAAATGAAGAAGGGGCGTGTCACAGGACTGCGCAGGCGCACGACTCTCACTGACGGATATGCGCCCCCTTTCGTTGGACAAATTACTTTCTGTTCCAAAACCATCACAGTGGTGTAGTGTACTTTAAAGGAGGAGAAATGATTGTCAGTGACCTTAGTATCTCAAAACTCAAGAAGCTTATCCCCAAATAGAACAAGAACACAAGTCTGTAACAATAGGAGACAACCTCACATACGCCTACAGCTAGTTTCCAGACTAAAAATTGCATCAGAAACAATTTGATTATCCCCCAATCCTTGGCAAGATTTGGCTGTGAAACTGCTTCATCTATATCATTCATTTCTATAACTTTCTGTTCTTACATTATGTGAAATTCCTGACAATGTAGCAACCAACAAAAAAAATCATATTTTTATTACATATTCCATGTGCCATAAGTACAGAATTAGAGTCCAAAAATCAAATCTGTTCATCTATAATAGTGGTTTGGGACAGATTTATTAGGACGTGAAATTTTGCATGAGGCCCTAAACTGGCAGTTTTCCTCAGGGAGTGGAATATTGAGCGACATATCTGTGCAGGATTTGGGCTGAACTGACAACCAGCTCATCTCCTTGAGTATCACTAAGTCATACAATGCATGCAATGCAAAACAGCAGCCCCAGAACAGCAGCCACAGAACAGGGGTGTTGCTTTAAGCATGGCTCCATGAAACTGTGACAGTGCAGGCCAGTGTATGTGCATGGTCACTCATGAACACAGCAGAGTACAGAGGTATAACTACATCTACATTGTACAGACTGCCAAGTCATTCTACATCATTTATGCTTATGTTTACTGAGTTTACCATTGTTTCTGTCCTTGTTTGCAGAAGTGATCTATTTGCTCTCGGAGTAGCTGTCCGAAGCTGTGCAGTATTAGAATTTCATTCACACAAGAACACAAGAAGTGTTTTGTATTTTTAAATACAAAACAGCAAATCTCTATTCTGACAAAATCCCTTTTGGATCTTTGTTCCTTTGCTACCACTGACAGGATCTGTCTGTACAGATCCAATGAGAAGTTACTCAAGACTGAGAATTTAGACGATGAAGCACTTGTGACCAGCTTTAAGAATGCACTCTGTAACAAGTAACTATTCACAGGAAGAGGTCAAAAGTCTGGGCACAGGTTGGGTCCTTGTTGTTATTTGTCTCTATCCCCAAAAATGTTTACATATGTGGCATTTGGCGACAGCCTTCATTCATGTCAAACTTGTTCAATGGCTAAAAGGCTAACTGTGTTATGGCCAGAATGGGTTTAGGAAAGGGTGTGAATGCATTGCCAGTGGTAAAGTTTTTTTTGTGTGTGTATGTTTTGTTGTCTAAGTAGACATGCAGTATAGGCCAACCAGCCAATGGGAGGATCCCTTACTCAGGAGGTCATTGTATGTGAGCATGTGATTGGCCAAAGCTTGCTGGTATGAGCCCCATTCAAATCCTACATGATTTAAAGCTATATGAAGTCTGCAGTCTTTCCACAGATCAGTCCTATTGTAGTATGCTGTTAGGGAACAGTTTTCAATAAAAACAAGAATTGCTTCTAGTACATTTAACATGTGTGCTTTAAAACGTAAGGGACGATTAGGACAACCTGCAAATGCAAATGTGCCCATCCACACCACCTATGCAAATGTTATATAGGCCTGCCAATATACACACACATTGGTTTGAAATGTATACTTATTCAAGTTTTATACACTTTAAGGACTATACAGTTGGTGTTTCTGTCCAAGTTGTAATTTATTTAAGACTTTACAGTAAAACCAAAATATTTCTTGTTACAAAAATAGACAGAATAGAATGGGTTGTTCTTAATGAATTTGTCAGAGTAGAAAACATCCATTAGATGTGAATCACATTCACTATACTATGTTACATTGTTTATTTTATAGAGGAGGCTGGTAATACTTCAGTTCCATTGGACTGTCAGCACTCTCTGATATTTGTTAAGTTCTCTTGTTTTGGGGGCAAATAAGAAAATAAACAACATAAATACAACACATTTCGACTGCATCAGACTCCACAGATGGACTGAGACGTATGGAAACAACATTACAGCTCCTCCTTTAATACAAAATAGTAAAGACCTTTTAGGATATTTCATTTGTATTCAGCGTGATTTTCAATTGACTACTATAACTTTACAAAGAGGACTGCTGTTAAATCAAGGGACAAACAAGTAAATGGAATATTGTTCTAAGGATGTGGAGTGAAGATGATGAAAAAAGACGAACCCAACAAGAATGTGTGAATGTGACAGTCACTAATGTTGACTCTTGAAACTGTATTGGTCAAAATTAAAGAGTGAATTATGACAAAGTCATTTAATAATCGTCGTCATCATCATCGTCGTCATCATCATCGTCGTCGTCGTCATCATCATCATCATCGTCGTCGTCATCATCATCATCATCGTCATCATCATCATCGTCGTCGTCATCATCGTCGTCGTCGTCATCATCATCGTCGTCATCATCGTCGTCGTCGTCGTCATCATCATCGTCGTCGTCATCATCATCATCGTCGTCGTCATCATCATCGTCATCGTCGTCGTCATCATCATCATCATCATCATCCGGGTCGATTTCACCAGACAGAGCATCTTCAATCCAGTCCTCCAGCTCCTCCACAGAAGGCAGGTCTTCTCCATCATCCATGTCCATCCACACACTGTCAGCCTGCAAAGTTATACTTCATTAAAATCTGCTACAGTGAACAGGTGAGGACATTTGAAACTCAAACTAAAAAAGTTTCTCACATCATCAGCGTCAACTACACCAATCTGCGGATGGGACAGGTCAATTCCAAAGGTTTTCTCCCAGTGTGGTAGAAGCTATAAAGAAAATTGAAAAAAGATAACATTGTCTACAACACCCGTTTACACAACAATGCTTTTTGCCCCAAATGAAAAGATTCTGTTGTGTTTTGGACTTTTGTTTACATGAAGCTGGTGTTCGCAATCCATGAAAATGCTAACTTTTGATTACAGGTGAGGAGGGGTTTTCACTTCATTTTGGCACCAGCTCACCATTCTTGCATCAGCTGTGAATACACCATCCTCGGTGAAAAAGATGACGTCCCAGCCAGATCCCAAACAGCTATTGGCTGCTTGCTAGCTACTGGCACAGTGCCTCTACTGGTCACATACTACAGGATTTTCAGTAGCTGAGCATATCCGGGTGAACACAGAGTGTTTTAGTTACCGGCTGTGCATTTGGATTTTGGAGTTATGTAAACGGCCTGTGAATTCATTATGGTATATTGTTGTCTCTTACCAGGGGGAAGTCATCAGGGTCAATCCAGACAATGCTCAGGTCAGGATTATCTGTGTTATCCTCTGCAACTTGCTTCAGGATCTCCAAGAACTCAAAACCATCTAATGAGTGAAGAGGACAGCAGTGAAAACCTAACCAAACAAAGAAAACCTCCCCATGCTCCCCATACACTCTGTATAAATGCATCCTGCAGGAGAGATAAACCTGAATAAAGGGGCAGACATTACAAACCCTGCTCTAACATGTGTTGAGTTGTATGAAAATTGGAAGCTGGAACAGTAATACTATGTGATATTTTGCCAAGAAGAAGTTTGAAGGTAGTATGGGAATATTTTACCTGGGTCAGACTCCTCTGCAAAAACAATGATGTGTTCACCATCTACATCATCATCCTATAAAAGGAATAAAGACAAACTGATCAAAGGCACTCTGAAAAAATATGTCTTTAGTTATATAAAGTTCTTACCCAGATCTCATACATGTTGTGTGGTTGCAGCTTCCTCAGGGTTGGTCTTGATGAAAAAAAAACCCCATTTGATTCAAGTTATGATTCTTTAACAATATTTATTAAGACTCCAGAGTACCAATAGGACTAACCTGTCATTTTCTTCAATGAAATCCACCAGCTCCTCCTCAGTGTATGGTTTTCCAGGGATTACCATTGGATTTTCAATGAAGGGTTCATAGAAGTCAACCTCATTAAGTTTAAGCTCCAAAGCTTTAGCAACCTGCCCAATGAGTAAATAAAAAAATACACAGTAAATATTTTACATGCGCTCCATCCATTCACTATTGTGCTAATATGAACATTTTGACCAGCTTTGCACCCATTCACAAGTTCTAAACTTTCACACATTTTATCATATAATATGTTCTTGGACTGTCTACAACAGCGAGGCCCTTTTTTTTCATTTTTATTTCATATCAAATACATTTCTTAACAGTTATCTTTTTTGACTCAACATTTGACAAGAAAAACATGGAATAGATTATATCTGCTAACATTTTATTCAACAGTTACTGCATTATTAGATGAGTTCACTCCTGTACAGCTCTACAGCTCTAATTGGACAATAGGTTACACTCTTTTTGTTTGTTTGACCTTATGCAGAGTTTTTTTGTGTTTGTTTTTTATTTATTTGTAACTTTTTTGTTGTAGCTAATTACTCACCTTGGGGTTAAACGTGGCAAAAAACTGGATGTGAGGATGAAACTCTTCAGCAGCATCCGCAAAAGCCTCGAAATCTGAAATTTTATAGGCATCCATCAGGTTGGTTCAGTAGCTCGGCCCCTATATGAAATATCTAATTTGTACTGGCTTTAATTATTACATGTAGCTCATGTTTGGTGATTTTAAAGTTTGTATTATTTTACCAAAACTAAAACCTAGATGTAACATGCTATCCCAATACAGATTCTTACGTTCTGACTTGTGATTCTTAAAGTAGCCCACCAATTTGATGTCCTCTTCAATGTTATTAAAGCCTTTCAGCTCCCTACTATTGTCAATGATTTCCACTGGGTCTTCAAGAACCTACAATGTTCAAGACAGAGAAGACAGAGGAGAGTAAATTATTATTTTTAGTATTATTAAATAGTATTCAAGTAAAATGATGTATATTTATATGCATTTGTTTTGCTGAAATAAGGCAGGCTATTAACTGTGAGATTATATCCTCACGAACATCATAGATAAACTCCACAAGAGTGTCAGCTGCCAGCTCTCCATCATATTCTATGACTTCATCATCTGCGAAGATGAAGATGCTGTCAGATTCCTCAAGACCTGTGGAAGACCAGACATGTAAGAAGTCATATTTTTACTGTTTTTGTGGATGTTTGTGTGTCATTACCTAATTTCTTGGCAACAGCCTTGTCATGCTTTGCATCAATAAGGCCGACTCCAATGTCTTCATCTTCATATTCTTCAAGAACCTGGGCTACAAGCTGTAAACATTTGCACAGAAACATTTTACTAAATCAATTGTTAAAACAATGCAATAGATGGCTGTGTTAAGTATTTTTCATGTTTACATATTTGAACAAGGGTCTCAGTTAGATGTGTCATTACCATAAAAGCCTGCTTTCAGAGCGCTGCTTATGCACTTTCTAAATCTGTGTGAAACTTGAACCTTGTGACTGACAGTTGGTTCTACCAATGGCAGTTTCTCATTTACAGCCAGCATTTAGGAAGTAGTATCAAGAGTCTCAGGATGTTTGGAGGGATCTCACAAACACATTTATGCTCACTGGTGTCTGAAATGTGATCAACTGCCTTTTCCATGAAAAATACAGAACTAACAAGCCTAATAAAATATGTAGCTATGTGTCAGTGACAGCTTTTGTCGTCAAGGATTCCAGAGTTACTTAGCTGCCACTAAGTCTTCAAATTCACATTTTATATAGTCATGCTAAAATAAACTTTTAAAGGCCAAAGTAAAGGTCATACCATTAGAAAAACAAGTAAGGACAAAAAGGTTGTATAACAACAAATAAAAATTGTCATGTACGTATAAGTAAAATATTTTCAAGCTTGCTAAAATCAGCCTCCGAAATTGGGTTTATATTTCCAAACAACACTAATATGGAAAAAATTATAAAATGCTGATCTGTTTATACAGGGAACTTAATCTGCTCTGCATCCAGCCATGCAAATGTATGGGTATGTGTAACTAAAGTTTGACACTGATGCATACAAGCCCATGCAAATTTGGAGCACATCCATATAATGGGCAGATTTGTCTTTTAATATGTTTCTTAATTCTTTCAAAATTCATGTCTATCTGCTACAGAAGTAATACATTTTGAATAAACCAATTTAACAGGAGATCCACTTTGCTGCTGCAGAGCCTAACAGATAAGCGTAAGACCATTTTAAGGACATTAAGTAATATTACAGTAATATCACTATTAAATTATGCTTCCTGTTGTCTTTTTTAGTAATTTTTCACCTGCTTTTCACCAACACTTGGCGAGCCCCTTGAAATCTAGACATTTTTATCCTGTGACGATCCATGTCCAATAATAAACCTCTATCAAATGTACATCATAACACATTCATAAGGGGGAACACAAGCCCGCACGGAGCTCACTGCACCACAAAAGCCACTTGGGATAAATATAGCGTCAGAACTACTCTAACCCAGGGACTATTTTGGTGAGGTGGCAGTGATGTTCAGTGCTCTGGGATCCGCTGACAGTACAGTAATGCAAAGTGTCAGTCACACCACAGAACTGAGCTGGAAGCGCCAAAGCCAGCAGTGTCAACCAAGACCAAGCTGTAAAAAAACTTAGAGACAGTACAGGACTTTGCATATGATGTAATGTACTGAGGAAAAAAACTTCCTCTTATTTGTTTAGTTAATAATGTCTCTTTAATGATTTTCAACCAGAACCACTTTTTAGTTGGTTTATGGAGCAGATCAATTACTTGTTTTTGCCAGATTTCAAATTCTTTTCATATCCATATTAGTTTACACTGGAAAGGATTGCTTACTTAGAGCTATGTGTGAACAAGATCGCTAAAGGCAATCTGTTGCTAGTGCAAGTTAAAAGTGCTCTTTTGGTCTGTTTTGCACTCTATTTGTAAAAATGCCATTAACAATATTGACACACAATTTATGAGCCTCTAACATCCATCAGCTTTTACTGACCCATAAAATCATTCACTGTCCTCACTCAGTCACTTTTTAAAAAGTACAACTTATATTAATTTTGATTTATGTGAGATGATTCCACAGTGTCTCTTCTGGTGCTAGACGTGTACATATCTTCTCTTGACATTCAATATACAGTATATTTAGGTCACCAAGTGTTAATGACAGGCTTTGTGTTTCATGATGACATCAGGCCCTTCTGTAAAGGATGCAAGAAAGCTGGTGAGGCCAAAGACTTCTGATGGAGCTATATTCTATGCAGTAATTATTTTCCATAGTAAACACATTTGTATTCTCCAAAAAGTATGAGCTTATAACCAAATACATTCTATTTAATATTGTACATTTTGAATCAGAATTAGTTTAGGTTTTCATTTACCTGTACTTTATGTATCCACATCACACCATAATTGAACAGGAAAAAATGCACAGACTCGTATCTAAACCTACCTCGAGGGCCAACTCCTCTATTTCAAATTGTTTCTGGGCGACGTGGCTGGATCCAGGATGGTCATGATAGTATACAACCAACACATCGTACTTCCTCATGATAGACTTAAAGTTCTTGACATCGAGGTCGTGGACGCGGTCTTTGCCATCATACTCAGGAAAGTCCAAGCTCTCTTTTGCCAGTGATAACACCCCAAAGGACAGCAAAACTGCCACAAGCACCCAGGTCCACTTCATGGCTCCTCTCTGTGGCAATGTCAATGTGGTATTTTTTTTTTATTGTATTATTTTTTTTTAATTATGAGGAAACCCTTCCAATCCGCGTCACCCAGAAGAGAGCAAGACCAGCTCTTGCGCCCACCTTGTTAAAAACCCCACATGGGCTTGTGGTGGTGAGGAAAAGGGTGCAGAAGGGGTTGGGCTAAGCCTGTCATAGGTGTAAGGTTTAAAAGGAGGGGTACCCGTGCCCAGAGAAGATCTGGCGGGGCAGGTGTGGTTGCTGGGACGACAGGTTTGTGTGTAGGTTTGTGTGCAGGCTTTAGTGTGAGTTACAGGGGTCTCAAAGTGGGGGGAGTGAGGTACCAAACTGCCTGCGGTCTGTCCTGACCCAGAGCAGCGCAGTGGACAGACTGGTGATGCAGGCAGGGTGGTTGGACAGAGATAAGGGAGAGATGTGAGGCTCAGGAAAGATAACTTGTGTGAACACCTCTGTGCTCTCCTCAATTGGACACAACACATATAAGGAACACTTTTGCCATATTAAGTGTAGATGCAGGCGTGGATCCCAGCTAAAAATAATGAATGTGGGACAGAGAAGTACTTATCAGGAGGGGTTGCTGGTGTCTAATTTGCTGCAGTTGGCACCATTGCAGAGCTAGAATGTGGTGCTGGGTCAGTCCAGGACACACAGACACGATGGGACAGGAGAGGTGCACCCGCTGACAGTCCAGAATCTGTCACTTAGTCCCGGCTCAGAAAGAAAGACTAGGAGTTTTTTACAGGTAGAACACTTTTTGCATTTTGGTTTGCCACTGTACCTGTATCCACATGCATGTGAACATGCACTCCAAATATATTACCTTACAAATTGAAAGGGAGGGAAGCTATAAATAAATGCAGGCTGCAAATATCATTCATCTGACCCCCAACACACCCTCTTTTCAGCAGCAAGACATGCAAGACTTTAAGGCACAAAAAAATAATAAATACATTTTAAAAAATATTCAAAAAAAAAACTGTGGCACTGTGGCAGCTCACTTTAACACCTGTGAAAAAACCAGTAAATTACAAAATGTACCTACTTAGATTTAAAGATATTTTATGCATCTGTATGTCACCAAGGGCTTTGCATTTAAATGGACTCCTTTACATTTTTATATATTTGTTGATAAAATAAAATAAAAAATACATGGACTACCTGTGGATTTAACTTATTATAGCATGAATTTCAGAAATGCATTACTTTACTTTGAAGAACATACTCGTAAAAAGTTAACTGATGCTTAATAACACCTGATCACACCTAGATAAGAGTTGTAGAAAGCATTTTAACTGTAGTGGCCAGTAGAGGACGCTCGTCACTGGCCAATACCTCTACATTTGTAAACATGTGATCACTGTGTTGACCGGATCAGAAGACGCTTGTGTGTGTTTGCAAAAGTTAGGTCAGGGCTTAAAAGTAGTGTTGTCTTGTGTCCATTAAACGAGTATACATACTGTGGGGCTGTGGGTTTGCATGGTCTGTATCGGTACCGGGTCAAAGGCTGCCCGTGAGGGAGGGGTGGAGACTGCACTTGCATAACATTCCCTAATGCTCTCACACAGCGTTCAACAAATGATACAAAGAACCTACGGAGCTGTATCTCTTTTAAACTAATCAAACGGAATCCAAGGTAAGTCTGTCGATGTCACCACTTATCCTGTATCATTCATAGTGTTAATATGGGGTCACCTCACTGGACTGTAAATGATCTGCCCTGCATTATACTTTTTAATGTAGTCTGTTTATATTTCCATTCATCATATTTGTGTTGTTTTATTTTGTATTGTGTTTTTGAGTGTTGTGATATTCTAAATGTGTTCATTTCTGTTAAACCATAATTGTGAGCTCTATTAGTCTTTTTGTACTATTATTGTAATTTTTATTCTGCATTTGCATATTCGGTCATTGTTGCCTATCCTGAAGTTGGTTAAGTTGTACATGTTGTTATAATTGTATTATTATTTTCATTATTTTGTAAATATCACAGTTGAACTTGAAAATTGACCATATATGTGTTTCTTAGATGGCCTCAGCTCTGGCCAACAGGGCTGTGGGAGCCATCGTAGGATCAGCAGTCGCAGACGCTGCAGGTATTAAATACAATCAGAGCTTCAGTTCTGTATTTTACATACCATACCCAGCAGTGTGCATTCAGTGTGGTTTGACTCTCTTATTTTACCCTGCAGCACAGCCTCTCCATTGGGTTTATGACCTACAGAAACTGCATTCGATTCTGAGCCAGGACCCGAACCCAGAGTTTCGCTCTGAATCTGCTAACCCCTTTTACAGGCGCCAGAGCGGCCAACAGAGTTGTTATGGTGACCAAGCTTATGTCCTGCTTGAATCTTTATCTGAGTGTGGAGGTAGGCTTTATTTTTAAATGTACACCCAGTAAATCATTAGTCTTTACTGCTGTCAGTCTGTAAAGACATGATCAGGTTAAATGTCTTATTTAGTGTAAGGTGTTTGGACTTTATTAACAGGTCTTGATGTTGAAGATCTGAAGAAGCGCACTCTGAAATTCTTCGGCCCAGGATCAGAGTATGACACCCCTGTCAATGATCCTTACAGACAGAAAGGAGGTAAGAGGGATGCTGACAAAGAAAAACAAAACAAAAACAGAACTCCTTCTTAGCCATCGTCTATCGTTTGCAGTTGATAAAAGCTTATGGGATATGTCATTTTCCAGGTCCAAGGCCTCAACTACCAATTGAGGGACCATGGAGACATGCAAGTCTGAAGAGCTTCCTCAAAAATGTAGATGCAGACAAAGAGGAGACAGGTATAGCTCTGGTATTTTAGCTGTCTACATTATCAATAGAAACAACTGGTCATAATGTTTTTAATGTAATGTTTTCTGCAGGCTGTGAGGTAGATTGTCAGATTGATGGAATAGCTAAACTGGCTCCTATAGTGGCTTTTTACGCAGGGAAGCCTGATATGCTGGAAAAAGTTGAAGATGCTGTCCGTGTCACTCAGAACAATGATGCATGTGTAGCAGAGACTCTGGCAGCAGCAAGGTTGGTATTTCTAAAAGACTAAAATACAACAAGCGTATTTAAAAACCCAAATAGATTCAATATGTGATCGTTTCTAAGGTTTCTGGAGCATTTCATTTTGCACGGCCCTGATCCAAATGCCATAGATGCAGTGCTAAGTCAGCTGAATGAGCCAAAGAGAAAGCAACCCCAAGATCTGGACAGAGCAGTTGTTGGTATGTAATGCCTGAGACAGCACACCATGGTCATGGGACACAATCATATGATTGAGATTTAACTCTTACCTTTGTATTAGTCTAGTGAATGGTGATATTTTGTCCTCATTTCTTAAATGAAAGTGTATTTTTTCCAGGTCACATTCTGCAAGTGAAGGAACATTTATCTAAAAGCCCTCAGGACCTAATCCCCTCTGTGTTCCCAAACACTTGAGGTAACTTTGCATACCTTTGTCGACCTTTAATTAAAAACATGATTTGTACTTCAAATACTGTTGTTTTTGTTTAGGTTTGCCTGGTGCATTCCAAGCAGCACTGCATGGAGTCCTGACAGCCAAACAATACGAACAGGCTATCAGAGACACCATGAGCTGTGGAGGATGCACCTGTAGCAGAGGGTCCTTCATTGGAGCGTGTCTGGGTGCTCAGGTACAACCATTTGTATTTTTTAGTTATTTTACTTTTACCTTTCAGTTTATCACTGATAAATCCATGTCTATTTTTACCATCCACATCTTGATTGTTTTACATGCCTGGGCTACAATAGGCTAAAATTAAAACATGTTGTCAAATGTTTTTTTCAGATTGGACTTGAAGGCATCCCAATGGCATGGGCAACCAAAACCCTGCGATATGAAGCAGTGTTGGAACATGCTAAGAAGATAACTAAACATCACCAGTAGTTCTCCAATTCGGTCTGAGAAAAGTTACTGCTAAAAAGCATCACGAATCTGTTGATCTTTAACAGATCAGTTAATGAAGGTTCTTGTCTAAAGTGATATACAACAGGGACCTGATGTTGTTGTATCTGTTTAGATTTAACATGTTCAGATGTTTTTTGTAATAAATTTTTGGTATCATTTTAACTGTTTCAGTGTTGTTTGTATGTAAAAAGTAGAAAGAGCTGACTTATAGAAACAAAAACCTCCTCATTGTGTATGGTTTATAATAAACACTCAAATGGAAGACCATACAGCAAATGGCTTTATTGTATCAGGTTCAATAGTAATGAAGAACTAGATTGATTGGTGTTTTGCTGAAGCTGCGACTTTATTCATCAGCAGATAATTGTCCTTTCTCGGTTGCCGTATCTGTGTCTGACGACAGGGTTGGTTAGCTTTGGGAGTCAAACATGTCCACCAAGGGAGGAAAACAAAGTCGCTCGGGCCTTTCAGACAGAAAAGGTGCCGGCGATGAGGAAGAGGAGCAGCCTCTTCAAGCTGTTTTAGTCGCTGACAGCTTCAACAGGAGGTTTTTCCCTGTGACCAAAGACCAGCCGCGGGTAGGAAACATGCTAAGTTAACAGGGATGCTAACTGTAGCAGTGCTCATGCTGTAAACACTCACACAGCTGCTCTTCAAATCTAAGTTCCTCTAAAATGTCGCTGTAACATATTTGATGGGATTTGCACGTTTTGCATTTGCCATGATCCGAGAGCTATCGTAATAATTTTAATGTTCTCTGTAAAGCTACTTGACCCCTGATGCTAACTTGTGTCATCTGTCACATTTCGCCGGTGGAAGGCTCTGCTGCCGCTGGGTAATATTTCCATGATCGACTACACACTGGAGTTCCTCACATCCACCGGGGTTCAGGAAACTTTTGTCTTCTGCTGCTGGATGGCCAGCAAAATCAAGGAACATTTGCTGTGAGTTGCATTTTACCAATTCTGCAGGGAGATTGCTATTAATGCAGTACCATGGCAGTACACACTATGAGCAAAAGTGTAATTAAACGGTATGTACTAATTATTTACTCTGCTGTTGCTTGTGACAGAAAGTCCAAGTGGTGTCGCCCAACTTCTCCAAATACAGTTCACATCATCACCTCAGAACTGTACCGCTCACTTGGAGATGTGCTCAGGGATGTGGATGCAAAGTCCCTTGTGCGGTCTGACTTTGTGTTGGTTTATGGAGATGTGGTCTCAAATACTGATATCAGTCAGGCTCTACAAGAACACAGGTAAGACATCTTGAAGACAGAAAATGAAGAAACCCCATAACTATAATAACAGACATTTAAAGTGATTTTTTTTATACAATTACATTTTTATTAGACATCGTAGAAAGATGGACAAGAACATCTCAGTGATGACAATGATTTTCAAGGAGTCCTCACCAGGACACAGATCTCGCTGTGAGGAAGATGATGTCATTGTTGCTATGGACAGTAAGACCCAGCGTGTTTTACACTACCAGAAGACACAAGGGCTAAAGAAGTTACAGTTTCCCATGGTAATGTAATTCCCGGGTAATTTCAGCTTTGGCATTTCTTGTTGAACATGTGATTAATTTGTTTTTTTGGGTTTTTTTTTGCAGAACATATTCCACAGTACAAGCGAGGAGTTTGAAATCCGACATGATCTTTTGGACTGTCATATGAGTATATGCTCTCCACAGGTGAGTTTCACCTGTTTTTTGTTGTTGTTAACAATCATTGCCATATTAATATTTTTTGTGTTTTTTAGGTTGCTGAACTTTTCACAGATAACTTTGACTACCAAACAAGGAATGACTTTGTTAGAGGAATTCTTGTCAATGAAGAAGTAAGTGACCATTATAAAAGGACACTGTATAATGGTACTGTACAACATTCAATGTGGAAAAAAATAACATAAAGCATTGTTTTCCTCCTTAGATACTGGGTAATCAGATACACATGCATGTGACCAAAGATGGTTACGGTGTCCGAGTTTCCAATCTGCTCATGTATGACTCTGTGTCGTCGGATCTTGTGCGACGGTGGGTTTACCCTCTTACTCCTGAGGCCAACTTCACTGACCAGGAGGGACGGAGCTGCACCTACTCTCGCCACAATGTCTACAGAGGATCAGGAGTGACCCTGGGCCATGGCAGTCAGATGGAGGAGAACGTGCTAATTGGCTGTGATACTAGCATTGGCACCAATTGTCACATCTCTAACAGTGTCATTGGTAGCAATTGCACCATAGGTAAGCAACTGTACGTCACAAATGCATTTGTGTATGTTTGACACAAGACCATTATATGGCATTGAAAGCAGAAATAACAGGCTTCTTTTCTCCTTCTAACAGGGGACAATGTTGTTCTGGACCATGCCTACATCTGGAATAATGTTCACATTGCCAGTAAAGTGACAATCAGTCAGTCTGTGGTCTGTGACAGAGTCAATGTGAAAGAGGGTGTAAAACTGAACAAACAGTGTGTCCTTGCATATAATGTAAGTAATTATTCATACATTTATGAATACGTTCTACACTTTAAAACAAGAGTTCCCCACAATAAACACTGTGTGTTTTAGGTGGTTATTGGACCAAACATTTCACTACCTGAAGGCACTGTGGTGTCTATGCACCATCCAGAAGAGGAGGAGGAAGATGATGATGATGAATTTCTTAGTGATGATGCAGAAGTCTGTCACAGTAAAGACAAAAACAAGCAGAAAGGTGTGTGGTTAGACACACATTATGACAACATTAAAGGTTTGAATGTTTGCAGCTGTGATCTTCTTCTCCTGTAGTGTTTAATCCAGCAGAGGTTGGAGAAGAGGGAAAAGGTTACATTTGGAAAGCTAATCTAGATGATACAGAGGATGAAGAGCTGTCACATTGTCTTTGGGGTAGGTTTGTAAACATTCTATTTCTCTTAAATGTACAGCTGTTGTAATTTGTTTGTTGTTGTCAGGTTTGGTGTTGAACCCTGACCCTGAGAGTGACAGTGAGGCCAGCGAGCCGGAGGATCCTGATGATCCGGTGATTCCCTCTCCAGAGATGGATGATGTCAAAGGTAACACTCCTCCTCATTCACAGACAGTTGTGCATCACAGAGAAAAAAAACACAAAAGACAGTAAACGCTACACTTTTAGTTAAATTAGACATTTATTCAGATTCAGTCAGAAAGATTATATGAATCCCTAATGTCTTTGAACATGAAGCATTTACATCTAGCATGTTCATTCCAGAAAATGAACTTGGTCTTGTCCAGCAGTTCAGAATCTGTTTATAGTTTATACATCCAAAACTTGGGCAGAATACAATATAAGTCAATTGCCAAAATCTTTGTATTACATTGTGAGGACTGTTCTCTCGGGGAAAGGTTCTCTCTGATTGAATGAATGATCGTCTCATTCTTTTTTGTAGTTTTTCAAATGGAAGTTCTGGGGACTCTTCAAAGAGGCCTGGAGGAAAACATTGGCTGTGACAATCTTGTACTTGAGATCAACTCTCTGAAGTAAGTGGAAAGTAGCTGCTAGTTGTTGTGGTCCAATACAAAGTGAAATGATGCATGCTCTTTTTCACTACAGATACGCTTACAACATCAGTCTGAAAGAGGTCATGCAGATTTTAACTCGAGTGGTGCTGGACTACCCTTTCCAACAACAGGGACAACAGCTCTCCACATCACAATATGTGGCTCTGCTGCTACCGGTAAAGGATAATAAAACAATTTAAATGTCTTTGTGGGAATGACACAATTTTTAAATGTTTTTTTTCACCTCAGTTATTAAAGAAATGGGCACCTGTGTTTAAAAACTATGTAAAAAGAGCACAGGACCATCTGGACTGTTTGTCTGCATTTGAAGAGCACTTTCTGGAGCAGGACAGTCACTGGGCTGCTATGGTCAAGGTCAGGGGATATGGTCGTATAAAGTCATCTGTTAAATTACTAACAGTTGAACTGAACATAATGAACATGCTACTGGTTGTCACCGCAGGTCCTAATGAACATGTACCAGTTGGAGATCTTAGAGGAGGAGATGATAATGCGCTGGTTTTCACAAGGAGCTACCTCTGACAAGAGCCGACAGCTTCGCAAGAACCAGGGGGTAAGTCAAACTACTATGTTTCTAAACTGATTTTATAACTTCAATAAAAATAGGTAACTACTTTCTACAGAACCATTTATTATTCAAAAAGTGTTATGTGTTTTCAATAAAGTAAAACACAAAGGATGAACAATTGAAAACACATTTCTGAAAGCAATACCTTTTTATTTTTCTCCCCTTGTATAGCTTCAGAAGTTCATCCAGTGGCTGGAGGAGGCAGAGGAGTCTTCAGAGGAGGAAGCTGAATAACTGAAGCATTTGATTACGGAATTACTGATTCCCAAACTGCAGTGTGTAAAAAGGGGTAAAGACTATTTGTATTTGCCCCTTTCATCAGCTTTCTGATCTTAACAACCATCACAGTGCCACATTATAAAAATAACTGTTGGAAATAATCCCAATGTACAAATAAAAAAGACTTCTGACTGTTTGAAGTACTGTTCAAATAATTTGTCACTCTTAAGGTTAAACTGTTTATTAAAATATGAATATCACCTGTTGAGCACAGTAGTCAATATTTACATTCACAGTTATCAGGTTGCAAATGAATGTTACCTTGAGGACAAGATAAAACCTGGATGAGCAGAGAAATTTGCCATACAAAAACGCACCCATTATTTTTCAGTAGTATAAAAAGCCTTGATTTGGCTTACAAAAATAGGTCACATGACTATGTATCCAGCATATATAAAAAGAGTGCAATAGAAGAACTACAACCTGCATTCACTCTAACAATCACAACAGCATAGCATCTCAACTGTGTGTTGTGCAGCTTTTGGTTTAGGGCTTTTTTGGTCCTATTTTAAGGTTCCCTGTATCATCCTTTATTAAAGTCTAACTTTATTTGTTAAAATCAAACATTACGAGAACCTGGACATAATAAGCATCTGATTCCCTTACAAGATAGAAAAATAAGAAAATTAAGACTGGTCTAAGGAACAGACCCTTTGACAACAGTGATTAAGATTAACATTTCTGATCTTATTTAGATCGGTTATCTTGATTTCCAGCCATGTTGTAAATAATAGCTGCCAGAAAAGTAACCCCTGTAATGCCTGTAACTGCCGTCAGCGTCTTCCACATGCTGGCTGAGCTTTCGTGTCGGTCCATGAAGCTCCTGTAGTCGCTAGGAACCAGGATGTACTTGCGGCCATCCTGTGGTGCCTGCAGCCTCATTATCTGTCCTCCCTCTAGGACCACTTCCCCAAAGCCTGTCAGAGTGCACCCCACTCTCAGCATCTCCTCTTTCTCCTCCATGGCCACAGGTTTCTCCCCACTGATGCCCTGCAACATTATGTTCACTAAGCCCTCCTCAGCATGCCTTACTTTGTGGTAAACCCTGTCCAAAAAGTCCCCAGACGCCTCCAAGGGGTTTTGAACCTTCACATAGAGGTCATTGATGTAAGCTCCACGGCTCACCAGACTGAAGGGCACGGAGTTGTTGGTTTCTTTCTTATTCATTGTCCGAGAGTTCCTATTACAGATAAGTCATTAGTTAAAATAGCCATTTGGGATTATTGTTAATTGTGCAGTTTTAGTTACCATGTACTTGTGAAAGAGTTCCAGTATTTCCAGTGCTCCTCTGTGGCTATTTTCTGAATCACACCAAAGCATCGTGGCACATACTGACTGGCTAGAGGCTCACCATCTGCCTGCACCATACCTTAACACAGACATCATTTACGGAAACACCTTTCTATATTATACACCCAATTTGCTTAAATGTCCATTGGCCTCATGTAAAAAGTTTTAAAGCATTAGTAGACATATTTTACCTTCCACTGCGACATACTGAAGTCGCTTGTGAGGGGAAGCCTTTAGTACACTAACCATATGTTGATCAGGCTTGAATACAGGTATTTCCTGAAATGGAGAAAAAAATGTTTGGTAAATGTGTTTAACTACATCTTTGTTACAATGATATTTATACCTTAAGCTTTTCTAATTCTTTCTTCTTTTCTTGGTACAGACGGTAGAAGACACCAGAGAAG
This sequence comes from Rhyacichthys aspro, assembly GCA_036850595.1. Taxonomy (NCBI): domain Eukaryota; kingdom Metazoa; phylum Chordata; class Actinopteri; order Gobiiformes; family Rhyacichthyidae; genus Rhyacichthys; species Rhyacichthys aspro. The sequence goes on from CM072164.1 coordinate 9,638,895, forward strand.
GCAAAACTAGAGCCAACGCCAATCCAAACCAAAGGATTTACAGTAAAGTCACTCATGTTAACTGTAAACACACTTAGAAGCACTGGTCAACGAACCTTTTCGTGTCACCGGGTTATTAGTACATTTATTTCTGTGGACTTTGTTGAAATCCTGGTGTAATAGTCAATAATGACTGAAATGATTTACCTGATGCAAACTGACAAGGTTATATTTGCAGTTTGGTCCCATAAAAATCGAAACTACAGACACCATCAGGACAGTTTTACTTCCTGCTTAGACTACGTCACACTCCCTTGAGCCAATCAGATCAAAGAATTTCTAAAGCGATGTTGTAACACTAGATGGCAGCAAAGTTATTCTCAACCTCTTCTCAGTGTGATGCGTGTTTGGCCTACACTGGACTATTAACATTAGGCAGCAGATTAACTCTTTCACTGATACACTGATGATATTTACCTACTGGCCTTTAGACAACGTTCATTTTGACATTTACATTAATCCTCTTTAGCTAACCTAGCTCTCTGCTATCAGTAACCACTTTTATGTGTTGTCATTGTGTAAAAAGTACATTTCTCTTGATCACATTTACAGGCATCACTGTTTTTAACAATTATCTGTTCAACAGTTTCAAAAAGATAATGTTATTCATAAGTTGTTCTTTTACTCTTCATCAATAAAAATACAGTATCCAAAATGAACTAAATCTATACCTTCAGTATACAACCAGTGACTTAAGTGTGCTCATGGATAATTTACATCTCAGAGTCTTTACATTGAATTACAATTCCTTTTTATGAGAATATGATATTGATTAACACTACCACTCAAAATGATTTAGTTGTGACAGGGGTGATAAGTTGCTGTGACTTTATGATGACTGTAACATCAGCCTTAACTATCACAAGTTGCAAATGCTGCAGTGCAATTTCCTCTTAAAACCAAATTTCTAATCACACGATGACTTCGACTGATAACTTCATGACCCTGTAAAGGGATCTGTCTTTCAGCTATAATCCACAATGCAATGGTTAACATTGTTATAGACATGTAAGAGACATGTAAGCGCCAGGGCTCACGAGACTGAAGGGCACAGAGTTGTTGGTTTCTTAATTAATTGTCCGAGAGTTCCTATTACAGATCAGTCAGACAAGTCATTAGTGAAGATAGCCATATTGGGATTATTGTTTATTGTGCAGTTTTAGCTACCATGTACATTTGAAAGAGTTGCAGTATTTCCTTAACAAAGACATCATTTCAGCAAACACCTTTCTATATTATACCCAATTTGCTGAAATGTCCATTATAATCCACAATACAATGGTTAATATTGTTACATTTATGTGATATTTATGTATTATAAACAACACTGACATGTGTAACATGCATAAATTACAAAGCAAAGTCATAGCGATCTTGCATTTTCTGTTCTCTCTTTGTGTAAAGGGTAGACAATGTTCTTTGGCAAACAATATTTGTCTATGAATACAGAGTTTTACATTTGAGGTTATATTTGTGCAGTGATTTGAAGGCTATTCATTCTGTTCTTTTGATCTGTACCAACTTGTCACAGGGACATTTTGTACATTGTGTTTGTTTATGTGTAATTAATCAAATGATGAGACACAAGAAAATGCAACAGTAGGGAAGGCGTTGTCGTGAATTACAGTACAATACACATTTGTTTGGGCCTTATGTGCATTCTCATACTGTATGTCAGTTATTATTCTTTTCTCTTGTGTGTCCTTGACTGCAAATTGAAGACCGAACAGCATTCAAGAGCAAAGTGAGCATCTTAAACATCTTGTATAACATGTGATTTCTGGTACAAACCCTAATGATTATTCTCACACTGGCTCCAAAAGGGAATACATTAAAACAGGACAAGCCAAGCGTCTGCCTATAGAATTTCTCAGTTTTCAGCTGCAGAAATTGTCCACGAATCCTTTGCACAGAGACTTTCAATGCTAAATTCTTTCAGATAAGTTTCTAAAATACTCTCGCAGCCATCCCTCCCAGCTTAACCTTCAACTGATGAGGAAGAGCAGATGAAAGACACACGACTTTATAGCAAGGAGCAGGGGCTGGATGTTCATGCAAAAATATTTCCCATATTCATTGCCCTAGTACATGAATCACTCAAAGACGGTGAAGTATGGCTGGCACTAAAGTACTACATGGAGTAGTTCAGTTGTAACACTGGGTTATTAAGTTTGTGCTGTTATGTTTTATGCAACAAAGCACACAGGGTAGAGACACTGAGATTGAGAAAAACATTTTTGATTGGTAGATAATGCAGACCTAAGAAGAATAAGTCAGGAAGACTCCAAGCTACTGCTGAAACATGGTCTGTGTTTTTGAAACAGAAACAAAACTGCCATTTATTGTTCATCATGGAGAGCACTGAAAAATAATTTGTCTGTCTTAATGAATTCATGGACATTCTCATCAGATATTGAAATAACTGCAGTGTCACAGATTTACATTGATTTACATTGCTTTGGCGTCCCTGCTGGGAAGATTGTTTTGCTCTCAAGTGGTAATGTTAGTCTGATGAGTTTGATCTATCAACGTAATTACCATCATTGCCCTGGTTAAAAATATCTGGGGCGCTTGTTGTGTGACCGACGGCTTAGATCAGCAGCTCTACTCCACGCAACTTGATTTCGCAGAGGCCCTCAGCAGACGTGTTCAGGGCAATCAGTGCAGCGTGTTAACACAAGTATATTATTACAGGATATCCTCAGAGGAATTAATGGTAATTGATGTCAGTGAGGACGATTAATACTCAATGATTCTCTCAGTGTTGCATGATGTGTTATACAACCTCTTCACAGCACAAGACAGAAAACTGAAGAAAATGAAACCACTATGCAACGCATTCAGTAAGTCTATAAACCTGAACAGTAGCTAAAAATGTTTACATTAGATGATGAGTTATTTATAAATGTACTAGACATTTGAAATATAAGGCTTCAGAGAGAACTAAACACTTATAAGTATGGGTATAAATACTAAAAATAAAAAAACTGCTTTTAGTATTCTGTTGAAATTCCTCAAGATTTATCAGGCATTTCTCCAAAGCCCAAACATTTGACTCTCATCCCAGAGGAAGGTTACGCTGACATCAATCAAAGCTCCCATAAGCTGCAGTGAGTCTCCCGCTCATCATAAAAGCAGTCCAGTAAAACATATGGTAAAGCCCATGGTGCCACCGGAGGAGCTAATGCTTAGAGCACAAAGCCTGGGTTTGTGTATTGTTCTGCGTTAATACAGAAATCTGTTCACACCGGTGACCTAACAACCATCTGACCACAGACAAACAGACACTATGCATATTTTTCATAGACAAAAGAATTTTCGCATAGAACAGGGATTGCTCTTCTCAGTTTACAAGCATTATTTAGCATCACTTCTTCATTTGCATGCCTTTCACGGTTTATTTTATCCAATAGCCGTGATGTCAGCAGCTCTATATCCAGACTTTATTGGCTGGATCTTCAACAGAAAACCTATATATCTATCTGTATGCCATAAATTACACTGGCACAGCTCGGCTGCTGTGTACTTTGCAGAGCTGTGTGTTTTTTTGTTTTTGCAAACCTCTGCCACGATGTCCAACTGTAAACTTTGGTTGTGTGCAATCAGTATCTTTTGAAGAAAGTAGAGTTGATTTTATTTAGTTGTATGAAGTTCTTTCTTTGACATCCATCATGTTTTTGTTTGCACTTCTCTCCACATTTCCTGATTGTGATGGGGACAGGTGTAAAGTGTCCCAGCTCAGAGTAAAAACATCTCACCACAATCTTACATGTTTCACTTAAATCTTGTGTGTTCAATTCTGGCAGGCTGGTCTGAGTAGTTTCTTTTAGTGCATTCTTACAGAGGAAAAAGATACATCTGCAGTTCAAATGCCACACATCCTGATTCTAACAGGATATTATGCGTGCAAACACTTATGATGATGGCAGATTTAAACTAACTAAAAAGTACTGTGATATCAAAAAGACCTAAAAGAAACATGTAACACCTGCTCGGATTTTAATTGATTCGTTTCTGCCTATGTCCTCAGCCAGAGACGTTCTCAGGTGATATTTCATTGGTTGTTGGTTGTTGAAGGTAAGGAGAGTGGGAGCCAGCTGCCAGCAGAGGGAGGAGGCGCAGGCGGAGGGTTTGTACAGAGGAGGGAAACACAGAGCTGGGAGCGCAGGACGCACGGAGCTACTAACAGAGCGCACAAATAAATCTGCAGAGTACAATCATTATTTTAATTTGTTGTAGCCTATTAACTCTTTTAACTCACTCGCTCATATAGGCTACACGGTATTTTTGTGTAAAGGGCACGATGGCGGAAGTTTATAAGGGCATTCTCTTTCTTTCCTGTATCTTTCTGGAACCAGTAAGTAAACGTCATTGTTTATTACTTTTGCAAAAATACAGCCAAAGCGATGCAGTCCATAGCTGACCAAGTTTAGACTCGTAGCAAGTTACCCTGCCTTTAGGGAAGTGGTTGGGATAGCGCTGTCAGATGAGTGAGCAGTACTAAATCACACTACTACTTCTTCACGTGCTGATGGACTGCTGTTTGACGCACCAATTACACGTTTACACATTTGTGGCCACCTTGTTTCTTAACACGTTAAACGGGCAAAAGAGGCCACATAGCCTACTGATAATTGTAGTCCTGAACTTTGCCATAATTAATGATTATTGTGTTCTAGATAAAGATAGAACTGAAAGTAACAATGTTAGATCAAATGCACAAAAACACACAGAGACCAAACCGACTAAGTAAAGGTCTGGGCCAAGTGTAATTTTCTACACTGAATATACAGTGAGTTATTGGTAAAACATGGTAAAATGTCTGTGGAGGTTCTCAGTCATCCAGAACATTTTCAAGAAAAGGAGAAAGGTGGATGTCCAGATTCCTCGTGGAAACCTTTTCATGGTAAAATAATGACCAGAGATGGTATCCAACTGTAAACCTTAAGTTTTCCAGTGGAGTTATTAGTTAAAATACAGCAGCATTGTGAAAAATAACAAGATGAAAAGACTTTATTAGACTGTTTAACATTATGTGAAGTTATTCAGGCTCCAAGTGATGTGACGAATGTCCTTGGCGTTCTCATTTATAACTAAAAGGACTTTGAGATGTTTGATAAGAGTGAGCTACAGGTGTGAATTTGTGTCCAATGGGGCGTCATGGCAACGGGCTCCATTGTCTGTTTCTGTATTGCAGTTTCCACTGTCCTCATCTGCTTCTGTCTCCAGAGAAGCCTGAATGATTCATGCAGGAATCTAGTTGGAGGTCAAAGCTCTTATTAAAGCAGGCCTGCTTTTACAACTGTACTGGCTGCACTAGACGCTACGTATGGAGCTCTTTAAGTCCCTAAGTGATGAACATAATTTGGGAAAAGGAGAGGGACTATTGTGCCAGAAGTGGTTTGATAATGAATACCAAGATGATTGAGTGTGGGAAGTTTTCTCCTGCTTCACTCCCCATTCATCACTGACAATGTGTCCTCCAATCATGGTCCACAGGTGCACTATGGGTGAGACAACTCAGAGTGAGAGGCTTAGCCTAAGGAGCTAGATAAATCATCGTCTAAATGAGGGAGTCACCTTGTAGAGGGAAACACTGGGTCTAACAATAGCAGTATCATGCCATCTGATTAATGCCCATGGAGAGGAGACCCCCTGACTAACAGTAAATCATCTTTCCCTGCTGAGCATTCCCACCAAAACATGAAGATCACCATGACGTATGGGATGGATTTATGTATGTCCTGTAATTCTCAGTTCAGGTTCATGGGGATGCTCCATATGTTTGTCTTGATAAGGAAACCACATTAGAGTGTATATCACTCAAGGACTGTCTGGTATAAGGTCAAATCTATGGTTGATGAACATTTAAGCATCATTAATTGTTTTTTGTCTTGCTCTTTAAAGTTTATTACCAAACCTTGTTTTGTTAATATGCTCACCTACTTAAGCAGCTTGTGAGTTAAAAACAATTAAAGAACACACACATATATGAACTATATATGGTTGTGTTTCAAACAGAGGTACCTATATATGTCCAGACCTATTTCTCACTGGCTCTTTTAGTAAAGAATATTTCTTTTTACAGGTCTTTTCAGTGCAGCATCAGATGTGTGACATCAAGAAAGAAATAGACAGGGAGCGTGACTCGTGTGAGGCTCAGATCGAGGACAAAACAACAGGTATCTATGGAGAAAATGCTTCTTTTGTAATTGCTGAATGGAGGCTGCAGTGAGCTAATGAATGAATTCACATCGGTCCCTAATGACACAAAATCTAAAGACAACAAAAAACACTCAAGTCCCCCCCATTGTCTCCCCATAGACTACATCTTGCATGATTTAACACCGTTTTCAAGCTTGAGCTGTTTGTCACACTTGAGGACGATTCTATTATCCTTTGTAGTTGAATTGTAATTGAATAAAACTGACAAAATATTTTATGAATAAACAATGTGTAGATATTTATGAGCTCCATTAATTGCCTAATGTGTGTTCCTCAGTGCATGTATCACATAAAGTGGGATGACATGAGTTCAGTTCCCTCAGATTTGGACCATGTCTTACATAAGTTCTAATATATATGCAATCAAACACTCATTACACATATTATTAATGTTAATATATGTGCAAAAAAGATTCAAATTTTGCTTTTCTGTGATGCTGAAAGTTTCACTTGCCAAACCCCAGTCTTTTACCTGATGAGAATGTTGTGACCTGATTTTGTGTCACAGTGATCTGCCAAATTAAATTACATTGGGCACCAAGGGAAGTGTTTTATTAGTCATGATAGTGGCAGAATGTTAACTCGGGTCACCTGCTGCTGCTGTAGATTCACTTGTATAATAGTGTGATACCCAAATCACACTGATGTCTGTAACTGAACTCCTCAGATTTTATGTTGAGAGAGATCCCTGTCTGTTTTTATGTCAGGTTGCGCAGTGATGTGGGACAAGATCACCTGCTGGCCTAGTGCTGAAGTTGGAGAAGTGGTCACCATCCCTTGCCCCAAATATCTCTTCTACTTTTCAAAGGACATTCCTATACGTAAGAACAAAGCAGAGTCAGATTACTTGCCATTGCTTCTCACAGTATTTACCAGATTGCGCAACACTGTAGTACATTATAGTCTCAACCTTTGACATTTATTAAGACATCCTTTTGCTTTCAGACAAACTCCTTCTGTTCCTAATTTAACACATGTAGAAACATCTTACTTGGGATTCCTGAGCTGAATTAAATAGGAATAGACACAGAACACTGCTAGAAACCTCACAGGAATTTACTCATTATTACATAAGTAAAAGCAGTGTATGTAAATTTGCGTCGGTGTCTTCCCCTGGGTTGTCCATATATCACAGGTTGATGCTAGATACCAGACTTTTCCAACTGTTTTTAGTTTATATTTGACAAAAAGGTCCCACTTGCAACTGGGAGCCATGAGCAGTTCTAACAAAATGGGATAAAGAACAGGAAGCACTAAGTTTAATGATTTTTGAAGCTACAACAACTGAATCTGTTATACTTTCAGGAAGCCCCTGTCATGCCAGTGGCTTTAGCTTGTGGTTGTTGCAGTGAAACATAAAAGCTTTCAATAATGTCTTAATTCTTTTGCTGTCCCACCAAAAATTAGTTTTGTACCTTGGTTGTTAAGACATGATATATTGATAGTAAACAAAAATCTTCACAAGCTTGCCTAGTTTTAGCTGTTTATTTTGAGAGCAGAACAAGCACTGGGTGCTGGTGATTGTATTGCTGCTCCTCCAAACTGGAGTGTCTGCAGCTTGAGCTGAGGGCCTTAGTATTTTCCATCATGTTTGGGCTATAAGAGGGAATCGGGCTGATGATTTATCATCAGGATCTGAGACCCTCACTGCAGAGATGAGGGTTTTCTTGGGAAGCTGTGATTTGACCCAGATGGGAGATAGTGTGACCTGAGAGCAGCCCTAGGGAGAAACAGTGGGCAGAGGCATGAGAGATGGCCAGTGTTGTGGGGTTGAACACACAAAGTATATATTTCACTGGCATGTCAAAGGTTTAGACCCAAAGCTCACACGAGAAAAGCATGAAGGAAAGGCTCTGTTAATGAAAACAGCCTGGGTTACACTCAACCCCTGCTGCACTGATGCAGTTTCTATCAATTATGCAGTAAATCAGTTGGTGCAAATCCTGGTGGTACTGTGCTCTCAGGTCATGTAAGGAGGACTTCATTAAACGATGATAAACTGTCTCAGATTCTGTGCATTGCAAATTAGCAGCTGGACCTTGTATCTTTTAAATGTGATCAAGCAGTCTTGTTTGTGTAATTTAGCCTGTGTGTTTTTAACAGTGACTATAGGTCATAAAAGGTTACAGCATTTATAGTTGTCAAGTTGTCATTTTATAATGTTTTAAACCTGTAGAACCCATTTCTTACTGGTGACTGTTTCTGGATTATGAAAGATTAAAGTTATTGGCACATGCTGCACCAAGCCACGCACACAAGAAAACAGACATTACGAAATATGGCGCCAGAAAGATTCAGGGGTCAAGTCATAAATTCAGTTGAGAGAGTTTGCCATTCTCATGAACTCTTTACCTACTAGGTCTACGCAAACACACAGTCATTCATCTCTTCTAATAACACTTGGACTCACCCTCTTTCCAAACCTGTATGACAGAGCACCAGGCTGTCAGTGTTGTCATGTTAATATCAGTCTTCTTCTCAGCTATAATAAGGAAGACAACAACCAGATAAAGCCTGAAAATCAAAATCAAAACACAAGTGGATGATTAACTCATTTGAGCTCTCTGTGTCGTTGTGCATGACTCTGAAAATCCTTGGAGTCATGTTTTTGGTTGATGATGAAAGCATTCTTCTGGCAATCCTTCAAACAAGCCAAATCCAGTGGTGGCACGGGCTAAAACAGCAGTGGCTTACTGTCGCCTTTGTGTCTTGTCATATTGTTTGAAAAAGCTAAGCCTCTATCTTCTCTGCAGAACGACGCTCAGGTATTTGCAAGCTGCCCATAGTTTAATGCAAAATACAGTCTAAGACTTTGGATTGTTGGTCATTTCCCAACTTGGTCTTGATTTGATAGGGCCAGCTGAGTGATAGGGTTGGGCAATGCAAGGAATGTCCTACATTTTTTTATTTCTTTTGCTGCATTCAGGGCAAAGATGAATTTCTCGCCAACACACGTAGCTTTTCCCTTTCTCTTGTGGGAAAGTAAATGAGGAAATGTCACCAATCAATATTTCACAATAAAAGACTGAATAAAATGACGAAGATGCTAATCTACCTTGTGACGGGATTAGATAAGCTTCAGTAATGTTATACCATAAGACACAATGCTGTTAACAGTTTAATAGAGCTTTACTATTAACCACTGGCAGAAATGAGCACAATTTTGCTCTCAAATCAATTCAAGAGGAGGGCCAGTTAGGGGAAAATATTCTAACTTTTTTTTATCTCTTGGCTCCACTTATGGTGCTATTTTAACAATAGCAAAATGAGCACGAGACGATTCGATTTTAGGGATGGCTTCAACCGCCGCTGTTTTACTGTTGTTCCATTAGCACTAAAGTATCCCCAAGCAGCTAGCATACCATTTTTTTATTTACTTATTTCCTAAAAGGCTAATGGAGACTTAAGCAGCACTAAGTTAATGTTCAACTCAACCCAATCTGTCTCGCCTTGTGACTTGTGTACATTGGCACGTTCATATCATTGTGACCTGATATCCCATCTGACACCCACATTTTTACTGACTCCATTGTTTTGTAAATCACTGTCCTCACACCGAGTTACACACTTTGCGTTTTGAGCTGTTACTGATCTTAATCTCAAAAGGAGAAAATATTCATTAATATGTCTGTTTTCAGTGTGTTTCACAAGGCCACAATGAACAGTTCGAACCTATAAGGTAGCACACATATTTCTTAAATTACACAATCTGTGAAATGGATTAGGTTTATCACAACACATGCCCCTTTCCTTTCTACATTTTGTTGCTCTACTTCACTGTGTTCCTCTCCTGCTCCCTTAGATGGTTTACCCTCTCTTTTTGAACTTGGACCTTTCATTCCTGCCTCCATGGGCATGACAGAGTAAAAATATCTTAGTGGCGGACTAATGTCCTGATAGTGCGTGTGGTTAGAGAGTAATTAAGACACAGATGAGGGCTAATACACATGGGAAACGTCCTTGTATCTCTGGGCCAGTGGGACTACTGATCCCCCTCTGTACTGTATTTCCTTTTAGTGTTCGGGAGTATTCCACTGGGACATCTGCATCTTGTTGTGGTTTAATTATGTGTCTGTAAATGTAGAGAGAGCTTTGCCTCTTAGCTCGCCCTCCCCATAAACAGTACCGCATAAACATTACATATCTTACAAGTAATAAATTGGTTCACTCTGTCCCTTGTTCCCTCTGTGCCTCTGCTCATTAGGAAACCTGTCAAAGACCTGCTCTGAGGACGGCTGGAGTCCAATCAGCCTGGAGTCCTACATAATGGACTGTGAATACAATCCCAACAGCACCACAGATGATGATGAGGTCCGTATAGAAGCCACACACCCAAACTCAGTCCGCTTTGTGTTGTTGCTTCTTGATCTTCATGATATGTTTTTGCAGGGAGAGTTCTATGGTGCCATCAAAGTGGGTTACACCATAGGTCACAGTGTATCGCTCATATCCCTGACGATTGCCATCATTATACTCTGTCTCTTTCGGTAAGGACCCTCTCCAAAACCACCTAATGCTCTTTATAAAGTAATTTAAACACCATTTTTTGTGCCATTTACTGTGTTAATACCCATAATGGTCTTATTTTGTAAGCCTTCTTCCTCCATTTTATAGAAGTTTTACAGTGTTTTTCTCACACTAATGTTGACATTATCTACACTTGTAAGATTTTCCAAACAAAGCCGTCATTTGCCAGCGGCCATAAACATTTAGACAGGCTTCTTTTTGTTGACTGCATGTTTCTATGTGACATTTAATCCCTTGATGTTGACCATATCCAGGCTGAGATAACTCGATCAAAAGAATTACTAAAGAATCTTGTAATAAGCTCCACATTCAGCTAAACATCAAGAGATATGTTTACGCTGTCGGGTTATGAAATGCTGGCAGTTTGGACGAGACACAGGATGTGATGTGCATGGCTGTTTATGTTTGGTTGTGCTTGGCAGCTGCTGGATGCTGTGTGTCATCACACCCATTTGATAGCCAGGCCTGCCTGATGGGTTTGTACATTTCACACCAATCTCAGTATCACTGGGAAGCCGTGTGCTTGAAAGAGCGATTTCATATTAGTGACCTTTTTGAAGAGTCCCATTTCGTCATTGTGGGAGGTTTTCTTCCTGATAAATATATGGTACACGATAAAAACACATCCTAACATGGGACTGTGGGTTTATATGTTGCTTGACCTTTAGATAACAGCATGCTAGACCACAAGTTACAAAGCAATAGCTTCTGCACTAAGTGCTGATAAAGGCTACTTTCCTGTGCTCACACATTTGTGTTTTTTTGTGACTATGGCCTTGACACTATCCATATTCCACAAATTATTTTACAATAAGTTATGTAAAATCATGTAAGCTCATTTACTCATGCAAGTTTAATATACTGTGTATGCATCAGTTGAGGGTTCATGGAGTGAGTCTTTATAGACTCTTTTATGGCTAACATACAAAATGCCACACACTTGCAGCCTAAGGGCTAGCGGTATCAGAGCACTCTCCTTTACAACATGTTCGTTAAGGGCATTTTTTTCAGCATTATCTTTTCAACTACCCTTTCTTAATCATCTGTTTTTCATTTTTGCAGGAAGCTCCACTGTACAAGAAACTACATCCACATGCATCTGTTTGTGTCTTTCATACTAAAAGCCGTGTCTGTGTTTATCAAGGACGTTGTTCTATACGATGTCGGTGAGACCGAAAACTGTCATTCAACTGTGAGTCATTTTAAAAATGTTTTATTAATAATTTTCTGCATTTGTCTGTTTTTGTTACATATGCTCAAGTGTGCTGTCTTTTTTCTGAATTGAATGCTTAGTCCAGGAGTTTACTTAATGTACAAAGGCTCAGGTGCTTCTGGGTGTAACTGTTTGCCATGTCCCTTCCACTCAGTAGTTTTCCTCATTTGTCAGTCGCTACAGCCGGATGTTGTGAAAGTTTCTGTTTACTGAGCATATACTTAAACTTCAGAGAGCTTTGTCAATAAATCAGATGAAAAGTTTTGAATACTGTCTCAAATCATAATACAAATATAGTTGAAAAGAATAGTTATACAGTCAGTAGTTATTTTTATTAAGTTGCCACAAGTTACGGTAGTTTGTGTTGTTTTCCAGTGCTCCATCTTAATCTTTATTACCAGAGACGATTAAGTCAGCAGATTGTAAATCAGCTGCTTTACAGTCTCTTAGGGCTGATCGTTAAGGGTCGAGCTTAGATGTATTTCCTCTTAAGTGTACACACATTAGCCTGGTTCAAACACAGCTGCTAACCCTCTGACCTGTTTCAAGAAAACAACGTATGCACATGAAGGTCCATTGAGAAAAGCTTACTTGCATGAAAGGAACACACTGACCGTGAAAAAAAGTGGATTGTATCTGAGAAAATAAACAAATATTTTCACTTTGTTTGTCCGGAAACAGACATGTTTTTGAATGTCACCACCTTAATGTATGCTGTAGAACAAAATGAAAGAAAGCAGGATGAGAATGATAATCAGAAGGTTCAAAAATGATCCTTATCTAAATTTGTTTGTCTATTCATTATGGTTTACGTCAGAAACACGGTGTCCTTCTTCAGAAATGCACTGACAATGAAAGACAGACTTTGGTGTGTGAGCTATACTAGAACAGAGAGATATCTCATTAAAGTAACCGGATTTTATGTGTTGTAGGCTCATCTCTGGAGACTGACCTGCAAATGTGGGTCATAGATAGTGTATGAGAGATCGTTTTTGGTGTTAGTGAATAATACTACAGCTTTAAACCTCTGTTTGTAAAATAACAGTTATAGCTTGAGATTTTACTTGCATGCACTATGTTACAATGCATTTCGCAGATTACATTTTTTGACAAACTGTTATCAGTTTAAATTAAAGTTAACCCCATTTTAATTTCCCTTAATTATGTTGTACTTACTTTAATGAACACTCTGTTCTTTTTGACAAGTGACTTCCCAAATGTACTGTAAGTGCTTTCTATAGAGAGTCATTTATCCGTATTTCAAAGCCACTGAGGTAAAACAGTGCCAGGGGAAACAAAATCAATTCATTTTACATTTTAAATGGATGCCATTATCTGTGCTCAGAGGTAATCTATCGACACTTGTGCTGTGCTGCAGGTGGGCTGCAAAGCTGTGGTGGTCTTCTTTCACTATGGCATCATGGCGAGTTACTTCTGGCTGCTGGTGGAAGGCCTCTACCTCCACGCTCTCTTAGCAGTCTCCTTCTTCTCAGAGAGGAAGTACTTCTGGTGGTATATCCTTATCGGTTGGGGTATGTTCCTGTCTTTCTTTATATTGAGTGTTTTTTATCAGTTTTTAGTGACACTCATAAATCATTAAACTACATCAGCATAAGCAGTCTTTCCACTGCCAATCTAGAATCACAAGTACATTAATTTCCAAACAGAAATGATATGTGCAGGTGCTACAGTAAAACGTAACGTGCTTCACATTTAAATTAGCCCCACTGGTTGTTGTAATTGTGAAGCAGCAGGGCACTACCTCTTAACTCGTTCTGGTCTAATTTATTTCTGCCAATCTTTGGATGCCTTTGACAGGAAAACAAGAAGTAATCTCGGATGGGCTCTGCATTGGTTCATACTTTCTTTATATTATGAACACAGACCATTAAAAAAGAGATTGTAAATAACCCTCATAGAACACATGTACACCACATCAAAGGGGGAAAAAAACTCAATATTAGAGCAACAACAGTCAAATGAGAAGCATACTCTCATACACTGTAAATTTCCTTGCCATAAAATCACTCAAGATATTATCAATGTGCACATTTGGACATTCCAGATGTGATCTTCAAACACAGTGGAAATACCCTGCTTTATTTTGACACATGCAGAGATTATTGTGCAATATAAATGTGGATAACAAAAAAGAATGTGTGTTTGTTGTTTGCAGGAGCTCCAACTATCTTTATCTCATCCTGGGTCATTACAAAAGCCTGCTTAAATGATCCTGGGTGAGTACATTGTCTGGATTTACAGAGAAAAAGAACAAGAAGAGACGACTGACAACTTGACGAGCTTATATAAGTTCTGATGAAAACAATCTCTGTCCATGTCTTTGGGTATCATCAGTCATCCAGGTCAAGATATAATAAAATGTTTTAACAGAAGACACCTGAACAATTCTGAAGTTAGAAGACGTTTGAGACTATGTTCAGTTGCCTTCTTATAAAGCCCTCCTTTTAATTGAATGTCTGTCCCTGCTAACTTTTTAGTATTAAGTTCTCTAAAGTGAAGTAAAAAAAAAAAAGTACTGGTCCCAACATCATGACAATGGAGCCAAATAATAGTCAAAAAAAGCATATTTCTATCTAAAGCACTTAATATTAAACAGTTAGTATTAAGGTAATTGTAAAAGATTTGGACGTGGATGATAATATGCGTGATAATGAGAGCATAATGATTTACTATTTTAGTGTTTACGTAACTGTTGTCATGGCAACAAAGGACTGAGGACTAAATGAAGACAAGTTGAGCACCTTTCGTTCAACCACCTTTCTTCTTCCTAATGTTTCTATCTTCTTCCACAGTTGTTGGGACATAATCGATGACAGCCCTTGGTGGATCATTAAAACACCAATTTTAGTGACAATACTTGTGAGTCACTGCACTTGTATAATGTAAAGTGATAAAGCAATCATAAAAAAGGTCTGCCTTTTCTCTGCTTTAGGTCAATTTTTTCCTCTTTATCTGCATCATTCGGATTTTGCGTCAAAAGATGAATTGTCCAGACATCGGAAGAAAAGAATCCAATCAGTATTCGTAAGATTTCTTTTGTGTTCTTTGGAGCGAGCACTTGACACTTCTGCAGATACTGACAACAAGTGGTTTTTCTTTTTCTTTTTTAGGAGACTGGCCAAATCTACACTACTGCTGATACCACTTTTTGGGATAAATTACATTATTTTTGCTTTTATCCCTGACCACATCCACCCACAAGTGAGGATGGTGTTTGACCTTATTTTGGGGTCGTTTCAGGTAAAGTCACACAAGGCTAGAGGTGGCAGGTTGGAGGTTTATAAGAGTGGACATCCAAGGAAAAAAAAACATCTCTTTTCTATTGCAACAGATAAAAATATACTGTAAACTCAGTGATTTATTGTCAGGGTTTAGTGCATGAATCCAAAGAATGATGACTGGAACATTTTCAAACCAAACCAGAGGATGATAATACCGTAATTTTAAATTTATGTAGGCCATTAACAAATATATTGCCTTGAAGTTTAGAAAAGCAGTAAAAAGAAAGCACACTGACAAAACTCCCCGTTTATAATTCGATCTGCCGGACATTACCTAAACCAGCAGTGCATCGTTTGTTCAGTGCTTAGTTCATTTGAATGTGTGTGTGTTTGCGTAATAATGCTACTGATTTACTGACTTTGAAATTGAATACAAACACTGAAAGCCAAACCCAATGATGGAAACCTAGCAATGGAAAGTATTCATAATTTATGCTGGTGGTTTCAGCTGAGTACAATGTCTCCTGGGAATAATTGCTAAAAGATGAACCTCCTGTCTGTGCCTCTGGCTGCTCAGAATCACGCTATCATTATTCATGTGCAAATATTTGGAGCGCTTCCCCAGCTGTTCATTTTAAGGATGGCTCTCACTGCAATTTATTGAGTTCCTCTTCTGTGTCTTGTAGGGGTTTGTTGTTGCTGTGCTCTACTGCTTTCTGAATGGAGAAGTAAGTGGAATCAAAGAAGAAAAGAGCTTTTTTGAGCATTTGCCAATAAAAAAACTTCCTTGTGTGCACGGTCCGCTCTCAGCTTGTTTGTCTGGCTCTTTTGCAGGTGCAGGCAGAGATTAAACGTAAGTGGCGCAGATGGATGTTGCAACGCTTCCTAGGCGCGGATCTCAAGTACCAGCAGCCCTCCATCGGCAGCAACGGTAACAACTTCAGCACCCAGATCACTATGTTGACCAAATGTAGCCCCACTACACGGCGTGCATCTGCCTGTCAGGAGCACTTCTCCTCCATATGAGCACCCGTTCAAGCCATGATGTTACGTTCTCACT
Source organism: Rhyacichthys aspro (assembly GCA_036850595.1). Taxonomy (NCBI): domain Eukaryota; kingdom Metazoa; phylum Chordata; class Actinopteri; order Gobiiformes; family Rhyacichthyidae; genus Rhyacichthys; species Rhyacichthys aspro. The sequence continues at coordinate 9,655,201 of CM072164.1, forward strand.
TAGATGCTCACATGGACTGTTGCAGTGAAGATGGTGGTCTGTTACTGAACATTAAAGCCTATTTGTATCCTCTGAAAGTGCCAGGCTTCTTGCCAAAGGAAACATATATTTATTTGTAGATAAATAAGATAAGGAGGTACCCTACTTGTCCTAAGGAGGACAGTTCAGCAATACCAAAAAAAGTATCCTGTCAGCATCTACTATCTGTGGTTACCAATGTTAAACTGCATCTCAACAGCAGGACACCACTCTCATTGTCCTCTTGATGCTTGTTCTCAGTCTAACAGGGATAATACTTTGTGTGTTAATGCAATGTTGTAATAAAAACTACACTTTTTAAAATGCAGCCAGCATTGAGCAGCGGCAGGCATCTGTTTACATACAGTAAACACCGATGAGATGACGTAAAAGTAAAAGGGACTATTTTAAAGAGCAATATTGACTGATGAGTCACACTGCACTAGTTCCTGGCACGTACAAAATCACGTCTCACTCTTCATTAAAAACCCAACACTGAATACTGCAGGCAGGACCTCTTAATGGTTATTGTGGTACATCAGTGAAATATATACACAGTATCCATCCATTGTTGAGATGAATAGAGTGGAGGACCTGCATCTTATAAAGGCCAAGATGTTTATTAAAAAGCTTTACTACAATGTTGGGCTGAAGCACTTAACCTAATGGCCTGTGTTGCTTAGGGGACCAGTGGTAATAGCATTAATGACTGTATTAGACTGTCAAGACAAATCCATGTCATAACCAGCTACTGTCCTGCCTATTCCAGATATATATACAGTATATTTACATATGTGGGATTTAGACATGTCTAGTTTATTACTGAATAACATTCCAGAGGAGAGACTGACATGATCCTTCCTTTAGCTAACATTTTCAAAGACTTGTGTAATTTACTGTTTGGACGAGAGACAATACTTTTAATTACACAATGCACTTCTCAATGTACATGGTTACTGTAAGTGACAAAAAATGAACTGGACTTTCACAGTTTATAGCAAACTACATTGTACTGTAGTGTACATTGTGTCCGTGATTAATGTTCAGTCAATCTTTCCGACACACTTCCCACTTTGATAAATGTTAGCCTTTGTACAGGACGTTGATCTTAGGACTGTGGCATTTTATGGCATTGTCACTTTAGTTCCCTTTTAAGTTGTATCAGTATGTATAAAGCTACAAGTGAACTGCAAGTACCTCAGACTGAATCTCACTCCTCTATTGTAAATAATGTGACTGTGTAAATACGTGTTTGGTGATGACTTATAGTGCTCAGGTGACCACTGTTATGTTTACATTAAAACTATATGTTCCTCACTCACATGGTACACTCTGTTAAAAAAAGGTGTCTTATATTTGTGTGTCCCAAGAAATAAAATCATTTGCACTGTTAATGGGGCTTCAGTTTCCATTAATCAAAGCAAAACAAAAGATAAACTTTATTTTTTTGCTTAGGTACATAAAACTGATATTACAATGTAACAAAAACACGTACATACAATGTGGGCTTTTACAAAAACTTTCACAATAATCCTCTGTCTTCAAAAGTATAACACCTCCCTCTACTGGGAAATACAGGCGACACTTATTCACTTAGTATGAACATTTTTGAGCTTATTTTAAGATCCTCCTTAAAAAGGTGATGAAGCAGTTGTTTATATTGTATAACCTGCAGAAGGGCTAAAGCAAGCCTTCTTTGGACAAGCAGGGGTTATATTACAGATGAAAATAGGAAAATAGGCCAAGGAAAAAACACATATAATCAATGCACTTGAAACAAAGCATCACTCAACCAAAATAAAAAAAACCTGATGTGATATCGCAGCCTATTGCACAACTGATTGTTTACTGTGGCATTATTCTTAAATGTGTTTTCTCACTGATCCTATTTATAGATGCATGGCCTAATTAGTCCCTTGTGAGTTACCCCTGCTTCTTCAAACAAGAGGCACTTTAAACTACCGCAGGTAATACATCAATAACCTCATTACCCAAACTGTAATTGACTTCTTCTTTCACATCAGTAACTTCGTGTTTCACTTTGGTTATAATTTCTGGAGCCGCAGTGTGTTTAGGCGCACAGGCACAATGGTGGATCCCTCTGCGTAGCTTATCTCCCGTAAAATCCCAGTCCAGCTCTTCTCTGACTCGTCATACCTGCAGGAAACACGGCGCTGTTACGGTAACATAACTCTCTATTGGTAAGGAGTTATAATACAATGACAAATAATAAAGTGTGTACACAGAGGGTACGTTAACAAAACCAATTAGTATCACTCACTCTGTGTGATGTCGATGTGTGATGGTGGAGTAGGTAATATTTCTAGATAGGTTCACTAAGTCTTACTCAGCCTTTCGTGTTTAAGCATCAGAAGATTTTCAGGTGTCTTTTTAGAAGCAGCAATATGAGCACAATGCACTATTGCTTTCTCTTTGTGGCTGTAACAAAATGCATGTTTAAAGAAACATGGCTATCATCTGCATTTTCTTTGCTTTCAAGGACCTTTATAGACATACATATGGTAATTGGCTCTGTCTACACACACACTTACATTGTTAATTTGCATACATTTTAGGTAGGCTAAAGTGACTCTCCAACATCACATTTCAAGATGACTCTTTTTGTGAACGCTTTATAATGTATGCATTGATTTGTCAACTCTTTCAGTTATAGCAAAAGTAATACACTATCATGTATTTGTAAATTCGAGGGGTAAAATTTGGATATGTACCAAAGTAAAGCATATAATTGGTTAGCCTGGCCAGCCATCCTGATTTTGTTTCATTTCTATACCAAGAATTAGTCTGGCATCTCTCAGTTTGAGTTTGATTTCTAGGAGGCAGCGCCAATAAACATACAACCAATTAGGATAACAGAGCAATGCTTAAAGCCCACCTAATTTTAAATAAGTGGTTATGATTGGTCAGATAGGATTGAACTCAATGGGAGCCATGGTCAAAGGGAGAGGTTCCAGGCTCACTGTGCGTTGCCAAGAAAGAGCAAAGTAAAACTCAAAGGGCCTGGCTTATAAATTGGATTAAACATGAGAGAATACATAAATGTTACTGTTCTATATATGTTTGCATGGGGTTTGCCTTTTGCCTGATCATTTCTATAACAGCGATAAAGGCATGGACGTTACCTCCAGATATCTGTCATCTCAGTTGGGACAGGCTCCTCGCTGGTTTCTGTGGGCATCATAGCAAAGCCACCCACAGCATACAGAAAACCTCCCATGGAGATGAGATTGAGAGAACTGCGCTCCTGAGGAAACTCTGTGAACTCAGACCACCTAACAAGAGCAACAACCCACAGACAGGGAAAGTGATGCTGTTAAATTAGCCGCTCCATTGCCATATGACACACTGTAGTACAATGAGTGGCATTTTATGACCTAATAGTGTGTTATTCAGGCACCGTGAGTCATTTCACTACTGTGCACAGATGCTTCACCTCGTAATGATAAGATAAAAAGGATATATAAAAACAGGTGTCTTACTTACTTGTTGGAGGCGATGTCGTAGACCTCTACTGAGCTGGTGAGGCCTGAGTCTGTGACCCCTGTCACCACAAAGACCTGGTCATTGTGGACAGTGACCCCAAACAGGGCACGGGCCGTCTTCATCGGAGCCAGGTCCTTCCACTCAAACTTTGTGGGATTGTAGACGCACACTCTCCGCATACACTTCCTGTTGTATTGTACGTTTTTTTGACATGAGAAATACTGGATAAATTAGGTAACCTTATTTTGTACTTCTCCTGCATCACATACTTGCTCTCAGACTTTCCTCCAATGACGTAGACAAGACCATTGTGTGAGACAGTCCCATGTCCATAAACTTGATAAGGAAGAGGGTCAGACTCTCCCCATTTAAAAGACCTGTGCAGATAAAGGAGAAAACAATCAACAATTACAAGTGTTAGTACCCAAATCAACACTAACTAACTTTTACCATAAAATTCAAAGCCTCAAAATAATATAATAAAAAATAGGATCTGATTGCTCTCTAACATGAAAAATGAAAATGAATTCATATGAACTATTGCCCGCCCTGTTACTTCACTACGTAACTTTAAAAGTGGGGGCATGCTTCTCTATAAGATATATACTGAGATTCAACAGGGCCATGTGAGTTGAAGTTCTTTAGTGGGTACAAATCTTGAAAAGTTACTCTCTGTTTTTGTTAATTGATAAGTTCTGTCTTTCTGGTCCAGCTCATAAACATAATCAAGACTGATAAATGAAATGCCCTTTTTTTCATTTAGACATGGCTAATGTGTGCTTACTGTCTGTCATAGATCATAACAGAGTCCAGGACATGCTCTCCGTCTTTCAGTTCCTTTCCTCCCACGACAAAGATGGAGTTTTCGGCATCTGTCATCCCAAACAGGCACCGGGGGTTGGGCTGTGAGGGCATCCCAAGCCACTCTGAACTCACTGGATCAAACTAGACAAAAAGACTTGCATGAATAGTGAACAAGTGTGAATTATTTTAGTCATGCTTCTGATGGTGCTTTACCTGCAGGAAGTATGAACTGAACTGTTCGTCCTTGTCCTCCTCATGGTAAAGAAGTCCCCCAACTACAAATATCTGGTTCTGCTGCGTCACCAGGCTGCAGTGGTTTTTGGGGATTTCTGTGGATTCTGACACAACAAAGCACTCATTTCCAACCGGTTCGTAGGCCACCGTCCCTGTGTTGCTAATCATGAGTATCAGGTCCAGCTCAAACATCCCAAAGCGAGGGTTATTGTTTAGGATGCCAGGTAGATACCCCTCCTCATCATCTTCGTCATCCTCTCCCCCTGTTGCCCCCTCAGAACTGGGCTTCTGAGGCTTTGGCAGACGTCCCTTATGAGCGTCTTTTACCAGATCTATCTCCTTCTTGATCTCTGGGCTGAAGTGAATATACTGGTGACGCTCCACTTTCTCCTTGAAATAATCCAACGGTATGAGTCTGAATCGGATGCAGTGGAGCAGCTCTGGAAGGTCTTTGATGCGACTGGTCTCGTCATATTTGACCCAGTCCATGAGGGATTCAAACACCAGCTCTTCCCGGTCAACATTCAGGGCGTCTGAAGTGATAATGATGGCCAGCTCACTTGGGCTCAGCTGCAGAAAGTCCTGGTCCCTCACAACCACCTGGTAGCGCTCACAGATGAACTCCCGAGCCCCGAGAGCCAGTCTGGGACAATCTAGGAGCAACCCCAGCCTGAAGATGGCCAAGCAGTTACCAAGCACCAGCTTCTCTTGGAGGTAGGACACACAGACGGAGAAGATAGAGGGGATCTGGTACATGTTGGCGACCATGAAGATATCTTGGACGTTCTGCTCTGTTAGATTAATATCAGAAGTGTACAAATACCGCAGAATCATTCCCATAATCCCAGGCTCCACATCTTTCAGGACAATCTCACGCTTCTTGCTCTCTTCTAGTTCAGAGAGGAACATAGCCTTGAAGAAGGGGCTGCTGGCGGCCAGGACCAGACGGTGGCAGGGGAACTCCTTGTCCTGGACTTTAAGCACACAGTCCACAAACTTGTCATTTTCCAGGAGGTCACATAGTCCGTCCTGAAGCAGGGTCTGTTGGTACATGCGTGGCTGCTCCACCGGGTCTATAGTCATGGCAGCCATTTTGTTCAGCTGCGTTGGATGTCGTAGCAGGGAGAGACTCAAAGGGGCGTCCTACTCACTCCCCACAACAGAAGGACTGATCACAGGGCCGGCTCGGGTTGCTGGGGGTGGGTAGTCCTGATGGGTTGGTTGGCTGGAGGTGCAGCTGTCTATGACTGTCACTCTTAGTGCTAGTCAGGGGTATTTATAGACTCACAAAGCTGAAGAATCCATTTTGGTGGTTCAGGATGAAGACCTACCAAATGCACTCACACCCCACAAACAGCTGATTGACTAAGCACTGACTAACTATAAGTTGAATCCATCATGGACACTTGTATCATCCATCCAGCATTAGGTAGTGATGCAGATGAAGGGAGTAGCATCTGAGAAAGACTGTTTTCGTTGGTAAGACTTTACAGACTGAAAAGGATGTTTTACAGAAAGAACACTGTGCTACAAGAAAGCCTCTCAAAAATATCGAGCTTCTACTTAATACAGGGAGAAGCACTGCCTGCTCTTTAAAGTGACTCAATAAAATACAGAGGAAACATTTACGACCCACAATAGTTTTAAGTCTGGAAAAAACTTAATTGTAAATGAAATATTTAAATGTTAAGTGAATATATTCAAAAATTAAGTGCACACTTTAAAGCTTGTTGTGATCCATTATATATAGATAATGTATAACAGGGTAACTCTTCATATAAAAAGATATTTTGACAGAACATGGCAAATAAATTCAAAGTCAATGGACAATTGAAATGAAGACATAGGTTTAAGTACATCCTCATCAGCAAGGCAACAGAGAAATATACTATAAGCAAAAGAAAATATAATAATATGAGCATTTTCCAAGACAAACAATGCGATAAATAAAATGTATAAATAACATATAAATAAATTAAATTAAAGTGATCAGAATTTTAATATTGTTATTTATTTCAAGGCAACAGTTTCAACAATCTATGAAGAAGTTGGGATTAGTCCTTGAAAATGTCCAGCTCCTCATGTAGAGGCCATTTTCAGTCTATTTTAAACAACTATAATTCCCAGAGCTCAGTCCTATTTTTTAATTTTGTCTGACTTTGTCGGGCAGTGTGCAGTATATTTGTGCACAGTGTACAGTTAAATTTGCCTGAATAAATAGAATAACGTGCCGGCAAGAATAATGATCCAGATACAGTATGGCACTGTTTTCTAAATATGTCACATGGATGGATTTCAGACAATCATAATGTTATTACTTACACCTTAATGAATTTTAAACTTAATTACATACAAATATTCATGTGTGTGTGGTATATATTCATCACTCGTAATGTAATAACAAAGCTATTAATGGTATTCAGTCTCTGCAAAACCAGGCCTTCCCCATAACAGCTAATTGTAAAGAGAGCCTCCTTCACACAGCTTTAGTCTGTGGTCAACTTGGGCCATCTTTTGGTGGGAAATGGAAATGTCATGGAGCAAGTTTTTAAAAAGTCATAGTATCCTTTTGGCGCCACCTGGTGGCGACATTGCAATGGCTCTTTCCACTGGGGTCTGGGTCTATTTTTCCAAGACAAACAATGCAAAGAGTGTTTGCAAGTATACTGTTACTCTGTTGAGCAACAGTATACTTCAACATTCGACACAATGCACATATTATGTAGATTTAATAAGAGAAAATAAACATTTCCCTCAAAATAAGAACACTTGACTTCCACTTTAAACATATCTTTATTTCAAGTCAAACATTTGAAATAATGTTTTTTGGACTAAAAATCTTACATTCAAAAAAGGTGTCGCATTCACCTTCTCAAACACTTTGTTGACAGGTTCAACAGAGTGACAGGTTTGACCTCCATTACGTAACCTGCTGTGCGTAATCTCGGCATGCCCAACAGGCCAAAGCAATGCCAACATGTCACACAGAAAACTTGTTGCATAGTGAAGTAGTTCAGGCCAATGTCAGTGTTTGGACCACTGTACATTTAAAAGTTATTCAGTGTAAAACATCCAGACATTTTATCTTAGCTCAGTGACAGCAAACAAATATACATGACATTCACTTTGTAATCAACGTGGAAATGAACTCTCCACAGCACCCTAGTGTATATTCCTCTCCGTATGCAGCACCCTGATTTCAAGTTTGATTAAGTTTTACATCCTTTAAGCCTTGATAAAGGTTATGATGATTATAATCTTAAGTGTTAAAGACACTGTGTAATTAATTAAATAAATAAGAACATATAAAAGTAATGTCCAAACCAGTGTAGACCTGAAAATCACAGGACATAACCAAAAATATAAAACAGCTCCTTTACAATACTGCTTTTCCTTATCATTTCAGCACATTCAATTATTTGGCAGGCTTTTAAATTCATAAAAATCATTTGTTTAGTTAAAATGTAACTACAAATGCACCATCGGTGGGTTTGTGCCAAAGAATATAGCAATCTACAGCAAGTGCACTTGAGGATATCTCACAGTTCAATATCTTGCCTCACTTCTGACAGACAAATATAAAAACACAAGCTTGTGAACAGCAGACGTTCGGACTGGCTGTGACAGTCAGCTTCAGTGTGATTGGAACCATTTAAGGGGCTGTAAAACTCTTTGTGTCCATCTTTATTCAGCTTTTTCTTTGCCATCCACTGGCTTCACTGGCTCGGGCTCCTCCAGTAAGGCTTGTTGTCGCTCCCTCTCCTTCACCAGCTGCACACCACAGTAGGTCACCATCAACACGGACAGAGTGGACAGGGGAAAACCTGAAAGAAAGCCCAACAAATTGTAGGTTTATAGTCACAAGACCAAGTACTGTCTCTGTGATTTTTTATTGCGAAGGAAAAAGACTTGAGGGTTTTGGGACTCATGATGTTTCCTACACCTTTGTTGACCCCACCTTTGAAAATCAGTCTTCTTGCCACAAGTTTGGCAAACTCCAGACTGTTGAGGGAGAGAACGTTGTAGAGGATAATGGCCCAGAAGTTGGCAGCGTTGAACACACCCCTGATCCTGCGTGACATGGCCTCACCCATGAAATGCTAAGAGCAGGACACAGAAGTATATTAAGGGATCTAGCATAATAATAATCTATTGAGTCAAATAATCTTTCTTACCTCAATGGTAGAAAATGGTGGGAGAGAAAATAATTTAGCCACCCACAGCTCAAAGTTAAGACCGAAACAGTTGAAGAAGGACCAGAGGTAAACCAACTCACACGGACCAAGCCACAAGGTAGTGATGGCAAATGTGCAGAAAGTTGCCAGGAGCTCTTTGAAGATTTTATCATGATCCCCGCCAATGTAGTCATAAACATACCTGTGATACATGTGTTTATTTAATATGTTGAAGAAATGTTGAGATTTTCAAGACTTTAACCTGTTCCACACAACACTCCAAATACTCACTTGCACAGCCAATCGTTAATGCCTCTGTCAAAGTGCCTAAATGTGAAAAGAGATTAAACATTTGTAATTCAGCTAAAAGGGGTTTAGACTAAACGGGGTAATTCTTTTTATATTTTTACATCCCAGTCCAAAACAGAGGCTTACGTCTCAGCGAAGACATAGAGCATGGTGATACATTTGGGAGGTTGAGGGGGGTCCAGGTGGTCCAGTGTAGCCACAGTGTTAATGACACCAAACATCACAGCAGCTTTTATCCAGTCGTACACCAAATTGGAATAAGCCAGACCAGCTGCAAGAGGTTACAACATATGAGACAAATGAAGAGGGTATTTGTACTGGTATGAAAAAACAAAATGTAGACACACCCAAACACCAGTCCGAAAGCTTAGTGACCAGTTTCATGTCACTGGGGATGGTCAAAATGTAGAGGTAATGGAAAAAGACGTCCACCACTAAAATGACCCCAAGGTGCAATAAGGCTTTAGTGGTGATGTTCCACATTTCCTTCTCCTTGCGGGTCAGCTTGGTGTTGGTGGCCTATGTAATCATATGGAACAAAGTTTATTTAATGTGCTTTAAATGAAAATCCTAAAACACAAAGTTTTCCTAAATCCTAAAACACCTCACCTGTGCATGATACCTGTCAAAAGTCATGATGGGTCCAAAGAAGAAGAAGGGGAGGTAGAAGTTGTATTTAAGCAAATCGCAGAAGGTGTAGTGACCATCCTTCTTCTCACAGTTCTCCAAAGCAAAGCTCATACAACGCATGATGCTGAAGCCAATACCTCCATAAAACAGGATGTCCTGCAGGTCGAACGCACCTGTCACCAATGTTTCCTGAAAAAAAGACACAGACAGGTCTTGAGACAAGTTTGAGAATCAAATGTTAAATACTATTAAATTAAATATTATAGTAGAAGTATTTTGAAAACAATGACATACTTAAAAATAAGAATGCCATTTTGACAGAGTTGTAGTTTTAGTTTTTGTTACACTAACAGAGTTTCTGGTTTTTGTTCAGTAATGACACGTGCAGTGCTCTGTGGTGTTTCAGTTATTTCCTGTCAACTGTCAACGTGACCATAAATGTCTCTGAGGCCCATTAGCTTGCACAACATACTATTGGCCATACTATTGTTAATAATGCAGGGGAAATTATATATTTTATAGATCTATATTTATACAATATATGTGCTAACTGAAATTTACTTACTTTTTTGAAACATGTGTAACTGTGCATGTGAAAAATAGCATATATCTTATCTTACCTTATCTGCCATCCACAAAATCAAAAACATGCTCTAGTCTTTCACTCACCTGCCAAGAGTTATAGGGCTCTAGCTTAATGGAGGCCAAAGTGGTCAGGCCAGCGGCAAAACAGAGCCACTTCATCTTGACCAGAGCAACACTGTAGAGGATGAGGCAGTGAGACACAACCAGAGCCATGAAGGTCCAGCCCATAGTGACCAGAACTGCCATAGCCCCGTATACACCAAAGATCAAGGATCTGTGCTGTGGGGAAAGAGGGACCAACATCAGCACTATGCCTGGAAAATGTAAGGTATCAAACATTCACAAAGGGGTTAGTGATGCATCACTGTAACAGGTGGACATTAGTAGGACATTAAAAAGATGAAGAATAACACTTTTAGATTTTGATTTAATGGACAAATGATTTAAATGTTTAAAGTGTAGGCATGTTTTTTAAGTTACCTTACATCCATCTATACCAATCTTCATGGTAAGCATGGAATAAGACAAAAATATTTAAAACATGGTGAATTGTTTTAAATATGTCATATAAATTAGGAAAACAGAACATACTATTACAATGCAAAACAATAATGTAATCATAATATGTACTTTAAGTGGGACTGGACAGTCTGCCTCAGTGCAGATCATGCAAGATACACTCATCCCATAGTCAAATGTCCTCATATTACATTATATTTTATTAATTCTAATAAACCTAGGGCAAAACATAAGTTTATTCTCCAAAGATTTGCCAAAATGACAATTGTGTGCAAATGCCAAAATAGCATACAATTGCACATTCAAGCAGTGAGAGCAAAGTGAAAGCTCAGCTCAAAGACTCTTTACAAACAAACAAACACATGCATGCACCTTTGGAGCAACTAGAGTGAATATCTTCGCAAAGATCACATGACCAGCAAGAGCAAAAAGAATATGGTTGCGGAATGTAGTGAACCACATCATCCACTCAAAGTCTGCAACATCCTGAGAAAAGCAACAGCAACATCTCAGTTGATGTCAAGGTTTACATAAGACTTAGATATTAAATGGACATATGAAAAAAATAAAGACCTACCATTTTCCTGCCAAAATAGTGCCATCCTGGTTTTACACTCTCTTTGAAGGTCTTTCTGCTCACATTCTCTGTACAAACAAAATCACAGTGATCACAAACTGTTCTTAGTTAAGGGACTCATGGCACAGTCCAGCTTTATGTGATTGATGGATAAACCCTGTAATGAGTTTAAGGTGTTGAGCACATCCAGTCCATTTTATAACACAATATTATGTAATGCACTCTGAGGCTTTGTATTTTTGAGACTGTCATCTTCTCCTACACTGTCATAATCTATGTCACAGATTATTTCACTGTAAACCACAATAAAAGGAACACTCAGATGTTACATGATGAAATACAAATTAGAATAGTAAATACTAAATTGTAAAATTTGCCAAAAAACTGAGTGACAGAATGGTGTTTCTTTCAGTGATAGTTGCCAGATTTCAGTTTCTAGTAAAAAGTGCTACTTAAGACTTAGGGGCCAGAGATGACCATGTTAGGAGGCAGACAGTAAAGGGGGGAGGGGGGTATATGGGGCAGAATAACAATACGGTGACTGACTGTACCATTCACTAGATTACACTGAGACCATTCTTGACAATGAATGTGATGATGTTATGTTTCTGAGATTCTCTAAGAAACATCATATGAAGTTTAATTAGCTCAGTGTGTCACCACACCTAAATAAACCCTCCAGGAAAGTAATTAGACCATCCTTAAATGGCCTTATTATTAATAGGACACTATGAATGCAGTCTGCCTTAGGTCTTATCCTAGACGAATGTGTTATGAGGGCGACTTTTAAGGTAAATTGTTTTGGAAAGCTATATACTATTTCAGTACACTATAGTATTGTGATAGTTTTGGTCTGTAATAAGTTTAGACTGTACACTCTCTATGAGCTTTAAATATTTGTTGAAATGTCATACACTCACCACTTGAAGCGTCAAGTATCCAACTGCTTGCCCATATCAAAGCCCCAGCCAGCACTGCTGAGTAGAGATACAGCTCATATCTGGGGAGAGCAGTCTTGATCCCCATAGTGAATCTGTACGAAGCCTGGTGGGTGTAAGAGCAATCAGCTTTAGGCCTGACTTCAGTCTGTGGTTGCAGGAAATATACACAGATATTCATTCATCTGAAGACAAAGAAATGGGTCAGGGGTAGCTTTTGTGTTTGTTCTCTGGAGGAAATACATTAGTGTTAAAGGAGGACCTGCTCGAGAGTTAAATAATCATGCACTGAGACACATATGAAACACAAAACAGGTTTTGTGTGTATGCTTTACAAACAAACTTTGCATGTGGATTACAAGTGACCAGTTCTGAAGTAAAACAGACAAAGGCTCCATGTTTTAACTTTAAATTACTAAAAATAGGCTATATGTTCGCATAATACCCTTTGGTCATACTAGACAGCCTCTATCAACATGATAATCTCATATTGGCAGACGATGACAACGGTTTTAACGAGGTGACATTTTACTAATAAGCCTTTAGGATCGACAAGCATTGACTTAAATAGGACTGCAGAACTGTGGCTCCTCGGAATCAGCCTCGTCAGCTGCGCAACTCTACCTCTCCTTCCTATTATAGCTCTCGCAGTTGCTCTTGCTGTACAGCAGGCAGCTGCAGTGCTATGTGATCCATCTGAGAGGCGCTTGGGACTCACTTCAAGAATAATTAGCCTTGACTGGAATGACCAAGAATGGTGCACAGAATAAGAAAAGAGCGCATTTTACCATACACATACTAAGTTTGTTTGTGTGGCTCACTTTGAGTTGAACTTAAAAGAGTTGGATCAAGTCTAAAACCCCGGCCACATGTAACCATGGATGCGGACCCCAGCAAAGCGCCCTGCATACAAATGTGGTTAACTGTTTCCCTGCTCCATGCACAAACAGGCCCGTGCCTTTTATTGATAATTGAACTCCCTTAAAACAGACTTTACTAACCTTATATCCGCTTTATTGTTAAGAAGGAGTTTGGGGTGTTTGTAGCCCGGTTCTCGGATGAAAAAAGAAAAGAAAAAGGGCTGTGGCCGGTGCTAAGAAGAGCAGGTTCACTTCATCCGTCTTGAGGGGGCTTGCCGCTGCCGCTGCTGATCGCCAGCCTGGGCCAGTCAGGATGTTGCGGACTCAACGGAGGGAGGAGGAGGTGGGGTGGGGGTGATATATTTATCCTTCACTACAGCTCCGCAGTGAGGGGTGTTCCACAACGCGCCCATTGACATTACATGAGCGCACAGGCTCTCACATTCAGAGGTAGAGATGAGTACAATAGCATCAGGCAAAAGCAGCATTTTGTGTCCTTTGACGTATAGAAAAACAAGTAAAGACAAACCTCAGCATCAAATGTTTTGTTAAATTGCAAACCACCATCAGGATATTATCTGGTCATTTTCGCCCTAAATTCCACAACCCTACTATCTTTGCAGTAGACGAATAATACAAATGTATTAAATAATATGAAGGCCTATATTCCTCTGCATGTCAGTACACCCACGCACACAACAGAGCCGCTCATTTGATGGAAAAAGTGCAGTCTTAGCGTATTTTCCAGTTCTGGCACTAGGTGGCGCTCTGACCTTCTTTAGAGTTAAGAGCAAACTAAACTACCTCAACACCAACTTTGTACTTTTTAGTTTTGCTTATTGTCTCTCCGAATTGGCCTTATCTAGACAGCAACATAGTAGAGAGTAATTACCAAACCAATAGAGGGAATACAGTTAAACATTTCTTCTTCAGTTGATACTAAAGGGGTATAATTTGTTGCGTGTGTGCAACAGTAATTATAGGGGAGAGAAAGCAGGAGAAAGCCGTGTCCAGCCGCTGCCTGCGTTGAGCAATCCGCTCCTGCCTGAAAGAATACATCAGAGAAACAAACGCCCTCCCACTGCCAGTCCCCCGGTTCAGATGCAACTCCAAATACATAAAGCCTCCATGTTGCACGGTGATTGTAGGGCCAGGAGTAATGCACTGTTTTCTACAAGTGGTAGCTACTTTTAACGAGGCCTAATTGCAATTTGCTGCATGTTTTTGGATCAAAACAACTCTTTGACTGGCTTCTTGCTGTTTGTAAGACACGACCGCTTCTTTGGATCATCTGAGCTTCACGGCTAACCCTAACTTGCTAACCAGGCTAGTTGCTAACTTTAGCGAGTAAGCGATTCAGCGTCGTTTCCTTTTTCAAGACACATTTGCTTCAGTTTTTCACAAAATAGAGTAGTGTGCAGTAATGACATTGTGGGACTAGCCATAAATGACAGTCCTTATCTGGCTTCCACACACAACCGTGCTAGCTGGCTGGCTAACACCGCTGCCACAACACTGCGCCCCGGACGCACGGTGACGCACGGTGCCTAGCTTCGAGCTGGTGAACCCCATCTTAAACTAAGCTAACATTAGCACACGAAGAAAGCGCGCTAGCACGGATACGCTCTGGGGAAACAAAGCAGGGATAACCACCCGCCTAAATGGACCACATGTCCATAATAACCCAGGTTTCCAACCCGAAGGAGGAGGAAGTACTGTCTTTTAACCAAGAAAAGGGTAAGAACAAACTCAACACATGACAGTTTTGCTAATGGTAGCGTGCTAACCACTTTCTCTACATTAGCTCACGTTTGTTAGCTGTGTTTAGCAAAAGAGATTGGTTCACTTTATGCACTTCTTTCTTTTTAAACAAGACAACATTAAGGTTTAGTTCAACAACTTTATTGAGCAACAAGTTTATGAGGGTGGCCTTGTGGCCTTACATGAATGATTTTATGGAAATGTTTGCAAGACCTATGATGATGTAGTTCAAGCGCTCTACGATTTCTCAAGTAATTTTAAAAGCTGTGCTTTTTAAAAGTTCTCATTTCAGGCCATGCAACTTTTGCTCGTTGTTATTTGAGTTGTATGTATAAGTATTCTCGCGATGTGTTTCTAACACAGTAGACTATTTGACAGGTGAGCGCTAAATGAACCACGACCACAACATGTTTTCAGTGGTTGGATTTGAAGAAGTAGCACTGTTTGAAGCGGCGTAAACTGTAAAAGTTTACAGCATTATAAGGTTGAATGGCCAGTATAATCTGTTTGTATAAGATTTAAACATATGACATGAGTAAAAAGTATTTTCTATGCATTAATTAGAATTAACGTGATTTTTTTTCTAACAGCACAAACTGAAATCGTTTCATGTCTATGAACTATCTTTTGACTTGTATAGATAAATGATATAGATTCTGGTATAGATAATTGAATTTGTTCGGATAAGAACTATTTGAAGCATGTCATTGCTCTTTATCTTTAGTAACACCTGAGCTTTGCTCTTCAGTGGAGGTCAGAGCTGTGACTTCAAATGTCCATTCATAGACATTCCTCTGGCTACTTTGACAGTTTCCGGGTCACCCCAGACCCAGAAAGGTGTAACAGTATCACAGCTCAAACCTTACTGAACTCAGACCATTAGTAATGTGAGAACTTGGGCCTTCAAGTACAACAATGCATTTGCCTCTGAGGGTAAAATAGGATCACCCAGTAATGTCCTTGTATTTGAAGAAACTAAAATGTTTTACAGGACAATATCATTTAGGTACTAGGAATCTGCTAGATATATCAGATCATAGAAGGAGTTTCCATTGTTGATGAACTGCCTAAAATGTATTTGAGGGAATGGCACTGAATGGCTTTTATATGATATTATATGGCATTTAACAAAGCCTTAATGAACGAATTGTTCATTTTGGCCCTAAAGGGAGAGAGAAGAAAAATAGGCTGCAGATGTACTAGTAAACCTTCATTTTTACTGTCTCAAAATGGAATTAATCACTAGCTTCCAGAGTTTTCTCTCTGCTGAAAGCAGTTTAAATGTTTTTCTCCTTTATTTCTCCAGACATTACTCTTGGCAATTTAGTGACTCTGAATGTCATGCAACTTTAGTCAAGGAAAAATGTTTGAAGAATGTCTTTATTTTCATTAATTTCTGTTAATCTCGCAAGGGTTAAAGCATGCTGCAAGCAGATTACAATATATTACTATCTGCTGGCAAGAATCAAGCGGATTATGGAGGAATACAGTAATTACTACAGTATGGCTTCTTTGCATGTACTTATTTGTGAATAGATTATGATTTTAAGTTACAAATTAAAATCCCTTAAGATTTCCTTTGATGAAGAAAATAATCTAGTAAAATACTGGGTAAATACAATAAACTTTGATTAGTATCCTATGGTTGACTTTGTTTATGTTTGGACCTGGAAGGTACTTGCAGTGTAGTTCTTAAGTTGACAGGTAATGTCAGTAGTTTTCTTGGATGTTTTGGGTTGCCTTCTCTGAGGAATTTTACAGATAATCTTACATTGGTTGAGCAGGCTCCAAAGTGTCTGGACAAAATAGTGACCACCTTTGCTCCCAGTGTTGCGCTGCCTGTTGCCTTACGACATGTGTCTGCCTTTTGAACACTGTTTTTTGCTGCCAAGTGGCTGCCTAAATATAGATCTGGTGGCCTGTCGACCAGGGCACCACTGACCTCAGGCTGAGTATAACTTTCATGACGATGACAATGACCATTATTTCACCCTTTCACAAAGACTCAGCATTAATAACCAGAACTATGTTTGCCACTGTTACTAGACAATATTGCAATGCAGTTTAAAACTTGGAAAGCAATACTTAACTGCTATGTGTAACGTTTAAATCCATTTTCTCCAAAAGTTGAAGAGAGTACAGAGGATTAAGTTTTATGTTTAATTTGATGGCATTGGCATTGATTGTGTAGAATGTATCCTTACTTGACCCCAAAAATATTTCACAGTATGACTCTCCTCTCTTAATATAATCTGAAGCCAAATTGATTAAACTCTCTGTAAGATATTCCTACAGGCAAAGTTATGTGGATGCCCTTTGTGTTATAAAGAGGGTAATAGTAAACTCACTAAATAATGCACTGTTCCCTAGCTTATCTTACAGGTGTGGTAGAAGAACAGCTTAATACTGTATTTTACTTTTCTTGATGAAACCTGAGAAGTTGAGAGTTGAAAAAGGATTAAGATGGTATCAATTTATTTTATGTTGTTAACATAACTTATCTCTAATTTATTAACTATGAAAATGAAATGTTCAGATGAGATTCTAAATTTGAGGTCTACTTAAAAAAAAAAGCCATAAAAATTCTCATTACTGATTTTTTTTTTTTTTAAAGATTAAAACATTAAAATGATATTAGACTTATTCTAAACTCTCATCTGCTTTGTTGATATCTTCAAGACTTCAAAACACTGTTAAAATTGAGGATCTGGACCACAGTGTTAGGTTTTCAGTGTCATTTGACCGCGGTGAGGTGTGGATTATTATGTGACACGATAATATCTTTAGGACCAAGCACTACACTGAGTGCTATCAGAAATTTAGTTCAAGTACAAAAGGTATATAGTAATCATATGAACATACAATAAACTTTTCTTTATACCATTTATCGCTCGTGGTAGTTAGTTGGTGGTGCAACATGTAATGTATGATGTCTGGAAACTGAAATTGCAAAGTATTTCCATTTGTTTACTTTTGCCCATCATCACATGAGTTTACGATATCACAGAGACCTGCTGTTATATAGAAGAGTATGAAATTATTTTATCATTTACAGTTTTTGGCAGGCCATGAAATGGAGAATGTATAACTGTGGAACATATATGTTTTATAGGTTAAAGACTTTACATAGTGAAAACCAATGCCTGAGAATTGAATTTATCTGACACAAATGGTCCCAAAGTTTTGACTTGTGGAACTTTTTTGTTTTGCAGAAGCCTAGATTTGGGCCTGACACACTCACTATTTTAAACCCAGCAACCAAAAAAGATACCAAAGAGAACAATATCAAATTGTGTACACATGCTGCTGATTATATGTACAGTGATCACACAAGTTTGGCGCAAACTCTTGAAAAGCAGGAGGCCACTGTTTATTTTACATGGAATTAGCCATATTCCTGCTGAAGTCATGACTAATAATATGTGCAATCTTTTGATGGTCTCACTTGACATTTAAAGGAAAATATTGAAGACTGCCATCATAGAATTGCAAACACAACTGTTCAGCAATAATTTACTGCAGTAACAATGCCACCAGTAAGGTTAAGCTAGTCTGTGGCTAGGAAAACACTTGTACAATTTTAGTATTTCCACAATAAATGGGAACAGATGTTGTTGAACCACATCTATATAAAAGGGTTGTTTTATCTTTAGACCCCTTCTAAGTTTGGGAATTACCCCTTTTCCTTTTGTGGAATCTCTCTACCTGAGGTGAATAATGTCCTAAAGTGCAGTCCTGGGTTTTGACTAGGGACCTTTGTGTTGAAACAAATAAAGCAGCTGGTTGTAGTCGCGAGTCACAGAAGGCAGCTGACAACTGCTTTATCATCCCACCTTTACAGAGCTGCAATGACAAGCAAACCCCATTGATAAAAAGTTGTTATTTTTAGGTATAACCCCAGCTCACTTTTTGTTGCATTCACATAAATAATGCACAGATCTACATATCTGGAAATCAAGCCCTGGTAATTATTGGGAGTTTAATGTGAAATCTGGTATTTTCCAGTAAAAAAGGGTCAAATGATGCCTGTTCTCTGTTCTGCTAATGTCTTGGACTTAGACTTTATTGGCCTTCAGGTGCACAAAAACTGCACACAGAGCAAAATGTAATTTTGGTGGATTGCTTTATTCCATGAACGTCACTACTGTACAGTACCATTTGTTAAAAAACAGTTTTTAGGTTTTTTTTTTTTAGTGATAATAATCCTGTCCCTTTTTAAATTATAAAACTACGTATCAAATATGTCAGAAATACATGTCTGTAAAGGCTATCATTTATCCAGGTTCTGATGAGCTGAAGTAGTTTTAAAGCTCTACCAGGTGACCCTTGAGGCGCGAAACACAGTCATGCTTTACAACTGTTTGTACTGGGAAAAAAAACTGATTTCAGTTAACAACAAAAAATGGAAAATCTAACTAAAATGAATCTAGTGACACAACAATAAACACGAGAGACATGTTGTAGGGTGTCCCTCAAAATAGTATTAAGAACTCTTGTTCTTTTTCTATAGGAAGAGCATTTTATTTGACAGGTGGCTTGGGCTTATTTGTTAAAGGTCAGATGGACAACATCAAGAGGCCAAAACACATGACATAATGCCATTTTTTTCTTTGTTGGCCTGCACTTCCAACAGCATTCTTGGTCTTTAAGGCCAGAGGGACTAATGGGTAGAGAGGAATGCACCCTTGTATAGCCTCTGCAGAGTCTTGGGGGGCCTCCCACCCCCTCCCTCCTCTCCCTCCCCTCATGCATGTCCAGGCTGCTTCAGTCACTCACCTGCTAGCTGAAAGTTGGGAGGGAAATAAAGCATGGTTTCAAAATGGAGACCTGCAGGCCAATCAGGTTACAGGAGGCATGACAGGGCAAATGAGAAGGGAGGAGTGTGCAGCTTTCAACTTGTCACTATTAATAAAAGCTCTGTCTTATTTAGGCTCTGCTCCATGGTTGTGGTATGAGAGCTGAGCGTGCTCACAACTGTCGCTATTTGTGACTGAGGTCATTTGGCCTGTTTCTTTTCAGATCAATAAAAAGGTCTAGTCATCAAACCCAACTTTTTCATCCCATCACTTTTTAAAGTACTAAATTACTTCATTCAGAGTGGTTCTTGTCATGGTCATGTACATAATAAATACATTTAATCTGCAATTATAATACTGTGTTGAGATTTCCTTCTTCACAATGCCCCTTCTCTCTTTTGACAGCATCCCAGTCAAAAAACAGCCTCAAAAAGCAGAGGAGCCGGAGCATTTTTAGCACATTATTCTGCTGCTTCCGCAACTACAATGTGGAGCCACCAGCCGCCAACACCAACACCAGCTCCCTGCCTCCACCTGTTGAGGAGAACGGCTCACCTCCCAAGGTGCACTGCTCTGCTGGGCACTAACTTATCTTGTTTCATGTTCAACTATTGTCTCCATTAAAATTTGGCGATATTTTAGCTATTGTTTTAGCTTTTTAAACTTTATCTGTGTTTGCGTAATAGTCCTTCCTTTGTTTTTGTATTTTACTTTTTGTCTTTCAATTACTTCTTCCTAGCCTCACCCTGTTTTTGTATGTGCGTGTCTATCTCTCTTGTGTTGTAGTGTGACCAGGTCGAGGTCATCCCTGTCCCTAGTGTATGTATTGCCTTTTTTCCTTTTCCTTTGCATGCAGGCTGAGTGGGCTGGTGCTGGCACATCCTGCTTGTGTGGGCTCCTGTGCTCCTCAGAGAGCTTTAGTTCTGCTACCAAGCTGTGGTTTATTTTCAGCCGGTTGTAGCACTGGTCAATGAGTAGGGTGTAAAGCACCTGTGGGTTTAAAGGGTACCTGGTCTGCATGAGTGACACTCAGTGGTTTGTATCTTCAATTATTATACCACTAATGGTCTAACAAGAAATGCAGCAACCCTAATCATATCAATCTAATATGCAATTAAGGTTTTTAGTGCAACAGTGTTGCAGTTTCTAATTTATGGCGTTTAAATTCAACCATCTGTGTCAAAGACCTTTTTTGTTTGAGCATAAAACGTTTCAGAAAGGTACAATCAATAAAAATTTTATAAACAACAAGGAACAAGGATAATAGATCAAATCTTTAATAGTATCCCACTTTTTACAGAATCTGTGTCACAACACAGTTTTGATAAACTTTAAACTTTTTGAGGTTAGACATCTTTTTCAAACTGCTAAAACTGCTACTTTACAATTTTTGTATGGCCTTTGTTAAATAGAAAGCTTTGAAAATATCAGTTTCTGCTTAACTGGTGCTCATTTACAGCCCTTTCTAACTGGGTTTTTTCTACCCAGTCCTATATGCAAATTTATTCACAGTGTCCCGTCTCCCTCCCACTAACTCTTTTTTTGTTAACATTCTTTATTTTCTCCAATATCCCCACAGCCACCAGCCAAATACCTCCTACCAGAGATGAAAATATCGGACTATGGCAAAAAGTGTGTTGTGATTGACCTAGATGAAACCCTTGTCCACAGCTCGTTTAAGGTAAGAGGAGGTATAAGTCTACGCACTAGTTTATCTTGTGTAAATGTATAAAATAAGCTTGATTTTTCTTGGTAGTGAAACATAATGTGCACAACAACACTTGCACTGCATGACATTACTGTGTAAACAAAACAGTGGGCAGATGTGGGATGACTTTTCCTCATTTAAAACGTGATGCTGTGTGCTGTAGAGGCTTTGTAGATGTTCCTTGCAGGGCCTCTTCTGGTCAGTACTTGTACTACACAAACAATTCTGACGACTGTTTTATTGCTTCTTGCAGCCTATTAGCAATGCAGACTTTATTGTACCGGTGGAGATCGATGGTATTGTTCATCAGGTATGTCACACTAGAGAGTCCCCAGTTCTCTGAAGTCATTTGTATTTTCAGGATTTTTTGTTTCTGAAAAAAGAACCTTAAGATGGAGGCAGTGATCCATTTCAAGTAATCCAGGATAGGCTGTGTTTATCCTGGTTGGCCTATTCATGATTACTTGCACTGGGTGGCAGCCACAGAGCCGTCGAGAACACCTATTTTCATTAATGTGTTAAATTTGATTGGCATTAGGTACATTAGAGACCGATGCAACCACAGCGCTTTATTTAAATTTGAAAGTTTGAAAACAAACTCTTTTTTTTAATTTTTTTTTTTATTACATTATGCAGCAGAGTAGACCATACTGCTTACCTTCACTCCAGGTCCTGAAGTGACCACACAGGAGGATTTATCCACTTAAGAGCACTAAATCATTGTTGTCTTTTTATCCTGCTTCAGTGTTTTGTATCAAATTAGTTTTATAATAAAATAACTATTTTAGGTAGATAACTCATCTAATATTATGGTAACTTAACTTAAAAGCACTTATCAAGGATTGGGATTGTTTAACCTGACATAATAATATTACAGGTGTATGTGCTGAAAAGGCCTCATGTAGACGAGTTTCTTCAAAAGATGGGAGAGCTCTTTGAGTGTGTGCTGTTCACAGCCAGTCTCGCTAAGGTATGATAAAACCTATTCTTGCCTCTATGGTCGGTCTGCCCTATAATCTTCATGTTAATTTTCACACTACTTTGCTTCACTTTCTATGTCTTTTGCTTCTTAGACAATAATACATGGGTAAGTTTATGAAAAGGGGACATTACTAGTAAATGCCTGCTACTGTAGCGTTGAGGTAAAAGGTAGCAGTCAGTTGTGCTTGTTGTGTCGTAGATTAGTAAAAGAAGGACCATTGCTTCCTGTTTAGTGTAGTCCTGAAATAGGAGCCACAAAAAATATGAGACATGAGCTATAGATTTTGTCTAAGATTTCCCTGTTGTACAGTATGCAGACCCTGTGGCAGACCTGCTTGACCAGTGGGACGTTTTTCGAGCACGACTCTTCAGAGAATCCTGCGTTTTCCACAGAGGGAACTATGTTAAAGACCTCAGCAGGCTGGGACGTGAACTCAACAATGTGATTATTGTTGACAATTCACCTGCCTCTTACATATTTCACCCTGAAAATGCTGTAAGTGTTTTTTGTTTGTTTTTTTGACCCAAACTCTCACTATAAGCAAAAATAACTGAATAAAACAAAGCAGTGTCTGCAAAAGATTTATTTGTAAAGGAGAAATAAAAAAATTGGTCAGTATTAATTATTACATTTCACTGTCCACAAGAGCGCCAATGGAGAGAAGTGGTTTGTTTTTCAAATAGGACTGGGATGTCCATGTTACTCCTAAGCACAGTCATGGCTACTTGAATAAAGAGCTATTAAAGACAATAATTTATTAATTTTCTTATGTGAATGTAATACAAAGACTGTGTATGACTGTATTTCCAGGTCCCGGTCCAGTCCTGGTTTGATGACATGAATGACACAGAGCTTCTGGACCTGCTGCCTTTTTTTGAGGGACTCAGCAAAGAAGAGGAGGTCTACGGAGTCTTGCAGAATCTGAGAAGCAGGTAGCAGGACAGACCTTGGCATCATGGCTGATCTGCGTCCTCCTCTGTGTCCATTTGTGCCCTAAACCTACGCCACACCTCTCGGACTCAGGCAGATCCTCCAAAACGCATCCCTTTTGTCACTGCCTCAAGGGGGAGCCCTGGAGTTTCACTGTGGAAACCCTGACATAACCCGTCTCTCTCAGTTCTTGGTGATTGGCGGCTGCCTGCTGAGTGCCATCAGAAACTTACTCTTATACTCCAGGAGCACTGTTTCACTAAAACACACTAGAAAGTGTACAGAGCATCCTAAGTTGATTATACTGGTGAAAAATACTAAGAGGACTGAACTCTGGTTTTTATTTCAAACATACGTTTTATTATATGGGAAAGTGCTTGTTTTAAAAACCAAAAAAAGAAACATTTGTCTGAGACCTCTTTTGTGGCACCACACAAAAATCAGAAAGTTTTTGTCCTTGTATTGTTGCTATGCAGGCAGTTTTTGGTGGTAGAAAGGACTGTGACCCTCTTTTCTTACTGAATGAAGTGCCTTGTGTGAAAGTTTGTTTATATGAGGAGATGTTTTGTACATGGCATATTTCAGAGTACTTCAGTCTTTTCACAGAAAATATGCTTTAAAGTTGACACAGAAGTATCTTTATATGAAAGTTTGGCTTTAGTTTTTTTGATTATCAAATGCTCAGTAAACACCTCCATAGTATTTTGTCCCTCAGTTAACTTGTGCCATTATATAGATGTAACTTTGTTTCTTTCTGCTTTCATTATTTGTAGGAATGCTGTATTTTATTTGATTAGGAAAAAGAGTATGTTTGCAATTGTGAGTTTAATGGCCCATTGAGAGTAGTTGTAATCTGAGAGCTCAGATAAAACTGTGCCATTATTTTTCTGTCTCACATTACTCTCTTGTTTTTTTGTTTTCTTTGCCAAATAAGGAAATTATTTCAACAAGTTTGTCTTTTAGAGGGGTTATTTGTAAGTGTTAAACCATTAGTAAGTATATCATTATTGTAGGTTTTATTCTTTTGACAAATAGATACAAGTTCTTTTGTATGTCTTTATTGCTGCGATATTTCTGGGTCATGTTTATCAAACAGCTTTTCAGCAACATGTATTACCTTGGGCAGAATTGTATACAGATGCAAAGGTGTCCTTCCTTTTAAAATGGTCAGAGTAAATAGGTCCAGTGCCATGTTTTTTACTTTTTCATGAGGTTAGTGTGGGATAGTAATTGGTAGAGTCTGGACATGGTAAACCACACATGAACATCTCCTCAACTTTACAGACGCCAAATTCTGGTGTAAAAACCATGAGGACGAGATGTGTGCCGTTTACCTCCTGAGACTTTTTAACTGCTCTTCACCTCAGTGCCTATGTTTGAGAGGAGCCACAAACTGAATGCTGCAGCATTAGCTACCATGGCAATAACCTTTTGGGAGGTATTTTTCATCCCAAGTGTTTGGTTGGAGTTTAGAGCACTTCACAAGAATATCAGTATATGTTTGGTTGAAATTTGATCTGTTTTTATGATTGTTTAATTCTATTTTTTAAACTTCAATTATTAGTGGCTTGCCAATTGGATTACACAAAGATTATTACCCATTATATTTGAGTTTTGATGCATTCAAAGAACAGAATTTGAAAAAGAAATAGTTACAGATGGATGCTCAGTCTTTCCAACCCATAATCAAAAATACTTTGAGGCACAAAACAATAGTTTCACCATCTTAGTATGAACACAGCTCAGTCAAATGTTGTCCATCATAGGTGTTCATAAGACATTGTGAAACAATAAAATTAAGCAATGAGGCTCGATGAAGCTCTGGTGCCATGTGGGGTTCTGTGCACCCAATAGTCCTCTTTTCACTTCATTGCTCATTCCTTTGCTGTTAATGTCAAATTCAGATGTCCTATTTTTTAAAATTTCAACAAGGTTTCACAGTTACAAGGCTGCAGCTCCTAGACATGAAAAAAAAAGTTTTTTCTTTTTGCTCTTGAACATTTTTGGTAGTGTTCAGCTCATGGTGGTTCAGCGTAATGTCCTTTTCTATGACTCTTCTCAACCTCTCAGTGGTCACCTTCCTGATATTTGTATCATTGTGATATTTTTCTACCTACCTTTTGTCAGTATTTGGTTTAACTTGTTGCCTATTTCATTGTTTCCAACTTGTGTCCCACCCTCAGTTTTTTTTCTCTCTTCTGCCTTTGGTAAGAATTTCAGTCAGGTCTTGTCCTATCATGGGACGTGCGTGCGTGCCAGCATCTTATTTGTTCATCTTTTTTTTCTTCTTCACGTCACTCATTATCACACGAATTATTTATATTGATTTAACACCAAAGTTCAGAAACACCTGAGTTAAGGTCATTATGTTTTCCTTTTTGGTCAGGTTCACTTTTTTTTCTTTAAAAACATGTCACTTCTTGTTGGCTTTCTTTTGAGTGTTGGCAGCACGTAGTCATCCTGAGCATCAGTTTATTTTGTCTATTTCCATAATAAAAAAAAAAAGCTTCATTTAAACAATTGTCATGTGTTTTGTTTTCAAATGTTTAATGTTCAAGCCAAGACCAAAGAATCATTTTAGGCTTTGTTATCCTTGTGATGGCGTCAAATACATTATAGGGAAATTGTTTAGTTATAACACCTTAGACATGACACAATAAAGCACATTTGTATTAAAAATATTTGGTGGAGTGACTTTTTCCCCCAAGTGCCTTAACTTGTTTTGATTGTTGCAACGACATCCTGTTTACCAAGGGTGTCTCCTCACAATGTTCACCTGTATTTACCTCTGCCAGGGAGGTTTGGTTTTGGATACAGTTTGTCAAGAAAAAAATAAATGGAGGAAATTTTACTGTACAGATTAAGCTCAAAGTGGCCTTGACCCACTTGCATTCACTTGAAATATGATGCATTTTTGGAAAAAAAAAAAATCAATAAATCAACAGGTGCTGATGGTTGGACATTCATCTTAATTTACAAAAAGTGATGTTACAACAAAAATGATTGTAAAAATTTAAACTAAAAATACATTTGACTTTTTGCATTCATTAAATGGCCATATGAATAAAGAGATTTGAAAAGGCTTTAAAAAGAGCAGAAACGAGACAAAACTGTCAAAATGTTACTGTCACAGTCTAAACCATGACGCAGGTCAAAAAAGCCAGTGCAAGTCCATGTGATTTAGAGCATTAAAAAGTCTAGCTTTGTATGATAAAAGACCTAAATCCACTTCTCAGAAATAACTATACTATTTAAAGGTACTGTGGTTTAACCAGCACAAATAATATTAGACCTTTTGAACATAAGCCAATAAATAAATCATAAAACAATGCATTTATAACATGAATTACAAAAAAATGTGTAGCAGAAACATTCAGTTCCAGTCTGATATTTTACTAAGCATCAACGGCCATGATGTGTACAAAAAGTCCAGCTGACTGGAGGACATCTCCATTTTTATTGAGCAGAGGTACATGTCGGTATCCTGTGGACAAGCCCAAAGTAGATAAAGTCAGAAAGCTGTGATTACATTTGACAAAGCTCTGCAAGTGTCAATTGTGTTGCTTATGCTCAAACAGAGAACCTTCAGTTCCTCTATCATTGAGTACTGTGAGAAAACACTGTGCTTTTTGATGATTTTATGAATAAATGTTATGAATGCCTCTCTCAACTTACCCATTTGTATGCTGTTGAAAGGAAGTGTATACTGGGCAACAAATTCATTGTCAGATGTGGAGTCAAAGTCTTCCACCACAAAGCGCACCAATGCTAACTCTGGCACATACACATCAAACTGGAAGTTTTCATTCCAAGCAGGGTTAAAACCTAAAACCAAAGAAAAACACATCAATGTTTTGTTCAAAGCGCGGTTTTGTAGTGCTATATCTTGACCTTCATTGTGTACTTTGTTTGTTTGGTCTGCTTTGTGCTGTGGGTGCATTGTTTTATATAGCCTATATAAATATAGGCTATTGCTTTGCCTCCTGAACCAATTAAAATAAAAGTAGTATCTGATCTGATTCACAAAGATTGTAAAACCGTAAAAAAATAAAAATGGCAGACTGCATTAGACTGACCATTGTTTTCAACAACGCTGGTCTCTTTCACAGCCACATCTGCAGGGACTCCATAGACCTCCACTTTAACCAGTGGATCCACAATAGAGGATTTCTTGTTATTCACTTTGGGAAGCTGCTGAGCTGATATAACCTTGTGAAGCACAAAAAGTATGTTAGAAAAGTATAGAAAACTTATTAAGTTATAAAGTTTTCATTGTGAAGCATACCATGACATGGAGTATCTTATGCCTGAGCCATTCGCCTCGAGTCAAGGTGATAGGGTCAAAGTCTGTGGTTTTGTCTCTCAGGTAGGCCGGCTTCAGGATGTATCCACTCTTTCCGTTAACCATGAATTTGCCTTGGTTCACATCCATGTCTTCACAAGATGTCTGAAAATTCAAGGCCACTGAGGAGAAAACACAATAAGTAACTGTAAACAAAAATGTCACATGCCCAAACCTGACAATGTTTTTGTCAACATTTATACCGATTTGGCAACCCGCATTCCACAGAGGCACTGGACTGTAGTTGGAGGAGTCAGTCCTGGAGCCAGCTGGATAGATGCGGCTCAGCTTGTCCGCATTGTGACGGATGTAAGCATTAGCTGCAAGGACAGAGTCAATGTAAAAACATCAAAGAATTAAAGAATCATCAGGAGTAACCCAAATAATCATTATCCATTGTAATGTTCCTAACCAGACTCTGTTGCCAGCTTGACAGCCTTTCCCTCCTTGAAGGACGACATCTCATAGAAACTCTGATTGTTTCTGGCGTCATCAAAACCTTTGAAGTGCACGCTCTTGCAGTAGATCACCATGTCAGACAGCTCTTTAGCCAGTTTCAGCTTCTTTTTCTTCTAAATAATTGGCAATTAAAGGTAATTACACAAAAATGCAAATGTATCATGTAATTCTTAACTGTTTCCTGATGCGATTCTTACTTTAGTCTTCTCTTTTTGCCCGGTCTGATATTCATCATTTGAGTCTTCCTCCTCTGTTACATCAGTGTCTTCAGCATTTGCTTCAGTGAAGGAAGCCTCAAGTTTGTTTAATCTCTTCCCTTTAATCAGGAACTTCCTTTTTAGTGCCTATAAAAAATTATTTTGGTTTAGGTTGAGCACTATGTGAAACTTAAGAGATAGTACATGCAAACCTCAGGAGATGGGAAAGTTGTGGGCATGCCTTCTCCCAAGGGAGAGGTGATGAGTGAACTGCCCAGAATGGAGCTCATATGATGGGCCATAATTTCTTGCTGCTCCATGCTGCAGTGGTTCTCCAAAGAGAGGATCACTGGGTATTCAGAGGTCTGGGAGTGAAATGACAAACATTAGTCTTGTTCTAATAGATACTCACTGAATATCTAATAACTCATGCTTGAAGATTTTTGTTCGACATACCTTAAAGGCATATTCTTTAATGGCTTTGATGACATCTTTGAAGAGGATCTTGGAGGTGAGTGTGTAGCCATGGTAGATTACTGGCTCATTGTCTGATCCGTCCCAGCAGTCCAGCTCCACACAGCGGCAGCCCTTCAGCAGAGCCCTACACGAGAGGCACTGTGTTTGAAACACTGAATCTTTGAATTAATAAAATAAAAAGCCCAAGGCTTTACAAATGATGAAGGCTGTTACCTGACATAGGCTTCTGTGCTGCTGGGCCCTTTGAGCTGATCCTCCATGAGGTATGTGTTGTGTGAGGAGGAGATAAAGTAGTGATTGAGGGGCTGGCTCATATCCTGGTACACATCTTTGTGGTATGGATTTAGAATGAAGGTTTCTGGACTGTGCAGGTACATGAGGAAGCCATCTTTGGACAATAGCTTCTTCTCCTTGGCTGAAACATACAAAAAAAAAGGAAACTGAAGTGTTATCAATGGACATTTTTAAGTGTAGTACATATACTTCTATTTTCATACACACCACCATCAATAAAGAGAACAGTGCACTAGGAAGAGAATAAACCCAGTACATACAAAATACACAAAGTAGATTTAGTTAAGGGAGCAGACAAAGCAATGTCCTAACCTATTTCATCTGGCTCACAGTTGTCAATAATCCTGTGGGCATCAGCCAGTGATGCTTTCTCTCTCTGTTCTTTCATCAGGAACTCCACCAAGTTGTCAGGATTCATATAACCTGTTGTTTTAGCGTACTCTCCATAGATTACATCAATTTCCTCCCGATGGGTCAACAGGTCATAGAAATGCTTAAGCTCCTCTCCAGACAGATATCCACTTTTCGATGTGTCGCATTTCTATGTAAAAGAATGAAAGTGTGGTAAAAAAAAATCAATACAAACATTGTCCCAAAAACTGAACAGAAATCATTACCTTGAAGAGCATTTCTGTGTAGTCATCATCCACATCAACATTGATCAGGCGCATAAAGTTTTTCACCTCAGACTGACTCAGCTGTTCATCCTTGTTTTTGTCTGCCTTTCTTAGGCAAGTGAAGATCCAGCTGTTTGTTTAATGTTAAGGACACACAACAAAAAACTACTAAAAGATTTAACCCATAATAATGAATGAACTGCCTGTAGTAGTATTAAAGTATTAAAGGATACTGCTCGGTCTTATCCTGGCAATTCAGGTTGTTTGTGTTCAAGATAATTTTCTCCATGCTGTTCACCCACTGTTTGGCCTCCTCCTCAGAACTGGCAATGAGGTCCAGGTTTTTGCGCCGGCTTTTGAAGATGATCGAGAAGCATCGTCCTTCGACCTGCTCTTCTGTGTACTTCCTCAAACCCTCTGACTGACGACCCAGTCGTAAAGCATCAATATCGTCTAGAGAAACTAGTAGAGAGGAAACTGTTAACATCCACTTGAACTTGACCAGACCCTTGGTAAATTCAACTGTGCTGTAAACTGCGATTGGTAGTTGATCTTGGATCTAATTTACATCAAGTTTGATTCAAGCTTGCATGGTAGCTGCATTATAAATTATAACTGCACCCCAGCTATCAATGTGTGACTGCATCAGACCTATTTCTGTATGTAAGCCAAGAGGAATGTTTAACTTGAGCTATTTTAATCCACCCTTCTACCAATAGACAGAAATCACTATCTTTATAAACCCTCAATTTGTGTTAGTGCAATCATGACCAGCCCTAGTGAGATAATATGAGGACCTTTACAACCTGAACAGTCATTTATTGCTCTCTGATCTGTCTACTACCATAATGCAGTCTTTGTTGAAAACTTCAACCTACCCTACCTGTTCTTAACGTATAAACAAAACAAAAAAAATGCTGTACAAGTCTTGACCACTGCAAACCAAGTGAATGTGCAGTGGTCACACTCAGGTGGGCTGCCTGGATGGCAACACTCACAGGTGGGGTTTTTCCTAAAGGGTTTCTTTGATTCATGCCACATGGTCTTGCAGTCCTCCTGGAGCCTGAAGTAGCGGGTCTTCTTCCAAGACTGAGAACGAACTTTAAGAAGATCTCCACCCTTAAGAAGGAACTGTAGATCTGGATCTCCCTCCATACCTGGAACATATAGATAGATGAAAATCAAGGTCTTTGCATTGAATTATCCCTCTTAATTATAAATCCAGGTGACCCTTGGGGATCCTTGGTGATCTTTGGCTGATATATGCCCCAAACACCCATTAGGCCGATATGGCGTCAATAGTCGCAGTGCAGCATACCTAAGAGCTTTACGTTTATTTGGATCTCCCTCCGGCTCGCAGCTTGTTGTAGTAATTCCTCAGATCTGCTTGGTCTGTCTTGTTTTTGCAAGCAAGTCATTGTGCCTTTGGGAGCTGAGACAGTAGCGACTTCAATGTGTTCCCAAGGCGTTGTGTGACTAGTTAAAGTGGAGGAAGGCGTAGCTAACCCCAGTCAAAGTTCACTTCACTTGTTGGGTTTGACTTAAGGCGCTCTGCCGACGGCCACCGGCCTTTTTAAACATGGGAAGGGGCCAAATAAGCTTTATAAACTGGTTTGACACCAACTAGATCTGAGGAATGTTTATATATTTATTTTAATAGTTTAACGTTTGTGGATAACTAAATTAAGACTTTAAAGCTAACATTTTACTAGCTTAGCCGAGCGAAAATTTTAGCCTCCTATTTTTGCTAGTGTTAGTAGGCCCGATGAATCACACTGCTGAACTGGTTTTAATATTGTAAGTTAATGTTTGACTGGGAGCTAAATTATAGTTTATTTAGTGTAAGCACCCAGGTGTAAACATAATTATGTGGACACATAATACATCTCATTCCGTGTGCACAACCTGTTGGACGAAGTTGAGCCTCTAGACAAGGAAATCTTACTATATTTCGTTTTACTAAATTATCTACATAACTGAAGCTTTTGAGAATCCCAGTTTTATTGTATGGACGCTTCAGTTTAAGCCTTGACAGGTTTAGGTGTAGTAGCCACACCACCTGCTGGTAGCCTACTCTCTAACTGCTGTGATTTAACATTGATAGGCACTCTTTTATATTTTACCTCTTTATAATACAAAGCCTCAAGCGTTAACTGGAAGTTAATAAAAAAGAAACCTACAACCTTAAAGAAGTAAAAAAAGTAGCCTGGTTGGTGTCAATGCTCTGATTGAGTAACGCTTCTCTATTTCAACCAGGTAAAAACGCTGTCTAGATGCGGCGGACCACACCTTTAGGCAGACCGTGCACAAGTGAGAAAATCACAATCTTGACAAAAACATTGCCACAAAGATGTTTAGGCAACGTAACGACAACTTAATTGAATCCTGTATCGTGTTCACTGTTTTATGCATACATTTAGTTTGCAGTGAGCAGAAAACGAGTTTATTGTTGATGAAAACTGACTCCTTGGTAACTCTTAAAGTGAACATCACGAGCCCCAAGAAACATTTCATGTTAACTGCTCTGAAGCCTACCTGGTTTCCTTTCGTTCCCTTTGGTCTCCATTTATCCCGAAATGTTCTCTGTTTAGCAGTTAAATCCCGTTTTTCTTGTGACTTTGAGTGCCCTTTACACGTAGTGTCTTCGTCCCATGTGCGCGCATCAAATTGGGTTGTGCGACTTTTAAAGAAGCCAGAGAACACACAGAAGAGCCTCAGTGGTGGGGTCTGAGTTGGTGTCTGAATGGTATGAGCTTAACACCGGTTTGACAAGCCTGCCATACGAGCTGCGCTTGTGATGTCACAACAGGGCAGGATACACCTGGTCTGGGCTGGGAAACGGGCCGGTGTCAGGCTACGATATTTGGGAAAAGGAAGGCCTACTACAAAACTAAAAAACTTTCAAATTATGTTTTCTATCAGAGTTGGCCTGATGCATTAAAACAATTAATGCCAAATTCGTTAGAAACATGAAACATGTCAACTTGGGGGAAGGACTTAAAACATGTTTTCATAACTGTGACAATACTGTAGGCTTATATCTCGCCCTTTTTGGTCTTGATTTTAATATGGACTTGTTTGACATTTGAACACAGTCTTTAAAGTAGCTCAAGAAGGTCATCTGGTGGAGTTGGCTTGCTGCCCAGTCACATAACTCTCAATGAGTTGAGTGTATTGGTTACACTGAAGGGAGGAAGGTACATGAAGTTTTTGCTTTCCTTTTCATGGCCACCCCAGCCTTGGTAGAATAATAGTACTGCAATACTATGGCACTGGGGCTCTTGTGGCTCTCAGCACTTCCCTTTCAGACCTGGCTTATCCTCAGCGCACTGTCAGCATCAGGATGAGTGAGCTTTAATGCTGGAGCAGTTCAGGGCTTCCGGGCAAGAGCCAACCACTCGCATTCAGTGAGGTTTAGAGACACACATGGGAAAGAAAAGCTTTGGCTTTGTTTCTTTTTTATAATTGTGGGTGTTTTACATGTGCAGGGGGAAGAATAGCACTCTGGGAACACTGGACGGCTGAATGATTATGAAAATTGTTTGTCGCATCTGTTGGTTTTAGAGGGTAGAAAATGTTTAATTTATAGCCCGAAAATTAATTTTTTTCCAGACGCAAAACAACTTAAACATTCCAGCAATATGGAACAAATGTATGTATGTATACATGTGTGGTTGTGTGTGTGTGTGTGTGTGTGTGAGAGAGAGAGAGAGAGGCCTATGCAACATTGATCCTTGTAGAGTGAATGGCTTGATCAGCTCTTTTGTTTCTTTTTACATTACATTACACGTATTACACATGTCCCTCCAAATGTTTTATAATTACATTGAGGAATTTCCCAGATGGGAAATTCTCAAATAATCAGAAATTTAGCCTGTTATACAAGCCCGAAGCACCAACCCAAATTGGGCAGTGATCAAATAAGCCTTTTATTACATTTCCCAAACAGAGATGAAATTATAAATGTGCTTTCTTATTAAACTGTCAGTGTGTGTTTGCAGCACAAGCCAGAACAGGCCCACAGTTTCCTCTCATACCACTGCCAGCCATTGTGCTGCAGCTTTTCCAAGCTTTCACACACCTTAATATAGAAAAAAAGGAGGTGTGTAAAAGTTTCTATTTTCTATATTTTACTTGTGCATTTAATGTTTAGTCAGGGAAAACCTGACTTAGCTACTTTTTGTGCCCAATAAGCCAAATTCAACTTCTCTAAAAACTGTTGTGATCAATATGTAGTTTATTAATACATTGACCACTGCAAAACGTAGTGATTTTCTTTTCTAATTTAGTTTCAAATCATATTTTACATTTTACAATTGATGCTTGATTCTGCCGACCCCAGAGCAAACTGAAGATGGCGACACCTTGGATCCTCAAAGGATTCTGGATTCTCCCAGGATCTTCTGACAAGTTGTACGTAACCTACGTAATGCGTCGTATTGTGCGTCAGTCGCGCGTAAAGTTGTGTTGACAGCAGCGGTTGGAGTTGTCAGCATACAGCAGCATCCTCTGAGCCTAATGGAGTAATGCTACATATATTCTAACAGACAGTGACTCAATTTCAGTCTGAAACTACTGTTTCACCGAACAAACTGCGACACAATGGCGGATGACCAGACCTCCCAATCATGGTCTATCGACAAGGATGACTATGAACTGAACGAGGTGATAGGTGAGTAGCTTAGCCGCTAGTGTTAGCGTCCTGTCCTCCCCGTTTCTGCAAGTGTCGGCTTCGACTGCTACTAGCAGTTAGCTTTGCACGTCTGTCGCAACAAGGACAAATACAATCCGTAGGTACAACAAAAAGAGCATAACAACATTACATCATCTTTCTTCTCAGCTTAGACCAATCTACTCTGTGCTTGTTGGTGAGCTAAAGTAAAACAGTCTTTAAGCTAGCTAAGATATAGTAGCAGCTAACACAGGTTAGCTCACGGTGCAGGGCAGTGGGTGGCATTTTCATCAGTTATGGTCCATTATGCAACTATACCACTTATACACATATAGCCCCGAAACAATTAAAATATATCACTTGAAAGCTATTTTGAAGGTTCACTGACATGAAAAAGGAAGGACAAATTTTCTCTCATGGACATTGTGCACCCAGTTCACCCAACACTTCAAGTAACAGAGTCAGAAGAACAGAAAACACATCCCACCAGATTAACATGACTCTCCAAACGTTTTTATATAAAATACATCACAATGTTAGCAGTAGTGCAGTCCTAAAGTGGGTGCAAATCCTGAAAAGTTATGTAGTATTACTGTAAGTAGGAATAGAGTTGTCTGTATCAACACCACTAAACTTTTTATTAATGGATAACTGGATGGTTGTTTATAACTAGAAAGTAAATCATTCTTTTTTAACCTAATATTTCACACTATGACTGCCACACATGGCACTATAATCTCTCCAAATCCAAAGTCTCTACAGATTTGCTCATTTATTTTAGTTTGAGTTTCTTCAGTGACATTTGTGACATGGTGTCATTTTGTAACACAGGGAGTGGAGCCACAGCAGTGGTCCAGGCAGCTTACTGCAAGCCCCGCAAGGAGAAGGTGGCCATTAAACGTATCAACCTGGAAAAGTGTCAAACTAGCATGGATGAACTTTTGGTAAGAGACATAACAATCAACCTTGTAGAATTTCTAGAGTTGTGACAAGTTCTTGTAGTTTTTTTTATGGGAAACAGAGCAATGTCTTGTCATTTTCTTATAGACAACACTATGCTGGGCCCACTGTAGAATTCTCCGTTAACAGCTAGTTCTTTATTGTAATGACATCAGACATAATTACCCATTTTCTTGTACATTTTTTTTACCATTGCAGAAAGAAATTCAAGCGATGAGTCAGTGCCACCACCCAAATATTGTGTCTTATTACACATCATTTGTGGTGAAAGACGAGTTGTGGCTGGTGATGAAGCTGCTCAGTGGTGGTAAGTGGTTTGTAACCTTGGCATCTGTTGTTATAAAAATGATCAGATTCTTTTACATTGGAAATGTCATCAAAATCAGAAAGACTTATTCTATTAAAGTGTAACTCTTAATCTCTACTTTGCATATCTCCCAAATAGATAATACTCTGCTTTTAATCTCAGCTTTTTCCCAGTACCCCTTTCTTCACTGTCATGGTGACTGGCCTATGCTTTCTTTCAGGCTCTGTGTTGGACATCATTAAGCATATCATCTCTCGTGGTGAGCACAAGACCGGAGTGTTAGATGAGGCCAGCATTGCTACTATTCTGAAGGAGGTCTTGGAGGGGCTGGAGTACCTTCACAAAAATGGGCAGATTCATCGGTGAGGCCCCGCTGAACCACTGCTGTCACTGTTGAATGTACAGTATGAACGAGTGGCGTTTGAACTGTGGACACTACCTTTCATTGTTCACTTTTGTCCTAGCTTTTCCTCACAAACTCATGCCCTCAGCCAACGTGGGTGTGTTTTAAACCATTGTCTGCCTTATTTGTCGACCTTAGTTATGTAATATTTGATACAAAATGCATAATTGATAAGGTCTATCATACTTGAAACTGCTCCCTTAAACACAGCAATCATGGGGCTCTGGAGATTTGTAATGTCTCAGCACTTGACCTGTACTTTAAAAAAGCTCTTAAAGTTTGTGACTTTGTGTTCTCTAATTTAGAAAGATGGGTTAGTTTAACAGAAAAAGGGAGTTAATTGTTTGCACAGTGTCTCAATGGACTGTTTGGGCTGCTAATTGAACTCAGATGCTACCATTAATGTAGTTATAGTCAGGACACAGTTAGAGAACTTGTAAACGGGCTATGTAGTTTTTAGTTTGTTTAATCCACACACCCAGTGTCTGTAG
The DNA here is from genome assembly GCA_036850595.1 of Rhyacichthys aspro. NCBI lineage: Eukaryota > Metazoa > Chordata > Actinopteri > Gobiiformes > Rhyacichthyidae > Rhyacichthys > Rhyacichthys aspro. The sequence continues at coordinate 9,691,750 of CM072164.1, forward strand.
GGTTTGCACTTAAAATATGTAATCACATATTTCACACACTTTGGACTAGGGTAAAGCAGATGCAAAGTGCCGCTTTGAGAACTTTGTGTGCAATACTTCAGTGTGTTTGTTCTTAGCCTAGCCACTCCCATGTTGGTGCAGTCTGTCTTGTGACACTTTCAATTTTATATCACATCTTAATCCTGCCTTTCTTTATGCAAAGGGATCTAAAAGCTGGAAATATTCTGCTTGGGGAGGATGGGTCTGTGCAAATTGCTGGTACAGACATTTTTAATTTGTTAATTTAAATATACATTTCCATTTTGGCAGTGTTTAAGATTACATCTTGTCTTGTTTTTCAGATTTTGGTGTGAGTGCCTTTCTAGCAACAGGAGGAGACATGACCAGGAACAAAGTTAGAAAAACTTTTGTTGGGACGCCATGTTGGATGGCACCTGAGGTCATGGAGCAGGTCAGAGGCTATACCAAATAGAAACTAAGAGAAAAGAAGATATTTTCATAACTGATATTGTTTTTAATATTAGGTGCGTGGTTATGACTTCAAAGCTGACATCTGGAGTTTTGGTATAACTGCTATTGAGTTAGCGACTGGTGCTGCTCCATATCACAAATACCCACCAATGAAGGTAAAATACATAGTTGCTGCTGTTTTTGCTGGGGTTTTTTTGTCTTTTGTCGATAGATATATTTATTAGGTTTGTACAATTATGATACATTATGATACCAAGACACAACACACGTGTACATCACATTTTAACATATGATAGCAAACCAACATAAAATAAATTTAAAAAAACAACAAAAACAAACACCCCATTAAAGTTTTAATAATCAGAAATAGATAGCTAATAACAGACGAGTAAGCTGATCAAAGATTTAAGAATAATTAGTCACTTAAGTCCTATTGTGTCAAAATGCTTAAAAAAAGGAGTCCAGATCTGTTCAAAGTCTGTTGGTTTACCCCTCACAGAGTAAAGTTTATTTTCAGGATTATATTAAGATGACACTTCATTAATCAAATGTTTTTGAGTAGGAGATGTTTCCGATTTACATTTCTTAAGAATACACTTTTAAGTAAAATAAAAATATCCTTTTGTGAGGCAACTTTAATGATTTGACATCACCCAGTATCCATACTTTAGGGTCAAAGGCCAAATGAAATCCAGACACGTGTGAAGTCAATGACAAAATTACAAAAGGTCTGTAACTGTACATAGCTCCAGAGCATATGGCCAATACCCCCAAACATCACACATCTTTGGCATTGGTCTGACATTTTGTCATTGAGTTTATTTAATCCGTAAGGAGTGTAATATGTTCTGTGTAGGGTGTTGAATTGTATTTGTCTATGTTTTGTAGAAATTAATACTGTCTAGTTTATGTGTAACAGATTGATTTATTCTTCTTCAATTCACAGGTCAGTTTTTTAAAACTTTGTGTGTCTTTAGGTGCTGATGCTAACTTTGCAGAATGATCCTCCTTGCCTTGAGACAGGAATTACAGATAAGGAAATGGTAAAGAAGTATGGCAAGTCTTTCAGGAAAATGATTTCCCTGTGTTTACAGAAAGACCCAGAAAAAAGGTCAGTGAATATATGGCTCTTTAGGCACTACATGCTTTTATCAGTGTCCAACCTTAATATTGTTTCCATTTAGGCCTACTGCTGCCGAGTTGTTAAAGCACAAATTCTTTACAAAAGCCAAGGTGAGTTCACCGTTGCACAGACTAGTACATAGCAAATACTCCAAATAGAAACTCAAATGTTTAATTTTTTCTTTTTAGAACAACGAGTACTTGCAGGAGCGGCTCCTACATAAAGGCCCAACAATAACAGAGCGTTCAAAGAAGGTCTGATTCCCACTAATGATGTGTTACATAACAATAATCTTTTTCCACTTAATGTGTGTTCAGTTCCACAAGTGACTCACCTAATGAAGGTAACTGATTGCTCAAATGTCGCTTGAATATTGCTTGTAGGTGCGTCGTGTACCAGGCTCCAGCGGCCGTCTTCATAAGACAGAGGATGGCGGTTGGGAATGGAGTGATGATGAGCTGGATGAGGAGAGTGAGGAGGGCAAAGCTGCTGTGGCTGCTCTGCGGGTGAGACCATAAGTCTTTTTTTTTTCCTCAATTGTTGATTCTATTTTCTTTGTAAGGTGGGAGACACATTCAATTCAAAACATTCGATAAGCCTTGAAAAAGAAACAAGTTTAAGCAGAAAGCTTTATTACAAGTATTGGTGGTCAACATCGCTGTACCCAAAGTTAGAAAAGTTAAATCCTTTAAATTAATGACATTAATGCTTTTGTTGTCTGAAAAAGCTGTTGGAAATAGCACCTTTATTTTCTTTTTCTAAGCTGTACAATTATAGCTAATATAGTATTCATATCACTTTCAAATTAGTGGGTCTAGTGTTAAAGTGTAAGGCTATTCTTTTTCTCCAATGTGTCTTCAAGCTGGTGTAAAATTAAGTCTTGGTGTGGGATTATACTGTCCTGTGTGATCTTGTCACAACAAGGTTTTGTTTTTATTCGAATTTTGTTAAATTCTTTTAATCTGAATATACTCTGTCAGTTCATTTCTTTGGGGATACAAAGTGGATCTGCATGTTTTTTAATCCTCACAATCTGTCATGTCCAATCTGCAGTCTCCCAGAGTGAAGGACGGCTCCCAGAATATGGAGGTGAGTCCATTTGTAGTGGACATGACCTAAAATCCTGATTCTGCCATAATACTTTACAAAGTGATCTGCATGACTGTCTTGTGTGTGTATCTTTTATTGTTATGATTTCAAACTGAGTGGTTCCTTTTTTTTAAATTTCATATTATGGTCAGATTTTCCAGCCAGGAGATGGCGCCACAGGACTTTTACAGCCAGGTGGTCACACTCAGGAGAGCCCTGTGACTGTGGGTCAGTCAGATGATACTCCTCCACAGGCTCCTGCAAACACCACAAGTCCCTCACATGTTCCCACTGCTCAGGTGAGAGCTAGGTGTAAGTTAGGTTAAACAGCTTGGTACCAGCTGTACATTATCTTACCCCCTTTTTCACTTTTCACTAATCAGAGCTTGATTATTGCCATTTTTTAGAGTGTTTTCTTTGGTTTTCTCGCCAAACTCATAGCTCATGTCTTTCAAAGCTGTAGAAATGAACTATTATTACTCAACTTTAGTTTTAAAGCTGTTGCTGCCTCTTTAAATTGTTTTAATGTTAGCTCAATCTTGAATATCCTTGCAGGATCCCACTGCGGCCAACACCAGTGTTCCCATCAGCCTCGTGCTCAGACTGAGGAATCCCAAGAAGGAACTTAATGACATCCGTTTTGAGTTCATGCCTGGCAGAGGTAGGATGGGTCTTGCTTTTTTTTTTTTAAATATTTTTGCCGTTATTGAACCTAAATAGAACATCTGTGCTTCACAATGTTTTTTCAGATTCTGCTGATGGAGTTTCTCAGGAGTTGGTCTCAGCTGGACTGGTCGACGGGAGGGACTTGGTCATTGGTGCGCAAGACTAATGATACACTTAATTAAACACAAATGTAGACATTCTAAAGCAAAACACTACTATTCACTTCCAGAGCTGTCAGATACATTTTGTGACCTTTCCCTTTTATTTTCTAGTTGCTGCCAATTTGCAGAAGATTGTTGACGATCCTCACAGTAACAAAAACGTGACCTTTAAACTGGTAAGGCACAGCCACCTTCAGATTACTATATAACAGATCATAATGTTAGTTGTCCCATTTAAAATGACATCTTATTGTAAATAAATGCTGTCTGTGATGAATCTGCTTACTGAGCATATCCAGGTCTGGTGAACAGTTGGACCAGAGAATACAATGAATTTTGTTTTCTCTTCAGGCCTCTGGTGTGGAAGAGTCGGAAATTCCTGATGACATTAAACTCATTGGATTTGCTCAGCTCAGCATCAGTTAAATAAAGCAGAGCCAAGGACAGTAACCAATGGTATTGCACAGCTGCATTGTAGTCAATTTCCAAGAAACCACTACTGCCAAAGAGAGGAGGACAAGGAAGAGGATTCACAAAGCTGGCAGGAGTGTGATACTACTGCAGGCTGCACGAGGACCACACACAGGAGGAGCTGAGTTCAACACAGGAGTCACACTTGAAACGTTTACAGTGCGCTTATAAAGGGGAGAAGAGATGCAATCAACTATATCCACTTTTAATTTTGTTTGTTTTTAGTTGTACTTACTTCATCTTCATTCATGAGCACAATCCATCTGCTGCCAGTACTGGAAGTGATTGCCTTTATTATTATTATTATTCTTTTACTATTATTATTTTTAAGTAACTGTGCCACAAGTATCGTGCCAGCTTTTTACGGCACTTAATGCTACACTGAGATAATGAAGTGTAATATCAGCCTTAGTTAGTCAAACATGATTTTATCAGTGTGATTGATTAAATAGGTGTAGATTAAGTACACCTATCAGCCGCACATTAGTACCTTTTATTTACCTAAATCTACATTTCATATTGGATTTTAATGAAATGGATTGTGTCTTTGTGTAAAACAGTGCAATGCAGTGCAATGATATTTCCCCTCTACAGCATCAGTGCATGTAAAACATAAAATTATTCAGAAAAACACATTAGCTGCAGTTACAACAGTCTGTCAGATGGCAAGTGGGAGGTGTCTGGGTTTTAATCCTTGTTTTATATCCTCGTACTATGCAAAATGTTTTTTTTTTCCGTATCACTGCTGGCTGTAGCAACATCTCTTTGGGGCTGAATACATATTTTAACATATCTTTTGCTTGTATACCAACTCATGATAAAAGTTCATTATAAGTTAATGCAGCTTTTGGTAAACAAAAAGAGGATTTACCAGTATGTTAACGGGTTATTCCCAGATTAACCTAAAAGGGCAGTCCGCCTGTTTGCCCTTTGAAAGCTGAAAAGAATCCTTAATGCTGATAGAAAAAATGGTATTTTGGGCACTTCGTGTTAAAGCTGGCCATTAATGAACTTTTGAGGTGATGTGCATGTTTATAATTATGAAATATTCAACCTAATTTAAAGGAAGCAGTTCCTCCAAAATGATCAAAGAACTGTTCAAACAAAGTTTAGAGTTGTGTGTTTCTACCACAAAGACGGATTCATTATAGAGCTCATACCAACTTCCCTACTAAATTAAAATCCACTGTGCCATTACTGATTTATCCCATGTAGAATGTAATAATGGTACTCTTAAAATGAGCCCAAACTATCCAGTTTGTAGTGTTGAGTCCGACTTGCCTGCAGAAATTGGCAAGCCGTCGTTATTTGAAATCATCGGTATACATGTGCTATGCATAATTTTGGTGTTAAATTTAATCAGCAACATAAATTGTTATTGAAATGAATGCAAAGAGTTAATGAGATGTGAACCTATACAACTAACAACACATACAGTATATTCACTGAAAATGCTTAATGTTTGTTCTGATGACCAATTGAAGATAAATCACTTATTAAGCACTACATAAAATTGGATTTAATATTTCTATTAAACCAGTGTCCATTTGTCGTTTTGGCTGAACTGTTTCTTTAAGACAGCAGAGCCATGTTTCATCAGTTGTTGTTTTTAACAGTACTGTAGCCTCTACTCGATAAACACTCGCTCACTGTTGTCACTCCCGGTTTTGGCTGTTGAACCACGTGTGAAGGCTGTCTCTAATGCAAGCCCTTGTTCAGGTACCAATGTAAACGGAGCGCGTAAAAGATGTCATTAATGTGCACATGACGATGGCAAACACACACTGTCACACCAACACCATGAGGTTTGTATGTAATGTAGATGCATCAGCTGTTCAAGTGTACACATCAGAAGAAACCGTTTTACTTGTAAATATTAAGACAAAGAAAAGGTGAGGACTCATCTTGTTTAGTATTGCATTTGTTTTGTTTTCCACAGTTGGCCTTTGTCACTAATTATTTTTATTTGGCACCTTATTGGTATGACTTAATGTACCTTTTTAATTTCATGGGGCTGTGCTTTGATGTCACAATATGCAGACTTTGGTCTCCTAAACATTTCCAGAATGGCTAAAAATGACTTATCAAAAGAGTCAAGACTGGGTACACTTCTCTATATGTTTGTATGTGTGTGTGTGAGGTTGGTGAATTATGAATTATGAATTGTTAAAGGTTTTGAGTTGAAAGTCACCTGAATCTTCTTAATGTCTTGGTTTGATTTTTGTTTACTTCAGACACAGATTTCCTGATTGGGATATCTGAATGGCAAGTATTAATTAATTAATTAATTGATTGGCTTAGCATATTTAAGCTTTCTTACAGGTCTAAATCTGTTTTTATTTATGCTTAATCGTCTACATAAACAGTTATTTTGAGGTTGAATATTTGGGATAGTAAGAAACTCCTGATAATTATATACTTTGCAACATGTCGACACACAAATGATTATTAGCCGCTGAAATAAGTCATCTTTCAATAAAGAATGATAGATGGGTATCACATTAATCCTCTAATCTGAACTACTGGAAAATGTTGAACAGAGAATTAAAAAAGGACCAATCAGAATTTTATTTGAGGCCCTGTGTTTTCAGTGGATCTAGAGGCATTTTCTACTTGACATTTGTTCAAGAAATGAAGTGATGGTACAACATGTGTTGTCTGTTGAAAATGGGTCAATTGTTTCTCAACTGCACGTGTTTCTGCAAAAACTTGACCTACATTTGAGTAGTGGAAACAGCCTGCAGACATAGTGTACAGTTGAAAGGTGGATGAAAAACTAATTATTTACACAGGGGTCCAACATGCACTTGCAACAACAGTTGTTTCTGTAGTTCATTACTGCTCCGTGAACATACACTTGGTCATAGTAAATAATATGTGGGAGTTTTTCTAGACAAACAGTGATCTGTTCAGATTTGAAAACTGTTCTTATATAAACTATTAAGAAAGACATAGCTACAAGCCTGTCGAAATACAGATAAAACTGACAACACTTTGCACATGCTGAGCTTATCCTATGACCTATAGCATTACATAGAGAGATATTTATTAATACATAACACTGGTATTTCTCATAGGATATGTGTTTGAAAACATCTGTATAACTACGTATGTATTTTTGTTGTTTTGGATGCCTCCTCAGAGTGTATGATCAGTTTTTTGCTATTTTCAGTAAAATGTGGAAAAAAAAAAGTTAACTTGTGAAAAAGGGGTGTGTGACAGGAAGGAGTAAAACAGTATCCTACATGTGAGTTTCTTTTATGGCCAGTTGCCTGGTCCTGTGTGTTTCGTACAGTGGACTTTACCTTAAAGCAAAGTCATGTCACAACAATAAAACAAAACACTAGCTGCTTGTAATCCAAATCTTGTTTTTATTTCTGACTTGTAGTGTTGTAGTGTAGCCAAACCTTCAGGGCCACTAGAGCATGCTGCCTTTTAGTTGAACTTCAAGAAAAAAGTGTATAAAGAGATATGTAAGTAGTGTAACATTATGTAACAGAGTTTTGTTTTTATAGAGGTTAGTTATTGCGCTGTTAAAGTCTTTGAACACTATTGTTTGCAACTCTTACTGAAGAGTCTCTGTTCAGAGGTAATTGTTATGTAAGCTTGGTATTAGGTTCTCTCTTTCTGTAATATAAACAGCTCTTCTCAGGAGGACAGTGGAGCAGGAGGTGTTTGTAGTAATAAAATGAGGTGCACTGTGTTCCTTGAAAACCTTAAAGGGTAAAGTGAAATACAACACGACACAGGCACAGTAAGATGTAAGGCAGAGCAGTTACAAATATTTTAATTAAATCCCAGATCTGCTGTCTCATCCTTCTTGAACAATGTCGTGTGGGGTTTAAACATTAATGGGCATTGTATAAAGGTCATTCCCAGCTGATCTGGACGCTCTCAGTCAGCTTCCCAAACATGACTGACTTTGGGAAAATACTGCAAAGTGTGGGGGAATTTGGTTTATTCCAGAAAATCTGTCTGTTTGCTCTCTGCTTTCCAAATGTGATCCTACCTTTTCACTTTGCCTCGGTGGTGTTTGTCCAGTCAGACCCAGAGAGGCACTGCAACACCGACTGGATCCTCAAGGCTGAGCCGAACCTCACCACAGAGGAGCAGCTAAACCTAACTCTGCCCCGGGAAGACGATGGGACCTTCAGCCGCTGTCTCATGTTTGTCCCTGTGGAGTGGGACATGAGTGCCATCAGGTTGTATGGACTCAATGAAACTACAGTCTGTCAGAATGGGTGGGTGTACGAAAACACTCTGTATCAGGCCACCATAGTGACTGATGTAAGTGAAGACTCATGATCAATGACAATATTTCACTGACTTTCATTAACAGTAGATATGTTTGTGTTTTTTGCAGTTTGATTTGGTTTGTGGGACATCTAACTTAGTGCAAGTGGCGCAAACTGTGCTGATGGCAGGCGTTCTTTTTGGATGCCTTTTATTTGGACCTTTTTCTGAATCGTAAGTCATTTTTAATCATTTCTTTTGGCAGTGCCTAAATCTTAGAAGGCTGTGAATTGGACCCACACAGTTAAATACTTAGATAAATGTTTGTATCTTTGTATGAAATCAGATTAGAGCTGTGAAAATGGTTATGATACCATAAAATAAATAAATTATTTCATCATTAACAAACTATGATTACATTTTGGTAAAACTATACCTGTGTGAAGTGAAGTTTCAAACTTCTGGTGATTGAGAGGCTTATTCACAGTTTAAAGGACTGGTTAAGAATACCTTTTTTCTGTCATGTATAAAAGTTGTCAAATCTAGGCATTAAAATGATTATAAATAGTTTTGCATTGTTTGATCTCTTATTGTTGAATATCTCCTTGATATTTGTTTCCAGATTTGGTCGTAAACGGGCCACTCAGATCCCAGGAGTTATCATGTTCCTTTTTACTGCAATAACTGGAATGAGCCACAATTTTTACTTGTATTTGGTGTCACAGTTCATGGTAGGAGTCGGTTATGGAGGATTTCGAATGAATGGCATCATACTGGGTAGGGTATTCCGCATTATGTGACATTTAAAGACACTACTGCACTTTCTACTTTTCTTTCTACTTACTTTTATTTTTGTTTTTGCAGCTACTGAATGGATTGGTGTGTCTAAAAGATCCTGGGGAGCCTGCATGTCTCAGATGTTTTTTGCTGTTGGGCAATGTGTCCTGGCAGGTTTGATCTACTTCGTCAGAGACTGGAGGATTGCTCAGTTAGCCACAGCTGCTCCTCTGGGAATAGTTGCCTTTTACATATGGTACTGTGTGTTGTAAATGTGCATGTGTGTTATAATTGTGGCTTCAACATATCAGAGTCTGTGTTTTTGTCAGGTATATTCCCGAGTCAGCCCGGTGGTTGTTGGACAGAGGTCGGATAAAAGAGGCCAAAGAGGTGTTACGAAAAGCAGCGTCCATCAACAAAGGTGTCGTCCCAGAGTCTTTGCTGGAGAAGGTACTGAACATTTCACACAACTATATATTCCCCTGATGCTTCTGTAGCCACGCAGAGTTTTAAAACCTGTCCTGTCATGGAGTCTTGAATGTGACCGCTGATGGCACCATAAATCCACAGAGGAAGGTTTATAGCATTAATAGGGTTTACAGACCAAACCATGTCAAATCTGACTCATTCTCTTTCAATATCTCCAAAAGTGTGAACAGGCAAATCCACATTCACATAACTTCTTGGTCAATTTAGACCAACAATGACATTGCTCTGAAAAATGCTCTCATACAGACCGCTGTGAGTGTGAGTTTTTAAAAGAATCAAGATGACAGTTGTTCATAATGTTTATACAGCATCCAGTAATTGTAACACAAACATATTTTAACTCATTCATTTAAACTTTTGTTATTCACACAAACTGCATGCCTTATACAGGTGTTTATGACTATGCCTTATGACTTAGGTCAGCGACAATAGGCCCTAACTGTGTGACTCTGTACAAGGATAAACAGTGAAAGTGGATGACTTTGATGACAGTGGTCATTTCCTCATAAAATGCTGCTTACTTTGTGATTGTCAGAAGAACTTTGCTCTGAACTGACAGACCCATGTCACAGTGTTTCTAGAGCTGGCCCTTCTCACGATGATGTAATGCGCACACTACCTTGATTTTGCAGTGTATTTGTATAAATGTAATGTAGTTACATCAATGGAAATGCATTTTCTGCTTTCGTGTAGGACAAGTATTAGTCCTATTTTGTCCACTTCCTGTTTATTACAGGTTGTTGTGACAGGAACTCAGAAAAAAGGAGGCACATTAACTATTTTCAAATCAGCTGTGCTCACAAAGTATCTTTGTGCTGTTGTACTGGCTTGGTGAGTTACACTTGACACTTCAGTGAATATAATACCTGTTCAGGCTTTTACCAGTTGTTCTCTTTTCTTTAGGTTCTCTTTAAACCTTACGTACTATTGCCTTTCTTTCAACGTGGGAAATCTGGGCCTGGACATCTTTCTGACACAGCTGATATTTGGTGTGTCGGAGCTGCCTGCTCATGTGCTTTGCATCTGGCTGTTAGAGGCTGTAGGGCGGAGGGTGTGCCTCATATCTACACTCCTGTCTGCAGGGCTAACATGCATCCTAATCCTAGCTGTGGGACAAGGTAAACCACACACTTTTGTAACAACTTTTAAACATTTTTGTAGCACAATGCAGGCTTTATTTGTGAATTCTGGTGTGTTTCAGATGAAGCTATTGCTGTGACCATGTTAGCCACATTAGGACGTATTTTCTCAAACATGGCAGGGTCCATTTGCAGTGTTTATGTTCAGGAGCTGTTCCCAACATCACTTCGGTAACTCTCTTCAGCTCTTTATCATAACATTAAAGTGCACAAGTTCCATACTTTTGGTATGTTGATGGTTTTGTGGTTTCAGACAGACTGCCTCAGGTTTGGGCAACATTGCGAGTCGAGCTGGGGGCTTGCTGTCTCCAGTGATCAACATGCTGGCCATGTATCACTGGTTTATTCCTGTTGTAGTGTACAGCAGCCTCATGTTTCTCAGTGGGACACTTGGCTTCCTGCTGCCAGAGACAAGGAGGACAGAGCTTCCCGACTCAACTGATGAGGTTGAGGACAGGTAAAAATGAAAAAAACTATATTTATGTGAAAGTATGAACAGCTGCAGTTCATAGCATATAAACAATGCCATGTTTTTAATCCTTTTTTACAGAAAAAAGAATTTGTCAAGGAACCAAAATGAATTTACAACATTCCCCCAATGCAAAGCCACCAGACTGTAGCTAAAATGATTTTAACAAAGCTTCTTGACTCCTGTAAAGGCTTGTGAAGTGACAGGGGGAAAGTGCACAGTGCCATCTTCTGTCGGAACTCATGTACTGTACACACACACACGCACGCACACACACACGCAGTAAAAGTGATTGCCTATCTAGACTTCAGTTGTTAATACTCACTATTTTGGTGCATATTTGTGTGAAAGTCTGTTAAAGCTTTGTGCTTTACATTTTTTAATAAATGTTTTGTCATTGGCAGTCATTAATATTTTAAATTATTTTCACCACTTTACAGCCACTATTTTGCTTTTATTACTGTACTTATTAATATGCATGTATATATTAGAAGATGTGTCCTTTCATTTTTCAATATATTGTAAGATTACTTTTATTGTTTTTTTTAATTTACTGAAGATAAAGTTGACATCTAAATGTGTGTCTTTCATCATTAGTCATACCTATTGTTGTGTGACTTGAAGAATACTTTTTTTGACATTTGTTGTTTTAGCTGTGAACCATAGTGTGTCAGCAACATTATTTGTTCATACAGTGCTTTGCATCATGTGTGTTCTGAGCCTTCGCGTGTCCTCGCCTCATCTTATTGCAAAACCAAAACAGTACACAGTCAACAAGTTTATTTTATAACACAGAGAAATCATATTCAACAGTACACAACGTATCACTCTTTACTTGCCCCTGTACATTTGTCTCTCATTTCTACATCTTAAAACTTCACCATCTACATTTACCAGCCTTTTTATTTTGTGATAGCATTTCATTTTAACAATCAATTATTACAGATTTTATAATGGAATCAAATCCCTGTTTGATGTCCCAGTTTTGTGTGACTCCTTTAAAACTGTGATTTACTTTGTCCTACCTTTTCTAACTTCACTTAAAGCTAACCATGATGTTAAAATTTCATTTACTTTTCAACTTTATATTGTTGCTTGGTTCCATTTTGTTGTATTGCTTGATAATATATTGATTTCAGTCTTTACCCAATCCTAACCACTGTTTAATTATTTGTATATTTTCACTGAACAATATAACTATCATCCAAGTAGATCATCCATCCAGCTGTTGTTTGTGTTTGAGGTTTTCTCTGTCTCAACATTACTGGCTGTGGTTCCTGGCACAAAGAAATCGTCCAGAAGTGACTCTGCATCTCTCGGTTCACACAAAGACAGAGACTGTGATTCAGATGAAAAAATGTCTCCGGCGAAAAGATCCATCTGTTCTGTGGGAGCAACAGGAGATGTGTCTGAACCAAATAAAACATTGGGTGAATTGGTGGACAGCTCTTGAGATCCAAAGATGTCATCAGGGAAGTTGAACTGTTGTTTAGTGGAGGCATCATTAGCTGTGAGTGGCTGACTGAGGAAACTGTCATTTGAACCGAATATATCAAAGTCAATATCTCCAGTGTGGCCTTTTGCAGCAGAGGAACTTACGGTTTGATCCTGGTCTTGATTTACAACAACTGGGTCTGGGGCAAACAGCTGATCTGTGATATTAACCTCATTTTCAGCCAGCATGGGTTGAGTGATGTTACCACTTAAAAACGTAGAATTATCAGACAAGTCAGAAAAAATGTCTTGTGACTGATCAAAAAGGCCAGAGGACACTTGTTGAGGTTCATCACTCGTGTTCAAAAGTTCTTGTTCTGGCAGATTTCCATTTCCTTTTGTTTCTGCAGAATCGTTTTGGTTTTCAGTATTTTCTGCTGTTTCTAAACCGTCTAAACCAAAAAAGTCATCACCAAACTGACCATCCTGAACGTCACCTGTGGTTGTCTCAGAGGTTATCTCTCTGTTTACACCAGGACTGACTTGGTGTACTGGTGGCACTGCTGAAGGGGTGTCTACAGTTTCAAATAAACATGGATTAGTCAGATGCTCTTGTATCTCAGATTTCTGGGTGTCATTTTGACTTGTCTCAGTCTGTTTTGCAGCCGTTTCATTTGTCATGTGCAATTGTGGATGCTCTTCAGATGTACTCAAATTATCCTGAACATTACTTTCAATTTCTTTAGGATTAGCAGATTGTAAGTCATCCTTTTTGGTGTCACCCATTTGTTCTTTCATCTCAGACTCATCCTTTTCCATCTCTATTCCTGTGTTTGTGTTTTTCTCATCTGCGTGTGCTTTGTCACTCCTGCTGTCTTGCTCAGTAGATCGCACTGAATCCTCATTCTTGTCTGAGGACGGCTGGAACAGTTTCCCTAAGAGTCCCCCACCTCCAGGTTTGACCTCTGGCTTCTTGGCCTCCTTTGTTTTGTTATTTCCACTTGACGTAAAAAGCTTTGATAAAGGGCTCACACCTTTGGACCAAGATCCCACTTTAGACCTTGAATTTGTTCTAGCAACAGCTTTCTTTTGCACACTTTCCGTCTCTGGCTCCACAGGCCTAGTCTTTTCAACTTGGCTTTTGTCACCACTTTGACTTGACTCCTCAGTATTTGTTTGTTCTGACCCACCTTTGGCATGATCTTCTTGGGTTGAATTTGTGGTTTCCAAGGAAGGTTGAACATTGATGGGTTTGTTGATTTTGTCATTTATAACCATATCCGTCTTGTCAGTCTTTGGGATTGCTACACCTTTGTCCAGTTCATCGTTTTCAATTATGTTTGAAATATTTTCTGTTTCTATGTGGGTTGGATATTCAGCTGGTTGCATTTGTGCCTCGTTAGATACTTTGTCATCAATGGTCTCTTTATTCCGCTCTGTTTGAGGTAAAAGCTTATTTCTTCCTTCATTTTCCTCAGAGATCTCTTCAGAGGACAGGTCATCTTGATGTGTGACAACATCTGGGGCAAAATGCACAGTCTTCCTTACTTTGCTTGGATTAGATGCCATTGAGTTTGTTGTTGAGTTTGCCTTTTTTGCAGCTGCGACAGGTGTATGATCTGTTTGGTCTCTTATAGCAGGACTGTTTTTCATGTTTGGAGTAGAGAGCTCTTGCCTTCTTTGAGAATTGCTCTGTGTATGTTGCAATGGATTACTTGAATCTACCTCTGCTTTTGGTTTTTCTGAGTGAAACCCTTTAACTGCTCTTTTTGGTTGCCCTTTAAAATCTGCAGTAGTCATGTTGGGCAAACCCTGCACCTCATCTTTCATTTGCCTAAAGCTTGTCTTGTGGTCATCTTTACAATTCTCTGAACTGTGTATTTTCTTTGTTGTCGTTCTGTCAAAGCTCAGGACCTCATTTTTCTGAAGAGGTGCATATTTTACTTGTGTTAAGTTACCTCCTGAACGTTTCCTCTCTGGAGGCCAGTTTATTTTGAGTTTACCCCTAACATCAGGACTGCTGCTATGTGTCAGCTCTTTTGCAGATGACTTTGTCGCAAACATCTTTGGAGACTCTGCAGCACCATTAGAGGAACTCATGTTGTTTTTAGTAACTTTAGGGGTCAACATGGTGTCAGGCTCATCTTCTGTGGCTTTATTTCTCTGAATCCAGCGGTCTTTGTGTTGCTTATGGCCAAATCCTTCATCATAATTCCCTTTTCTTTTAAAAAGCTGCTGGTAGTGAGAAAGACAGTAGAACTCTCCATAAAGAGATGAATAGTTGTGAAGGCTGCAATACAACAAAACCATATTTCACCATATTTTAAATACTCAATTTCATTTTAGATGTTAATGAATTTAATCAATCAAGTGTTTTAGAGATTTTTTTTTTTTAATTTTGTATATTCAAGTTGATTGCATATGATTATGAGTTGATTACACTCACGGATTTTAATAAATAAGTTGAATAAATATCTCACCGGAGCTTCTTCTTACAGTGTTTACAGCAGAAGCAGTTAATGTGTAGTATAAGTTTATTGGCCACCATTTTTTCCATTGGATAAACAGGTGTCAGACAAGCAGAGCACATTTCCCTGGCAGGCCACTGAAACTAACATGAGAAGAGTTTAAGGTAAAGGACAATTGGAATAGTTCACACAGTTTGATTTCTACAGTAGAGAGATTGTAGCAGTTAACAATATTAGTAAGTGTTATGTCCACTGTCTGGCGCATGCGTATAGCGACAACACAAACTGACGAAGAAGAGAAGTAATATGGTGGGTTATATTCTACACTGCTGGCTGCTTTATTTGTTGTCAAGTGTTCTCATTACACTGTGCGTTCATATTAAGAGCAGTGACTTGTTCTGCATTGTGTTGCTTCTTTATTCAGCCACACTACACCACAAACTGTCTTTTTAAAACTCTTAAAATTCACCATTGACCATTGTTGTAACAGTGACCACTTTAGAAAGTAGTGATAGAGCCTGCTAGCTTTAGCCTGTGCTAGCTCGACCAAACACAAGTTCATGGCCTGGAAAACACCCGTCTCTCCACATCTCTTCTCATGATAAGTTTTAAAATTATTTAAGTATGTATTTATTTGTAGTAATGCACAACTCACTATACGAGAAGTATTGTTTGTTTAAAAGGACAGTTGATGTTAGCACCTTAGCTACCTTAGATGTAGCCCGTTAATATTGTCAACACTGTTGGTTAGAAGTAGTTTTGTTAAATTAGTACTAGTTCTGATAAGAGTCTGCCCATTATTTGACAAAATTGCTGAAATTATTGAAATATGAATAATAAAAATGAAATAAAACATAATAAAAAATAAAGAAGATGGTGAAAACAAGATAAAGGCCACAGCAAACATTTGTTGTTTTGTGTTGATGCTTATCATTAATGTGAAAATGACTGTATTTAAAATAAAAATCAACTCAACAGTGACTTCTAAAATCAAATATTTTTTTACTTAATACTAATCAACAACATACCGTACAAACTACATGCTTTTGTTATTAACTGTAATAAAAATCTACAAGAAAAAAAATCAAAAATGTTTTCAGAAATTTACAAAACACATCATCTAAAATTGGATACAAAAAATATATATGAGAAACAACAAAAGTCATAGATTAAGCTAATGTTTTTCTGTGGGTTGGCTAAATGTTACAAACACAGTCCCTTCTTCCTTGGACTTGCTCAGCATTTGTTCTTCAAAATGGCGCCTCCGCATTAATGGTGATGTCATTATTTCAGATCTGGGTGCCCCCCCGACCACTTCAAACAAAGCTGGAGGTTGACTGTCAGACTGTTTGGTAACAAATGTTGAAGTCATGGAGGATAAAAACACATTACCAAAGCCGTCTGTCTCCTCGTACGTTTCACTGACTGTCTTTGTCCCAATTATTCCTGCTGGTTGCCCCGGGGCAGTTTTAACCTCCAGTACGCTGACTTTCCGCTGTGGGGTAGTTTTTGATGCCTCACTGATACATGACTTATTGTTCGCTTTGTGGTAACATTTAGAATCAGTGTCTTTTTTCGGTTTGAATGTTGTCATGGGGGCCGTGGGCTGTTCGGCAGGCTTTCTGGCTGCTGAGTGGATAGATATGAATGATGGCGAGGACTGTGATGGCGACTGTCTGATAGTTTGCATTTGCCGTGGTGCTTCTTGCTTTAAACTACTCTGTGCCCTTGAAGGTTCCTTGGTAAGGCCTGGTTTGGATTTGCTTGACCCAATGCTTATTTTTCTGATGTTGTTGGTAGGTTGAATGATTTGCTCAGACTTTAAAGATTCATCAAATAGACCGGACAAACCTGCAATATCAGCCTCTGATTTGAGATTTGACACTGAGTACAAGGCTTTTTTGATGGTCTCTTCAATATCAAGCAGCTTTGCTAAAGTCTGTTCCTTCAGATGCATAATTTCTTTGCTTGCCTTTTCCAGATCTTCATATGCAGTGTCGACTGAGGAGATGCTTTCGAGATCATCGTCTTGTGAGTCTGCGTCAATTTTCTCCACTGTTTTATCCTGTTTTGTGTTTTTACTATGTGTAACAGTCCAATCAGGGTAATTGTTGTTTAAAGTCTTCAGGGATCTTTCCTCTACACTGCTGCTCTCTCCTTCTATCTCCTGCACCTGAGATAGGATCCCTTTGAGTTCGTCACGTTTCCGTAAATTTTCAAAGATTTCCATGGCGACCTTGACATTTCCTTTCATAATCTCATCCATGTGAACAGAGAGCCTTTGGCGTCTTTCTTCATCCGTCTCTTTAACTTTTTTCTCTCTTAAAACTACCTTTCCCTCATGATGTTGTTGCTCCTCACTGAGGTTATTTTGCTTTGGATTGCAGGCAACACCTGGTGTTTGGACTTCACTTCTGTCTTGTTTTTTAGGCAGACTCAGATGTGATTTTTGTTGAGGAGAAACGTCTGTTTCAGTTACATGTACCTTTTTGGGCATCTTTGGACCTCTCTTGACATCTTTTCTGTCATAGTGTTGTAAAGCATCTTTCAGGCTCAAGTTCATTTCATATTGAGCATCCTCTGAATATTTCCTCATGCACATGTGGATTTCTTCTGCTGCATTAATTTTCTGTATGACATTACGTTCCATTTCAACTCCAGTGTTTTGGCATTTTGAATTTTCATCTGAAGGCTGTGGCAGACTAACTTTTCCCATTTCCTGGTTATTTAAGATTGGATACTTACTTGTTTCATTAATAAATTCTGCTTCTTCCTGGTGGCTGTAGGTTGCACTTGGAGGAGTGACAGCACATTTTATATTATCTTTAGCTGGACAGTAAACATCAGAGGAAGAGCAATTATTAGATTCTTCTACAAGTACATATTTTGTCCATTGTGGTTTTGGTGGCAATGCTGGCTTCTCGTCCTGTGGTTTCTCAGTTGTTTTTCGAGGAGGAGGAGGTGGAGAAATGTTTTTGAAGCTGGACGATTTAGAGTTTCCATTTTCTACCGAGTTGGGTTTGGAGGGGAATGTAGCCTCGTCATGGGTTACTGAAATTGAAGGAGACAGTTTTGTGTCAGATGGAGGCAGAGGCATCTCAACACATTGTTTGGTAACTGTCTTGCTCCTTCCTGAATTCCTGTATATCATAGCAGCTTTATAGTCTCCTTTTGAAACATTTACACTAGACCTTTCAAGGGACTGCAGTGCCAATTGTACATTACCTTTTACAATATCCTCTTTGTCTGTGTGTTTTTGCTCTGAAACTGCACTTTGCAGAGACCTAATAGCTGCTTTGATATCACCTCTGATAACTTCTCCTGTCTCATCTTCATTTGTCTGACCATTACACTCATATCTTGGCAGTGATTCTGGTGCTCCATTACTGACTACAACTGAGTTGTGTTGACAAGCCTCAAAGGAGGCATGGATATCCCTGTGTTTTACTGAATCACTGACCTTAGGGTAAGTCTTGATTTGCTGGTGTCTCGAGGAAGATGATGTCACTGTCGAAGAGGTTTCTTCTTGTGCTGAGATATTCACATTGTATATTTTTCCAGGGACAACAACTTCACGTTCCACATGCATGCTTTGCTGCTTTGCCATTTCGAGTGACTTTTTGGCAGCTTTAACATCTCCAGATATTATAACCTCTTTCTGTGTTTGTTGTGTTTCTTTTTCAGGATCTTGGACTGACAAGTCCATGTCATAGATTGTCCCAGGTTTGATGACCTCACGCTCAGTGGTCATGCTCTGCTGCTTTGCCCGTTCCAAAGACTGCATCGTTGCTTTGATGTCACCGGCTACGATTTCTTCTTTGTCCACCATGATTGGTGGTTTCACTGCAAGTTGTTGCTTTGCCATTAGGATGTCTCCAGGAATTATTTCTTCCTTTGGGATACAGTTTTCTACATTCAAACTGCATTCAGATGAAAACATCTTCTTGGTGTTCTTTACATCTCCTGGTAAGACATCTGAAATAGTTCGCTCGACTTGCTCTTTCTGCTGACAGAGACTTCTTTTTGCTTCCTTCACATCGCCTTGTAGAATTTCAGTATACTCTTTTGACAGACTGCTTTGATCAACTTCATCTCCTATGTCCCCAGCATGCAGGCTCTTTAGATCTCCTTCCTCAATACATCTTTTGTATAAATTCACATTTCCCTTTTCACTGTCATCCACTTTGCATGATGCAGTTGTATTTAGACTATTGGCTGTGGCTAATAGATTTCCAATAGTGGACCTCACATCTCCCCGCTCAATTGTAAGATTCTCCATTTTTGCTTCACATTGGCTGATGAGTGAATAAACTGACATCTCTGCTTGTCCCCCGACAGTCTCTTGCATTATGACTCCCTTTTTAAAAGTCTTGTCCTGTTTGAGTAGTTCTTCAATCCTCTGGACAATGTTTTGTATTCTCTGATCTTTCTCAAGGTTCATTGTACTGGTCTGGTAGACAGGAAGTTCAACTAGAGTGGTGTTCACTTTGCCTTTTTCAACTTCTCTCAAAAGAGTAACTTGGGGCTTTAGCGTTGGTTTGAGGAGTAGCTGTAACATTATGTTCCTAATATTACCCCCAACAGCTTCCTCTTTCTGGATTTCTACACCTTTGTTACTCTCAGTGCAATATTTTCCCATATTGACATTCCGACTATCTTTTTCTTCAATGATGATGCCACTGGAATGCACAAAGTTGAGCTGATGTAGGTAGGAGAGTGTGTCGGCGACACTGGTGGCAGTTATTTTGTCCAGTGGAGTAGTTTCAAAGAGCCATGTGGTGCACTTCACATCAGACTTGGGTATCTCTTCTGCAACACTCTGAGCTGAGGTACTTTCCTGCTCCTTGATCTTGTCCAGTGGTTGAGATTCAAACAACCAAGTGCAGCGTTTGACATCTCCTTTCTGGCTATCTTCTCTGTGAACTGAATTGACTGGACCTTGCTCCTGGGGTTCCCCCTTTAGACTGCTAATGGATTGGTTTTCAAAAAGCCATGTTGAGGTTCTCACATCTCCATGCTGGACATCAGTGACACTCACCGTTCGCACAAATTTCCTGGAGGCCCGCTCAGATTCGAATATCTGTTTGTTTTGCAGCACATTGCCACTTGCCAAATCTTCTATAACTTTAGTAGTTGGAGTGTCTTTGTTGGTGAGAGTGTCCAGTGGCTGTGTTTCAAACTTCCACCTGGCAGATTTCACATCTCCTTTTTTAACATCTTCCTGGGTGACAGCTCGGATTACATAAACCTCATTCTCTGCTTTGATGGCATCAAGTGGCTTTGTCTCAAACATCCACCGTGCTCCCCTCACATCACTACTCAGTACTTCCTCCTTTTTTACGGTTGTAACCTCGTGAAACTGCCCTTCTTTGTCTCTGATAGCATACAAGGGCAGGGACTCAAACATCATGGTGCTTGATTTAACATCAATGCTGCTGATTGGCTTCTCCACACACAGTGACTTTTGTTCAAAGTCTTCATCATGAATTTTGTCCAGTGATGAGGTTTCAAATATAAACTTTTTGTTTTTTACATCTCCACACTCCACAGTGCTAATGGTCTGCGTGATTTCCTCGTTATTTTCCTTATTGATCGTGTTCATTGGACAGTTGTCAAACAGCCAAGTGAATTTATGTACAGACCCTTTCTCTATTGATTCATCTTTGTTTTGTGTGTCAGGTGTCACCATTTCTAGTCCAATTTCATCAAGTGACTGGGATTCAAACAGTTCTCTAACTCTTGAAACATCTCCTGACTGTAGGTTGACCTGGCTGACACATCTTAACTCTTCTGAATGTGCTTCCTTTTGTATCCTGTCCAGGGTTTCTGTTTCAAAAAGATGTTTCACTGTTTGGACACCAACCTCAGGTTTGACAGAATCTTGTGTGTTGCATAGCTTCAGGCTGTACTCTTCACCATCTTTAATGCTGTCAAGTGGCTGTGACTCAAACAACCAGGTAATTGACTTGACATTGGTGCTGTCAATAGCTTCTTTATCTGTAGCTTTTTCTGCTTTGTCATATAAAATGTCCATAGGCTGGGTCTCAAATAACCATTTACAGGTTTTAACATCACCTTTGCTCAGTTCGTCTCCTGCTGATGGGTTTGGCTCTGTCTGGTTGAATTTTGAATGGATCCCATCAATTGTTTGAGTTTCAAAAAGCCACTTAGCTGTCTTTACATCACCCACTGTATCCTCCTGCCTGGTGATGCCTTTAATCACTTCAACACTTCCCTTTCTCTCTGCAAGCTCATCTAAAGGCTTTGTCTCAAACATCCACTTATAGTTTTGGACTTTCCCTTTAATTAATTCTTCACGACTGATGGCTGTCACCTTATGCAGATTTCCAGAGCTGTCTTTTATTGCATAAAGAGGAGTTGTTTCAAACAGCTCTTTGTTTTCTTTTACATTTCCTGCTTCGATCCTGTTTTCTTTTTCTTTATTTTCAGTATACTCCTCCTCAGAATGAGCAATTTTGCTGAGGGGAATTGTTTCAAAAAGATGTTTGAATGTGTTGACATCTCCCTTTTCAATCTCTTGTTCTCTGGATGAGATGTTCCTCTGAATATCGCAGCTCTCAAACATTTGTTTTTTGTATTTTACTTCTCCTTGTTCTTCAGCTGAAAGGGTTATTTTCTTCAGTCGCCCAACTTCATAGTTTTCATTGAGACTCTCCATGGGCTGGGTCTCAAACAGCCATAGTGATGACTTCACATCTCCACCAATGATTTCCTCCTTCTCCCCACTTTTCTCTCCAGAGTCTCCCTTTAAAGCTGACAAGGGCTGTGTCTCAAAGAGCTTGGTCTTGTTGACGACATCGGCGTCTGCTGCACAGTCAGCCACTGTCCCTTCAAACTTGTCTCCTCCCATTATCTCATGTATTGTCTCAAATGGCTGAGTCTCAAACATCCACCTTGTTTTGCCAACCCCTCCCTTTTGACCCTCCTCTAGTGAGATGCCACGGATGATTTTGACTTTGTCAGTTCCCTTATTAATCAAATCTAAAGGCTGCGTTTCAAAAAGCCAACGTGCAGTGCTGATGTTGCTGCTGTTGATCTCTTCCCTACAAATAGATTTAATCTTGTGAATATTGCCGCTCTTGTCTCTAATTGCACAGCTGGGATCTGCCTGAAAGAGTTTCACAGTCTTCTGGACATCTCCTTTTTGTTCCTGGACCTCAGACTTTAGTTTGAGGAAGCTATGGTCTTCTACAGAGTTGCAGCGCCCTAGGTCGCTCAGCGGTGTGGACTCAAACAGGAGTCGAGTGCCTTTCACATCACCAGGCTGGATGGCTTCTTTGAGCAGCGCCTCGACCAGCTCACCTCCTTCTTTGGATTTACTGAGCAAATCCAGAGGCTGTGTCTCAAACAGCCATGTTGATGTCCGCACGTCGCCACAGACTGAGGTTTGTCTTTGAGCCTGTGTTGTTTGGCTGAGGTCAGTATGTTCAAACATAGATGTGGTGCCTCTAACATCTCCACCTTGTAATTTCTCTTCATCAAGCAGCTTCTTGGTTTCATGAGGGTCTCCTATGTTGTCCAGAGTCCAGTTCTCAAAGATCCACCTCATAGACTGCACCTCCCCCTGAAAAGAGGCCTCTGCGGCCTGAGTGTTTTCAGTTTGAACTGCCCTCATGAGTTCTTCATCTGCTACGTCATCAAGACTTGCTCTCAGGTCTGGGTGGATGTGCTTGAACAGCCTTTTAAGCTCACTTTTCTGTCGTTGTTGGTAAAATGTTGAGAAGGTTTCTTTTGGAGGTGGCAGAGGGAGGCTGCCCACAGCACAGGGCCCTTCATAGTCCAGGGGCCTTGGTGGAACAGGTGGTGGTGGTGGGGGAGGAGGTAGGTCATCTTCACCATAAGATGTATGTGAAACAGTGACACTCCTGTCTGAGGCATCCATCTAAATGAAGAAAAGAAGTCAGTAAGCTCAATTGAGATTTGAAAATGATGTATTACTGTATTGTACAAACATGCAAGAATGACATACATGAAATGAAGCCATACATTACCTTTTATTGTGTTGGCCTCTGGTTTTTACAGCAAATCATCCTTGTTTCACACCAGGGTTAACTAAACACTTCAGAGCTGTTAGTAGGCAGACGCCACACACGGTGCTGTATTCTACTGAATAAGTGTGAGTGGTTTTAACTATATTTTTGAGACTTTTAAAGATATAATGTCTGTTTTAAAACCCATGAAAGATATGACATTAAGACATCATGCTTATTTGACTCAGGGCCTTTCTGTTAATGTGTTGCCAATGGCTTTTATTAAGATGTAAACAAAATATCTCTTTAAAAAAAAAAATGACTATAACATGCAAGCAAAGCATTAAACTGCACACAATAGCCAGCAAACCAATTAGGCCAACAAGGAACAACATACAATACCTTGTGATTTTTGGCCTTTTTTCCTTGTGAAGCACAAATAGACTCCTAATAAAATAAAAGAAACAGTACATTAACTCTGTATTTAAGTGAATTTAATTAGGCTGCATTTCTATTGTGCAACAGTGCTATTTGATCCACAAAGTCCTTGACCTCAGCATGGTGGAAGAATGAGAGGCATTTTAAGAACTCACGGTCTGTGCTGCGCCTCCTGTGGCGTCCACGGCTGCTGCGCGAGTTAGATACTGAGCGGACCGATCTCTCACCGAGGAGGAAGTAGATATCCGGTTTGTGGCTTGAATTGGTGACCCCTTAGTCACTGATGGACTATTTTTATCCTCTGTAATACAAAAACATTTATTTATTTAGTTATTTTGAACAGTCTATTGCCAGGTTAAGTTTTTTTTATCTGTGAAAGTAGGTCCCAGACAGTGTATTTATAGTCGTTATTGTACTGTGAGTATTTATAGTGAAGGATGTTGGTGTCTGTTTTGTCTGTGGAAACTATTTTATCTGCAAGTATTTTGAGTGAACAGACATCCTCCTGAATAGAGCAGCATGACATAACTTATTGTTGAAGATTGTAACAATGATCTGACTTGCTACAACTGATTTTACCCTTGGGGATGAGAAAGACTTAGTTTAAATTAAAATGTTATATACTTAGCTAATGTCTTTATGTTTTAGATTGAATCCATTTGATTGGCCTTACAAATTAGCACACAAAACACAATTTCTTGCACCTAGTATTCCATAACATTTATTGCAGTTCAAATTAATTTTGTCATATTTATGACGCCAAGCCTTTTGATATAACTATGCTTGTAAATGTTGTTATATTGTGTTTCTGTTTAGCAGATAAAGTAATGGCTTTGAAAATCTCTTTTTCTGATAAATGATTGATTCATTTCCTTCCACTTACATATAATTTATAACCTTAGACTGTAGCAGTCAACAAGTGTGGAGGCTTTGATCCCTGTGGCAGACAGAAACAGATAAATAAGGCCACACAGACTGTGCCTGCTGGTTCAGACCCTCTGAGACCCTCTGAGGCTCTCAGCATGCCATGGGCTGACCATGACGCCCAAGAGGAAAAAAAAAAAAACACCAACTGGTAGGTCAGCTGGAGTGACCCAGATTGTTTTCACATTGTCTGTGAGAGCACTCTGGCATCAAGCATCAACACCTGATGTGAGGAATGTGGCTGAGACTGTGATAAAAGTGGACATTTCAGCTGTTTTTAGACTAAACTTGAGCCCTATGCGATTGAAGTTAAGCTAAAGTCTCTAGGGAGTAACAAGATTTGGTTATAAAAGATTGAAAGGACAGTTTGTATTTTTTCTCAAATTGTGTCGTTTGATGTATTTGTCCAACTTTGGGGAAGTAGACAAGAGTAATACAGTAATACAGGCATAAACACAAACACATACAGGCACTACTAAATTATGAAAAAAGTGCATTAGACTGTGTGTGTGCCATTGTCTTTTTGTTTTTTGTCTG
Source organism: Rhyacichthys aspro (assembly GCA_036850595.1). Taxonomy (NCBI): domain Eukaryota; kingdom Metazoa; phylum Chordata; class Actinopteri; order Gobiiformes; family Rhyacichthyidae; genus Rhyacichthys; species Rhyacichthys aspro. Next base: position 9,716,630 of record CM072164.1, read on the forward strand.
TCACAGATATATTTATCACTTTATATAGTTTTTATGTTGTTGTGTCTGTCTGCTTTCCCAGACTAGGGGTGCACTAACTGCCCTCTGTAACAAATGCCATAAAATGGGTAGAGGGGTCACGGCTCTCCAGGCCACCCGGCTGTAACTAATGTCCAGATTTGTAGCACACCTCTCTTTTCACGCAGCTCTCATGGGACAAAAGAGTGGACCAACAAGCTGGCGCCTCTCACGAGTCTGGACTTAAAGCATTTTCATAGATGGGTGAGCAGAGAGAATGAGGCAAACGCGTGGCGTGTATGTCCTATTGAAGCCCGCACTAAACAATTTAGAGGTCATCTTTACCATTTTTATTTGGTTTATTAATGTTACTAAATTAGAATGACAAATAATATCCTGTTGATATGTGTGGCCTGAACATCATTTAAATTCCAGTCTTTTTGATGCGGGTTCATTCTCTGGGAATGAAGAGGAGTTATTAGCGGCACAGAAATGTGAGTCTGTCTCAGCGGCTGGCAGCTGTACAAATGATGGGGAAATGCATTTGGTATTTGTTCTCTCTTCAACACCGCCTTCAGCGCCATCAACTGTTACCAAATGTAACCACATTCACAGACCGTAATGTAAACCCTGACATCAGGCCACCACACCAGAACAGTTTCTAACTAAAGAAATCCTATAATTTGTTGAGAAGGTGTTGTTTTCCTTTTGAGAATAAGATAAGAATTAGCTCTAAATTTAACACCTGAACATCTGACCTGACTTGTTCAAAATATAGAAGTTAGCTGAATCAAATGTTTTCTTGATAAAATAATTTGTTTTGTGTGTTTCTTTTCATTCACCTAGAAAACAGCCACAGCTTTAAGATGTGACAGAATGGCGCTATATATTATTTCTGAGCATCCACTATACATTAATCAGGCATTATCTGTGACAGCACTATCCCATTATAAAGGTATATTTACACTTCAGAGACACTATAAGTAAAGTTTAGAAAAGCGCTTGGTACTCACTATGGGTCCCGTTCAGTTTGTGTGATAGGCTGCTCCGTCCTGAGTGCTCCTGTGCACTTGTAACTCCTCAGCGGCTGAACTCTTTCTAGTGCTCAGGCCTGGGTGACAGCTGATTTTTATCAGAGCTGCTGCGCCAGTGGAAGTGGCACTGGTTATTTTTGGGAGGTGGCTGTTGCCTGCTACTCGACTGAGTCACTCACCTCTGTGAGTCACTGAGGGACTGGGGCACCCCTCCACCTCCCATTCCCACTCATACATTGTCAGTCACTATAACAGGCCTAAGGGTGGGACCTGGGGTATGAATGTCAGTGGGGGTTTGGTCGTAATCAAGAAAAAAAACATGAAGAATTTTGTTTACTGTAATATTTAAATTGTTGCTTAAAGCGTGTGTTCATTTCTTACATTTTGTTATTAATATATAATAATATTGTGTAACTTCAACAAAATGTCTTGCTCATTTTACATTAGACGCATCACCAAGGCCCACTGTGACCTGTACAGATGATGGGATCAGGACGCATGGCTCTGAGTGTCAAGGTCTGTAACTATAGTCTTCCTCCTGTCTAAGGCTGTGTGCAGAACACATAGTTATGTATTTACACAGCCACATCCCTGTCTTTATTTAGCTGCTTCCCACAACAGCCAAAGCCTAAGATGTGGTTACTGTTTCTATCGTTTTGGCACAACAGACACGGTTACACTCAGTGCCTTAAGCATGAGCTTGTGTGTGTTCCCAGTCATCAAGGTTAAATCTTTAAAGATAGCTGGACTGTCATTTGATATTCAATTTAAGTGATGGTAAAGGTTTGTGAGCTGTGATGCTCAAAAACAACACTGACCTCATTCTGTTGTTGAAACACTAGCTTCTGTCCAATCAGAGTGTGTCCCACAGAGTTCACCCCACTACTCACCCTTTGAGCGTCCCGATCCCCTGTTGTAAGACTCTGCATGTCCATTCATGGCTTTTCCACCCACCACCTGAACTCTCTGTCAAACAGAGTGTGGATAGTGTAGACTTTAAACTGCTGTCATGAAAACAATAATAATCAGGATTTTATCAAAAAATCTAATTTATTCTCACATGTCAAACCCATTTTATTCCACATATGGTCCACTAAAATAATGTGGAAGTGAATGTATCAATAAACCAACTTCTTCTGTCTGTAATTCACTACTTTACTCCTTTGTTAATGGGAGGGGTATGTTTGAAAGTGTAGTGTAGTTCCTGTGTAATGACTGTCTTTGATGTACACACCTGATTGTTTGTGTCCTTGCTGTGGTATTTCCAGTCCTGCAGAGGGCCCTCCAGTGCCTTGTTGAGCCTCAGACTCTTGGAGGAACTCAGCTTCAAGGTTTTTGACTCAAACAGGGCACATAGTGCTCTGGTGCCCGACACCTCTCTCTGGGGCAGAAAGTCCATAGAACGACTCCTTGACAGACGGTGCCCTGTTCCAGAGAAGGCCACATTTTCCCGACTCACCAGCCCCCTCCATCTGCCGCCCACCTGGGTAACAGTTAGATGTTTAATAGGTGTTTTAACTTTATTCAGACAGACTAGAAATACAAATCTGATACCTGGGTTTTATTTTCACTGGATTTTTCAATTGTCCTTAAATCAGAGCAGCTTTGGTAACTGTTTGAAAAAAAGATGTACACATTTACTTAATACGTAAAATAACTCACAACAAAGAAACGTGGCAGATGCTACATTTTAGTTTAAACTTACTGTTGCACCAGTTGAGACACAGACTTCCTGTCCCAGCGGCTGAAAGCTGGGATGAATAGACCAGGAGCTTCCATAGTAAAGGTTTTAAAAGCAGCTACAATAGCACAATACAATAAAATGTCACATATAAAACAACACTGAAAAGTCAGACAAAGTCAATGACTTTTAAAGGACTTTAAACCTCTGAAATAATTTATATTGACAACACTGCAGCTATAAAAGGTGATTAACTCTAATGATTTTAGTATAACATCAATGCACGGGCAAACTTCATTGGGCTTATTGTAAAAGGGTCACACTCACTCATATGACTCTGTTAATGTTTATCGACCTCACAAAGTGAGATTTAAAGAGTGGATTTAAATCTATACTAATGCACAAATAATAAGACTGTACAAATAATAAGACTCTTAAAATCATTGTCAATATAATAGACCGCAAAAATATAAAATATGCATTTAAGCACAAAACGTGCATTTAGGTTTATTATTGTTTTAATTCAAATAACGTGTTCAATAATGAAAAGTTCATATTTTATATAACAGGTCATTCTTCAATAGCCTACTTAAATTACAATAGTCTTTGGTGATGGTTACGTAGGAATCATTCTTGGTCATGCAGTAAACATGTGATATTGAATATTAAGATATTTACCTGTAGAGAAGCCACCTGTCCATCTCTAAGTGACTGACTGACCACTGTGAAGCATCTCTCATTCTTTTTACATGACACAGCAATATCAAAGGGCCAAAGTCCTTCTGCACCTTGTGATTCAAGCTTCCGGAAATCAAATATGCTGCCATAATATTCCAGACTTCTGTCTGTTTATAGATATACTGTGCATAAAAGAGATTGATCACTTCATAATGAGATGAGGATGAACAAATAACCAGTTTCATTCATTTAAAACCCCTAAGAAACTGGAGAGGAGACTGGTGAACAGTGACAGCAGATGTCACTGTTTAAATGCCTGGCTTAGCCACTCATTTACTGTATGTATCTCATGCAACAGCACTTTAACTACAGCTAGTAACCAAATAGGGCACACACTGCACATCCAGTCCGTGTCACACGTCTTTACACGTTTTCTTACTTTCACTAATATCGGAAAACCAACAGATGGCGCCAGAGTGACATAAACTATAAAAACATGACTGGTTGTTCATTGACACAACACTTCTTCACTGTTTGCCATGTAATTTTACTAAAAGAAAGGTTTCACGGTCACTGCTGGATTGTTTTTGCCAGTCAGTTCCCTAAATGCCTTGCGCAAATGAAAAACAAATCAATGACAAAGCTTAAAGAACCATTTGTTTGTTTGGAAAGTTTGTGTTGTTCCTGCTACAGTAGCAGTAGAGGAAGAGAGAGGTGTCCAGTGAGGCAGTGGGTGAGTGGGGGAGGGGAGTGGGACTGTCTCACCCACACAGCCACACAGAACAGTCAGTTCTGGGCTGAACAGCTGAGAACAGAGCAGGTCTCCTTCCTGCTGCTGCTGCTGCTGCTGCTGCTGAAAGCTCACATGGAGCCACATGTGACAGCCTACAGCAGAATACAGCAGCTCCCAGTGCTGCATGATCACTCAGGAATGATCATGGAACACAGCTTCAGTCTGTAGCTGTGGATTCAACAGTGAAATGTACCTGTATCTTACTGTGTTTACAGTTACATTCCTTCAAAGAAAACACCCTTCACTGCATAACTCAAGCAGACCTGCAGTTTGTCATAAAGGTCAGCACAGTTTTGTGGCTAATGTTGACAAGAGGCTCATTGTTGAATGGAGAATGTCAAAGCCAATCACACAGCTGCCTGCTGCTATGGCTTGTGTGGCTCACATATAACAACAGATAAGATCACTTCTGTTGAAAACTGCAGTTGTGTCACCTACTTTGCACTCAGGGCTCCAAATCGACTTGCAAGTGTAACAATGATGTAAAGACAGGCTTTGAAGGTATTTGAAGTATTTTCATGCAAAAATATAAAGGTTGCTCTTGCTCCATGCATGTGGCTCCTAAGAACAAGAATAGGTGAATGAAACCCTCCCTCTGTATTTCACCATTTTACTGTTTCGTTTACTTGGGTGCTACATTTTTTGTGTGTAGGTCTTAGACAATCACAACACACCAAAACTACATGACAGAAAGCTAAAGTTCAGTCAAAGGTTGTCAAGTGTTGACCTGTCTGTGTTTTATGACTTACTGATGAAAGTGAAAAAATATTGTCTTTTTGTCTATTGTAGATAAATAGCCAATATTTCACACTAAAATGATTCTGATTGTGTCCAAGTCCAAGATGTGCGATCTTTATTTACTTTCTCAGTGCATCGTTGCATCTTTTTCAGCAGCTAACAAATACAAAAACACTAGGGTTTAATTAACCAGCCATAAACAATTTGCGGAAAGCTACAAGATGGCATTTCCACTGTAATTTTTTATTTCAATTACAGGACTGCCTACAAGCATTTGTTTTTATGTGTCCTCATCAGCAAAAACAGCTAAAAAAAAATCTATTTCAAACACTTCTACGCCTCAGACGTATGTTGTCAATGTGGGAGCGACCCAGTAGTGGGCTGTGATACATTTGGCTCAGGGCCATTACTTGCCATTGGGATTTTTACAGGAAGCTCTCCGGTGTCACCGCCTGAACTGATACCTCTGCTCAGACAAAAGGCTCACAGTTGACACTTCACTTAAGGTGTCGTGTTGTGAAATAGTAGCAAATGATTTGGTCCGGTGGCTTTTCACGGTGGAGAAAGTGAACAAGTGCTTCTCCATGTAACTGTTATAGTCTAATGTTATTGTCATCATACAGAAACTATATGGTAAAAGCATTAGCGATGACTGTAATAACAGCACTTGTGGTAATAATAGTCCCAGAGGTGCATGATTCACTGCCTTTCCAAACCTTAAATTAGAAATCCGTTGCTCATGTGACCATAGTGATCCTCAACAAAATATGACATCAGCAGCCATGTTTAACAAAGCCAACTCATCTGTTCATGTGATAATCCCGCAAGACAAGTGTGTACGCTGACTGGGAAGAAAGTTGTATACATGTTCTTGATTTGTCAATATCAGAGTGTGAATCAGTTATACAGCCTCTGCATTTCACTGAGTCATCCTTCTAATTTTATCAATTCATCTAATTTTCCTTGCCAAAAAGTGAGTCTGTTTGAAAGCCTCATATTATCATTCAATTCTTTTTTACAAACCAAAAAAAGTGAAGCATGATTTAGAAGGGGTCCTATCCCTGATACACTGTTTCTACAAAGGAATGAAGAAGTATAGCACTGTTCACATGCTGAAAGCTTTGTCAAACTCAGTCAGATTACAGGCTATTGTAGCTTGACTGAAAAATTGGGCCACAAGAGCCAGTGACAGAAATGTGAGAGGCTGCCAGAATGTAGGTTAACTATAAGTTATGTAATGTGCACTATGGACCAAGAGACTGTGATGAGATGGGTCAGAGTATCAAGAGATGGTGCTTTTAAAATTATCAATCAGGGGGTTTCTTTTTCATTGTTAAATCAGGTGTTTGGAGCTAATCTTAATGCATGTAACTTTTTCATGAAATTTTGCTATTCTCTTTGAACTATAATGAATTATTATTATTGCATTATGACTCATCTCCAAAATCTCTAATACGGCAGTGGCCTGAAAACGTCTCCACAGACACCTCATACGTAACAGAAAAAGTCTCTCCATGGTAACTTACACAAAAATGAAAGAGGAAACTCCTATTGTAGTGCACACGTTTATTTTTGTGCACACTGTGTGATTGTACTATAAATAGCCTTGGATCTTCACATAGCACTTTGTTCATGTTTTGCAAGGAAATCAAACGAAGATGAACAGTAGAATCACCTTCGACTAATATATAAATAATACTGATTCTAAAAACAATGACACACTTCTAGATATAAAACACCATCTATTTTTTTAAAGGCTATACAGCTTCTAGTATAATTTATCCTTTTTCTGACCAGCCTCTCTTGTGTTTATCAGACAGGTCAGTGGACTGGAAAAACAGGCTTGCACCAGAGTGATCCACTCCAATCTGGGTCACACACACTTGTGTGTTTTAGTGAGTGCAGGGGTCAGGATTGGCATTTGTCCTCCTAGCCTCAAAAATTAGACCAACAGGTGTTAAACTCTGATTGTGTTTTACCCTTTAAGCTGGACAACTGTGTTGAAGCCTCGAGTAAATTTTTAGAACTTTTTTTTAAAGTGACTGTACTATTTGTCTCAGCACCTTATGACGATAAGAGGGGAAAAAATGCTCAAAAAATCATTCAAATAAATATCTTAAATTTCTTCTACACTTTAAGCCCTTTTGGGGTTTTTGGATGCATTAACATTTAAACAATGGACAACATAGCAATTTAAATACCCTACTGATATGTCAAGTCATATGTCATAATGATGAGTCAACACTCAAGAAACCGCAAAAACTTTCGTAAGCAGGCTATTAAAAGTGAAAAATGGAGAATTCAAGGAGGGCATTTAAACCCACTAAAGTGAGAGTTGTTTTACAATAGCTTATCTCTCTACAATAGACCAACTGTAAGGCAAATGGAAGATAGTTCTTATTTTATTAAACACAAAATTTAGCTACGGACGTAACAAATGTACCGTGAACACTGCACACAGAGGCGTTGGGCAGCGGCGTCACTCAGCTTTACCGTCGCTACGTGTGTCACCGACTGCGTCAGCAGCGTCAGTGAGACACAGAGAGGGTTTATGGAAAGCGAGATGCTTCTTTCCGACCGCGTCGGTAGAGCTTTGCTGAACAATCATGACGAATTACTATTATCGTAATGAATATAATGTAATTTGTATATTATTAAGTTAGGTTAATTTGAGGAATTTTGTAGATAGCCTCTAAAACTACAAAAGCCTACATTAGACGGGGCTAGCAAATGCAACAGGATCAGAGCCAGCTATAAATCTAACAAATAACTGAGATTATTTATTCATTTCCAACCATATTTTGGTTAAATGCCTTGTTTACTTGTTTCTATTCTAATAGCACATCCGAATAACATGGTGTTGTGAAACTGAACATAGTAAGCACAACGTTTAACCCTTGTGGGAGTAAACCATTTAGGTGGTGTGTTCGTACTCTTTGGCAGCTCTCAGCCTCAGCGCTCCTCTCATGTTCACACTGGTCCCACTGTTGGTTCACACATAAACACCAGGGACGTACAATGCTCAGCTGGTTGACTCGAGGATAACGCCAAAAACTTCTTCGGCATTTATTATGCAGCCAGTCACTTCCACGGTGGGTAATCTGTGGTAAAGTAGATAGCATGGCTTTACTGTGGGTCCGTCACTAAGTTTAAATAGTAAACCAACTTTTAGCCTGTTTCGTCGAAAAAATAAGAGGCTACTGTAGTCATCTTAGCCTGATTAATGCCATTCGACTTACGACTTCCAAACTATTTGTTTAGTATTTTACAATAGTCTTTTTAACAGTTTACAATGATGCCACCTAGTTGTTTTGTGTAACTTTTTCTCAAAATCATTCATCTCTTCGCCCGGTCTGTCAGGAAGTGTGCTTTATTGTGACCAACTGTGGCCAGTGTACACTGTACAGAAAGTATGTGGCATACAAACAAACCAGGAACAGAGTGTATTGTGGCTGACATGATTTCTTGGTGTCTGTGGGTGAACTGGTCAGCTGTCTAATCACTGTTTTGAACAGGAAAGAGCCCTGCAGTGCTCCAGTGAAACCGCAGTCACCATGATTCACTTATTTAGACTTGCCAAGGCTTTGTGTATTTTTAAGAAGTAGTGTCAGTCACTGGCATAGCACTTACCACTGTCATATTAATACAGCAGACCCCCCTCGCGCCCCTCTGCACTGTGTGCATTTGCTGCTTTGAGCCTTTAAATTATTGATGCTGTCTCAGTGGATACAGTCCTGTAATGTCTCTCTTCTCTGTCAGATATCTAATGTACTGTACATCACAGAAGAGGGACACAGCTGTATTACTGTTTCATTATCCATAAAGGCACACCTTTTTTATCAGAAACGAAACTTGCAGGAGCATTAGTAGCTTTAGTGGCAAAGAGGAATTCCTTGGCCCTGCGCAGCAGCAGGACTTTACTCATGCTCTGTAAACAGTGTAATGGCACAAGAGGCTGTCTCCTGTTTCACCTCTTATTTGCTGATGGATCCAGGAAGTTGCTCATTCTGTGTCTGTCTGCTGAGAGTATTTGCTTACTACAGACATTCAGCAGCCTCTTGTCTCATTCACAACGAAAGACTGTCTGCTTCTGGCTCCGTAATTGGCTTAATATCACTTAAACAGATGCAATGCATTTTACATGAAGTATGACAATGCAACTGTTTGTTTGCTCTGCACACTTTTTATTTTGGGATCTGAGGATAGGTCAGGGTTAATCCTGCTCAGTTGTTTTAACAGTGACATCATGTTCAAATGGTTTGAAAAATAAGAAGTACAACATTTGCAGTAATCAAACCTAAACACACTATACATGGTAAATAGATACAAATATGTTACGTAACACAGCCTTTAAAAGCTGTTTAAAAATCATTATTCAATACGATCTGTCTTTAAAATTCCACATTTCAAAATGGAAGACACTCAAACTATCACACTTCTGTGTCACTCAGAGTACACCAGTGGACAGTTCGTTTCCATGCATTCTTCTCAAAAAACTTGAGGAATCATTGGAATGTTAATTACTTGGGGGGAAAAGAGCTGTTGGTTTTTCCCTGCTTTCTCTTATGAGTGCTCAGCTGGTATTACGCAAAGGCAAGATATCAGTTTACATTTTTACATTTATGAAACATCGCTTTTAAAGACATTCAGATGTAATTAGCCTAAACAAACTGTAAAACCGGTTTAGCCAGTTTACAGATCTCTCCATGAATGACCTCTCATTCCTCCAATTCTCACTTAATAAATGATTTGAGTATGTATTGGGAGGTTATAGAAAAAGAAAACTTCTGCTGATTTTTTGTTATTCGTCTATATATGCCAGCCCTTTTTTGTGTTAGTGCAATAGAGATTATTTATAGATAATAATAATGTATGTGCTTTTGTGTCCATGCAGATTGCATAACAACCCCTTCAGACGAATAATGATGGGCATCCTTAAGAGGAAGTTTGCTGAGCTGGATGATAGTCTCAGCTACTCGTCTTCTTCCTCTCCTGTGTCCTCTGTCCCGTCCCCTGCATCTTTGGAGTGGGATAGAGAGAGCCTCCATTTCACACCTTCACCCACTGCTTTACCCCGTAAGTTTTCACATGACCACAGGCACCACCTTCTCCTCTCTTTCAAATAATGCAAACCTCTGCCTTATCAGCTCATTTTCCCATCAGCGTTCAATAGCAGTGTCTCTTATCGGTTGGCAGCAGCACTGTTATGATGTCCTGATATGAAAACACCAGCCTTAGGGCTATTCCAGATAGTGCACATGAATGAGCTGATCTGGATGTACTGTCTGGCTGTAAAGAGCATAATTTGCCTGACCAATAGAATGCCGAGGGATTCATTTGAATAGAAAGGGCTATTTAAACAACTCATATCACATTGCCTTATTTAGATAAAATCACAGTGGAGGAAACTGTGTTGCAAGTTTAGGTCAGTATTTTATAATGGTTACTGAGTGTAAACAGTGTAGTGATGTGGAGTGTACTTTTAGCTAGAGGGAGCAGCTGAGATGAGCTTAGTCAGCTGGTCTCCCTTGTTTACTGACTTTTGGAAAGAGAGATCAGCCTCACTTATGTTTGAAGCACATCAGACAATATGCTGAAACCATACTCAGTCAAACAGTAACACGGAAAGTGAAGAACAGCACACTAAGTGTTTTTTTTTTTTTGACACTGTGTTAGTTTCCGTCTGTATTTTTGCTTTCCCTCTCTGTTGATCTAAGTACTTAGGCACGTTAGTGTGTCACCTAGTGGCTGTTTAGAAATCTGCAGACTTAGACGTGCAGTGCAATGATAACACCACTTTTTGCAGTTGCACAGTTATAGGATATTCTCATTATTCACCTAAGAAATTTATTTTAAAATGTGACTGAAGACTTATGGAGGTCTTAGTGAGGACTGCTTGAACATTCTCATCAAATCCTTGGTTAGAATATGAATAGCTTCAATTTTACTTATTATAACAATTATATAAGTTATTGTGTATTGCTGACAGCTGATTTGGGGTTGTCTCTTTTATCTATTACAGTTCGATCGATATTAAAAAGGACAAAGCTCAGAGATGCACAGAGCAACGTGTGCTTTGACCAGGTGACTGTTTACAGTTTCCCACGCTGTCAAGGCTTCACCAGTGTCCCAAGCCATGGAGGTGCCACTTTAGGCATGTCAAGGAGGCACAGCGACATCCAAATGTACACAGTGGCCGAACATGCTCTGGAGCAACGACACAGGCGCAGGGAGCAGCTCCGAGACAGACGGAGGCAAGAGAGGTTTCAGCAAATGAAGCACAAAGTGAGTAAAAGTAGTATAGATGATTTTAACACAGATGATGCGCAAGCAGCCTTCTGACTTGCCCTCTGTGTTGTTCAAGTTGATTACCAGTGGAGCCATTGGCCAGAAAGAAGCAGAGAGGCTCACAATGGACCAGGTGCCAATTGAAGAAACTTACATCCACATTAACAGTGCAGAGCTGGAGGGTGGAGGTTTTGTACAGCCATACTCCTCCAAACAGAGACAGGCTATTCTTCAGGCAGCGGGGGTGAAACGCATCGACAAGGAAGAGAAGAGGCAGCTTCATGCTCTCCGTCTCTCCAGAGAGATCTGTGGGTGTGACTGCCAAGGCTTTTGCGAGCCGGAGAGTTGTGCATGCAACTTGGCAGGCATCAAGTGTCAGGTATGTTACTTAAACACATGCAGTACTTAAACTTGCCCAATCTGCTATTACTCTGCTATTACTTCTGTTTAGTCTGCAGAATAAAGTTGGATCAGATGTTCTGTAGATATTGTGTCAGTTTATTATTGTGAGATGTTGTTGTCTTATGCATCAATTTAGTATCAATAGTGGTTCACTCCTTACTTTCTTACAGGTGGATCGCTTTAATTTCCCATGTGGCTGTAGTCAGGATGGTTGTGGAAACACTGAGGGTCGCACTGAGTTTGACTCCAGAAGTGTGCGTACTCATTACATCCATACAGTTATGAGACTTGAGCTGGAAAGACGTCTAAAAAATGAACTACAGCAGGCAGAGAAGCAATCCAAACTTCAAGAGGACTTCGAACAGTTTGAGCACAGCAACCAAGCTTATCCCTCTCCCTCGCAGAACTTGCAGGACAAGAGCTGCCCCTTTGGATTTTCTTTAGAGGAAGACAATGACCTTCCTCTTACAATACCTGCTATCACTTTGTTTCATTTCACCACAGAGCAGCAGGTGGTGGAGGAGAACAGTTGCAGCAGTGACATGACTGAATCCTCTTGCTCCTCATCAGATTCAGATGCTGATCCACCTCTTCCTAAAGTGGATCAGGGCTTTTCTCATATTTTTAATATATCTGAATACAACAATTTGTCAATATCCACCCAAGTGGGACATGAAAAACTACCTTTAACCCACAGTGGCAACTCTAATAGCACATCTACTGATTCTGTGGGAGCCCCTCATTCAGCTGACTCTGCCAACACATTCATGGACATTGTAAGTTTGACATCAGGGACAGAATGTTGTGATGAAAACACAAACCAAACAGATGAAAACTCTCTGGAAGACTTTCCCAACACTCCCTCCCCCACCCTGGACTTCTCTTTTGGCAGCTACATGGATCTGAGCCTGTCCTCTGACTCGGACTTAGAGTTTTTTGACAGTGACTATACATCTGGGCCACTGCACAGCTCTTTTAAAGGACAGAGGCATACAGACAACTTGGGCCACCTTCAGCTATTTAGGTCTGACACTTTGCCACAGTACGAGTCAAGCACCTACCTCCTGGAGTCTTTGATTGGCCTTACTGAGCCAAGCACAGAGCAGGTTTAGGGCGTCACAGATAATTAGGTGATCAAGAGTACTAGCATGAGCTGTACATTATTTATACAAAGCACTGAGTTTATTGAATTCAGTTTCTGTTCACAGAGAATAAAAATGATTTATGAACTGTATATTTTTTTCTGTTGCCTAAGAGAAATTTGCCTTTTAGAGAAAATATTACAGTGTCTAATATATGCTTTTTTATGTTTTTATTTTATTAATAATCATGAACTCTGTCATACACTTAAGTGTAAATGTTTATAAAAATAAATAATAATGAAAAAGTTAGTTTGATGTGAAAAGATGGTTTTGTTACAAAATTGTCTTATTTTGCCTAAGCAGCAACAGGGAAGATGTTCCACTTTTTACTTTTTTTTATGAAAATGATTGCCTCATATTGATGAATCGCGTCGTTCTCAACCGAAAATTATCTGTTGAATTTATCTAATAAAACATATTTATTTATTTACCCAGTGTTTTCGCTCGTTTCTGAACAGGATCATGTAATCACAGACTCAAACATTAATTACTCTTTTTCAAACATTAACCACTTAATTTCATTTCCAGCGTTATGTAAAATATCTGCTGACTCTGCTAGCTAATGTGTAATGTTTATTGTTTACGACAGTGTGCGGTTGCTAGTGTGGTTGTTATGGCTGTTACCATGGCGCGTACGTGTGTCTGTGGTTCGACGTCAGCGACGTTTGATTGTTTTGGACTGCAGACAAGATGGCCGCCGACTCCCTGCACTAATAATTCTTACTCTCTCGCTTATTCCTTGGTATAACTGACATATTAGAGTTTCTGTTAGAAATGGGTTTGTCTCAGAGTTCAGAGGTGTCTGAAGGAGGAACCTATGGATATCACGTACACGGCGTAAGGCTTTATAAAAGTGTACCTACTATTACTACAGTAGCTAATGTGTATGTGAAGAGGAGTAGCATGCGTAGGAGCTTAACTGAACATACTGTACGCTTACAAATGGCTAATACTTTGTGCACAACAGCCTGTTTAATGCTCATGTATGGTATAAACTGTGCACAATTTACTACGCTGGCACAATTTGTAGGATCTTCAATAATTTTTTTGTCGTTAAAACTTATTTTTTATCAATCTCTACTGAAAATATATTTTTTGTCATGTAGCTGAGTAAACAGTTGCTACCCGTGTTGTAGGTTTTTGCTTTTCCCTATTTGCAACCACTAGTCTTGTAGACTATTTTGCTTAAAAATAAATTAATTTGTTTAATATAGAACTATTACGATTTATGTAGAAAATAAGCATCAAGTATGTGTTGTGTATGTTAAAGACGGTCACTCGATTTATACTGAGATCATAACATTAATCCAGCATCTTGTGTTTGTTTTAACAGTTGCAGCCAAATTCACCTGCTGAAAAAGCTGGGCTCCAGCCCTTCTTTGATTTTATCCTGTCTCTGGACAACAAAAGACTTGTATGTTGTAAATAACCTTATAAAACTAAGAAAAAGTTGGTGAAAGATAAATGTGCACATACATATTACACTGTAGTTCTTATAATTTCACATTGTTTTGTTTTAGAATGAAGAGAATGAGCTCCTGAAAGAGCTGTTGAAGGCCAACATGGAGAGAACAGTGAAGATGGAGGTGTACAGCTCTAAAACCATGAGGGTTCGGGAGGTGGAGGTGGTGCCCAGTAACATGTGGGGAGGACAGGGTCTGCTTGGAGCCAGTGTTCGCTTTTGCAGCTACCAAGGAGCCAATGAGAATGTCTGGCACGTTCTGGTAAGACAAATTATATTTAGCTTAAAACCTAGGGTATATTACTTTTCCTGCCTTTTTAACAATCTTTGTCCTCAATTTAGGATGTTGAAGTCAGTTCACCTGCTGCTCTGGCAGGACTTCAGCCTTACAGTGACTACATTGTTGGAGCAGATCAGGTTTTACAAGATGTAAGGCTTTTTTCTTCTTTTAAATATTATGTCTTAGTTATTATTGCAATTTAATTTACTGTAACAACAACACTTTTTACAGTCCGAAGACTTTTTTTCATTGATCGAGGCCCATGAAGGGAAGCCATTAAAGCTGATGGTGTATAACACACAAACTGACACATGCAGAGAAGTGCTGGTAACTCCAAATGGAGCATGGGGTGGAGAAGGCAGGTATGTGACAGAAAAATTTAAAAAAAAGTAAATAATAAATAAATAATACTATTTACCACAAAAGCAATTCTTTATGTGTGTGTTACAGTTTGGGTTGTGGCATTGGTTATGGTTACTTGCACCGAATCCCTGTACAGCTCGACGTGGCATCACCAAAGCCTCCCACCTCTGAACCCGAAGAGGAACCCTCCCCAAAGCCCTCAAATCATGGATACACAGAGGTATGTAATTACATTCACACTCTTAAATATGTTAACACGTTGTGGATGAATATCTAAATTTTGATTTAACACTAAATGATGCTTTTGTTAATCACCAGGCTCCTTTGATGGCACCTTCAAGCCAAAATGAAGACATTTTAGAGCTGGACCAGGTCACTCTTAAGACGGGCCCTCTGCCTCCACCCATTCAGAGAGTCATGGACCCTGGTGAGTTCTCATATTACTACAGGAAGTCAGCACGTTAGTTTTTACCTTTGAACTTTGTCCATGGACATGGCTTTAATATAAAACTGAAAAGAAAATTCAAATGTATTATGGCTGCACAGGGTTTTTTTTTTTCGTTGTCCTTTGTCCACATATTGCATGTTCAAGCCTATGTTATGTACTAATGTTAATGTGCCTGTTGATGTTTTATCAGGCTTCTCTGATACTGAGGTGCCAGGAATGTCCCCAGACCCTGCGGATTTATTAGACAAGCTTGATTTCTCAATGTCTTCCATTGATATGACAAACACTGCCCTTGCTATGCATGAGGAGAAGGACAGTGAAATTTCTGGTGTGGGTGAGTAAAAAATAGCAGTCCTTAACAACACTATGTATGTGCAAAGTTTCATATGTAGTTGTTCAAACCATTACATTTATTGGCCTTTTAGTCAGTTGTGTTTTACAGTGTATTCCATGTCCTGTTGTACAGAGGAGCTGGAAGACAGTGAACTAAGCCAAACAGCGCCTGCAGAGTTGAGTGCCCAGGGTGTTATGGACCTCACTGCTGCTCTGGCCTTCAACGACATGGATTCAGTTCTTCCACAGTCTGAGCCATCCGCCCTGTTCTCTGAGTCCACAGACCTGCCTAGCTCACTCTTTGAGTCTAGTGATGTTGCAGCCTGTCTTGCCCCAGACTCTTCAGAACGTCCTATAGCACCTTTTTACGTAACTGAAGACCCTCTGTGCCCATCTCCTGTTGACCTCATCCCCTCCTCAGCTGTTGATGAATCTGTTCCAGAAGTTTCTGCCGCTGAGATTGTTGAAGATACAGTGGAGCCTCAAATCTCAATCTCAACAGAGATATCTTCAGAGCCTATGTCTCTCAACTGCGACCAGAAGAATGATGAAAAGGAACCAGACAAATCGGCTCTTGAGTAAGTTTGCATCAGGTCAAAGGAAAGTAAGAGAATTCATCTGACAATCACTGGTATTTTTACATGATAGGACAGGCTATGAAAAAATATGGCCCTCTTGTTTAGCTATACCAGTATCACATTTGCAAGGTTACACTACAGAAGCCAGCTATAAGATCAGTGTTTCGTAACACAAAATATACTCTAGTGTGAGTAACTTCTCTTTTTCAACAAGTTACTGACAGTTTTAAGGTCAATATCCTGATGTTCGAATAGACTGTTAAATTTTAGGCAATTTAGTAGCAATATGTCTGCAGCTGTTTGGTGCAAAATTGAGCTATACTTGTGACAAAACTTTATAATTATCTCTGATGAATACTTGAAAGTTTTCAAAAACACATTTACAGTAACTACAGCAAAGCACAGGTGCACCTTAAGTCATTTACAGTCTTGGCCGGACATTTTTTGCGGGGAAGTGGTATAGTTTTTTTTTGATTGTTTAGATAACATACATGTTTACAGAAGCGGGGTCAGTTATTTGCAACCTGTATCAGATTTAGAAATCATGTATCAGGATTACTTTTAAATATTCTGTTATCTATGCAATAGTAGTAAAATACACATTTTTATGTTAAACTGATAGCAGACAGGCATTTTTATATAAGGCATTTGGTATTGTTTTGACCTGTGTTGTTTTATAGAGGATTAATGTTTTTCATGAAGTAGGTGCAAATTAGTAAAATAAGGAGAAATATTTTTGCATATATTTTATCAATGAATTGTATGTTTTATTAGGAACGAGTGCAGATGTTTGATGAATGTGACATGGGTAAATCTTTGATGGTTAAACAATCATATCAAAAAGAAAGTTGTCTCTTGCTTTCCTTTCCTTAAGCCCATCAACTTCGGACAGCACTCAAGAAACGATGATTTATAATGTCCATAAATCTGTTATTGGTAAACCATTCCAATTTATTTCTTTGAATGCCTAAAATATACATATTTCACAAATTATTACAACAAGGGATATTGCAGTGTTATGGCCTAATTAACCATCCTGTTTGGCCAATTCAAGCTCACTCATTACTCTTATATAATGGCGTTGCGCACACTCTTGATGGCAAAATTAACCTCATAACATTTACAATGAAAGGATCGATGGTTCTGAGAGAAATGGGCATTACCATTGATTTCAGTGGAAGTTCTCTTTGATCTCTAATAAAACTACTATTTAACCTAAATGAAATATACATTAGGAGAGCTTACACTGCTCATCATGACTCCTGAACAGAGCAAGTAAGAATGAGATATTGTTTGATATATATATATCTTATACAGATTTTCCAGATTGCTAACGTGACTTGGAAAACTAACATTCTTAACAATAAACTGCAATTTCCAGGTTGTAGTGAATACAACAAATGCAATTTAAACATCCAGGTCAAATTATCTTCATAATAATGAATGTGTGTAGTTTGAAAAAACAAACAAACTCATAGTTTTAAGTAAACTGTACAACAAAATAAAACTGCTGCAAATGAAAGAAGTCACTTAAATCAAAATTGTTGTACATATATTTACAAAAAAAGGGAAAAAAAAACATTCAGTCCATTGAAAACTGCACAGCTAAAAACAAAGACATGTGCATCTGCTGATGAGGTTCAAGCTCTGCAATAATTACATGTCTAAGCCAAGGTTAAGTTCAAGTTATGATGGCCGAAAAACAGGACAATAGCTTTGAGGAACTGTGACACTATCCGGAGACCAGGTGTACTCCTAAACTGGTGATACTGGTGGAGTGTTTGTCGAACAAGGACAGTTTCTGGAATGTACTAGAACAAACAGTCTACTACATCCATGTGCATATAAACACGCTCGGACACAAACACGCTCTGTTACTGCGGTCGCCTCAAATTAGATGTCAAGGAAGAGGGAAAACAAGCAGTCAGAGATGGTATTAAAAAAACATTGTTAAAAAAATAAAGAACAAAACAACAGAGACCGCTTCTCTCCCCGGTGTGTCTTAGCTGCTCCAGTCCAATCTGGTAGTTCCCTATGTTACACCGCAGCCACGTCCTCTACGCACAAATTTGACTGGAATCTCACAGTTACTGTGACTCTTGACCACACAATGGGGTTTGGGGGACTACATGTCAGTGGTGGGTGGTGATTGGCAAATGACAAGAGTTTTATTAAAAATGATGACTTTCACGTGGACTTCTGCCTATAGTGTAGAGTCAAGTCCCCTCCACTCTTCCAGATAAAATGTTTTACTGTTCGCAGGTCCATGTTGGGATCCAGAACCTGATTGAGAAATACATGCAGCTTAAATCCTGCAACAAAAACACAGACTTCAAGCCATAAAAGTGTTCTGTTGTGCCTACCTGGTCTTGACACATTAGTTCTATCTTTTCCTCGGCTAGCATGGCCATGTCCTCCTCCTTCTCCTGCTCCCCAGGCTTGTCGTTGGCTGAGGAGCTGGTGGTCTGTGACTCGTTGTCCAAATTAATTATTTTCTCATAGACGTGTTCCATCACCTTCCTCACCTGGAGCATGTCACTGGCTGAGAGGCGGTCCCTGCAAACATACATTTAGCCTTTGTTTTAAGCCCAAGATCACAGGCAATTTTTTTTAAAGGAAAGAGGAAAAAATACTTACTTCTTTAGAGTTTTTGCACCAGAGGATGAATGGGGCTGGAGGTAGAATGGGATTTTGTTGAACTTGGGCATATTTTTCTGAAACAGACAAGACATGTCAATAAAGTCATTGAGTCGAGAAAATATCTTTGTGCATTATTGCGCAATATATTTTAGCCTGATTTAAGTAATAACATATGTATTGGGTGATTAGGCAAGTTTGTGTTCTATAGCAACATCCTTATATCACTTTTTTTCTGTTCAAGTTCTTACAACTGAGTGACAAAACATTCAGTTATTTATTTAATATTAAGACTTGTTTCAATAAATGATAACCTACTGATATAGAAAGGGGTATACAGTACAAAATCATTTTTAAAAATTAAAGTATATTACATAAATAAAATCAAACAGACTGTAATACTCACATCTACAGTTATGTCAATAACCCACTGAGGAACTGTCTCATTAAGCAGCATTGATTCAGTTTCTCCACCTGAATCTCTACATAGCAACCTGCACCAGAATGAAAACATGCTCAAAATACAGTCAGCAGGCAAGTGTCATCTATACATTAACATATATAAATAAATGTGGATATTTTAGGTGACACAAAAATCACATGCTCTTTGAATACCTAAACAAAGTTCTGCCTCCTGCCTCGCCAAAAATGACAGGCGTGTGAGGTGGCACCTGGAAATATCCATTCCCTTTCTGGATCCTGTTCTCCTGCTCACCATTCACTGCAGACACAAGTCGAGAACATACACTTTTGGCTTTGAACATGTCAGAATGATTTAGAATCAGGGTTATATGGAGATAATTCATGATGGATTTGCGGATTGCACATACCATGGTTCACCTCGTTCTCCTCCTCATCCATGGGGTTGATGCGTGTTCGGGGCCAGAACTCCAACAGGGCCTGAAGCAATAATCCTCCCAGATTCACTACACAAACGCAAAAGACAGGTTATAACTGTATCCACAGCTAACCAAGATTTGTTTGGACATGCCACATACACTTTGGGTCAGATCCATCAGAGCTTGAAAAGCCCGCATCCTTTGCAGATACCCACGCAGCAAAGCAGTCGCTCTCATCCAGGGTGATTGTGAGCATCTAACCAAGAACAGCCCAAATGTAAAAGTTTGGAAAGTTTGCAGATTGAAATTCTCCAACCAGTGACACTGATAACTCACCCCAGTTTTCAGATCAACAGAGAACCAGTTTGGCACATAGACCATCTTGAAGCGTTTTTTAATCTCTTCATCAAACTCCACTTTGCCTAGATCCTCTCCCTTACAAGCCTTAAGGTAAAAAAAAAAAACCAGACGATCATGCCACATTATAAAAACAACTATGCAACAGACTCAAAAGCAAAGTTCATTCAGCCACAACTGCTTTACCTTTAGGACATCCCAGAAAGCCACATTGTTGTTGGTATCTTTGGTGAGTATGTGTCTCTTGTCGTTCAAAATGTGGCACTGAATAATACTGGCACCTCCTACAAGACAACACAGAATATTCTTAATTGAGCTGATGACACAAACACAGGATATACATTATATAAAAAGATGTTTATTTACCCTTAATGACTTGTTCTGGCTGTGTACAAAGTGGTGTCAGAGGGGTACTGCAGTCATTATCATACTCCCCTGATGATCTGAAGTTGTGCATTCCCTTTAAAGACTATACAAAACGAGACAATGGCATTTTCATATTGATTATAATAATACCTTGTACTCACTCAATAAATGTAAAACAATTAAATTTTGTGAGTCACCCACATATATAATATTTTACAAATAAAGGAAGGGGGTTTAAGGAGAAGGAAATAAGGTGTGGCCACAGGGATAAGTCTCTGGAAACACTGAATTCCACAAGCTTTATTACATTGACAGTTCATCAGTGATCTCAGACGTGTCATGCATGCTTACCCATTTATTAACGGATGACTTGGTGGTGGAGACCCAGATTGCTGGCGGTGGGTCAGCAGATCTGTCCAGTTCCATCTGAGCAAAAGAGAAAGACATAAAAAGGTTCAATTAGAATGACCAGCAGCCCTTTATATATGTTAAAAAAATAGAAAAAAATTATGTTTGTACAAGTAAATGAATTTTAGTCATGATATATTTTAAACACACCAAACAAAAGTGGTCGTAAATAAATGAATATGTGCCCTCCGGTACACTACACTGGGCAATTTTATATCATAGTATCTCATCACAACACAGATGCTATTATGGGAACTATTTTGTGCTTTCTTGCACCAAAAAGACTGATCGTATTCCTGTGCCAATCAGCTGTGAAGCCAGCACTGATTTTCTTATGCAGTGACAACAAGTCAGATTAAGGTAACAAACTGAAAAGCGCAGTTTCCACAACAATAGACAATGGAGTTGTAATATTACCACACAATCCAAAAATACTGTCTGTTTTACACTGAGAGAAAATGAGGTAACATTGCCCACTACATGATATAAGTGGGCACATATACATTTATTTAAGTGCTCCTTTTTTGTATTAAAATATGTCATGGCCCAAATCAGTTAAAAGCTCCACTTATTTTTTGATTTCCAGAATGACCAGACCAGAATGTAACATAGGGAATAGTTAGTAATAAATAATTTCTCTTACTTTAAGTACAGGGGCTTTTTCTTCACAGATTAACACTCGGATGTCCGGGTTACGCAGGTCAGTGCAGTAAATCTTTTTGTCCCTGCCACCAGAATAGACATGCGTAAAGGCTTCATTGACTTGCAGGGCCCAAACGCCTTCATCGTGCACCCGGTATGTAGCAATACACCTCTGCTGACCAAGTGACCACAGTCTGATGGTCCCATCTGAACTGCCTGACAGACACTGAAAGAAAAGACATATTGAGACATTGAGCTGCAGTATAGTATAAACACATATTTTTAGCAGCTAATAACTGCTTTTAATTTAAACACATTTTTACCTGAGTGCCATCACGATTCAGCAGCAAGGATTTAACATTGTCTGTGTGACCTTTTAGCTTCATCAGTTTTGCACATGTTCGGGGATCCCAGACTCTAAGAACCTGAATATGATAAGAAGAAGAACAAAGACTATTCTGTTTACAAGGGCAAAAGTAACTATACATGATGATGAGACGCTTAGGTAAAATTATTGTAAAATCCTCTTAAGAGTAAAATAGTAATTATATGGCTTGCTTGTAATGATCTAAAAATGCAAACCTTTTCTGTAGATCCAGATACTATAACTGTGCCCATCTGGTTCATTGCCAGACTGTAGATGGAGTCTTTGTTTCCACTGAGCGAAGAAGCTGACACAAAATGAAATCCATATCATTAGCTGCGTTATAACAACATGTGTGTTCACACTGAAGAACAACCAAGACTTACTGGTGACAGTGTTGTTGGAAGCAGTAAGTGCTGTTAGTGTGTTCACATCCCAGAGGAAGATCTGCCGGTCCAAGCCTGCCGATGCCACCAGCTCTTTATCTTTAGCATATGCCAGAGCTTTTACGTAGTCCTTGTGTGTTCGTAACGTTGACATACAAAAGCCTTTATGTGCGTTCCATACTTTAACAGTAGTGTCTGATGAGGCAGATATCACTGAAAATAAAGGACAGTATAAGTGTAAGTCAAGCTTTCAACCCAAACTGTTTGCAGCCCTCTACAGTTACTCTACTTGAAGTTCTGCAAAGAAAAGTAATCTGATTAACAGTATGCAACAGTAACTGAATTTTATTGTACACTTTATCTTGAGACAGTATATTACTTTTCCTTAACCATGTTTCAGACAGAAAGAGCAGTGATCGGAATTCCTCAATTACAAATGTATCTAATCAGAGCGTATACAGCACACTGCATCCAGTGTCAAAGTAAACTTCTGAAACTCACATGTTTTCCCATTGCAACACAGTACTATGTCATTGACCCAGTCTGTATGATGCTCCATTGAAGCAATGTAGGGGTCCTGCTGCAATGACAGAGAGCAAAGACAAAGCCATCAAATACTATACCAGCCAAGCCATAGACAGAGGTTGAATGAAAAGATGAAATGCTCTACTTTGTGCTGATAAACGCTCCATATCCGGATGATAGAGTCTCGTCCAGCTGTGAATAGCCTGTTCAGAGCTGGGTCCAACTGGAGTGCATTCACCCCATTTCGATTGTACTTCTCCACCTCGTCTCTAATAACGTAGGACACCTGCGACACAAAGTGGTGAATGAGCGCAGACCAAACCATGCTTCTGATGACACATTAAACTGTGGATCATTAGTTTAGGAGGTGATGCTCCTGCAGTGTTTTGACAGTCGAGCGAACGCAAAGAAAACGAAGAGTGCAGTGCCACGAGAGGAGCTCATAGCCGTGCAATATAAGTTTATAACGTATATCATACAAAGACTTAAAGGACTGGGATGTTTGAAGCGTCTACAGGAGCACTCTGAGCGTACATTACACCAGCAATTAGACCGAGCCCATATACAGTCAGGCTAAGCTTATTTTAGCACTGGAATAAAATTAATCACTCTAATAAATTACGATCGTCACTCGTACAGAGCTGATATTATGATACCATTAATAGTCAATTAATGACCTGCACCCATATGACAGTAATTTGGAGCAAGAGCCAAATATTTAGTCGCCAGCGTTAGCAGACGATGCTAACGCAGCTAAGCTAAGGTTAGCCGGCTGAAGTCATGACTCATAACAGCAACTCCCTGTGATGGGACTGGCTTTTGATGCCTGCTAACTTCCTCTAAAAGACACTCTAAAGAGCAAGGCCGAAATGTGTCTGCTGCCTGACACGGAGCAGAAACAAAGCTGTAATAAATTCACCTGTACTTTTCTCCGCCCAGCAGCATTTTGCCTGTGATGCGTGGCCATCTTGCATGTTGACAGTCCATTCATGTGATGTTACATCCGGAAAAAAAGAAAACGAACACACCTGAGATTTGTGGGTAATGTTGTTTTAACTTTACACCAGTCCTTCGGTAGTCTACTAGTCACTGTTGTTTAACTGTCACACATGAGAAACACATGAAATTATTTTAAAGTTGTAATTATTGTATTTAATACCAGAATAAATATGAAGAAGCCTAGTCTGTGAAAAGGTTTTGACATATTTTTTGAATAACTGTTTTTTTAATGGGCTCAAATATTATCTTGGCATGTTTATTTGGTTGTTTATTTGTATTTATTTATTTATTTATTTCAGTTTGGATGGATGAAACGGAATAAAAGTGAGTAAAGTAAAGTGAAGTAAAGTAAAGTGAGGAAAAATCCAGAGCGACAGATGTTGAAAACGAGCCTAATTCACACCTATAGCCTAATAATAAAATATCTGATATAATTAGGGACCATTTTATTTCTCATTTGAATAATAGCCTGTTGTTTCCAGATTAAAAGTTTTGTAAAATATTTTGAAAGTGTAGAAGGCTATTATGTCTAGAATTATACATAAATACATTGGCTTCAATCAAATAATCTTTATTTATTCTTAAGTCAAGTTAAAGATTTTTCCTTTGGTTTTCAGGTCAGGTCTTCAATCCAGTCTTCTGAGAAAAAAAAGCTATTAAAAAGGGCAGATGCACTTTAAGGAGGTACTCTCATTGGGTGAAGGGGAAAAGTAACTTACATCCACAAGCTACTAATGAATCACAAGCCGAGACGTGCTCTTGAGCTGGGGCCTTGGGTCTGTCCTTGTCACGCATGTGATGTGAAGAAGTCACAGTCCACCTCATTGCAGAGTTTTATAATGTCTTCATAATCTTACTTGGACACGCAACCGATTTTCCAGGTCCTGATGTCAAGAGGATTGGAAGATTTGCTCTAAAGACGACCTGAGATATGAACAATTATTGTAAACACAATCAGTGAATAAGGACTGCATTAGAAACTTAAAAACAGTTAAATGAATTATCCTCAGCTGTAAACAGTGGATGGAGTTTTGCAGTGTTATTTGGTGGAAGTCTTTGTTCTAGTGAATGGAGATATGAATGGAGAATTGTAGAGATGATGAGGTGAAGCAGGGGTCCTCTGAGACATCTATTTATTGATATTGATATTTAATGTGACTGCCTGAAGAACCTGGGGTGTAGTGATTTTTACTTTATGCTCCAAAAGTCAATTACTGTTTTATTTTGGAGCCGATGCAGAAACAATCCTCTAAGAATTAAACTACAGGATTAACCTTGAAAAGATGCCTCTATCCCATATGATTATCCTATAGGATCAAGTCCTCTAACAGGAGGGACATGAGATCCTCCCCGTTGTACTTAGTTACATCTCTATGAAACACTGATCAAAATAAAAAGTAATGATGGAACATGACATCAGTAAAGAATTTGAGAACATGTACCAAACTTTGACTGTGTCTGAGCATAGACAGACTGTAAATACAGCCACATGTTTCTAGACGATTTTGAGCATACGTCAGAATGTATTAGGTAACTCTTGTAGTTTAGATTTGACCTTTTTTGACAGCCTGCGTGTCAGAGTCGATGGTGCCGTTCACGTGGCACTGTGTGCCACTAGAGGGCGCTGTTAGACTCCGTGACAGCAGAGAGGACCTGTTGTTTAGGGCGTCTCGTCAAAGTTCACAGGCTGAGTGTGAGTTTCCTCCAATAATAGCTGTATTGGACAAAATAATCCCCTTAAATTAAGGCAGCACATATTCTCCTCTTCATAGGCTTTCGTTTGTAAAGGTAGCACAACCCAAACTCTATATTTATGAACATTTAGGTTTAGTCTAAAGCAGGGCATACTGGGCACCACATGAGCACAGTTTTTCTGCATGTAGGCTCGAGCTAATAGCGTTAGCTTACTAAAAACAACTTTTTTTATTTGTCTTCAACTTCCTATTTTTCAGATCGGTTAAACAACAAACTATTTTTTTGTATTGTTTGCATGTCTATCTAGTATTTTAACAAAACTTCTCTAACTTTACCTAGTTAGTGCTGTTATAAACCCAGCAGGTAATTGAGAAGGCCTATGCCCTGGTGTTATTTGCATAGAGCCCTATAGCAACAGTAATCCTCTGTGGTCCAGGCAGGGCATCCTCCCCCTCTTGACGCGCTCAAGGGCAAATGGAGGTGCGCCTCCTGCCGCTGCGCAGCTGCGACGGCGCAGCATCCTCTGAGCTTGGGACTTTTCCTCTGTTGACTGAATACGGAAGCTCTTCTCATGGAAAAAAGGAGGAAAACATCATCGCACCTGAAGCTAATCCAAAATGTCATACGCCAAGTGATAAAGCAGTAGAACTGTTCTCAAAAGAGTGATGGTCAGACTGTACACTTTTTGTAGAGCGGACTTTTTTGGAGTTTTGGAGCTTTGGAAAGCAAAATAAGCTTTGAAAAGACGACATGGATTCTGTACGGAGGGTCTTTTATCTCCTTCTTCCAAATCCTGGATATAATGCTGTAAATCCCAGAATTTTATATGTAAGTATTAATATATTTTTTATTATTACTCTCTCAAATACTGAACTTGTGGTGTGATGTAAATCAAGCTTCATGTAGTTTATTTTCCTAAATGATACATTTGTAAAACGTGTTTTTGTAAAAACTGACCATTTTGTCCACCTGCATTACTATAATATTACACGTTTCATAAAGATAGTTAGGCAAACCTTTGTTTCATTATGAGGTCTTCAAACTTGATGTATAGCCTATTAAAGATCCAGACCATGTATGTATAACGTTTGGTTAGGTCTGAAAATAAAGGGCTTATCATTTCATTCATCTCAATTTATGGGGCTATACCTACTGTAACCTCTGTTTAAGCCTCTAGTGCAATTAAATTGAAAGGTTTTTGCAACAAAAGTAGGCCATCAATAGGTATCCAAGTTAGGTATTATTAAAGGTATTGCAGTTTGTCAGTGGAAAAGCAGCAGACGTGTAACATGACACCATCTGACACGCAGCTGACATATTTAAAACTTACATTATGGGTGTCACTGACTGTGTGCAGCCTACAGTGTGTTTTACAATGTCCAGGCCACAGCAGACAGCAGCACAGTCAACAGGACTGAACAGTAGACATCATTTATCAATGTCATGATCAAAGAACGTTAATGTGAATAAGCCAGTTACACACATTTTTATTAGTTCTCATGACTGTACTGGATGAAGGCTTTAAATTGCTTTGTAACTTAGCTTATGATACTCAAAACACTGTAATTGTTGAGTTGGATAACAGTTCGCAGCTCCACAGATATTCGACTGTGTGACTCTGTGTGACTGGGCACGCCGCCATCTCTCACGAACATGCCTCTCAACTTGTCTCTTCAACACAGCTCTGCGCACTTCTAAGATATATTCAAACAGATCAGTTCAGTTTATGTTTTTAGCACTGAAGTTTCAGTCCTGACATCCATCCTGCAAAAGCTAGTGTTGTTTCATTCAACAGTAATTCTTTAGCTTATGTGAAAAATAACAGAGTTCAATTGGAGCTACACAATTAGTCAAAAGCTGTCTGTGTGAGTGAGTAACTACTGAAATACTTGAGCTGTCATCCTATCCTGAAATAACCCTTAAATCCACGGACACAACTTTAATCACATAAGACAAGTCAGATAAAAGTGTTAATATTTATTTGACAGTTTATGGTCATTTGCAGTATTGTAGTCCAGAGAGATATTTCTGTGAAGTTGAGTCCTTGGTCTGATTATTGCAGCTAATCTGACTAAAAACACACACACACAAAATACATAAGCTCCACCCAGTGCTCCCACTTTGAGATTATTTATTTTATGAAGTTAATGTAAAAATATGTAAACAGACCATGCTTTAACACATAATTTAAAATATCACAATAAACATACAATGGCCAGTGTGTGCTGATGTGTATCTGTTGGTTATAAGTGCATGACAAAATCGCCATGGCTCCTTTCCACTTTGCATCTAATAATCATTATTTTTAGTGATGACACTCATATCACATCTGGCCCTCATGGAATTACATTTAATTTCACTAAAACGTTGCTCCTATTTAATACTTTGCACTTTGAATGCATGTATGAGATGTGCGTTTACATGAGCAGAGACATATTTAGGTTGATGATGTTGCAAATGGACCTTAACCTGTTTATCTGGAGCATAAGAGAAAGCACTGGATGAGTCGCTCTGTGAGAAAGCTCATCTGAGATCAACCTGGGCTAAATAAGCAGATCAAACAGAAGCATTAGTGTCGGGCTGGACGTGTGAAGGGATCAATGCATTTCAGGAGTAGACGGATACAATTGTTTTTCTGCATAAAATTGGAAAACAAAATATAACTTTTTCAGCTTTTTATTATATCAGAAAATAGAATATAAAACTCAACCAAATCTGCAATACCACAGCCACAAAATAATAAGAAAATCATTACATCAAACCAAGGTTTTGCTGTGTAAGCATCATCTTAACTGGAACATCCTCTTTTCTCTGCATTTTGTCAGCCATTGATTTCATGTTGATAAGCCTTTAACAACCAGCCAATGCAAGCTTCTCTAACCCTAGACCTAGCTTGGTGCGAGTGTGTGATTAGGCTGATCATTCACAACTATTAAAATCCTGGATAATAAAGTTCAAGATGACATCTTTTTGCTCTATAATTTATTATTCAAGGAATTTAATGAAATGGTCAAATGTGTTTCCAAAATGCGTAGGTGGCCTGTGTGAAGGCTGTGTTGTTAAACCTAGTCAGATAATGTACCTGTGAGGGACTTTTTTGTTTGAGTTAATATTTAATACAGTATCTAATTACTCAATATTAATCAAAAATCTCAGTGGGTATCTACGCATGCCAAAGTTACAGATACAAAAATGGAAATGTATTTTTGTTATTGACATTACTGTGTCTGTTAAATAAATGACTAATTTTCTGTCCCCTTGTTTCACTTCCTTAGCTGTGAGAAAATTCTTGTACAGGGGAATCAGGATGAAAAGATGGCAGCCATTCTGTTACCAACGGGTCCTGATGCCTTGCGGCGGTTCACTCGCGAATCCCTTGCTGCCATGGAGCAGCGGATTGCGGAGGAGCAGGCCAAGAAGGCCAAGGTTTATAAGGAGGCTCCAAAAAATGTGGAGCCACCAAAACCCAGGGCTGACTTGGAGGCAGGCAAGCAGCTGCCCCGCATCTACGGTGACATCCCTACAGAGCTTATCGGAGTGCCGCTGGAAGATATTGACCCATTCTACAAGAACGAGAGGGTGAGACACACCAATATCTCTGTGCTGAAGTTTTTTTGGATCAGAGAGAAATTACTCTATTTGTGACGGTAGAGATATAATGAGATACATGACATGAGAGAGAAACAGCAATGAAGTTTATTGACCTTTGGTTGTAGTGAAAGAGGTCATACTGAAATTCAGACTATTGTTGAAGTTGAGATGAGACAAAGCACTCCCGGGGAGGTGAAGGGGATAGATCCATAAGAGACCACTGGGATACTGACGACTGCTGAGGAGGTGCTGTAAGATGTTTGTGGCAATGACTGGCAGTTACATGAACGTGTGAGATTGTAGTTGATAAAGAATAAGTGTTAGCTAAATGAGTGCTAAGAAAGTAGGAAACTAGGACAGTGTTACTTAGCTTCATGTAACTCCTGCCCACATTTGTTTGCACAGTCAGCAGAACAGCCTGAACAACAGTCCGTTAATGCGCTGCTTATGTAGAGATGAAAGGACGAGGCAGTTTCTCAGGGTCTCTTTGTTTTGGCATGCTCTGTTGGATGGGAGGATTATCCAAAGGCAAAAATATTGGAATAAATGCAACATCTGTTGGAAAGGTTCAGCCTGCTTTGGAGTTGCGTCCATTTTCTGAGCTGGTGTCACTGACTGTGTGTTTGTGGGTAGCTTTCTTGTTTCCTACACAGGAAGTGAACGCAGATAACAGACTTAGTAAACTCAACTCCTCAACTCAGCTGTAACATCACACCAGCTGAAAATGTGTTTAAAAAGAGATATTGATGATTATTATTCTTTCTGAATTGTGATGTTTTTGTAACTAACATTTTTCCTCTTTGTTTTTTTTCCAGACTTTTATAGCACTTAACAAAGGGAAGGCCATCTTCAGATTTAGTGCCACATCTGCAGTTTATTTATTCAGCCCATTTCACTGCATTAGATCGATTGCCATTAAAGTTTTAGTCCATTCATATCCTTTTGATGCATGGAGAGTGTCTCTCTCTAACTGCGCACCAATATCCATCACAAAAGACTTTCTCATACCCCTGAGACGGGCAGAAAACCAGTTTATAATAGCTACTGATTCCCTAAAGGTTTTTCTGCAGTCCCCTTTTTGAAACTGCTTTGCAATGGTCCTCGTTGGCATCACAAACCAAATCCCCGTATATCCCCTTTTTAATCTCTGAAATGAAATAAGAGCAAGGAGATTTTGCATCATGGGATGTCTGCCTATTAGTTCTCAGACAGACAATTTGTACTTCTCAGGAAGTCTACGTGTACTTTAAATTTGTATTGTATATTGATCAGAAAAATAACTACATACTATTTGAATATCTTTATGTCTATTGTTTTGTTGTTATTGTTGAAACATGGAGTTGGTTTAATAAGATATGTAAATTTATATTTTAAAAAAAAGGTTAGATGATCAAAATTTAAAGCTAATGCTGAATGGATCCCTTCTGTGCTTGCTGTAAAAGATGGCTGTTGTTGCTAAGTCCTTGTCTAATATAAAATGATATCACTCCTCTGATTTTATGTTAAATGGGATTTACTTACATTTTCTGTAATCTGCATTAAGTAATAATGCTGTTGGCACGCACAGTTTATCCTAATGGATATTTTTCTATAGGATAAGTTTGTAGCTTTGTCAAATGCACTGGCAGAGCATAATATACATGTCTTTTTCCAGGCATCTTCCTTAACTCTTTCCACATTGTTTAGTCTGTTCATTATGTTCACAATATTGACCAACTGTTTCTTCATGGCCATGTCAGATCCGCCCACATGGACCAAATACTTGGAGTAAGTACCAACACACCTCACACCAGCCGTGAGACATGAGAGTAAAGAGAAAACTAATGTGGAGATTTGGTGGGTTTGTTGTTTTTATCAGTGATTACTGAAGAATCAGGTCACATGTAAGTAAATGATGCATGTAATATTTGAACTGCATCACAAATCAAAAAGAGTTGCCGTTGAATAAAAATATTTTACACAATACATATAGTGCTTTGCATGACATGAAACATGTGGGTGACTTTTTATCATCAGTGCATCACAAGCATCAATAGTCTTCTTTGCCTCAAAGTCTCAAGCAAATGAGTAAAAACCATCAAGACCATCTGAATCTGAAAATACTGGTTAAACGAATCAGGATGATTTTTACACTAAATAATAATAATAATCTGTAAAGGCAGTCTGGAGCATTTTATTACTTTTGTTTTTATATTTTATTAAAGCATGAACATATACACAGTATTTGCATTGCACTTATTAATGCATGGTTCTTAAAAACAGCATTGTTCATGCCAAATATATGTATTTTTGGAGTAATTAAAGGATTTTGTCTTTTCTTATGCAGGTATACATTCACTGCTATTTACACCTTTGAATCAGCAATTAAAATATTTGCAAGAGGCTTTTGCTTAGTGCCGTTCACCTTTTTACGGGACCCATGGAACTGGCTGGACTTCTCTGTAATTATCATGGCGTGAGTAACCACAGTACATTATAAACTAACCCACACATTCATATAAAATTAAGCTCTGATTTGAAACAGCATGAGTCAGAGGCCTCCTTTTTGTCATGCAGATGGAAGATTAGCAAACTGATCATTTAGTGTTGCTCTATTGTGTGAGACCAATCATCCAGATAAACCTCTGTTTATATTTTATATATTTATATTAGTGTTCAAAAACAAATTTATTTTACACTAACTAAAACCTAATTGCTTTCAAATACATACATTTCAGTGAATTTTATTCTATTATAAATGAAGAGAAAATAAAAAGTGTAAATGTAATAAATGATGGTGTTGGTTTATTTGTTAATTAAGTACTTCACTAAATTAGTCTTGTAAGTAGGGCTCAGAAGCTTATTTTTAGTTTGTATAGCCTGTGTCACAAACCACAGTCTAAACCCTTCAAAATGTAACAAATGATTTGATGCGTTATTATGTGTTTTTTGCATAAGATCCTTCATAAAGTCTTGCTCACATTTCAGGTATGTGACAGAATTTATCGACCTTGGAAATGTCTCAGCTTTAAGAACTTTTCGAGTGCTACGAGCCCTAAAAACCATCTCTGTGATTCCCGGTAAGAAACCTTAATTTATGTGATCAGCTCTGTTCACACTGACGCATAATGTTATTTCATAGTGTTTCAAATCTGTGTCCTCTCCTTTGTTCAGGTCTAAAGACTATTGTTGGCGCTCTGATCCAGTCCGTGAAGAAACTGGCAGATGTTATGATCCTCACTGTCTTCTGTCTCAGTGTGTTTGCTCTCATTGGCCTGCAGCTCTTCATGGGCCTCCTGCGTCAAAAGTGCATCCGGAGCCTTGCACATTGTGTCAACTCCTCCTTCAGCCCCAATACATCCTTCGTATGCAACAACAAAACCTGGATCTCAAGTGAAGACTTCCTTAACAGTGAAGGTCAGTCAGAAGCTGGTTGCTACTGTTAGAAAATGCTTTATTTGAAAAAGTATGTAAATATCTTGTGTTTACTTTTCCAGAAAACTTTTACAAAACTGAAGGAGCAAAGGATGCCTTAATATGTGGATACGGAAGTGACGCAGGGTAAGTAGGAGTCTATCGTGCTGTGTCTTCTTAATCATTTCCACTCTGTTACATAATATCTAAACATTTAGTTTCTAATGGATTTAGATCCCTTGCATGTCATGTGTTTAATTGGATATAGTAGGTTGCGCACACTCTTTGCACAGAGAGGTTTCACAGAGAAAAACAAACAATACTGGACCATTGAGAAAGCCGTTTAGGCCTCATGAGTCAATCTGTGACTTGGATGTAATGTATCGGTGAGGGATGGCAGTGGCGGGAGGGGCATAGCATGAGACAGTCTGTACAGACGACAGCATGTGGTGTGGATAATCACTCCAGCTCCAAAGGGACCCTTTACTCAGAAACAGTTGGCAGCTGGATACAGGGGGTCTTTATGTCATATCATCATTTCAAAACCTCCATGAAATGAGCTTGATTGTTGCACCTTTAGACTACATTGTATTGATATCTAAAAGTGTTAAAAATTGTGCTTATGTGATGCTGAAAAATCACAGAATGTGAAACAAATTGTTATACAAATTCCAAGAAAGTAGTAAATTGTAAATTAACTAGACATCAGATGATATTATCCTTTGCAGACTTTGTTCCCAATCAAAGAGACAATGTGATACCATCCAAATATTGCTACTCAGCCTACGCAGTGAATAATCCTGTAAATCCAAATGCTTTTGAAACATGCGCAACCGGATGATTCTAGCCTTACCAGGCCCAGTTCATGGGTTATACTAAACTAAATACCCATCTGTGTGAAACTCAAATCCTGCCGCTTCAACAAATGGCCTCCATTAGGCACTCCCGTTAATAATACAACATGTATCGTAGCATCTAAATACCATTATGGACCCTTACTGCTAAAAATGAAAGAGAACTTCTATATAGTAAAAAGAATATACACTCATCAGAGACACTCACACATTTTGAGTTGAATCTGCAAACTGGCCTGTAGTTTATAATCTCTATCTGTAACTTCTCCTCCAAAAAACATGAACTTAATCTCCCTGGAAGTAAAATCTGATTCAGTCATTTGCAAATGCCAAAAGAGGATCCATTGGAGGACATTCAGTAAAAAGTGATGTCATTAAACTGACTGAAGGGAAGGAAGTAACATCAGGACAAATGAGAGATTCACAATTGTTCCACATTTTTACCTTCAGTAAATTTCACTGTATTTACATTTGCCATTTATGGAGTTTAAAAAAAAATGTTTTATTCTATAGTGGACAATAAAGAAACAATGAGGACCTCTTTCATGCAAAGACTAGATCATTTTTACTTCCAACACATTTTTTGAAACTTTCTGAGGTTGGCTGTTGAGATGAACAAAATATTAAGCAGGTCAGGATGGAGGACGTAAAACATAGAGGATGCTTAATCTTTTGAGTGTATTCCAACAAGTAATCCCTGAGTAGATTTCCAAATTAAAGCTTTGGATATGTTATGACACTAACGCAAACACAAATGGGCCTGCGTGTATGCAAACCCATATTTTCAGTCTCAAAGGTTAACTTGTTTTTGCCAAAAGATTTGCTCAAAGTCCAAGCTATTTTTCATTGTGCCTATTGAAGCTGTCAAGCAGATGCTTATCCCTTCTCTTCTTAAAGCCACTGTGCATCAAGGATTAGTGCAGATTGTATAGACAGTTTCAACTTTTGCCCTTGAAGAGCCTTATGTGAGCATGGAAACCACTGTCACAGCCCCCGCCTACCACAGAAGAACACTTTGTTTGGGTCACAGATGTTCATCTGCTGATGTGTTACACAAATACAGGAAATTATTTTATCCAACCTGTGAAATATGCTGCATATGAAAAAGGTCAGTGTCACTGAGGTTTTACAGGACACAATTTAAAAAGAGTGCTTCCATAAGACAATGCTGAAACATACATTTTGCTAAGTGTGCATAATTATGTACCTCTTGTGCAAACATGAATCCAAACAAATACGTTATTGACTGTGCTAGAAAACAAACAGATACAAGGTTTTTAGACTTAAACCAATAGAATAATTCTGAATATTAAGGTTAGTTCTATCCATTCACTGATTTTCTTTGGCTTATCCGGGACTAGGTTGGAAGGGCAACAGTTCAGAAATGCCCAGACTTCCCTGTCTAGACTTTGAAAAATAACACAAATACCTCAAGTAGCTTATTTAGAAAGTTAAAGTTTGATTGAGTGCTGGTGAGGCACATCCTGACAGCCTCTCTGTCCTCATATTAGTCGCCGGATATTAGTGACCGCTCCTGCTCAGCTGGTTGGTGACATGTACAGCTGTTCTCACAGTGAAGCTCTCCCACCCAGCTGTTTCCCAGCCATTACGAAATTATTCTGCACTCAGATTGACACGACTGTCCGGCTTGTTCTCAGCTGCTGGACTTAAATATTTGCTGTAATGCTTCTATGTGACAATGAAAATAAGAAACGGGCGCATGGAGCTGAATTTTATGTGCTGCATTTTGACATCCATCTGGCGCAGCATAATCCCTTTTGATTCAGTGCCTTTTAGTGCTAGTGGATAGAATACATTTCAAGTGCTGTGTTCAGATAGTAGTGGCGAAAGCAGTATAGGTACTTCATCCTTTCCTCTCAGCTGCAGAGACAAAGGCCGTAGGGCTTCTTTTAGGTAGTTTTAGGTAGTTTTTACTCTGGTAAAGAAGCTTGTATGCTTGCTATATTTGTCCCAGCAGCTTCTTAGTTCATTGTGCACAGCCTGTGTTTATCAGTAATTTCTTAACTTATGCCTTCTGTCTTTTAACTGTTTGTGCCTCATAGGAAGTGTCCAGAAGGATTTGACTGCTTAAAAGTTGGAAGAAATCCAAACTATGGCTACACTAGTTTTGATACATTTGGCTGGGCTTTCCTGGCCCTTTTCAGACTCATGACACAAGACTACTGGGAAAAACTCTTTCACCAGGTGCTATTTTTCATCTATTTTAACTTTATCATATTTGAAATCTGTTATATGATTAAAACAGTATTTGATTGAGTTTGTCAAAGGAAAAAAAAGAAATCAGAAAAACCATTTGAATGTCTAGTATCCATTGGCTTTTCTAAATAACTTCTTTTTAATCACTGGCTCTGTAAATCATATTTTAGTCTCGTGTACTACACGACAGCCACTGTACATTTCTGTAAGGTTAATGACATTAACAGTCAAAGGTTAATAGAACATTTAAGTCAACAACAAACTCCATATTCAATGAAGATTTGGCTGTATAGTAAGTGACAGGCTTGAGATCAAACTAAACAAAAATGTCTTATATTTCTTCCCCTCAGACACTGCGCTCAGCGGGAAAGACCTACATGATTTTCTTTGTGCTGGTCATCTTTCTGGGCTCCTTCTACCTGGTCAACCTGATCCTGGCTGTCGTGGCTATGGCTTATGAGGAGCAGAATCAGGCAACCATCGCAGAGGCCTGGCAGAAGGAGAGGGAATTCCAGATGGCTATGGAGCACCTTCGTAGAGAACAAAGAGTATGTGTCAGGGACTTTGTGTTTCATATGTCAGAAGAATGTACCAATTGGCATCTTCTAACATCTTCTTGTTTGAAGTTGGCAGCAAAAAGACAGGCCCAGGAGGCAGAAGATATGCTGTCGCCAGAGTTGTCTCCATTCTCTCTGAAGATGAGTAACATGCGTCGATGCAGCACACGGCGGAGGAGATCTCACCGGACATTATCTGAGGAGACAGCAGAAGAAGCTGCTCAGGAAAAGCTGGATCCACCAGATGAGCTAATGGTGCAGAGTCAAGCTATTACACCCTTGTTCATGGATGTTTTATAATACGGAAATGTCTAAACTATTATCCTTTGTCTTGTGTAGCCTCCCCTTTCTCCACTGCCTGCACACCCTCTACTGGCCACACTTTCCTCTCACCCGCTCAGCACCAGAAGAGGAAGTCAGGTCAGCATCTTCAGCGCTTTTAGAGCTCGAAACAACTCAGAGGCTGACTTTGGGGATGATGAGCACAGTGTTCATGGAGACTTCAGAAGTCGCGCCAGCTCAAGCACTACACCCTGGAAAAGGAGAGCCAGTAGTGTGAGAAGCCATGGCTCACAGGTCTTCACCCCTAGCCTCAATGTGAATGGACGACTCAGCATTTTACTTGACCAGAATGGAGCCAACACAGTGGGACTGCACAGCCCTACCTCCATGTCTGCCTTTAGCGTGGAGAGAATCAAAGAAGACAGAGTAATTATTTTAAAAAAAAAGTATTTTGATATGAAAATGAAAAGAGTAGATTTATTGTATGTGTAAAAATGTTTGTTTTTTAATTCACCAGAAGCTCAGTTGTGCAGAGGACACTGTTACGAGGGCTTTCCATCCTTCTCCCACTGTGACAGAACCTCCTCGTGTGCAGAGGAAGCGAGGGTTGAGCTCCGTCAGCTTCTTTAGTGATGCCATGGAGGGTTAGTCAGAGGACCATTAAAGTATTGACCAATGTCCACACTGACAATACTGCTAATTTGTCTGTTCCATTGTTACATTTTATCAAGTTTTAAACCATTTTATTAAAGCGATTAGTCATTATGAAACAAAAACATTAATTGAGAACAATCATAAAAAACATCTTTAAAATCCATGTTTGTTACTGTTTACAGAACTTGAGGAGTCTCGGCAGAAGTGTCATCCTCGCTGGTATATATTTGCCAAAAAGTACCTGATCTGGGAGTGCTGCCCCTGGTGGCTGAAGGTGAAGCAGTGGATGAAGTTCATGGTGATGGACCCTTTCCTGGATCTTGGCATCACTATTTGTATTGTACTCAACACCCTCTTTATGGCACTGGAGCACTACCCCATGACCGACGAGTTCAGCACAATGCTCTCTGTTGGAAATCTGGTAAGGGGCTTCTAATAATGGAGACTGGCATGTTTCCAGTATTTATCAGTTGTTTACGTTGTGATGAAGTGATGTTGGAGTGGTACATGAGCTCTAGAGGGCTCTTCCCATTGACATTGTTCAGATAATGCGTCATGTGCTTTTTATTTTGCCGGGAGGTCAAATTGGGGCGTGTTTATCCTTTTCAGAGGTTCTGCTTTAGGCTATTTGTGATTATCCTTGATAAGAGGGAATATTTATAGCATGGCATGAAGTTGATTCCCTTTTCTATTTTGTCATCTCCCCCTGCTGGTAAATTAGAACAGTAGAGGCCTGTAGACACTCAGGGAAACAGGAGGTTTTCTTCTCCTACCAATATTTAAATGTTTTCATAGTTCTCCACAAAACTATTAAACAAGCCATACTCTTTTACAAAGCTCATCTTCTTTATTTTTGTAACTCACAGGTGTTCACAACAATCTTTACCGCAGAGATGGTGCTGAAGCTGATTGCGCTGGACCCTTACTACTACTTTCAGCAGGGATGGAACATCTTTGATGGTGTTATTGTGTGCCTCAGTCTGATGGAGCTGGGCCTGTCCAATGTAGAAGGACTGTCTGTACTACGCTCCTTTAGATTGGTAACAAATCTTTAAATTAGCCACACAGTTTCTGTTTTTGCAGACATGACAATTGCTTTCTCAAATAAATGAGTGTTAAAGAAACACCATGTAACTTTTTACAATTCTCCAACTACACAAATTTGCATGGGATAGTTATTCCTGAATATCTCATAAATATTGTGTGTGAAGAAATGTATTAATTTGTGAAGTATTAGGCGAGTAAAGTGTTAATAATCAGGAAGGAACCAGCAAAATAACTTTACATGTTTTATTATTTGATTACATAGTGTTGCTTTAAAGTGAGCTGTATGCCATGTATAAGATTTTTTTTTTAATTTTGAGATATTTTACAATTGACTACACTTTTTGCTTTTCGATAGTTACGAGTCTTTAAGCTGGCAAAGTCTTGGCCGACTCTGAACACGCTCATCAAGATCATTGGAAACTCAGTGGGAGCCCTTGGAAACCTGACTCTGGTGCTGGCCATCATTGTGTTCATTTTTGCTGTGGTGGGTATGCAGCTGTTTGGGAAAAACTACCAGGACTGTGTGTGTAAGATCTCCTTCGACTGTCAGCTGCCTCGATGGCACATGAAGGATTTTTTCCACTCCTTCCTCATCGTCTTTCGGGTGCTGTGTGGCGAGTGGATCGAGACCATGTGGGACTGTATGGAAGTGGCGGGACAGCCCCTCTGCATCCTGGTTTTCATGTTGGTCATGGTCATAGGAAACCTGGTGGTGAGTGCTAAACTTACTACATTTATTTGTTTGAACAACTTACATGGGACAAGTAAGCTGTTACATACAGACTAAAGGAGGGACTGCCTTATCAAACTAAAACCATTCATGAATAGCGAACACTTCATCAGCCATTTGTTGAGCGAATGGTTTTGTCAAAAGACATTAAAATCACAGGAAGTTTTTAATTTCATGCCAGTCATATGCTAACTGTTCCTGATATTAGCATTACCAGACTTCAAACAGATCACGTCTAGGGGACACATAAACCATCTGCTGTCTAAGTCGTGGTATATGTATTATGTACACTTGCTGCTGTACAAACATACACACTGTGCAGTAGGAGGCTTTACTACATCCGCATCCTGCAGCAGGCCGTTTTATCCACAGCTAATGAGCTAAGCCTTATGAGTGAAATTGTGACCTAAGTACTGCACAAAGGATCATCCAAGGCCATGGTGTTATTCATCATGCTGTGTACTACAGTTATTGAAGGTGACTGAGAAAACCTCAGTCACATTTATGTTGTCAAGTCCCACTATAAATAGAAGAAATATTATGGCTGTTACTATTGCTGCGTTGTATACTTGTCTTCTTAGACCTCCCATATGGTGATGTGTTGTGTGGCGTAAGCTCATGTTCCCGGAAGTTCAGACAGCCGGCAGTCATAATATTTATTTATAGTCAGTGCCATTTGATTTTAATAGTGGCATTAGTGTTGTATTAATACTTAGAGTAAGAGTTGTATTTTACACAGTTGGAACCTCAGTTGGAGTGTCATTAAGAGATGATTATTGCCTACACACATCCACTTAGTTGTGTCATAGAAACACATTTTTGGCCATTACAGATAATTGGTTTGGTCATTGCAGCTGCTTTGCAGATGGACAATGTTTGTTAATCAGCATTATTTCAATAAGATGTGAAATTCTTATTTTGATATGTTGAAAATCTTAATCATGTAGTGCAAGTGTCAGTTAGCTTTACTATTTCATGCCCAAACTGTGCACAAACCTTTACCAGTGCCACTATGTTTGCAGAGGTACACATATAAAACTGATTAATACAAAATACTGCATGAAGGTAATGAAAGTGTAAATGTTTCAACTATCACATTACACACAGTGTTCAGGATTTTGGGATGATGTATGTCACTTAACCATCAGTAGGAAAAAAATCACATTTAACTTTTAATGGCAAGCGGTCAGAGGTCAAGGGTCAAAAAAGTATAGCTGGTTTTACACTGGCTTTACTGTCACCTGACCTTATTACCTCGTTAGACAATCAATATCACAGCATTATTCCTTATGGACAAAGAAAACCCCACACATGAATCATGAGAAAGCTGTTTATCTAAAGGATTATCCAGGATGCTTAGGTCAAAGGGCATTCATCACTCAGCATTTGCTCATGCTCCCTCTCTCTGACAGGCTCAGTGGCTAAAGATGATCCGTACTGACTTTGCACACACACATATACCAGCAAATATGCAGGGATGTGCTTCCTGCTGCTGCTCTTTATGATTACGGACAAATTACTCTTCATTGGAATGTTTCAGTTTAACTTCGCTCAAAGCCATATTTGGCTGATATCTGTGCACAGTATCATCCTGACTGTACAATGAAAGATTTGTATTTGTTGACAAAATTTATAGCGTCTGATTATGTCGTGTTCTTTAATCCTTTAGCTTATAGAATATGCAGAATTAGTCCATCCATAGATCTTGTATAAAAAAGTTTATTTTTAATCAGATTACACTAATCCTTATCTCCAGTATGACCTCATCATTTTACTGGTTTAATTGTTTCTGTGTTGAGCCAGTGAATCAAAATTGTTAATTTAAAACAGTGTCTATAAAGCATTTTCTCTCTTTTCTTAGAAGTATTAAACATTTTTATTCTCCTGTGAGTTTTGTGATGAAGCACAGAAATAGCATTAGGTGGAGTCTAATTTTTGGCAGCATAAATCCATCACCAAATGTTCCCAGAGTGCACCACATGGCAGGAGGTTGTCCTGCTTTACCTTTACCCCACAAAAGGAGTATAATTATTATCACTGTTAATTAACTATTATTGGTATATGTATTGGATTGTCAGACCTACATAATAACAGATATATTACTTTTTTCTCTTTAAACAAGCACAAGGCAGTATCTTTGCTACAAGTCACCATCGTTTATGAAATTTAGCTTGTTCTGATCCAACTGAAATGTCAATGTCTGTCTGTAATTAGGTGCTGAACCTGTTTCTGGCCTTGCTGCTCAGCTCATTCAGTTCAGACAACCTCTCAGCTCCCGATGAAGATGGTGACTTAAATAATATCCAGATTGCCATCGCACGCATCCACAGCGGTGCTTCCTGGCTCTTTAGGAGCTTTGTCAGCTTGTGCCACCGTGGATTAAAAGGCACAAAACAGAAGGAGGTCTGTCAGGCCACCAAGCTGGTTGGAAATCACTTGGATTGCAATGGAGGAGTTGTTGGTCTCTATGGAGAGAAGTACATTATCACTGAGGAGGACAGCTACATGACCAACCCAAACCTGACTGTTATCGTCCCCATTGCTCCTGGAGAGTCAGATGTTGAGTTTTTGGAGGAGGAGGAGGAGGATATTACTGATTCCTCAGAGGATGAGGAAAAACAGGTGAGTTTTTTTATTTTGGTAATTGCCCTTTTTTTCAGCAAAAGCTCCTATCATGGTATTGACATTCTGGCACAGAATAGGTAACCTTAACTGAGGCATTTTACATTAGAAAGAGTCATCGGAAAACATTAGAAATGGTGACTGGAAGGTTAACTTTTGATTTATAATGGCAAATCACACACTATGACTAAAGTGTTCATTGTACAATCCAATAGTTCTGGTTTCTAGATTTCTAGATTTAGTACATTTCAAACAAAGAGCAAAAAGGAGAAAAATATGTTATGATCTTATTTAAAAGCAAAAGCACTTTACTTTACTTTGAGTACTTTAACCCCCTCTGTTGGTAATATGATAAAAGTCAGAAAAAGCACTGTTGTATCTAAGCAGAGGTATCTGGTGTTGCACTTAAAAAAATTGTGAGAGCACACAATGAACACAGTTCAGTTCATGAGGAATATTTCACCTGTGAGATTCAGAAAAACAAGGACATTTAACTCCTAAAATCTCTGAAAATATTTTATGTACTTTGTAGATGAAGTAATGTCTAGCCTCTTTTTTATACCAATAATGTATCAATGTGTATATTTTAATGTGTGTAAAGGGCCTGTGTACCAACAGTGTTATAAGTTGTACAGGTCAGGGCATGCTGTGAAGTCTATGTCAGTTTAGTTAGTGTCTCTGGCTGCACACAGCAGCAGTCCAGATGTGGAACCAGGCCCGGCACAGAGATTAAAGTGGCACGACTGACAAGAGCAGGCTGCTGTCTGGCACTCTGGTCATTTTACCCTGGTACACCACAGCAGTATTAGAAGACATGTGATTTTATTCAAAAAGAAATGACAGTAACAAAGATGTTCAATAATCATTTCTAAGTAGTAAGTAAAGTATGAAGGCTCCATCAACAAAATGGTGAACATGACAGCACTATTAATGGGTTACTTGATAGCAATCAATACTATCTGGTAAATTTGCATTCTGAACAAATTATTGTGAAACTTTCAATTTTTGTTTCTTGTCTTTGTATCTCAAAAAAGTACCTAAGGTCAACACAACGCTGATTAAGTTTAGTCTCCAAGCGCTGAGACTGGTGATGGTGATAATCCCATCTCCAGGTTTATGAATGCTCTTTGATACTGGATTAAACTACATACCACTTTATAGGATTGAGGCTGCACCCCTGTCCTTTAAGTCATATAAAATATGTTGCGATTACCTGATACAGAATCTCATCAGAGTTGTTTTAACGCTTAGAGGAGGCTGAAAGTCAAGGCAATTTGTCGAGATAAGCAAATCCTGAACAAGATACAGTTATTTGCTAGTATCTTTAAGACACAAATGGTGTTTAATCCTCGTCTCCTGGAAAACACCTGTAAAATTCAACTTTTTCTTTAGGACGTTACATTTTACAGATCTTACAGACTTATTGTGACAGATGAGTCAATATTTTTGTATGGTGGAATGCTGTGTGCTGGCAAAATTATTTGGGAAATTGAAACGGAGGTGTGTTTTTTTGTTTGTTTTGATTTTTTTAGGAGAAGATCAGCCTATCTGAAGGCAGCACAGTGGATCTGAGGAAACCTGGAGAGGAGCATGACAACTTTTCTGAGCTTGGAGAAGACAGCATGGAGCCTGAGGAATGCTTCCCTGAAAGTTTGTAATAATGTCATTTAAAGTAGTAATATATTATTACTGCAGCTCGTTTACTAACATCGTTCATTCTTTTTGCAGTATGTGTTCGTCACTGTCAGTGCTGTGATGTTGACATCAGCCAGGGACTGGGACAGGTTTGGTGGCGGCTGAGGAAGACATGCTACCAGATTGTGGAGCACAGTTGGTTTGAGACATTTATCATCTTCATGATCTTGCTTAGCAGCGGAGCTCTGGTAGGATATAAGTGTGTGCACTCAAATGTGGAGCCTCTGAACACTCAATGGTGTTTTCTAAGTTTGTCCTGTTGCCCCTCAGGCTTTTGAAGATATCTACATTGAGCAGAGAAAAGTCGTAAAGGTGGTGCTGGAGTATGCTGATAAGGTCTTCTCCTACATCTTTGTTCTGGAGATGTTCCTCAAGTGGATTGCATATGGTTTCAAGAAATATTTTACCAACTACTGGTGCTGGCTTGACTTTCTTATTGTCGATGTAAGTGTACTTATGCTTTGCTTCATACATTTTTGTAATGATATTTACTCCTTGTTAACAGGAAAGCACTCTTCAATCAAGCTTAAATTTCAGAGTTTTGAAAAAAAAATCTCTCAATTACAGATTCAGATTGCTCTAGGTTTGCCTCAGGGTTCTGTATGGTACAGTTTGTGAGCTTATGAAATGTGGTGGGTAATGTGGCTCTGTAGTGTGTGGTTTTCCAAACAAAGTGCCCAAGGCGTGCAGCCAGAGGCCTGACTTGACTTCCTGTGATTTCACCTGCATTTACACAGATTGCCACAGACCGCTCTATTGTTAGGGTAAGTTGTAGTTAGCAGGTCACAGGTGAGTATGAGCTATGGCACTGGACACATCTGCATCGCAAATGCTGTGTGTTTCTTCACTCGTAAGTGCTTTTTGCTGTGATATTAAAAGCCACTCTCTTGTAGCCAAAAATATATTTAGTATGGCTGTTTCATTGTATTTTACTACATGACTCTGGCTTTTATATCAGAAACAAACACAGTGTTGTGTTAGGTTTATCTACAGAAGATAATGTTCACAGGTTACTTGTTATAAATATGACTTGGATGTTTCTTGACACGACCTTCTTTTTGTGATGTTGTCAACATGTTGATGGTTTCTTTGATGAAAATGTCTTCCTAATTTCAGTCTCAGTTTGTATGATTTTGAAGACAAAAAATTAAATGAGTATCTTCTATAGATATATTGGACAAACACATCTTGAAATTGACTTTTATAAAGAAATGCAGACTGACAGGACCTTATTTGTCCTAAATTGTTTTAAAGAATGATTTAATTCAAATCAGAACAAATTGGAAACAAATTTGGCAAG
Organism: Rhyacichthys aspro; assembly: GCA_036850595.1. NCBI lineage: Eukaryota > Metazoa > Chordata > Actinopteri > Gobiiformes > Rhyacichthyidae > Rhyacichthys > Rhyacichthys aspro. The sequence goes on from CM072164.1 coordinate 9,761,007, forward strand.
ACAGACTTCTTTATAAAACTCACTCTATTTTATATATATACATATCCTATATATGCATATATAGCTGCGTATGCATTTATGAACACTATGTGTGCATATGTGCATACTGGTCTGTGTTTAATCATCATCGTCATGACATGATCCTGTTCCTTTCTTTTATTTCATACCATTTCCTTACATAACAACCATCAAGGTTCATTTAACAGCAGGATACCATTTTGTTATGTGTCTTTTGAATGTAGAATAGAGTGGAAGTCTAAATTTGCTAAAACATGATTAAACAACCAAACCCAATCTAAACATGAAAAACACATTGTTCCTAATTGTGGAATATCCTAAAACATACAAAAAACTAAATAAGTAGCTCTAGGATGTGTTCTGATATGATTTTGCTGATGATCTGTACAATACATTGAATTAATAATATAGACAGGGAATTGATTTTCACTTGAAAGTGCAATTTATCATATCTCACTGGCAGTCTAAATGTCTTTTTCTTTTTCATGCAGGTGTCCCTGATAAGTTTGGCAGCAAATTCACTGGGATATTCAGACTTTGCTGCCATCAAGTCTCTGAGGACCCTTCGAGCTTTGAGACCTCTGAGAGCCTTGTCTAGATTTGAGGGAATGCGGGTAAGCCACAATTAACAAATGCTGCTTGAAACCTATTACTTTGTGAATATCTATCAAGACTTTGCATGTAGGTAGTAAGTCCAGCATTGAGGCTAGTTTCTCCTCTCTGTTTGTCAGGTGGTCGTGAATGCTCTCATTGGTGCAATCCCCTCCATCATGAATGTGCTCCTTGTGTGTCTTATCTTCTGGCTCATCTTCAGCATCATGGGAGTCAATCTGTTTGCCGGCAAGTTTGGCAAATGTGTAAACAGAACAGGCTTCATCCACAGTGTGGCTTTGGTCAACAACAAGTCCCAATGCCTCTCTATGAATGATACCCAGTTTTACTGGACAAAAGTTAAAGTCAACTTTGACAATGTGGGACTCGGATACCTTTCCCTTCTGCAAGTGGTGAGTTCCTTCATGTTTTATTCTTTTTAATTTATTGGATCAAGTAAAGACAAACCACAGATTCACATTGTTATTCGTCTTTCAACACTTCAATAAGTGGTTTTCCAGTTCTTGCTCTTTTCCTTTGCTTGACTCCAGACAGTGACATCTTTTATTTGGAGCCAAGACTCTAGATAAAAGACACTTAAGCGTAGCTTTTAAGCAGCTCTTGCACTTACTGTCATAATTCCAGATACATTCTCCTCATTGAAAAAGCATTAGTAATATCTCTTTTAAGTATCTGTTTGTTTATATCAAAAATAAAGTCATGCTAGAGTATGATATCAAAATAGTCATGTTATTATGTTCCTTACAGGCTACATTTAAAGGATGGATGGAAATAATGTATGCAGCTGTTGATTCAAGAGGGGTAAGTAAATTCTACCTTTATAGTCTATTGAAGTCAGGAACTGGTGGATTCAGTCAACTGTTTGTTTTCAGGTGGAGGAGCAGCCAGTCAGAGAAATCAACCTCTACATGTACCTGTACTTTGTTATCTTCATAGTATTTGGCTCTTTCTTCACTCTCAATCTCTTCATTGGTGTCATTATTGATAACTTCAACCAACAGAAACGAAAGATAAGTACAGAGTCTGTTGTGTCATGCCCTATAAAACTGTCAACTGAAAAACCCTTAATAATGCTACTTTAAAATAATGCTGTTATTTGCAATATACTTAGGAGGACAGGATATCTTCATGACTGAAGAACAGAAAAAGTACTATAATGCAATGAAGAAATTAGGATCTAAAAAGCCTCAAAAACCTATACCAAGACCTGCGGTAAATAAAATTACAATATTAATACAGTACATTAATCAGATATAGGCACATGGCTATATGCAAATGTTCATGTTACAATAAAGACACTGTTATTTTTCTAATTCTAGAACATCCTCCAGGCCTTCTTCTTTGACCTTGTGTCCAAGCAAGCCTTCGACATTATGATCATGATGCTCATCATCGTCAACATGGTGACAATGATGGTTGAAACAGATGAGCAGTCACAGCGCACAGAGTCCATCCTCAACAACATTAACCTGGTCTTCATTGTAATCTTCACCACTGAATGCCTCATCAAGATTTTTGCTCTCCGATGTTACTTTTTCACCGTGGCATGGAACATCTTCGACTTTGTGGTGATAATTCTCTCAATTGTGGGTAAGTGACGTTCAGAACAGGGCAGTCAATTCAGAACAGAATTCTCTTTATACATATAATGCCCGCTCTTTTAATCATATGTTGTCTTTTAAGGACAAAAAGTTTGAGATGTCTTGTGCCCATTGTATGTAAATAAAAGACAAATGACTTCAGCTAATAGACATGTTTTCTAAGGATTCAATTTAACAAGTTGTATACCATACGTTTAAGTCAAAAAGCCTTTAGTTGATTTGTTGGATCTTTGAAAAGAACATATATTTATTATGTTCCATATTTTATCCTCATTTCAGGCATTGTTCTTGCGGACATCATAGAGAAGTACTTTGTGTCCCCCACCCTCTTTCGAGTCATCAGACTGGCAAGGATCGGACGTGTACTTCGTCTTATACGTGCAGCCAAAGGAATAAGAACTTTACTGTTTGCCTTAATGATGTCTATGCCAGCACTGTTCAACATCGGCCTCCTGCTTTTCCTGGTCATGTTCATATATGCTATCTTTGGCATGGCAAACTTTGCATATGTGAAAAAACAGGATGGGATCGATGATATGTTTAACTTTGAGACCTTTGGAAATAGTATGATTTGTCTTTTCCAGATCAGTACCTCTGCAGGCTGGGACAACCTCCTGAGCCCCATATTGGCCAACTTACCCGATGAGTGCGATGCGAACTTTGTTAACACTGGCACCAACACACGGGGAAACTGTGGCAGCCCTTCAGTGGGCATCGCTTTCTTTGTCAGCTACATAATTATTTCTTTTCTTATTGTGGTAAATATGTACATAGCCATCATTCTGGAGAACTTCAGTGTTGCAACAGAGGAGAGCACTGAGCCTCTGAGTGAGGATGACTTTGAGATGTTTTACGAGGTTTGGGAGAAGTTTGATTCAGAGGCTTCACAATTCATAGAGTTTTCAAAATTGTCAAACTTTGCAGACAGTTTGTCGGAGCCACTGCGCATTGCCAGGCCCAACAAGGTCGAACTGATTGCCATGGATCTACCCATGGTCAGTGGCGACCGTATCCACTGCCTGGACATCTTGTTTGCCTTCACAAAACGTGTCCTGGGAGAGTCAGGTGAAATGGATGCCCTTAAACAGCAAATGGAGGAGAAGTTCATGGCGACAAACCCCTCCAAAATTTCCCATGAACCTATTACTTCAACACTTCGTCGCAAAATGGAGGAGGTGTCTGCAATTGTCATCCAAAGGTGTTACAGGAGACATTTGGTGCGGCGGCAGATGAAGCAGGCATCGTACATCTACAGACAAATCAACCTTGAGACTGTAGTGGACGTGGAGAGTGCTCCCGAAACAGAGGGTCTGATAGCCTCCATGATCCATCATTATGGACCCGTCCTATTAGAAGATGTAAAAACAGATGAGGCCATAATGTCCTCGCCGCCGTCATATGACAGTGTGACCAGAGCGGCCAGTGACCGTTCTGACGCTAACAGATCAGACTCTCAACTCGAGGTTCAAGACAACTATGAAGAAACTTTTCTTTAAGATTCAGATGTGTGTTGGGCACGCAAAACCAGTTTTTGCATTTTTTAGAGAAGTACTAACACTTGATTTTTATATACTAAACAGAAACATGGTAACACGTCACATCGCACAACAGATAATGAATGAAAGTTGAGACTGGGACAATAGAAAAAGAGTCAGAAACGTTTTGGCCACCAAACACATAATCACTTTTAGGATTTATCTTTTTTACATCTCTCTTACAACTCTCAGTGTCACTGGTTTGCACGAAAGCTGAAGAAATTGATCCACAATGATGTGTGTTTCCCTATTTATGCCTGTGAATTAGCAGAATTACTGACAACTAATTAAGGTTCTCTTTATTTTTTGAGCAGTACATATATCAATGAAACCAAACTCATCTCCAAAATTATATATCAAAGCCCCTACTGAAACCAATTTATTATTCAAGTGTCTATTTAAGTGCCCAAATAAATAATAATAATGACAACAATGTTGTGATTTTAAATTAAGAAAGGCTAATGTTGCTCATTGTTATTCAGCAGGAGGCAACATACCAATATATTTTAATTGTAAAGTGTGATTTATGAATGAATTTAGTTCATACATTTAAATTACACTTACTAATATCCTGTAATAGCTACAGGTATGACACCAACACAAGAATAATATGTTATCAGGCATGAGACATTTCAGTAGCTGATAAAGTGTATGTTAATAGCATGTCCACTGATACTGAAAGAAAAACACTCGTCATTATATCACACTGGTTAATGCAACTGAGACTCATTCTTATCATATCAAATTCAGATTTATTAGTGCTATAATTACAGTATAGTAAATGGGCTGTGTGTGTACTAAATAATCCCTCAACTATGTGCCTGATTTTGATTGTAGTCCGCACTCTTCTCTCAATCTCTTGTGACCATTCAGTAAAATGGATGTGGACTGAATGTGCATCAAAACATTAAAAGCTCATTTTGTAATTAGCTACAAGGCTGTAGAATATGTACTACTTATTTTTACCTATTTTTTGTAAAATAATTTATATAGAAAAATATAACTGTAACACCTTTGAAATGATCAAATGCCATAAATTTACTGTTAATTTTGTAATCAAGAAACATTTAAAACCTGATTGTCTGTAATACAGTTAGGTCTATCATTTGATTACATATTAAATAGCAATAAAAGTCTTTCCATATTTGTGGATTTTGTAGAATTGCTGTGTTTGTCATGAAACAATATTTGATGTATTGCAGTATGTTTATTCAAAAGCCTGAGTTGTGCAGAGTCTCACCGCCTCACATGCAGAAGCAGTTAGCTGATTTGACCTCATTACAGGACGGGATGCAGTTAAATAAATCTCTCTCTGAGTCGCAGTATAAAAAACAGGACAGATGTGCACAAACCTCTGTTTCCATTGCTGGCTGTCCTTGTGAGTGTATAACCCTTTAAAGAACACAAATGCAACACAATCAAATGAACTACACAGGCTCAGTGATCTCTGCTGAATAATGGTTTCATGAAGTGAAGAGCTTTAGAGAGATGACACCAAATAAACAAAAACTACAAAATCCTAACAACTAAAATTTGAATATTTACAGCAGATTATACTGTTGAATTGTGAAGATGATTTTGTCAGAACTACTTTCACATTTTAGTTTGGGAAAAAAAAAAAACATCAAGGGTGCCAATTTGGATTTAGCCCCAAAGAGATTTCCTCTGGTTGTCGGGGTGGTCAAATCCAACTCTGACCAGCTGGGATCGAGGGATAATCTGTGTGTAAAAAATCACTTGTTTTAATTACACACTCGCAGACGCACGCAGTATCTCTTTCTCTCTGAGTCCCACACATGCATGTACATCGAATGCACACTAGATATATGTGCACAGTGACACAAAACTGCACAACACCAGTGTAATTACTCCTGACAATAGGCAGATGCTTTTTTTTTTTTTGGAAAAGGCAGAAAAATGTGGCTAGAATGAAAGTAACTTGGTAATTGATCTGATTTTTAAGCATTTGGACATGTGGCAGAGATTAAAGCTTCATCAGAGAGAGAGAAAAAAAAACATCTTTTAAAGATTAAAAATGCACTATGTCTAATTACAAAATGTGCCGACTCACAGATAAATTACAGCAATCTCAGCACAATGGTCATAAAATCGTAAAGATATTTTATATGTATGTGCACAGCCATTGAATAATGAAAGCAACCAATAGTTGTTTGTGACCATTTTACTGGGTTTAATAATTTTCTTTTCATGTTAAAATATTGTTCGAAAACCATTTCTAGGCAAGTGTTTGTGAAGAACATTCAGCCCATTTGAGCCCCATCCTCTCTTTTGTGTTTATTACAGAACAGTCAAATCAAAGTTTACTCTGGTTATAATCTAGCCTCCTTTATGCCTGACAACCACACACTTAAAAATAAAAATGTCCCTCTCATGTAAATAAACTAACAACTGGTTTACATTTTCCTTCATATTGTTATAGCATTAAGCTTTCAAAATGTTGTAAGCATAGTAATATATTGGTATTATGTTAAAAAGTGTGTTAATTGGCAACTGTCCTTCATGATTTAAGATTGCTTTGGCCATGATGACTGTTACATCCCCAGATGGAGGACTATCTAATTACTTATACTTTGTGAGCTGTTTATTTATTTAGGAAGATACTGCCACCACAAGGAGATGTATGCTACTACAACAAGGCTTCAACAAATTTCCTCTAACGTATTATGGTTTATTTTACACTTATCTATATTTCCATAATGATCCATGTAATGTATTATTGTATATTGGACATATGTCTGCGAAGAGCTGGTCAAATACAAACCCCACAGCCAACACTGTCACCAAACCATTCTGGTTGTTTCTAAGTGAAACCTTAAATAGGTTACACCCACTAAAGTGAAGACATGCAAATGCGTACATGCGTATGTCTTGCAGTCAGACAGAGGACCAATTTCAATTTAATTTTTAATTATTTTTAAATTTTTGCTCTTTCATAATAATAGGAAAAACGTTCTATTCAAGAACATATTTTATTTAAATATATTAAATAGAAAATTAAGCTTTTGAGGCTTATTCAGAGAAAGTCAATTTTTGTAGCCTATTCTACAATATCTTGCTGGTTTTATAAAATGTTAAAACCTTGTTTTAATAGGCCTAGCTGATGCATGGCCGCCTACTCCAAATGCTGTAAGACTAAAAATGCCTTTTGCATGTCACGTCTCTGCATTAAATAAGGGTAAACTATTTAACTGTACTTGTCACTAACAGAATAAACTCTGTATACTCGCATTGTATGTAATGTAATCTAATTTTTTTTTTTATATATTAACTTGAGTCTTTTTGTTACATTTTGTATTTACGCTGTCCCGAGAGGCGGTGCGGCTCGTGCTGTCACTTAACAAACTCCACCCCGCCTTCCTCTGTCTGCCCCGTTCAACAAATGCAACGCTGCTGCTACAAACTAACCCGATACTGTGCAGAACAGCGCGTTTCAGGAAGAAGTTGGCGCCTGAAGCTGCGTATGCTGTTAGCTAATACGCTAACTCAGAGTATGAAAAAATAATCATTTGTAACGATATTTCTTAGATTTATTATTCCGGATTTCCAAAATGAATGACATGGGTATGTATATGCTGCTACAGCTCCACAAAAACGTATATTCTTGTTTCTTACAGTGCTAACAACACAGCTAAAGCAGAGGTTAGCAGTAAGCACTAGGCCTCGACTAATCCCTGGAACAAGAATGGTTTTCACCATAACCAGCCGGTCTTCTCCAGTGACTTGGTGACTTGTATCGCAAAGTGAAACTGTATACAAAGCCCAAGGGTTACAGCACACCATTTATGCTAGTAAACCAACTCTACGTTATCCGATGGAAAGTGGAAAGCGAGGCTGAAATGTTTGTAAAACGATCTTTACCATTGTTCCTATAGTTTTACTATGTGCATATTAAACTGAGTGCTTACGTGTAATGAAGGCAGAAAGGCAAACTAATAATAACCTGAAACAGTGAGCAATATTGTGATGCAGCCTTTCAAAGCACATAATACCAAAGGGTAGCAGAAAGAGAAGTTTAATCCTCGTCTATTTAACTACAAGCGGATGAAAGTCATCATTACTTATCAAAATAACATTAGATCTACTTTTGTCCCATTCCTTAAAAATCTGACTCCCGTTGTTTGCAGAGTTTAGTGTCCCCCTGTCCTCCCTGGCCCTGCTGGTGCCTCCGCTCCGCCTGATGTCTGCGGTGATGTGGGAAGTGGTGCGGCAGCGGAACATTCAACACTACGGGAAACTGGAGGAGTTCGTCTCCATGGTAACGGAGGCAGTACCTGAGCTGATGAGTAAAAGAGAGGGACGACTCCTGTCTCTGGGCCTGAGAGCCAGGGTGAGTGCCTGCAAATATGTATTAAAAAATTGCCATAAAGAAAAACAGCCAATTTTGCTATGTCTGCATGGGGGATATTTATTTGCTCCCCAATACATTTATTTGAAAATGGTGCAGCTAGTTTATAATAATAAAGCGAAAATTACATGCTTCAAATATGCTTATACCAAAAGGTAAGGCTTTTATCGTCCCACAATAATGTCATCTGTGCTCATATGAAGATTCAGCCTCTCTAATATACAATTTGCAACTTTATGCTACATTTGTGGTTGTTAACCAAAGTTGCTTTTGTTTCCTAATTTACAGACAACTCTTGAACTGCTGCGCTCTGAGCACCCTGAAGATCTTAAGGCTGTAGAGACCCACCTCAACAGAATTCGATCATCTTACATTGAGGAGGTTAGGGTCTACTGTTTGCATACTTCTACTTGACAATACCACTTTTGATCAGTGCAAGTAATTGGTGTGTGTGTGGGGGGTCTGTTTGTTTATTCAGACAAATGATCACGTCATTGAAGCACCTGAAGCAAATTTTATGAAGTTGGTTCAAGGCCTTATTGAGGACACTGATGGCAGGGAGCACTTTCTTAAGGTAAAATAGAAGTAGAATAAGTAGTATTTAGTGGGCCCCATTTAATCCCCAAAAATGTGTATTATTTATGCGTGTGTTGTTTCAAACAGAATGTGTTTCCTGTGGAGTATGGCCCTGATTTTGACACAGCACTTGAAACCTTAGTTTGTGAATTCTTTACCAGACTTGAAGAGCTGCTGCCAATACCAGATTTTAAACAGGTAACTAAAGTTATGGATTAGATTGAATTTGTTAATCATTAGGTACATTTTCAGATTAAAATTTTTGTTTTTTTCTTTTTTCCTTTGCACCTACTTTGACAGACTGCATCTTGGATCAGCGCTGCCCCTTCTGTCTTAGAGGAGTACATGCAGTGTGTCTCAAATGGAGACGACCTTAAATTTCTTCTGCAGAGCAAGCAGTGTCATGGCAAGCTGGCAAAGACAAGTGTTGGTATGTTTATAGTTATGCTGTAAAGAGTTCATTTTGAGTATTTGAGATAGATTTGGTGTACTTGTTCATAGGTGGACATTTTACTTGAAAAAGTGAGTTGTTACTGAGTTGATACTCATGCTCTGACACAAATTCTTAAGCTTCTAAAACATAATTCTTTCCTCCTTTTGTTTTCGACACAGCTCCTTTTCAGTCTGATGATCTCTTGATCCCCTCACTGTCTTTGCCTCCATCTCTGGAAGTGGCTATTGCCTCACATCCAAGTGCTTGTGACGATGATAATAATGATGTTCCTCAGATTGTTATGTTTGATGAAGAGCTGTCTACAAACCCATCAACCTCAACTGACTTTCCCGAATCCCCCAAAAGGACCGAGCTCTCTTCATCTCCTCGTCAAAGACAACTGCTGGGGATACATAAATGTCCAGAGTGTGACAAATGCTTCAAGCACCACTCAGTCCTCATTGAGCACCAGAGAGTTCATAGCGGGCTACAGCCGTACAACTGCTCCCAGTGTGGGAGGGCGTTCAGAACTGCCACTCTGCTTGCAGGTCACAGGTTACGGAAATGCAGAAATGCCGCATATATATGTATCAAATGTGGAAACAGTTTTCCTACATCTCTGGAGAAGTTTCGACATCGCTGCCCAAAACGGGGTCGCAGCCATGACTGTGGACACTGCGGAAAAAGTTTTCAGAAGTCGAGCAGTTTGAAGGAGCATCTGCTAACTCATGTTCAGAGCCGCCTTTTTAAGTGTAGTCACTGTGGAGCAGGCTTCTCAGGAATAGGTGACCTCAAATATCATCAACAGATAGATCATGACAAGCCCTATGAGTGCAAACATTGTGGGAAGAGCTTTATCTCCAACAAGAGTCTCTCTAAACATCAACAACGTCATGAAGAAGCTGGTGAAATGGACACAGTGAAGTTAATGAGTGGAGGAAAACACAGAAAAAGTAGCACAGCTCATCACACATCCTCAGTAGCTTTTTCTCGCAAAACAGTCAAAGCTGTTTACCAGCGTGGCCGGGTAACACATAATTGTCCACTGTGTGGCAGGAGCTTTAAATACCGTTTTGAGTTTTTGGAACACCAGAGGTTTCACACTGCAGTGAAGCCATACAAATGTTCTCAGTGCGGTAAGGCCTTCAGAACTGAGGCACACCTATCAGGTCACAGAAAGAGAAAGTGCAAAAATGCAGCACACATTTGCACTAAATGTGGCTGCCAGTTTAGGTCATTACATGAACGTGTCAGACACCAGTGTGTTCAGCTGCTCACAAAGTACGAGTGCTCTCACTGTGGAAAGACTTTCAAGATGGCACACCTACTGAGGAACCATCAGATGAGTGAACATCAGCTTCCCTACAGTCCCAACCATCGTTTCAGGTGCCGGTACTGTGATGAGACCTTCCCTGGGATCAGCGAACTTAAATATCACCAAAGAGTGGACCATGAGAAGCCCTACCAGTGCCAGGAATGTGGCAAATGTTTTTTGTCTGAGAAATGTCTCTCCAACCACGAGCTACGTCACAATGATGACCGTCCAGAGAGCTGTGTCGTTTGTGGTCGGGGCTTTAGGAACCGCTATGATTTGAAGCAACACATGCGTACACACACAGGAGAGCGGCCCTACCAGTGCACTCACTGTTCACAGTGTTTCTCCACCGCAGGGGGTCTTAGGAGCCACACTCGTGTTCACACGGGAGAGAAACCCCACGTGTGCCCTGACTGTGGGAAGGCTTTCTCACAGATGGGCGCTATGCGCACCCACAGGCTCACACACACGGGAGAAAGGCCATTCAAATGTACTGTGTGCGGTAAAGGGTTTACCATGGCACATAAGGTGACAGTGCACATGCGTGTCCACACTGGTGAGCGGCCGTATGTCTGCTCTCAGTGTGGAAAAGCCTTCTCAGACGGAAGTGTGCTGAAGCAGCATATGCTGAACCATTCAGGGGTGAGACCTTACCACTGCCAGATCTGTCCCAAGACTTACACCTGCCTAAATCACCTGAGGAGGCACCTGAAGAGCCACTCCAACATAAACTAAAAACTAGTCACTGGTGTTTGACACAAAATGCTACACAAAAAACATGGATAGAGAACCACACTGTAATAAATGTTGAAAATGGTGGAGACAGTGTAACAAACTGTAAACACATCAGACACATTAGAGAACTGACTTAAGTCTGTTACTAGACAAGGTTTGATCAACTTGTTTCATCTGCATGGAAATGTGTTATTTGAAGGAAATGATGGTACCTTATATCTAAATACTATTATTATGATAAATATATATTTTTGGAATGTCAAACTGGTTAAAACGTGTGAGTTTTTACAAAAGTGTTCTGAAACAATTAATGCAAGTGAAAAGTTAGCAAACATTACTGTTCATTTCAACTACAACTAGTGCATTTAGTTAATATCATTCCTATTATTAGGTCTCCTTCTCCAAATCTACTATTTATCTCATTAGTATGAGTCACTGTGGGGATTTTTTCAGTGACAGAAACATTATTTTATGTCCATGTTAGCATTCATTAAATTCCTAATCAGGGAAGAAATTAGACTCTACGTGGTGGCAAATGACCAAAATGCTTATTAGTAGTACCTTGATGTTGGTCCATGAGTCCATGACTGTTACAGATTTTAGAGGTTGTAAATGCTTAATGACATTAAATGGGAAGTAAGTTGAACACACCACCACCAGTAAAACGTATTCCTTTTTCACTCACTTTTCATTAGCTTAGTATACACTAAACATACTTAAAAGTTCATGTTTGTCTGTTAAACTTTAGATTCCAGTATCATCTTCAGTCAGTTGCACAAATGCAACTTGTTTTGTATATATGTGCTTAAGTTAAAAGACAGGATTATTCTTTCTCCAGATTAGAACAAAGCATCCAGAAGGCTTTTAAGATTCAGTAAACTGTAGAGGATCTAATGTAGCGGATGTCATTCTTGGTCATTTCCCATCATTAACTGTGTCAATTCTGCGGTTTCCTCATTGTTTATTTTGACGAGCTCCAAAAGGTATCAGAAGATGACATGATTCTCTCCTGTAGTTTTTGTATTTTTTTATTGTGGCATATTGCCTTTTTAGTTTCGTAAACTTTTGATGTTCTCAGCCCATCTCTGCGGGACCCCTGTATGTGAACCACCACAGCCTGGACCCCAACTCAGTGAGGTCATACTCTAACATGCATTCATGGCCATTAATCTCTTCCATGTGCGCCGAGCTAACATTCATATTTTAGCTGGAAAATGGGTGTTTATTCAGGTTTTCCTTGTTCCGTGGTTATGTTCCTTCTGGTCTGTACTCTACTGTAAGCATAAGACCTTTTGAATCATGTAGCACATTCAGGCCATTCATAACAGGTCTTTAGCAAATGCAACAGTGAGCTATAGTGTGTTAAAGACAGAACACAAAAGGTAAGTCTGCACAATAGCAGGGCTGTTTCATTATTTCTTTCTGACTCAGAGGTGCTGCTAATCTTCACTGATGGCCAGGATCCTGTGGAAAGTCTGGCTGCCTCCTGTCTTTCATCAAGCTGTGCCCAAACGCTTTGCAGACCCTTTTCATGTGGTCTTTCTCTGTTTTATATCTCCCGTCCTCAGGTAACACAATCCAATCTTAATCCCACCTGCCAAATTTCAATGCAGTGAAAACAACAGACTCCTTCAAGTGGATGTGACGCTGGTAAATACTGGAAACACTTTCTTGCTTCATAACTTCCTCAAGAATTTTATGAAGAAATACATTCATATTGAAGACTGGTATTGAGACATCTTGGTGCTTAATGCTACTCAAATTCAAATGAATGCATTGCAGTACAATTTATAGACAGCCAGACATCTGCCAAGAATCCTGCAGATTTACAATGAGAGCCCACTATTAAACACAGATCATTACCAGATGTCACTCCTTCTACCTCTCTCTCCCATCCCTCCTTCTTTCCTTCCCTTCTCCTCCCTCAATGATCTCAGTGGAAAATGTGAGTCCAGGCCAATGCCTTTTCTGCAGAAACCCACCGTTTAAATACAAATAAAAACCAACATCCACGGCAACCATGCAGCATCCACCCACGCCAACACCTTGCCAGATGACTACTTCCCACCTCTACCTCCCTCTATGTCGATTTCTTCCATCCGAGTACCTTACTGCAACCCCGTAAACTGCTCAAAAGTTTCCAACGTCTTCTCCAACATGCTTCCACAATGAGCGCTAGGTGGCACTGTGTCTCTTCCGTTTCATATTTTCACCATCATAAGAAACTTTCCACCCCTCCTTCTCTATTGCTTTTATGATCGGGTCAGGTCTGGATGCCAAAGTGAACCAGATGTAAGAGAGCACCCCCTTAACAAATGCTTGCAATTCGCCTCGCCTGTTTCTTATTTAGTTTTTAAGAAATTACTCCAGTGTGCATTTATTAGTCCTTGCTGATTTTCTACATATGTTTTTATGAGCGACAAGGAGCGCGTTTAGGCTATGGCCTTATCTAAATAAAAAAAAAAGTGTACGTTTGTGTCTTGATGCATACGCTGTGTGTTTTAATCCCCTGAAAAAACATTAATGTGCTAATTCCCTTGTTTCCATTGAAGTCCTATTCTCTCCGGACCCCTTTTAAGGAAACATGGATATCTCAGATTTTGTATAGCGTTTGTCCGTGCGCGTTCCCGTTCCTCACTTCTGCAGAAAGCGCGTGAACTCCTCCCTCTCCTCCGCGTCCTCCTCCCTCCTCGCCGTGCGCTCTCGTCCTCCTCTGCGCGCTCTGGCTCTCGCCTTGGAGTTTCTGCGGCGGAGCGCTGGATCCTCAAAAAGTTATCGAATCTGTTTAACGGTACCGGGGTTTGGTGCCGGGTCGATTCGGTGTTTGTGTTGGAAAGGTTGGGATTACTTTTGTTTGTTTTGTAGTTTCTTGGTGAAAGTTTAAGCATGGAGACTCTGAGAGGTCTCCTTGCGCTGCTGTGCGTACTCCTGGCTGCGACGCAAGCGCAGGTCCAAAGATCCAGATTTGCGGGTAAGTTTATTAAATGTTTGAAATACATGGAAAGGAAAACTTTATTGTATTGTCTTATGTTCCCATTTTACGAAAGTTGCTTTGCATGAATGCATAGCATGTATGTAAAGTTTCAGAATGTTGTCTTACTGTGAAATGTCAGTTCGAGTCCAGATGTCTTAGGATCCTTTTCAGAGACTCCTTCAACTAAAGGAATGGACTAAAAGCAAGCTCGGTATAAACGAGGAGATAGAGGCCTAGCAGACCTTTAGCAGGCCTTGTCTGGACCAACTGTTTGTCTGAATGAACTGTCAATGCTAAGCGTCATAGATGTTTGTATTTGATCAATCAAACCTCTCTGTAAGATGCTGCAGCAGCTGGAGAGGATTCAGACACTCGTCAAAAGGAAAGAGAGTCAGACACGATGTAGGCCTGCACCTGTCATTAATCTAACAGGACATCTTTGCTACAAGGCCTCTATGCTGCAGGATGTATACCTGTATGGAAGCTAGGGCATTGTGTAGAGACTAATTCATAGGTTTTTTTTTAACTGTCCGGATGATATATTCTGACTGTTTGTTGCTGTTTTGTTTTTTGAGCAGAGTGCCCTGTTGATCTTTTCTTTGTATTGGATACATCGGAGAGTGTCGCCCTCCGACAGAAACCTCCTGCCTTTTATATAAACCAGATCAAAGACTTCACCAAGCTGTTCCTAGATCAGCTCAGAGACATGTAAGTTACATTCACAGACACTGTACATGTGTTTAGAGGCAATTTCCTAAATTAATTTCCTGGAAGCTCAGTCTAACCACATCAGGCCTAAACCCAACCTTACAGTTACCCCAGATGACTCCTAACCCCCAGTGTAAAGATAATGGGTCCATTACAGTACATTAAGTCACTTAAATGGGGGAAGTGAGGCTGAAGAAAAAAAATCTATTTTCACATTTATTTACTGTAAACTAAGTGGTGAATTAGTTCAGTGATTTTTTGATGATGGTTGTAATGTGATTTTCTGTCAAAACATTTACCTCAATGTACCATTCTGGGTTGAATTTTGTTTTTACTGAATCATATCAAGAGCCCCTTACTTTAAAAGATTATATTACTTTTAAACATAGATGGGCCTGTGTAATGTTGATCTAGATAATGTATTAAAATAAACTTGTATGTTCTATTTATAGGACATAAGAAAGTTTTATTAGTATTCATATTATTGTTTTTATTTCTCATACAGCCGCCATCGATGTGACCGCTACCTGACGTGGAACTCAGGAGCACTGCACTACAGTGATGACATTATCATGGTGGGAGAGCTAATGGACATGAGCACAAGCAAAAATCAACTGAAGAGCGCCATTGACAGTATCAAATACATTGGCAAAGGCACTTACACGGACTGTGCCATCAAAAGGGGCATCGCTGAGCTGCTCATTGGGTAACATGCAAACATGTATTCTCAATGCAGTAACACACTTCACAAAATGTAAAAAATAATTTATAATTGGTCAATAAAAGTAACTGACTTCATCGTGCTGTACTGCAGGGGGTCCAACTATCATGAGAACAAGTACATAGTGGTGGTGACTGATGGCCATCCTCTGACTGGTTACAAGGAGCCGTGTGGAGGTGTGCAGGAGGCGGCAAATGAAGCCAGACAGCACGGAGTTAAAGTGTTTGCTGTGGCCATTTCCCCTGATCAGGAGGTACTGTTATATTACACTGCCATTTTACTGTAAAAATGCCTGCAGTCTGAGTATTATGGAGTTATAGATGAAAAATGAATGAATGATGTAATGAGCATTAACAATCAGTAGCTGTCAAGACAACACTCATGGTAAACTTGGGAGACTAAGATCACAAAATGTCAACAAACAAATCAGTTTTACAAGGTGTTTTTTTTAAGAGACATTTATAATGAATGCTAAGTGCACAGACCGGTCATGGCCCTTATTCTCTTTTCTAACGATGTTTACATTAAGAACCTCATTCATTCAGTTTTCAATGGGAATGTTCATTTGGGCTGTGTGTGTAAGATATGCTCTTGAAGATGATACTATTTGTTATCTCCTACCAGTAATAAGTAGACAACAGCATTGGCAAAACCTGATTGTAAGGTTAAAAAGGCCAGAATACACAGACATGTGTTTTAAAGCATGTTTTAATGTAATAGTGTGCGGTACATGGAAGCATGTATTTGAATATTTCTACGTGTGTCTCATCAGGACACCAGGCTGTCAGTCATAGCCACTGATCACTCCTACAGACAGAACTTCACTGCTGCAGACGATGCCAGGTCGACCAACATCGGAACAATTCGGACCATCATCGATATGATTGTGTGTATCATCCTGTTACCTTCTTCTGTAAAGAAAATATAGGATGCAAACTAATCTGTTGCCTTTTTCTTTTGTTTTCAGACAAATGAGACAAAGGATGTGGTATGTAGAAGATATTTCAAAGCAAATGCTTTATTTTTTTAGATAGTTCTCATAAACTCAAGTAATATGGCTTAAAATATCTCACGATAACAACAGTATTCCCTTTATACAAGCTTCAGTACCACATACCTCACATGTACTGTTTATTTAGGCCAGCCAATCTTGCAAAGGAAAGTATTACACAAGACAGGATGCTGAAATCATCACATTAAAAGGAAAATTGTGCTAATATTTCAAATTTCAAATCTAATCAAAATATTGAAATTACTAAATAATGATATCATGCTATTCACTTAAACACAAACCATGCCTTGCACTGTAATCCAAACTTAATCTTCTAAATATTGAACCCAGTGACCCTGTTACTTTAGCTAATTTTTGTTTTTACTTTTATTTCAGTGTTGCTCTTTTGACTGCAATGTAAGTATTGTATTTATCAATTTCATGCTACTATACGCTCTATTTTTGATGAATGCCATCACTGTTTATATATCATTTTCTTTACTACAGGCTCCTGGAGGTGCCAAAGGTCCGGACGGCGACATTGGCTCTAAGGTGAAGAAATAAACAATGATGAACACATAATTTATAGTAAAACTGAACTGAAGAGAGTTCACCTTTGCATCTCTCGTCACTACAGGGAGAAGCAGGTCGACCAGGAATGCCAGGAGAGAAGGGAGATATTGGAGCTATGGTAGGTGTCTTCTGTCCGTGTCATCCTTCAACAATACTCCAATACAACTGTCCTTTTAATCTTTAATGTGCAGTTTCATCAATGAAGTTTGATATTTGTGTTGCAGGGAAGCATTGGAGATCCAGGTCCTGTTGGTTACAGTGGAATGAAGGTACACTATATTTAGCACACAGTCCCCAATAACACCAAATCTAATTTAAACTCCTACTACTGATATTGTTACTATTTCTACTTTTGTGGAAATGTACTCATACACAGTGGTCCGTGATCCAGTGGAGCATCTATCATTTTACAAGTTTAATATTTGTATTTGCCATAACAAGTTTTAACAATGTTATACACAACCTGCCTGCTTTTACTTATATGGTATTTGATAAATGCATAGAAATATACCAAATGAGGGCCTAAGAGCCATAAATGATCAAATCAGCCAAACAATCACCACTTTAATCATCTTGGTAGTAAAAGTGATTTGTGTTTGTGTTTGCAGGGTGACCGTGGTTCCAGAGGAGAGAAGGTGATGCCAAACCCACACATTTAAATAGTTTTCCTGGACAAGTGTCACTGTTTTGTTGAGTGCTTTGATGGTTTACCGATGGTCTTTGTATTTTTCTGCAGGGTGAAAGAGGACACAAAGGTTACAAGGTGAGCTTTCCACTGTCTTGTTGTGATTTCTGAAAATGATTTGGTCCTCAGAAAAATTTTAATTCACTCACTTTCTTTTAGGGAGACAAAGGTCAAGGTGGAATTGATGGAGTTGATGGACGCAAGGTAAAAAGAGCAAGTCAATACAACTCATACAGTACAGTATGTGTGGCTACTCTTATGTCATTTTAAATTTGTTTTTCTCATTAGGGGGAGCCAGGTTACCCCGGTCTTTCCGGCTGTAAAGGTTCTCCCGGTTCAGACGTGAGTTGCAATCCCAAAATCACAACCAAATGGTACTGCTTTGTTAGATATAAACTATGTTTGACTGTGAGATCAGTAGTGGGTCTGTCACATCCAACAAACATCTCGTATCTATCTATTGTACTCACATAAAGACATAGTTGTTTACTTATTAGCCGTTAACTGTAGCTACATGTTTAGGAATGTTGTTGGGTGCAGTTCTGACCAGCCTCATACCATTTTAACTGGGCCCCAGGCTCATGGCTCTTTAATCACTCTTTGGTTTACATTCCCTATGTCAGACTGTATAAATGAAGCCATATAGTTGTCCTGTAAATAAACCCATGCAAGTGTATATGCTTCCTTACCCAAAACATTTCAGGTTTGTGTCTTCATCTGCTTATGATCATATACTGAATATGTGTATGTCTGTGTTCAGGGTCTACAGGGAGAGTCAGGCCCAAAGGGAGACCCTGGTTCTTACGGACAGAAGGGAGCAAAGGTGAGACAAAAACTTTCTTCAAGCCAGACTGATACTGGACCCGTTTTAAGCTAACACTAGCACTTTTGCACACTGTTGCTGTAGTAAAGTGCATCCCAAGTGCTAGAGTAAAGCTACATAAGAGCTACATAAGAGCTATTGTTTAAAATATTTCTTATTTTCTTTTATTTCAGGGTGATTCTGGAAGAGACGGTGAACCAGGAAGACCTGGAAACTATGGCCCACTGGGACCTCAGGTAAAGTATGTTAACTATGAATAGCAGATTAGAAAGTGAGTTTGGTTGTGTAACATGTGTGTTGTGACAGGGCGACCGCGGCCCACCTGGAGCCAATGGAGACAAAGGAGAACGAGGAGACGATGTGAGTCAAAAGCATTGTGATCATGATTTGCACACCATTTAAATTTAAAGCTCTAACTCCATGCTATAATCTTTTAGGGTACACCTGGACCAGACGGACCTCGAGGAGAGAGAGTAATGACAATTACTTTATTTAAGTGACAGTGTTTGTGTGAGCGCTGCCAGAGTGTTAACTTATGTGTGAACATCTTCTGTTCTTAAATCCTTTTAGGGACAAATTGGAGAGAAAGGGGAGCAAGGTGCACGTGGAAACAGAGGCCCCAGAGGAGAAACAGTACGGAATAATTTATTAAAATAATTGAATATAGACAAAATATGGTTATGATTAGATTATGTAGATAACCTTTTTCCCATAGTGATTCAGGTAACAACATTATAGAAACAGTAGGAAGACCGTTTCAACTTCAAAAGAACTCAGTTTACAAGACCTTCATGTTTTACTCTTCATGTATTGTCTAAAACATATTGTTGCAGTCTTGAATGCATTTTGATTTTTTTATGCATTTGTGTTTTATTTTAGGGCGAGCCAGGA
Source organism: Rhyacichthys aspro (assembly GCA_036850595.1). NCBI lineage: Eukaryota > Metazoa > Chordata > Actinopteri > Gobiiformes > Rhyacichthyidae > Rhyacichthys > Rhyacichthys aspro. The sequence goes on from CM072164.1 coordinate 9,780,564, forward strand.
CCCCGTGGAGAGCAAGGAAGGGAGGGCTCAACTGGCCCCAACGGAGACCCCGTAAGACACAAACACTTACATACTAACAGTCAGAACACTTAGAAACCAAAGGGGATGCCTTAAAAAGGTATCAGAGCAAATCATCTTTATTTGATCAGTGAATGATGTTTTTTACATCCCTAAAAGCATTAGATATCTGTTCACCTCATTTAACAACAGTAGCACTAGCTTTAGCCTGTTGCTTTTTTTTTTTTGGAGGCGTCCCACTTTTCCATTTGAAAAAGCGCATGCGTCTTTTGAGTGTGAGCATTTATTCATCTGTATCCATATTTATACAAAAGGGGGTGTCCTCTGGGCCTGAGACCAAACAGAGGCCCACCTGGCTCAAGCCCCACAGTACTGCCCACTCCTTTTAAGATCCATGTCCTCCAACTCATTCCCAGCATTTACTTCTCCGGGGGAACATCCACACTCACTCTTTCCCCTCTGACTCACTTCTTCTCTCCATCTTGAGCCAAAGCCTCACTCTGGTTTTCTCAACAACGCACCAGGCAGTGTAATAATAATAATACGTTACAAGCGTTAGTTGTGGTAACCTCCGTGATGTCAGAAGTTTCAATGCCTCTTTTGTGCTTCAGTTTTCCTCATCATTGGTGTAAAAAAGAAAACAAACTGAAAATGTGGAATAACTGACGCTTAAGACACACCTCAAATGCTCTGAGTCATTACAAACTGTGTCCTCAGAAAACACCTCATAAATGAGTGACTGTAGATTTTCTGCGTATGGTCACATGACCTGAGCTACATTACACCTTGGGTATGCAATATTTTTCAGCATCATCAGGCCAGTTTATTACACTATAGTGAAATAAGATCCCAGCTGTTTTCATGCTGTTTAAAACGTAGTTAATGTGCTGATCTTCTCCTAATTGCTGCTAAGAGGCTTTGATGAATACTGTAAATGTAGATTTTGTAGCTAAGCCAAGATTGGACACAGTAATCTTTTAATAAATGGAAATCCGTGTGAATGTAGTGGTTTGTTCCATTTCAACTGTGAGACAAGAACTTATTTTACTCAAACTGTAAGATCATTACCAACAGCAGCTGCACTCAGCTGTCGTCAGGCTGGAAACAAGACCAATGCACCAATGTAACTCCTTTACTCCTAAAAAGACAGAGTTGTTTTGTTTTTCTGTAAGATTTTTCACTATATAACTGTAATCAGTGTGAATTGGTCTGTGGTGTGTTTAACCATCAATTGGCTAATTTTAGTTTACTATAAATCTGGTGGGTGAAATTCAATTTCAATGTTAGCCAAAAGGGTTTAAAAGTCCTTTAAATCTGTTTATTAAGTTGCAACTTAGATGAATCCTGAAATAGTTTCCCTCTTGTCAATAATTTTGTTGTAGTATTGAAAATTACAAAAGATAATGTTGGATCTGATGCATGCTACTGTCACTGTATCATGTAACCTGTCTTTACGTGAGCAAAATTATTAATTCAAATATTCAAACTGTGCTGAATACAGGGTGAGCCTGGCAAACAAGGGGCCCCTGGCTACAGAGGGGATGAGGGCCCCCCTGGACCAGAGGTGAGTCCAAAATCACACTTATGCTGCCTCCATTGTGAAATAATTGAAAGCATTCATGCTACCTCTATTTTCTGGATGAACAGACTGTTGGCAGTTGATATACAACTAGTTTAATGATCTATCACACAAATCCTCCAGTTTTAAGCATGCCATGCCATGTATCATATGTTTCTAATTGTGTAATTTCTCTCATTTTTCAGGGACCCAAAGGGCCAAGAGGAATCAAAGGAGCTCCAGGAGACAGAGGCCAGATGGGGGAGCGGGTGAGAGCAGGAGACATACAGAGTGAGGGAGGTCTGTATTTGTGAGATTTGTGGCTGATAGTGTATCTCTGTCTAAATTCAAGGGAGAAGATGGTGCTCCAGGAAATGGCACAGTTGGTTGTCATGGTTTCCAGGTATGTTTTATAGATAAAATGTTTGACTGATGTTACTGCATTTACATTTTTGTAACAATTTTGGTTCTTTTAGGGCTATCCTGGGCCTCGTGGAGACCCTGGCGAGCCGGTAAGTTGTATTTTTGTTAAAATAAACAAACTTTATCAGCCAGCCAGAGTCAGACAGTGAGCGGACGTGTGTGTGCAGATAAAATAGTTTGTGTTACACTGGTTACAACACAACACAGATTATTTTAGTGCATTTGTGAGTGCTTCTTGAAGTTTCACTGGTCTTTTCCTCCATTCCCTGTGTGACCTCAGGGCGGTAAGGGCACCCCAGGACCCAAAGGAGACGATGGAGAACCCGGAGATCCAGGCCCTGATGTAAGTCTCTCATTGGTCGTTGTTAGAGGTTTTTCTTGGCCCTGCTCTTCTTTCTTGATCTCATTTGATCTTTCCTTAGTCCCTTTTTTGCAGCTGACAGGATGTGAGTCACATGTCTGGTATTAATGGGCACATTTTAATATTTTTGTTGAGTTGATAAAAGCAGTGATGATTCCTTTCTCCTCTAACATTCACATTGGTTTGCTTCTCTACACTAGCTCAACTCTCCTTTGTGGTTTTTGCTGTTACAGTATTTATCTCACGCTCTCCTTATGTTTTGCAGCTGGAAATGCCTTCATAAGTAGATGTGAACACATTCGGTGGGTTTGTGTGTTTGTGTGTGTGGGGTATCTTTGGGGAAGAGGACGTTGAGCTGAGGCAGCTGTGTGTATGCCGTTGTCAAGGATACAAGGAAATGAGCTGCAGAGATGAAGGGGCTCTATTAGTCTTATGGTGTGCGTTTGTGCGTGTGTGGCAACTGTATAAATGCGTGATTGCCATATAGTGTGTCACTTTTAACACTTTAACCTTGGCTTCAACTCAATCGTGTTTACATTGAAATTACTGCATTTCCAAGGTCTCAGTTTTATGACATAAACACTTCTGCACGTGTTTGGACTTTTCTCTCATCTGTACATCGGTGACCTCTACCCTCTTTCCGAGACAGACCTCACTCTTTGTAAGGTTTAAATTTACAAGGTCAGATTTGTTTACCACTCATCAGGACTTTAGGGCAGGATTAGATACAGCTGCTAGGCTTTCACTTTTGATTGTCCTTAATCTGCCAAGAAAGCCAACATAGAAAACACAACTCTTTACCACCACCTCGTCTACAGCTCTCTAAATCTTAATTTTGTCCTGTGGGTTCATATCAAACATGGCCACTAAAGGACCACCCATCTGTACAGCTTTCCAGTCTTCGATACAAGACAGTGAGATGCTCTTTAATGAAATCATCCCATTGGATTAAACAGTGCATTCTTTGTCCGCATCTGCTTGTCTTTTTTTAATTCTGTGAACAGAAACATATTTGTTTTCAATAGTTTATTCTTGGCTGTTTTGGGCATCATCTGGAAAAAATAGTTCAATGTGAAATAATGACGCCCTCTCTATAATGTCTAATGATGAGCTCGTGGCCTGCACCATCTCTGACCCGGGGCAACAGGATGAAATAGACAGGGGCGTGTCACAAAAGATGAAGGTAGAAACAGACCTGGACCTTTGACTTCTAAACTATGTAACCTATTAGTGCTAATACACCAAGGAATGCTAATATATGTGTGTTTTAAAATGTACAACAAACGTGAAAAGTGACGCCATGAACCGAGGTCAGGACATGAGAATGTAGATGTGTGACACAGTGCCTGTTAAATCAGTTCGTTTGAAGTGGTGTAATTTGAACCGTGTGTGTGAGCCTGTTTGCATGGATTGAAAAAGACTACACTTGAATGTGTCTCTGCAGCCAGGTGGTTGGCATTACAGACTCGTTCCCCTGAGTTTTCTTCTGTAAATGTCTCTGTGTAGATTGTGCTGATGAAACAGAACAGATCCTTCAGGCTGTGCCTGCTTTTTGTCAAATTAAAAAGATTTATCATTGAGATTTGCGTCTTAAAGCATGCCAGCTTCTTATGCCTCTCATTTTTATGACCTGCCAAACTGTTGGTTGACAAAGATGTGCTGTATTTATTGTGTGAATTCATATTTATTGTTGCTTTTTTCCTGTTAACATTTTTGGTAGACTCTAGGCCAGGAGTGTCCAAAGTCTGGCTCTGGGGCCAATCATGTTCATTTAATTAAAACTGCAATATTATTGAATGTTCTCACATCTGCCCCACACCTTACTTTATATATAGCTTTTCAAATTTTCTGCTAGAATATGTATGATAACGTTGTTCAAGGTAACTTTTTCATTTCACTGTAATTATCCACAGAGCTAACTACTTTTAGCAGTAGTACCATTAGAGATCAGCTTACATCTCAGAAAACTATGTAATGTTGAGTTTTTGCAGACAAACAGCAAACCTTTTCACATAAGGCAATCCTCTCACTTATGACTTATGATACACCTTAATTTTTATCTATTTTTTTATTGTATTGCACACTAAACAGCTTAAATTTTACAGTTTGTCTTTATAAATGCAGCTCATTGCTGTCTTTCATAAATCATTATACTTGTTTAAATTGTGCTGTTTTGTATGTGGGAAAAGTGATTCACAGTGTAAATCTCTCAATTCTCCACACGTCTTCGGTCTGGCCTTGGTCTCACTGAAATCACAGAGCAGCTGCTGCTTGACCTTAGCTTCTCCTCTGTTGCCCCAGCTGCACTGGTGTTAGAGATGCACAGCTAAAGATGGGTGGATCCACCTCACTTATCATCCAAAATGGATTTACAAGATTCAGTAGTCCAGTACTGAATCATCAGTAGTTCAATAGATTATATTTAAGTAAGTGACTAACTTAAAAGTCAGTTTTGGTTAACTTTTGTAAATTCTTTATTTCGTTTACATCAAACGAGTATGCCTACTAAAATCAAACATTACATCTGCTGTACAGCTTACCTATTTTACCTGGTCCATCATCATTTAAATTCTGTAAAGAGACAAACAGCCTGAGCTCTCTCTTCTATTTCTATAAAAGTTAACAAGAAACCAGAATTTTAAATTAAAGCTTTCTTAATATAGAGCCCTTAATTCTCCTTTAACAATAGTCCATCTAACTTCTGACTTTCTGATTCTTATTGGGCATTATACATTGCAGTTGTAAAGGGTTGTCCATGTAATGCTGGCTACAAAAACACAGTTTTTTTGCCTGACTCATAATATTTCTGTGATTTTATTTTTTTTTCTAGAACAACGAACCAGGGCCTCCAGGATCTAAAGGGGCCAAAGGCCACAGAGGACCTGAGGGCAGACCGGTAAGAAACTGGGACATGAAATGCTCCCAGCAAGTGAACTTTAGCATTGGCTCATGTGTCTGCATGTACAGACAAAGGTGTATGATGTATGTCATAGATGTATGTGTCCTATGTCTGTCTACACACACACCTCTTTAAACGTAAGTTTGCATTTGTATAACCTGTCATCACCATATTCATTTTGAATACTTACGTACTATTTTTCAGTTCTATAAAACACTGAAATGTCAGATTTTTTCTGACAGCAGTGACCAAAACAGGAGCTTCTTTTTGTCTGTATTCACTGAACAAATTGTTACGTTACTGTGTGCAGTGCAGTTGTGCTGTGTGTTTCAGTGCCTTTGGTTTGTACTTTTTCTGAGTCACTGTGAGATTACTTCTCAGCATTGGACATAACATCAAACCACATGTAAAAACACAAAAATTATACCCATGACTCAGTGGAGAAGGAAAGAAATGTGTAACAGTCACTGGCAAGTGAACTTTACCGTTGGCTCATGTGAAAATATTGAACTGAGGATCTAAATTTAACAGTAAACAGCACAAATGCAGACATTGAGGTAAACTATTGAACTCAGCCTTTTACACACTCTTTCCCCTCCTCCCTCTGCTCTGCTTCATCTCTGGCTTGTGTCTCTGCTGCATATTTCTGTATGTGTTTGCGTCATGTGTCTCAGGACTGTTTCTGTCTACATTTAACAGTAGTCTCTCTATGTCTGTCTGTCTGTCTGTCTATCTGTTGTGTATGTGATTGTCTGCACAAATTTCCGCAACCCAGGCATCTTTGTCATAGAAAAGAATGCTCTTAAACCGAGTTTAATGTCTTTTAAAACAAAACAGATGGGGTTTTTTTGCCACTGAGTGAAAAAATTGCAGTGGTAACGAACTTTTGGAAGATCTTCATGTTGTTGCAGGAAGATAGTGTGCACAAATGTGTGGGTGTGGATGTGGGTTCAGAGTCTGAGGGAGTTTGGTTTGCAGTCAAAGGAGTAATGGTTTTCTAACGAATCACAGTTCTTTCCAGCTAAAAGAAAGGACTTTCTCCCCAGTATTTCTTCAATCATTGCAGAACATGATACAATATCAGTGACGTTGTCTTTGTCTCTCTCTTCCTTGACAGGGGCCTCCTGGGCCTCCTGGACCACCAGGAACTGATGTGAGTATAAAGTCCATTCAGTCAGGATCCTTTCAACTCATTTTAGCTGCAGGACCGAAAGTACTGTGACATTAATATTCCCTTGAGACTTTCTCGATCTGTGTTTGAAACTGATTCAAGTTATTTAGCCCAAAGCCAAACATCAAATTTCCGGAACTAAAAAAACTAAAACCTCCCAGCAAAACATCCAGAGAAAAATATCTCCATTCTTCTTCTTTTCTCTCCTTTTTTTCTTTGAAACCTGAAGCTCTGGTTGGGGCCTGGCAGTGTATTGTGTTTCATAGTTATGTAATGTGACTTAAACAGTCCATATCCTTACTGTGAAATGATGAGTGCCACTTTTCTCTTCAGGAATGTGAAATTCTGGATATCATCATGAAACTCTGCTGTAAGTTTGACATTTACATAAAATATTTACTATATATCTGTATGTGGCACACATTGTGCTTCATCAGAAAAACATGTCAAGTTTAAAGAATGTGAATGTTTTTCCACATGTTTAATGGCTTTACTTTAATTTGTATTTGTCTTTTACATCCCACTTCAACTTCATAGCTTGTTGTGGTAAGTTTGTTCTTAGTTTAATTTGCAGTCATTATTATAATTACTGCTCATTCTTTTTGGTTGAGCCTCTGTTAAACTGTTTCTGTGTGTCTTTAGAGTGTAAATGTGCACCGATGGACCTGGCGTTCATTGTGGACAGCTCAGAGAGTATTGGTGCAACAAACTTTGCTTTCGCCAAAGACTTTATCATCACAGTCATTGACAGACTGATTAAAGACCAACAAGTCAAGGTAACGCCCAGCATAAATAATCCATTTTGACATTTCACTGCTTTTTAATTTCACCAGTCTTTGACATTTATAGATTAGCTAACTTATAAGTTATTTGGCCTTTGAGGTTTATTATGTAAGCTGATAGTCACAGTGTTGTGAAGGTAGAAAGAAGTTTGAGAAGTTGCCTGAATTAAAGAACTCAAAATAGAAAGTGGAAATAAAAAACTGTCTTTGGTTTGGAGCTGGCCTTTGCAATGACTCTCCTCTTCCAGTTTGGATATAATTAGTCAGGATGGGTGGGACACAGAAATGTTGACGAGAAAAAAGCACAAGTGTGTAGACAAAACACACAGATGGAGAAACACATGTCCAGTGTGTAATGTTTTTCTGTAGTTTGCAGGCAATGACTCCACTGTGAGTGTCGTCCAGTACAGTGGATCACGCGCCCAAGAAGTGGTCCAACTGGGCACTACTACCAACAGCCTCCCAGAGTTTAAACAGTGAGTTGAGGAAATCCACCAGTATCTCTCAAAGTGCCTAAATTGCTCTGACTGATGCACATACAGCACTATTATGTATTTCTGCAGTCCAAAAACACCATAACACACCACACCTCATTAAACATAAGATGTTTTCAATCCCATGTGTAAAAAGGTAGAAGTTTCTCTCTTTATTTTGAGCCATTAAATATGGGAAAAAATGAATCTGAAACATTCACTATTTCAAAGATAAATAATTATATAAATCTCTTTGATCTTATGCATGTGGTTAAAATCAAACAAAAGCCAGACTGTGACTCTCAGACACATGTTCATATGATTCTTTTGGTATTGCTGTCAGTTTTCTCATTTAAGTGTTTGTGTCATTTCATTTTTTAACTGTGTGTCTGCAGGTTGGTGAAGGACCTAAAGTGGCTGGCTGAGGCCACATACACTGGAGAGGCTCTTGAGTTTGCTCTGCAGAACACGATCAAGTTGATGAGGAAGGACAACAAAGTGGTTATAGTTCTTACCGATGGACGCTCAGACACTACCAGAGACAAAGTTCCCCTTAATGTACTCTGTGGAAAAGACATTCGGGTAAGTACCGTTGCCCAAAGCACATTAACAGCATTTACATCTACAAAGGCCAGCTTTAGATGTCATCTTTTGCTCATTAAAGAGTGTATTTTTACTATATTAACTATCTTTGAAATTATTTCATGTGTTACTACTATTTTTTTTGACCCTCAACACTTACTTTATTCCCAGGTGGGAGGTGTTGGAGTGAAGGACTACTCGGGCCGTGTGCCTAACCTGGAGCAGCTGGACGATGTGGTGTGTCAAAGCGATCCCAAGAAACCAGGCTTTTCTTTTGTCCTTGATAACTTTGCTGAACTTTTGGAAGACACTTTCCTCCAGAACCTCACATCCAAAATCTGCCAAGGTACAACACCATTATAAACATAACATAATTACATGTTGTATATTTGATATCAACACTGAATTAACACTTTCTGTATGTTATTGTGTTCAGATAAGAAGTGCCCAGACTACAAATGCCCCAGTAAGTCACTTTTTCATTACCGCTTACCACTCTGTGTTCATTGTTTAGTCATAATAACACAATCACAGCAGGCCTTAGTGAAAAGGGACATTTTTAGAGCCTATTACTTTAAGAACTGCAGTATCCCTTTGTTTATTGGTATGTGTCTGTGTTACAGTCACCTTCTCTCAAAGCCATGACATCCTGATGCTGATGGACAGCTCAGCCAGCGTCGGTCAGAAGAACTTCATGACCAGTAAGACCTTTGTCCGTCGTTTGGGAGAGCGGTTCTTAAATGCTGAGAAAAAGAGGGCCACTGTCAGAGTGGGCGTGGCTCAGTACAGCCGCACAACCAAAATGGAGCAGCCGCTGACCACCAATCTGACGGAGCTGTCAAATCGCGTCGAAGAGGCCGCATTCCAAAACGACGGCACCAACGTCATTCAGGCCTTGGAGTTTGCCATTAACCGTTTGCCGGGGCGTGGAGATGCATCCAGCAGCAAGAGGAAGGTGTTGCTGTTCTCTGATGGTAGGTCCCAGGACGTCACTGCGGCCTTGCTGTCAGACCAGGTCCGTAAGGTTCACGATGCTGGTCTAGAGCTGTTTGTGATAGCAGTGGGCACCCAAGTGAATGAATCCAACCTGCGCACACTTGTGAGCGGGGGCCGGCCGGATAACATCTCCTACGCACAGCGCCACCTGTTCCGTGTCGCAGACTACCCCTCTCTGCTCCGAGGAGTCTTCCACCAAACCGTGTCCCGCAGAGTGGCCACGTCCTAAATGTAGAACTAAAACCAACAGGACCAACATGCTTTAGTTCTTTAGTCCCATGATTATTCACTCTCATTTACAAAACACTGTGTTCAAGTTCATAAAAACAATTGACAAATGGTTGTGTGGTCGGCCAATGGATTTGGAAACTTTTACCCTGAGTTTTGCCTTCTTGGTAGGACATACTGCACAGACCCGTATTCTTTTGTTAAATTGAGTTAATAGTTCCTTACATTATGATGCTGAACTGTCCTATTTTTGTTTAGAATCTGCAGAGACATCCCACCTATTAGGCAAAGTTCAGGGTTTACCGGAGAGCCATCAGTTTTGTTACAGTTAGACTCATGTGTAGCCTTTGAGCTGATTTTATCTCAGGTATTCTGCATCCTGTATCACCAAGTGAAAAGTTTGTTTAAAATGGCTCATCGCTTTTGTCTCTCTGGGTCTACAGTTCAATGAATTGCATTTAAAGTGACTCTTTGTATTTCAAGTGGTGTTGGATTCATCTATTACATATTTTTTGTCCATACTTACAACTATTGTACATTAATTGAGTTAAATTAAACCACTTTAGACACACTTTAAGGGCTCAATTGGCTTATAATAACTAGTCTCTTAAGCATCCAGCCTGACACCACTTGAAAGCTCTATTAGATCAGCGAATCTACAGTTGAAAACAGGACATGACCCTTCACCTGGGACTAATGAGGGCAGGACAGCTGGAGTTAACATGCAGTGTGTGAATCTATATGTGTGTATGTGTCTGTGCTTTGTGTGTACAGCATTTACACGGATGGAGGTAATTTTCTCTGAGTAGCCTTGGGCAGATGTTACATAAACAGTTCTGGGGTCCCTGATTCAAACAACAGAAACCTGTTCCCCATTAAATGTGCCTCTGTCAAACACACCCCTTGGTACTTTATCAGTGACGTAGGAAAACATATGTCATGAACAACGGGAAGGAAAACCAAATGGATCTGCCCTGTGGCTTCACATACACACAGACAGAAATCACACACGGCTCCACACTTACTGTTGTCGCTCGTCCTGAGTCGCTGTACTGTTGATAATATCTGTGGTGCTATCAGTCTCAGTGTATGAGCCTCTACACATGTTGCCAAATAAGATCATTTCACCTGAGTACTCGCAATCCTCAGTGTGTCATAAGAGCTCCTTCAATAAAGGTTGCTACACTGAAAGTGTCTCAGTTAGTTTTTTTAACCTGCATCTTTCACTTGCACTTATGTCACCTAAGAAGATAATAAAACCTCAGCTCGTCATAAAGATGGTAAACACTTTGTAATAACTGAATTGTAACTAACATCTTAACATGCTTAATTAGATAAATATATATATAGTTTCAGAGGACAACAGCCTGTAGACCTCATTTGCAGTGTTGAACTTTGTGCCACACTATACAGCTCAAGTTTACAAAACTATAGCTCTAGTTTGATCACTCACTTTCAGTGCAATGTTGTCTTAAAGCACAAGCTGTTACAGCTAAGCTAGCTTCATGACAATTGGTACCTTTTGGCACATTTCTATTTTTCAGGAAGCTGCAATGAAGTGCATAGAAGTTGCAAAGGCCTCAAATGACTTAATCAAAAACAAATTAGGCTTATCATACTCTGCTTCTGATTAACTTCATTAACCAAATTCTTTTCAACTGGTTCTTCAAGTACCACAATAGTTGAGTATTAACATCCAAACTATAGGTTGAGGTAAAATTACTGAGCCATCTTTGCAATGCAGACGCTTGTAAGGTACTGAAAATGTGCTTCAATCTGACCTTGGAACAGTGCATGATCCCTAATCTTTTCAAAGAGGTATCTATCTATGATCAGCTGCATACTTTGAGTCACCTCTAAGTCTACCTTCTGCTACTGAGCCTGACCTTTGACCCCTGTAGAAAATCCTTCTAAAGGCTCAAGGAGTGCACCGCTACATGCTCTCACAAATGTATTTTCTTACATTAAATGCATGCAAAGAAAATACAGTCACACATAACTGGAACTCAGAGCCTCTGCTGCTCAATAAAACTACATGTGTTTCATATTAATGCTTCACACTCAGGCTACAGCAGAATTTCACTGGAACTGCCTTTGGTGTAATCCAGACTCTAAACCCATGTTTTTGATCTTTTGTGTTTGTTTTGCTCAGTCTGGCTGCTCTGTTTGACACACTCTTCCTGTGCTCAAGTAAGTATCTGAGAATCAAAAACCAAACGGTGCTTATCAGATCCGTCCACAGAGTCTCTGGGTTTGTTTGTTTGGGTTGATGGGTGTGCCTAGTCCCTCTCTACGGCATTTTTCTGTCAATGATTTCAAGCACATCTATTTATCTTAGTGTTGCGTGATGCAGACTACATCACGGTTAGGGCAGTTCAGTTTGACCATTTTATCAGGTAGCACATGCCAACTAACTAACTAATTTCATCAAATCAAAACATCAGTATGCATCAGCTTCTAAATGACGTCTGTGCTTTAATGTTGGGACTGTGCCTGTGTGTGGGACTGTTCCTTATGAATTTGTCTTGGCTCCTTGTTGCTGTTTCTGAGTCTCAATTTCCTCCTCGGTCCTGTTTTTCGAAGCCACACTGAAGCCTTTTGGATGGGACCTCTCTTCACCACATTACACTCAGCTCAAACTCTTTTTCCACTGAAATTCACTGGTAGTGACATACGTTTCACACATGGACTTGACCGTGCATGAGCGCAGCTACGTGCACAGCACTGATAACGACTCCCAGCTGCTTTGTCTGAACAGAGAGCACATCTGGAGGAAAGGAAGGAAGAGATTCCAGTGAGAAACAACCCTACTTCTGCCATTTTGTTCCTGAAATCAGCAGTGTGAAAATGATTCTTTAGCCTGAACTATATGGCAAATCCACTTTTAGTTTTGAATCTACTCAAGCCACCTGTCGTTTAGTTTGGATATCTTTTCCTTTCTTCTCTGGGCTGTGATTGGCTGAGAGCTACACACTCATCCTGAGGCATCATTGCATCCTGAAATGAGGCTGCTCCTGGGACTGCACTGCCTTTAGCCTTTACATTTGTCACTTTGCAGCTGACAATGAACATGTACATGCACTTTGATATTTCCTCTCGTCCAAATGCTTTCATGTTCCCTCTGGTTCATGTGGCGTTGTGTCTTATTACCAACCAATTCCTCTCTGTGTTTTCTGCAGAACAGTAAAAGAAATGTTGCCAAGATGCAGAGCTGTTTGTGATTCTGCAACTGATTATACCAAAAATCCCCCAAGACTCAAAGGCGCTTTATGTTCCATGTGGAAAAAAATAAGGAAAAAATTAAATACAAGACTTTGTGTGTGAAAGAGTGAGAGAGACTGGTTTGCTCTTATTTGGGAGGGAGGTCATTCCTATTCTCTGAGTCACCCCCTTTAAAGGAGACCAGACCCCCTCACACACACACACACACACTTCTATCCATCCCTTTCACACAGACTCAAGTCTTCTTTTCTTTTTAAGGAAAAATCCTTTCTCAGGCCAAGAACCAGAGAAGAGCTTCACGGTAATATCTCTGGTCAGCAGCTGGATAGCCCTCCTTGTTTTAACTTCTCTTCCCTACAGTTGGTTTCTTTGGCCATGTTTCAGTAACACTCTTAACTTCAGCTACCTCCCAAAGCAATGTTTCCTTCAAACCTTTATTGTGAAGCTTGGTTTAAAGTGAAATTGGCTACAGTCATCGTCCATAATGCAAATGAAAGGATTCTTATATTTTTTCACATGGTCTCTACCATCTATCACGTCCTCCAATGTTTTTCATTCCTTTGATATTCCGATATTTAGATATTCCGATATTTTGATATGTTAGTATTTCAGTATTTCAGTATTTCATAGTTCATTGTTTCTATTGACCGCAGGGGGTACACATGGTTACCCAACACACTACCTAAACTTGAGGGACATTAAGCATGTTCAACACAAATCCATTTACATAGAGGAATATACATTATAACGTTAAAATTGAAGCCATTCTACCTGTGTTCATTCCTGCAAAGACTACACATTTGAAGCTGATAACACTGATTATTGTGAGTATAATGGCCCCCGAGCCTCAAAGTACAGAGTTTCAAAATCTAACCTACATCATTGTTTTGATGTTTGAAGCCGTTTGTCTTCATCAGTTTTGTCAAGTTCTTACTCTTAAATCTTCCAAACAGCCTCATTATGTTCCTTCTCTAATTGATAATCATGTAGCGGATGTGAGCTCAGATGTTCTTGTCAAGGGCCCATGTTCTGGAGAAAACATTAGTGGAAACGCTGCCGTTCCTGTGTTTGCACTTAACCCAGTAAGAATAGGACGCTGTGATACTAGTGTCACCAGCAGATGACAATGCTGTGGAATATGCTTTAGATTATATGTAAATGACTATGGAAGCAGATGTTAGTCTTTTAAAGGAGACCTCCCACTTCGTAACAAACAGGCAAACTACAGCTAAGGCACCTACAGACACATAAACAAGGGGAACAGACTCATGGACAGTTTGACACTGTTTACACTCGCTGTAAACTCGACTCACTGGGCCTACTAATTGCAACCAGACCGGCAGACACAAACGACGTGCATTTATGAGAATCGAGTGGGGGTTCGCTCTGATTTATCCAGGGCCACGGTTGTGGGTCTAACTGGAGTGTGGACTCCTAGTGTGAATGTTATCACTCCTGGGTCTAGTCCTGCTTCGTCACAGGTTTAGTCTAGTGTTTAGTCCTGGATAAACCTTGGTTTAGGTCTCTTTTAGTCCTGTATTTGAGCCTGCTTTAGTAACCTGTTCATCAGTAATTCCTGGTTAAATCCTGGTTTAATCCCAGTTTGCTCCTGGTCTTAGTCCTGTTACAGTGTAAATGTTTTGTATTTCATCTGAATGTACAGATGCCTTCTTTGCAACCCTTTGGTGTTTGCTGACCTGGATGACTGAGACATTGTATTGCTGTTTAGACTTAATATTAGTATTTTAGCCTCCTTTGTTTCATTAGAATTGGCCATGTGTCTGAGATTCACTGTAGAAAACTCCTAAATTCAGTTCCCTGGGACATTGACCCTGTTTTTTGACCTGCTTTAGCTGAGGGCACATCCCAAAAGTGTCCCTTTGTGCATGGGTAAAGGGTATTACACTGTACTTGTGGTTTTCTGGAGGTAATTTAAAGTGGGCTGGGGCTGAATGAGGTGAAGGGAGTGGGGTCTTATCTTCTGCGGCGCTGTACCATCTTTTTTTATTGGTGCACGGCAGGGATCATAGGTAACCGCGTGCACGCACGTGTTGCTGCGGACCCACGGCGCCGCCAAGTGGTCAAGTCGGACAGTGTCGTGCACGGCGCGCGTGCAGGAGGAGCTTGTAGCTGGGGCTGGACCGGGACGGCAGGGCGAACGGACGGCTCTTCTGCGGGAACTAAACGCACATCCAGCGGCTTTGTTCCCTGCTTTCTTTCCCCGTGTTTTTCCTTTTCTCTCCGGGCTTTTCTCCTCTTGAGATGCGGAGGTAGTCTACGGAGGACCAGCCACGCACCAAGGATCAAACTTGTTGGAAAAAGTTTGGGTAAGCAGCACTTTTACGCACAGCGTGTCTCTCTCAGTCCATACCTTTTTCTTTACCAACTTGTGTCTGCTTTAACTTGCATCTTATATAACTTATTTTGGTTTGTAGAAGCCTAAATCAACCTGCTTTACTCTAAGATTTTGAGAACTCTTCTGGTAAATAATAGTCTGGGAAACGAGCACTATGGGTTTGCGCCAAGATCTCATTTATTATTTGTATATTTGGCTGTATGTTGGACACTTGTACCCCATGAACCACACCAGGCCTGGCTTACCTGACCTCTGGGCTACCTTTTACTGTGCTGCTTCCACTCCTCTCGTCAGGACAGTGGGACCAGAGCGAACATCTGCATCAGTGACTCCTCCGCAGCTGTGCGTCTGCTGAGGGAGCCACAGCAAACGGACTCACAAAGACATAATATGTCAGACTAAGATTTAGTTTGTTGATTACAGCTGAGTAAGTTAAAGAAATGTTGTTTGAGACGTGGACAGAAAGAAAGTCCATATGGCTTGAATTTAGATATTTCTATGCATCTTACATTTTGAGTCTTGTCTGTGATTTAGGGCAAAGTAATGATTTTCCGTTTTAAACTAGTGAGGGGTACAGTAAGAATTCTCTACTGAACATATAACATAAAAACGAGGGTTTCATGCTACATTAGGCCTCAAAGATTGTTTAAATCTACTCAAAATAAAAACGTACTTATATGTTCGCTAAACACTACCTTAGTCGTAATTTCCGCACGCTATGTAGACGCGCCTATGTAATTTCAGGCCCATTGGCTGTAAGTGAAACAGGGGCCTCTAGAGGGCAGAATAGCTCATCTTTGCTCTATTAAACTCTTGCATTCACCTGCTGCTCTCTGCTGCCTCTCAGCGTTAACAATCTTTGGTTTTAAATGCGTTTATGTTCAGGAAATCAACTGTTTGACATAACTCAGTCATGGAGCTGTCTCAGTGTATATTTTGTGCATGAAATGTGTAAAATTGTGAGATGATAGCACTGGCAGTTACACAGTAGAGTGTCTTTAAAAGAATTCTTTTCATGTCCATGTTGAGGAACTGTCAGAATGTATGGTGGCCTGTAAGAGCAACACAAAAGGTTACTTTCACAAATTCGAGTTTAGGTGTTTATGTTCATCAAATGATATAGAATTCCTTTCCTCTTTTTTGCCAAGTTATTGTTACTCTGTAAGGCCTGTTAGAGTACATTTTAGACTATTGCATGAAAAGTTCATAATTTCATTGTCTTCATCCACTGCAGAGATTAATCTTGATGCATTTATTGACTTCTGTAAGTCCAGTGCCAGTCATGGTCAAGGGTTAGTTGTGCAGATGTAGAAATGTGGCACAAAGATCAATGTTTGAGAGCTGCCTTTACTGCATGATAAACATTCATTCAGACCTGTTACGTAACTGTTTAGCAGCCATTTTGCTTCCCAGTTTTCCTCAGCAGACTCGAGTCTGGATCCAGACATGCTACGTCTAACTTTTACTGTAAAAATTAGTACAAAACAAAATGACAAATTACGCACAGCACAGTGTGGTTCTGGTGATTCTAAGATTTCACTGCTTTATTCCTGCTTCTTGTCTATATTATTTATTTGTTGTGTTTAAACTAAGGTGCATCTAACACCTTTTGTGTGTCCTAATGTACTGAACAGGAGAAGATGTTGGGGTTGGACGTTATTGCCCTCTGTCTTCTTTTTGGAGCACTGACTCACGGCCAGGCGCCTGAGTGCACCAGTAAGTGACATGAGACTGAACTGTTGTGATGTTACCACATCAACGGCAAAGATCGTTGGGTTAATGAAGGGTTTTACAAAAAGGTCTTTTTGTTTCTCGTAGAAAAAAATGAATGTCCCATAGACGTGTACTTTACTATTGACACATCCGAGACCATCGCTCTGCAGGAACCACCCCCCGGCTCGCTGGTGGAGAGCATCAAGGTATAGCCGTTGAATTACAGTGTGCTGCTCTCAGTCTGAATAAAAGTTGAAGTTAATGTACTGTGTGTTGTAGACGTTTGCAGAGCAGTTTGCGGGGAGCTTGGAGGATGCTGAGTTAAGAGGAGCAGTGAAGATCAACTGGAACCTGGGAGGACTTCACTTCTCTCAGAGACAGGAAGTTTTTAGTCGAATGGCCTCCAAGAATGAGTTCATTGCTGTGAGTCATAATAATTTATATATTATAATAAATACAGATAATAGTCACAAATACATTTATCACATATGTTTTAGATTATCTCTTGACTACTTTTTTTTACATCACCAGGGAGTTTCAAAAATCCGTTACCTGGGAAAGGGTACCTTTATTGACTGTGCCATCACCAACATGACCCAGGAGATGTTGCGCTCACCCACTTACCCAAGGGCCCTTCGGTTTGCTGTGGTCATCACTGATGGCCACGTCACCGGGAACCCATGTGGTGGCATCAAAGTCGCAGCAGAGAAGGCCCGTGACGAGGGCATCCGTATTTTTGTTGTGGCAGCATCAAAGAACGTAGATGAGAACGGGCTCAAGGAGATCGCCAACTCACCAGCAGCGGTCTACAGGAGAGACTTCATGGCTGTGGATTTGAGCCAGGGTAGAGCCCTGATTCACAAAGAAACCATCGACCGCATCATTAAAACAATGGTACTCTAGGAACACAGTAGAAACAATATTAAATATCACTTTGATGCTCTGCTAACACTTTGTCTCATTTGTTTTTTCAGAAACATTTGGCTTACGTTGAGGTAAGACAATGGACATGCCATTAATTTCAAATTACAGATGGTTTCACACAGTTATCTGTGACTCACCACCATCCATGTTTTTCTACTTACAACACAGTGTTACAGTGTGTCCTGTTTGGAAACGCCCGGGCCCCCTGGTCCAAAAGGCCACCGAGGACAAAAAGTGAGCTTTTTTACACTAAGATGCAAATACACTCAAAAAAAGTGATGACCATCCGTAAATCAAACATTTTTCCTTTTTAAATCCTAAACCATAGGGTGCTAAAGGAGACAATGGTGAACCAGGGCTGAAGGGAGAGAGAGGTCGTCCTGGAGATCCTGGTATTGAAGGTCCTATTGGTCAGCCTGGTATCAAAGTAAGACCACATGCAACTATCTAATTCAATATGAAAAAAATACACTTGACTATGTTACTAAATATATGCATTTTGTTTTTTAGGGAGAACCTGGTCTTAAGGGCGAGAAGGTTTGTGGGATTCATATGTCACTCCTGTTGTGAACATGAAAAATTAAATAAATTAAAAGTGTTGTTGTTTTAGACATTAAATCACATGAACCTTCTCTCTTATCACAGGGAGAGATCGGATCTCAGGGGAAGAAGGTATGTCATTTTCTGTTTGAAATTATTTTTATTATTTAATATGTAGTTAAGTTTTGTAGGAGAGTATTTTACCTGATGTTTCTCACGTTTCCTTTGATTGACCTCAGGGTGCAGGTGGCATCCCGGGACGTGACGGGAGAGACGGACTAAAGGTAGTTTGAGTGTTTTTTTGCCAACGTACAAACAAAATGCCCTCATTACTAGAAATCAAAGGTCAAAGTGTAAACCATTTTAACAACATTTTGTCTTTTTCCTCTTAGGGTAAAATTGGACGCATCGGTGCTCCTGGCTGCAAAGGAGACCCAGGCGACAGAGTAGGCCCTTTAACCTATAATATGCTGACATTATTATCACATTAGGAAACTTTAGGTCATGTTTTACACATTCGCAGGGTCCTGATGGTCATCCTGGAGACGTCGGTGAGCGTGGTCCCCCTGGAACCGACGGAGAGAAGGTTTGCAGCTTTATGCAGAACAAAACACAATCCACTGATTTTGGCAATAGATTGATGTGCTTGTCTCATCTGTAGGGAGATCCTGGTCGCCCTGGTAGATCTGGCCCACTTGGAGTAGTTGGAGACCCTGGACCAAAGGCAAACTCTTAACACACAGCAAATGTTTAATGATGTTGACAATTATGGCTGCTTGATGCTATAGAGCTAAAGCTAATAGAGAAATCTTTGGTGTTCACAGGGTGAGAGGGGAAGTCCTGGGTCACCTGGCCTTCCTGGACAAAAAGGAAACTCTGTAAGTTTTAAAAATGCAGACTCAAGCAAAAACTATAATTGAGTTCAACTGCTAAACTGTATGTCATTTTAGGGAACTCCTGGACAACCTGGACCCAGAGGAGAGCCAGTAAGACCACAATGTTATGCCTTAAAGTTAATATAGAAAAGAGAAAAGTGTACAGTAATGTATTTGTGCTGTTTAATTAGCAGCAACTAGAAATAATTATGTCTCTGCTATTATGTTCGCTAAACCCTTTGAATATACTATTCTTGCCTGTTGTGTTGCCTGACAATGTTGTTATTATAGGGAAGAAGAGGAGACTATGGGCCAAAAGGATCTCAGGGCCAAGTTGGAGTTCCAGGTGAAAAGGTGTGTTTTATAATATATTTTACAGTTGTTTTATAACTTTTTTTTAAAGGCATGTTTACATGTAGCACCTTATTCCACGTGGATGGACTCAGTTTTAATTTGTCTTTCAGGGTGAAATGGGACCAGAGGGTTTGAGAGGACTTCCAGGTGAATCAGGAAGCAAAGGGACGAGGGTGAGATAAGCTCTTTCATCAGCTTACACTGAACACACTGAACACCGGATTAATATTAATAAGAGGCCATACGAAACAGCCAGTTACACATGGGAAGCAATGGGTTTATTCATTCATCTTCATTCATCTTCTACCATTTATTCCTGTTCGGGATCACACGCTGATCTATCCCAGCAGCTTCGGGCCTGAGGCGGGGTACACCCTGGACAATGGCCACTTAGTCGCAGGGCTTACATTTAAAGACGTGCCCCTTCAATTTGGACAATTGAGATGTACCAGTTCACCTGGTTGTACCCACTCTAATTTCTTAAATCTGTCCCCTTTGAATAGGGAGACCAAGGTTTGCCAGGCCCCAGAGGACCACCTGGAACATCAGGGGAGCCTGGACGAAATGTAGGTCACTTTTTTAAGTCTGTGAAAGATTTACTTCTGTCATTAGCTTGTTGTAATGCTTGACCTTCTCACAGGGCACCAGAGGCGATCCTGGTGATGCTGGACCAAGAGGCGAGCCTGGAACGGCTGGACCAAAAGTAACTCTTTGGTTTCTTTCTCTTTGAAGTGCTGGTCATTTATTCACCAAAGTTAACTGTTAATTGAATCTAATTCAGGGAGATCAAGGAAGACCTGGCTTTAGCTATCCTGGACAAAGAGGACCATCGGTAAGACACACTAGGACTTTACCTGATATTAGGCCTGCTGTTAACATGTAGCTCACAGGACTGTGCTCTGGGTGTAGGGCGAAAGAGGCGAGAAAGGAAACCGTGGGCCTCGTGGCAGCAGAGGAGACTGTGGTCAGAAGGGTGAGCCTGGAAATAAAGGGACTCCAGGAGAAGCTGTACGTACTTTTCATAGTCTTAATGCAAAATGTGAGTGAGGAAAAAAGGTACAGTTTAACTTGTCTGATATTTATTATTAGGGCGAGCCCGGGCCTCAGGGTGAACCTGGCTTAAGAGGTCCGAGAGGAGAGGGCGGCCGTGACGTAAGTATTTTGAAAACAGCCCAACAACACAAACACTGATGAAACAACCATAAGACATTATTTTCATTTCAACAATAATGACACCTTCTTACAGTCAAAGAACCTTAGATTTTTTTATACATTATGACTCTCTATCTCTATCTCTGAACATATATTCTTTCCTGAATTAGATTTTTTTCTCTTTGTTCCTCTGTAGGGAGATCCTGGCCCCGAGGGAGATCCCGGTCTCACAGTGAGAACCTTTAACATATGATTAGTGGCGTGTTCATAAAAAACCTACAGAATGTGGTGGATATTAATGATTGTTTTATTTATGCAGGAATGCGACGTCATGAACTACATCAGAGAGACATGTGGCTGCTGTGGTGGGTTCAGTGATTGTGTTTATGTGAAAACTTTAGATCATGTGGTTATCAGACCCTTTTATTTGTGTACATCCGTGTGTTGTCTGTAGACTGTGAGAAACGCTGCGGAGCCCTGGACATAGTGTTTGTGATTGACAGCTCAGAGTCAGTGGGATTCACCAACTTCACTCTGGAGAAGAACTTTGTCATCAACACCATTAACAGACTGGGATCCCTTGCCAGTGACCCCAATGCTGAGTCAGGTATATTGCTCTGTGCCATTTTTATGACTCCTGATTTACCATGGCTTAAAACCAGTTCAGTTAACAAAGCATGAATGACTGATATTGCTTCCAGGCACAAGGGTGGGAGTTGTTCAGTACAGTCACAGCGGGACCTTCCAGGCCATCCGCCTCGACGACCCCAGGATTGATTCACTGTCGTCATTTAAGGTCTCCCACACATCTGAAAGTGCTTTGAACTAGAACAGACAATTCTCTCCTCTTTAATTTCTCCAGATGTTTTTTAATGACGAAAACCTGTGATTTCAGTGCTCTCTGTGTGGCACATATATAATGCCAATGGTGTGATAGAATTTATCAGGGCCTTTTTTCACTTATCAGTCATATATTCAGTTTACCTGACTCTGCCAGATTGAACTGCTCCAGAGAACATAGTCTGTTTCACAGTTCCATCTGGGAAGGCTTCCGTTGAAAGCTTTTGCAAAAGGGAGGCACCTTCTGTCGAAAACTTGGTAGTTGATTGGATAAAGCACCACCTACCATAAGGTTTCTTTAACCAATCATAGCAACGATATGACGTAACACTCTTTGCACTTCTTTCAAAGAAGAAATACTCTCTACTTCTGATAAAACTGATTCGATAGCAGCATCAGCGCTAACGTCTTTCAGCGTAGCCATGTTGAAAAGAAAGAGGAGAAGAGAGCGCTAGTTGCTTTCTTCAAATTAAAAACCCGCCTCTTCCTGTTTGTGCTGCCTCCCAAATCTCGCGAGAATCCAGCTGCCGTGCAAGGTTAATATTCAGTGGCAAATTTTTAGAAAGATGACCTTAGACTCCTGCAGACAAATCGTTTTAGAATGTAGAATGTATTTTTTGTTCTTGGGTCATTCATAATTACACATGACATGTTGTGTTTATAATAGTTTATAGAGGCTATTGTTCCATGCAATGATGAAAAAACTGTGTTATCACATTTATTTTTTACCATCTAGCCCTCTCTCAATTTGTGTGTGCATGTTTTTCATTCAGGACGCAGTGAAACGTTTGGAGTGGATTGCTGGAGGAACATGGACCCCATCAGCTCTGAAGTACGCCTATGACAACCTGATCAGAGACAGCCGCAGAGCCAAGGCCAATGTCACTGTTGTTGTCATCACAGACGGACGCTTCGACCCCAGAGATAACGACACACTGCTCACTTACCTCTGCAGGTGCGTGGTGCTATCAGAGATTTGAGCTGATTATGTAGAGAAACAAAGTTTAACCTTCATGTTCTTGTGAGCAGTGACCCTAGAGTTGATGTGAGTGCTATCGGTATTGGAGACATGTTTGACCAGATTGAGGAGAATGAGATCCTGAAGAGCATTGCTTGTCAGAGAGATGGCAGGGTGCTTGGTATGAGGCGTTTTGCTGACCTTGTGGCTGAGGAATTCATCGACAAAATTGAGACAGTTCTCTGCCCCGGTACACTTGCACATTCAATATCCACACTTTACTGCGTTAATGCATATATGATTAATGTATAGTTTTGTTTTGGTGCCTTTTCTGATATTGTGTTTTTGTCTGCTTCAGATCCTGTTGTCATATGCCCAGAGCTGCCCTGTAAATCAGGTAAGATTCATTAAAAAAAAATAATTTACTGTTTTCATGTCGTTCCTTTATTTAGACCTGACAATCTGTGAATGAGCTTCAAACTGGTTTTTGATGTCTCCATACCTCTTCTTTCATTTAAATGACCTTTTCACTGAAAACATGAAAATGTGTTGAAATTGTCCTTTGTTCCCACTTGCCTCTGATTTATCAGGCTGCTGTCATTCACCAATGTGGCCAACCACAACTGGTATAAGTAAAGACTAGTTTATCTGAAGCACACTGACACGTGGATGTTAAGTAAAAACAAAAACATTTTTAGTTTTTCATGCTATTTCCACTTTTTTTTATATAATCTTTGGAAAGTTTAAGAGCAGTCCTGTTTTGCATGGGACCTTGGTTACAATTGTCCAGTTACTTTGTGGGTTCAAAGCCTAGTTCTGTTCCTAATCTGCCTTCAGCATCTTAAATTGGGTGTAGTGTTGATGCGTCTGTGGGACACCGCCCACAATGTTATTCGCCTGCTTGTTGCAGGAAGGGGTGTAACTTCATGGCAAGCCCCTCCCCCTTGGAAGCCACTGGCAGAAGATGGGAGCCCTTCTTTTGTGCCCACCTCTTTGGATGGTGTGGCGAGCCTGCTGAGCAGCTTGAGTGAGCAGCAGTACGGAGTTGGGGTGGCAACCATGGCATACGCAGCCCAGAGAGCCAAGCTCGCCAATGGAGCAGACAGACAGCAGTGGACCCAGATGTTCATCGACTCCTTCAAATATGTCTATGCTGACATTATGGGCGACCCAGAGAAAGCCATAAGACTCTGCTAATGCTAATATGCTAACCACGCTACCTCAGCATTAGAAAGAGACTTGAGACTTGACATGGATGTCAACTAATAAGCTTATTGCTGGACCAAAAGATTTAAACTAAACTGGGCATTTTATTGAAACTCTGAAGGCGCGTTGTAAACCTGGGCTTATGCAAAAGTGCATGATGCTGCTGCTCCTGTTGGGGAATAGTTATTAAACAGTACAGGATAGACATAAGGTCAAAATTAACGGTATTACCTCTTAAGAATAACCTTGGTGCTCTGGAAGCACTCTGAAGAAGTAGTCAGTATTGGTATGCCTAATGCTTGCTTCTGAAAAAATAGAGAGCACTTTCATGCCTAATGCTTATTAGCTATGTATCTGTGGGGAAAAAACAGTCCTTTTTCAGTTTATTCTGTTTCTCTGACTGGTGTTTGTTTCAGCTACAAAATGCAGTAGTGTAACCATTGCAACAATTGTTTGCTGCAGTTCATTTCAAGTTCACTTCTGAACTTGTGTGGATGTTACTTTTGGAGCCCAGAGTGCTGTCATTATTGTTAATGCGTCCAATGGCACTTTGAGGAGGTCTTATTAACACTGTGAATCACGAACTTGCCGAATCATTCTCAGTTCCATAATTTTTTTTTATTGTTTTGTTTGCTGTTTTGCACAGATCCCTGTTTACTACATTTACTTTTTCAATGCTCTGTGATTGACTCATTTTGTGAAAACATTACTTGTGAAGCATAGCTTGCCTTATACATATCACAGTATTGTATATGTGGTTCAAAGGTTTGGTTTAGAACCATAACAGAAATATTAATATAACTTTAAATGTTGCACTTGTACTGCCAGTTAAATGTGGCTTTGATTGGTGCATGATTTGCATGTTAGCTGTTGTTGTTTGTGTTGAAGATACATGTATTATCTTTGTTGTTTCCTCCAGATAATTAAACTAAAACATTACAAATAAAACAAACAACTCTTCATGGTTTTTAAAACCAGACTGCTGCATGTATAGCATGTTATAATCTTTTTTCTGCCTTTGATCTCCACCATCTGGCTGCAAGCTGCAGTGTAAAGAATACCTCATCTGATTTAAAACTTTGTGTTTTTTTCCAGAGCCAGCTGTGGCTAGTTGTGTCCAGAGGCCAGTGGATATAGTGTTCCTGTTGGATGGCTCAGAGAGGATGGGACTGGAGAACCACCGCCGGGCCAAGGAGTTTATTGAGAATGTAGCTCGCCGCCTCACTTTGGCCAGTGGCCCATCAGACGAGAAGAATGCCCGAGTGGCTCTGCTGCAGTACGGCAGCCCGTCAGAGCAGAGGGTGGAGTTCGCCCTCACACACAATCTCACTGTGATCTCTGACTCACTGGCCTCAGTGAAGTACATGGACTCCTCTTCTGCTTTGGGAAGCGCCATCATCCATGCTGTCAACAATCTGGTTCTCTCACAAGTAAATACCTTGGTCATTACCTGCAAAGCTTCTACACAAGGAAAATAAGCTTAGTAAATGGATGCATTACAAAAACATGGATTGTTGCCTCTACAAATAAGTTCACTTTGCCAGTATCAGTTTTTATGTAATTAACCTGATAACAAACACTGACAAATACTTTTTCTAATTTGTGTGTTTCAGCGGGACCGTGTTGCTCGGCGTAACGCTGAGGTGGCCTTTGTCTTCATCACGGATGGCATCACCTCCAGTGAGCAGCTGGACGAGGGCGTGTCTGCCATGAGACGAGCAGAGGGCGTTCCCACAGTGATCGCCATGGGAACGGACACAGATGAGGAAGTGCTGAGGAAGGTGGCACTTGGAGACATGACAGCTATTTTCAGAGGAGATGACTATGCCATGCTAAACAAGCCATCATTCTTTGAGCGCTTTATCCGCTGGATATGCTAGTGAGGACCTGTAAAGTTTTACACCACAGAGTAAGAATCCATAGGACAGGCCAAGCTCCCGTGTTTATTACACAAATTATGATTTACCAGTTGTGAAGCACTGGGTGGTAAAAGATACTGCTGAAATGGGAGATAAAATAAAATCCAAAGTTTATGTAGGCCAAACGTCACACACCAACAGACCACTGTGCGCAATAGTAAATACGTTTTCTATTAATCCCCATTACATGGGCACAAGCTGCAGCCAAAGACAATCCATCAAAAGACACAAACACTGTCTTAGAGGAGGGGGATAACTGAATGTGTAACTGCAGGCTTTATTTTGTTTTCACTTTGTTTCAGTTTACAACAAAAAAAATGTTTTTTCTGTTTTTGTCATTTTTTCACCAATCATTATATTCATTAAAGGTGCTAAACTAAAGGACAAAGCCATGTGACTGGTTTTGAAATGTTTACTTTAGACTGTAATTATTAAAGGCTGTTTACATGTTACTGATGAGGACATGTCTTTCCCAGGGATAAGAGTATCACACAAACATACCCCACAACCAAACCACAGACCACAATCATACACAGATACACACTAATTGAAGCATATTCACACACCAACAAATAGATCATGAACATGTGTACAAATCTTAATAAAGCCGAATTTGGTGAACCTAAAACTGCCTGTGTCTTTAGTTACTTAATAATTATTGTAATAATTCATAACAAGTACTTAATGATTGCTGTGTATTTCAGGTTAATCTTAATGATCTCTTGTTAATAATACTGCACATTTATATAACGTATATAGTCGGCTTCCAGACCTAGAGTGTAACATTTTTTTAAAATATATTTTCCAATGTCTTTTTTGACTATTTGATACTTGTCCTACTGCTGTCCTGAGCGTTAAGTGCAAAGTGTCTCCCCCTGCTGGACACAAAAGGAAGGGAGACGTACTAACCTCCGGTGTATTATATTTAATCTTCCCCATTAATAGTAGAATAAAATAGTTAAACATATCTAAATAGGCCTATCTTTGGTAAATGTATTTGTGTAAGTATTACCTAACTATTGAGATGATTGGCATAAAATTTATTAAATTTGTCCGCACCGGATACCGTAGATGTCACGTGATCACCAAGAGGAATTTATGAATTTCACTGATTTACTCTTGTATTAATGACGGAAGCAAAGGTAAGTCATGTTAAAGCTATATTATCAAAATGTGACGCTATGTGCTGTTATCTGTGAGACTATACTATGGCCTTTGAAAACAGATATTACAGTTTCATTAGTTTGTAAGTGACACAAATATGCACTCTGCTCCACAAAAAGTGGTGTGAGAGTTCAAAGGTCTTATACAGCCTCAGGCACGGGTTTAATTTAACACAATAATAGACAACTCAAAACAAGGGAGTTTTAAAGTAACAAAAATGTAAACAAGTTAGCATTTTCTCACTGCTGACTTCACTTTTAATGCTCTGAGTAGCAACTAAACAAAGTTTTCTTTAATTATTATTATTTATTTGTTTATTATTATTTGGCTTGTCACAATTTCTCTCTCTCTCGTTTTCTATATTTTAAATGTTGCTAATGAATTAAAGAGATGGACATTTGAACAATCCTGTCATTGTGACCGTGCCGTTTAATTTACAACCAGTCATGTGTAAGAATTTAATTGCCTGAAAAATGTGTGTTTTTGTATAGTGTCTGTGTTGACAATATGGAGGGAGACCCCATCTCGTCCTTGTGCACTCCTGCCCTGGTGGTGGATATAGACAAAGTGAAGAAAAATGCTGAGGAGATGATTGAACGCTTTAAGAAACTGGGAGTCCAGCTTCGTCCACACATGAAGACACACAAAACCATGTATGAAATGTCAGGCTGCATGAAAGACAGCTTTACACAGTGTGTGGTAGAGACTTTAATAATGTCTGTCTAATAATTGTTTTCCAGTGAGTGTGCAGACATAATGACTGGTGGATCTCGGAGGTGTATTGTAGTTTCAACATTGGCAGAGGCAACTTTTTATGCTGACCATGGATTTGACGACATCCTTTATGCTTATTCTGTTCCTTTTGATAAGGCAAGACTTTATATGAGGTAGTTTGTTGAATAATATTTAATTGTGTGTAAACCTTAAATTAAATGGTGTGTAAAAGTTTATTCAGCTGCCATTCAACTTGATGTGCAACTTGCATGATTTGATTTCTATAGATTAATAGATTTTTAAGTCTCTCCTTTGCTAACTACTGTGTGCAGGTGGAGCGCTGTGCATCCCTGTCAGAGAGGCTGGACCTATTCCAAGTTTTAATGGATCATCCTGATGCTCTAGAGCAGCTCAAAAAGAAGCCACTTAAGGATGGGCGGCTCTGGCACGTCTGGATGAAACTTGATTGCGGCAATGGGAGAGGTCCGGCTAAGAGATTTGTTTTGTTTAATATGACAAACATCTTATTAAAAAAACATCACCAGATAAGGATATGTGACTTGAGTTTGGTCTGTATATATAGCTGGTGTGCTGCACTCACAGCCTGAGGCTCTTAAACTGGCTCAGGCCATTAATGAAGCTGAAGGTGTTGAGCTGACCGGTGTGTACGCTCACTGTGGAAACACCTACAGCTGCAAAGGGGTGGAGCAAATACAGGCGGTCGCTCAGGAGACTACTACATTAACGCTGCAGTTTATGGAAAAGTAAGTGTAGCTTGAAGATATGTTTTGCTGTTTTTTTTACCCATAAATATTTAGGTGGGACAAGTTGCCTGCTGCTAAAAATATAGTTTAAAATGTATTGTATCTGCTTTTGTGGAATCCTTGTGTTTCCCCACAGACTGAAGGCTGTTGGCATCACCTGTAAGTCCAGCATCGGCTCAACACCATCTTGTAGTCATCCGGTCAAAGACATGGCCCAACTTAGCGAAGTGCACCCGGGAAATTACGTCTTTTATGGTTTGTGGATGCCTGTGCTGCTCAATCTACCTTTAACCATCCATTTAACCAGAGAGCGTTTCTGTGTTTTTCAGATGTGCAGCAGTCTGGGATTGGATCTTGCAGCATAGAGGATGTGGCTGTCCGGGTTTTGACAAGAGTCATCGGTCACTGTCCTCACAGGAACCAGCTCCTGATTGACTGTGGATGGACTGGACTGAGGTAAAATCTATTAAA
Organism: Rhyacichthys aspro; assembly: GCA_036850595.1. Taxonomy (NCBI): domain Eukaryota; kingdom Metazoa; phylum Chordata; class Actinopteri; order Gobiiformes; family Rhyacichthyidae; genus Rhyacichthys; species Rhyacichthys aspro. The sequence continues at coordinate 9,809,227 of CM072164.1, forward strand.
TAATTTTAACAAAGTTTGCACAGTTGCCTTTTTTCTTTAATGTTTGGCTTAATTAAAGTCTCACCAGCTTGTATTTTATTCCGGGTTTTTTTCCCCTTTTCTTCAGTCTTGATGGAGCAGGAAAGCTTCCCACTGGATATGCTGTGGTTGAAGGACATCCAGATCTAAAGTACTTCTTCTGTTTTAGTTTCACTTCTTTACACTCATATATGTGTTTGTGTAATATTCAAGTGTTTGTTGTTGTTATTTCTGTTTAGACTGCTGTCCATGACCCAGGAGCACGGAAGAGTTGAGCCCATCTCAGGAAAACTCGACTACAGCAGATATCCCCTGGGCACAATGCTGACACTGATCCCTTACCATGTTCGTACAGTGCACTGTCGAGTTTAAGTTTTGTATGATTGTTTTACTCTGTTCTTTTTTGATACTGATTTGATCCATATTTTCTGCAGTCCTGTGCAACGGCGGCAATGCATCCTACATACTATGTCCATTCTAAAGGTCAACTCGTGGGCAAGTGGACACCCACTCGCGGATGGTGAATGACTGTAATAAACTTGGACTGAGACATGACTTAATGTTTAATAGTATTTTAGTAATCAATCACTGATCATTAGTTTGTTTTATTATCTGTATGCACCAGATTTATTTAAAAATGCAGTTTAAAAAAGGATCATTTAATATTTTTTAGATTCTTACCAATTTAGCTTCCAAATCCATTATAACTTTCTATAGATATACTGTAATATAGATAGAAATGTTGTATTGGACAAAATAGATGCTTTGTTCACCGTGATTTTTATAAAAAATACTATTACCACATTTGTGGAAACATTTGTGCATGCGCATTCAGTCATTTAGTTTTAAACCATATAATCATTGTAATGTATTTAAAAAGTAGGCTATAAAACAGCAGAATATAATGCAAAATAATAATAATAAAAAAACGACTTGTAAAAAATGACTTGTATTTTACTTATTAAGTATGTTGTAGCCTTGGTTTCACTGTAGTAGATCAAATCAAGACTGTACTTCATAGTAATGATTTCTTAAAGGCTTTCTTCAATTTTCACCCATAATTGTATATATTAATTTATAATATCATACAAATGGTAATGTGTAATAATAGTACAGTACTCTTTATATGTATAATATTATATAATACGGAAGCCCTAGACTGGCTTTCGCCGTATCCATAGAATGTATATCTAATCTTCGAGGTGCATCTTGGGAAATGTTGTTTTTACTGGAGCTCGTCCTCTTATTGGCCACCAAACGACCTTTCACTTGTCACGTGGTTTAAAAACTTTGTGAGGATGGCGCGGAAACTTGTCAGCCGCATGTTTTGATTTTCATTTCTTTCTTTTTTATTGTTTACTCTTATGTTTGGAGTAATCTTTGTAAAGAGGTATGGCGTACATCAAATCTTTCTTTTCCTCGTTTACGTTTAGCTAAATTGGCCGCGCTGTTAGCTTACCTTATCTGTTCTTACTGTGTAACAATGGCTGCTGCATTATAAAGATTTGTATAAAGAAAAGATACAGTCTGTTAAATGGATGCATTATTGGACTTGATTAGATCTTACTGTACATCCATGATTAAAGCTGCTTATGTCTGTGTTTCCTTAGCTATGAGTGTGTTAGAAGTGAAGTTCATTGGAGATGGAGATGTCTTGGAGCACATCGTGGACAAACAGGAGGGTACGAACGATAGACATACGCTCAGTCCATATTTTACTATAAACAAGTCTTCATCATTATTGTCCTTTTGTGTTAAAGGTGTTCAAACCAACTCTGGCGGTGTTCAAAAGATGGTCACTTTTAAGAGTCCAGCTGGTCGACGGGACGAAGAGCAGGACGATGAAGGGGATGAAAACGGGCTCCTCAGTGAACAAAATTATGTACAGGCTTTAGGAGCAGAAGGTTAGTCTGTAATTATGTATTTGTGCAATGTACCAACTAACTTTTACTGTGTTCGTGACTTCCCTGTACATCACCGTCATTGTGAAGTTGTTAAATGGCATCTGATTCTTGATCTTTTATTCTAATTTAGTAGTAAACATGTCATCAGATGAAAATGAAATGGTCTCGAGCAAAGGTGTTTGTATCTGGAGGGGGCATATTTACCTTTACATGCTTGGATAATTCTTAGTATTAGTTAGGGAATCTTCAAGCTAAAAAATTACAGGTTTGCTTTTTACAGTTCCCAATGAAACAAACCAAAAAATATATCTCTCTCTCTCTCTCTCTCTTGAGAAGAAGATGATGATGAAAGTGTGTCTAGAGTGGCTGGATCATCCATTTTCACCTTTCAAAAAAATAGACGTGGCCACAGTATGGCTCAGACAGGTGAGAAACTTTTTTTTACTCACTCACTCAGTCACACACTTAAATTGTCCCTTGTCCTAATACTAACTTTTTACAGACATTGACGCAGTGGGAGCTTAAAGGGATCCAAATAAATAAACAGTTTGTGTCATATAATAAGTTTTATTTTTACTCAGCAAGTGAATTGGCTCGAACTCCTGGGAAGAGTGTTACCTTCAATACAACTCCCATTGAACCATCTACTCCAACCAGAGCAGGACGAAGTGAGAACACCACACCTTTAATATCAAGACTAATATGCTTCACTGTTAAACATAAGTGTTCTTTTTCTTTTTGTGTAGATCACAGAGGAGAAGCCCGAACACCACAGAGGGTAAGTCCAGGATAACCTTTTTGTATAGATTAATAATATCAGAGGTATTCCTTTTTATTTTTTTGTTGTTTTTTTTTAATTACTTTCTCTGTAACAGACCAAAAAGGGCCAGTTTGTCTCTACCACACCCCACAGGCTTAGGAAGAGAATGAACAGTGAGTTTTTTCATTATTTGATATACTCTTATCAATTTTTCATAACTTTCTTATCAATTTTAACAACTTTAATGGCATTAAACTAAAATATAACACTGGATATTTCCATCCATACCATCATACAGCTGGTAATGCTCTTGTTTGCTTAACAACTATGGTTATAAAATTTCACTATTACATTTAAAAATAATAAACACAGTATGATATAGTTAGTATAGTTATAGAAATATAGTTGAAAGACTTAAGATAATTATTTTTTATATTTCAGCCCCAAGCCTGCGCTCAGACAGCGACAGTGAGCTGTCCCCCTCAGATTCTGGAGAAGAGAAGGAAGAAGATGAAAAGATAGAGTCAGAACAGAAGTTGAAGAAAGAGGACAAGGAGAATGTGAAGGTGCCTCGGACGCCCAGTAAAGGTTTATCTGCTGCTCTTTACAAGACTCCTGCCAAGAAGACTAAGAATACACCTGAACCCATCCAACAGCCCAGTATGGTGGAGGAATACTTTGAAGCTCATGGCAGTTCAAAAGTGCTGACGTCAGACCGCACCCTTGAAAGATTAAACACCCCTAAGCTCGACAGGGTCTGTATTTAACAAACATGGAGGAATAGACACAACAGGTTCAAATAAGATGTATTTTAGACCAACCTTTTTTTTTTTTTTACTTTGTATTGCAGGAGACATTAGTTCGACTTTTAGAAGGAAAACCAGCCTGCTACTCAAAAGAAATCCAACAGCTTTACAATAAACATTGCAAACATTTCAGCAAATGGATGCTACAGTTACAGTGAGTATGGTTGTTGTCTCATCTGTTTTTATATAGTCTGTATTTATATCACTGCAACTATTGAGCCTTTTTGTGTTCTCATCCAGGTTGGGTTTCAGTGTCCTGGTCTATGGGTTAGGCAGCAAAAAGGCTCTGCTGGAGGACTTTCGTACCTCTCAGCTGTCTCAAGAAATTAATCTTGTGGTCAATGGCTTTTTCCCTTCCATCACCCTCAAATCGGTCAGTATAAAATGGACTCTATGCAGTAATGTTGTAATTGTTTTGAAAGAGCAGTATTTAGTAATTAGTAATTTTCTTCAAAATTAAACAAGACCAAATATGACACACAAATGGAAAACATAATAAAACAAATGAAAGTTTACATTGCTCTCACTACAGATTTTAAATGCTTTGACAACTGAAGTGCTCGATCACCAGGGAAGTTTCCGAACGCCCTCAGACCAGATCCGGTTTATCAGTCAGACCCTTAAAGACAGTGAGCGCTTCTTTATTTTTCTTTTCATGTAGAAATTGTGTTTTTCTCCTTTTTCTGTTTTATAAAATGATTATGACATTTCACAGGCCCAGACCTCCATGTGTATGTTATTATCCACAACATTGATGGACCAATGCTGCGAGGAGAAAAAACCCAGAGTGCACTGGGGCAACTCGCTTCCCTGCCCAACCTGCACTTGGTTGCTTCAATTGACCACATCAACGGCCCACTTGGTGAGCATTGCTCATTTGCACTTTACTGTACAGTTATGTATATAATTCCCATCATTCTCTGCTTTTAATTTGCACTGTATTAGAAATCTGCATTGTACTTAGAAATCATTTGTATTTAGATTATTTATCTATTTTTATACTTAGGATTTATTTTATTTCTATCTTCTACATGGCATTCACTGTGGACAGCAAAGAAAGACTTTCATTGTACAGGGAAACCCGTTTCTATACTGTACATATGACAATAAACCTTTTGAATCTTGAATCTTGTTCATCTTGTTTGTACTGTGTGTATGGATGTATTTTTGCCTGTGCTTAAAGACAGTTTTTTGTGTCTCTAGTTTGGGACCAGTTCAAGCAGAGTCAGTTTAACTGGCTCTGGTGGGAGTGTGTAACATTTCAACACTACGCAGAGGAGACATCCTATGAAAACTCTCTGCTGGTGCAGCAGACAGGAGCTTTGGCTCTGTCATCACTGACTCACGTACTGCGCAGCTTGACACCAAATGCAAGGTACAAGCAAATTACATTCTGCTGACAATAACTTATAAAGTCATTTGATTTCAACCTTTAAATATTTGTTTTGGATTTTTGCAGAGGAATTTTCAAATTGCTGGTAAAATTTCAACTGGAAAACAAAGACAACCCATCATACACAGGTGCTTATACAATTAGACTTATAACTGTCTGGAGTGATGTGATGTTAACATTGTTGTTTTTAATTTTGAAGGATTGTCATTCCAAGACTTCTACCAGCGCTGTCGAGAGGCATTCCTGGTGAACTCTGACTTGACATTAAGGACTCAACTGACTGAGTTCAGAGATCACAAACTGATACGAACACGAAAGGTACAGTGATATGGCCAAGACACTTTAAGCTAAGCATAGTATTATTATTTTATTTTCATTCATTTCCTACTGCTACATCATTTATCATTTTTTAGGGTGCAGATGGAGTGGAGTATCTGATCATCCCCGTAGAGGCAAACACATTAGTGGATTTCCTGGAGAATGAGCAGGGTGATTAAGAGAAGATATTTTATACTTCAATTAAATAATCATGGACTTTTTAAGAAAGGCTCCAAATACATTAACATTAGTTCAGCTTAGAAGCACTGTGCAATAAGTGGTTATTTAATGTGTCATCACTGTTAAATCTATTGCTTGTATTTGTTATTTTCTTCATCTTAATAAAACATATGCAAAGTGTCAGTTTTGCAGTTTCTTTAATTATACAAATACTATATAACAAAACATATAATCTGTTGTTCCTTAAAGGCAAGCAAGAGACAGAAAACCATCAAGTGGGTCCTGCACTTTGTATAGATGGAAAGTGATCTGGGATTGGAAAGAACACCTTTGTGCATGCAGTATAATGCTTTAGTTGTCAATGTCCTCAGTCTTTTGGGTCTGCAGTGAATTTTTCAGTATTTCTGAATTTAGTGTAAACATCTGCAGTCTATTCTGTGTAGCTGTATGTACAACAAGAAGCTCGTCTTCTTCTAAATCCCTCAGCAGCAGGAGAACTGCATCCAATGTGTGTGACTGAAAATATAGATAGCATTTAGTAAGAAAAAAAAAAAAAAGGAATAAGCAATTGAGGTAAAAAATTTTGTACCTTTCTCACTGGTGCCCTGCTCTCTCTTGTTGATGGAGAAGACAGAGAGGGAAACTTGTCTCTTGAAAGAGGCTTCATCCCCAACTGTTCTCTGATTTTGCTACAACATCATTTATACACGTTATATTTTAGTTAAGTTATCAGTTAAGCTACACTTTAAATTGTTAATGTTTTTACCTATTTAGTTGATATACTGGACTTACTTTGTCTCATCCATGTTATACTTGAGCGGGTCGTTCTCTGTTTCAGTGTCTGGGTGACCATTGGTTGAGGGCTGGTTTTGGACTGGCTCTGGAGGTGTTGTGACCTCTTCCCCCTGGGTTAGAGCAAGTGCAACCTCCTCCTCTGTCACCACTGCACATACAAAATATGATGATTAACACTCAAAGTACAAAAACATGTGAAGCAATGCTATATTTTATAGATTAGTTGTGTGGAGTAAGTGCTGGTAAAGACTTAAGCGAAGAGTACAGAAGGTTATAAAACAATAGATAATAGTTGTATATGTCACAAACACTTTCCTTGGTTGTCCAGCCTCTGGAGTCGTGGGAGACAACGCAGAACAGTGAGCCTGTACTGGTTAGAGTCAGTCCCACAACAGGGGTTTTCTGCCAACCAGAGCACTTTAAGTCTGGTCAGTGGACGCAGGTGAGACAGCTCTGAGAGTGAGGGAATCATGTTCCTCCTCAGGTACAGCTCAGAAAGAGACAGGCATCCAGCAAGAGGTGCCAGAGATGTGATGGCGTTGACACTGGAGAGAGAACATAAAATAAATCAGAGAAGTGGCATTATCAGTAAGGTTTAGATAAAACAAACAGCAATGAACTGCATAAACCAACCTCAGTGTCAGCACCTCAATGTTGGGCATTTGAGAGAAGATGGAGATCTACAAAGAAAACAGCACAATACAAAGTTACATTTAGACATCAGAGAACACGACAATGAAACTGTAACAGTAAGGATCAATTCACTGAGTGCATCTATTCTAACGTTCTAATATGTCAATTTGACCGAGCATAATAAATTTTACTTTTCTATACTCACGTCTGTCAGGTTACATCCCCTGCAAAAATGAAACGCCATGTTACATATTACAGATGGTATACCACAAGCGTACTACTCAAATAGCAGCTAATTGTGTGCTGCAATAAGCCCCTTACCAACAATTTAGTTTCTTTACACTTTCCAGGTCGGAGGCCTTGGCCTTAGCCAGAACTAGCTTTTTTGTCAGCTTCATATCATGTAGCTGTTTCAACATCCTTCAAGGCATTATAGTTTTCTAAACTGAGGTAATGTAGCGGGCAAATACACAAACATTTCACTTCAAGGATGTTGTCGTCCACCACATTAATGCGCAAGCGCATAATGAAGCGTCCTTAGTAACGGTTTTATCTTGTTCCAGTTCTAATATCTTTTTATCAATATCAACATAATTATAGTTATCGTCAGTGTAGCGGATAGCTATAGCTTGCAAATAATACGTTATTATTACATAAATGTATGTGTTATGTGGCGGTCTGAACGATGAAACTCAAATTCCCATAATGCATCGTCAGCGTGGTGGTAAAGCGCGCCTGCGCAATAAACACGTCCTCTTTGGACCTCCGTCTCCACTGAAACGATGGTGAGCACAAAATATCTCCTTCACAATCCAGTTAAATCTGTCGTTGTAGATGTTTAAAATCTGAAATTTCCCAATTGTGAGACTAAGCAAGAGCCTGATTTACCAACCCCGAGTCTTTTTTGTGTTGGATTCAACAGTATTTGTAACAAAACCATTTATTTTTATATACCGACAGTAATGGCCGCCGCCAGTGCTATCACTATAGCCCCAAATGCCGGGCTAGCTAGTTGAAGTCTCTTTAGTAAAACTGTCCTAAAGATACGAGGATACCAACATTGTAAAGTTGGGTTTTTGGGAACCCATACGCTTTAAGTCAAGTCTGTTGGTTTCACTTAAAAAGCTAGCTTCGAGGCGATCCGTCTTTCTGAAGCTTTGCTGGAAACGACAATGACAGCTCACTCTATAACGCATAAACCTGTAACGAGTTTTTTCTCTTAATTCAAGGTTTCATAATTGAACACGCGTCTATATATGGCATGGCCAGATGTCATTTGCTCTTGTTTGAGTTTATTGTGTCTCTGTATATGTTATTACCCACTGCGTTGCATCTAATATCGCATTGAAGTTTTGTACTAATTCTGTGTTTATAGGCCAAGCGCACCAAGAAGGTGGGGATCGTTGGCAAATATGGCACGCGTTATGGCGCGTCGCTGAGGAAGATGGTCAAGAAAATTGAAATCTCCCAGCATTCAAAATATACTTGCTCTTTCTGTGGAAAGGTAAAAAAATCCGTGCATGCTTTAAAACGAAAGTATACACTGGGGCAAATACAAATACGATTTTTGTCTTCCATTTGCAGACCAAGATGAAGAGGAGGGCTGTTGGTATCTGGCATTGTGGGTCCTGCAGGAAAACTGTGGCTGGAGGAGCCTGGACTTACAAGTAGGCTGCTTATACTTTACATATATCACTAGGCCAATTAATACTGAACAATTCACAAGGTTCTGAGAATAATTAGTACATTTTCTTTCCCAAGGCATTTAGCTTAACTGTAACCTCATCAGATTTGTTTAAACACAATTAATTTCCTTACTGTTGAAAATCTAAGTTTAGAATCATGGCATGTCTTGGAGCATCTTGGTATACAATCTTCAGTTGACATCTTTTATAATCTGTGGTCAAAGTGTTGTTTACTTATGTACAACAAAGAATCAGACCAGAATTCCTTTATTTATCCCCAAAGGGAAATTCTTATTTGTTACAGACAAATATGAAGAATTTAAACATCTAATAAATAAAAAGTAAAATATCAGGTAAAAATAAAAATATCAGGCAAACTCTCAAAAAATATTTACATATGTATATATGTACAGCGTTATACATGGTTTAAACTGTATAACTAAATGCAGTGTTTACAGTGCAGAGTTCAGTAGTTTGACAAAGCAATTTTTTATGTTTAACAAGGTTTGATTGTAATTACCAGATGTGTTGGATGAGGCCTTGGGTGTAATATAAAATGTGTTTTTTGTTTTCAGCACAACTTCCGCTGTCACAGTGAAGTCTGCGATCAGGAGGCTGAAGGAGTTGAAGGACCAGTAAACCAGTGAAGTAATCACTGGTGGATTTGGGACTGTTTTCTATAATTAACCGACCTGGACATGGCCTCAACATCCAAAATAAAGCAGTCTGGAGCGGAAAAATTATTGTCTTTTGTACATCTTTGAAGAGCATACAACATTATTTAGATCAAGTCCTAAAGTATTTTTTTTTATTACTAACAAGCACCAATGCAGTTGATGTGTGGATGATTTTTTTTTAATATGCAGTCTTCAGATGGAACAGTGTTTTACGCAGTGACCCTACAGTTATTGTACTATTGTATAATTGGTCAGATCAATCATTTGGTCTCATCACAGCAGTTTATCCCAACTGTTGCCATGAGAGCTAGCAGAGGTTATCTTATAGAGCTGTCAAAATAACAGCAAAAGCAATACTGACCACTGTAATCCCTGATAACAAATTCTATGATCATGAGTCATTTTCAGCAGTTATGTCTGATATTTAGATTCTTAATCCTTTAATTAGTCCTTTTAACATGGTCCCCCAAGAATGGTCTTTCATTTTTGAAACACTTTGATTTTGGATTTTACAACACTAGAAATGTGAGTTATCAAATGCCACATTGCTTACTTGGAAATATCGTCTTAAAAAAGCAATAGTTACGAATTGTTTAAAGGCTTCATGTAGTTTTTATTATACTGGCTCTATACTCTTTAATTTGTAATCTTTTAAATCATTTAAAATGAACTTCGTATAAATGGAAGAATAATTTTGCACAAAGACACTTATCATGACTGATACATGTTTTTTTAAACAATATGAACATTTGAGTTATGTGAGACTTGTACAAACATTTTGCTGGCAAATAGTCACTAATAAGACATTGGTGGACCATTTGGACTGAACAGGTTTGTCCAAAATAAGCTCTTTGCTAGACATAATTTAAAGTTGTGAACTCTGTCTAAGGTACTGAAATCTGACTGCACACTGAAAACAATATGCTGTCAGGTTTGTATTAAATATGTATGTTTAAATACATTGTTTAAAGTTGTAGACAATTCAAATATCCAATATATAACACAATGGAGGCAGGAAATAGTACCTTTAACAGCTGCTAAGTGTGTGAAATTGCGCAAGACTTCCTGAAGGTGGCAGCAAATTTGCTCAGATTCCGGAGCTGAAACAACACTGTCCAGCAGAGGCGCATCGCTAGGCTTCAGACAAGTATGGCGGCGGCAAGCGTCTTCAGACCGGGTTTGTTTAACCATAAAGTGGCAATTGTAACTGGTGGAGGCACTGGGATCGGTAAAGCCATTTCTGAAGAGCTGCTGAAGCTCGGTGAGTGAGGATTGTTTTGTAGTAAAAATGATTTAATCGGACAGTTCAAAAAGGATATTGTTCATTTGAGTCCCTGATGTGAACTTTACTCCGCTATTAACCTGTAGCCTACTATGTAGTTTTACCAAAACAAATATCTGTGCTTCTAAAACTAAATGTTCCTCGAAGGGCACAGGTTTCCTCTCTATCCACAAAGTGTACCCTTCTATACTTCACAAAAATTATAATTGTTACATTTAGGTTATTTACCTTTCTATCATGCAGAACTCTGAAGACTGGTGTAATATTTATCTCAAAAAGGCAATCTTATTTCAAGGTTGTAATGTGGTGATCTCCAGTAGAAAGACAGAGAGGCTGGAGGCAGCGGTGGAGGAGCTGAAGACAAAGATCTCAACGTCCAGTCCTGCCACGGTCACCTCTGTGCCCTGCAACATCCGCACTGAGGATGAGGTATGTCTTTAGTTTGAAGTTAAGGTGTTAGTTAAAAATTAGTGAATGAATAGGTTTTCTTGTAACCTAGCCAGAGTGTAACAATTGCAAAGACCAAGCCAAGACCAGTACTTTGAAGGACTGAGACCAACATCAAAACCAAGAGAAGACTATGTGAAAGGTTTGATTGTGATTTTGCTTCGCTGTTTTTAGGTAAAGTTGCTCGTTTCAACTGTACTGAAGCAGTACGGCCGCATAGATTTTCTTGTCAACAATGGTGGAGGCCAGTTTACAAGCCCAACGGAGAACATGTCTTCAAAGGGCTGGAGGGCCGTGATAGACACTAACTTAAATGGGACATTTCTTTGCTGCAAAGAGGGTAAACTGTTGCCAGTTTGTCCTAGTGTGTGAGTGGCTAAGCAAGTGTGACCTGTCTGTTTCTTATTCAGTGTACACTGCATGGATGAAACAACATGGAGGGGTGATCATTAACATTATCGCTGACATGTGGAAAGGCTTCCCAGGCATGGCGTAAGCAAACTTGTATGCAAGCTAGTGTAATGTGCATTATTTGTTGAATAAAATCACAGTGACACAGTCTGACAGTCACACAGGAGCTGCGAGAGCAGGAGTGGACAACTTAACAAAGAGTTTAGCCATTGAGTGGGCAACCTCCGGAGTCAGAGTCAATGCTGTTGCACCTGTATGTCCCTAAAAGGAATTCAACCAAACAATACACCGATTTTTTTAGTGCAATTATTTAAATTAATGATTTTTATTTCAGGGTACAATATTTTCCAAAACTGCAATGGAAAACTATAAGGAACTTGGACCTTCTTTATTCAAGATGTCTATTCCATTCTCTCCTGCAAAGAGACTGGGACTTCCAGAAGAGGTACAGTCTGGTTCACAGTGTATATACAAAATGAATGTAAATACTAATCATAATGATGTTTTTCCTCCTTTAGAGCAGCAGTATATATGTTAAGAGCATAAAAGTACTTGTACAGATACCAGGATACCAATGTGGCGTGTAACAGCTCAAGTCAAGAGCTGGCAGCAGTTTTGTGAATTTAATTTCTTAACACTTCACTCTGTTGTTCAGATCTCTTCAGCAGTCTGTTTCCTGTTGTCTCCTGGTGCGTCCTACATTTCAGGAGCCACACTAAGGATTGATGCAGGACAGAGTTTGTACCATTCTACCTGGGAAATACCTGGTATGAATACAATGCAGTACTTCTCATTTATCTTCTCTATAGCATATCTACTGTACAATTATTAAATATTTCTTTTCACTTTTTGGAAGACCACAGTGCATGGCCCGAGGCTCCAGAGGGAGAGAACCAAGAGGCCCTGAAAGAACTGCTAAACCCATCAAAAAGCAAACTCTAATGCAGGCTTAGAGCATACAGACCAGCAGTAATCAGTACAGGATATTATGGACCACTGTGCAACATATATGACACAAACAAATGCTGCACACTCATCTTGAAGAGCACCTAACCAAGCAGTGCAAGTTTGATTATCATCTCCTTCTAATCTTCCCTTGTCATTCCCTCTAACTCATTCTCAAGGTTTAAGAAGAACATGAAAGGTTAAACAAAATATTGTTTGTTGGTGGACATACTTTTCTGTATTTGAATTTCCTTGAATTTGTATAATTTTACATTTACAATGAGATCAGATGATAGGTCCTGTGTGCCTTTTAAAACATGTGAACGTATAAAATGTAAAAAAACAACAACTTACTATTAATACCTGTAAGTTTTGCCTTACAAATACTACGTGAATAAAGTGAAATGACTGAATTTTATGTCCATCACTGTAATCGTTGGTTCAACATTGATGATAGATAAGGGGTTTGTTTCTTTACCGATAATCCTTGAAAATAAGCAAGGACGTGTGCTGTTATTTGTCCTAGCTGGTTTGCCGTAGTAGCTGTAAAACATCAGTAACTGTCGCAAAAGTTGGTCGTCGAGCTACAGAGGTCACAACAAACCTTCAGGTATATCGGGTTTTCCCCAATAACGATTCCACTAAAATGTTACGTGTCTGGTCTTTCAAGGCGTAACATAGACCTGTTTTACTAATTTTGATATAGAAAACCTTGTTCTCGCAGCACATTGCAGTTCCTTACTTTGCTTTAGCACTCAGTTGGCATCATATGTAGCATTCAGTAGCTAACGACGCATTGAGTTCAGGCTAGACGTGTTTAAGCTAGCTGTGATTTTGTGTTCTTGTTGTGTGTGTGCATTTGTTCGTTGTTTTGGGAATTGTCTTACTGCTTAATCTGACAGGCAGCAAGTATACAATTGTCAATAGTTTGTTGGCATTTAACTATTTATCTAGCAAGTTAGCATTCGAGCTATATTACGCCGCAAAGCGAAATGCAGTATCTCAGTACTTCATTTCCGATTTACATTATTCTTAACACAACGAACTAGATTGAAGTATTTTCAAGATTGTGACCTGTGTGTCGTACCGGTGTTTATGCTTTCTTTGTGTTTGTTCCGTTTGATTTTGTCTTACAAAAGAAGAAAATGACATTGTTAATAAAATTGATATGTAGAAATGAAAATATAGGCCATACGCAGTGACTGTTTATTTATCTATAAATAAAGTCTTCATGGAATCGAGTTTAAGTTTAATTGGAGCATTTATTAGTTTAAATTTGCTCATAGGTGGTCTTTAATCTTCTTCTCAGCCTAGTCATGTGCAAATCTTTTAATGTTTTAGAGCTCTGTTCTAAAAACATGTCACTGAACAATAACTGTGCGTGTTTGCAGTATGGGAGGGGACCATGGGCACAGTAAAGTGTCCCTGCCAGACTGGCGGCAGTGGAAAGTGGAGGGGACACCCATGGAGTTCACTAAGCAGAGGCTGGCAGCCAGGGGCCTAAAGGACCCATGGGCACGGTCAGTACTCTCTTCTGAAGTGTGTCTTAAATATATTTATTCAATTAATCATTTTAGCGTTTCTTTCTTTTCTGCCCTACAGAAACGAGGCATGGAGATATTCGGGTGGCTTTGCTCGTGCAGTGACTCTGTCAGAGGTGCTGCTGAAGGGATTCAAGTGGGGCTTTGCTGCCTTTACCGTTGCTCTGGCTGTAGAATATGCCCTGTTTCCACCCAAAAAGGGCGGCCACTAATGTTCACCCTTGTCCCTCAACCCCAAACAGCTAATGGAAACATATGATATCTGTAAATTTCTGTTTATTAAATATTTTGACCATTATACAGTGCACTTTTTTTATTTTACACAAATTTTTACGAAAATACACTCCTTTTCACTGGTAACAATTAATCTTGCTTCCTTTTCTTGCTCAGTTTTCTGAAGCATAGTTTCAAACATTTGACTACGAGCACTACAAAAACAAGCGTCACTGCAAAAAGGAGAGCTATGACATCCAAGCAATAGTACTGGATCCAGTTTAGGTCATGAACAGCAGATTTGAGATGTTTTGCCCCTTTGTGCCTCATCACATACTCTGTCCAGTACACCGAAAGGTCAAGTGGGTCAACTGGGCGGTCTGTGTGTACAGCTGACAACTTCTGTAAATTCTCTTTATACCTTTATGAAAACAAAACAAAAAAATGGTTATATGACACAATAGATTTTTAGCCTTAATTAATCATTTTCCTACCTGGGGTTGTTGATGACCTCTCTGAGTCCCTCAACAAGGATTTCTGTAGTGACTGTCAGTATATTCAACACAACTCCTGCCCCTCTGCTCTCTATTCTCTGTGCATTGTCAGGCTGGTCTCCGTTTAGTGGTACCATGAGCATTGGAACAGCATGACACAGCCCCTCAAAGAGTCCGTGTGAGCCAGCGTGGGTAATGAATGCACGAATTCCAGGATGTGCTAAGATGAAAGACAGGTAAAAAAGGTGTATTTCCAAGCAATTGGATACATTTTTATGTTATTAGACACAAACCTAGCAGGTCATTCTGAGGCACCCACTTCATTATCTTAACATTTTCGGGGACATTATCAGGAACTGGCCCAGTATATCTCCATATAACCTTTTAAAAAGATATGCACATTTTATTGAAATTGTATTTTTTTATATATCACGCTCATATTTGTGTCTTTACTTTTTGAGGAATCTGTCTAAATGCCTCAAAGAAGATATTTCTTATTTCGTCTGGCATCTCTGACACCATGGAGCCTAAAGTAAACACCACGAAACCGTGCTCCCCTGACACCCACGGCTTGAGGTCCTGCAAAAACACACATGAAACAATCATAACTTCATTTAAAAACAATTTTTTTTTTTTAGATTTTTGGAGGAACTTTGTCTCCAGAACGTCAGCAACGTGTATCTAATAATGAATGTGAATACACTCACCTCAGGCAGAGGGTTTCTTACATTACAGTTGATACCACCAACAAGCACCATATTTGGCATAAGAGGATGAGGAAACTCTAGTGTGAAGTCAACTCTGAACACAAAAAGTGACAATTTCTTTCAAAGTTCTTAACTTCTGCAACATTGTTTTTTATTTACTCAATAATTCAGTATAACCTCTATACCTTAGCAGCCAGATATCAGAGTCTGACAGCACTTTGGCCACACCCACATCTTCTCCCAGAAACTGATAAGCAATTTGATCAAAGCGCCAGTAGAGCAAACGGCACATCAGAGGTTCAAGTAGGGCCACCTGAAGGTCAGAGGTATAAAAGAGCTATAAACACATCCATAAAACCATGTCTATTAGCTTTTTTTCATCTAACAGCAAAAATTCAGCTTTAACTATGTGATATTTGCATTTAAAAAGTTTTATTGGGAAAATTAGATCTCTGTGTTTTCTTTAAATATAGTAAAATAGAAACAAAATAGGATTTGCATTCAGAACTGAAGGTTAATCATGTATTTTGAAGGTTTTTCTTACTATAGTGTTAAAAACCCTTTGCTTGAAGCTCATTTTATCTGTATATCCAGTAAAGAAGCGAGGCACATATGACGGCGGAGACGGACAACCCGCAGACTTTATATTCAAGGAGCAAGGGATTCCTCTCAGCAGATTTACTGTTGGGAGACCTGAAAGTGATTTGTTCAAAGCCGGTGGTGAGTACACATCCAACAGTAACAACGAACCAGGCAGAGTGCATAGAAAAGTTCAAACTCACCAAATTTACGAGCTATTAATGACCCAGTGGGAATCATGGGATCTGTCAACACAGCATCAAAACCCTGCACAGATATGATAAATGTATGCTTAAATGTGAATCCTTCTCATCACATATATTTTCTTAATTACTGTTACTCTTTTTTATGATCACATTTACCCTACTTACAGCAGGACAACAGGCTGAACGGGCTGTTAAAAAACTGGTTTTAGTGTGCAGCAGCATCAACAAGTCAGGACACAAATCTCATCAGTATTAGTGAATACACATTATGTATTGAATAGCAGTTATTAGATTTGGATAACACGCATCTACCTGTCACTGTTTTGGGCACTGAGTGAAGAA
Source organism: Rhyacichthys aspro (assembly GCA_036850595.1). Classification (NCBI taxonomy): domain Eukaryota; kingdom Metazoa; phylum Chordata; class Actinopteri; order Gobiiformes; family Rhyacichthyidae; genus Rhyacichthys; species Rhyacichthys aspro. Next base: position 9,825,563 of record CM072164.1, read on the forward strand.
ACGGACTAGTTCACCCAGGGGTCCTGACTTAAAACCTAATAGCTTACTTGTAAAACATTGTGTTCTTCCCAAAAGTGTCTGCTCACCTGCTTCTGAAGATGTGAGATGATGCTGTCGTTGAACAGTAAGCTCTCAGCAGTGGTGTGGATTAATCCTGTAATGCTTTGAATTTGTGTAATCCGTCTCCTCACCTTCTCCATTAAAGGCTGTGCTGATTTACTCATTATGTCTTTGTGCGTGGACATCACAGAATCAATAAATGCCTCGTCGTAAGGAACAGGGAAGGTCAGCGTGTCATAGTGTTTTCCAGGGCCCATTCGGATACTGACCTCTGGCATTACCACAGTGACCTGGTGCCCACGCCGACCCATTTCCTGAGCAATGGCTTTTATACCAACCCAGTGACTTCCATCCATTGGAATTACCAGAAGTTTGCCCAGGAAAGGTGTAGAGCTGGTAGAAACGTTGCTTGAGATGACATTTTCCACGGCCTCGTTCCACTCCATATTCACCAACACAAAGACAAACAGGGCCCTTCTCCACATTGTTCCCTTCTTGTTTGGATAGCCTGCTGCACAATCAAACTACAACTGCAGAAGGCGGGGAAAAGTAAATGTAAAGAAAGGAAAATGCTTGCTGGGTCAGGAATGCTCCTCCAAACACTCCCCTTTAGGCTCCTCTGTCTCAGTCGTTGAAATTCCTCTGTGAATTAGCAGAGCGTGGTGTGTGTCCAAAGTCCTGACAAGTGACACAATCAGAGCCAGTCACAAACAACAAATATAGGTCAATGAGGCGTTTGTCTTTTAATTCATTCATTTAATTTTAATCAAGAGACTTACTATGTTTTTATATGTAAATAATGTAGAAGATAAATGTTTGGGTTGCATGTTTGATGGATTGTATGGATAAAAGTTATGAATCTGTCTGAGCAAGAGCTGCAATACATGTGTTTGATTTAAATGCAAGGTTTGTCTTTTTGTCATGTGCCATATTTTATAAAGCATTTTGTAATAGGAACAATTTAGCAACAACTATAACTCATTGGCTGTATAATTCATTTTATAATATAGTTAGTATTTATTTGAAATATGTTAACTACATTATTACTTACAAATAGATACATTATATTTCCCAGTCAGAGGTGGATGGGAGCCCTAGGCAGAGGTCCATTAACATTGTTTATGTGAACAACCGTATTATTTACTAGTTAATAATTAATTAACTTAGTTATTAGTTAAGTTATTGTTTAAACAGAAATAACTGTTATATTTTAAAATCAAACTATCTAGATGTACCCACCTGTCTACAGTGACCCCGAGTCTATTATTAGACCCCAAGTACTGTATTTCTAATGAAACCGCAGTCCTTATTTTATTGATTTCTTGATGCGGTGTAATTAAACTCCTGTCCAGTAGGTGCCGCAGTGAGATTTTGCCTCTGAAACTGTGCAACAGAAGAAGACGCAGGAACAACAGCGCGCGAATCCGGCGGCGGCTCCATCTCCTCCGGACTTGGACCGTTCCGAGCTCCGCAGTCACCTTCGGCACCAGCTCTGGAGCCGGTACGCTCTCAACTCACCATAACTAGTAAATGTAGCGTTTAACATGTCAGGAGAAGAAAACTGTGAATCAGACAGGTCAAAGTAAGTTTCTAGGAGGCTGTGAGTGGAAAATAATGGCTGGGAATTTACGTGTTTATTTATATTGTTAATTAAGCTAACTAGTATAAAATAGCTCTGAGCTTCTGTCTTGTGCCTTATTTCTTATTGTGCCGTTAATACTTTTTCATGAACCGCATCGACACACCCCCTTTGTAGCTCCTGTAGATATCATAAGTCCAATACTTGAAGATGCAATGGTATAAGTTTAGGTTTAAGGTACCAACTGACCAAGTAAACCTTACACAAGATAGTGATATTTTAAGTCTACGTGAAAGTGTGTGGACAATTTTTAAGAAGAGCAAAGTAAAAGGATTTCAGGCAAGGGACAGCATCTTTAGTTCTCATAATAACAGCTATATTGCTCATATTGTACTATTTTTCAGCCTGGGGAATGGTGAGGCAGATAGCTTGGAGTCTATGATGCATATATTTTCCATAAAGGTAGAATATTACAGGTGAGATTATGTTACTTATGTTACTGCTGTGACTAGTCTGAATATTTAGTGCTCGTATCAGAGGACTGTGACTTTGGTCTGAACATAAAGACATGTTTTTTCACAGAGTGTTGTTTCTACTTCAGATCTGTTGAATATTCTCTGAAGTGGAAAAAACAAATGTATCCCAAACGCTCCTCCAAACGGCTAAAGACCTTAAAGGACCGAGACAGTCCAAGCTCCAGTGAAGAGTCCATTCAGCGCAGAGTAAGGGTTAAGCGACAGAGATCAGGGCTGAAGAAAGCACAGTCTGGAGACACAGGAGTTAGTGCAGGTGAGGTGAGTGTCGATGATATCATTGACATCATCGACAGCAAACATCAGATAGAAGAGAAGGCTGAGGAAAATGGAGCTCCGTTGGTCGAGATGGCTGACGAAGTGGACGAGCTGGAGGATGATCAAGTCTCGGTCACTAGCAGTGTAACGTCCGGTCCGTCCATCCCTGTAAATCTTTCTGCTGTAAAGCCACAGGTCCTATGTTCAGCATGCCGTAAAGTTTACCAGAAGACAAAGAGGATGAAGGCACCTCCCAAAGACAAACTTCTGGACAACAGTAAGTGCATCATTGATCGCCAAGGATGTAAAAATTTTAGCAGTGAATTTGTTTTTCATTTTTGACCTCTTTGTTGTGCTTTTTTCAATGTGTTTTATTTAGACCCCAAATCTCTGACATGTGACCAGTGGACTCTGATCAAACAGTGGAGATGCAAGAAGTTGCCCAATAGAAGAAGGTAAAATACAGTTTCTCAATTACTGTTTTGGGCTAAAACATGTCATGGGGCAGAAAGATGGGATGACTATGTGATGCACAATTCACTTCTTTCTCAAACTCTTCTGCAAAAAGATATCAAACATCTTGCTTTATTTACACATTAAACTCTTTGATCAGGAATCTGTTGGTCCTTGCACAAGTTATCCATAACCTACATACAGCCAAAAATGGCATTGAAAAAAGGGAGTTCGCAGCTGAAGAGGGACAGCTGTGCTCAAGACCACATATATTTTTACAGAGGTAGGTTCATTTGTACAAAACAAAAAACATTATCAGTTTTTATATTTTATATATTTAATATGTTTTTTTAAAAATCAGGAATCTCCAGTGCTGTGTCAAAGGACCATTGAAAAAGGAGAGAAAGAAGAACAGACGGAAGAGGTCACGAGAAGACTCTCAGGGTTCTCGTGTTGCTAAGCAGCAGCGTCTGCACAACAATTACCACCAGCCAATCAGCACAAGCTTTACTAATGACAACAGTCTTGACGCTGTCAGTAATCACTGCAGCAGTTTGTCTTTAGAAAGTGGGTCAGAAGACACAGATGTGACCGAACTGACACCCGTCTCTGTTAGCTTCCAAACAGTGGACAAAATGAAAGGCCCCACTAAACAAAATGTGCCTAAAAGGGCGGGTGGATTCAAAGACTTGCTTGCACAGTTGCGTGGCAACAGCAGCATGATCATCCGGGAAACACGTTAGTAAGGCTTTTCTCTTGACACCTGTCTTGCTTTCAAAAGATGGGAGTGGTCTCAGTTAGAAATTTTTTATATTTGTTTTTGCTGAAGTTTGATGAATTTCATAGCAGGTGGCCTCTACTGATATTTTTTTCCTTGTTTCACGTTATTTATCTGTAAACAAGGCTTCAGTGCTTTGAATGTGCATTTTTTAAAACAAGTAACATTTTTAACTTTTGTACTGCATCACTTGAAGACCCTTGTTAGCAGTAACGTAGTAAAATAGTTCACCTAATGGTGCAGTCTTTTAAAATACTAAAGAGATTAATAGTAAAGAGAAAAATTAAGAATAAATAGGTTCATTTCACATCCAGTGTGCTAATTAACAATATAAAAGAGACAAAAACAAATCAGTCAAGCTGTGGTCAAGTTACCGAAATAACATCAAGTTTCTCCTGATGTCCACAGGATGGCACCACAAAAGTGCAATGTTTAACTCCTCGACCCACTGGTAAAATAATAGCCTTCCTTTTTGTGAAATTGTTTGAAAAATGTTAATTTAAAGATATATGTAATATCAAAGGTTTGCTAAAAGCCCCAAAGTAACCGTTCAAATGAGATGAATAATTTTATTGATCTGTGCATGTAAACACACACAATATTACAAACATTACACGATAAAATACAGGTGCCCAGCAATTCAAATGTGTTTCAAAATCCTACTTAAAAACAGAATAATACACAATGTATTATACTGTTTTTCTGATCTGCCGTGGTTTGTCAGAGCAGTTTGTCAGTGTTGAAGATATCAGGGTTTAGGTTAGCAGTGTTTTTCTTTCGATTCTTGTGTTGATAACAGTGAGTGAGCAGGAAAGGGTGGAGAAAATGGTTTGGAGATAGGAGAGTTGGGGTGCCAGTTTGAGGATTTGACACTTTTTGTCTGTTTATACATGGGATTAGTATAATTGAAGAGGATGGGGAATTACAATCACAAATGGAAGTAGCAATGCCAGGAAATCTGCCTGTTGACCGACTCAGCGTTACACAGACACACAGCTCAGTTGATGTATACCTCCCTTCTACTTAATTGTTATAGTCAAATTAAACAACTGCAAACTATTATAATATCAGCATATGAAAAATGAATTTATATATTTAAGGTGTAGTCTGTGTAAGAGGCAGATGCAAAGCCTTATTTAACCAATTGTTCTGATATAAAACCCATTCAAATTGTAATTCAAATAGGAAACAGACCTCTATTTTGAATTTAACTTCAATGAAAAGGTATCACTAATAAGAACTACTTTCGATTGAGTAGAAGTTTTATTCAGTCTAATCTTGTGATGTGTGACTTTTACTGGTGCACTGACAATGGATGGTCATACAGTTGGAGGCGGTTGTGTACCTGATAATGATCTCACATTCACACTTTTCTCTTGGCACGTTCACACACAGACAAACTTGTGTCTCTTAAGCCAGTCAGTACAAAAGGACAAAAATGTTTACACCTCAGTAAAATCAGAAACTGCTCTTACTTGTCCTGATTTAACAGACCGTGTCAAAGGGATACTACAGCCCATACAACTGCACACATTTCGCTCTGTTCTCATCTGCGTTCCTTGGCAATGCCCAGTGCTGATTATCATCAAGCAAAGGTCCCAGGGCCAAAACAATTCAAGACACACACACAACACAGTATCCTGTGATAGAATCAGCACCTGACACCTCGAAAACAGGAAAAACGTTTTAGCAGGAACACAGATGTGTTGGTGCTTCGTGGGAGGAGCCTAAAGCCCACTATTTAACCCGGTCAGTCAGTAAAGGAGCCACTGCTTTAGTCCAGCAGAAGTCTGAGAGAGTCTCCACCATGTCATACTATGAGGTAAGGTTAAAGGAGATGTGATCTTGTTGTGATGATGTTTAAAATGATTCAAGGCCTGTCTGAATTCTTCTTTCTTTCATCTGTAGCACATCGTTTTGGACTATGACTACAATGACACTGGCTCCGGCTCTGGTTCTGGAGACCTGGGTGTGGATTTAGAAGAGCCTTGTGATGTTGAGCATGTGATGACCGCTGAGCTCCAACAAGTCTTTTTACCTGTGGTCTATGCCCTTATCTTCACTCTGGGTATCACAGGAAACGGACTTGTTGTCATTGTGCTCGGCTGCCAACGCAGGTCTGAAGATTTCCCTGAATTTAGTTTGAACATTTTTGAAAGAAATTTAATTGTTATTACTTAATACTGAGTTGTTTTCCTCTTCTGATTGTGTATAGGTCGAAGTGTAGTCTCACAGATCGGTACCGGCTCCACCTCTCCGCTGCAGATCTCCTGTTTGTGCTGGCACTACCCTTTTGGGCGGTGGATGCGGCCCTGGCTGACTGGCGTTTTGGAGCTGCCACCTGCATTGGCGTTCATGTGATATACACGGTTAATCTGTATGGCAGTGTTCTCATCTTGGCTTTTATCAGTCTTGACCGTTACTTGGCTGTGGTTCGAGCCACAGACACCAACACTGGGGGCCTACGGCAGCTGCTGGCACACAAACTGGTTTATGCAGGTGAGAGTCCGCTTTATATGCTGTTCTTTTTCTGTGTTGACTGTTTCATAGACTTTGTGCCATTACCTAATTATATAATATATGCTCTCTTCATTGCAACCTTCCCTTATAAGTGTTGTTTCTATTATCACATTTAAGTTACCCTAACTTGCCTATTCATTGCACTTTTCAGCCTTTTTACTAGCTTTCTCGTATCTTCATTCATTCTTGGTCTTCTCGACACATTTGAGTCTCTAATCAAATGTTTCCTGGTCATGTCAATCAGGTGCGTGGCTGCCTGCTGCTCTGCTGGCCATTCCTGACCTCATATTTGCACGGACACAGGAAGGAGCTGAAGGGGCCACTCTTTGCCAGCGGTTCTACCCAGCGGACAGTGCTCCTCTGTGGGTGGCTGTGTTCCACCTGCAGCTTGTCCTGGTGGGCCTGGTGGTCCCAGGCCTGGTCCTTTTGGTGTGCTACTGCGTTATTGTCACCAGGTTGACTCGTGGCCCGCTGGGAGGCCAGAGGCAGAAGAGGCGAGCCGTCAGGACCACCATTGCACTGGTGCTGTGCTTCTTTGTGTGCTGGCTGCCTTACGGAGCGGGCATCTCTGTGGATGCCATGCTGCGTCTGGAGGTCCTGCCCCGTAGCTGTAACCTGGAGGCCGTCCTGGGGGTGTGGCTGGCTGTAGCTGAACCAATGGCATTCGCTCACTGCTGTCTGAACCCGCTGCTGTATGCCTTCCTAGGTGCAGGTTTTAAAAACTCAGCCCGCAGAGCTCTGACTCTAAGCAGAGCGTCCAGTTTGAAGATCTTACCTCGAAGACGCACCGGACAATCAACCACCACCGAGTCCGAGTCATCTAGTTTACATTCCAGCTAGTGTTTACTTGTTCTCGATGTGAATTCATTCTTACTGTACATAGTGTACATAGTGAGTTAAGGAAGTTTACAAAAAGAAAATGAGGATCTGAAGAAGCAGTCTGCTGGACCATGACTAGTCTTCTACTCACTGCAGAGTCTGTAAATACTGTTTTCACAAAAAGGTGTTTCTGCTGCTGACTTTTTGTTACTGTGGATGTTTATAATAAAAAATGAAAAAACATATTTAACTGGTTTTCCTTTGCCTCCTGTATACAGAAACATAACCAACAAGTCTCACTTTCAGTTTATATATAGATAATTATGAAAAAAATCATGTGTATGTAGCACCTGTGATGAAAGAACTATAACAAAAATGCAAATGTGGAGTCTACCACTACTACTACTGTAGTTACACATAAGGCATTGATGTCCTAATGTTCTGCCCAATGCTCTTAGGTTAAACTCACATAATCACCTCAGTCAAACATATTAGGTTTTATTTATATGATTTATTACACTCAAAGATGTAAATATGACTATATGCCAATACAAAATGGCTTTACTATTGATATCTATTGTGATTATTGTGATTTTTTTTTTTATCTTTTATGATCAGCACATCTTTCTTCACACTGACTCACTCTCATTCAGCCTTCTCAAGCCACTGATCCACAGTCTGAGCAGCTATTTTGGCCAAGTGTCTCTGTCTTGTCTTTGTCTGAAGGCACAGGTAAAACTTATGTTAATGATATAAACAGTTGTCTGCTGCTACGTGAGAGCGATTGAGAACCGGGGGGTCAGGAGGTCTATTTTTCAAAAAACACTTGACCTCCTAGTGCTTCCCATATAGTTACTTCCAGTTGGAAGTGAGACAAACACAAGCTGGAAGTTTACAGTGTCCTGTTTCCTAGAGGAAAGAGGATGATGATGAAAAGGGCAGTTGTGAGAAACGATAAAAGGAAGAATACTGTGATTCAGCTCCACAATAAGGATATGGATTAGTGATAATTGTGAATAGGTTTGCTTCATTGTGTGTCTCTACTGTTGCTACAGAATCAAGGCCTTATCAGCGTCATATAAATAAGGCCATTCACTCCCTCTTGCACTCCCCCTCACCACAAACAGCAACACAGTTCTCTTCTATTCATAGTGGCCAAAACAGGAAAGACTTCCTGCTGCTCATTTTAGGAAAAACAAGCAGCTTAAACAATCAAATACTTAAACCATCCTTGCTCTCGGACACCAGGCTTAACACCAGAAGGAAGGCTTCTGATGGGCCTTCAAGACTAATCAACTCTACAGTGTTTTACATTAATGAATTTCCAACAGTGCATTTTATAGTCTAACCTGTTTTTCAGGTGAGTCTCCAAAAGCTGTGGTGATTCAGAAAGACTGTCTTGCTTGAATACGTATATGAGATTTTATCCAGATCAGTTTGGTTGATTTAAATTGAATTGGAATTTACACACAATTTTTTTCTGATTATTTGGGTGCAACCCACATTGACCTAACCAAAGTTATTTTTCAAGAATAAACTTAAAAACAAGCAATGTAGATTTTCTACCTCTCTATACATAATATTTTTCACTGACCTGTTTTCAACTTCATCTTTCAGTCCGCGACCTACATGTCACATAAAACCTTCTACCAGATTTTAAAACCTCACTTTCAGCGACCCACCTGTGGCTCCTGACCCACCAGTTGAAAATGCCTGCTTTAGTCCAACATTCAACATTTGCACCATTCTCCATAAGACACTAATAACAAGACATTTATGGCTGTGGGCAGTTACATAACTCAGGTACTTTAGGTCCACTGATGTCTGTGTTGTCGATCTTTTGCCTACTGGCAACAAAGAACCAAAATAAATATATAAAAATAATTATTTCAGGCTACATTTGGGCTGTAAACACAACAGCAACACAAAACTGCCAGATATACTTTGTAGTTATGACGTCTTTGTATTATTATATTTACATAGCATTTTAATCTATTAAGGCTATTCTCAGTGGTTTATGGCAAATGTGTGTGTTCTTTTGTGTGTGCCCAACCACAGATGTTCAGGTTCATCTTGAGTTTCCTGCGGTTGAACAATCGTGGGAAAATCAGAGGTCAAGACAAAGAGAGAAATATAGCGACAGAAAAACACTGGTCTGAATCCAAATGGTCCACAATAACTTCCTGCTGTGGTCCTGGTGGATTAATACAATGTGACAGGTGAAACCAATAGCCTGCTGGGAGAGTTTCTATTGACCACAACAGATGAAAACGTGTGAATAATGTGGGAACAGAAATATAGAAATATAGACTGTGACCATGTGCTGCAAAATTAGAGGATTCTTACCAAAGCCATTATAAAATCTCATTATTAGTTTATTATTCTTCATTGTAGAAAAATATACAACAAACAGAAAAGGTTTGGCTGTTGCTGAGACTATATCTTATTTTGTTTCATAGACTCAAAGATCATTCCTCTTTGATATAAGAGTATTTATTGATGCAATTTCTAGTTTCCATTATCATCAGCTTTATTTACATTTCTTTCCAATACCTACATTAATATTAATGACAATAAAAGTTTTCAAAGTAACAATAGTTATTATTTTTGTTCATGTAAGTTGAAAAAAGTGAATAGAAGTGCAATACAGACCATTGTGGGTGAACTTTAAAATGTGCTTCTGTAGTAATGTCTGTTAAATTCACAAAATATACATCATTTTATTTCACTTTTAAAGTGAATAGCCTTGTAAGGGAGAATGGGGTAAATGTAGACTTTTATGCTCACGTGTTCTTTGTGCCAAACCAATAGAAGGCAGAAGTATATTGAAAATATCTTAACATATTTTAGGTTTCCTAATTATTAAAATTAATCTTTGACTTGCTCTGAAAAATATGGGCTCTCAAAATATAATTACTGTTATTTATAAATACATATTTTAGGGGAAAGGAATATTCAATTTTTGCCGAAAATTTCTAAACAAGCAATAATTCATTTTCACCCATAGACCACCTTTATGTTTCAGTATTTATTTGCCAAGGAAAATAAGTTTCCCTGGTCATGATTTTGCTGTGACCGCTGTCCATGTTTTGTCCCATTGAAAGGATGAGTGCCTTTAATTTGTAAGGTCACATGATAAAAAAAATTTACAACTTGTGGCCTGTTATGGACTTTAATATGTCTCTGTACAAGCTTTGCAGTCATAAGGACAAATCTGTATTCAATTTCCCCAGCCCATTTGCAGCAGTGGAAAAAACCCCCATCTAATTCTATCTCATCTTATTTCTTTTTCTCTGTACATATTGGATTGGCAGTGTGTGAAGCTGTTTTAACTCAGGTGATAACGATTATTTTCATTCACTGATTTGACTGAATTGTGGGGAATTTTGGTTTGCAGATTGTAGATGCAGCCTTCATAGAAGAGCCATCGTTATAACCTAAGTAGCCCAACATGGAGAAACTTCCCCCCCTAGTGGTCAATTTTGTTTCTTCACCAGGAAACACATGAATAGACCACAGACCTACTGCTAGCTTTAAAACAAGCCTCTACAGTAAACTTGCCTTATAAACCACTGTCAAACTAATGCTAATAAAACCACCCAAAAGATGAAGACCTTAGCAGTAGTGTCAAGTCTAGGTTTGTTCAGTGCATAATGTCTCCAAACTCCACCATGTTTAGTCCGTAGCAAAAAAGGCTACGTCATTTCAAACGACCACTCCTGATTGGTTCTGAACTGGAGATATTTGAATGCCATCCACTATTGGTCAAAACCGGCGCGCCAACCGTCACGTGGTATACGTTTTCGCGCGAAACTCTGCTCTGTTGTCGGGACTTGAGCGTGAGTCTGTTCGGACGGGAGAGCTGCTGTTGCTTTGTTTCACGTATTTTCAGACTTTTTCAACTTTATCGACAGTTTTCCGTCATGGATGTTGCCACAGCAACCGCCGAGAATGCCGCAGAAACAGTGAAGGACGAGTTGGCTGAGAAATGTCAGAAGTTATTCCAGGCTTTTCTTGAGGAGTAAGTGCAATAGTAACAGGCTTCTTTTGTCGGTATCGGTCTCTGTGTGGCATGTCTTTCTCATTTAAATCAAATCTTAGGACTCACTACAAAATCTACTCACCATCTGCTCAATGGGTCTGATGCATTTGCAGATTTCAGAGCGTCGACGGAGAGGTTAAATACGTGCGTGAGGCGGAGGAGCTCATCCGGCCTGAAAGGAACACGCTGCTGGTGAGCTTCACTGACCTGGAAGGCTTCAACCAAGAACTAGCCACGACTATACAGGAGGAGTACTACAGGTGAGCCGCCGTACACTGCACTTTCTCCAAATTCAAATTTCCCCCTTGTTGGAAATTTTGTTAAAGTTCATCAGTATCCATCAGTAACTACACACTCAGTGCAGTAAAAGTACACACATGATCATGAATACATGTCTGTTTCAGAGTGTATCCCTTCCTGTGTCGTGCTGTACGTAACGTGGCTCGGGATCATGGGAACGTCCCCCTCACCAAAGAGTTTTATATTGCCATCCAAGACCTCCCCACCAGACACAAGTAAATGGCACTCATTACCTGAGGCTGCGTGTTACACAGTTGAATGCTAACTGAAGTCAGTGAAGTATTTTGTCATATGTTTTTATAGGATTCGTGAGCTGTCCTCCATGCGCATTGGCACTTTGGTGAGGATCAGTGGGCAGGTGGTCAGGACACATCCTGTACACCCTGAACTGGTAAGAGTTGTGGCCAAAAACATGCACCAATCTAAATCAAGGCTAAGTTCTTTGTAAACTTTTAGACTAAAAGAAGGGAAGTGCAAACTAGTCCAGACATATGACGCTGATGTTTTATTTATTTTCTACAGGTGAGTGGGACCTTTGTTTGCATGGACTGCCAGGCTCTGATTAAAGACGTCCCGCAGCAGTTTAAATACTCCCCACCGACTATCTGCAGAAACCCTGTCTGCAACAACCGCTCACGTTTCCACCTTGACACACACAAGTCCAAGTTCATTGATTTCCAGAAGGTATAGGCTGCCAGTGTTTGATTGGGTAGTTGTCCAAGTTTAAAAGTACGTATTACTGATGAGGTATTTTGTGTGGTCAGGTGCGTATCCAGGAGACACAGGCAGAGCTGCCCCGAGGTTCAATCCCCCGCTCATTGGAGATTGTTTTGAGGGCTGAGGCAGTGGAGACGGCTCAGGCTGGGGACCGGTGTGATTTCACAGGAACCCTCATTGTTGTGCCGGACGTCTCGCAGCTTACTACTCCAGGTACACTATCACGTTCATCCAAAAGATGAAGATATATTTGCATTTGTGCACTGATAGTGAATTGTATAAGAATGTCAAAACAATATTAAGAAAATGAAGCTGGTTTTTGTTTGTCCAGGTGTCCGTGCAGAGACCAGTACCCGTGTGCCTGGAGGAGCACAGGGCTTTGAAGCAGAGGGTTTGAGGGGACTAAAGGCTCTGGGAGTGAGGGAGCTGTCATACAGACTGGCCTTCCTCGCCTGCAATGTTGCGCCAACAAACCCCCGCGTATGTTTCACACAATCTTAAGTTCTATTTTTCCCACTACATTGGGTGATGTTAAATGACAAGCGTTTTTTTTTCCTGGTAGTTTGGAGGCAAAGAGCTGCGAGAGGAAGAGCAAACTGCAGAAAGTATTAAGAGTCAGATGACAGAAAAAGAGTGGGAGAAAGTGTTTGAAATGAGTCAAGATAAGAATCTATACCACAACTTATGCACCAGTCTCTTCCCCACCATCCATGGTCAGTAAATCCACATTTGACATTGGCAATAAAGTTAAAGGGCTCATTTCTAATAAAATTGATTGATTGTGCAGGCAATGATGAGGTTAAACGTGGTGTACTGCTAATGCTGTTCGGAGGTGTCCCCAAAACAACCATGGAGGGCACTTCACTGAGAGGAGACATCAATGTGTGCATTGTGGGAGACCCAAGTACTGCAAAGAGTCAGTTCCTCAAGTACGTATAAACACAACAATAATTTCTAGAAATATATTTGCAATATTTTGTCATGTTAATCTGCTGGTTTTACCATGTGCAGACATGTGGAGGAGTTCAGTCCCCGAGCAGTGTATACAAGTGGTAAAGCCAGCAGTGCAGCCGGTCTGACTGCAGCTGTGGTCCGAGATGAGGAATCCCACGAGTTTGTAATTGAGGCTGGAGCCCTTATGCTGGCAGACAATGTGAGTAAATCTGTGCAGATTTTACAATTGGTGGATGAAAGGCAATAAAGATTACATTTATATTATCTGAAGGGTGTATGCTGCATTGATGAGTTTGACAAAATGGACCTAAAGGACCAGGTGGCCATTCATGAAGCCATGGAGCAGCAGACCATCAGCATCACTAAAGCTGGAGTCAAGGTAAAACAGTCAAGCCCATTTCTTGACATGTTTAGACTTGGAATAAAACTGCTTGTGACATTAAAGCATGTCCCACCCAATTTTTCTTTTCCAGGCCACTCTTAATGCTCGCACATCCATCTTAGCTGCTGCCAACCCTGTCAACGGACGCTATGACCGCAGTAAGAGTCTGAAGCAGAATGTCAATCTGACAGCACCTATTATGAGCCGCTTTGACCTGTTCTTCATCCTGGTGGACGACTGTAATGAGGTATGTGGATTTTCTAAGTATATTAAAAAACAATTTATCAGACTGTTCAATTTCACAGATCATCTCATTATGTCATGTCTGTGCTAGGTGACCGACTATGCCATCGCCAGACGCATAGTAGATCTGCACTCACGCGTTGAGGAGTCTGTGGATAGACTGTATTCTTTGGATGAAATCCGCAGATACCTGCTGTTTGCTCGTCAGTTCAAGCCTAAGGTGTGTATGACAACAATGTTTTGTGCATCTGTTCAAACTTCAAACCCATTCACCATTTAACCACATGTATAGATCTCCAGTGAATCTGAGGAGTTCATTGTGGAGCAGTACAAGCGTCTGCGTCAGCGGGATGGCTCTGGGAGCATATCTAAGTCAGCCTGGAGAATTACAGTGCGCCAGCTGGAGAGCATGATCCGTCTGTCCGAGGCCATGGCCCGGATGCACTGTTGTGATGAGGTATATACCAGAATATTAGTAACACAAAAGAGGCGAATTACCCTGCTCTGAGATTTAAGTTTTGTTAAATCAAATCACAGGCAATGTGATAAGAGTCCAAAAAATACTAAATATGAAAATACTAAATATGAATGAAATAAAAGTGTTAAAAAATATGCAATTAGATAAATATTTTTCAAAAAGCAATTTTACTGATGCTTACTCAACGACAGCAACTGGTGAACTCTCTCTCCAGGTTCAGCCTAAACATGTAAAGGAGGCTTTCCGTCTTCTGAATAAGTCCATTATTCGAGTGGAGACACCTGACATTAACCTGGAGCAGGAAGATGAGCTGGAAGAAGAGCATAATGAGGAAGGTACACAAATGTAGAAGTTTTCATTGACAGGACAAAGCACATTATGCTATTGTTATTGTCTCTTGATTCCTATTTTTTATGCTAAATTGTTATTACAGGAAACATGCCAAATGGAGTGAACGGTATCAATGGTGTGAATGGCCATGTTGATGGAATTAATGGACACGTAAATGGGATCAATGGCCATGTGAATGGTGTGAATGGCCATGCTGAGAGCCAGTCTAAACCTTCCCTCCGCCTGTCATTTCCCGAGTACAGGCGCATCTCCAACCTTCTAGTTCTGCATCTACGCAAATCAGAAGAGGGTGAGAATTGACTCGTTTTTTGTTTTTTTTTAAAATTATTTTCATCATCTGTGCTCTGAAGTTTGGATAGTCATGTTTACTTACTATTTTCTGTAACGCTTCAGCTGAAGAAGAGGAGGAACTAAAGAAGAGTGCTGTAGTGAACTGGTATCTGAAGGAGATTGAGGCAGATATCGAGTCTGAGGAGGATCTGATCAATAAGAAGGGATTGATAGAAAAAGTCATCCACAGGCTTGTTCACTATGTAAGTAATTCCATTCAACTTGAAGTTTGCTAAATATAAAGAGTCATGTCCTTACAATGTACGCATCACTTATTTTCTCAGGATCACATCCTCATTGAGCTGTCTCAAGCCGGACTCAAGGGGTCTGAACCTGGGAGCACAGAGGAAGAGGCAGTTTTAGTCGTCAACCCTAACTACATCCTTGAAGACTGAACTGTTCCTGATTGTCCTTGTAGCTGCACTTGTGATGTAAAACTCCAGCAATAAAGTTGATGTTCAGTGTGGTTATGAATGCTCATATGTAAAGACTACATAGCTGTAGCATTCAAGATGTTAGATTTTGTGTGAGTCAATCTTTGACTGCAACAAAAAGTATTCTGGAAATTTTGAAAATGCTTGCTTGGTAAAACAGACCTGTAAATATTGCATTCAGTTTATGCTTAATCTTGTATAGACTTTTTGGGGCTAACAAATACGTTTTCCTTCGTGTGTTCTTTTGTAAAATTATTACATGAATTGGTGTTTCATTAAAAAAATACTCTGACTAGAATAATGGTCTGCGTCACCGTCTGTTCTGGCTAGACTAGATAAATGCTAGTTATACTGTACGCTGTCGCTATGTGGCAGTAATGCTTCAAAACAGTCTTGCTGCGCATGCGTCACTGAACAGACATGGCGGCCCTCAGTACAGCAGCAACCCGGTTGTCGTTAAAAGGTAAAATAATGAACGGCGTTGTGAAAACGTCTTTTTTTTTACGTCAAATACAGACATAAATATTTGTCACCAAGACTTGACTGTGTTGTTTCATATGGCAGGATTTTATGCAGTGTTGTTGCGTAATCCTCAATGCTATACAACTTTGTCCCTGTTACTTAATTGTAATACGATTTGTCAATCGCCACAATGACAACTTATGGTGTTAGAGGTTCATTTGAGTTGATAGACATCGCCCTACAATGTACAGTCTGGACAAAAACCTTATTTTTAACGCAAATGCTTGGGATTTCCCACTGAAATTTTCTGGAGAAAAACTAAATGTATTTTAGTAATGACTTGCCTTTTCTTTTTAGGTGTGCACCTTCTCCCTATGCGATGGCGTCTGTCCCAGATTGCTCAGTCCCAGGCCCAGTTATTGTGGCTGCCTGCAGCTCAAAGCCGGCCCCTGTTCCTGTCCCCTGTCTCCTCTATGTGCAGCTCCAGATCTGACCAGCAGAGAAAACAGGAAGAACACAGAGAAAACAGAGCCACAGAGGAAGAGGAGGTAGAGGGCCCGGAATACATCCCCAAAAGGAAAGCCAAGAATCCTATGACAAAGATTGGATATGCCTGGTCAGTTTACTATAGTATTTATTTTCCAACGTAAACTGTCTGTATGCCCTGCATACATACAAACACATAGACACCTGTATAATGCCTTGACACACAAGAATCTAACCACCACAAAACACAGCACGGGTTCTGTGCATTTACACATGCTTCAGCTGCAGTTCATATAGGCCAGAGAGAAAAATATTTTAGGGATATTATATGGTACTGTTGATGTTGGATTGCCTGAAACTGGTTACAGCAACTTCTGAGCCTACAATAAATAAAAATAAGACCAGGAAATGTTTTTCTTCCCCATTTGTTCAGCCTGTATGAAAAAAAAAGGAAAGGAGGCCACTTGGTCACATTCTTGTCAGAGATAATCTTCACACTTGACAATTGCCATCTGACCTCTAGCATCAGAAAGGCATTTTCATCATGTGCAGATTACAGGATGTCTTCTGTCATTTCTTAGTAAAACGGCTGCTGTTTTTATTCTGATGTCTGTCTGTTGTTCTGATGATTGTCTCACTTTCAGGATGATTGGCCTACCCACAGGAATAATCACCTTCATGTTGGCAAAGAGGCAGGTGGATAAGAACCGACTGAAGCAGCTTAAGGTCAGACAGAGGATGAGACAGTCAAATGAGGGAGAATATGAGGGGAGTCGCTACCACCGTCATACTCGGGATGTTAAACTGGACCAATAGGTGGCACCACTCCTTATCAAGTGTAAATTCTCTGTTTCTATAAATTCTGTAAATACGTAAAAAGATGTGCACTGAGTGAACACTATTGAGTAAAATCATTCTAAATAAAAAAAATCTTTATTTATTAAGAAAATGACACCAGTGTAATTTGTATTTATACATTTACACCTCATTTGTTCTATACACATTTTTATTATTTTAATTAATAGATTACAAATATTTATTTAAACATAACAACAGACTTCCTGGCATTCAGTGTGCAGAAAATCATCAGTAACACATGAAAATGAACAGATTTCTGAATAACGCAACAAGTTCACTCTAAGGAACTATTTTTAAAATATTAACATTAACTGTAAGGATGTATAGTTTATGTAATATTGTCAAAGGCACAAGCTGTGTATAAACAGCAATACGTTTTAAGCAGATATAAATGACTGCAATTGTCATTTATAGAAAACATTTGTCTGACTGTAGCAGTAATTCATTGAAATGAAACACTATATCTACCTGTTAAGCACAATTTACAATCACCATCTGCCTTGAAATAGGGCCCCAAGCAACGGATTTGGGAATACAAATGTGCTGCAGTAATAATAGTTTTTGTTTACCAAAGTGCATCTTATATTCAATTGTTTGTTGCTTTGATTGAAAATACTTCAAGCATGGAATAGATTAGAGAAAGCAGGGAATGGTCTGCACCTGTAGACATCAGTGCCACCTGTGTTTATCGGTTTGAGGCACCAATGATCTGCAGCAAGAAAAGGAAGATCTGGACAATGTCAACATAGATGGAAAGAGCAGCAAACACATACTCCTCTGGGCTGATAGAGTACTTCCTGTTGCCAATCAACAGCTGTGTATGATATGCCAGGAACTACAAGACACAAATGTTACATATATATTACAAACTCATTTACATTAACCTATTCTGTAATTTAGTCTAATTTACCAGCGCTGAAACTAAATACTTTCATCTCTTGATTTATGATTTAGACTATTATAAAAACAATACATTTTAAATGACAGGATTCAGGTAATTTCTTAACACTGAATATTTGAATACACTCACCATAGTGAAGACAATGGCCCCAATAGCTGCGTAGAGCATATGAAGCCACAACATCTGTAACCCCAAAAAAAAAAAAAGATTATTACAGTAAAAGTTATTAACTAAATACAGTGTTGATGTCAGTATACCATGCACTCACATATTTGAAAGACAGAACGATGACAGTAATGATTCCAGTCACAAACATTACAATGCCAAGAACGCAGAACAGGCCCTGGCACTTGGTGAAGTCGACCTGAAAAGTGAAACCACCATTTGCTTTGTAAATAAACACATGACCACAGAAACATACTCAAGCCATTAGACAGGGATAAGCTTGGCAGACATGTTCTACCTTAGTCTGGAAACAGAAGACTGTGACGGAGATGCAGACAACAGCAGTGATGCCGAGAGCCAGGAACACAGCTTTTGTGCTATAGAAACTAAAAAGTTAACAAAAGAGGCAAATTGTTAATAGTTAAGCCCCCACACACAAATGTCTAGTTTAAATCACTTTATTTGTTTACCTGGATATGGTTCCAGTCATATAGGACATGGCCAGAGTCTGAGTTGACATAAAAAACAAAGAGCATTTAATTTTCATTTTTCTGCTGTTCTGCAGCAAATGGCGGTTTAATCACATAATAGTCCTGATAACAAAAACTATCTACAAAAAAAGTGACCTTAAGACCTGGTCTAGGCTTTATTAGGAAAAAATTTAATAGATGAGGATGTTCAGCTTGTTATATTATAATGTAACTGGCAATGATTAACAACCAAAGAGAATTGTGAGATATCCTTGGTCTTGCACTGTATTCAGTCTATTTTAATTATACTTTAGAGTATCCTGCTACAGAGTCAATGTTTTTAACTCACAAAGACAAGAAGCAGAATGATGTTCCATGGGTGCTTCCTCCTGCAAAAAGACTCAAGTTTATTTTACCATTATATTATTAAACCCTGTTTAATGTTCTGAGGCATTGATCTACATTATCTGTAATTCACATTGAGCTTATAAAACACATCATCTAATTCAGTTTTTACGTCTTGAGAGAGGTTAGACTCACCTGGGACCTGTGCAGCAGACGAGCACTAAGTGGGTGATGAAGTACACAGCACTGACAAGCAGAGATAAATACATTTATATAGACTTAGTCCTTTCAATTTGAATTGGATAAATTGTGATTATTGTTATGATATTCCTACTATGAAGCCCAGTAGATCGCTTGATTTTCCTGAACAAATGTCCTGACAGGTTTACTTTAGGAAAAAAAAATCTAGTCAAACATTAGCATGGATACAAAAAGACACACTTATTTAAATAGACATCCCAAACTCACACAAATGTGAAGACGGCAACAATGCCTGTGGTGAGAAGGAGCTGAGCTGCTAGAATCATATACACCTGAAAAAAGGTAGGGTTATACAAGTTGACCCAATGTACACAACCATTCGCCATTTATGTTAAAGTATAACCTACCATTTAATTAATGAATACAACCAAAGTTAAACTTAAAGACCAGGATGTACATGGTGTTAGATGGTGTTTGACTCCAGAAATACTCCAGTGTTTTGGCTTTGACTGGTTGCATACTTAGCGTTTTAAATTAAATGCCAAGTAATATATTACATGTAAGTTTTGGTTGTAATACAGTTCTAATATTTCCATTGTCAAAGTTGATGAGAAGTTTTATGTTTCAAAATATGCTACTTGTCATTTTTTACACATTTTCCAGCACTTTTGACTCTTCTTTTTCTTCTAAAGTTTGAAAAGGCAGCATTTATCTTAAGCATTTTAATAGATTAGAAGCACCAATAATAAGCCAAAAGAATTTACAGTCAAAATACTATGATGAATAATATCCTTTTAAAACCATGTGCTCAACAGGTAATGCACAATCAATCAGTTAATTATTAAGCAGTTACTTCTGTTTGTGCAACAAATTAAAAGTAGAGTTATTTTTATAATGCTTTACCTTTCTAATGAAGGCATGCCGAATGTGAACACTGTCCCAGCCACTGTCACTTGCTGCAAACCCATCACCTGCCCCAGCACAAAAAGCAAGTAAGCAGAGTAATCCTAGTCTACTTTTATAAACTCATCTATGTGAAATAAAGCTTACTGTTACCTGACTCCAGGACATTAGATGGGATGGTGGGCGGAATCACTGGAGGCATAGGAGGCATAGGAGGACGACTGGGAGGTCCGTCAGCGTAAGGTTGTCCTGGGTACGGGCCAGGTGGGTAGCCCCCTGGCTGCCCTGGGTACAGAGGGGCATTAGGGCCAGAAGGGTATGGGGCAGTAGGCTGAGGACCACCATAAGCTGGGAAACCATAGGATGGGGGTGGAGGGTAGTTCCCGCCCTGAGAATACAGCAGCCTGTGTGGGTCATCGTAGCCTGGAGGATAATCGGACCGTGACATGATCTGTGAAGAGGGAACAAGGTGAGAAAGTACAAACAGAAAACACGCTGGTGCCAGACAACAAGGTGTTCAAATGACACAGCAAAACTTTAAACAGATTTAAAAATTATGAAATGGTTAACCATATAGATTTTTGAATATCCACAGCTTATTTAGTTAAAAAGTAGTCTTGATGTTTGATTTACTTGACTGATTGGCTCAAGTTGGAATAAAAAAGATCAAATAATGAAACGAAACATGACTAAAAAACATGAACAGACTGGAGCTCCTTTTGTCTTCAAACATAATGCATACCAAGCTGTCAGTTTAAGAGACTTTTAACTTAAATGAACCAATGCAGACAATTGTTTCTATTTTGACTTTATTCTGAGAGCTGTCTAATCTAGGACTTTAAGCACAAGCAGAAGAATTCATGATCTGGCTCCACCTTGTAATGCCATTACATCACACGCTCCAAGAAACAGGGCTGTACGGAAAAACTGCTTCAGACTCAGTGACAATGAAGGAGTTGCTCTGATGCAGAGGGTTTAAAACCAGTATGGGCAACACTTTTTATAAAACCACTGTCACAAGACTGCAGTTATGCTTTAGTTGTTAGCACGTGATGAAAGTGATAGTTGTTAGTGTTTTTGTCTGTGAGGAAAGCACAAGGTTCCTCACACATCTCCAGATAAGTGAGCCAATACAGACATACATATGAGTAAGTTGTCTGAACTTAACTTCTTTTATTACAGTTCTTTCAAACATACTTTAGGTTTAATCCATATCTATTAATGATATCAAATTTACCAGGTTTGTTAAAATTATTTTGTTCTCTGTCTCTTGCAATACTCAGCGAGCGAAGACAATTATAAGTTCAATTTTCCACGTCCAAACGTATAAAACAGTAATATGTTCCAGTTTAGACCAGTCACTGTCCACACTGTCCGAATTTTAACCAGTCAGGCAAATATTTAAATCTTGGCTTTGATTTTTTTTTTAATTAGATGTCAGGTGTAAGGGAAGTTAGGAATCATGGGCACCCTTAATGTACTGGAAACCACAAATACTTTGAAAACCCTTTGCATGAACATACATAAAGCTAAACGTTACGCATTTTTGTGTTTTAGACTGAATGTTAGAGGAAGTTAAACATTTAGTATAATAAACTTCTAAGTAACTCTACACAGAAATGACCAGGTACATTATCTCAGACAGAGTAACTCGGAAAATTATACCTGTGAGTCATACCTGTTAGGGCCGGGTGAACAAACCCAAAAATCAATGCCAAGAGACCAATAAGACTTCGAGGAGTTTTGAGAGTGAATACGCTGCTCACTCTGTCCAACTCGAGTTCACACACAAAAGGCCTTTTCAGGTAAATCCTACCCTCCTCACGTCAGCAACACGTGAACAAGCCTAACAATATTAAACATTTATTCACTTTTGAAGCATAGACATTAGTATGAATGTTACAGCATTGTTTGTAGCATTCTTAGCTTGCTGTTACTGAACAGGACAAACACGTAGCGTCACTTACCAATTATATCGTTACCAAAGAGTAATTCTCAGATACTGGCTATCGGCCACACCCGCACAAGTTACAAAAACGTTTCAATATAAATATTAAGTAAATTGTTTAACTTTATCCTTTAGCTGTCAGCCAATTTGAAGCCGTTTTCTGCCTTGTGTCTCTAGTGAGGCAGGGCAGTGAGACGTGAGTGCAGCGAGGAGCATTTCCTGGAACAGCAAACAGCAGCAGGGTGGAGTCCTCTGGAATCCACAAACAGCTGTGTGTAATGTGTCGGGCGGCCCTGCAGGTTGGTAGGGGCTAAGCTGACTCACTTTAAAAATAAAACACTCTTAGCTTATTGTCAAAGGTGGTCAGCTTCTTTGAATTCCTCAAGGGCTACTTGCTTGGTGGCTTACTTGTCTTATCGTAGTTAAACTTTCCAGTCAGGGATAATGTAACATATCTTATATTTAACCAAATATGGCAGCCATGACAGCTTACGCCAACGTTAGGACAACCAATCAGTGATAAAACAATTAAGTAGCTACACAATAAAAGAATAAACGCACAGAAAAACACCTACCTTTTAAGCCAGTATTCCTCTCAACTTAAAAATAGAAGTCACACATATTTGTTCTCAGTTTTGACACTTTTTGATGTTAACTAGCTTAACTTCAGTACTTTAGCTTGTTTCCGTTTGTCGTTAGCTGCCCTTCTGAGTGTAACCATGGAGAAAAATCACTATGAGAAATGCAGGAAAAAATATTTCAGATTTAATTTGAATAATATTTTAATACATAGGCCTGTTACTTACAAGTACAATTAATAATGACATTTAGAAAAATATGCATAACTCCTCTTATGTTGGCCTACTTCTAATTAACAGTGTCAATCAGACAATCAAAAGGGGACACTGTGTCTCTTGCGTGTCGCTGTTGCTTTTCCTCACACATATCTGAGTACCAACTTCTTGGTGAGTGTGTATTTTGGCTCTGGCATTTGTTTATAGGAAAAAAACTCTCCTTTGCTGACGTTCCTGTTTACTCGTGTCAGAACTGTGAGGATATCATCCATTTCCAAGCTGCATAAAAACATAAAAAACAGAGGACAAATGTTATCAGCGGTTGTTAACAATGTAACTTTTGCAAAAAAGTATGAATTTATAGGATTGTCAAATGTAATTAGTGAACATTTTGACTCTAACCTCTGTGCTGATCTATTCAGTTGCTTGCAGAGCTCCTGGATATAAATGGAGCCTGTGGTTGTGCTTCGAAATGACTTGCACTCAGGGACAGTGGCCATGCCAATCAGAAAGTCTGCATCAGAAGGCACAGTCTCAGCGTGCACAGGACCTGCATCCTCTTCCAGGCGGTGTTCTTCGTCATCGTCTTTTGGCTTTGGGGCACAGGGTAATGATCCTTTTTGGTAGCTGCTACCCTGACAAGCTTGAATGAAGAACAGCTTTGGCTTTCCTGCCAATGTGTGTGCATTCTCACTGGTAAAGGGCAGGGTCAGGTCTCGCACGCGGACCTGAACCTCATCGGAGCCAAAGACGCAACCATATTCTCCATGAGAGAGGACACATACCACCTAAAGCCACAGACAACTTTAAATCTCCTCATCTTGTGACATATAATTATTATTTACATATCTACTTACCAAGGCATCCTCATTATCAAAATTTCTTCTGCCCATCTTTCTTACTAAGTTTTTCATTGCAGCAGCTGTTAGGTTATTGTGTATTTTAACTTCAAAACCAAGAGAGGTAAATGTTTCTTTGAGAGCTCCTTTAAGAAAAAAAGGGAAGAAGATGTAAAGAAAATTTTAATATAATATAATATACAAGTAACCATTTTCATTTTTTTTTCATACTTGCATCCTCCTGAGTTCCTGCTCGCCTTCTCAGGTCAAGTGTAAACTCCTCATTGTTGATGACCACACATAGACCATGAGGTTTATGAGTCAGAGGATAGTACTCGGTCTAAACACAACCACATATAAATTATAAGAATTTAAAATTATAAATATTTGATAAAAATGTGGTAACATGTTATAATTTTATTGTGTATACTTCATCGACTGAAGAGATGCCTGTTTTTGTCGCATCAGAAAAAATCCTTTCATCTGCTGCAAAAAATCATCAAAAACCATCAGCATTACTTTAAATATCAAGAATAGATGGTAATCTGAAATTATCACTCATATATCAGAGGAAGTGTGGAAGGACATACGCTCGGAGGCGCACATGGTGTTTATGGAGAGGGTTCAAATGAAAAGTGATAAAAATTTTTAGGATGCCAGAAATTGTGGCAAAAATGAACTCTGCAAACTCTGCAAATCTCTTGTGAATTTTGCTAACAGTGGCTGTCAAATGTGTCACTATGAAGTGGTTAAAATCTGATCCTCCAACATACGTTGTTACACAATTGTTTCAATTGTGCCAATTCACTGTGCATGTGCTTACTAAGATCTGTACAAAATTACTACTGAGATGAGACTAGTAAATATCTCTGAATTTTGTATGAGTGTTAAACTGTTAAAAAACAAAATAAAAACTAAGTAAAAAGAAAGCTAACAAACATCATCATCACTTAGGGAGGATTAGTTCTGAAGTGTGTGGAGTGTGTAAATAAATGTAATTTTATTGTATTGTGCAAAGTTAAAAAGTGATCAATAAAAGAAACAAAATAAACAACATTTAGCTGCCACCAACTGGATGTAGGAGAAGGAAACTTACTGCTTTGTCCAGTCTCAGATACTGACAGATGAGTCTGTGGTGTATGATTTGAGGTGTTCTGGGAGAGGTAAACAAAGTCCTGTGTCAGCACTACATTACAAATACTTAAACAACACATCAAATTTTAACAATATAATACACACTTGGTAATCTATGCTGAAATGGGGGGCTGACATCAATGGAGGTCGAAGAGGCAGCCCTGCAAACATATTATTGTTAGCATTTTCCACAACAGATAAAGATTCATAAGGTACATCAAGGATGTTTCTCTCACTTCCTATGTAGTTCTGGACAGTCTCTGCCAGCTGTTGATCAAACTCTTTTAGTACAGTGTGCAGCTGATTCAAATTGGTTTTTGATATGAGACCTTTCTTTTCCATTTCAGCAAACACATCTAAAGCAGTCTGCCAGAAACAGAGGACTGGTTAGTCAAGATAGATTTGTAAAAAGAACTTAATCAAGTGATTGTCATGTACTTATAATTACTTAATGTCATTTGCAAATATGTTACATTTATTTTCATGAAACACAACTTTATACCAACAACTAGTTTTCATTCCAGTTCTGAAAGATGTGTGTAATTTTTAATTTTTAAAAGTTAAAAGACTGTGTTTCTTTACTTTGCACTTCTCTGTTTGTCTTTTGCCCAGCTTGTCTTCCAATAAAAACTTCATCTTCTCAAGGTTTTCCTGAGTTATGTCCTCATGTATTTCATACAGCATCACCCTGACAGATTTATCAACAAAGGGCACATTAGGAGACAACAGAAAATTGTTGTTTTAATTAAATTATGTTATTAATTATACCTGTAATGTGACAGCATAGGATTTGCATCAGTTTCGGTCCACTGACTATCATCTGTCCTTAAGAGTTTGACAAGATCAGCTCGACCAATGGTTTGGAGCAGCTGGGAAAGGAAAACGTCATTTACCAGAAGACCAATTTCTTCTAATCTTAAAAACAATCCCTTTGCATCAAGGACCTGTCAACAAAAATCACACACATATCTCAATTATGTGAAAGTTATAACATCATATGAAGAACAAAGAACTAAAAATTCCTAGACAAGTAATGCAGGGTACAGTACATTTGAACTCACCGTCTCCAGGCGTTTTCTGTTGACAACATCAAGGCACAAAAAACGAAGAGCAGCCACCTCTGACGACTCCAGCTCCTCGTCTATGCGGGACAGCTTAAGCCGGTCCATTGTATCCTTCTCGAGATGGGCTCAGCTCAGTGTTCTACAGAAAATAGCAGTGTGAAAGTAAAGTGTGCAGTGTTTAGAAGCCAGGATGCCTAGTCATTTGTATATCACACAGATCTTTTTCAACATAAATTATTCATAGTGTAGAAAAAAAGCTATTATTTTTTACACATTACTTTCTCACTATGTGGCTTTGCTAGTTTGTATATCACTCTTGATAAAAGGTCCTCCCTCTGTGTGGCAGCTTCCAAACAATGCCTGTACCAAGCAATCAGAATTTATCCTCAACAACGTTTACCAGGCACATGATACACTTTTAACAATAACAGTCTATTCCAGCTTTCCCTCACCACACAAAAATACCTGCCTAACCTCAGCTGACAGAACACATGCAGTTTATAAGTGAAAAAGTGAGTGAGTGTAATATTATTGTTGACACTACTTAGCAGTCTTCGAATGCCTTCAAAATAAAAGTATCACGTTTGAATTATGCACTGTACAGGGGTGGGTCGAGGGCCTGATGTGGCCCCCCGACCTTATAATGCCCAGGTCTGCTCTTGACCCATATCCTCAACATGGATATTGTCAGTAAGAGAAAGATGCACTCACTATAAATAAGTCTCTTTGCGTAAATAACTATGGTAGGTAAAGTCTCAAAATGAGAACAACATAGAACAAGGGGTGTTAGTTATGAATGTCTATGATTTATTAATTTTAAATTAATTAATGTGATTAATAAGTAAATTAATTACACTTTAAAATGTACACTTCTCTCTGACCTAATCTGAACTAAAGCCTAGCCCCGGCTGTTTACTGGTTTATGCGTCAAGATCAGAAACTAAAATGCCCTAAACTACCGACAGACATAAACAGCAGGTATAAACTTTTTATGGCAGTCATCGGCAATTAATTACCATATTTTATTTACACTAATAAATACATATCAATGTAGTCAGAGTTAGCTAAGTTCAAACTTACCGCTTACTACGGTGTTCAATTTAACGTCACTTGCCAAAAAGCTCCAACAAGGATTTTTTTTTCTCTTTGGAAATAACTAAAACTAAAAACTTTTGGATGTAAATATAACGTCAGAACAGTATGGCTCAGCTATTGACAAAGACGACTAAAACTTTCAGCTGTGTCAATTCCCTAGCATCCTGTAGTTTCACTTGAGACGGAAATGAACACGGACGCTTCCGCCGAAAGTGAAAAACAAACCAATCGTCTCACAGTAGAAATGTAACACAGCAAAACATTTAACAGCACTTTACAAATTATTTTTTAAGAATATGCTACATGACACCAATTACGCATTTACCCTTTATTACGGGAGATCGTAAGCAAAATATTACGGAACATTTGTGAAGGGGTGTGGCGCCCTCCAGTGGCCACACAGAGCATGGCTCAATTTACAAAAGTGACGAAACCTCCATGAAATCAGTGAAGGTGGAGTACTTCGCATCCAGACTTCAATAGCTAACTGTGAAATATAAGACGATACAATTTAATTTGGCCATTTGTATCCATAGCAAGTTTTATTTTTTAGGATGATAAGAAAGCGGAACTCTTCTCTGCACCATTTCTAAATCACCTTTGGAGATATTTATGGTAATGAGGTACTTACTGAAACATTTCTAATTTTCACAGCTCGAAAAGCAGAAAATCTCTTAAAGGTTTAAAATTGTATTTTCATCTTAGACAAACATTTTAGTTAGTAGTACCATTAGTAGTAGTACCAACTTGGACCAAGAGTCCAAGTTTAACACTTCACTACAAACCAGTCATGGCACCTTTACTAAACCAAAGTTTAGATAAAACAAATTCCAAAGCCTGTCAATGTAGTTCTATAGGTAATTTCTTACAGCTAATCATCTGCAGCAAGTTAATAATTACTGTGTAGTGTATTACAGTTCACATTTACCACACACTGTGTCTCAGAAGAGCTTTTGTTGTTTTTGACCCAGACAAAAACACAACAGAAGGACAATGCAATTTTATGTTTTAGGAATGACAGCTTGAGTGATTTCACACTGAGGATGATGGGAGGTGAATGGGAGAAAGTACTCTCTAGCGAATTGGAAGACATCATCTGGTTTCCTCAGAAGCAGAAACTGCAAAAAATCAGATATCAATGCCCGAATCTCAGGATGGCGTCTCAGATAAGAGGCATGGTCTGCCTTTATCTCATCCTGTCCCAGGAAAAAAACAAAAACTGGTAAATCATATCACAAACATTGTATTATTTATTCTAATAAAAATACCTACCTTTCTATCCAGAAACTTAGATCGCATCTGCATGTCTTCCTCCCAGACCAGGGGCATCTTCTCAAACTCTACCACTATTACACAAAAATGAAAAAAACATTACCAACTCTGCAAATCTAGTGTGAGTGTGTGTGTGTTTGTTTGTGAATAAACAGCTACCCTTCTCCTGCTGTGACGGAAGCTGCTGAATCCTCATAGCCATTGGAGAACCAGGCTGTACTCTGCTGGCCATGTGCCTGAACAGGAAATCATTTATTTATCAGTAATTACCTAAACACAATCAAAATGAAGTAGAAGCAAAGATGTCAAATTGCAAGTTATCATGAATCCATGTATTTCTGCTATTCAAGCCAGACAATTTTACAGCTTTTATATTGTTTGCCCTACAAAACACATTGCTGTTGTTGAGTGTTAATGTATTGATGTCAAGCTTACCCATCCGACAGGAAGTAACAGTGCCATGTTTTGGGATTGTCCTCTGCAGAGTGAAGAGTCCGTTTTACGCCAAACACCTCCACACACTCACCACCAACCTCCTGTTGCTCCATACCCAGCTCAGCCTGACCACAAAGACAGCACAAAGTCTTAGGAAGAGGAATGCACAACAAATATACAGTCATCAGAATCAATAAGTTGTAGTGGTATTGGTATAAATACATGCTACATACAAAGGTGGCTTGGATAATCTGTAAACTCTGATCAGTGGAGATAAAGGTCAGGTTTTCTGGCACTTTCTTCCTTAGAGCAAACAGACGCATTAGCAGCAAGTTGGATCCCTCAGTTATGAGCCCTCTGCCGACAGATGTGGGGTAAGAAACACTTTCCTCTGTCACCTCCTGCAAGACAAAAACGGAATAAACTAACAAATTAGGTCAGCGTTTGATCAATTGTGAGGTTTGTATCTGTTGAGAATAACATCAGACTCCTTACCTGTCCTATAGTAGTAACTTTGTTGATTAAAATGTGCCCGTCACGCTGAACTATATGGCACCTCTTTTCCAAACTACGGTCCTCAAGCTAAAGGAGTTGGAAAGAAATGCTATTTATTGACATCCCTATTTTGTTTTCCAATCAATTCATAATTTTAAGAGAACATCAACATCTAAAAAAAACCCATAAATTTAACAGTATTTAATTTAAATATTGTTAATAGTGTGAAATATGAGATTTCAAAGAATAAGCAGAAAGCCCTTAATAAATCAGAGTTTAGGTTGAGTTACATGAGAGACAGATGGAAACTAAATCCATAAGTTCAAATTTACTGCACTTTAACCATTGCACATTGTATTGCATTTTCTCACCTTCATATACTCATGGTAGTCTTCCTCCAGCACCTCCAGGTCACAGGCAACATAGGCTTAAAAGCACAATGAAAAGCAAGAGTAAATCATCATCAAGTGAACGAACACAATGACTTGGGACAGTGATGGCCTCTCCTCACCTGTCACTGAAGTCCCACAGGGTGAGTCTTCGATCGCTCCTTGGCTTTGGGCATGCACTAACATACAGGGCCGCTGAGCTTTGCAGGCAAACTCCACAGTCACCCTCAACTTCCCAAGATCTCGGCCACTTTCGGATAAAGTGACCAGATTGTCTGTAAAAACACACTTCTGCAGCTCTGTGGGATCTATGGGAAGTGTAAAAAAAATTGTAAATATTTATTGAGCTAACATTTTTTACTGTACAATCATATAGCAAATTATTTATTTTTTACAACTCCTCATCAACATCAACTTACATTATGATCACTTGATAGGATAAGGTCATTTTACACACATCACTCAAGTTTTGAAATGTTTCTTGTCACTGTGTTTATTTCAAATCACTTGCATAAATGAGTCTTCACCTCTTAAGTCCAAATGAACGACATCCTTGACATAAAGCTGAAACGTATATTTTCTATTCAATATTTCTACAGTCAGTATGTATTTTGTATACTTTGCTTTAGACTGACATTAAAAACTGTTAGGAAAATGTGGCCTACAATAGTATGAATTTAATATGAATTCACACAATTACATAGATTATAACTGCCAACATTGCACTTTAAAGGCCTATTCAGTCTTATATCTGGATCTATGACTGTTAACTTATAGCAGAAGCAACAAAATGACAACAGCAGGTGGTGTAAACTCTACGCAGTGCTTCCCCATTTTTTCCACTTACCGATGCTGGCCATGAATGCAACAGCTTCTTTAGAGGCGCTTGTGTTCTCTTCACGGTGAAGTCCATCGATGCTCTCTGACTGTCGTGCAGGAGTGTCTTTTTCCATCTCCAAAATGATTCTTATAAAAACAGGTAGTACTTATGTCAAATGTAAAACACATTAACCTACAGCGTAGCTTTTGTTTTGTAATTCTGGGGGCAACAAATGTTTAGCGTCACTTCACGGTGCGCTGTCCTTTCAGGAGAACGAAGCCTGGTTGTCTTGGTAACGACGCCTTTATTACCGTAAATACATGACAAATGCGCAGTAGGAAAAGCTTCAAATGCGCACACAAATCTCATGAAAACCGCGCTCCCATGTGTTGTTCAGTTTGTAACTTTTTCCCTTCAATAATTAAGCCACAGTAGAAAATATATTATACACAAACATACATTATTCTAGACAATTATGTTGACAAATTACATCAACAAAACATTCATTCAAAAAGAGCAAACAGTAGATTTATTGTTACACCCTTTAAATATCTAGGCGAATACAATATACTGTAGTAACATTATATAAACGTATGTGTACAGGACATAATAGTCATGCAACTGTGCTTGATTACGATTCTATTTTGCCGTATGTAATATTTTGAATTGACTTTTAATTTGTGGTGCACAGTGGCAGACTGGTAAGCACTCGTCTCACAACAACGAGGCCATAGGCTCGGTCAGTGACCTAACAGTCTCTGTGTGGAGTTTCAGTATGACTGTAAATCACTGTATGTCTCATTGTGTTGACCATGAGATTGACTGTACCCTTCCTCACACCCAAACACCAGCATAAACATGAGGATCTAGAAAGTACACATTACAAACATGTATTTTAATTGTGACATGGTGACAACACTAGTTTCTTTCTCAGAGTGTAGTGGACCTCAGGGATCTGCTTGGCTCCTCCTGGGTGATCTTGATAGCCCTCTTTCAGGCTAACTTCATTGTTGACACTTTGAAGGATGGACTGAATGTCATCTCCTCTAAAATAAAAATACACAGTAAATTAACTTGTATTTCTACATAATGTAGTTTTAATTCTCAAGTGCAACATTTACCTCACACATCCCTCCTTTAGCTGCTGACACAAAGACTGAATGAACCAGCTGCCATTGTCTGGATTTCTGAATGAAACATAATCTTCAACAGTTGCAACAGCGACCAGTACGTCCGCTTCCTCAGGAACAGACACTGAGTGGCAGTTATCTGTCTCTAGTTCTTTCAACATTACCCCACGATGGAACTTGGCTCCCTGACAGGCCTGGATCAAAAACACTTTGGGTTTAGCAGTGAGGGGTGAGTCTTCTGTTCCTCTGAAAATCCTTGTAATATATTTAATAGAAAGGGACTCCCTATCAGTGCCACAGACCACCCCTTTATTTCCATGACTTAAGATACAACAGATGAAGACGTCTCCATGCTTGGGGGGCTGCTGAAGATGGACAAATCCCCCGCTTGACCACTCTTTGACATTGAACTGTTGCAGATCAGAGATGTGACTCAGATCTGAGAAGCAATTTAGTGTCCGATTCATCTGGTCCGTTGTTTGGTCTTTACACATCAGAACTCTGAATCCTAACCAGCTGAACACCTCTGCCAAACATTCTGCAAGACATATACAATATACAGTACAAATTGTGTACTTTCAATCTATAACAGGATAAGGGTATTTTCAATGTGACATACCAGCATCTTTGTC
This sequence comes from Rhyacichthys aspro, assembly GCA_036850595.1. Classification (NCBI taxonomy): domain Eukaryota; kingdom Metazoa; phylum Chordata; class Actinopteri; order Gobiiformes; family Rhyacichthyidae; genus Rhyacichthys; species Rhyacichthys aspro. Next base: position 9,857,632 of record CM072164.1, read on the forward strand.
TGTTCCATGTCGAATTGAGCCATCTTCAAACTTCATGTTGTTGAAGATCAAGCAGAGGCCAGTGGGAGTGCTGTTGACCTGATAGAACTCCTCCTTAAAACAACAGAAAAGAAGGTTTTTCAAAACTATAGCATGTAAAATGATGTATATAGTCCTGATGAGAGAATTTAACTCTGCGATCTTATTACATTTTACATCAGGCACTTCATATTTAGAACCTTTTCAATAAATTAATGTAATAGGGCCTAATGTATGTGACAAATTTAGGTAAAATCAATTAACATTATATTATCAAGATACATCAAATGACATGAGTTGCATTGGAAATGAGATATCTATAAATTGAATACATGATACGTGTTTATGAATGAATTTGTTAATGATCACCTTTTTTGGCTTCTTACTTGGACACCCATCATCTGAAAATCACAAGAATTATACAAGATTAATTAAAAAATCTGAACTCATTATTGTCACTGTACAAAACCATAGGAAATACCTCTGTTGTCAGTTAAATAAGTCTCTTGGATAGGTTTAGTTGGAAGAGGTCCCTCATTCAGTCGCAGGGTCTTTATATCTGGGAAAGTCTCTTTAATCTCTGCATCTGTTTCCAGGAGGTTCAGAAATTGCTGACATCTTTCTTCTCCTTTGTCTAAGAGTGTGTCCACAAGCTCAACAATGTGCCCTTCCACATTTTCTTTGTGAATGCTCTTGAGGTTCTTGTACTCACGGCCCGTTATCAGATCGTGTTCATAAACTTTATTAAGGATCAGCTTGTGGTCTCCAGACAGGACCCTCTGAATGGATGTTTTATTACGTCTCACAGTGTCTTTGGCTGACATTGCTGACATTTATCTGAAATAAAATTTAGAATGTCATATTAAGTTAATATCTTCATTATTAATACATTTAAAATCATCTTAAAGTTTTGAGAGAAACATATGACGTGAGTTGCACAGTATGTGCATCCCTAAAAACAAAACAAAAAGCAAAAAGTAGCCTATTAAGATGCTTCTGACTCTTTATGTGATGTTTTTTGAAATGGCTGGATAAAATGATCCAAAATGTAGCAAAATTCCTCAAATATATGTTAAATATTAAAACAGTTATGATGATAATGTATGCTGAAATGAGTTAAAGGAGAAAATAGGGTATCATTTTTGTTTAGTATAAAATTGTTTTCCCCCAAAAAACGGGCCGGGGGGGGGGCCCGGGGGGAACCCCGGGGGCCTTTTTTTTTTTTTTTTTTTTTCCCCCCCCGGGGCCCCCTAACAAAAAAAAATTTTGTCCCCCCCCCCCCCCCGCGAAAAACCCCCCGATTCCCGGTCCCCCGGGGGGGGGGGGAATTGGGCCCGGAAATTCCCCCCCCCTTTTCTTTTGAAAAAACCAGGGGGGGGATGCAAATTAACTCCTCCGCTAAACTAGAAAAAAGGGGGGGGGGGGGGGGCCCCCCCCCAAAAAAAAGAGGGGGGGGGGCCCCCCCCCCCCCCCCCCCCCCCAAAAAAAAAAAAAGGGGGGGGGGGGGGGGGGGGGGGGGGGGCCCCCCCCCCCACCCCCCCCCCACAAACAAAAAAAAAAAACACCCCCCCCCCCCCCCCCCCCAAAAAAAAAAAACCCCAAAAAAAAAAAAGGGGGCCCAACCCCCCCCGGGGGCGCCCCCCCCCGGGGGGCCCCCCCCCGGGGGGGGCCCCCCGGCGGGCCCCCCCCCCCCCCCCCCCCCAAAGGGGGGGGCAACCCCCCCGGGGGGCCCCCCCCCACCCACAAAAAAAAACCCCCCCCCCCCCCGCGCGCCCGCCCCCCCCCCCCCCCCCCCCCCCCCCCGGGACCCCCCCCAAAACCCCCCCCCCGGGGAAAAATCCCCCCCCGGGGCCCCCCAAAAAAAACCCCGGGGGCGGCCAGGCCCCCAAAAAACCCCCCGGGGGGGGCCCCCCCCGGGGCCCCCCCGGGGGGGGAAAAAAAGGGGGGGGGGGCCTCCCCCCTTTTTCCCGCCAAAAATCGGGACCAGTCTTCCTGAGGATGTGAGACAGGCCTCAACTCTGACCGTCACACCATATGATACTTTAAGATACTGATACTAAAAATTGGGAATAAATTTATATTTGAATACAAAATCTCAAAACTCACATACATTGTCGAAACTGCCAACCATTTTCTTATGTGTGAAGGAGCATTCATTCATGTAAAGGTATAAAGGTATAACTACTATAATAATAACAGACTTGCCTCGAGTGTATGGAGCTAATATAATGACTGACCTACAGCTGCTGACTGGTAGGCCATTCTTAGAGTAGCCTTATCTTTGTTCTCTTGCGGAATAATTTAGTTTAAACAGAGATGGTAACGTGCTACTACGCATTAATGCTACAAATGGCGTGTTAACGTAGCCATAACAAACTCGACTCCAACCCACGAAGTTACAGTAAAACTGTAAAATAAAAGCATGTTGGTTACTTACAATCGACACTGCCCGGAACAAGCCTACTTTTGTCTGGGATAATGTGTCTTTGTCCCGCGTCTGGACTGTTTGGTTTCAGTTTCAAACAGGAAGATGCTTTTTAAGTTTCACCATAGGCGTAACTTTAAGAAGGACAGTGTTGAGAAACAGAAGACAGTCCCAACCAATATTAATGCCTTATCTCCGACCGGACTTTTCTCCTTGAGTTTTCGGGAACGTATTACTGGTCGCAGCGGATCATTCTCCCTCCATTTTAAAACAGTTCAACACTGCCGAGGGGTCCCGCGGCGCCATGTCCCGCCTAGGTGCACACTTTGTGTAATGCTATTGGGTTCTTAACTTTGAGATGTCGTGTGATTGGCTGAAGCTCCACACGTGCCTAGCTACAATTTTCGCCCCCTGAACATGCAGGAAATTTGACCCAAAATTCAATTTAATTTAACTTAATGAGGCGGCCATTTCGGGGAAAAAATATTCTCTTGTAACTTTCACAAAGATTGTCGGTTTTGGTTGGTGTTTGTGGACATTAATTACCTGACTTGAACACAGTGATATCCATTCATAAGGCTAACTTTAAAATTGGCCCTCCAGCGCCCCCTACAACATTATAAATTTGGCACACACCTCTCATGTCATAATGAACAAAAAAGCCAATGACAATCACTCCTATTTACAAAAAAATTAAACTAAATAAAATGTTTTTCAATTGAATAAAATCAATTATTCAAAGTCATTTTTGTTTGGGTGGCTTAAAAAAAAGTGCCCCCCCAAAATCACTCAGTTGGTATTACTGTTATACCATACTATTACTATTGATAATAGTATTAGTATGGTATAATAAATGCTTATGACATTTGTTTTCACCTTAACACTGTCATCCCTCGTGGTGGTAGTTACACAATGGACAGTTAATCATGCCAGGAGGCATTACCAAATTTTTCTCTTTGCTTCACACATCCCATAACGAGCTGACAGGTCATTTGCTGTTGCTTTGTGTCTATGTGGACATAAAAGGGTGTGAAGGCGGAAGAAAAGTCCTGTCTTTTGAAAAAAAAAAACTGTAGAGTATGTGTGACATCATGCTTCTTCTTTCTCCAGAAATGTATCACCAGCCTTTGCACTTTCATAACCACAGTCAGAGTCAGAGGCAGAGTAGAGCGGCAGCAGGAGGTAAGGTTTCCTCCTGACGCTGTTTACAACTATGTATCTGTGTGAACACATAGGTATTAGCTTTGAAATAAGTCACATAACATTATGTGACTTATTACAAAGCTCATACCTTTAATAAGTGATAACCCGGCAATTGTTATTACTGTATTTTGTAGTCTGTACAATGAAACAAGTCCTGAAGGACAGTAGTGTCACTGTCCTTTTATAGATAACCTGTTCAGGGAGAATGTTGTTTTCTAGTCTGTAGCAGTATGTCACGTCTTTAAAAAAAAAAGGGAAGTTAAGACAGAAAATTACTTCGTCAGTATTTTTAGTCTTTGAGCGTTTTAAATCCTCATTCTCTTCAGGATGGAGATGAAGCTGCCTCCAATCCATCAACTCACATGGCTCAGTTTGCTGTTTTTTGGGGCTTCTTCTAGAGGTGGGTGACCTCTGACTGACACATAGCTGATATACACTGTGCATGTGAATCTAATCAAGCTGCACATAATAGTAGTTGTGTTTAATGAGTTCAAGCTAAATAATCATTATGTTCACTTTAAGGTGTGGAGGCTACCATTCCAGACCCCTGTGAAGAGGACAAATCTATTGATGAAGTAGGATTAAATGAATGTGACTTTAAACAATAAACAAAGACTCATTCTGTTTATATAATGTTCACCACTTTGACTATTCTATTCTTTATTTAAGCTCTACATAGTTTCATCACTGAAGGAGCAAATAAATGACATGGATGAACAAGACTTTAAATGCCTCCTTTATCCAAATGATTTACTCGACTGCTCCTGGTCATTTCAGTCCTTAGAAAAGGAGGCTGAGGTGGCAGTCCACACAAGGTAACATATTTTTTACATAAAATCACTTTCAAAATGTGCACGCTCACTTCTTGTTTGTTTGATGTCTTGTTTTTGTAGAATTTGTGAAGACGAGAGAACAGTGAAGACTATGGTCTCTGGGGGAAAAGAGGGTTCAAGCAAAATCCAGATTGAGAGGGACAAAGACTTGTTTGTACTTATGCACTTTAACATTTCCCTGAGAGACCAATGGACAGTCTACTCTTACACATACAACTCTGAAATGTTAGGTGAGTTTTTACGGTGTTAATTTATGTTTAGATTTACGTATTAATAGGTTGTAAACAGGTTGTAAATGATTAATAAGTGATTAATACAATGCAGTGGGGAGTAGGTATCTGCCATATACACTGTCACACTCAAAACAAAGAAATGTCAGGGAATAGGTAGAAGTAACTGTGCCAAGGATGTTTTTGTTTTTTTTGTATGTTTCAGAAGTCCTTTCTCCATCACCAAACATCACTGCGTCGTTTACAGACAGTGGTTTGCTGGTTACTTGGGGCCTGCCCTCATGTCGAAGGTACTGCGTGCCTGATTGCTTGGAATACAACTTATGTCTTGGGGACCAGGTACAGTTTCAATCAATGATGGGAGACTTTAAAAGCATAATAATCTTTGGAGGGTGATCAATGAGATTAAACCTCTATTTTTCCTTTTCAACCCAGGCAAGATCCAAAGTTCTGATAGGCAACCTGTCTTACACTGAGCTGAATGTGGACCTCAGTCACAGTTACACGGTGAGAATGAGGACGAGGAAGGAAAGAAACTGTTTAGGATCCTATCACTGGAGCGACTGGAGTCAACCTGTCAGTGAGTGCTCGGTTGTTATAAAGAAATATTTTTTATGTATTTGTAGTACATTAAGTGTTTTTGTTGCTGCCCTTATCTACAGCAACACATAACTTTAACAATATGTTTTGAAATTATGCAGCGGTACAAGCCAGGCTGTCAACATTTAAACTAAACCCTTTGGTGATTATTGCCATTTCACTGGGAATACCAATGATCCTCTTGGCCCTGCTGCTGCTGGTTCGATATCAGAGGTACCGTCTTATCAGTTATTGATATTAAACTACAATGTCTCTTTATTAGAAATGTTCAGAGTGTAGGCCCCAAGCTGTCAACACAGTGAATAAAAAAGAGAAGTGAGAGGAGTGTCTCTTGGCTTCACAAATGCCACCACAAAACATAACTGAAGTCACTTCCTGGAAACAGGGTATCAAAAGTTTAAGAATAGTACAAGAAGAGGAAAGTGAAAAGATCAGTTCAAGATCTTGCTTTTATAAATGGTAAAAGTATTATTGTCTGTGGGAGTATTTGGGTTGTTTCTTAAGTATATACTTTTTTGATAAAAGTACATTGCAAATTTTTATCTAAAATTAGCTTTGGAATGTTTATAATTGACATTAACATTATTCTTTGTGGTATGTTTCAGTCTGTCTAAACTCCTATTTCCTCCCATCCCATGTCCCCCTCCCAAGTACTTAGTGGAGGACAATGACGCTGTAAGTACAGTCACCTGCTGAAGATAGATCATTCACACATAAATAAACGGCTGTAGTCTAATGGCTTCTGTTCCACTGATATAGTTTCTCTTTCCTGACCTGACGGCGAAACATGAAGAGGAGATCACAGTTGACGTTTACTCTGAGGAGGAAAAGACTCACAAGTCAGAAAGTTTCCAATGACAGATTTATCTACGTTTTAACTTTACGAGACATGTTGGTAATACTAATAATAGTTTCACTTTCCACAACATCAGGAAACAACTTTGTGTCACAAAATAGCTTTAGCCTTTCACGTGTAGACTGTGTAGATTGTGTATGGGCTGCATATTTTATATTTAATGCTGGACCTATTCAGTGTTAATGTTTAAATGAATGCAATTACACAAATTCAAAAAGGACAAAAAACAAAGATAAATTCCAGTTTATTTAGTTAAATTTAGTTTAGATATATATGTTGCACTTGGAGAATAAAAATGAATGGTTGTCAGTCATCAGCACATAACACATTATCAAACAGCTTTAACACAATGCCACACACACAGTTAAGCTGCATGGCCAAAGGAAAACACAGAAACAAAGGGTGTGAAATACAGCACATTTATACTAAAATGAGCAAAGATGCAGTTGTAACACAGTTTGTACATCATTTTTGTCTGTTAAAAATATTTACATCTATGCCTTTCATTCTCGTAATCCACAGATCAAGCAGACACGAAACAGTGCCAATATGTTTTAACCAAAAGGTGTTTTGGAAGATTTCTTTGAAAAGTTAATTATAAAATAATATAAAGAATAATTAAGAAAAGTAAAAATTCAGTTGTAATTACTTATTTTTTTCAGTTGTGTTCATAAACACAAAAACAGCATGTTCCTCTCCATGATGTGTTATTTTCCATTATTTGATCCATGCCTAAATAACAGGACATCTTCATCAGAACACCTTCATCATGAAGACATTTCTAGGTACACTGTGGACAAAATTAGATTTTTAGACTATATCTGCCATTTCTTTCATTTTATAACTTTCTTGAGTAGGTTAAGTGCTTTTTGTGAAATTATAAATGTATTTTCACATGCTCAAAAGGCTGCAGTCTTGATGTCCTACCTGGTCCAAAGGTTAAGTATGGCAGCTGTGTTTTGTCCAGGGGGTCTGTGAGAGAAACTATACTTCTTTCAGTGCAGGGGCTCCTTCTGTAGGTGTCTATCAGTGTTTCCAATTTCTGGAAGCTTCGATGGCGATCCTGGAAAATTAAACCATGAACCTGAGAAAGACTTTGTTTTCATTTAGTTTGTTAAGTGTGTGACTGGACTCACCTGAAGAGACCAACCGTCCGCTGAATGAACAAGTCTGTAGGTGTGAACGAAAGGGGTTTTTCTGTATAAAAAAAAAAAGAAAGAAAAGAAAAGCAGGATCATTAGGCTTTATTTATAAAAATATAGTTTAATTGAAGTGGACAAGTATACACTGCAGTATGTGGTTGTTGGTTCATTTAATCTAAACAGGATCAGGCTCTGTGCACCAAAGGTGATTCTTAGTAAAAGAAAAGTTTAATTTACTTCAAGTCTGACCAAAAAAATTAAATTAATAATAATAAATTGTGTTTACTTAGACATTAAGAACCTGTCAATTTTTACTCTTGCTGAATTTTTGGCGAACATGAGAAGAAGCTTTTAGCCTCTAGATATCCTTTTTGGCTTTTCATAGTCAAGAAACAACCTCCGGTTTGAACATTTAGATGTGAATAAAATCTTAACAAATAAAACCTACTCAGTTTATTACATGAAATATTACATCAAGAAAATGAAGCAGGGTCTTTGAGTGCTGTATGTTACCTGACACACAGGCAGTAGGCCCCCTGCACAGTCTCACTGTCTCGGAGCAGAAAGCTGCCTTCTCGTCCAAACCTCTGCAGCAGCTCCTCTGTGGCCTCGCTGCTGATCCGTCCGTAGTAAATGGAGCTGACAAGTGCCCCTTCCTGCTCCATGGCCCTCAGAGGCAGCAGTGGCCCATGTGCTGCTGGAGGTGAAGGTGCAGACTGTGGCAGCACTGCAGTGTGTGAAAGGATATGAAGCAGGAAAAGACCTTTTTGGTTTTCACACATTTTTTAAAGTGCGTGCAACCAACAATCAGTTGTCATGCACTTTGTTCAACTCGAACAACACTTTTGCAAAAAGGCTGCAAAGTAAATGCATATTTAGTGTTGTGCAATAAAAAAGAGAGAATAAGTGAATTGTCATATGCTTATGTTGTTTGACAGCAAAATACAAACAAACTCATTTTATTTGAAATATTGAATTATGCTTTGATGTGACATTAAATTGTCTTTGCCTGTGATGTTTAGTCATGAATACCAGCATAAACACTTGAAGAGAAGGGTGTGGTCAAGACTAATTATAAAATCACAAGATTCAAAGACAGTGAAGAGAGCATTATGATACACAGCAAACCATTTAGCACTGAGGACCTGTCATGACTTTAAACAACTGTAAATATTATAATTACATTTGGATACGGACATAAAACCTTTATAAAACACATGCTTGATATCTATTTAAGCTGAGATTTAAATAATAAATAAATTTTAGGAAACCTAATAGACAAGAGTTCACCAGTTGTTATAGAAACTCAGAACTCAAAAAAATTAAAAACAGTTATCGGAAATGAACCCCATGCTCAGGTGCTAACCAAAAGTCACCCCCCCTCACAGCTTCTACCCACATTAAATGCACTGCTGTCTGTTTGGTCCTGTGTCAGTCCACGTGATCATTTTTATTGGCTTTTGTTTAGTGAGATTATGTTTTGAAGCTCATCAGAAAAGCGCTCGCCCAAATCTTTGTTTGCGTCGAAGAAACTGCGAAGATCCCTCAGCTGCTCAGTGCTCTAACAAACAAACAGAAACTTTATTTAAGACAGATTTGCTAAGTTTTGTATTGTGTGTGAACATACTATAATATCTATACCAGTATGTTAGTGTCATCTGTGTGGTTCAGCTCCTGCAGTCGCTCTTGTAGCAGCTCAGCTTCCCATTGGCTAATTAAGTCAGCGTTGATCATGTGATGCCCGACAGAATCCGCCTCTACAGTGTCCAAGTCTGTTTGGTCTAACCCATTCACATGAATAGATAAATCAGCTCTCAGCATCTAGATGAAACACATAACGTGACACAAAAGAACACAAATATAACTTATGGAGACACAAAGCTGCAGAGACAAACAACAAAGGCACCTCGTTTATCCGTCGTTCAGCAGTTGCCATCTGAGGAACATGTCTGAAGTTTCGCAGGAGGTTTCTCAGCGCTATGTCGTAGTGTTTCATCCAATTATCCGTCACAAGAAGGTCAGAAGAATGCATTAACTCGTTCCTGTATCGTATCACCTGGAACCACAGAAAAAGAAATGTAAAGCATGCATACAACTTGGATGTAATAAGAAATGTAAAGATGCTTACATTTGAATGGTAGCATTAATGGAGCATAGTGCCATTTACTGAAGGATTATTTTATTTATTATAATATTTTATGTAGGACACTTGGATAGATTAGTTAATTTTCACATTATCATCAGAGTTACAATAACACATGATTAGATGGCAAAGATAAACAAGCATGTGAGAAACAGACACATAATAGTGACAGTATAGACACTCAACAGGACATACACTCGTTAATAACGAAACCATTACCTCTCTCACTGGTTTTGGATCAACAGAGTGAAACCAGTCGCAGGAGTTGATGAGGTTGAGCAGAGCAGATGCATCAAACTGATCGGCCCCTTTTACTTTCCCCTGACCTCGAGGCATGAAAGCCTACAAGCACAAAGACAAACGTGTCCCAAATGAGCAGCTCAATACTGTTTCCATACATTTATGTAAAGTGGACAGAGCACCTTTGCCACCTCCCAGTGGTTGGTTCTCCAGGACACAGGTGAACAGTTGTCCCAGTTGATGGTGTTTTGAGGCTGTCTGTGATGTCCCAGGATGGCCCTCTGCCACTCTGAACACAACCTGCATACTCTTAACAGCTGGACACAAGAGAAAACATACACTTTCAGCTTGGTAGTAGAGTATAAACTGTTACTTCTTAGTTCTTATTGTGATGAACCCTGCTGCAACACTAATTTGTAATAGTTCACTGTTACTTCTATGTTGGATTCATACAGGACACACACTGTATTTCACATTGGGCTAACATGTTTATAGAATGAGAAGGACCCTCAGACCTTGTTCCCGCTCGGCCTGCAGGAACTCTCGCACGGTCTCCGCAGCAGTGTGTTTTGATTGAACAGGTCTGCGTGGAAATCTCTCATCTGAAAATCTATGAACGGCTGCAGACCCTGAGACAATAAACACAGACACTGTCCGGCCTTGATCCAGTTGGTATACTCCCTGTTACTCAGACGGAGCAGCAGATCCTCGTGGACCTTCCTGGCGGACATCCTACATGGAATAAAGACTTAGATCTGGCTCAAAAGTCTTCCTGCTTTAACCCCGCCCATGTGCTCAAGCGCCGTGGCCACTAGATGGCGTTGTCTTCTTTGCAAACACAAGGCCCTGGCACTTGGCACATGTTTGTATGAAGCAGTGTTGGAGGTGACCAATTGCGGATCTATTCAAGCAGGTAAGAACTGAGGCAAAATTTACAACACGTAAACTTATTACAAAGGTGCGTTTTTGGCAACTTTAATTGAAAGAAGTCTTGATAAATGGCTTTCTTTAAAATAATACATGCAATATAGAAGTTACTAAGTTTCACTATCATTTTAATTTTGTGTTGAAGTCAGTTTTCATTATTCCATCAAAGTTATGTGATAGAATGGATCCTGTCCAATAGTGTTTAATTACCACTTAATAACTTTTAATTTGCCAATAATAAAATTATATTTTAAGATCCATACTTAGAACCCAGTTTAAGTTTTATGAGCTTCCTGTTTCTGTTTCTCAGAGAGGACCAACTGCTGGAGAAGTGCATTCATGTTTCATTACTAACAACAGTCTGAAATTTTTCTGCTTGGATTTTAAAGTGATCTCATCATTGGACCTATTTATACTTGATTTGTTTGTACTTGACAACAGAATGTCCATGCAGGGGTTTAAATGGCCACTAAGACTAAACGGATCCTGATCAGTGCAGGGAAGGAAAAATCCATTGTCTAAGCTGTTTACTTCTGTGTATTCCTGTTTTTATTCCCTAATGTTATGGTGTCTACTGCTTCTCTTTGGTTTGAAAACAAAATCCTCATGCTGTGCTGCATGCCTTACTCATCCCTGGATATATTTGTGCCAAGTGAAAACAAACAAAGCTTGAACCATTTCTGAAACTAAGTGTAAATATCAACTATTTATTATAAAGCAAAGGATAAAATATAAAGATGTTAACGATAAATTACAAAAAGTATACATTTCTTTAGCATTCTTAAACGTCTAAGAGCTCTCTGTGTTAACTCAGAGGAGGCATGAACAAACTGCTGTGTTCGCTGCAGGGACAGGAGAGGGCTCAGAGCCCGACCAGCCGGTGCTCGGATGTCCCTGAGGCTGGTGCTGGAGGTGTTCATCGGAGAAGAGCAGCAGCGCCTGACAGATATCATGGATCAACAGAGACTCAGAGGAAGCCCTCCATCCCTTGTGCCCAATAGTACAGACAGACTCACCACTTGGTAAAACTAACACACACACACATGCATAGTAGCATAATTTTAATGCAAAGCAATTATCCATTTGTGCATGTTTGGTGTAGTACAAGGCACATCATTGTACACTATTTATCAGATAATTTAATAGAATGAGGGATAAGTTATGAATCATTTTCACTATCTACCATTACAACAGTATAGGCATTAATATGTTCATCCACAAAACAAGCATCTATCATTAAACTTATCTATCATTAAAGTTAAGGCATCTGTCGATAGTAATGAGTTCAAATCAAACTAAAGAAACTTTCCGAATAAGGTTGATGAGGTTGATATTTAGTCAAGATCGTTTTTTGTTTATTTTATTCTTTAAACTGGATGAATTGTTTACATTCACAGACATATAACACACTATAGGAACACATATTCCCCCAAAGCATATATTTTAGTGTGCGATAGTTTTCAAAAAGTAGTGATTTAGGAGTTGTACCAATTAAAATGTAAAATTACTGAACTGAATTTGACAATAGTAGTGGCATTTGTTCATTAGTTCAAGCATCCTGTGCCCTTAGCAAATGGATGTTCTATTGTTCAGAAAAAGAGATTTTCAGGTTGTGTATTTGATTTCTGTTTATAAAGCAGTTAAAAACTTCATTGCCAGATGCTGGGATTTAGTGACATTTCCAACTTTCCAGGAATTTGGTTTGTATAACAAATGAACAAATATGCTTCAACCTCAGCTTTTGAGTGAAACATGCACCCTGTGTTTACTTTACAAACCGCCCAGCAGGATGTAGTATTTGTTCTGGCTATAAAATGAGGATTTGTTGTCTGCTTCTTTGTTTGCTCCTTGATTGACTACCTTTTGCCTATTGCATGCTGGGATATGCTCTAACCTCCATGACCTGACGTGAAACAACAACAATACAACAAGAAGAGGTAAAAAAGATTCATGTTTGAGTCATTTTTCAATGCTTAACACGATACGGCGTAAAAACAGCTGAAACAGTCAGAACAGGATCCCAATTAAAACACTTTACGTTACAATTATGAAAATGAAAAGACATTTGTGTTGTATCAAATAATTCCATCTTTACATGAAAATTTAATTAGTCTTTTAGGATGCAGAGAGAAAAACAAATATGCCTCTATCTTTGTAATTGGATCTCTGTGGATTTGAGGATAGTTAAAGTAGATTAGACGGCCTGGAGTGCAGGAGTGTGCATAAATGAGTGCTGTTCAGTCGAAGGGGACACAACAATATTAATGTGGTGTGTGCTGCTAGGTATGCACGAGTGTGTGTATATAAATACATACATATATATATCTGTGTGCCCGCACTCCCAGCAGGGTGTTTTTTTTAAGCAGAGCAGATCAAAGCCACATTAGTATTCTGAAATAAATCACATGCTCAGGCCTCACTGTGTGCGTCCCCAAACACATCCACAGGAGACACACACTGTCTCGCTCTGCGCGTCTCCTCCTCTCCCTTCAAAAGGCACCGGCGAACACTCCCCACTCCCCTCGCCCCAGCCCCTAGCGGCCTTCACAGCGATCTGCTTACTGGCTCCGAATCCTTTGTTACATGCTTTCAGTTTCTCACGTTCCAACTTGAGCCCGTCTCCTCCTTCCGTCTGCAAATAAGCAGGAAAATGCTTTGTCAGAGAAAACTGTTGTTCATCGCTGAAGAAGTCAGAAACGCAAAGTAGGGGTTTTTGACAAGTGTATCCTCAGGGAGCGGCCTCTTATTCTCTTCTCCTCTCTCCATCTTTCTCCTTTTACACCTGGCTCCCAATCAGTTCTTTTCCAACTCTATTTTGAGCTCGGCGCTGGAATGACTCTGGATTTTGTGGAGGTACAAGTTGGACAAGTTGTTCAAAAGCTCTGGAAACTCTTTCAAAAACCTTTCAAAACTCTCTCATAGTCAAATGCAAGTTAGACCATTTCACAAAAAAGGACTCATTTGAAATCTTTATTAAAAAAAAAGTTATGCCTTATGCTTTCACAGGGTTCAGATCCTATTTTTCATTCATTTTCAGTTTCATCCATGTGCTTTCAACTCACAACGTCACTTTTCATTTCTTCCCTTCAACTAAGCCCCTGTGTCTGACTGTAAATACTATGAACACATAACTACTACAACTAGTCTCTAAACCACAAACCAACTAACATTTTAAATATAAACAATATGAAACGTATTCTTATTAACTGTCAGTTTTCAAGAAGAAAATATCCAAGCATCAAGTTGTACCTAAGATTGTCACTGCTTTTTTCCGGTGTGAGCGAACCTTCAGTTGTAGAAGAAGAGCAAAAGGGAGAAAAATGATTGGCGTGGTGCAGTAGGGAGTGGAGGACGCTCATTTTTAAACCGGAGAATTAAAATGAGATGCACATAGCTGCCCCCTGTCGCTCCCTGACAGATACAATATCCATGAGATTCAGGCTTCCTTTGTGCTTTGTTGTCCGTCTGTGAGTGTGCATGTGGGCACGTGTGTGGGATGGTTAAGTTAAGGCCGGTGCGAACACGCGTGTAGTTATTTATGTGCGGCTTGTATCTTTGTGCGTCGACTTATGCCTGTGTATGTGTGTGTGTGTGTGTGTCATTTTGATAGCCACCCACATGAATATGCAGATCAGTTTTAGAGAGCGTATGTGCTCAGCATTAAAGCCCACTCTCCACTGCTGACCCAATTTCACACTGCAGTGTATGTAAGTATGTGTGTGTGCTTTTGCTTATCAATGTATTTTGCCAAGCTTGGAAAAACTGTGCGGTTAAGGCAGAGGCGGGTTAGTGTGTATGTTAATGTTTATGAATCTCACCCACCTCGTTTACAGTAGAACTCGCTGCTCAAACTACACTTATTTTAATGCTACTACAACCTGCACGTTACTGCTTAGTTGCTGTATTTTTAAACCTGAATTACTTATGGTAAGCAAACACTCCCATTTGGGCTTCTTTGTACTTGTTTACTTGGGGCGTGTTTAGCAAAACTCCAAGCTCCCATAGACTAAAGACATAATAAATTCATTAAGATCTCATTTCACTCTTGAGACAAAACACACAACGCCATAATAAGTCATTTCTGAAGGAAACAGCTGCCTGCCACTTATTCATCTTCTAGAGATGATAGCCCTGTTTCATCATACCACTTTTAAAAGGTATGGTGAGTCATTGCAGCTATAAAGAGATGATCTAGAGGCACTACAGATGTATGGATGGATATAGAGCTGCAACATATGCCTTAAAATGGTCTCAATTTTCATGTCATTTTACCAAAGTGCCATAGAAGGTGTAATAGTTCCTCAATACAACTCTGTCAGTATTTTATAGCTGTCTTGATGTGTTTGTTCCCATCTGAACTTGCCTTAAAAAACAAAAGTCAGAGTTGTACTAAAAACAAGCCTGTGATTGATTGATTGATTGGTTGATTGATTGATTGATTCATACACAAACACATATTCTTAGTCCAGGTCTGATATGCAATAGCAGACCAGTCAATGAATGTTAAATATTACTCTACTCTGTGCTAATTTTTTATTTTTGTGGAATATGTCAGTCCCTTCTCGTCATTTTCTTAGGTGTCTTTTACAAAACCAAAGACAGTTCATCTAACGCAATGGATGCTTTGAACAAAGAAGTTACAGACAACCTGCACATACTGGGACCTAGTCAAAGTATCACATGAGACTTTCAGTGCATCTCGAGGACTTGTGTTGTATTTACATCCCAAGTTTAATCCCAGTGTTTTGTGAAATGAAATGCAGGTTCTTTGTTCCGGTTTAATGAGTTGCCACAGCCATTGCCTCCACTACTGTACTTGCATGTTGTCAACTCAGCAGTGCCAGTCAGCAGAAACACTCAGGCAGAACGCCACTTCTTCCAGCCGCCAGTAGATGGAGGTGTCGAGAGGAGGGAAGCCCAGCGGCGGCAGAGCTGAGGTAATGGCTCTCTGGTCTATTGTTCCCTGGCTTCATGCTCACCCTACACCTTCTGCTTCTGCCTCCAGTCTAAACTCCCCCACATGGACTTCAAAGAGGAGGAAGGAACTAGAAAATGAGGTGAATTCATTTGCCCCTCATCGCAGGCCTACATGTTGCTGCGGATATGCTTTTAATTGCTTGGGCTAAATACATAACCTATTTTTGTATCCTTTACAAAAGCTTAAGTGATGATCTTGTAGAATCTCAGTGAACGCTGGGAGCCCTTACAAAAAGAAAACTTATAAAATATTCAAACTAACTTGTCAGCAAAGCACCTTGAAAACAAGTATCATGGAGAAAGGATAACTATAAAGCACAGCTCGGCCAGCGCACGGCTTAATAAGAGCTGGCACCCGGCGCTGCAAACTCTGACAGACATTCCTCAGCATCTTTAACCCTCAACCCAGGAGCCTCAGCGCAGACCGAGCTCTGTGAAGTAGATCAATGGGAGGATTATCGCAGGACCAAGATGCCAGTTATAAAGCTGCTCTGTGCTGCAGCAGTGAGGGGAGAAGATTGAGAGGCTTTCCTTTGATCTTGGACTGGTGCATCAGAGAGGGGCCGCTGGTGATGATAATGATGCCGAGGCCCATCACAGAGGCAGGCTGGGCTCGGCCCGCACTCTCTCCCGTCCCGTTCCTATAGTTGCTGTACAAAGAGCAGTCTGCTGAGAGTTGAACGGGACAAATGGATTTAGCTGGGCAGATTGTAAATTTATCCCAGCAATGTTTTTCCCTGAAAAGTATTGATGCTGTGGGTTGTGTGTGCCTGTTCGTTTCCTCCATCACATTAGATCCAGCTGAACACCTCTGTCCTCCTTCAAGGACACCCCTCCCTCCGCCGTGTCTGCACCCCTCAGCCTCCCTCTATTACACACTCACATCGCACTGCTCTCAGAGTGTGACAGGCCGAGGTGGAGGAGACGGCTGCTGACATTCAGGACGGTAAAAGGCTTAAGGTGGAGTATGTCTCAGAGGCACATACATTTCTCCCTTCTCTGTATCTTTGAATCTTATCACAGTGCTGCCCTCGCTCACAGAATATCTAAAAGTGCAAAAACATTGCCTCCTCTCTTGGACGGTTTAATGATTCCCTGCCTTTGACTTTTTATTGA
This sequence comes from Rhyacichthys aspro, assembly GCA_036850595.1. Lineage (NCBI taxonomy): Eukaryota > Metazoa > Chordata > Actinopteri > Gobiiformes > Rhyacichthyidae > Rhyacichthys > Rhyacichthys aspro. The sequence continues at coordinate 9,874,342 of CM072164.1, forward strand.
CTCACTCTGCCTCACTGTGAACACTAGCCAAAGCTTGATGATTATCATAATAGGATATGAGGTCAGTAATCTCTTAATTACTGCTAAATGGGAATTAGATTAAGCTTTTGTTTGCTGCAGAAACAGCTAAAGTTAACCAGATTAGCGCCTTTTGGATTAGACCTGCGTGAGGATGGAGCGCAAAGGTCAGACTGGACCTGCTGTCCATAAGGTCAACGGTTGATTTGGTGAAAGAGTTATCAGATGAACTATAATCTATGAGCCTGCATGACATCTATTTATATTATTATCGTGCTGGTGTAACTCTGTATAATGAGACTGGAAGTTGAACTACTCCTGAATGTTTAAAGTTTATATACACTGCAACTGGCTATGCTTTACATATACCCTCTCTGGTCTCATGAGGAAGTAATGTAGGATAAACTGGAGATAAAATGTTAAAACTGTTGATGTTTTCCTGCTCAGCATACTACCTAGTGTCTAGTCTAGTGTACTTTGGTTTTCTGAAGAGGAGATAATTGCCATAGCCGTATTTTTACAGTTCTACATAATACACATTTGGTCTAGAACTGCAGCCTGGCCTACGTGTGCATCTAAACCTTCTGTGTTACAACCACTGCACATAAAGATCTGGGGCAGATTAGGTTCGATGGGATGTTGATTTTTGACTTTAAACTTTAATTTCTACTGTGCATGTTTTGGTCTCGCCACCACGGAGCTTATCTCACGACTCTTTCTCCCACAGTCATCTCTGCTTTTCTGTCAATGCACTATATCTGTACTCTCACCAAGTCTTTCTCAGACTTTTACTTCTAAAAAAGCTTTTTTCTCGAGCTGACCGCCTCTCCACTTCATTTGATGGGCCCCTGCTAACAGGACTCCATCCCCTTTCCTTCTCCCATCCTCTTTCCCCGTCTTTACCCTCTCATCATCACCCCCTCCCTTTGCCCCTCGTCTATTCTGTAGCTCTGCGTGGGTGGCTGAGTTTAATGAATTCTCTTTTCTCTCTGCAGCCATCCACTGATTTCTGATTGTGAAGAGGTGTGTGTGCTCCAATGAATGGCTCTTACACACATACTTCACCTATTCAGTTGACAAGGAGCATTTAAATACTCTAAATAAATCTGGGCCTTTGTCCTGATCAAGGATTTGTGCTTCACTTCCTCTTTCTTTAAGGGAAAATAGAGCCAACTGCCAGCTTTAAAATAGATGTGCCCTCGGGTGTGTCTGTCGATGCTGTGTGCTCTACCTGCTGTCTCCTCCAGCCATAAACACTAAACTCACAGGCTATCCACCTCTCTGACTATAATGTCTCTATGAATGCACACAGAAAGTCTGACACGGGGCAAAGCAGACAAGATGTGGAATAAGCAAAAATAAAAATCTAATCGAAGTTTTTGTTAGAGGACAGATTTTAATTTAGCCACCTTATGAGTCTGCAGAGTTAAGTGTCCCATTGTACAACATTAAAGGAGATTGTCCTTTGTGCCAGGATAATAGTTCAGCACTAGCTTCATCATGCTGCACAGATGTGTCAAAGCTAGCACCACTTCAGCTGTTTCTGCTCTCCTCGGCTAATATTTGAACAGGGGCAACAGGGGCTAGTTTGTCTTGGCTGAGCAGCAGAGGATATAGACCAGGGTTTTCTATAGTACCAGTCCAAATACAAGTCAAATCAGAATCTTGAGTACTGGCACTATTGATATTGAGTGTTCGAAAACCTCAGTCCTATGTCTTTATTCCAGGAAGGTAGAAGAAATAAGGAAAGGGCAGCAAAACTAGTTCGATCTTTCATTTATGGACAAAATACTCATATCTAAGATGTTGAAAAAAGCAAGACTCAATGGGCTCACAATACATACATTTTAACCTGTCTCATATTTTACATTAAAGGTCTAGATAGCTACTGTTCATATGCTCTCAAAAAAGTAGCCTCTATTTGAAAACTGGAAAACTAAGTTGAACTGGTGAGATATGTGTCCTCTAGTAAAGTATAGTGAGCTTATTTTTGAGGTTATTTTTGTCCTAATAATTTCAAGCCATTATCCTAATAGTTTCAAAGCAGTATTAGAGTTACATAGTGTTGCTTTATCAAACACACAGAAGGCTGAACTTGTAAACTAGGCTGCATTTCCCCTTTCGGTGCCAAACTGGAGACTTCAAACCAACAGAACTGAGACAAACCTCCCTCAAATGTGAGCTGGAGACCTAAAAAGTGGATCGTCTCCACATCTGTGTGAGGTCAGCGCCGGGGAGCAGGTGTTCCCTATGTCCTGCCTGCTGATTGGACAGATGGATTAGCTGCTTAACGAGGTGAATTTGTTTAATCTGATAATTGTATGTGCCACGAAAACATATTCAGTAATTCTCTGTGGCGCCTGTTTTTCTGTCCTGATTAAAGACACTTTCATCCGGGCACATGCAAATAATGAACAGTTGTTGTTATGACCAGGAGACAATGCTCTGAGGTGCCTTGGCACATTCGCACACGCATACAGTACACACGGCTGTACATGTCCCATGTGTGTAGCCCCCCTGTGGTATGGTAATGAGCTGCTAATCTCCCCGGTTTACACGGCCACGGTGTGTATGTGTGTATGTGTGCACGCATTAAGGTGAAGTGTAGAAAAGCCCCAGGAATTCTCTTAGGCCTTCAACCTTCTGCTCTCGCTGGGCGCAGGCTGTCAGCACATTAAAACTGAGACCTATGCGCTAGACAGGCAGAGTGAAGAATAAGAAGTGAAAACTGAACACGAGCTGCCGAAATGAGCAGACAAGAGAACAGAATTAGACAAATGCACCACTGGTTACTGTTGCGGCTATTTCCCTGAAAGAAGCTCTGATTAAAGAATTCAGGTGAAATGTTTAAATGCAGTTATTATCTGAAATGGCACATTGTTGAAACTGTGTAGTGCAGTCCTCTGTAAATAGGCTGTGTGCTGTGTTCACAGGGTTCAAATAAAGGTAAAAACTAGCAGAAGGTGAGTGTGACTGTAGTCATGTGGGTGTTTGCTACAGTAAGTTATTTATGTCGTCAGTGGCTCATTTTATTGGACATACTTGTTGAAGGTAAATGCTACTGTTTTCTACACTGCTTACCCCAAATGTAAAGATATAATTTTAATGGTGGCCATCACTGACTACAGGGCATGACATGATCCAACTGTGCTGTGATCCAGCTGTGTTTACATGAGGGATGTTTGTGTTTTGGCAGATCATTAAAGGAATACACCACTCTGGATTGTCCAGAGATGGTTTTACTGAAACCTTTTTCATATATACATACAGTTTTTCTGTTATCACTTGAATATCTGGCTACATACTTAGCTTGGGTGAATCAGGCTGTGTTTGTTTACTCCACCTTCAAATGTACGCTTCTTTGTCTGATGTAGATCCTAACTCTCTTCTAAAGCATGTGTTCTTTTTGTGTTTTGAAGCAGCAATGCCGCACACTGGCCCAGTATGTGTGTGTGTGGTGTGTGGTGTGTGTGTTTATTTATTATGCTGAAGTCACATCACTAATTAGTCCCTGGGAGAAGCCTGAGGCCATTTGCAAAATCCCACTGATTAAAAACAAGTCCAAATCCAACCTTGTGTCGCATATGCATAGACACACACAAACACAGACATCTATGAATGCTGAAGAAAGCTACTTACTGTCAAGGATGGAACACGTGTGGGCGAACGCTCATGTACGCAGCTCGTGATTGTCGAACGGCTGCTAGAGAGCTGCCAGTTGTTATGGCCATTTTAATATTTAAACTCCCTGTCTAAAGTCGTCCTACTGCAGGGTGGCTGCTGTCACAGAGGAATCACACACATTCAGACGCACATGCTCAAAGCCTTCAGGGGCTTCGACTTGTCACAAATCACACTCAAGATGTGAAGGGCATCGTAAGTTAGTATGTGTGACAGACAAAAGCATGGAAAGAGACACACACAACACTGATAAGAGTAAGAGAAAGTAATGTGTCTTTTAGTAAATGATTTGACACTCAAATACAACATCCCTATTTTACAACCAGAGTAGTACTATAACTTCTATTGGAAAGATAATATGGATAATTCCCTTAGGGCATGGGTCATCAACTAAATTTGCTTGAGGTCCAGCCTGTTACTTCACAGGTTTTTGAGTCATTTATATATTTGTGTTTCAACTCTACCTATTTACTCATGTTTGCTTATTTTGATAATGTGCTGGAAAGCTGGATGGAAAGCTGTGTTTAGGCATCTCACTATTGGACACCCCTTCCACACTGGATTAAGTAAATCTGACTCAAGTTAGTCTGACTTAAACAGGGTTTTGGCTACAATGAAGGTTCTCGTTTTTGTTTGTTTGTTTGTTTTGTTTTGCTCTGAACCATTTTAGCTTGTTTTTCCTTTGACTTATTTATGACAACTCAGTGCCCAAAGCTGCTCAAACTGCTCTCTGATTAGCAGAATTTATAATCATTACAGCTAAATGAGCTCAATTTCCGTAATCTTTTAGTCATTTTAATAGCTGTATTTATGTTTCAACTGTATATATTTTTCCGCTCATGTTTTCTGACTTTGATCATGTGCTAGGGACCAGATGAAAAACTATGGTGAGCCTGATAAGTAAACATGTTACGTTCATCTGTTGAACTGTAGTAGGAACTGTTTCCAACTACTAAAGCCGCAGAATGTTGCTTTTCTCCATTTGCCCTTGTGGCACCTGTAGTGCTATAAACTTAAACAGGACTGTTTAATCTCAGTATATATCTTATCTGCCACAATGGTACCAACATGGACGCTTTTTTATAAACAAATAGATATCATCGCACAAGTTTCCTCATCTTATTATTGAACACCAAACAGGTTGAAATTCATTATTCCATGTTTTGGAATTAAATGCTTTTCAAAGGAAACCATGTTGTATTTTGAACTACCACCAGTCAGAGAAGACGACCGGGCAGGGCACAAACCAAGAGTTTTCAGACTGAAATGTGACTGGCAGTGTTTTCAAAAGTCCTGGTTTTGTCATACAGAAAAGCCTGAAGTGATGTTAATGCATAAGCAGCAACAAAAGTAATATATTTAAAAACGTATTAGTGTAAACATAACCTAATTTTTGTGTCTTATATTTTCACCTACGGCTGCCTGCCTCAGCTAAACAGTCTAAAGTCTTCTTCTCCTGAGATTAATCCTATTTGAATTTAAATCTGTGCAGAAAAGGGAGGGAGCTGCGGTGATGGATAAAGACAGCGTCGGGAAGAGGAGGAGTCGGGATGATGGGAGACGCACCACAGTGGGACGGAGAGCGGCAGGACAGGGAATAGAAGGAGGAGGCAGCCAGTGATAAATTGCTTTGAACTTTAATGGACGCCTCAGATGCTCCTCTGGTGATGTGTTCGGACAATACACAACATTACTGGCACACGTGAGGGCTGATCGCAGCTGACAGCCAAAGAGGGCCGTCCTCATCGACCTACAACACACATTCACACATGCTGTGCTTTAGGGCTTTCCACAAGTCAGCTGTAAGAAAAAGAAGAGGCCACACAGTCAGGAAAAAGAAAATATATGGTTCAGCATAAAAAGAAAAAAAAAGAAAAAAGAAAAGAGCTCCAGAGCTTCTATTTTGACATATTTTTGAGTCTTAAACGCACTTTGAGTAGGGCAAGAAAATAAATGATATTGACATGAGTCCAATAGGATGGTAAAACCTAGATGTGTTTCCAACAGTATAGTTACATTTAATTGAGAAAATGGTTAAGTTTAGCCAATTAAAACTCCGGTACCCGATTTTGTTTTAGTCGTCCCAGTCAGCCTAACCACTCAACCCCAACGTAGTAACCTTTCCTGCTTCTTTTATTTAAAAAAAACAAAAACTGGACCAATTTTTCACCACAAAATACTAATAGATTACATTGAATTGAAGTTTAGAGCTTACCTGAAACTTTTAGCTTTGGAGTTTATTGCTAGACTGTAGCGACCCTGTAATTATCTCCACCTAAACATTGCATCGAAGCGTTGCCAACATTTATCCATGTTTCATTGCTGCCCGTTTCTCTATTTTTTTATAATTTTTGAGCTGTTTCACTGTAAAATAAGACATATTTTGCAACAGAATAACCCATTTCCTTCGTTTATTTCCTTGGTCCTTTGTTGTTGACATCATTGTCAACCAATAAGAGTATTCTTTTTGTTGGAAGTGAGCTGTGTTTGGACGAAATCCCACTGTAGACTGATCATTCCCATCTATTAAAATCCTTTATTATAAAGCCAGGATCACATCTTATGGTCAATTTTTTTCACAGAGGATTTTTGGTAAACTGTGTGCTACTTAAGGGAAAAGAGACGGGTATGGTTAGGTTTAGAATAGATGCAGTTTAGGGGAAGGTCACAGGTTTTAGTCTAGATTTTGTGTGTTTTATTCTTGAGCAAAGAGCTTGTATCATTTCTTTTGTCATCACAACCTAAACATAAAATAATATTGTAATGGATAAAAATGTTTTGAGAGAGTGGGTTGCTCAGAGCATAAAATCTGTCCCTCATATAGGTATTAACAGATGGATTAACATATCAGGCAGACAAAGCACTGAGAGCAGTAAACTCAATAGAAACAGCATGATGAATCATCTGAGAAAACACTTCAGAGCACGATTGAACAGTAGGAACAGTTCCTTGCCCAGCTAGCAACACGGTTTAGCCTCAGACAGCGAGGGTTCAGTACACGAACCGGGGTTAACCAAATGGAAAGGAGAGGTGTAAAGTTTGTTAGATGAATGGGAAGACGAGCAGCCAAGAGTGAAAGTGTCGCCATATGGTCGGGGTTGGGATCAGACAAATAAAATGTTACCTTCTCTCCACAATGGTTAACTACACACAAATGAATCACTAATGGAGCTCTCATTCACAGTGTCACGCATACTCGCACTCACAAACGCACAAAAGCCGACGTGTGAATGAAAGTGGGAGACATTCACACAGAAGGAGCAATAAATGTCGGCGGAGGTGGGCGGGCAGTGGATGGTGAGGCTGTGCGAGGGGTCGGAGTTGTGTGTGGAAACTGGGATCCGCCTCTGTTCCCTTCTGTGCAGGCCTGTCTTTATGTGCCTTTTGAATGGGGGGCTTGTCCCTCAATCTGTGCCCCTCTACTACTGCCAGATTTCTAATGATTTTCCAATGATGATTTAGGTTGTTGTGTGTGCGTCCACTCAGCCCTTCTCTCCATTCTCTGCTATTCTTCACGGCGCTGCTTTTGTGCTTCGCTCTTGAGTGTGGCTCTCTACAACAACAACAACAACAACAACAACAGCTACACACAAACCATGTGACTTAGCAACAGAGGACAAAAGAGCAATCATCTCTACACAACCATTTTAGAATAAATTAAAGCCATTTTCGTTTTCAGCTTATTATGGCTTGATGATAGCTCAGATTAAGTGTTAAAGCCCAAACTGTGTCCTCGCTTCTCTGTGTGTCTAATTTCACTATGTTTACTCCAAGGTTTAAGATTTATTTTCCATTTACTCCTCAGCTCTACAGATAGAAATCAGCCACAACAAATGTACCGACAAGTTTTATCAGAGCGTCTCATCTTGGTGATATGGTTGGAACTAAAAACACCTAAAAAAGAAATACAGACCCTAACACTAGAAGCAGCTTTTGGATTAATTCGACATTTATTCGTAAATCAGGATTAGGCTAATCCATCATTTTAGTTGGGACTACCACAGGAAATGTGTCCTGTTCAATATTTTCACATTTTTTACATTTTGTACCTCTATGTTCACAAATCAATCAGTCAGTAATGATCAATAATCAGATCTATATTGTAAAACACAGATGTTTCAGCTCCTAAACTGTCACAAATGAGGGAATGATTATCCAGGTGTACTAAACTAACACATCGGTAACAGCTTTGAATCACAGGCTTTAGATTAAACAGAAACAGCACCTCACTGACTCCTTTTATATTTATAGTAAGTCAAAGGAAGTAAGAAGAACCCAGAGCAAGTCTGTGCAAAATGCCTGTTGCAGACAAAGACATGCTTCACCAGCAGGTTTTTAACCACAGGTACTGTATGTGCTTGGAGTTAATGCAGATGCCCTGAATAACCATATAATCTGGCATTATTCACCTCAGCCATGACGCCTTACATGGACACACTATTGTCTGGGATCAAACCCAATGGAAATAGGTCTGACGGTGATTTTGTCTGAAAATTTTGAAAAACAAAATCAGTTTTATGTGTTGTACTAAATACCCTCTCACAGACTCATGTTTGGGCACAGATCAAAACATTAATATGCAGTAGTTTATCTCTTCTGGGAAGTTGTAGGAAAAGGAACTAAAGGAACCTTCACTGGATTTAATAAAGTTGATGCAATAATAGACTATTGAACCAACGTGCTCCATTTTGTTCAACCTTCACTTGCACCTTTAATACATTGTAAAAAAAATGATATATTATTGGTTTTCAGCCTGAATACCTTTGGCCTTCTTTGATGTTGAGTCATGCTAAATAATAAAATGGCTCTGTCTTCAGTTGATGTAAAAGTTCAACCTGTTGCACTGCTGTTTGCACAACCTTCACTTCTTCATGCCTTAGAGGAAGCACTCCTTCTCTAAAATTGGAACCACTTTTCTTTGTATTCTTCAGAAATCTCTTTTCATTTTGGCACAATATGTCGTTGAAGCCCACAGCTTAAAGTCTTTAGTGAACAAAAGTGTGTTATGCAGTGCGTTAACATTTAAACAAAACCACTGGTCTGCTCTTGTATTAGACAGTGCATACTTTTGTGGCTCTTTAAAGTGGGTCAACACTTGAAACCAGACGTTTTGGAAACTGGAAAGGATCGGAGGCTGTGTCACAAAGCCCATGTTTAGTGAATAGAAGATGAGCAGCAAGCGTGTATCAGTCTGAACTGAAGCTGAATGTTTGATGGTGAGACATCGGGGATATATTTGTGTTAATGTTTCATAAGTGTTCGTTTATCAAGGCGTAACGGCCTCTGTGTGTCTGTGTCCCCGTTTGAATGTTTCATGAAGGTTTGAGGAGCCGTGTGGCTGTTTATGCCTCGATGCGTTCTTGTTGGGTGTATACACTTGAGGGTGACCTGTGAGCTCCAAAGTGTGGCAGCCATTGCTGTGTGTTTGTGTGAGGAGGTGGTGGTGGGGGGCTTTTGGTGGGGCCAAGGGAGTCATAAAAGATTCAGCTCCTCTGGCTGTATTGTTGCGGAGATAACAAATGTTTCCATTTAGTGATCATGCATGAGTTATAACTCCCAGGACAAGGCTACTGCCGTTTAGCCGAGTGCGCCACTAGATTTGTGTGTCCTCATGCCTTTAGCCTCCCGTTGCTAACAAGCGGTCAGACCTTGGTAAATGGACCGGACAGACCTACAGCCATAGACAGTAAATAGTGGACTGTGGGATGTCGTGACACCAGTTGAGTCTTTTAGATATTAGATAAATGTTTTCACAGGTATAGGTCTGGCCTCATTGTCTTTTTTCAGTTTTACGACAAGTTTATGTTTTTCAAGTTGATTTAGTTGATTTCTCTGTAACACTAAATTTTGAGATGAATGACAGGTCAAACAATTACCATGATTCACAAATGGCTGACACACTTGTCTGCTCCTTGCAGAGCTGGCCAGACTAATGCATTTTCATTTAGAATGATTTATGTCTACATTATATAATTACTTTTCAATAAGCCTAATTTAATGGCACATCGTTTGAAATTAGCTGGTCATCAAGGATACTGCTGATATTATTTTCCTCACAACCATTTACTTAGATTTTATTCACACAAAGACACAGTGCTACTGTTTTCAAACTAAGATGCGGTTTTCAGCATTTTTAAACCTGGACACTACAGTAAAAATGTATTTGAAGTTTTTATTTTGAAGTGCATTAACGTGGATGTCCAAATGACAGTCCAAATGGCTTTACAAGTCCATTTAGAGTTTATATGGGAGACATCTCAATCTTTTAGTCCACTGTGTCTCTGACCACAACACTGTGTGGATGGTGTGTCAAACTATAAGCTCTTTTTCATCATCAGATGAGCACAAAGACAAATTTCCCCCTTGTCCATCAATGAGTTCTTCACTTTGAGCTTCACACACAGATGGACTGACAAAGACGTGCAGATGAAACACAGATACACTGAGCGCTATTATGCAGAAAGCCTTTCCATTCCAATTGATCACAGGCATGAAATTCAGAACAAAAGGGAAATATTGCACCTCAAAGAGCAGAGACCTTCTGACAGAATCCCTAAACGTGCGCTCCGTCCTCTCTGTACACTTCTGAAGCCTTTGTAACACTGAATGAGTTATAATTTCAGAGCAGCCTGTGAGAGCGCACACACCAACAAGCCGCCAAGCACTTCAAACCCGGGGTCTAATCAGCACCCCATAGCCCACCCACACAACCCTCGTCTGTCCAGCCCCCTCCTTCCCACAGACTTCCCCTACACTTCCTTTTTCTGTTGCTCTCTGTGGTCGAAGGGAAGACCCAATCACCAGAAATAATTAAAAGAGTTATTTAACGTTTCCAGGCAATGGGTTGAAGGCAATAACATATGAAGCATAAGTAGCAGCCTGACATCACCTGCAACAGGCAGCAAAGCAGAGCAGTGTCCCAATTATAAAACATAGTATTTGCATAAGACAAGTCAAGAGTCTGTATGCAGGAAATGTGAAGCTATTAGTGTAAGGCATTTATTTTGATGTGCGAGCCTTGGAAAGACATTATTAATAAACATAAATGTGGATGTATCTCCTGTCATGACAAAGCTAGCACACAGCAGCTACAGAGATGTAACAGGCAAACGCGAGAGCACAGGTGATGTCTTAATTAATGAATTAATAATTTAATTCATTAATTAATATCACACAACCAAGGTGCTCCTCTGTAGCAAGCAGCCTCCTGTTACAAGCTCGAAATGCATGACCCCTTGTTTCATAGCTTCACTGGAGGTGAACTATAACCACCAAGTTTATTTATTTATTTTGTTAAGGCTGTTGTAAGTTAAAGGGAAAAATCACTGTAACAGTTCACTGATGCCTGCCACACTGGCAGATTTGTTCTCAGTTCTTGCATGGTGCTATGGCCCACTTCTCCTAGCAGGTCATCCCTGCAGCACTGAAGATGAAAGGGATTTAAATAAGAGAATAAATGTTCCTACGGAGAATAACGTATAACTTTACTCCAGGAACTGAAGACTGTTCCTTGAGTGACAAGTTGTCGAGCACCAACCTCGGATTGGTCTCCACATCGTGCTGTTATTTTCTGTAGGAGTAGATCTATCGGGGTCCAAGCCGACAACATAGTCTCTCAGATCAAATGTGTCTTTGCAAACTACTAGTCGGTGGAGTTTGTTGTTATATCGTCTTCTACAGAAAGCACAGGGCGTGTACTTTCAGATCAGTACCTGACAGTAGATTGGGACTCAATTAATACAACTCTATGTTTACAAAGTAACAGAAATGATTGCTTCGCGGTCTAAACCAGTTGCAGTTTGGTAGAAATCACAAAGATTTGAAAAAGATAAAGAATTGAACTTTAGCACAAGGTATATGTATGGTAAATATGGTTATATTGTGCACAAAGCAAAAAGGGTTACGTTTAGTAATACAGAAAACATTATGTACTGAACATCTATTGAATAACTCTGTTAGTATTCAACCCAAAGTGCAGGACCTTCCTCTGTAACTTTACCAATACAACTGTATTTTGTATAATGCCTGACTGTAACCAGCCTTTACAAATGTAACTCCGAGACTCCACATTTATGTGGGATTTGCTGCTGTGATACTGACTGCTGCTGTAAGTGTGAGCGGAGGGGGACTCCTGGGACTGCTGGGTGCTAGCTCAGCTCCGAGGTCAGCTTAGTGCTATTGCCCCCTCTGTCCTTTGTAGTGTCTGTGGGTGAGGACAAGCTCGGCTGATCTGGGATCTGCGTCCCTGGGGTTGAGGCGGTGACAAGGCCGGCGGCGACACACTATGATGACTGCTGAAATATTAAAGCTAATGGGATCTGTGCTGTGTGTGTAGATGTGTGAAGATGTAGCTACTCGAAATGAAGTGGAGAGAACAAAGTGGAATCGAGATGGATAATGCATTTCACTCTAAACAACGACTTTGGACTGTTACAGAACAAACTCTGCGATCGAGTGAGAAAAATACTAGAGAGAAGCTCAGACAAATGATAAAAATGAGCCACTGTAAAGATCCCTCAGCTGCCAATAAGTAGGCACACAATACACACTTCTCCACTCAGACACACAGCGGCTTGAAGCTATCATACACATCGCCTGGAGCACAATACAGCTCGTTAGTGGGAACATGCTCGAAATGAGTCCCTTTCCCTCTCAACCCCTCCATCTCTCAAGCACTTGTCAATGTTATTATTTCCAAATGAATACACACAAATGTAGAACATTGTCTGACAGAATATGCTATAAATACACCCAATGACAAACACTCAGGGAGAGATGCTCAACTGTTGTGAAGCTATATGTTTGGATGGAACGACATGAACAACGATTAAAAATACTGGAGCTGTGCAATGTATAACAAATCTAATGCAGCATTTCTGGAAAATCATTGGATTATCAACATCTCAGAAACATGGCAACACTACAAACAAGAAGTATGGGGTATTAACAAACACACAAATGACAAGACGTATATTCTTTTGCAACTTTGTTTTTGCAATATAGATAAAATCAGCAAACATGACATCAACAACATGACTGACGCCTTCTTCTTGCTGACAATGCCCAATATTTACTTTTTGTGACTTTTGTGTTCATGCACCATGTATAGATTCCTCCATTAAGCCTCTGTGATAAACCAGTCTATTATTAAGACATGGTTTTTGTCCCAGAACTGTAGTCACCTTAAATGCTGCCATAAATTGAGTCTTTTAAGTGCAATTTTTAACATTTTAAGTGCAATTCTCAGGAGCTGTGCAATAGTAAGGAAGTAATAGGAAGGGTGTGTGTCTTTTTAATTAATCATTTTAACTTTTTAGATCTAATTTTTATTTATAACTTTTTGTATTTATTCAGTGCACATTGAGGACTGCATCCCATTTCATTGTACAATGTGCAATGAGAAGTAAAAAGATATTCTATTCTATTCTATTCTATATACAATTGTATATGTTTTGACCCTGGGAAAGAGCTAGGTTGGGGTGATGGATGGGACCTGACAGAGCCTCACCTTCCCACAACAGACGTGAGTTCACTCATAATACTTGCTGTGATAATGGTTATGGCTTGATTTATTCCCTTTAGCTTAAGTTTGAACATTACTGTTGTTGTAGTTAAAAGGAGATTATTCTGTATTTTTTATCTGCTCATGTGATAGACATAGGAAAGGGAGATTTCTATAGTCTATATGTAGTCTATATATAGTCTACAGTGGTGCAAGACCAGACATTTCTAGCCACAACAAGGGCTCCAAAAGTAGTGTGGACTTGAAACATGTCTTTGGAGCAATATAGGATCAACTTGTATATAGAGCTTTGTCCCCGATGTGTCACATAATGCAGATGGCCTACAGCAGGAGTTTGGTAAATAGCAAAGAATCAACGTCTTTGCAGAGTAAGAGGGTCCCGTAATCCAACATAACTAGACCATTTCTTGGGTGAGAATAGGTCAAGAGAACTTGTTCTGATGCTAGATTTTAAGGGGGTGGAGAACATGAACCACAATTAAAAATACAGGAGCACAGCAGCATGTGTGTGCACATAAAAACCACCGAGAGCAATGCTTGTTCAAAAGACGTGTGAGAAGCGTGTTGAAATCAGCGTTGCTCTGTGCAGCTCTGGGCATTCATTTAAATTATGGATCTCAGCTCTGTGTCTCTGTCACTGCCTCACACATTTACACACTGAAGGCGGACGTAGCTGTAAGATATAGACACAGCACTGTTTTATCACCACAGCCGCGATGTTAATTAAAATCAGACAGACGTTTGCAGTGAAACAAGTTGAGAGCTCATTTCCATTCTGTGTGAGAGCAGTGGGGGAAAAGTAGGCCACGCTTTGGAGGTGCGCCACCTTCACTGTCCTATAAGGATGAGGAATGAGTGACAGGCGCGAGACAAGCGGCGTGCAGAAAAAAAGAGAGGACAGGTAGAAGGAGACCGCCCCCCCTCCTGCTTGTTTGTTATCCCCCCGAAAAACACATACACACAGACTGCCACTGCCATGCCAACGTGTCAAACACTGCTTGTCATCCATCAAGTCTCTAAAGGCCAGAAGTGGGCCAGTCCCTGTCCCAAGCCTCTGTCGTCTCACATGAGGTCTGTTCTCACGTCTAATGAGTGTAAATGCCTCTGTTCAGCCCTGAGCCACTGCTCAATCAGCACAAATAATGGACTTGGTTCATGATATCTGCAATCATATTCTCTCTACTTTAGTATTTAGGTTTAGACAATGAATGTGGATCAGTAAAGGTGAGGCAAATGGTTCCTATAAATCTGTTTATACAGAGTCCAAAGTCACAGCCACAGGACCTAATATCAGAATAATTTACAGCCAATGGGAAAAGACAAATTATTTCCTTACTTTTCTTGTCTTTATTCTTTATTGCAGCAATAAATAATTTACTAGTTTAAATACATAAACATGCTTTACACCAGAACCCCTTGTTTGTCATAAAGATGGGATACAACCATTACCACTTGGTTCTGTTTGCCCATTTTTCATAAACTATTCTGTGTTTATAGAAGAGCAAGTCATCCTCAAAGTAACAAAATATCCAAAAGTTTGGTGCTTATAACTTTGTTTTTCTACAATCAAAAGAGCTGGAAAGCAGAATGTCCATTTTCCAGCAGTTCTACTTTGTGGCAGGGCTGTGAAGACACCACTTGCATCTGTTGTGTGTTGTCTGTCATACTTTAGACGTGGATTTCCTTGACATCCAAGATATATTTTTAATATCTTACATGTCTGTGGGACCAATCTAATCAGTTTTTATCATAGCTTATATATTACAGGGGGCAAAGCTTCTTCTCTCAAATGTCCATCTGTGGATTTAACTCGATCTAGACCTGGTGCCAATGTAACATAATCATATAGACTACATATTAAAGTACTATTACTTGAACAATTTTGATAGAACATTGCAAAGAGCTTCATGTTGAATTGAAGTTGTGTGAGGTTTCTGTCGGCCTTGAGTTGGTCACATGGGCTCATTTGAATATTATATCTTTTATTTAAGTGACACACACACATAAAGCCTCATACTGCTAAAATGCCCCACCCTTACGACCTTCAGGGAAGCAGTACATCCACACGCACACACTGGAAGCCAATTTCCTAAAACCCACCTCTACAAGGCTCTACTGAGATGGGAGGATTTAAAGGAATTTGTCTGCCAAGGGGAACTGTGCTGGATTTCATCATTCAAATATGTTATTCCTGTGCCCGAGGACAATTTATCATGTTTTAGTGAACACTCACTACTAGTTTCCCCCTCAAGAAACAAGAGGTTTTTCCACTCCTATGGATCTTTGATGAATTAAAATAACATGGAAAAGGTCACAGTGGCAATATGAAGGAGGAGGGCTGTGCATAAAACAGAGCACTTTGAAGTTCAGAAGTGACACAAATCTGAATGTTACTCAAATACTCACTTTTAAAAAATGGATATGCATTCATTATTAGGTAGTGGTCTTCAAATGAGTTATACGGTCTCTTTTGGTCATCAGCCCTGAACAGTTGTAAACTATTGTTGTGGGTAAGTGTGTACAGGAAATCAAATAAACGAGCCCTTAAGCTAACATAAAATGATTTAGAAGATACATTTACGAGAGTGTTGGTTGGTGACAGAAGGTAGAACAAATGAGAGATAATCCGCTCGGGTCATTATTGTCCGACCGCTGCCGTATCCCACTGCTACAAAGGCCAGTTCGCTGACCCGTACTGGCCACTATTGACACAAGAAATAAGATGTTGAAGGATTTCGTATATGACTGAGGACAACAGATAAACTCTAAAATGTACTTAGTTAAATTGTCCACAGACAGTTTCAGATCAATGGGGAGTGGAGCTGAAATATCAACCACAGGCAGTTTCTGAATCGTGTGGAGTGCTGTTCATAATCAAATCATTGTGATGATTCTTTTTGATGTTCATACTGCAGGAAATGTGTCCCAGCACCAGATTTAGGCCACGTTTACTTGGGAACCTACCAACAAGTGTCCTGAGTGAGTTCATCAAAAGGGTGCTGTGTCCCGTTAGTACCAGATGCATCTGGATGTGGCCTGTTCCTCTCAACACAGTGACTGATGTGTCCTGGCTCTGATTGAGAGAATTTCTTGTTGAATTTTTGCAAGAGGGGAAGTGTAGATGAACAGAATGAATTCAAAGGCAGTGTTTAAGCCAATCAGAAATGCACTTATTTGTATCAGGGAAGCCAGATCATAGTGGGACATACTGTATTAACCTTGGTTGTCAACACGACTAAGCTTCTTCCAACAGGGCCTTGCAGTAGATTCAGGTCATTTCCGGAGTGTGTCCAGTTTGGTTCACTTTTGTCTGCAGTGTGAACGCAGCCTGACCTCAGTCCAGGCCTACAACACATTTATTCTGAGAGAAAAGTAACTGCTGATGCCACAAATGGAGCAAAATGAAGCTCTAGGGTATATTTGGATGTTTACCACGCGCGTAAAGCGGACGTTTGGAGGGTCTTGTTAGAGGCTGACCTCGTGAGACTCTGCTGGTTGCGAGCTCAAGTCCGCAGGGGTTTATGGCTACAATATGACTCCCGCTGCTCGGACCTATTCTCAGCCGTTTAGTGAGGAAAACTCTCATGGCTTTTGTCTATTGCGGACTATGGCGCAGCACGAAGCTCTTTGATGCTTTTGATGCGCCTCATTAACAGTTTAAATTTACACCTGCCTCATGCATTCCTGCGGGAGCCCTCCTCCAGTGAGCGGGATGTTTGTTCTGCGTAACGAGCCTCGTGGACGGCACCGTCTCTCGTGAAAACTCCAATGTTATTGATTTGAAACATTTTTCACACTTACATCGAGACTCTTGGCGGGTATAATGGTCCGTATGTAAACATAAAAGAGTCTAAATGTCCCCTGGAGGCAGAGGACCGTCATTGAGTCTGAAGTCTGGACGTTCAGCATCTTTTTCAATAATAGTGACATGGTTTTAGTAAAAGACTGAGTTGGCTCTTATATTTTATATCAAAAACATGTCTCTAGTCTCTTTGGATAAGGCTGGTCCTTATTTGGGAATAGTTCTTGTTTAAAACCCAGTAGAGCGCCGCAGTGCGCACAGGATGTTTTTGAGCACCACTGGCAGTAATAGGGTTATGTGTGATATTATTGACTGGCACTCCACTTGTTACGCTGTGATGTGAGAGTGTGAACAGGCCTGGCTGAAGTTAATTGGACTTGATTGATCAGCATACACACAGTGGTCTATAGGATAAACTAATCAGCTCACTGGAGCCAGTTGGAAACACACTTAAAATTCACGCCGAAGGAAAAGCAGACTGTGGGTTCACTGCTGGGAGCCATTCTTCTGAGTTAATAAATGCAAACATTTGTTCCTGATGGCTCACTTAACCTCTTAATTTATGTATGACCACCAGAGTCCTATTCATGCAAGAGCCATCGGTCAAACAGGCCTCCATAGAAAGGCACCGCACGGCCCCTTTCCCTCTTTTATCTCCGCAGTAATAACTGCGTGTTGAGCTGCGTAAAAAGCGCCGCTGCGCAGCCAGATCTGGCGCTCAAATGCGCCTAATTGTTCTGCTTATTGACAAGTTGGTTCCGGTGTATTACTGATTTTCCAGTCCTTCGTGCCAGAGCTCAGACTGGGCCGGGACATCTGTAGGGGGTCAGGGGTGAGGGCAGCCCCGGAGCTCCGTCCATCTGCCCAACAAATACCCACGTCTTCTGACACAAGCGCTAAACATCACTAATAGCCCACATTACTCTGGCATTGAGCGCTAATGAGAAGAATACAGCAGGCGTATTAAGTTATCAATGAACAGCGCCTCTTAGAAATGATTGCCACAGAGCAGGATGAAAATAATGACACAGAGCAAAGCTCTATTATTCTCGCCCAGAGCTTTGTGCAATCAAATATATCAGTCTAAATCTAGGACACACTAACTCCTAGATGGTCTCCTAATCCTCTAATCTTTTTTAAGGAGGACAACTTTCAAATGTGTCCTTAAACCAAAATATTCAGACCCGCTGCCTTCAGGAGGAGCCTGAACACTGTTTAAATATAAATGGCTTTAAATGTAACAGTGCAGTCTTCAAACTCTCCACAAGTCAGGCAAAACTGGTTTGAATTTGAATTTAATAAAAGTTAATAATAATAATCTGTTGAACTGTGGCACCTATTGCTTCATTGAATATCAATTGTGCGTGTGTCTTTTTTCTCCAATAGTCAGTTAATGGGGGTTAAGGGTGAGTAGATAAATGAAAGGTGGGGAGAAACTTATTGTTGAAATATTCAAACCCTGGGACAGTACATTGATGGACAAGCTCTAAAAATCATAGTCCAAAACCCATTGGAGCAGGTTGTGTCCTCACTATTTGATGTGCTTGTGTTACAGAGTGATGTCATAACTGGACACATGCTCCTGGTCCACATCACTTCAGTGTGTGATGTAAACAACTGGATTAGCTCCTTCAAGGGTAATCTGAGTGATAAGCTCGAGGATTTCTCATGCAGTGGTCCATTTCATTAGCTCCCATAATGAAATTTGGGTTTTGGGGAACCTGCCTACAGCCCCCAGTCCCCCAGCTAACCCCTCCCACCAAACTCAGACAAAAAGACTGTAGCTCTGGCGGAACGAACTGGGTTTGGCCCACTCATTGCGTTTGTTAGCCCCTCAGAGACCCTGAATATAGAACAGCTATTCTATCTAATGAGGCAGAACTTCATGGCTGCCTCTATAAAACTTTGTCAGCCTTCTGTTCTCTGGCAACAAAAGCCTGATTTTTTAAAGAGTTTCTCCCATTTTATTTTTTTTTCAGTGACACACAAACTGTTAAGATGAATCGAGCGCGGGCTTTTTCCTCTTGGTGACGTGAGACAAGTGTTGCAAACAAAGACAATGACGATGTGGAGAAATAGGCCGCTTAGACGAGAGGAGCGATCAGGGAAAACGCCTCCGCTGGGACAGCTTTGATGACACGGGGTTGTAGTTTTATGAAATAGCCTACATTTGGCTTTGTGTCGAGGCTCTGTGAGGAACTGTCACCAAGGATGTTTTCTCCTCTTTTATATTCTAATCTATGAAGATACTTCCCAGACCCAATGCTAATTTGACTATTCCTCATTTATTGTGAGCATAGATAATTGGGTGTTGCCTGCTGAGTGTGTTTGGGAGCCTGCAAGGAGCTGCGTGTTTACATAGTTTGTTTTGGGCTTTGATGGCAATAGAAAGCCTGAAATGTGGCACACTCATAGCACGTTTTATCTTTAGTCCTGCAACCATAACATAACATTTCATTTTCAGGTGTAAGCACAAGTCTGCATACAAACGCTTTTCTCTTAGTGGAGGAACAGCAGAGATGAAACATGGCCCTTTTATAGCACTTGAGTTTGTTATGGGTCTTTGTTTGGGTCAGCCATTTTTCTAGCTATTGTAATTAGTTATATTTCCTTTATTTTATGATTATTTTCAAGGAATATATGTCTTTTTAATGAACCGAACTGAGTGCAAGTGCAAACACTGCAGTAACTCTTTAATGTGTTAAATGTTGATACTGTTAAGACGTGTGTGACAACGTAATCACAAGACTGTTATTTTTGATCACTTTGATCATACTTTTAATTATATACTGCATATTTAACTGAGGTTTGTGCTGAGCTAAAGGTTACAGAAGCACTTCAGTCGTCCAATATGAGCTCATTTATCTGCATACCCCTTTGTGAGCTGAGAACAAACAGCATACAAAGCGAGAGACCCTGACACTACAGATCAGAGGCAGAGGCTTCGGTGCCATCTAAGACAGTAGCTCACGAGCCGTCAGGAGCCTTTCCTCCTGACCACGGAAGAGTGACTGATGAAGAGGATGTGAGAAATGGTTTTGTCCTTTAGTAGATAGCCCACTTTAGTGAGCACATTGTCTTTGCAGCCTCGCCTCATTAGCCCTCTCACGGCCTGCATGAACAATCAAGGCTGGGCTGCTGAAAAATTGATTAGCTCTATACTGAACAGATATATACAGACTGTTTTCTTAGTTTAGGGCATTTTGGAGTATGCATATAGGCTGTTTACTCCCAGAGGAAAACAGTGGCTTCCCTTTAAAGTCCCACTGGCACATCCAGAGAGGTCGCACAAAGCAGTGCTTGGAGTGCGGCGTCCCCTCATATTTTGCATTGTTTTATACGAGGCATATGCTGTTCAAAGAGAATTATATAGCATTGTTTATTGAGGGTGACTCTATAAACAGGAGAGCTTTAATGTTCTGTGAGAGGAGAACCGCACCGCTGAGTTTACAGCCAGCTGGACCCGAGCTACCTGACAATCCTCTTTAGTCATATTAATATAGCTCTGTGCATAGCTCTAAATAGCACTGCGGGGACTTGAAACAGAAAAGAGAGGTAAGAAGGTAAGATGGAGGAAGGAGTGGCAGAGAGGATGAGAGAGCGGCATTACAAAGTCAGAGAGTGGGAGTTGTGTTTTCTCTAAAGTCGTGGAAGAAGCGTTCCCACCTTGGCTCCTAATGCACTCGATGATTGTCTTCTGTGACTCATAGACTAAGTAGGTTAGTGGGTTGCTTAAAGTTAAAGAGCTAATAAGCCTCCAAATGTTTGTATCCACATCGGGATTGGCAGCAGAACAGTTGCTTAAACTTTGCCTGTGATATTGAAATGCTTTATTGGAACGCACAGAAAAAGTGGCTTATTTGTTTGACAGCTCACCTCCTGAGCATTGGGTTCTTCTGCACCATTTCAAGTGTTCTGTATCCAACACCAGGCTTGAAAGTAACAGTTTAAGAAGTCATTTTTGATGTGAATTTGACACCTTGGTTAATCCATTGTAAGAACCTCATTTGCCTCTAATTCAACATTTTGATACAGTATCTGTCTGCAATGTATATGGTAATTTTGCCTGATCTGATAATAATGGTATCTCCAGTCTTCATCAGGTTTTACCTTTAACAAAGCAGTCCCAGTGGGGGACAGTGCATATGGCCCTATGTCCCAACAGTTAAGTGTGGAGGTGGGAGACTGTGAAAGTACCGTTATGCTTCTTAGACAAAATCTATATTATTGAAGGGAAGATGAAGGGAAGAGTGTGGGTAAATCTGTATCTAGAAGAAAAAGAAAAGTGTTGGCTAATGTCTGTGAATTAATAAGTTGAACAAGCAAGAAAGAATCACTCCCAAATCAAACACATGATTAACCAAAGTGATTTAGTCACACGGGCGAACAAAGGGGGAGACATAACTTTACATGAGCGATATCCAGACGCCTGCCGTTCCCCTCCTCCATCCTTCTCTTAACTCATCCGAGCCCATCTGTTCATCCACAGCCCGGCACAATCTGGCACACTGAGCCATCAGGTGTGCACACCGAGCCCCGCAGCCTTCCACTGGATCGCACTAAGGCTACTGTCACCTCCTGCTCCTGTCACCAGAACGACTTGAAAATAACATTCACATAATGAGGGGACACATCACCCCAATAACAGTGAAGAATGTTTCCCCTCTTTACTATTTATACTCATCTTTTATGTTTTCTTTGAGATTTGACTCAGACCCCTTTGGATTCTGATGTTTTCAATCAGGACTAAACCAAAACTGAATGAGAATCAAACCAGATCAGAATCAGAACTAAACCTAAGGCTGAATATGACTAAACCTGTTTAATAGTAAACCAACAAACCCAAACAATAAAGCTATAGTTTTAAAACATTTGGTAAAACGTCCTGTAAGTTTAAAAAAGAAAAGAAAAAAAACTTAGATCAATAGGTAAGAAGGTCACAAAATGTGCTTTAGGGGTTGACTTTTAAAAGGAGGCCTCAAACATTCACAGAATCACATTACTCCAGACACAGAGCCTTAATTCTTCCCCCTGATTCTCCTCCCTGCATCGGTGCCCTGTTGTTACCTCCATATATCGTCCTTTTATTCACGTCTGATGTGTGAATCTGTATCCCTGTGACCTCTCCTGAATCACGCCCAAATGCCAGCGATGGAAACAGCTAAACAAAGCCAATGAATGGAAGAATAAGATGGGGAGGTGGGTGGAGTTTGAAGGGAATAGCCTCCTCTGCGAGCCTTTAAATCATCATTGGAAACTCATTAGAAAGCTGGCGGGGCCGGGCGGAGACGGCCGCACAGATTGCGCGCTCCCGACTACAATACTGGTAATGAAGTGGAAGCGAAGAGGGAGTGTCCCAGGACAGATTTCTTTGCACTAGTTACTCCACTGGCCCTAAACTTTCCCCTCAATCTGTGTGCGGGTGTAAAAAGCTGTATTCATGAGATGTTAACCGTTTTGTTTGTCGGGAGGAATTTATTCAAAGTGTTGCAGCTATCAGCGACAGATGGGCTGGAAGGTGATGGATGGGCGTAGAAGTTAACTAAGAGAAAAGAGATGCAGACTGGAGGAGGATAAATGTTTAATGTAACTGGACGTTATCAATCTGGAGGCATTCTGGTGCCAGTCTCTGCCTGCTGCTCCGTTCACGTTGGCTGCCAGCCTTTACACTGTCGCCTATTGGTCCCCACAGTCTCTCCAAATGTCCAACTGTCCTTTTACTTTCACATTAGTAATTAACCTTTGACATTTAGTGTAGAGTCAAGCTATAACTGGCCGCGAAAGTATCTATTCGCTTCCATAATACGCACCAATAACATCAACGACAAACAGTCTCACGTTCTCCATCAGTCACGTGATGCGTTTGGACCACCTCGTGCGCACTATTAAGATTACGCCACTGCACATAACAATACATTCCTAAATTTCACTAAAGTTATTTACCACAGTCTTATTTTGTCATTTCGCTTGAAGAAGTTGGGTATTATAAAACCATCTTGATGGTATGGCTGCAGATTGGATTCCTTTGGGTGAATAGAGCAGTATAGTCTTGATAAAGTCAATGTAACTAAGCAAAGCTCCAATAAAACGTAAACCCATAATAGAGTGGAAGAGGGCAAAACAGTATGGAAAGAGGCATTGAGCACATTTCTATCCATGAAAGGGCACTGCACATATGATCTGTATCAGACTATCCAGACATACTATTTTGATTTAAGATGTGTGTCTAATGTAGAAATGCTATGACCTCAATGTCTCAGTCAACAACGTGTATGTCTGCCTTGTTGGCTCCACACTGAAGAGACTAATTAACCTGCACACCACTTCACCATGAATTCCATTTGAATGAGAGTTTTGAACCCCAGGCAGGTCGAGCAGCCTCTGGAGGTGAAGTGTCCTCGGTTAAAGACGGAGGCGAAGTTTTCAAGTGTTGCACTCTGCACTCTGATGGGCGCATTCACTCCTAATCATTTCCATCAATAGCAGAGGATCAGGCCATTACTCGGAGGAGCCTGGAGTGCAGCTCTCACGTGGGAGGCGATAATTGGATAATTAGTGATGGGAACCAATTAGGACAGTGTTGCCTGGGATGGCACGCGAGTTAACCAAAGGTTATCCAAGAGGGGAGAGTGAGCAGCTGAAGGGGGTCCAAAGTATGATCGATTATCTTAGAGGACCCCCCCAACACAGCACAAGGATCTTCTATTCTCACCCTGCTGCCCCCTGAACCCACGGTCTCCTTCCACTGCTTATCTGTGGGACAAAAGACCCCAAATCGCCTATTTCCATGTGAATGAGATAAGCCCAAACAAGAGGCACGGTTCGGGCGACCGGCTCAGACCCCAAATACCCAACGATCACTCGAGCAAATGGGCGCACAATAGTGAAGAAAGCTGGAGTGGACGGGAGGGAGGGGGATTTAAAGATATATTTATATATGTTAAAGAAAATGCTAATACGTCCCGTGAAGAATAGAGGGATTTTAGGACTCTCTCTAATTCTGCTATTGTTGGACTCGCGTGCAGACGGGCGAGAGTGACACGGTGGTCACGTGAGAGAGTCGTCTTCTAGGTGTATATGTGTGTGCCCCTTCAATCGACAGCTTTGCCTTTAGAAACTTGTGAGGAAGAAGCCTGTCCAACACAAGCCCAACAACTGTCCTCTCATCCTACCGGCGCGCCCACGTTTACGCGCACGCAGCCTTTAATCCGGGAGGCTCTACAGTGTAATGTGCAGTTGATTGGAGTGCGCGCGGCGTGAGTGAGAGAATGTAAGGAGGTATTAAAATACCTTCAGACCACAGACATAAAGAAAAGGACTAAACATGACGATTCTCCCGCGGAGGAATGCAACATTATTAACGCGCCTCACTTGAGCCAGTTTGGAGTGAAAAGGCTTTTTTTATACGGCCTATCTTTTATATATATGTATCTTTTAGTTCTTTCCTTTCAGGGTCACTGTGGGTGTTCTGTAAAGCTCAGAGTATGAAAAGGTAGTCTTCTACACAGATCTTCAATAAAAGAAAACTCACACTGTAGCCTGACATCCACATTGTTTGGTCCTGGCATCATCAGCAGTCAGAGAGTAGCAGCCTTATAACGCTAAAGAGACAAGTTAAGCAATTTCATTATTATTTTTACAAACCACTATCAGTGCAATAAACAACACTCTATATCAGCAAGGAGAGGAAAACTTACAATTGATAAATGAGTGGCATAAGATAATTAGGAAAGGAAATCCTGGAAACGTTTGGGGGTTCATGTTTCCATTTTCTGAGAGATATCAAATGGTTAACTGAGAGTTACACTTGCTTAAAGTTGCCTAAATGCTGCCAACTGACAATATTTGCATAAACTTTCTTCTTTATTCAGTATCAGCCTCCTTCTGGACACTGGTCAAGCCTTCATCTCACAATACAAACATAAACGTCGTGATAGACCTTTAAATGCTGATGTTTCCTTATCAAACAAGACAGGCTTGACTGTATCTAACGCGCAAGCTGCCTGACTGGCCGCTGCTCATTCAGGTGTCCGCTCTTTGACTTTCTGTGGCAGATGGGTTCTTTATAAAACATGCCAAATGATATTAGCTTCTACTCCAAAGAAAGTGTTGCCCCTGAAAAGCCCGTTGTGCGTGGGGAGGAGGGGGAGAGAGGGAGAACTTAAGGGGAATGGGAAGAGAGAAAATCTAAGAAAATCTCTTAAAGAGCCGTGACGAGGCTCCAGTCGTTTTCTAAATGTATTTTAATGGGAGAGACCCCAATGTCCAGGCCAATTCATCTCCCATCTTCTGACAATGAAAAGAGTCCTGCTGGACCGGGGCAAGTCTGTGGGAAGGGGGGCCACGAGGGGCTTTGGCTCATTATGCTGCAGTTAGACATAGGAGTGCGTGTAGACTGCGGGGGTTAGGGTCCCCACAGGCCTGCACAAGGGCCACAATACCGGCGTGGACGGCTGCAAAGAAAGACCCTGCCATGCCATTATCCCGCTG
This sequence comes from Rhyacichthys aspro, assembly GCA_036850595.1. Taxonomy (NCBI): domain Eukaryota; kingdom Metazoa; phylum Chordata; class Actinopteri; order Gobiiformes; family Rhyacichthyidae; genus Rhyacichthys; species Rhyacichthys aspro. The sequence goes on from CM072164.1 coordinate 9,899,856, forward strand.
CTACTAACGAGGGCTTCATATGCCTTTGATATAATCTCACTATTGAGATCCCCTTAAATCCCCCCTGCGTTTTCAGCCAAATCCCATTTGTAACGGGCTCCAGAAAGACCGTGTTGGATCGTCTGTGCATGTGTCTTCACCTGCACCGCTCTGTTCTGGCAGGCGAGGCCAAGGAGAGGCTTTAATTAAAAAATCTCCCTGTCTGCCCTCACAAGACATCACGTGAGCCAATGAAATTAGAATAAAATCAGAGTGGATAAAGCCATTTTTGATATGATCTCACATTGGGCAAATAATTACTGGATTACAACACACAAGGGGGATGTGGAATATGAGGCAGAGCAAATTTATGGGATTTATTAATGAGAATAAAATGAGCAATAAAACGTCTCTATTAGCGCATTGTTGGACTGACTGCTTGTGCACGTTGAGCTGCGTCAGCGCAATTACTCCATCAAAAGTGCATTATGAGAAACTGTATCTTCCTAGGCGAGTGAATAAAGACTGGAAGAATGACAGCACACGTCCCGTCTCCGTGTGCGTAAAGTGATGTTTCTGCTCGGGACTGAGAAGCAGAGGGGAGGTCACAGGGACAGCCTTTGCCTCGGTGTGTTGCGCACACAGGACACGCGTGTGGCTCCAACCGGACAGTGCTTAAGCATAAATCTCTTTACATTCAACGTGCGCCTATAGCATCCCGAGCAGACTCTCTATTCAAATGCTTTGTCCTCTAGCTCAGGGACACTGCGCATCTCTGTTCTCCCCTGTGTCGGCGCGCATTTAAAAGCCCCAGGACTATAAACAAGCAACGGAAACTATAGCTGTATTAAATCAAGTCCCGCGTTTAGCCCACATATTGGATGCCAAGTTTCTCAGAACAGTTCAGGAATCTCTAAACAGGGCTTAGAGGTCTTTCAGAAGTCCCCCTTTTTCCTGAGTCAAAGCGCGGATTGGTCACAGCGCGGCTCATTTGCATGCCTCACCGTATAAACCCTCCCGCAGACACTGCAGCCCTCTTGCGCTGTGAGCACCTTCACTAGACAGAGAAAGAGAGAGAGAGAGAGCGGAGCGCATCAGTGCGCATTCAGAGACATATGGAGTATTTATTACAGCTTTTTCTATAAAACAGACCCCGGAGAGAAGCGCGAGACTGGAAGACAACTTTCTGTACTTTTTGTGTTTTATTTTAGCACCAAAGTAGGGTTACTTTATTGAATTTATTTTATTGGAGTGAGGGTGTCAAGATGGGAGAAAAGGGCTGGAAAGGGCTGTTGTTTCTGTTGTGTGCGTGTTTTTCTGTTGTCACACGCGCAAAGACAGTAAAGTATCAGACATTTGAGGAAGACGCACCGGGGACTGTGATAGGAAACTTGGCCAAGGACATCTCCTCTGCCTCTGGCTCCAGGAGTAGCTTCAGAATGATGAAACAGTTCAACTCTTCCCTGATCCGGCTCCGGGAGAGTGACGGTCAGCTCAGCATCGGAGAGAGGATCGACCGCGAGAGACTCTGCAAACACAGCCAGCTCTGCCTCATCTCCTTTGACGTGGTCAGCTTCTCCAAAGAGCAGTTCAAGCTCATCCATGTCGAGGTGGAGGTCAAGGACATCAACGACAACTCCCCTGAGTTTCCTCGGAAAGAGTCCAGTCTCGAGATCTCGGAGAACACAGCGGTGGGCACGCGCATCCCGTTGGACTTTGCCGTGGACCCGGACGTGGGCTCCAATTACATCCAGAGCTACCAGATCTCTGTGAACAGTCACTTTTCCATTGACGTCCTGAGCAGAGCTGACGGGGTTAAATATGCGGAGCTCGTGCTCATGAAGGAGCTGGACCGCGAGACGCAGGCGTCTTATGCGCTGGAACTGGTGGCAATGGACGGTGGTACCCCGTCCCGCTCCGGGACCACACGCATCAACATCAAGGTGAAAGACTACAACGATAACAGCCCAGTGTTTGACCGAAGCAGCTTTTCCGTGGAGCTGGCTGAGGACGCGCCCGTGGGCACGCTGCTGCTTGACCTGAACGCGGAGGACCCGGACGAGGGGCTCAATGGAGAGGTGGTCTATGGCTTTGGGAACCAGGTGCCACAGGAGATTCGCCAACTGTTCCGCGTGGACCGAAAGACCGGGCGCCTGACGCTTGAGAGCGCAGTGGACTTTGAGACCAAAAACACGTATGAGTTTGACGTCCAGGCAACGGACCTGGGCCCGAACCCGAGCCCCGCCATCTGCAAAATCGTGGTCCAAGTGCAGGACGTTAATGACAACGCGCCCGAGATCTCCATCAGCCCCATGACGTCCATCACCGCCGGCATTGCCTACGTCACAGAGGCTGCTGCACGCGAGAGCTTCGTGGCGCTGGTGAGCACCTCTGACCGAGACTCTGGCGCCAATGGACAGGTGCACTGCACACTCTATGGGCATGAGCACTTCCGGTTGCAGCAGGCCTATGAGGACAGCTTCATGATTGTGAGCACAAGTGCACTTGACCGCGAGAAGATACCGGAATACAACCTGACGGTGGTGGCTGAGGACCTGGGTTCACCGCCATTCAGGACCATCACACACTACACCATCCGCCTGACTGACGAGAACGACAACGCACCGGTGTTTACTAAAGCCGTGTATGATGTAGCGGTGACGGAAAACAACGCGCCCGGGGCCTACATCACGACTGTGGTGGCACGTGACCTGGACCTGGGGTCAAACGGGAAGGTCAGCTACAGACTCGCGGACACCTACTTCATGGGGTCCCCCATCTCCACCTTCGTGAGTCTGGACCCAGCTAGCGGCTCGTTGTATGCTCTGCGCAGTTTCAACTTTGAGCTGGTGAAGCAGCTGGAGCTACGGGTGATCGCTAGTGACGGCGGGGCTCCACCCCTGACCGGCAGCGCCTCCATCTACATCCGCATCGTTGATCAGAACGACAACGCGCCCGTGATCACGCAGCCCGCGCTAAACAACGGCTCTGCGGAGCTGCCGCTGCCGCGCGAGGCCCCTAGCGGCTACATCGTCACCAGAGTGGAGGCGCGAGACGCAGATGAGGGGGTGAACGCGGAGCTGTCCTTTGCGCTCGCCTCCAGCGACTCCTCCGTATTTTCCGTCAACAAAGCCACAGGTGATGTCTACCTGAACCACGCCCTCAGCCATGACGTGGATGAGATGCTGCGCGTGACTGTGACCGTCAGTGACAACGGGCGGCCTGCTCTCAGTTCTACAGCAACACTGCACTTCTTGGTCGTAGCAGGTGCGCCCCCGAGCGACCGTGCCGTGTATGAGTCTGAGGGCGGGTCCCCGCTGAACGTGCACTGGGACCTGTCCGTGGTCATCATTGTGGTCCTCGCGGGCAGCTGCACACTGCTGCTCCTCGCCATTATCCTCATCGCCACCACGTGCAACCGGCGCAAGCGCGAAAAGAGTGAGGAGGACAACGAGTCTTACCACGAGAAGGGCACGTTAGAGCGGGGCAGGGGTCACGTGGCGGACAACCCGCTGCTGCCCCTACACGCAACAGCGGGCGGTGCTGGAGCCTTTGATGGACACTCGTATAGCAGCCAGCCCGGCTTCAGCTCGGCTCATCCCGGGGCCAGCGACATGTGCTCAGCCTCAGAGGACGGCAGCGAGGCGCCCTGCGTCTACGACTCAGAAAGCAACAACAAGCGCACTGGGAACAAGCACGAGGTGAGTGCAGCTGTGCAGCAGAGATGTGTGTAAATGGGGGAGGGCTTATAGTAGTACGGTAGAAAACGCTGATATGTTCCCTCGGGACACCCTCTAACCTCTGTGTTTCTCTCACAGGGATACTCCACGCTGCCCGGATATGGCAACGGCAAAGAAGCAGTGCGGCCCATCACCATCTGGAAGGGCAACTCTTACACCACCATCTCTGCTCGGGACCCGGTCTTTAGCGGCAAAGACAGCGGGAAAGGGGACAGCGACTTCAATGACAGCGACAGTGATGTGAGCGGAGACACAGGCCTGAAGAAAGATGGAGCTGTGGTCCATCCCATCGGTGCACAAAATGGTATGTATGAAATATTATAATTAGCAGTGTATAACATTAGAACATGAACTAAGGGCTGAGTAATAAGTGAAGAGAAATAATAATGTTTATATACAAACAGCACACTGCAAGAGCAACAGTTTTACTTTGAATGTGCCTATAAAACTAATGCCAGATACACATTTGGTGCAGATTGTCATATGGGATAGATATTACCACCTTTTTGATGCTAGCAAATGCTAATCCTTTAAGAAAATATAGGTTGTTAAATACACACCATATCACTGCAGACAGTTTGTATAATAAATTAAACCTACTTTCTCCTTTTTGCAGCTCTGTGGGCGTGCACTAGTGAGTGTAAGGTCCTGGGCCACTCAGACCGCTGCTGGAGTCCTACAGCAGTCAGAGCCAACGTGGGACCCTCCCCAGCTCCAACCCTGACCTCCTTCAGCAGTTTACCTAAAACGGCCTCACTGCCTCGGGACCCAAACCGCAGAGACAACTATTATCAGGCCCACATCCCTAAAACCGTAGGTCTGCAGAGTGTGTACGAGAAGGTCCTACACAGGGAGTACGACTACATGCTCGTGACCCCTCCAAGACCAGTACGGGTTCAGGAAATCAGTGATATCAGCATCCCGGTCTACTCCCCAACCCCAACACACTGCCCCAACAACACCGACGATGTCTAAAGACTATGCTCACTCTCAAAGAAATGTATCATGAACTTTTTAATTTATGAAAAAAGTGACAATGAGAATAATGTACTTATTTGATAATGTTATGGAGAGTGTTCTCTTCAATGTAAAAGCCACATTTGAAGTTCATCCAATCACTTGTTACGTGTATAATATGCAAGATTTGTACATAAAAAGAGTTTATTTTTATAAAGTTATAATTAAGTGAAGATCTGTACATATAAATTGTAATTATTAATCTTTAAGCATGCTTACTATTTAAAATGGCCTCAAGGAATTCAGCACTTTGAGGCAACAGACCCGTCTGTATCAGGGGTAAAAGACTTGAATGCGATTGTGATTTCTTTTTTTTTATCACAACATTCTGAGACAAAATAAATTTTGAAATATTATTCTGAAAACATCTCCCTTTGTGAAGATTTCTCAAGCCCTGCAACTCTTAAGGTTTAGTCCTGAGTTAGTCTAAGCTTGTTTCTGGTTTAATTCTGGCTTCAGTTTGTGAAGTGGAGTCACTATAAAGTATATCTGATCCACTATGAATTAGTTTAACTGGTTGAGGCAGTAGCAGTATGGACTTGATCCCTGTTAGAGAATCAGGCTCAGGAGAAAGAACGTCTTTTCCAGGTTTATCAAATGCCACTGGTACATCCTCATTGTACATTTGTGTACACTGTTGTATTTGTGTGGTGTGTAATTAAAGAAGCAAAAGAAACACTAAATCAATACAAACTATGGCTAATCCCTTAATTTAGATACAAATTATAACTAAGATTACCATGCAGTATTTGCAAGGTTAAGCAATCATACTCTATTTCCAATACACACATAGAGTAATTAGGCCATAAAATATATGACACAACAGGTCAAGATACAGTAAAGACATTGTATGGCACCAAACAACAACCAAATATTATAAACCAGGCATATTACACAGTAACAGACAGGAAACTGACATATCTGCAAATTTATCAGGTAAAGGAGTACACTGGAAACATAAATAGTGGACAGGAGTTGTAAATTAGCCTTAGCTATAACGTCTATATGTGGCACATGGGTTGCAGGTATTATATTTGGAACTATGTTTGACTGCATTGTCCCTGTCAAAATAAATAAATAAATAGCGCCCAGATAAAGAAATAAATGTATAACTTACTTGGGTTTCATTCACGCACAGAATAACATTACACAAGTCTGTGCCTAGACCTTAATTGCTCCTCAAACTACTTCTCTGCTCCGAAGCAGTGCCTGCCATGTGTGATGACGTCTCATAGTGTAAGAGGAGATGTAGTACACATTACTACCATCCGTTGGTCAGCTTGGTTTTCTAACACAACTGCTCCCAAATGTCAGCTGTGACATTTGTATTCACAAGAAAGGCTAGCAGCAGTAGTCTCCTGGCCATCTTCAGCAATCTTGGGAAGCTGAATCAGCAGTGCAACAGGATGGACATAAGTTTTGTCATTGACCTTTATGGCTGCGGTCCTAACACGTCCATCTGGTCCATTAAACGTGTCTGTTACGGTACCTAAAGGCCAGAAGGCCCGTGGAAGCTACGGCTACCCATGTTCTGACAAAAACTTTGCACTGGTAAGATTCAGATTATAGCCAGTACAGGCTGTCCACTAGAAGCTTATTCTAGCCTCAGGGTGCTGTGGAGACACTTGTCCATATAGAAGGATTACTAAATATTCTCAAACAGTGGGGGTCCTTTGCTGCTTCTCTCTTTATTGTGGTGCTGAAGTGCATAGATGGCCAAGTACGAACTGCACATAGTCCCAAAAGGCAATACTAGCCACTCAAGATGGATGGGTCCACCTCCCTCTGCATATCTCTCCACAGAAAGCATAGCAAAGGTCGGTCAGAACATCAAGTTGCCATAAACGCTCCACATTGCGGACAGGTTCATGATGATCCTCAACTGTGGAAAGGTGCATAGGACCCTACAGTGTCCTTTCAAGCAGTGTGCGGACAGTAACTTGTCCCGTGTGTGGCCCATTGTGTGTAGGCTAAATAGGGGTGAGGAGGTGAGGTGCATCAGATCCGATCAGAAGCAGAGGCTGCACATGGTCCAACGGATGTAACGCTGCTGCAGAGCGTGAACTGGGTAAGTCACTTTGGCGAGGCTGAGCCCAGCTATGAAGGCGTTGCAAATCTGGTACTGCACTGTGTCTTGAAGGACAGTGAGGTGTAGCTCCTTACAGACCTCACATGTACACTTCAAACTGCAGGTGTCTGCTGCATGACTGCGATCACATCTCCAACATCTGTTGCCATCATTTATCCAAGTCACAATCTGATTGGTAGTAAGTTTCTTGAACTCGTTGCAGGAGTTGAAATAATGGTCTTCATTATCACACCGAGGGCAGGACGTCTTGGGTTTAGACAGAGAGGCCTTGGAAGGAGTAGATGACAATGCTGGTGGCTTATCATTAAGTGTCAGCAGAACCAGTGAGGACCTGTCCTTAGGCGATCCACCTCTGCTGGTCCTCATGGGCTTGTAGGACTCAGTATAGAACAGTGGGGCTGCACGACTGGAAATCTGTTTAGCCTGCTCTGGGAGAGTATATGTTCTATCTGTCCCTGTCTGCTGGAGGCCACGGCTCAGTATTCAATAAAGCTGTCACGTAGGTTTGGCAGCATCTTGCTCAGCACTCGGTCAACATGTGATCCACACATTAGCTCGTAACCATTCTGTCCTTCAAGTGTCCTTAGCATTCCAACTAAGGACTGAACAGCTAAAGCAAAGGTATCAAAGGCAGTGCAGCAGTGTACGGCTGAAGGTGGTACATGTAAGCTTATGCTGGCTGAGCAACACTTGATACTTACATTGCTCAGTAAGGTGAGGGTGGATACTTAGAAGGTTGTCCAGGGCCATCTTGAGTGAAGCAAAGTCACTCTCACGTCTGCTATCTAATAGAAGCAATGCAGGTCTTGGAATTCTATAAGCCGAGGCAATCAGGAGGTCCACATCTAGAAGCTGAGGAGCTGTAGTGACTGAAGCTGCTGGGTAAAGCAAAGGAGGTAAACCAGATGATACCTGGAATGTAATGAATGATGGAGCCAGGTAACACAGTGCCATGATAGAGGGAGGCTGGACTGGCAAAGAGCTAGATACTGGGAGTCGCTGGTGGTAGTAGCACATCTGACTTTGTATTTGTGTGGTCTGTAATTAAACACGCAAAAGAAACACTAAATCAATACAAACTATGGCTAATCCCTTAATTTAGATACAAATTATAACTCAGATTACCATGCAGTATTTGCAAGGTTAAGCAATCATACTATATTTCCAATACACACATAGAGTAATTAGGCCATAAAATATATGACACAACAGGTCAAGATACAATAAAGATATTGTGTGGCACCAAACAACAACCAAATAATATAAACCAGGCATATTACACACTAACAGACAGGAAACTGCTAAATAAGCTTAAAACAGAAAAGGCGCATCATTTGCAAATGTATCAGGTAAAGGAGAACATTAGAAACATTCATTTTCGCTTTCATTTACGCACAGTATAATATCACACAAGTTCTCCAGTCCTGTCTCTGTGTGAGAGGAGATGTAGTACCCATTCCTACCATCAACACTGCAGCTCCTTTGAACATTGTATAATGAAATGTATAATGAAATGTTTTATTTTGTATAATGAAATGTTTTATTTTGTATGTGTACGCTTGAAATAATACTAAAACTACTACTACTACTACTAATAATAATAACAATACTAATAATCACAATAATAAACTTTCCTACCATCAGCTTGGCTTTCTAATATTTTGGGTTTTGTTCAGTATTAATCTGTTGAATACTGGGTGCAGTTGTTTATCTGATTGAGCTCTGGCTTAGTTCTAGACTGAGACCTGGTTGAATCTTGGCTTAGTATTAATATATTTAAGTTAACTTCTGGTTTTGCTTTAATGCTGGTTCAGTTCCGGTTTAGTGAGATTTGTGGACTAATCGTGTAGTTTTCCTGCGGCATGGGTGTCCTCTCATGCTTGGTCCTGGTGTAGTCCTGCTCAGGGATGGGCAGAGCCCTGCAGGTGTATGAGACCCGTCTGTCAACAGGCGTCGCTGTTCTTGCAGTGTTGTAAGCCTTTGTCCTTGCAGCTCACTGTGGAAGGTCAGTCGAGCTTTTTTCAGTGAAAATCGCTTTGCTGGGAGCGCGCCAGAGCAGGGAGTCACCTCAAGAATACCAAGAGCGGGAACCACTATAATTGTTCTTATTTTCATACCTTTAATTGGTGCTTTTTATTGCCAAAGACGTGTCCATGCTATTTTGGGGAGTTAAGTTATGTCTTGATTTGACTTAACTCCACCTGCCACCTGCGAAGTGCGCGTGAACGAGGCATACATAATGAGACAATGAGAGGGAAACGGGGAGGGTAGATTAAAGCTGCCTACAACAGACACCCAAACAGAAGTGATTTTTGCTGAATAACATCAAGTCCTTGTGGAAATCTTTCCAGTCCACAGTTCCCTGTCAGTTATTTGTCTCTGTGCCAAATGCGCGCCGTGCGCCCTTACGTAATCCCCCCATTATCATTCAAGCATTCGGGGCATTTTTAATAAGTGCGCCGCAGTTCGTGACTCAGAAATCTAAGACACAGATAAGAGTGTGAAGTCTCTGAAAGGATCTGCAGATCTGTGTAAATACAGTCTGGAGAAAACACGCGACATTCCTTTGGAGTCTCCTTTGACCTATGAGGTTTGGGATAGGACAGGAGGTGGGGGGTTGGGGCAGAGAAACGGACAAGGGTAAAAGAAGGACCACCTCGACTCCTCTTCATCTTATTAATTGCTGAGTCGGTCTTGTTGCCTACAGAGACCGCAGGAGGCTTAATGATATAAAACTTTGAGGATCTTAGCGGGAATCAAAGTTATGGGAGTTACATGAGCTGCCTATATCATCTTCAAAGGGAAAATATGATGAATGCTCCTGTGAAAAAAGGCGGCTTTTGCTTATATTAGAGTTTAACGAAGACGCACTCCACCTCCACACTGCTGCTCTGTCTTCTAAACTCAAAATGACTGCCAAAGCCCAAGGACAACGAAGAGCACCGGTACTTCTTGAGCTCATAATTAGAGTGGGGACACTGGACACCATCATTTTTCTGTGACACATTCTGTGCTGTTTGTGGATCAAAGACAGAATCAATACATTATATGATCTGGTCACAGAATACATCTCCACAAACACTGAACCATATTTCAATCACAAAGTACAAGACAGCACCTCATTATGTCTCCAGGCTTATGTTTCTGGAGAAAAGTTAGTATTGACAGAGAATTATCAGTCTAATAGTTTGAAAAGCAATAACCTTAATAATAGAATGACATATTTCTTCTCTGTATCGAAGCAGATGAGTGACAGTAAACACAATTAATCTCCCATCTATAAAAGCTATGGTTGATATTTCAAAACTAATGTAAACATCTCAAATAATTCAATTCACCTTTTTGTCCAAGAAGTGGACAGAGAGCAGGAGGGTGTAGGGGGCAAGGGGCAGGGTGTAGGGGTCTGGGGGCCGGGAGGTGGGTGTGCGTCTGGATAGGACTGTGGCTCCTCTCCTCAGGTGTTTGGCTCCAGTCATGGCCGGGAGCTCAGAGAAAGTACCGATCGCCTCAGCGGGACCCGAGGACCTGCAAAACTTTTTACCTCCGGTGAGTGCCCACAGCCTCCAGACTTTGAAAATCAGGTTAGACAGGGTTTGTGGAACTTGTTTATTTTGGCTCTTAGTTGATTCGATGTAGTAGCCTCATTTTTATGGGCCCCATTTCAAACTGTAAACTCTCACTGACCCATAGCTGTCACTGCTTTGTCCTTAGTTCCTTAATATGGATTCATTGTCACTTCTTTTTACTTTTAGTGACTTTTTGCTCGTTCTCACGTTTGTGTCATCTTATTTGACAACATTAGCTCACTGTTAGTGCAGTTTTGCGCATTTTTTTTTCCTTTTCTGCTACTCTGTTCTGTTTTGATCGTTTTATTGCCATTTTACCCAGATTAAGGTCTAATACCTCATCTCTTCAGTTGAATGCAGCTAACGTTTTGTCTCAGTAAAAGTTAACTATCTCGTTAACTTGAGCATCTCCATGGCAACCCCCAACCTGTTGCTACGGAGCCGTAAAGCTGCTCAAATGGCGCAGTAAAGCCCCCTCTCAGCGGTCCGTGTTGTTTGTTTGACCGTAGGCCTACTCCGCGGTGGCCGTGAAGCCCACCGCCACCGGGCGCCTCATTAAGGCCGGGATCGCAGTGCTCATTGTCGGGGCCCTTCTGCTGCTGCTGGGGGCCGTGGGCGCCTTCTACTTCTGGAACAACAACGAGAAACACGTAAGATGGGTGTTGTTATTAGTCCGCTGTGTGTGAGAGACTTTTTGAGCCTTTATTTACTGACAGAGCAAGGGAAAAGTACCCTACCTTTCAGTCCTGTCACATGGCTTAAAAAAAACAAACAAAAAAACATCCACTAATACATCACAAGAGTAGCCAAACATGTTCTGTGTATTGTGAACAAAAGTGTGATGACTTCTGAAAGATCTCTGCCTAAAATGTGGATAAAATGAGCACTGATGTTCTCATTTAGTGCTAGACTTCCTAATGGATTCTGTAAGGAACAGTGATTCTTAAAAGTCAGCCAGAACTATCAAAAACATCATTGTGTGTTGGTAACAATAACACTTTTCTTTTCTTTTCTTTAGTACAGACTCCAGATATCTTGACAGTCAGTGAGTCGTTTACTGCACAAATAGGGATATGTACCTAAGGATCCAAATTAAAGCCTCTGTTGCATAATAACAACATAAATAAGCTCGTTTGATTGAGTGAGTTGTTGCAAGAAGCTAAATATACTTCATCTTTTCAGCATTAAACTGGAAACTCAGTCCTCAAGTCAAGAGGAGTTTTCTGCAGCGTAGGCAAACAGTGAAATGCAAATGAAACACTGCAGCTCGGTGGTTCAGGCTGAGGCAAAGGCTGGTGAATGGAGGCGTTGTGTGTACGTGTGGAGCTGGAGGTATCCTGGCGGGGGTTTGGGAGGGGTGGGGGTAAGCGAGGGAGGCTCTTTGGTCCGGCTGATGCTAAAGGTGCAGGAGGTGTATATGAGATGAGAAGCAAAAATGAGGTGCTGCTTTGAGTGTTTTTTTTCCCTCCATTATGAGGGAAAAAAAGCTATTAAGGCAGCAAATACATGATGTTCTGTGGAGGGGTCATCATCACCGAGGGCTGTAAAGAAGAAAGGCTTTTTTTTATACCGACTATGAATGAATGTGTGAAAGCAAAATGCAGAGGAGAGAGGTCATATGTGATGGGGGAAGATTGGAAAAGCAGGGAGTGTTGAAATAGAAGAGGCTGGGAGTGGGGGGGGTTCTCATACCTTACATGCCAGTCTCAAACCTGTCTCTCTGCAGGTCTACAATGTCCATTACAGCATGAGCATCAATGGCAAAGTGGAGGAGGGCACAATGGAGATCGACTCGGCCGATAACGTGGAGAGCTTCAGCACTGGCAGCGGGGCAGACGAGGCTGTGGAGGTCCATGACTTTGAGATTGTGAGTCCAGCTTGAATTTATTAAAAAAAAACAACAACAAAAAACAAACACATTGTGGCAGGGGAGAAAAAAAAGTATCCATGGTTCAAACTTTAAATGCTCATGTGGAGAGACTGGCAGCACAGAAATGAATAAGTTTGCCCCAGAGACCTATCAATGTCAAGTCATATCGGTCGTCCAATTTTCATTAAATTTGGACTGCTGGTTTTTGACCTTTAGTCTAAGCACCCCAATCAGTACAATCAGCAGTTTGACCTTTAATCATAACGTCCTGCCAAGTGTTCATTTTTGAATGTAGGGCGAATGACTCAAATTTAATTAAAATTTAGAAAGGTTTGTCAAGCAGGTGATGTGGTGCAGGAACACGGATATTTTTAGAGATTTGTCACTGTTTCCACATTGGCCCATTGTGTAAGGTACTTGTGACTTTCTCTCTAGGGCATCACAGGAATCCGATTCGCCGGAGGAGAGAAGTGCTACATCAAGACCCAGGTGAAGGCTCGTCTGCCGGATGTGGAGACGCTCAACAAAGACACGCTGACCTTTGACCTGGTGGGTTTTCTTTCTACACAGTTTGGGATATTATACTATTCTGTTCTGTAGAGTTGCATGTTACATTTCTAATCACACAGTTACCACCAGCGTTTGCAGATGTTTTAAAATGAATCATAAAAGCAGGGGACAGATGTGTTATTTAAGTGTTAGTGTTGTCGTAGCCCGCTGCACTAAAAGCTGAGTGGACCCCATTAAAAGAAAAACAACACAACCTGGAGCAGGTTGAAAGCACTGTGTGTGTGTGTGTGTGTGTGGCCATGATTATCACAAGCATCCCACTGAAAACACCACTGTCTGTGATTTGAGGCTATCTGATAATTAAAATCATTTAGTTCTGCGTACGCTTCACATCCATATAAATCCACAGAATTACCAAAATTACTGTCATGGACGCACTCAAACACACAAATGCGAGTGCACTATTCATTTTCACGCAGCGCTGCTCTTATTGCCTCTCTCTGCTTCATAAAGGATCATTTATTTCATGTTTGTGCTCTTGTGTGTGTTTGTCTGTCTTCTACTCGTAAATGATGCTTTGCTTCTTGTTTGTGTCTGTGTGTAGATGGGAGCTGTTGTTATAATGGTTGCTGCAGGCTGGTCATTTGCTATAATTTAGAGTGATGGCAAATGCTGGCTCGACACACACACGCGTTTCTATCCAGAGAGAGTGGGTCAGATAAACTCTTATCAGCCGAGCAGGGGAGAAGGACCCCCACTTTTATTTGTCCCTCCAGCAAATCATATGAGCTGGAAAAAAAAAGCTGCAGCATTTCTGAAAGGTCGCAGGATAACATTCCCTAAACATGAGTAGGGCTAGTGCAGTACAGCCTCAAGGAACAAGAGCCTCTGGGCAAAAACATCCCCACACACTCCCTCTTTGAACCCGTGGACACACACTGTATGTTTACACTGCTCACTTCTTTGGAAAGCTCATTTGCCAATATGCTGCTGTTTTTCACTAACCTGTGAATTGAGGCCAAGCCATGTCGTTATTCAGATACTGATGAGTCCTGACATCCCCTATTCAGCTAAACGTCGGCTAAATGTTGCCTCGAGCACTTCCTTATTACCACCTGATTTTAAATTGTTATTGAAAGAATTAACAGCACCTCGTTTGTGCAGATTTGTCAGAATAAAAGGAGAATAAAAGAGCTTTTAAAGCAGCAGATAACACTATGTTGTGTTGGCCACTGAGAGAATCACTAAAGTCCAAGTAAAGCTGTCGTCGTTGTTGTAGTACCAAGTCTGTCCACTAGTGAAATTGGCTAATGAGCATTCTTCATTCAGTCTTTTGTTATTTTTTGTTGTGAACGTTGTAATCCAGCTCAACAACATCTGTATATACTATAAGAATGTTAGAATAATCCTTGTCTAGTGATATTTTTAGGATATTACAGTAAAAACTCATTTCATCCTAAATTCATTCATTCATTTAATTCATCCTAAGCATGTCTTGATGTATTTCCTGTCTTGTACATATAGCTCACTTCTGCGTTCTTTCTTCTACTCTGAAGGAGGATGAGGTGATGCCCGCCAAGTTTGAAGACGATATGATCTGGGTGGCAGCAGACACCCCGCTCTCGGACTCTGCTTTCCTCAGCAACAGGATCAAGGATTTGTGTGGAGACCTGCCAATCTTCTGGCTCCGCCCGACCTACGCCACCAGTAAGCAACCCCACGCAGCTTATAGGTGGACAATCAGAAATGTGGGAAGCAAAACAGTATAATTCTTCTCTGTGAAGTCAGTTTTGTGTTTGAAGGTTTAGTTTTCACAAAGCAAAGAGGATATGGGTCAAACGGTCTCAAATATTTCCATTTAACATCTCAGTTGTTAAAGCTCCTGAAAAAAGAAGTCTTAAAAAAGAAAATCACAGCTCCTTTTGAAGTTTTTGAGCTGTGCAGTGTACAATTTTTAGCATGCTGAGAGGTCAAAAGTTCTCCAAACATTTTCATTGTACTTCATCTGAGGACTTCAATCGCTGCCTGAGAAGCGGCTGTGCAATCAAAAGCCACATTAGTGCCACTCGGCTAAATATGGCGTGCTGTCAGATTGTGAGAGTGTGATGTGTGCAGGCGGGCAGAGGAAGAGGAGGGCAGTCCCTCGGCAGCGGCGCCAGGTTGACGCGGAAGAGGACGTCGAGCAAGAGTTCAACCCAGAAAACCCCTATCAGGTGAGTCACGCTAACAAACTCCACTTCTCTGTCCTCTTCCAGCGCTCGCAACTGTCCGCTCACATCTGAGGGCTACCTGAGAGTGTTTGTGTGGAGCAGAGTTTCTCACAGATGTGTGGGGCAGCAGCAGATGCCGGGGTCACAGCGCGGGGCCTGGATTGTCACAGTGAATCTGAACGTATGCATACACCCCAGCGCCGCTTTCTCAAGCCTTTTAGAGCAGCACGTCCAAAGCTTTCCTTTCAGCACTATAGCTATATGAATAATTCCACAACAGACCCCACCTCTACTGCGAGCCCTTTGCCCCGCTGAGCACACAGACCCTCAAACAAACACGTCCCTGCCCCTCATGTAGGGCCCCTCTTTCCCTAATCCCTTGCCTTCCCACCCCTTAGAACGAAACAACCCCCAAACCACCGACACTCTTCTGACAACCACAGAAAGGGGGTAAACAGCAAGCAGTACGAGCTGTTGAAAAGGAAAATATTTGACAACAAAAACCCACAGCTGACAACATCCCCTCCTCCCCGACCCGCCTGTCGGAAATCCATTTTTAATTGGTTTGGAACAAGCTTCCTCTGCCACTGAAGATGCACAGTATCACAAGTAGAAATGATGCCACACATACAGCTGTGCGTCTACATTTACATATGTCATCTATGTTCATTTATTAGCAGAGCTGTACTTCAAAATATACATAAATTTATCATAACAATCAAGTTTTGATGAAGCTATTCTTACAGGCTAAACCTACCGTGTCACCAAAAATCATTTTCCCGATAAATGAGCTCTTCAGGATGTCTGTTTCTGTCTGTGAGGGCTGCACACCAAACAACACCCCTGTAAACAAAGAAGGAAAACAGTGAGATTCTGGCAGAAAGGTTTAAAGAAATGTTTGTCTATCATTAGATCAGGGGTGTCATGATGAAAGGTCACTAATAAATAAAAATATGCATCAAGGGTAAGAGATGGGTGAGCCTTAATTACATATTAGACAAAGCAAAGTAATTAAAATGCAACTTCTATTTTTACAAGTAAATCAACAAAGATTGTCAGGAGTCTTTTCTTTCACTGCTGTTTATTGTTGCATATATCTTCTCACAGAGAGGTCTGGAGGGCGAGCAGGGCAACATGAACATCGACCCCAACCTGGACCACAATGGCATCTGTTGTGCCGAGTGCCGCCGCAGCTACACTCACTGTATGAGGGTGTGCGAGCCTCTGGGGGGCTACCACCCGTGGCCCTACAACTACAGAGGCTGCAGGGTGGTGTGTAGGGTCATCATGCCCTGCAGCTGGTGGGTGGCACGTATCCTGGGCATTGTCTAAACCCAGCTAACCTGTAACAAGCAGAAGTAGGGTCCGAAAGGATGGAGGAGGAGTGGAGAGATTTTAGTTTAGGAAAAGGGAGACTTCTTATCGGGATCTGGGGAGGACTAGAAGGATGCAGGATGTTCACACAATAGAAAATGCATGATAGCGAATCTAGGACACACATGATCTGGCACGTAAAGGTGTTCGCTGCACAGCTTGTCTTATTAAAAAAACATAGAAGCCCTGGATTTAGACCCCTGTGAACTACAGCGCTGACAACAGAGCAGAGTTTTGATCTGAAAACATCCAACATGTGTGTTCCCATAAATCACAAGCATCCACTGACACCAAGATTAGATTTAAAATTTACAATGCAACATATATATCTGTAACAAAGCAGGTAACCTTATATTTATAGAGCTGTTAATCTATGTGTTTATTTCTTTGCTTTTTCTTGTAAATAAATTCACTGTAAAACATTTCTGCTGGCACGAACAGCATCTGTTGTGAGGTCATTACTCTCTTGAAAAATGTTTGACTCTCGTGTTTTGAACGCTTTCTCTTTGCTATTTTCTATCGGAGTAGGTCTCATTATAATGATGTACTGTATGCTTTCTCTGAAAAACTTTATAAATGAAACGGCATTGAATCTCAAAGTGCAATATCACCAAATAAACTTTTTTAAGTAAACAGTCTCTTTCCTACTGGCTGTTGTTCTTGTATTGTCTAATCTGTGCATAATTATATTACATTACATATTTATATATTTACACATTTGGGACCCCCTTCTCTCTATAAAACTGCTTTGAGAAGTGTCACATCTTGTAGCTGCTCCAAGGGGATGTGCAAAAAGAAGTTTCCAAAGATGTTTAATGTTTCAGCTCTCTAACTTTAATGAGACTAAAGACTCTATAGCCGTCACGCTCCCAGATCTTATCCATGACGCGAGGCACTTAGCTCTTTTTGATGTGACTGAGGCGCCTAAGGCTGAGGCTGGGGGTAAAGGATGCGGGCTGCATGTTTGTGTGTGTGTGTGTCAGGGTTACTGGACGTTTGTGTGTCAGCGTGTTAAGAGTCCGATCCAGAGCCACAAATGGGCGTTTGATCATCACGAGAGATGAAACGATGTGTGATGAATTTAACACTTAACTGAGTGTGAGAAGCTTGATGATGCGGTTAGGAGGCTGATCCATATTAATGCTCTCTTGCCTCAGCAGGACGCCCCCTCTTACAGTTACTGCACCCTATAGATGTGGCTGCTGAGGAGTTGCCTGCTCTTCCACTCTGACTCACTTCTGTGTCCTCTCCTTGCGCCAAAGCAACTTTAGGGGTGTGATACCGATCGAACAGTGATTCGTAAACCATATCCTGGAGCTGTCAACCATATCTGCGCTGTGCAGTCATATCAGTAATGCCAGATTTCATCCCTCCCAGCACCATAATCATTCAGCATGGGTCCTGTTGTAATATACCAGTGTTTTGTGTCAGATGGATCCCTTCCCAGACTTCCTGGCCACTCCAAAAACGTTTCCACGGAAAACAAACCACAAAAGACAAAACTGAATTTAAGCCAAACATCAAATCTTTTATTTACACTGAAGATCACACAGAAAGGGGGATAACAGGTGCTAAACCACAAGCTGACTGACAGGATATGAGCCAAGAAATGAGTTCATAGTTTAAACATATCTAATCTTCACTTTACATTTTTACAAGTGCTGATATTGAGAGTGGAGAAGGCTCACTGTAGAAAGGCTGTGGGTGTTTTTTATTTGGTGTAGAAGAACGATTTGCATTTAAGTCTGTTTGTGTCAGTATGAAAGCCTTCACAAAGCAAATCATGCAAACTGATCTGCTGAACTGATTATTCAAATGATCCGACCCCTGCTGGCCATGAGCAGGCCACGGGTTGTTTGGTTTGGAGTGAAACGAATCAACCGTGGCGACTGCTAATTTCAGGTGCGCCGAGGGAAAAATGAGAGAAAACGGAGACAATGAGGAAAAGCAGACAGCAACAGCAAGGTGATCAGTATTTTTTGAACTCTACGTCATCTGGAGGATTCATGTCAACTTTTCTCTTGCCGACGTCTGTCCAGTTGGTGCTGAGAACTGTACCGCCCGACTCCATCTGAAGGAAGTCGGGATATAAAGAGAGAACTCATTACAACGGGAGAAAACATTATTACATTGGTTATATAGCACCCTCTCAGCTAAAAATAAAAGTTCAAACAGGTCAAATAAAACATGATGGTTCAGTCAAACTCCAAATGAAATCCAATATTTCCTACACTGAATCAAAACACTGATTCAAACAAGTATGAAAGAAAAATTACTTAGTGCTTGGTCCTGGTTCTCAGGAGGATATGGAGTTTTGTTTTTAAACCAATAAAAGATTATAGATTTATATCAAAGGAAATGCTGACGTTTTCAAAAGGAGGGATACAGAAACAAAAGGCTATGTTTAAAACACTGTCATCAAACAACAGAAGTGTGGTCAGGCTTTTGTCGCCATAGACTGAAGAAGATGTTGTGTGATGTGTTTGAGTAAACCTACAGGGAGCTATTGGCAGTGAAGGACATTTTGTTTGTTTTTTTCCATTGAGCTTGTTATAAAAGCTTACACGCTACCTTGTGGAGCTGCTAGACAACAAAGACTGCAGTTATTGATATTAGCGTGTGGTACTCACAAAAGACTTGTTCATAGCTCGCTTGACCTCGTCTGAGCCATCTGAGTAGATCTGCTGGAAGAGCTTGTTTAGCGCTGCGTCTCCTTCCAGCTTTTCATTTTTCTCCTCCTCACTGATGTCCACTACCATCTTGTCCCATTTCCGAGTGTAGTGGGATGACGTTGGGTACTGATCTGAAAAAGGGATGGCAGCGTAAAAAAAGGATAGCGCTAATTTGATTTGGAGCGAAACATAAGTGATGTTAGTTTTACATGAAGCGAAGCTGTTATGTTGCACTAAAGACGGGACAAATACAGGCTACGCCTTCAATTCTGAATCATCTTGATCCAGCGGGGAATGTAATCCGGACACAGATTTACATAAATAAAGCAGTTGACTCGCTGTCGACGTATTGAGGGCAGGCGTGGACATACAGCACTTCTTTCCCATAAAATCAGATGTCACATACTACTTTACTCCATGTTATGAGTGGCCTCTTCTGAACAGTCCAGTGGAAAAGGGAAAGTTGTGCTGCCCACCTAACTTTTAGTTTTCCTGCCCCTCTCCAGCGTTAACACACACACTTACATTGGTAATTAATCCTGTCAGTAATGTGAACGTGTGGGTGAAAATACTGAGTCATAACTTGCTGTCATGCCTTTCCCTTTCCTGCCTACTTTTACTGTCAGACTAATGAAAGAGTCTAGCAGAGCTCCAGTGCCCACTCTCATTTTGGTAGCGCCCAGACAAATGCTGGAGCTTATATTGATCTTTTCAGAAAGGGAGAGAAATGAAACGCGGGAGTCGGACTGAGATATGAGAGCAGAGAGACAGTATAAAAATGCTGAAGCTGTGGACTGACTGGGATCGAAGTGTTTGATGTTGGACTCCTGTCCTTCTCCCTCCAGCTTCTCCCATCTGATGGCATCTGCCTTCTTCATCTTGATCTCCACCTGAGAGAGAAAAAAAGGAGGGGAATAACAATGTTTAACAAAATGGTGGTCTTTTTGTGGCTGGGACCAAAATAACACTTCCATTACAGTGACATCTTAAAGTGTGGGACATCAGATCATTAGAGAGGCCAGAGAGAGACGCTGTGTTTTCAGAGCCAGCATCAAATCTGTGTGTTTGTGAGAAAAAAAGGAGACATCAGGGATATGCGGGGGCACAACTCAATCTCGAACCTCACTGACAGACATACTGCACTAACGAGATGCCTGTCAGCCAGAGGGCCAGTGTGAGACGGAGCGAGTAGGGAGGGAGGTGTGTGTGGGTCCTAATTCCACACAGCGGCATCTGATCTAAATCATTACATCGGGAGGACAAGGCAGAGGCAACAATGAGCGGAGAGAGGCAGCGAGAAAGAGGACAAGGGCTTTTAACACTGAGATGCAGTGACAGGGCACATACCAGTGACACACGCGACGCTGCCATTAACGGTGTGTGCCTTTAACATGTCCAACGTGTGCGTGTGGAAGACGTGCTGGTGCAATTAAGGAACATTTCTGCTCCGCTGACCGGCGCGATGATTCATTTATGAGAGGAGAGAAGAAAAGCAGAGGTAGACGAAGAGGAGGAGGAGGAGCGGCTAACTGACAGCACAGAGAGACAAGCAGATTGAAGGAAATGAGACAGTATGATTGCAGCAACCTTCTCCAACCTTCTGCAGCCGATAGATCACTTTGGTTGGGTGTTTGTGTCAGCGGTTTTGGCCCCGGCACCAGGCCCTGTGCTCATCGAGGCATCTGTGCAGTGTCTGAAATTAACTTTTTGGCTCACCTGCTAAGGGCCAACAAACTAAAAAAAGAACCAACCCTGCTGAGAGTACAGGTTACAGCCCGAATAATTTATGGCCATTTTTCAAGCTATGTCATGAGCTCCAGATTGTGTGGATCACTATGTCCTAACAGAGACAGATACAACTTTTTGCACACTGAGAGAGCAAAAGCAACCAAACAATTAAAGCCAAACATGGCCAAAACATGTTTGTTGGTTGTATGTGCTATGCCTTTGTCAAAGCTAATGGATAAACTGATTTCCACTTTTGTATAGAACTGTATTACCCTTTTTTCTTTAATTCAACAGATCCACCTTGTTTCTGACAACAGATGTTCTCTGAAGCTCAGTGTTTCTTTCAAAGTGTTTTAAAATGTTTGATCAGAAGTTCCAAAGATAGCAGCAAACCTATGATGTTCACACCATTTGAGTTACTGAGAGATCTTTTGATTTCTGTTTGTGTTCCCTCAAGTACAAGTTGTTCCTCAGTCGCTTTTTAATGTTTTAATTAATTAGGCTCTGAAATGTTATTACATTTTGTGTTTTTTTGTGATTTTTTTGGAAAGTCTAGCTTGAGAACAGACAGTCAGTAGTAGTCAGTTAGACTTAAGTCAACAGTAAGACTCAGACAAAAAGTGTAGATGACTTAAAAGTCCACAGCGTGTAAGAACATGCTGGTCAACAGCTATTTAGGTGACTTTTTAGCTCCATCAAAGCTCAAGATTAGCTAGAGTTTTAACAGGGATTTTAACAAGTCTGTCTCTGAGATGATAAAAGATTGAAGAAGTCAATGAAAAGGCTGTAGAAAAAGAAAATGAATGTCACTATGCTTAAACTACAGCCAGGTGACATGAACCTGGTCCTGCCGTGCTCTGTGCAGAGGAGCTGAAGCTGTTTGTGTGAGTGAGCGTGTGCGCATGCTCCTGGGCCATACAACATTAATCTGCTGCCACATCTGTGTTTCCTGGGACATGTTAAAGGGACATGGCAGCTCCGGCGCCGAGTTTGTGTGTGTGTGACAGGCCGGCCCATGGTCCATAAAGAGATGTGACAGCAGAGCCACATACAAGGGCCACCATCCACAGGACCCCAGAGGCTGGACCGTGCCATACTATGCTCCACACACAGTATTTACAGAGGGGCACTGGGGTCCCGTGATGCTTGTCACATGTTTGTTGCCATCGCCACCCATCCTCCATCCTTTGACCTCCTCCTGCTTCTCTTCCCTCTTTCTTCCACATCCCTCTTCTGAAGATTCAAAATAAACTTGCCTCAAAGACAGATAAATGCAATAAATATAAACATTCTCCGACACTGACAGGCATGAAAATTAAAGAGCGGAGACGCCACTTTAGCTCTTTGCCCAAAAGAGATGAGTTAGGGAGTGAATGAAACAGCCAGTGTGAATTAGGAGATGTGATGTGCGTGCACGTGTGTTGTCAGCCGTCTGTTCTGATCAAACACACTGGTGTGTAATTGGCTCCCCGTTGTCGCGGTGACCCCTGTGGATGGAATGTCTGTCGTATCGGAGGACAGGAGGAGGTCGCGCTGACGATAATGTGCCACAGACAGAAACTCACTCACACACAAACTGCAAATACTTTATGTTAATGACACAAGAGCGTTGAAAGATTACTGCGAGTCACAAGCCCGGCTTAGCTTCCCCCTGCTAAGTTGCCTTTAAAGACAGCGAGGAGATGAAGCGTAAACATTGTGGAGCGCAGAGTGCAGGGCAGCCTATTACAGACACACATTGGTGGGGAATCAACAGCTCCGAGGGCCATGCATTTTTTTAAACGCTCATTAGGGATGCATGCCAATCTGAAGAAAGTTGATTTGCTGATGGTGTTGTTCATTTGAATGTTTTTCCCCCAGTGGCTCCTTGGCTTCACAAAAATGAAACAGCTCCAAAATATTTAAATGAGACATGCCCCAATAGAGTGTCTCAGTTTTTTGGAGTTTCTCAAACAGCCAATTGTGTTACCATTTCACCTGCACCAATTTAAAAACACGAGAGACCCTGATTTAGATATGCTACTCTTAAGGTTGACTTCACCATGAGGGCTTAAGACCACGCTGGTGCAGTGTTGGTGAGTGCCATGTGCGCCCTCGGAGCCCAGTGGACCAGGGAACAGTCGGGTCTTTGTGGGAGAAGCGGAGGGTTTTAACTGTCTGCGGTTATTCTAGAGGTAGGTGTGTGCTTTCAATGACTGAAAGGCAACAAGACCAGCAGCAGGTAGGTGTTTTTGGGTGGGCGCAGAGAGACGCACAAAGCTATGTCCGGGAGGATCAAACAGGAAGTTGGATTAAAAAAACAAACTGCAGAAAGATGAGTCGGGCTAACATCAGCACTGGCCTCTCTAAGACTGAGCTCTTGTTTAAGCTGCAGCCCACGTGCACCTCTGGTATGCAGTGTCTGCTGTTGCCATGGAAAAGCAAGAAAGTGAGCGAGAGTGTTTTCTTTGTGAGGAGGGGCCGTTTGGTAGCCAGTGGAAATGAAGCACCGTGACCCATTGCACTAGCCACTAAGATCAATGAAATTGCTCTGAAATATGCTTCTGATTTTGCCTATGATTACGATTACGACAACTTTTAATTCGAAATCATTTACATTCACATTACATTTTGCTTTTGTCCATCTACTGATGCTAATAACACCAAATATCTTCTTCTATAATTTTTTTAATCAAATTGAATCAAGATTTTTTAATCAACAAAATAATAGATAGTCACACTATTATTAAAAAACCTTTGATCACACTTTGTTTTGGTTTAATGTCGATATGTCTTGTGTTTCATTGGCCAATCACAATCTGTGGTGAGAGGCAAGACTATTTCAATAAAATTAAATAAACAACAAATAAATTATCAAATCATTTGTTCAGATAATCAGATCCAACATGTCTCTTAATACAGCACTGCTGTTTAAGAATGACATTACTCATTGAAGGTTTCCTGGTTTACACAGAATCAGACTCTAACAAATAATCTGTATGACTGTAACTCAAAACTTCATAGACTGAATATAGTTTAGTCACTAACAGTGGAGTAAATGTAATGATTTCTAAAGATGCAGTGCGCCAACATGAGAGAAAGGTCGTCCATCTCCGTCCGAGCGGGTTGCCAGGATGAGCCCGGGAGAGTACACTTTTATGGTACAGTATCGACAAGGCCAGACTGATCAATGTTCTGAAAAATTAATTCCCTCCCTGAAAATATATTTTAGAAAACAGCATCTTGATCTGCAGCCTAAAACCTGACAGAGGTCTAAACCCTGAATCAGCACGCATTCAGCCAGTCCTCATTAGCCCACTTCCTTTATAATACGCACTAATTGGAGTATAGTAAAAGTGCCCTTCCTACTCATTAGGCCTATAATCACCTTAAACAGCGCTAAAGAAAACTCTCAGAGAGCGCAGCACTAATAAATGTGAGTCTGAGCGTTGTGTGTAGGTGGGGGATTTGAGCATATGTGTTAGCTCCTCTCTTGAACTTCTCCACAGAGCTGCACAAATAAAACCTGAGTGGATTTTCTTATTCCTTGTGCAGCTGCAGCGGGCTTTACCAGCATTAAGGCATTACAGGTAGTGACAGCGTACTTTACGGTGCCTTAAATTATTGAGGAGATTAAGACGTTAATCTCGGAGAGCTAACTAAGTGATGATCTGTAGCAGTTACAGAGAGCAGCTTAGCACACACTGGCTTTTCAACTCATCTCAAGACTGATGCATTTTTAACTATGCCGCATTAATAAATTCACAATCAGTTAATAGTATGAGACAACTAACATTTTACTTGATGCTTCAAAAAACATATGTGAAAATAAGTGTATTTATCCTATTGTTCCTGACAGAGTGCAATCTTTTTCCACTAGCAGACGTTACTATGTCATATATTCTTTATAGCAGCATAAAAGATGTTCCCTGACACGTTTAATAGTCTGCTTCTTTATTGTTGACAGTAAAGGCTATGATGGCAAGGCTGCATACATTGTTAAAACATGTTCTGAGCAAAATTCAAGGACTTTTTATTGACTTTCAAAAACTTCGCTGTAGCATCCCCATGAACAAAGCAGTGTCTTAGTGGCTTGTTTTCCAGCTTAGAAAAGCTGAAAGGTGGTAACATGGTTTGTTTTTTTTCCACTACATCTACTTTCACACATCTAAAAAAAAATTATATAATTCAAACGCATGTAACTAAGTGTGACGCCTTTAATGTATAAATGTTTTGTGCACAGATGATGAAAAGCAGAATATGGAGGGGAAACTTTGTTTGACCCCAGAGTGGACTGCAGTTGTAGTGGTACAAAATCAATCCCCATTTTGATGTGGCTTTTACTGCACAATTTAACAGTGGTGCCTTTAAAAGCATGTAAGCCTGACACCGAGTCGGTTTCTGTTCATGCATGTTGTCAGTGATGCGTGTATCAACAGCTCCTAAACCTCAAATGTCAAAGATTTCTCCAAGTCCAAAATGCCACAAACACTTATTCTTCATTCTTGCTTTGTTTGGTCCACATTCAAGTCTTTGACGCATTGAAAGTTCCATATTCCGAAGAAGCCAACTATAAAATGAATATGAAGCTGTCTGACAAAGCTGTAGGTTACACACCTCTGCTCATTGCACCAGATTAAAGCAGAATTAATGTAATGTGTACAATACCTTAGTGGTGAGGATCTTGAAGTTGCTCTGTTGAGGGATAATAGGATGCAGGAGATGAAGGTGGAGTTTGTAGAAGTCCCCTAAGGCCAGTCGTAATGTCGCTGAGAGCTGCGGAAACAGACATACACATTCGAGATTCAAACAAAGACTTTTCATCTGGAGCTATGACCTATTAACAATCAACATAAGTCTTGTTGTAGTACTGTTGTAGTCAAGACCACATTAACTGACTTTTAAGGACTGAGTCATGAAGGGGAAACCAAATCAATACCAAAAAAATTAATAAAAAATACAACTCTAAAGTTCAAACTCTACAAGTACAGTGGGTGACATTTTCAGAAAATTGAACAAGGTCTTCTCTCAAGTCTTCCATGTCCCAGATTATTTAAATGCATTTTTATTACAAATTAAGCCAAGATTTTTTACATCTTTGACAAATTACAGGTTGCTGATTTCTTTGCAGTGAAAATACAAACACACAATACATTATCTGAAGAAAGACAAAACAGACAACCCAAGAGGTTGGGTGCTTGAGGTGTCAGCATGTCTGTGAGAATAATCATCTGATCTCACTACAGTGACAGCCAAGAGTATGCTGGCGCTGTCCCCTTCAGCCACAGAGCGAATGATGGGGCGGGTCAGACAGCTCCTAACAGCCTGTCACTCAACGGGCTGGACGTCTCGGTACTTTGTTCGGAGGGGCATGGTCTTGTATGTGACCCATATACTCACAACTGATGCTTGGAAATCTAAGCCCAGTCTCAAATACAAGTTTAAACAATATTTGGTCTTTTTATAATTTATCAACTTTGTACAATGTTTATTTTTGAAGATAAACACCTCCCTGGGTTCCCAAATTCCATTTTAATAAAAATGGACTTTTGTGGCTTTGGAAAAAATGAAATAAGTAGTTGATTAGGGATAAAAGCTTGGAAAGTTGCCTTAAGTTGCTCTCAGGCAATTCCACAAAACTATCAAAGACTTAAAATTCATTTCCAGAGAAACTGCTGCACTGTGTGGATATAGAGCAGCTGCTCACTGAGTCACGAGGGAAAATGACTGAAACCACTGCCTTTCATCTTTAATTTCTTTTGTATATACTGACCTAGTAAAAAATACATGAAGTTATCTGCGCTTCACACCATAGAGAGAACTTGACAAATGAATGTGTGATTTGAAGAGAGACTGAGCCATTCCTTTTAAATGAGGTAAACTCAGTTTGTTATTCTATTAGTAAAGACAAAGCTGGTCCCTTGGGTGCCCTGCAGTTACCCCTCAGAGATCGCTGAAGAGAAGTGGAAGAAGGAAAGTAAAAAAGAAAAAGAAAGAGAAAAGTGTTGTCCCCGGGGGCTCAGTGCTGATCTTAGATCAGTGATGGCTTCTATCTACAGACAATTAGGAGGTTGGAGAATCTGGGGAGGGTAAATTGTTCTTAGATCTGTACTTTGGGGGCAATGTTAACAAGGCACCACTGGAGGCATAGTTGGGTCCACTGGGAGAGGGTGTGTGTGTGTGTGTGTGTGAGACCCGTCTAATGGGCCCCCCTGAGGAAACACCAAGAGCCAACTCATCTCTGTTTCTCACAGTGAAAAGAAATTGTATTTCACAATTTCTCAAAGTCAAACTTGGAGCATTTAAGAGTTCATACCTCTCTCTCCATGAAGTTGACACATACACCATCCTTGGGAACGTTTTTTGCCATGACTGTGACAATAACTTGAGATTCTGTTTGGTACCAGTCGTGTCTGTGAAAAAACAGATTATAAAAGCATAGAGGGTAAATATTAATCCAGAAACACAAGTCTTATTTTTATTGTGTGTTGACAATATGTATCTGTATTTTTTTCCACTTCACTGTTCACTGTTTGAACAAGAGAAACCCCCAGGAGGAAATAATGTGAATGGTGGACAACTTCTTCTCCTAAAATAAGCACATAACATGTTTAAATGCTAAGAAACTTACTTTACAAGAGGTGTTGCTGGTGTTTGCTGGGCCATCCATCATTATGTATTAAGAGATGAAGATGTGTTGATGGGAAGCGGGATGAAAAAAATCATATGCAGAAAAAGCATAACAACAGAGAAAGGCTTAGTGAGGCTTGACTCTTTGAAGCAGGTGCATCTTTAAAAGCAGCCAATGCTGAGAACAACAATGCCCCCTGGTGGCCAAGGACAGAGACTTACCTTGAGAACACTGCCGTTCTGTTTCTCTTCTGCAGAAACAGAGCACAGTCATGTATGAGCCAGACACAAAACAGTATACGACATTTATTTGTGGCTCAACTTTATAGCAGTCAAGTATGTTGTCCTATAATTCTCATATGAGTGAAATCCAACACATGCCTCATCACTAGTTTGTTTATTGGCCCATCCACGCCCATTAACAGAGAGTCTGATCACCATATACCAGCATGCTATCATACATTATTCACAGGCTTCATTACAGAAAGTGGGAACATAGAGAGAAAAGACAGAGATGAGATGATTGGAGGCGTGTTAATGTTGTCTTAATGAGGTCGTGTTTGAAAGTGTGAAGGGTGGGGGCTGCTCTTAGGGGATAAGAAGCTATGTGTGTGTTCCTGTGGCAAAAATGATAGCATTACCAGGTGCTATGTGTTGACTTCAAATTAACACCACAGGACTCGAGGAAACAACAGTTTGTCCTGGTGCGAACACAACGAAAAGTAGGATACTTCTAATTTTGGTGCAGTTTGTGTCTTCACTGTCTGTGTGTGCGAGTGAGCAGGCTCATGAAGGGGGCTGGGTCTCGTCGGGGGCTTTCAGACATCAGTAACGTTAACTCTGATGAATCATATGGCTCTTGGGAGTATGTGTGCGAGCGGGTGTGAAGCCTGTTTGTCAAAACTCATGCTCTTATTTATTTGATGATGCAGAGGCCCCAGCATGAGCATCAGTAAATGCACCATGCTCTCTCTGACTATTCCTCAACGGTGAGTACAAAGATAGATCAGATAGGCTCATCAGACTGTGTCATTTAGGGCATGATTTAGAGCAGTAAAAATAGGACAAGAATAGGACCTATTAATAAGTCCATTTCAAAAACAAAAGTAGTGCTTTATCTCATTACTACCACCTATAAACATTATTACAGATTAATTATATATTATTCATCAAATCACAGCCTGAGGTCACATTTTGTATAGGCAGCAGCTTACAGCTCTAGTCCCGTATTAATTAACAATTGGATGAAATGTCAAACTGACAATCTGTCATGTCCCAAATCAATACATGTTTTAAATAACGGTAAATATTTATCAACTTGAGGTTTTTTATTTCCGGTATTTATGGTCAGAAGTCAGATCCAGAGACAAGCAGAAAAACAGATGAAGAGACCTGAGAGTTTTGCATTTCATTTCAAGAAATTACAATTTTCTTTTTATTCAGTAAAGTAAATTTGTTGGCCTTTCCACTTTTCACACACCATTAAATCTGGTTCTTCTTAAGAAACAACAATATTTACCTCCCATCTTCTCTTCACAACGTTTGATCCAGACTTCAAAGGATTTGTCAGAAACTGTGAAAATCAGAATGAAGACACACTGTTATTTTGTGACAAATGTTTTGAGAAAAATGATTAAAATGATCACATTGTATAATATTAGTATGAACACACACTAGAGAGAGATGTAGCCAGGGAAACTGAGGCAGCATCTACAATTTTGAGTAGGAAAACAGTCTATCTAACAAAGTCAAGTAAGTTTTTGGTGTAACAATAAACATTTGACTTATTTGTAATTACAACCTGAAAGTTACTGATCTACTGCTTCCTCGTTTTATGAAACAACACTGCACTCCAGACTCAGTCCAGTACAGACAATTCAATTCAATAAATTCAATAAACTCTTATTTATCCACTGGATTGTTTTTTTCCCCATAAATATAATGGTTTCTGGTTTATTGATTCACTCATAATATTTGAACTTTCACAAAATTAAGCCCAAAAATTCAGGCTTGTTTTTTATAAGATGTGAGTTGAGGAGACAGGTCTTTGCAGTAGGTGGCAAGTGGGATGTTGTAAACTTTGTGCTTGAGGCCAGGGTCTATACTCACCATCGAGTTGGTGTCCATGTGTGAAGGCTGCGTGTGCTGGTTCCAAGTGGTTCAAGTGGTACTCTGCTATTCTACACTCAACAGGAGAGAGGAAATATGACACATTTAAATTATTATGGGCAACAAAAAAGTAACCTTGCGCTGCAGCTGGATTCTCGCGAGATTTGGAAGTTTCCAAAACTCTTGTAAATAGACTATGTTCTTTGGAGCAGTTCTATCTGGCGGAGTCAGGTTAACAAAAAAGGGCCCTGTCTGCAAATACTGGACTTCAAAAAAGTCTTATCTTTGCAACAAAATGGTCTGTTGCAGGTCATTTTCTGCCTCAGTTACTTTAAAATTGGTGACAAATAAGATACTGTTCAGTAAAATCTGCTTTCACTGTACAGTTGCCTTCATACATACCCTGTGCGCATAAAAGCAAGTGGGAGGCTAGGCTTTAGTTGTTGAGCTTTTTTGGCATCATCAGCAGCACCTGGGAAGACATTTGATTTACAATATAGAGACTTTAACAAGCAACATTACCAAACAGATACACAACTATTGGCAACACTAGCAGCAGTATTTCCTATTTATTTAAATAAACATACAAGGTTAAAACATTATCTGTATTTAAAAGAGTCTATAATTCTTCTGATTCTCGGACTCTGCTTGAGGATGTGGGGTAAGATACTAAGAGGCTGTAGGCTTTACATATTTTTTTCATTGCCCTGAAGCCATATTTGTGTGTGCGTTGCTTTACCTAATATACATACAAGCCTATAACTATATTGGCAGTGGGTCATTCCATGTGAAATCATTAGTGGTCTCCCACTTGACCATCTTTGATTAGCTGCAAATTTGGTGTAATCTATGTCTAAATAACCAGCACAACACAATTTGGGGTTAGTATCTTTTTAAGTTTGTGAGATATTTAGTTAAAAATGGTGTAGCATTGTAAAGCTGTTTACCATCAATAGACAGTGACCATGTAACACAGTGTAACAGTAAATAACACAAAGACTAGCTGTCTAGCTTCTGTAGAGAAAGTTTCTAAGCCTTGTATTTAACAAGGAATTTAATACAAAATAAAACCAAACTATAAAACATTTCTGTTGAAACAGCACAAGAAACAAGTCTTACATTTATGTGTACTATTTACATTTAACATTGAAGATTGATGAAGAAAAAAACACTAAGCTCCATCTTCAATAGCATTAATAACATAGTCTTCTTTTACAGTTTTTCTGCATTTACCAATAAACTCCTGCGCTTTCTGATGGTATGAATGTTTTGATGGTTAGATGGTGTCATACATTGGCGAAATTTGTGAAAAGTAGGTATGAAATAATCTTTTTCATGTTTAATAAATCAGAAATATATGTTTCTTTTAAATAAATAAATATCTTTTAAATCAAATAAGGTACTGGCATATGAGTTTATTATATAATTTTGTGACCAAAGTGCTGTGGTTATTGTGGTAATATGGAAGCTCAAATTATGATTACAAAAACAAATTATCTGGCTCAATAAGCTCACGTTGTAGCTCATGAAACATTGTGATTTTGCAGAGGCCCTGATTTTGGCCTAACACACGCTCTTTTAAATATTTAACAAACCAAAAAAGACAATTCAAATTTTGCACGTAATGTTTTGCTGCTTACATGGACATTGTATGTACCAAGTTTGAAGCACATCCACTTCACAGAGTTAAGTATTCCTACACTTTACTTTCAGCTGTTGGCAAATCATTATACCTTCCATACATCTGTAATATTACACATGTGGTGTGTCGACTTACAGCTGTAGTTTTTCAAAAGTATGTGGGCATAGGCACGCTGGCAAAACCACTCAGCATTGTCTGACTCTTCCTGCAATGCTTCATTTAGTGCCTAGAGAGAAAGATACAAGTTTTGAATATTATGAAAAATAAACAAATAAAAAGTTTCTTTTATAGTCTTTAAGTAGTGATGATGGGAGGATAGCATAATTAAACCTAATACAACTGTTAGGTTTTAATAAAGTTGTATCGCACTTGATCTATACAAGGACGTTAGTGAAAATAAAACATGTGCTCGCAATTCATGATTAATATTTGAGGGAAATAAAACAATTAGCTGAGTAGTGCACAGAAATTGTGACTATGAATGAAGTTTAATTCAGTTACACCGTTCCTTTTAAAGCAGCAAAGTAAAACTAATAGGAAAGGTGACTCAATTTCATTTGGTTAGTTTTTAAGACAAAATTATGCTGAAACACATCTGTACCATCACAAACTGTCATACGACAAAAATAATCAAAGTATGAAACAGACAATCTATCACACAGCTTCTGTTGGTGTTTGTTTACCTCTAGAGCTTTCTGTGGGTCCTCGTCAATGAGGCTATCGGGGAAACTGCTGAAACGAAAGCGATATTACACATTAACCAGCCAAATAAGAGCCAGATTATGTAAAATATAAACAGATATACGATGAGGTGCTGTGTTAAACTTGCCGTTCGGTTGCCATGGCTCTTCCCTGGACAGAACGGTTTGTAACGGGAAAGTTCTAGATGTGAGGACTCCGGGGAAACGTGAACCAGCAGCGGCTACTGCTCAGAGCTGGGTCTGACAACATCCGCCTGAAGCCCGCTCACACCGACAGCGCCCCCGGCGGTCTGGAGGAGACACGCAGCAGTCAAATCAACATGGACACAAACAGGGCTGCCTCATGTCAGTGGGCTGCCTGTAACAGTGGCGGACCTAGGCTTTTCCTGAGTAAGGGGCCAAGAGGGGTCAACATCCAGGTGCACAGTTCATTTTTGGAAGGTTTATTTACAGTTTATTTTTCTTCTTTTCTTCTTCTTTTGGGCAGTACAGTATCTGCCTGACATTCTTACCCTTGAACGTTGTTTGTACGTAAAATGTTAAAACAAAATTGTACTTTGCATTATATTAGCAACAACAAAACAATAAAAATACATTTATGCCTAAACACAGTTAAGTTAATATAACTAATAGCTTGCTTAATTTGTTGCGGGAAAGTGGTGAGAGATCATTGACAGCAATTAAGACCAGACAGATAAGTGATATTTCAGGGGCAAATCTGATTTTGCCCCACCTTCAGATATGCCCATGACTGTACTGAAATAGACTTCACTAATTTAGTGTTAGAAAATAATAACTAACAGGCTACTACTCCACAATTTTTTTTTAATTTTTTTGGAACAACCATTTATGTTCAATTAAAATAAGAACAAACTTCTTACTGCAATTGTAAACGTTTTACTTCCAAAACTCCAAAGGTGATGCACAGTGGCAAATGTCAACGTATTTGTAATGTTGCATTCCAAACTATAGAGTGAATGTAATGATGGCTGTTTAGTGTTACCAAAAAAGTATAAAATAGATTGTGCTATAAGCAAAACAACATAGAGAGAACGGAAAAATTGTGTTTATTTTATATAACAACCCATAAAAGGCTCGTATATAAGGATTTAATAAAAGCAAATATGTTTTATAGAGCAACACCTCTCCTTTCTGCTATCTTTATATCAATAGGAGTTCAACTTACAGTGTCTTGCAGATACAGCCAAAAATAAAAGTGGGTGTTAAGATGGTTTACTCTGAAGTAAAATTAAATAGCTTTGCATAGAGTTGCAGAACATAAAAGCAGACTCACAGAAGCCACAATAAGTTTACATTTGGTTGATGGGACTTGGGATGCATAATTGTCAGTCCAAAAGAAATTAGTATTACTTCATCAAAAAGACAGTTACTTTATTCTTAGCATTGGCTAATTGGATGCAAAAAGCATACAGTCTATAAAGCAAATCAAAGTTTTATAAACCTGAGAGAAAATGGCAACAAGCATAATTATACAGTATATAGTATAACAGACAATACATTAAGATGTTAAGGCTTTAGAGGTCCATATAAGTATTCATATATTTGAATAATAACACAATAACCACAAAATAATAGCAGTACAAATAAGGCACTAAAGCAAAACAACAAGGAAACAGGTACATTTTACTGGTGATTGTCACAGAGGGTCCACTGTAGCTACAACAAGAGACAGCAGCAAAGTTGGACCACAATTTCAAAATAACAATGCTCTCTTGTTTTCAATAATTTACAAACGTAAAGCAGTAATAAAATGGAATGTTTCCCTTAATAACCACATGGTCTTCAAAAACAAAGGCTGCTGCAACCAGTCTTTCAGGCACTTTAAGAATAAACAGCAGGAGCAAACTTTAGTGCAAAGCCATTTTCAAGGCAGAGAATAATAAGCATGCAAGAGTAAACAGATGGATACAAGCGTAAGACTGAGAGCAGAAGGGCACAGTGTGATCAGCAGAAAAAGCTCCATGATCAGGAGCTGGAGTGCACGCATAAGTTGTGTCTACAGACAACACAGCAATGGTCCAGTGCATGTAACTTTTGTGTTTGAATAATTAAGGGCATTAAAAAGTTAAATAAGGCCAATATAAAGGTAAGACCATAATAAGGTTATGTAGTCTGTATCCTGGAGGGTATCTCATTGCATCTTGAAAAAAATCTGAATGAATCTCACTTTTCTGTAATCAAATTATTGCTCCCTTTCCATATTTTCTATTCAGAGGTAGACAGCCTCTTGTGGAAGAGGGCACAAATTATATTCACATACAACTCAAAACACTCAACCATCAATATGGTCTACTCAAATAAAATCCTTAATGTATCAAGTTCATTCACATTTTATACAGTTGCAATATTTTAATCACCAAAATGACTTATTTGAAGGTGTTTGTCCTCAATGGCAACTTTCATTTAGATGACCACTAGCTATTTGAAGAAAAAAAATGTATGCGTCTTTGGTACAAAAATACATTGACTCTATTAGTTAAGTACAAAGTACTTATCAGTGTCAACTGCATTTTCTTTAAGATGGTGAGATTCAATCACAAGTGGTCACCAGAGATGCATCTGTTAATGCCAATAGAGCAGAATAACTGTATTCAAAAAGTAAATGAACTTTTTTTTTAAGGTTTTACAGGCTACAGAAACTTTTGGTCAGATGTTTAACAACATGAAGTGGATTGTTAACTGATCCGAGCAAGGCTAGTTAAAAGCACCAGCTATGAGGTTTCCACTGTTGTCTTTCCACAGTGTGACTTTTTCTCTCTGTTGCTGAGTGCATCATGTGGTTTTGAAGCACCTTTACTGTCTACTGCCACCTCAGCTGCAGCCTGCCGCTCACATAGGCTCCCCAGCAACTGAGCGGTTTTGAAGACAGATCCATGACCAGACGGCTGCAAAGACCGGACCTTCTGAAGGTTCTGGAGAGTCCGAAGCATCTCTGCAGAGACAATGGGCAAATGCTGCTCCTGGATGAGGCTGGTCTTGGCAGGTCTCAGCACCGTCTCACGCTGAGCAGGTGGTTTTGGAGTCTGCCTGGTCTTTGTTGGAGCAGGGGCTCGTACAGACATTCGTTTCTGTGGAGGTGGGGAAATTTCCTCAGGTTCAACTGATTGGTCACTAGAGGATATTGTGCTGTCATCAGAGCCATCACTTTCATCTTCATCAGTGCTGTTTTCCTCTTGGTCATCCTCCTCTTCTCTGGTGCCTTCTCCATCAGTGATATAAATCATATCTTTGGGCAGTGATGTGAACTGGTAGACGAGACGCTGGCCTTCTACCTTATTCAGGATGCCTCTCTGATAGTAGTATCTACACAAACATTTACACATTATGTCAAGTTACCAAGTAGTTATAGCAAATAGTTTGTCATATTATTAGGTCACACTGTCTTAATTATTCAAGAATTAATTATTGAATTGAATTATTTGTCACAGGCTGCCTGGTAAATTAATTAAAGAATGGTGACTCCACACATAACTTCAAATAGTGTTTTTTTTACAAATCTGTATTGCAAAAATTGAACAGCCTCAAAATGTCAGGAAAATGTGCTGGCATATTGAGACATGTTTTCTTGAAGAGGTTGGGTTGGTATTTATTTGTTAATTATGAAATATGGGTCACCACAAAAAAGGTAAGAGAATTTTTCTTTCAATAAACTTTCAACAATAGCAGTATTAGTAGTTTTTATACAGTACCTGAGTGCTCGACCCATTGTCTCATAATTCATGTCAGGTTTGTTCTTGTGTTTGCCCCAGAGTCTGGCAACTGCTTTTGAATTGACCAACTTGAAGATCCCTTCATGGGGATTAGTCCATTTAATGTAGCGGGGACAGACTTGTCTGTCTTGTAGCAACTCCATCAGGAACTGCCACAGATACAGTGTGTTTCCTCCTAAACACAAACACGGCAACAATAACATGAGGGAACATCAATAAAATTAGACCCTAGTGATATTAGATCTAGGCCTGCAAACAAAAGCCTGGTTGGGTGACTTACAGGGGATGAATGGTGTGGTGAATAATAAGACCCATGGCTTCTTATGCTAAGACCCTCATTTAGATTTTGAAGAATAAAACTAAGAAGATTTACTGATCTGATTCTT
Organism: Rhyacichthys aspro; assembly: GCA_036850595.1. Classification (NCBI taxonomy): domain Eukaryota; kingdom Metazoa; phylum Chordata; class Actinopteri; order Gobiiformes; family Rhyacichthyidae; genus Rhyacichthys; species Rhyacichthys aspro. The sequence goes on from CM072164.1 coordinate 9,935,789, forward strand.
TTCAATTCACCTAAATTTGTGTTCTTATTTAACATCAAATACAGATTTCTTACAATTTTGATTTGAAAACAAATAAGGAACAAATTAAATTGCATAGTATGTAGTAGTTCAAATAATTAACATTCAAATTGTCTATTCTTTTAACAAAGTAATTTTATAAACATTGTTTATAATTGTTGATCATTGTTAAATGTTTAGACGCACTGATCTCCTGGGCCCTGTCCTACGAACCTCTCTTGGTCTGGATAAGCAATATCACATAGTGGATTACAAACTCGTTGAGTTAACCCTGGGTTTCTCTGTGGATCTGTGAGCATGTTCATGTTAAACAGGCAGAACTTAATAACCAATCACATGGACAGTGTCACTAGTCGGTTAATGCTTGCTGTGCATTCCTCGCTAACCTCTTAATCCAGGTTCATACTACAGGGCCCATGTTTGATCTATACCTTTGTTGTATCTGTCTTTTTTTACTGTAATTTCTGGTGTGGGAGAATCAGCCCTCCGGTTTCTGGGTTTCCTTCCTGAGAAAAAGAATAATATACATAATTTATATATATATAAACTAAAACATTTCCTTTTTAGATGAGCTGACAGTGGCTGACCTCTCTTTCTGGACTGCAGTGGCACAGAGGGTTTCTCTTGGTGCATAGTGTGCCACTGCTGCTGGCTGACAGCTCCCACAATGCCCTCTGCTGACACGGTCACCTGGGTAACCGGAGCAGTGATGACATCACCCAGTGAGGGCAGAAAGGTCTGGGCTGCAGGAGGACATAAACAGATTTAATGAAAGCAAGCAGTGCTGTGACCACCATGTCTAAAAATATAATTTCATATTCTGACATGACCTGCTTCAAAAAGAAGAAGAAGTTTTTTTGTTAGAACAGGTGTGAGCAGCTTACAGTAGTGCTCTTCCAGTGAGAGTGTGTCGGCACAGTCCATGTTGAGAAAAGAGTCAGCAGCAACAAGTGTCTCCATGGTTTCTTCTTCTCCACTTTCACATGTCTCCACTACACACCAGAGGAAGGGATTACTTTACTCATTTTTGAGATTTTCAAATGAGCATTTAGTAGGGTGTAGAAATACAAGAAAAAGGAAACATTATCACATCATAAGCCAAGGATGCTACACGCTGGGCTAGCAAACATCTGCTAACAGCTGTTTGGTGGGAGCTTTAAATTTGGGAAAAACAAAGACAAGCCTTTTCAGAACGAAAGAAATTAGTTTCAAACGAAGACAATCGTTGTCTTTTTACCACACTAAAAAGTAATAGCTCTAAAAGTCAAATTAAGTCAAATGTGACTCTGTTACAGTTGTCATTAGCTAAATTAGCATAGCATTCAAGACATGCCTAACTTTTACTTCGCTAACCTCCCCCTCGTCCTCCTCACAAAGAAATAACAAAAATGCTGTTACCGCAAACCCACTTACTCTTAAACAACTGACAGAGAAGTGGCTATAGCATTGGTGCTGTAGCCTAAACTGACCACGTCTACATCCTATTATGGTTATTTGACTGCCTCTCCCAGACAGACACGAGCCAGGAATGTTTTGTTTTACTTCCTGATTCTTTTTTCAGGGTGGCAGTGTTCAGCGCTTGTGATTGCGCATGCGCTCAACCTGCAAAAACAATTTAATCTCATAAGAGGTCCATTATACATAATCTTAACTGAACAGCGAGTTTCTAACGTGCCATGACCTGCGGGTTGATAGTTGCTTTAACAGCGAGCAGCTGTGTGTTTGTGTGCCTTTGTGGACAGACCTTTGAGCAGATGCTGGTGGTCCTCTTTGTTGGGTTGTTCACAGGCCAAACCCGAGTAGGACAGCAGGTGTGGATGGGGAACCTGCTCTACTATCACCGCAGGGTAATCAGAACAACCCATCAGCTGCAACACACACAGACTACAAGTAAGTTTAAAACAGGCTTACAAGTGCAAACAAAATGAACTGGTTTAGAGTAGTCACCTGTGACATGTTCACATGGTCACTTGCAAAATCAAAGATGAGCTCTGACTGCTGTAGCATGGCTGAATATCCACAAAAAATCCAGCATTTAACTAAATGATAGCATTGCTTTTCCCTGAAAACAGTTTTTGTATTTTTCTATCCAGGCTGATGCAGTTTTAGAGGAGAGTCACCTGCCACAAAAGCAAACTATTGTCAATGTGGACCTTCCTGTCAGTCAGAGGTTTGTGTTCCCTTGGAAACGACGAGGCCAGTCTCTGTCCATGCAGTGTAACTGAGCAGTAATGAAGAACATTGATGCGAGTTTACTGATTGACCACAGACACAGAGGCGTCACAGGAAACTCATGCTCTCGATTCTTGATGAGGAAGTGGGGGCTGCTTAACTGTCCTGCGGTTGGACTGAACCTGCAACAGAAGAACAAAGAAAAACATGTTATGTGTACATGTTAACATGTATATGAAAGGGTGGGGGAGTTTCAATTTTAGACGCCAAACAACATACAACACCACACTTGCAGTGATTATGTGGTAACCAGTTTTAATATATTACCCCATGAGAAGCTGTTAGAGAAGACACACAGTTTGCCTTCCTGTGTTGTTTATCAGACTACTTTTCTCTTATCATAGTTCTGAAAGAGGGACAGGAAGGAAGCGTTTGTGCTGCAATGTTTTCTCGGTCTGCGTGTGCAGAGCACAGAGGGGGAGGCAGGAGCTGGTGTTGAACTTGAAACATCACATCTCTGCCCAGTGTTCAAGGTTACAGAGCTGTTATGTACAGACATTCCTTACATGACTGTGAATGGCACTTACTAAACCAACTCCCTTACTCCCTTATTTTAATCACTCTGTGTTTTATCTTTGCCCGTCTCACTCCTTTTTCCCTCCAATTCTGACTCAGTTCAGATTACAACCATTGCTGTTAACAAGGCCTCCACCCCCTCATAATTTCTCTTACCTTTAGACAAAGAATATACCGATGTCTGCTGTAGATGTTGCTTTCTCCATCTGAACAAAACTGTTACAGAAGAAACAATTCAGCACTCCTACATTTTAATCCCAGTAATCTTCTATTTGGTTGAAAGCATTTTGTTCGCTTTGGATACTCCACTTGCCAAAGAGCGAGAGACTGTGTGGATTAGAGGCACAACATGTTGGGGTCAGTTATCACACAGGAAGCACAGCTCAGTTAGGAGGCACCACTTCCTGAGTTTCTGCACCAAACTGCTGCCAACATCTTTGCCAGCAGTGTCCTTCTCATTTTGAACTTCCTCTGTTGTTTGCAGCTCAAAAGAGGTAAAAATAGCTTCTGACTTATCCATCTGAGTGAACTAGTAAAAATACTGTTATCCCAATAATGTGGTATGTAGTCGCCAACTTGAAAATCAGAATTACAGCATGGCAAGTTGCTGCGTTTTTTTTTTTTTTGTTATTTTGTTTTTGCAAAGAAATACAGTACACAAAATGCAACTAAAGTACCTTGTATTTTGGGTTGTTTGACTGTTACAGATTAAACAAGCTATCTGTGTTTGACACATTTTTGTGTCTTTGGTGGAGACTGTTCCTGACTGCCTTGCACAAGCCGTACGTGTTGGTTTACCCTGCAGCTGCTGCTCTTATACATATCTAACAGTATGGAGCTTTGTTCATCTGCACTCCCGTCACATAGGTTTGTCTCTGTGGCCCCGGCTCTGTGAAGTGTCTGCCAGGCCCCTAAGGACACTGATAAGCCCCATAACATTCATTCCCCAGTTTGTGTGTGTGACAGAGTCAAACACTGATATAGAAACAGTGCTGGGTCTTTGACAGAGAGGGGCATAGGCTGTGTATTTGTGTGTGAACTAGGCCAGGCTGATAACAGTATGCTAAGTGAAGCAGCAGATGATAAGTCCCTCTTGTTGCTTGGGGTAGCAGGTCTTGTAAAATGAACACAAGAAAAATGTGGACTCTGGAAAAAAGAACAGTTAAGGTGGCTACCACAAACATTGCTTATTTGTTGCTGCCATTTAAAAGATATGCAGGTATTTGATAAAAACATATTCTGGGAGCGTGTTCACTTAAAATACTTTCACTTTCTCTTAAGCACTTAATGCAGCACAACATTTTTCTTACCCTTCAGATAGACAGACAGTGATTTCATCAATTAATTAACAGCTTGACTCTTACCTTATGTTTATGCATTGACTTTGTGGCAGAGCAACAGCTGGCTCGTAGAACAGAAACTGGTATCATTCCATAGGAAAGGATTCGTCTGCTCACTTATCTGGGATCAGTTTGCCTTTGACCTTAAGGTAAGTCTAATATGGATTTTATATCAGCGTACACCGTGTTTTGTCTTCTCTAGAGCCATTGTCAGATCTTACTTCCTCTTTTTTTCCCCTAGTGAACTCCCCTCCCTTCAAACTCTGATTGGTTACCTGTGTTGTGACTCAAGGTAACCCATAGTGACCATTGTCAGTGTGGAGCAAATGTAAACACGGGTGTATTTGCAATGTAAAGCGACTGACAGGCGACGGCCATTCTGCAAACAACCATGTGGTTTATATGAGGGTGGAGTTAAGATAATGTCAGTGAATCAAGTGTAGAGGGTCATGTTATAATCATTTTATTATCAGTAAGCCAGCTGCAACCATTATTTATATGTTAATTTAAAGCTAAACCCAGATGCATTTTAAAGGCCTATGGACAGGAACACTCATGTGGACATAAAAGTGTGCCGACATTCAAACTGAAGGACAGTCTTTATTCAGTCCCTTATGCGCCCTAGTGGACAAAATTAGAATGGACAGTAACCAATAAAAGGGAAAAGCTTGGCCTAGGCTTGTTGTATCTAGGTACAGCATTATAATATTCCAATTAAACTTTTATTTTACTTTTATTTTAGTTGGAATTTTTGCCACATTTAAGTGTCCTTAAAATAACAACAGCATAAGTCCTAAGGATACATAATGAGTATTATTAATTTTTTCAACCCAGGAAGTAAAGCTGTGGCTAGTGTGGAACCGAGGCCTTTTCCACAGTTTTATATACTCTGTTTTAAATGTTGAGCTGTGACTGTATTTTCCAATGGTGTCCACCATTTTCCAATTAACATTAACAATTTAATATTTAGTGATGAGTTTGGGCTGAATTAGGATGAACTAATGTAATTTAATGTAAATCACTAGTATGGATGAAGATGCTCTTCATTTCATAATTATTAGTAAAAAAAAATGTGTAGACATTGCTTCAGCCTTTTTTTTTTCCAGTGGACCACACACAATTTTATTATTATTTTTTTTACATTAAGTGTTCGATGACCCTGGCATTTTTAAAGGTAGTATGATTATTGTCATTGCCCTGTTTTCATGTGAACAGAGCTGCTGTTGCTGACTTATAAAACTATCCTTTGTGTGAACTTCAGAAGAGAAACCAGCTTGTTGTGGACAACCAAATGTGCATTCAAACATAAGAAACTGACTTGTGGTTGTGTGAGGGCTAGGGAGTGGAAGATGATCCATGTGTAAAAAGTAAATGGGTGTACAGTCTCACACGGCTGGAATGAGATGAGGAGGATGTGCTTCTTTGTTACATTCTTTACATTATCAAGAAAAAATCTATCATTTGATTCATTTCTCAAGCAAGTGAAGATGGCTCTGAGCCTAAAAACTTAAAAAAGTTAAACACAAAAAAAAAAAAAAGAAAAGACATGCATGTATAGGTGAATTGGTGACTCTAAAGTGCCCCTAGTGGATGAATGTGAGAGTGAATGGTTGTCTGTCAATGTCTGCGTCTAAGTGTCAGCCCTGCGACGAACTGGCCACTGTCCAGGGTGTACCCCGCCTAAGGCCCAAAGCTGCTGGGATAGGCTCCAGCCACCCGCGACCCCACGAGTGGGATAAGCGGCAGAAGATGAATGAATGAATGAATGAATGAATGAAGAATGAATTATTATTATTATTATTATTATTATTATTATTATTATTATTATTATTTATTTATTTTTATTATTATTATTTTTTATTTATTTTTTATTTTATTTTTTTTTCTGAGTTGCCCAAAACAAAAAAAAGGTTTCTGAGTTGCCCAATAGTTTTTTTCTTTTTTCTTTTTCCTTGAGTTGCCCCCCCCAAAAAAAAACCATTTTTTTGGACTTGCCCCACCAAAAACTTGCCCATAAAAGGGTGTTTGATGTTCATTTTTCTCCCGATCTTATTAATAACTTTGTGATACATATGGTAGCATGTTACATAATACTTAGATTACAGATGGTGTACATCATGTTCTGGTGCCTTCTGTAAAACAATCCCTTTGAAGTTTTAGCCTCACTTTGTATCTTTTTGTAGTTTGTCTTTTGCTGGATATTGGGCTGATTCAGGAATGCTTCTAGTGCTTGGTTTGGCTCTAAATATGGTTAACTCCCTGAAAGATTTTCTAAAATGGCAGAGGGTAGGATTTGATTGTTACAGTATGTGTGTGTGTAAGACTATGTGAAAATGAGAAAATGTGAAAAACTGAATACCTGCAAGAAATTCAATTTGTGTGTAATCCATCAGTCTTAGTCCACGGGATAAATGAAGAAACAAATTTGCATATACCTTGACTGATGTGCTGTCGGTGTTCAGAAGCTGCTACAAGGCAAATCCTTCTGTCATGCTTGCTTTACACTCCACAGGCCGATCTGTGGTTCATAGAAATGGCTGGCTGTGTTGGCTCCATGATTTGTTGTCCCACTGTCCAAGGGGTCTTACAGAGGTGGTAGATCTACAGTATAAGCTTTTGACGAACAGCTGAACATTTAATGGTGGAGGAAAATGATGAAAGATGAAAAGAATCGCCGCACTGTTGATGAATTCCTTCTGCTGGTAGCGTCTGCTCACCTTCTGTTGATTTTATTTGACTGTGGTGTGTGTGAGACATCTGTGTGTCTCTGAAACTGATTTTGGGAGTTTTTTATTGTTTAGCAAAATCAGTGATGTTTCAAAGAGCATCAATTGGACTACCATGTTTAAAAATGTGTAAGGACAGTTTCAATCTTGGTCTGAAAACTTTTAGATTCAAAATTCACCTCAAATACTTTCACTTGAGGCTTGTTTGAGCTCGGTTCAAAAACGTTTTCATGGATGATGTTCAGTCGAAACAGATATTTTCTTTGTTCTTTCCAAATGTTAGGAGATAGTACGCCAGACAGACAGTAAGAAAGATCTCTTCACTGATTTAAATCCAGAATAAATATTCTCTAAGGAGAAAGTCAACATATCTTAAAAGCATATGCATTTGACTGATTACACTTGTGTCAGGTGTATTAAGATTTAAAGACTGGATTGAAGTACTTTATCAGCTAAAGTGTGGAGCTGCAGATGACTTCTGACCAGGTTGCAATTTATTTTAAAGAGAGATTTACCCACTTCAGTGTCAGAGATTTTAGCCTCTATTTCAGTTCGTAATAATGCTGCTAAATGTTTGTGAGCGCAGGGTGTAAACAGGGCACGGGAAGGTTTCAAAAGAATGTGTGGAGAAAAGGGGCCAAACCAGGTCCGTTAACACCCTAACCCATGAGACGCAGAGCCCATAACTATTAAGTCTTCTGGCACCTTCCACAGCTTTAAACAGATGTTGGTGGAAGAGAAACTGTTTGTGGTATGCTTGTCTATATCTGCAGTAAGCTATAGTGCACATACTGTAGGAGAACAGATACAGTCAATCTTTATTGAGTGGAAAGACCTCCCTTTGCAAAGCCTACAGGACAACTATTAAAAGTTTACTGTAGCTTTTATTCTCAATGAGCCTTGTTTTCTCATTACCCTTTTGACATCCATCTGCTGTGTTTTCCGCCTCTTATTTCCCAGCTCCTAATAGCAATAAAAGTGGCTTTAAATCCCAGCTACTGCCTGCTCTAATATCATTATTAGCTGTAGCTGAACAAACAAAGATCTGTCTGTTTGCTTTCACTCAGATGCCCTCCATTAATTGTGCTGAAGAGTGAAGAAAAAAAATCATTAGGATCAATCATGTGAGTTGGGGGGATACATATCAGCAAAGAGGAAAATAGATTAAAAAAGCTACTCATGCTGTTGTAATTCTTTTGGGTGCTACTTCTCGCCAAATGTCCATAAATCAGAGCCGGCATCTCTCGACAGTAAATGTAATTTGAAACAGAGGTTTTGCGCAACACAATGGGGGAATTTGAAGCTACATTAGGCTAATTAAAACAAACAAGTCTGATTTAGTGCCTATTCTCTCTGGCTTTCACTCCTGATTATTGTCTTTTATGTTGTTTTTATATGTTTTATCTATTTTGGCAAAGAAGAAATTTAAACTGACCCAAGAACGACGCAGAAGTCTTTGGTTTTCATTTACAAAGTCTGGGTGCATAATGGGAGATAATTTAGTGAGGAATGTTCTGAATGCCATTTCGTTTTAGTTTGGGCTCCTTGCTGCACCCCTGGCTTTGAGTTCATGTCAAACCACAGTGAATTGTTTGAAGACGCGCTGGAAAAACAGAAGCAGAGGGGTAACAGGGAAAGGAATGTGTGCAGAGAAAACGGCGGAAAGGGGAAAAATGGAGCTCAGTGGATGGGAAAGTGGTGAGTAAAAAGAAGTTTAACAGGACAGAGAGCATCTTTGATAACTAATGTGTCATGTGTGACACTGGTTTAGCTTGAGGAACGTCCTCAGGTCAAAGCTGTTTGTAAATGAGGCTAAAAGAGAGATCACAGTGTGTTCTGTGTTAGCACCAAGCATCACATGATATGAGTCTTGTCACGCTTAAATCAAACCCACACATGCAACAACACTTGTACAAAGCTGTGACATCAAGATTTTGTCCTAAACTGCAAAGATGGAAAAAAGATAGCATTTTTAACAAATATTTATTGCAAAAGACACCCTTGCTCATTTTAGACCAGCTGAGGTATAACTGAGATATTGTGGGCCCCATAAACACACATACATAGATTAATGATTGTTGAATAGTGGACTATAATACACAGGGTTATACACTTCAAATCACGTAACATCAGTAGTTTGATAATAACAAGTGGCAAAAATAAGTGAAAAGAATACAAAATGCAGGTCTGTAGTAGAGGATGCAAAGTGCTGCAGAATCCCATTGTCAAATACTTGCTTCAGTCCTGGGATTAGTCCTGGCTTCTGTCCGGTGACTGATTCACATCTGATTTCCGAGGGAGCAGGAACCAATGGGTTAGCCAGCAGGCAGAAGGCACGTGATGTTTTTGTGGCTCCACACCATGGATCTACAAATTATGGTCGCCATTGATTTTCAGTAATAGTTGCTCTAAAGGGTTTCTTTCTTCGAGATGTAATTCTGTGGGCTTCATGCCACATTATGCACTGAAGTGAGCCATTTTGACCAGTCCACTTGCAGATAATACTGTATACTGTGTAAAGTCATAGTAATTATTAAGTTCCTTTGTAATTGTTTAGAGCAGGCAGTGCAGCAGCCAGTTCTTTATAATGTGACACACTTCCTGTTTTTGGCTCTATGGATATGCCCCTTACAACTATTATGGTTATGGCCCTGAAACAATGCCTTTTACATAATTTACAGGCGAGCTTCAATCACTTTGATCACAGTACTTATCCAGCGTCACACTCTACTTAAAGTACATCGCACATCTTTGGAAGAAAAAAAAAAAAAGTAACATTCACAATTCAGGCTGCGCGCCCAATGAGCTGTCTTCATTGTCTTCGCTAATCAACCTTTCACCTTACCTCAACACTGCTTTCTTCAGTCATTTTTTATACATTTTTGTCATGTTCAGTTTACTTCACGCCTCGATGCAGCGTTTTTGATCCTCAAACAGAATGCCGAATGCAGCGTGTTGTTCAGTTTAGAGTTTTCTCGGTGATTTCCAAAGGCTTGTCGAAGGAAAGGACCTCATCCATCTTCCCTCAAAAAGATTTCGTTTTAAAATGTTTTGTTGTCAGTTCCTTTCTTCAGCTCCGCCTCCTCAGGCCGTAGTGGACTTGTTGGTCAGTCTGGAGTTGCTCTGGTCGGAGGCTCGATCGGACACTTTCATCTTCATGCAGGACTGCTTCTCATCCATCAGCAGCTCGGCCGGCAGACACCAACAGCACAGACAGGACTAGGACAAGAAAAGAATCGCTGTGAAACCAGATTATGAACGTTTTTTTGAAATCAGAGTTGGATCTTACCCGGAAACAGTTTTTGAAACGCTTGCTGACCATGTAGAGAGCGATGGGGTTAATACATGAGTTTACAGACGCCATGTTGATGCCAATGTAGTCCAAAACCAGGAAGAAACTAAAAGAGATAGACATGAATGTTTGAGACATGAAAAAATCAATGTAAAGAATGCGCATGGTGTATTATGATACCTGAGTAGTTCACAGCGATTTGGGTCTTTTTCATCATAGATGGTGAGTTTGAGGATGCGGCTGAGATGGAGAGGAAGCCAGCAAAGAGCAAAGACCAACACCAGGCAGAAAACGGTTTTAGCCACCTCCCTCCGCTAAACAATGCACAGAAATATAATAATGAGACTCTTGCCTGGTTCCACTGGTCAAATATGTTTCTATGTCAAACTAAAGATCTACTATTAAGAAACTGAGAGGAAAAAATACTGAAACCTGTTTAAGATGATCACTAAGAGCAATCTGGACTCCGTTCTTCTTTCGGAGCATTTCACAGGTCATCAGGGTGTAGAATATTGCAGTGCAGGCCAACGGGAGACAGAAATATGCGCTGAAGAGCCACCAATCCTTTGCAGACTTGTAAAACTGCAGAGAGTAAAAAAAAAGAAAAAAAAGTGCTGTTTGATTTTACGCAGACATCCTCTCCAGGGTGAAGGTGAAGCACGTTGGAAGCAAACTGCACAAATGTAAAGTGACCTGCAGTGAATGCAAGGGGGACCTGAGGGTGGGTCTGCCATGTTGAGGTGCATTTACAGATCAATTTATCAGAGGACCTCAGAGGCATTACAGCGGCCTGTTGTTGTTATTTTAAGGTTGATTGAAGACATGTGAATGCGCAGGTTTCCTAGCACACAGACGGTACAACTACTTTCCATTGGCCTTGAGAGCCATAACTCCCCTGATATGTCTCTTTAATATTTTTATGACATTGCTTTATGACTTTTAACTCTATATAACCCCTAGAGGAGCTTTCGAGGTATGATTATATATTTTTTTGCAACAAATTTTGATACTACAGCCAGGTGTTCAGCTGTGTCAACAAAAATATTTTCCTCCACAGTCCTTGTGTTTATGAAGCTTACCCTCATAAATTCTGTTTTCTGCATTGGATGGAGTAGGCAGATCCTCAAATGCTCCCCCTTGTAGTCCATGGTGATCATGTCAAAGGCGATGGCCTCTGGGACAGCCAGGACGATGGATAGTATCCAGATGAGGGCAATCTCAATGGCCATCCACTTTGGCACACCAATGCCTTTGATACGGCTCCATGAGGCCACAGCACGGTACCTTAATGACAAAAACATATTGTAAGGTCAAACAAGTTAAATGTATCACAATCACAATAAAAAGTAATAGTAGTAAACTAGACCAAACTTCTTCTATGCCAAAGTGGAAAATATTATATTTTTGGCCATGATTGTAGCAGTGAAGGAAAATAATAAGTTAGACTTATAGCCACAAAATAAACCCAGATGCTACACACCTGACCTCCACATATTTTTCCTGGAGCTTGGGTTAGACTAAAAGGGTCATTTGCAGCTCATGAGGTCTCACCTGTCGATACTTAGAGCACACAGACTCAGTACTGTGATTCCCACTGAAGCCTTCTGCACAAACGGCACCAGTTTACACAGAGTCACACCGAAGGGCCAGTCCTCTGCCAGGAGCTGCAGACAGAGAACCACCACAGTTAGACTGAACTAAATTATACAACAACAACACGATGTTTGCCTCTCATCTTAGGCCTCTCTGGGCTTGTAACACCAAGGTAAGTCTACTTTTTAGTATGTACTGTTTGGAAAGTGTTGATTTATTAGAATCACATGTGGGACCTGTATCTCTTTCTACCAGCAAGGTTCTCCTGTCTTTGCTCTGGTATGCAAACCGTGACCTGCTGTTTTCACTTGCATACCCCTTTGGTCAAATATACAAACTCGCTGGACCTCTCTTTCCTGCACACACATAGAATGACCTCTTCAGATAATAACATACCAGAGATCTAAAAGGATATAGACGGGCTCAAAACCAGTGCAGTAATAACTGCTTGGAAGCCCCCTTGAAGGGTGTGTACCTGTTTATGAGTGGAGGTTATTTAGGATTTAAATATTATGCTCAGCTTTTAATCTTTCATATGGCTTTATTAAGGCACATTAATGCTAGCATATTTTATTAGTTAAGCAAAAATGTAGACAATGTTTTTGCTCGGATTTTGAACTTTTTCTATGTTGTGCAAAAATGATCAATGTTGCGATGTTTTTGTCTGGAATTTTCTCTCACCTTGTAAACGTTAATAGGAATGCCAATAATAATATGCAGCAGATCTCCCAGTGCCAAGCTGGCGATGAGGATGTTGGGCCCATTTCTCATGCACTTATTCTTATAAATGATCCTCAAAAGTGTGGAGTTGCCAATGATCCCCACGACAAACACCAGGCAGGACACCACTGTGTTGATGTACTTAAAGGTGTCTCTGATTTCTGTGGGTCCGGTGCACATTGGTGGCAGGCGGCGGCGAGGCATGGTGATGTTGGGCCTCACTGGACTCTGCAGATCTCTTTCGACCAGCCCGGACCTCTGGGTGACGGAGAGAGGCTGCTGGGGGCTCCTCGGGTCCAGCTGCTGCCCACTGCCCAAGAGCATTAGACTTGACAAGAGGAGTAACTCCGACATGATGAGGACATTAAACATCTTCATTTTGACGTTTGGTTGTGGGTTGTCTGAAATTGTAAGATCCAAATGGTCCTCTTTGAGTTTCCTTAAAGACACTGCAAGAAAAGTGAAAATGTAAAATCAACACAGCTCCAAGTGTTACTCAGACCTAACATGAATAAGACATGTTTCTCTTTTAAGCTGGACTTACCTAATTATTAACAGGAATGATCTAGTTTGGGTTCCTCTCATCAAACCTCCCCAGAAACACGTTCAGGCCATAGGAAGATTCCCAAAGTGGAGGGATGTTGTGAGCGAGCAGTCATGTCCAACCACAGCTGCATGTGTTCGCACTTCACATCTGCTCCAGAAGTGGTCGTCCCGTCTTCCGTACTGACTTCTCCTTCAGTGTACTGGGTTTCAAGAGTCTGAGAGCACTCACACCCCTCCTCTTTTTATGTAGAAGAGCTAAAGGAGGACGGACAGAGAGAAGACACTCAGGCCTACACTCTTTTATTTTACTTGCCTCACATTTGGCTGTCTCTTAAACAATTATATTTATTGTCTATAATTACATGATTACTTCATCTTAATTTATTGAGTGTTTGCTTCATTCATTCATTTAGAAATATGCGCCTGTGCTTTTGAACAAATTCACACAATGTCACATTATCTTATTACTTTGGCTCATCACATCAAACATTTGGAGACACTGTCCCATGTAGTATTAAAGCACAGCCACAAAGCTCCCATAAACCTTATCAGTGTGAGCCGTGTTTGATGTAGGCCCACTTTATTTTATTTTAGAATGCTCTATTTAATATGGCTTTAAATTACAAACTCATATATAATAGTATATTGCTGATTTTTATATACATATATTCTTAGACAGCAATCAACATACGTATGCCCAGACTATAGATCACTATAATGAAAAGAAATGTAGAGCCATTCTTTTCACGTTTTTTTCCTCTTATATCCCACTAATTCTGTTAATGTCAAATGTTTTCCTGACAGTTAAAGCAGATGTGGCTCTGTCCTGGTCCCAGCTCAGGTTTAGACAGTTCCAGATGTGTTTCTCTGCCGAAGGATTTGCTGACTCCTGTCTCAGTGGACAACTTCTATTAGGCCTCTGTGTGTTTTTGTGATGTGAGCATGTTCACGTTTCTCGTGCTGTGTTGTAAATATTACAACGTAATGTGTGCAAATAGCCCACAAGACTTGCTTTGTTTTCAGATCAAAGTTTTATAACTTCCTCTAAGGCGCTAGAGAAAAACCTCAGAGTGACCTATAGCAAATGTAACAAACTCCCATGTTGATGTTTTACACTGACCGTAGACTACTAAAACACATCAAACTGTTGTTGTGAATTGGCAAAGGGAACTAATATAGGACTAATGTGTCACATGTAGCACTTACAGGAACATTCAGTTTAATTTCCTCTTTCCAGCAGCTCAGAGCTGTTGGAGAAACAGTGGACACAGAGGCAGGTAATGACTAAATCCACACAACTGAAAAAAAAACAAAACTGACTTCACCATGTGTGAAATAGTTTTTCTTTACTTACAATAACCAAAGAGTCACTGTATTGATTGTGCTAATTCACAATATGATATCATTTACATTCATTTTTAGCCTTTTTGCCTCATATTGGTCACTTTACTTTGGCCATCTGTCATAAAGCTGAAGTCCAACTGAGGTTTATTTTTCTTCAGAAACAGCTCAATAGAGTTACACTGGGATTTTCAAGATTTTTGAGGTAACAAATTCAGCCCAGATGTGTTTGTTGAAAACAGAAGTGTGTTAATGAAACATGCAAACCTGTTTAGGCAGTTCCAACAGTATTAGTGCCTCGAAAAGAGAACAAGTAGCTTGTTTTTCATTCAACTGAACAACCTCTGAGTGAAAACATCTGGAGTCATATTGAGTTTAATGGTAATCATATGAGCATAGGACCTTATCAGTTTTTATTTGATATTTATCGTAATCTATTTGACATGTATTTATAAACACTTAGCTGATATTATCACAAGTGCTTCATTGTGGTTCCCTTTTTCCCATTGTACATAATATTATATCAGATAGGCCTTTACAACTTTGATTATTCCATCTCCTCATGTGCTTGCTCATGTTCACTGCCACTGGGTCATGTTTGACACAGTGACATGTGCTATGTGATGAGAAAAGGACCTCAAACTCACACTTCTAGGAGTGGAAACAAGACTTTGAAATAAAAATGTAGTCATCAGACAGCAAGTATTGGTCCAGCTAATTTCCAACCATGAAACCAAAGACTATTAAAGCCATTTTGTGAGATAAATCCACTTGTTCAAAGGACTGGGACCTGTTAATGGAATATGGCTGTCACTCAAACATGTCGAAGAATTGTCCATTATCAACAACAGACCTTTAATCCTCTGCTCTGACAGTGACGAATGTCACAATAAACAACAATAACAAAGAGGGCTTCAGCTCGTTCGTCTCTAAAGTGTTTCTCACAGCAGTCCCTGACCTTTATTGTTAATACATAGAACATCGAGCTTCTTTCCCCAAAACCTTAAAAGCAGAAAATCATTTTAGATGGACCATATAGTCCTGAGACAAAGTGGCGACTTGTTTGAACAAGTGGGGATTCATAGATTTAGTGTCAACGAGAGGGCAGCTCACCTACCAACAATACAGCCACTGAGCGTGCTCAGTCACACAACAACCTGACTTTACAGCTGGACCGTACCCACCGGTGTGTTAATGCTGTCACTGTGTGTGACTCAGAGTAAAAAGACTTTATGGCCTTTGCCCTGAGGCCTTATGGATGGAGTTAGGGGTTAACCTCTTCACCAGACCAATAAAAGTTGTAGCTTCTGGATGAGCTATAATGTTGTATAGTTGTCTCATCTTTGTCCTTTCATTACCAACTGATTGTTGCAGTAGTGTTGGGTGTCCAGCCCTCAGTCACTCACTCAGTTAAATAAATAATCATATTATTGTTAATCCAACTGACAAGCAGCTAAGGATCAGTCTCTTTTGTGTAACATCTAAAATGTAGTTGCATGTTGCTCTTCTTGTCTGGCTTTTCTTTTCCCTCTAATAAACTCGCTCGTTGGACCATGTTCTTAGTTGAAAGACAATAAAGACAAGTTGCGTATTGACAGGACCCCTCATTAATATTAAAATGACTAAACTGCAGCCCTGAGGCTAGTGCTGCTCTCAGGATGTGCTGCTGCGTGTGCCTTTGTGTGTGACCACTGCCTGTGTTTGTGACTGCAGTCCTCTGCCTGGTGGTCCTCCTGTGATAGTCCCATTAGCCTTAAGCCTCACCTCCTCACAAAGACTTATGTGTGCCTCTGATCAAACAGAACTCCCTTTGAACCGAAAAGAGCAGAAAATAAAGGTCTTCCATTTCAAGATCTTGAGAACACATGTAGCCAAAAGGGAGAGGTCTTGCAAATTGTTTGGAACATTTTTACCATGCTGAAATTGAACAGATCTTACATGTTTGTGCATGCTCTGATTTAAAGTGTCTGCAGCAGGATTTTTCTCTATTACTCCTCCTTTTCTTCTACCATCCTTTGGAGCAATTTGCCATAAACACATCACTCGTTTGCCTCCCAAAACTATAGATTATTCCCTTAGTCCCTCCCATAAGAAAGTCAAGATAAGGCTTTACAGGACATGTAGAGCGCAAACACACAGACATAATTGTTTTGAGGGATGTCTGAACTTTTGAGCTGTAAAAAAAATGTCTAATTGGTGCTTTTTGAAGAAGGATGTCTGCGTGATCAGTTGCACAAAGTGAGAAAGAGACAGCACCATAATATAAGCTGAACTAGAGACATGGAGCTTGAGCACTAAGTTTGTGGGAACAGGACTTATATGTCTTGTCTCCTGTCCTTAAGGAAACCCTTTCATGGAGCTTTAAACCGATTCAGAAAGAATTATTACAGTGCGCGGTTGAAGCTGAGAACTTCACATGGCCATGTTCACGTGGTGCAACCAGTGTCAGCCACAAAGGAGTCTGTCTCTTTGCCTCGACACATCTATCAGCCGATGCTGCGGTTGGCAGACGAACATTATTTATTCAAATGTCACTGGTTTCTCTCTTACACTATCACTCAACTGGGCCTTTTACATGTGTCATATGTAATATTTTTGGAACGTCATTAAACATGGGCAATATACATTTGTTAACAGGGGACTGCAATGGTCAAAAGCCAAAGAAGTATGTAAAGACAGTATCAAACGACAGATGGCACATGCCTCTTCATATTTTTCCCAAGATACAAGATAATACACAAAGGAAAATCTACCTCAAATTAGACTGCTGGTGGATGTTTCCCTACAGGTTTAATGAGAAATGAGCCAATGACAGAATGAGCTGCATTCACAGAGCTGCAGAGAGGAGTGTGGCCTGTCCTTCTGTTCACAATCCATCTTGATTGTTGTAGCTACACATGCAGAAGTTTGCTGATCTGCTCTGAAAAGTGAGGTTACAGGGCTAAGGCTGTTGCTAAAGAAACCCTTTTGGCAATAGATATGCTAGCTTCTCAGTCGATCCATGGTTCAAGTTTCATAACACAGTTTTCACTGCGACTGAATCTTGAAAGCTTAGGCCTACAGACACAGTAGACAGGCTTCTGCTTCTGAAAATCATCACTCTCCTAAAGTCCTCCTGTAGCTAATGTGGTGTGACATGAAAATCCCCATGGTATATGTTGTGATCATTCTTGTGTTGCTATTGTGTTACTTGAATATGAGTAAAAAGGGTGTAGAGAGAGTTCGATAAAGCCCACAGATGGTAATCTTGTGGGATGAAAGAAATATAAACCAAATGTTTGGGCACTTTGCACATTCCTCCTGGGGTCTGTTTAATATGCTGAATGCATAAAATATGAGAGACATCCTCCTGATATTGATTCACAGTCCTGTATCTCCTCTTTTTTCTCCGCAATTGTTAGAGAAATAAAAAAACAAACAAACAAAACTAAAAGAAACGGCTTTTATATTGTTGCATCTAATCAGATTTCTGTTTGACCCTGACAATGTGTTGAGTTTACACAGCCGCTCAACAAAGGAGAGATTGTTGCAGCTGGATCAGTTTGCATTGTCCCTAGTGGTCATGACGTGTAAATGACTGACAGAAGAACAAAATGCTTCAGATGAGAGGGTGTTTGCCTTGATCTAAGTCTGGTTCAAGTCAGTCCAGGACAAACACAAGTTCAGACTCAAAAATGGGATAAGGTCAAATCTATGTCTGTCTGTAGTAACAGAAAATAAATCCACTGAACCATTGTAGAACAAGTATTGAGACATCAAATAGCTGTAGAAATAGTCTGTAGCTGGTGAAATACAGTTTTTTGTGAAAATCTTTTTGCTTTGAAGCCTTTGCCTTTTGCTTGGAAACAGAATGTCATAATGTTGATGTTTTGTAACTCACTACCCAATTATTTCTGGTTGAAATAACTAATTATAAAGCCAGACTCTCATATCTAATCCAGACTGTAAATTTCAGGCTCGTATCTCTGTCCAGGCTGATGTCACCGTCATCGAGTGATCTTAAAGATACATGATGAGAACAAGAGAATGAGGACAAAGACACGGTGTAAGTAGGTTAATGCTGGAATGAGGCCTAAATGCTAAGATTGGTAATGCATGCCATCCATTACCGCCACTCTCTGAGAGGTTAAGAAGCCGCCGCTGCAAAGATGAAGCAGGTTGACACAACATGGCACGCATCTACAGGACGTACGAGACAAGAGAATGACGGCACATTAACCTACTCATATGTAGACTGTGGCATAGTAAGCATGACCTTTACCAGCATTAAAGTGGAGATGGGCAGGTTTTCCTTTGAACAGAGGCTACACATGAATTGAACAGTTTGCTTCTGTTGTATTTATTTATTTATCAGTGGAAGGTGCTTACTTGTCGTCAATAATGAGCTAATAAAGGCATTGTCATCTCTGTAAAGCATGGATTTATACAAAGGTTGGTTCCATTTTGTGCATGAGTCAAATCTTAGAGTCTGGACCCACATCAGATCAGTTGTACAAGACAGGACTCACTTACTAATGAACCGAAAGGCTATCATTTGGCTGTGGCTGGCCTTATGAATGCTGGCATCACACACAGGCTGCATGACACATTGATCTTTGCATGTGGGTCTGGACCGTGAAAGAGCAAATACTGGAGCGCTTCAAAACAACACACAGTGCCTCTGTATGAAAAAGAAAAGGCGCTCTCTGAAATCATAAACGAGGCCCTTCACTGCTGACCTAATGGGGAGACATTTTGTGTGTGCGCATCAGTGTGTGTGGATGAATGGAGTTTTGTTGAGTCTTTTGTCAGACTTTAAGACAAGAAAATCCGCACAGATCTAATCGTAATATTTTCTCCTTTTATCACATGATTCAATGTCTTGTTCACATGACTGCGCATATCTGCCCCGTATATGACTAGAGTGAATCATTTATCCTGATACAATGACTTTTGAAATAAACAGTAGAGAAGATTTCTTGAAACATGCTTTTTACTTTGACTTGTATATCATTATCAGATATCATATCAATATATTTTTAGATATGTTCAAAGAAAATTTTTTTTACATGCTTAAGTGTCCCACTGAAGTCAACCATAGTCAGCCATTTTGCTGTATTTATGTATAGGATCAATTATTTTCAGTCTTTCTCTTCTTCTTCCAACTGCTTCTTCTTTACAGTATTTCTGCTTGAGCTTTTAGCCACTGTACCCTCCTCTGATTACGACACTCAATGTAAAGGGAGTCTGGGGGCCATCACCGCACAGTTTGTCAAGATGGCACCCTGGCGTCTTCCACGGGACGTTAGCTGTCACAGTTGGTGCACCTGTGGAGTGTTTTTACCAGAGCGAGTGGGAGAGGGACGTGGTATACCTCTCGCCTCTGACAGGCTGCTGAAACAGTGGCGCGATTGTTCCCTCAGCAGATTACTGTGTGATACGAAGCCTCATGCCTCCAGCAGACATGTGACTCGTATTTGTAGAGATAGAGAGGAGTTATACAGTGTCTATCTGTCCAACTCCTCGCTGTGTGTGCTTCGGTTAGTGCATTTTATTGATTGTGAGTCCCTACAGTGCCTGGCCTACTTGGCTAATTTGCCACAGTGAGGTGAACTCATGGTCGAATGTATAAAGCGACACCGCTGTAAAACTGAAAATTGTGTCTCAGATATATGGTCCTAATATTAGCTGACAGGCTGTGACTGATAACTCCCACATTATATACTGGAGGAGTGCTTGAAAACTCAAATAGCAGAAAGCAGGTGGATTTTGAACTAATAGAAACTGGACCAGTTAGAGAATATCCTTATTTATTCTAGCGCTAAAGTAAGCAATTATAACGCAGAACACAAAAAATTCACATGATCCTGTGAATGATCAACTGGGCAGGGAGGCTTTGAACACTCCCTATTGTTAGTCCTCTTGGCTTTATTTGTATGAAAAACATACCAATAACCCATTTTATATAAAAGAAAACACAGCAAAAGACATCCTCAGTTCTGCTGGAGAAAGGTTTTGATCAAGGAGTGGTCCTTAGGTAACAAAATCTCTCCTGTTTTCTAATAGTGTAGTTCACCCTCTTTTCATCACTTCCAACCATAATGAGTATGTCATAAATGTCATAATGACACCAAGATAGGTCTGGTCATCATTTGGTCTGTCTTTACTACATATACTTCAAGCTGATGATGGTGTTTTGTGAGTTTAAAAAAGTAACACTTTAGGAGCCCTCTAAGGAACCCTAATAAGAGAAAAAGCTGGCAAAGGTGGGTTGAAAAACCTTTGTATAATTGAGAGGCTTATACATATCAATTGTGTAAAATGTGAAAAAATTGCTTTTATTCTTTTGTTATTGATTTCTAAAAACAATTTGGTAATATTCATTTCCACTTTCAGAATCAGACTCTGACAAGACTAAGGCTTCACTCAGTTTGAAATGTGTCTTCTGATCTTTACAAAAATTGAGAGTTCATGTAAAAATATCATGTTTCCTGGAGCCAGGCCCCACTACAACCCAATCCCTTGGTCCATTTTATTCAGTTATCTACTGTTTTGTAAAATAAACCATTTTCTCACAATCGGAACACATAAATATTACTTCTTTACCTTGTTCTGGTTTTGTCAGAATCTCCCGCGGTAATACTGATGGTCACTGAACATTATAAATAAACTGTCATCTTCACATTCTTATTGTTTTTCCATTTCCAATATTTGCTGGCATCTGGCTTGACACACCAAACCTCTCTTTCCAGTTTTTTCCCCATATTCTCCAGTCAAACCGTGTCAGGCCCAATAAACCTTTGTCTCCCAGCCCATTAGCGTCTTGACTTTTTGGCACGGCCGTTGACAAGCACTGTCTTAGAGGCTTCATATGGATGCTAATTGGAGCGCAGCAGAGAATCAGGACACACGTTGCATCCTTCCCGCTCTCCTGCCGATCCCTTCTCTTCTTGTCATCTCCTATTCTCTTTCTTCAGGCACTCATCCCAGCTTCCACCTCTGCTACAATAAGTTCCAATAAAGTTTTCTCCACATCTCCCCACTGACTCCATGTTACATCTCATTCTGCTGCTTTTTTATCCCCAGCCCTCACCTCCTCCTACTTCATCGCCCATATTTCTACCACAAAAATGGAGAAGATTGGAAATACAGTCGGTAAAAGTAGGAAACGTGAGCCTGAGACTGCAGTGTGTTTGTGGTAGGGCACCAATATCAGTGCGTAACCTCGCCAGTGCCACCAACACACACCAAAGACATGTTTGTGAGGATTGTGCATGCTGTGCGTTCTCTGCTTGAGGGCAAGGAATTTTAAATCAGACATCCAGTGAAAGTGATACCACTGAATATTTGAATATTTATTTCTTATCAGAAGCTGGGATGTTAATGAGGGGAGCTGTGACTGAGTGGGTTATGAAGAAAAGGGAAGTCTGGTGTTTGGGGACTGGCAGATGCTGTTTATTCTCCTCCGGTTTCATGTTTTAATGGGAAGAAAGAATCAACTGTGCCGCGTGTTTATCCTGTGAATTACATAAGAACAAACATGCTTGAGTGTTGTTGTGGTACTATTTCATTTTAGTGTGACATTTTTTTGCATGGAATATAAAAAAACAGGCAGGAATTCCACTTGCTTAAAATGAAAAATAACTGTATTTATACAAAACCTTTAGATTGTCCCCATCACTTGCATTTGATCCTATATCTATTTCGTAACCTGACCCTGCAGTTGTGGTGTAGCTGGAACAATGCAGCAAGTGTGAAGGTAAAAGATAGTATATCCATAGCACATTTGTACCAGATTGTGCTTCACCGACACACACTAATGTCTTTTTAATGCATCGCAACAAATCAGCAAGGACAACCAGGCAGCAAATCACCAATCTCTAGAGTTTTCAGACTAAAAGCTCCACTGTAACATATTTAAACTGCACCTAGTTTGTATAGGTTTTATGAACTAGCATACTGGGCATACCACATCCTTCAAAATCTGTTCCTACATTTAAGAAAGTCTAAATAAATCTGTTCATTCACAGGTGTTGTTTTTCATTTTCCAAGCAGCAGCTCCTCATTGCTGTGTTTGATAATAGGGTTTTTTATTACCTTCTTGTGTGTACGCTGTGTCAATAATAATTATAACATTAGCCAGATGGGCTCTCACATTGCATGTTTGATTGTTCGTCGACTGCATACAGAGCATTACTCTTCTTCGTCACTGTTGGAGTTCAGTATCTGTTTAGGCTGCTGTACTACATCTTTGTTTCACATAATTTCACATTTAGATAAATTAGACAATGTAAAAGGCTTCTACAAATCACACAACATTATAATTAACACTTCAGGCTGTGTTTTAGCGTGTATATTCTGTTACTTTAGATCTTTCATATGGGTTCAAAGTGTCAAAGTATATTTTACATAACTATGATTGAGCCAAGGGGGTCACTTAAACAGAATCTCTTTCGAACTTAACTTTTCCGAACAGTTTGAGAGAAGTCAACATATGGAACGAATCTACCCTCACTTATCTCCTTTAACATTCAGAGTGTTGGTCTGTTCTCGTCTTAATGGGACAATGGAGCAGCATTACCAGCGGCTCATCCTTGTGATCCTGTCTCCCTCGGGTGGCGGTCCCCATCCAGCGGTGTGTAAATGTAGGTCGACTGCACTGTTCAGCGGCAGGCTTGTTGTTGTTTGACTCGAGATGAATTGGTTACACTTGGTTACGGATCTAATAAACAGGAAGTTGAACCACTTTTTGGGAAAAGAAACTAGAACACAAACATTTGAGTTACAAAATATCCCTTACACCTCTACTCTACTCCTTATTTCTTTCAAATATCTTGCAAAACTATGCATTGCTACATTTTATGCAGGATACAGTGCCTCATTTTTAATGAAATCCTCTCTTTGTCAGCTGGTTGTTGATGGATATTAGCTGCACCATTTATCATGACTTTTTCTCAGGTAGAAATATACTCTTAAATTCTGTAGAATATGTGACCTGTAAACAATGTATCTTGCTAGAGAAAGAAAATAATTTATTTTAGTCAAACTATGCTCCCAAACATCTGTCAGTCGTCAAAATAATAATAAAAAAACAGTAGCTTTGGCAACATGTCTCAGCAGCAGTATTGAGCAAAAATGGCTGACAAAAAGCTTATGATTTTTTATATTGATAGGCATCATGCAGTCTGCTCTAAATGGACTTCCACTACAGATTTGTCTTTACGTCTACATTTTCCTTTGCCCTTCCATTAATCTGTCCATTGATTGTGTTGTGCTGCTGTGACAAGAACATTTTAATGTGAGAAATGGCTGACAAAAGAAAAATCTGAAAGAGCATGGTTTGGTGCAGAGCCTTATCCCTCTGATACAAAAGCTCATTCTGATCTCTTCACACACAATAGAGCCAGCCCTCTGCACCCTTGGGCTGGGCGGCAAATAATACCCATAATGCAGCATGTCTGACTGCAGGAATCCCCTGGGCCATACTTGTCCAGCTTGTCAAGGGTTGTGCCAGAGACTTGATGCCAGGCAGGCTTTAAACCAACTAAGAGATGCCAAACTCTGGCTCAGTTTTTTTTTGTTTTTGTTTTTATTCCTCTGTTTAGATCATGTTAGAACAGGGAATGGTGTTTTTCTACTTTTATCAAATGCAAAATGCTTTCAGATCTGTGTAATACACAATTACTCACAGAACCACAAGCAAAAAAAAAAATGTGTATAAGCCACAAAGTCAAAGTTTATTGCTGCAATGTACTCCCTTGAGTTTACCAAATCTCCTAAAAACAGCTCTGATTAGGGAAAACAGGGGATTTACCCACAAAAATAAGGAACAATTACATCTTAGATGCCTCTGAATTATTCATAACTCATTGTGTTTGTGATGCAGTGTTTGAAAGAAACCAAGCAGTCCCTCAGAAACTACAAGACTGTGCTAGATTTGCGGCCTAAAAGTTTGAAAGCTGTATTTCAAACAGCAATTGAGATTTAAAAGCAGGAAAAAGTGACAGTGGCCCAACAGCGCCACACTGTGGCAACAAAGAAGGACAGCAATTGTGCTTGGCTTTTCTTTTTAATTTTAAATGTACAAGGCTTTTGCAGCATTCACAAGTTTAACAAAACAACACTTACACTTTGGCAGCATTAGTGGCTTACTTATAGCAGCCAGATACATGTCCACTCTTCAGTGAAAGCTCACATAAGCATGTGCAAATACATATGAAAATCTACCTGGAGTGCACAGTCAATTATGTGGTTGCAAAAAAAATTTCCAAAACCAATGTAATAACCCATGTAACCCTGTGGCATAACCTTGAGGGTGAGGCTGATGTCATAAGTACATTGCATAATATGTCAGACTTAGTATTAAGTTCTCACAGCCAAGTTTTCGATAGCAGGGGAATCTGAGGAGGCTCACAGCCCCCAGCTGCCTCGGGTTAAATTTATTGGCTGCACAAACTGCACCGTGGCATGAGGGACCACCAGCCGCCCCACATAAGGTCATGTGATGTGTCGGTGCATGTATTTGGTGTAGTGGGCACCCAGGCTGGTTGTGAGACTTTAAGCTCACGCTAACATTACTGGTAAATACTCCAGGGAGACTTTGAATAAATTCACCTTTCCATACACTCATTAGTTTGTTTAAAAATATTTATAAAATAAGAAACCCCACCCGATCCTATAATTTAATTTGAATCTTTTTCAAAGGGAATGATCAGCTGCCATTAAACATTCTGTCCTTTCAGACCCAGAGGGCTGTATAACTCACTAAGGCACTTAATTTAAGGAAAACAAATGCACATTTATGGATATTTCACATTGCTTCTGGCTGAAAAAAAAATTAGGTCAAATGGATCAAATTTCAGCGACTGTTTTAGAGTCGCCTTCGGGTAAGCAGAATCAGCGTACTGCACTGTACTGCATGCATTTGGGACTGTAACAGTCATTTCCAAACTCGCCACAAGCTTAGAAATATGTGCAACCCAAACAGGAGCCAGGCAAAGTCTAATGCCAGCTTCAGGGTGGGTTTAAACAAACCCAGTTTTGTGGTTCCTGCCAGGATCCATTCTTGTTTTGGTCCTTTCTGCTCGTCTCAAGAGCCACGTTCATTCATGTGTGTTTGACAGAGTCATTTTTCCAATCACACGTCAATCTTCTTCAGCTGTTCATAGGTGAGGAAGAACTGGACATTAAGTTAAGGAGAATTTTGAGGCAGACTGAAAAGTTTTTTTGCTCTTTAGCTCAAAGCCCCTGACCTTCCCCGTGACCTTAGCCTACACAACTGCAACCTGACAAGTCTATAATTTCATTATATTTTAGGCACCATAAGAACTGACCAGCCTCTATCACCCTCCTGTAACTCTATCAGTTCTTCTTTTCTCAGATCTGGGACTTGAGTGTTTCCCGTCTAACACAAACTACTATGGCAGGACTATTACATACTTACATAACAATGTAAGCTAGCATTTAAATAAGCTCTTTGGATTGTATCTTACATAATTAAATACCTAAAAGAAGTTTACCAGCTTATTTCTTCTGTTCAAACATTATTGCATCACTAAGGATGAGTGCACACACAATAGTCAGATGGGTAAAGGATACAATGATGTTCCAAGGCCCCAGTCGCAGCCAGTTGGGAAAGAACCCCTTGTAGAGGGCCATGAAACCCTCAGAGCGCCATGTCTGAAAGGAACATACGCGTTAATAATAACGCCCTAGATACCAATCTGTGTGTTGTTTTTATATCCAACTGGGAAATCTGATTTAGAGATGTGTCGTTCCACCATGTTATGATTTGTCCATGTTCATGATTATTAAAAGCAGACACAACTCACAGACACAAGACACTGCAAATGAACAATTTAATGTCTAGAATCAACAGTCCTCAAAATAGTGATTGATAAAATACTGAATTTGTCTTTCACAGGTTTGAGCTCAGATGCTTTCAATATTGGGCCTTAAAAAAACTTTGGTGCAGACCTATTACTTTAATCATATCTTGCAGAAGGTATCTTTGATTGAGTCAAATAAAATCAAGTAACTAACCTACACTAAGTCAATCCCATATTCCGGGGCTGTTGTCATTAGGTTTTTTGACTAACCTGCAGGAGACAGTCCAGTGTTCCCTGGTACAGGGCTCCTCCTTTCTGGTTCATCATTCTTGTTCGTACCACGTCCACTGGGTTGGAGGCCAGAGCTCCGGCCAGGCCACATACAAAACTTGACCTGAGGACACCAAAAACACATGTTTAGGTATCTATCTTTTGGTATGTCTTATACTGCCCTGGCAATGAAAATGGTCAATTTCATATTTGTTGGAATTCTTCAGTCAAATGTTGAAAGTAATTACACCCTGCTGCTTTGTGTTTTAGAGATTAGTGAAAATATTCTAAAGCAATTTTAGATGCATTAAGTTGTATATAAATCACTTTGACTAAATCATAATTGAATACATTTACAAACCCTTTCTTAGTCAGCATTTTTGTGAAATTTAAATGAGCTCTTCCACTGGACCTTTTTAAATGCCACCCTGAGTAAAAAATACAGAAACACGGTACTGTTGCATATTTAAAACAGGGCCTTGCCAGAATGTGGTTTTATCAGAGTGCAGAGAAAGCCCACACAAAGCTGACTGCTATTAATACACAGTCAAGTGGGACTTTGTGTCCAAGGGACAAACATTACTGCAATACAGCATTTTGGGTGGTTGCTTGTGTGTTAATTGCAGCATAATATAGTTCTCAATGTCAGACAAAAATGTGCTTACACACATTGTTTATCAGTTAATAGGTTTGTTTTATTTCTTTGGCCTATGTCCACTACGACAAGCAACAGTGATAATGTCACAACAGATGTGAATACAAACTCAAGGTTAGATACCAACTTACAAGAAGTGTGTGTAGACAGTGTCTCCCATGTAACCGGACAAGATCAGGTGTTTCTTGGTGATGTCATAGACTGGGAGTTCGACCCCCACCACGATGGCCGCTCGCTGAGCTGTCAAAGAGACACCCTGGCACAAAGACGAATAACTTAACATTTAGATGACTGGGCATATGGAGGTCAATGATTCAACTGTAAACATCATTGGACACAAAAGGTTTTGTTTATATGGTATACCTTCCATAATCCTCTTGTTCCCTCCTCCTGGTAGATGTTGATAAAGTTGCCCATCATACTGCCCTGGATTACATTTCCTTGAGCTTGCATACGTATCTGAAATAAAACACACACACACACACACACAGTTGTTTATGATTTTGAGACAGTCAATGCACGCAGACAAGTGGGTGATAAAAGCTGTTGTTCAAACCCAAATTCAGTGGTGTATTAGTTTAACACAGATTATAATGCACAAGAAAAAAGTGTAGCCAGATCTCTCCTGCCTTCGCTTGATTTATTTTATTCTGCTGATGTTTATAAGTGAGCGGTTTAAGCTCTTACAGTGGGAGCAGAGTGTGGAAAACACAATGTTCCAACCATCAGCCATGTTATTTAATTATCTTGTAGTCACATGCCCTGGAGGGCAGACTGTAGTGTAGCCAAAAGTTCGTCCAACAGGTCCAGAGAAATAATGTGAATGGATACATGATATCATAATACTCTTCATTTTGTGACTGCAATATCGTTTACAGCACAGCATGTTAAGCTCTCGAAGCGTCGGTCTTTAAATAATCTGAAGTGGGTTCTTGATGGCAGCAGATGCCCTTTACTCCACAAGGCATGCAACCAAAAGGACAAGTCTGAGGTTATGCCTCACGCATAGCACTGACGATGCAGTTTAAACCTGCTCTACAACTTCAGTGAGTGACATTTTAAGACTGAACTACAGAATAGGAACAAAAACAAACGGTGCTATTATGAGTAATAATTATGGTAGTACATTTTTGGAGTGCAGGAAATGATAACCTGTACTGGCTTCTGTCATGATTTCCTAAATTAGAAACTATGATCTATAGGTCAGAGGTCCTTGTAGCACAATTTAATGTCATTAGTACCTTCAGCACATCAGTGGGGTTAGCAATGGAGGAGGATATAACTCCAGAGAGAATGCCACATGCCACATTTGTCAGCAGAGTTTCATCTGAAAAAGAGAAGAGCAAAAAACAGGCTGTAACACCAGAAGCAACAAGGATCACTTAGCTTTGCACTGTTTTATAAATGCACATTTAGCTCTAAATAAGAATTATGATAAAAACTTTAATTCACTCATTTTAATTTAATTTACCTTAATTTGTGATCTATCAATTATTTAAAATAGAGAAACTCCATAAGGAAAAAGAATAAATGACATTTGGAGGGTTGCTTTTTAACTCCAGGTTGTTATGACTAAATGTTAGTGCCTCCCTTTGACCTTCATGAGGAATTCACCTGTGCAGAAACTGGGACTCACCCTCTGGTCTGTCAACTAACAGTCGTTTGAAGCTCTGGTATGTGCCAATTTTGATGGTCCCATAGGAAGCCTGTCGGAGCATGGCAGGAGCAATTCTGAGACAGGAATGGCAAGTTAATAAAGTATGCACTTTGTAAATGGATACTAACAATATCTATAAGTAAGCAGTTGTTCTGACTAAATAAAGCCACTGTGTAAGAGAAAAAATACCCTGGGGCCAGATGCATAACAAACTAAAGTATGTGACTGAAGACAAAAAGGGTGGGTGGAACAGTTGCAGCTTAAAAATATAAAGGGAACCTTACAGGAAGCAACAAGATGGCGTGCAGAAAGTTTAATATGAAACACGGAGCCCCAAAAGCAGCCTGAATCCAACCAAAAGCTTACACTGACCCCGAATACAGAGCTCGGAGCCCCTCCTCTCTTCCTATCCGAGCCATGGCGTGGAGCATGCCTCTGTAGCGGATCTCTCTGTATTTACTGTCGCCCACTTGGCCTTGTACTTGAAGCCGCGTCTTGGCCAAATCGATAGGGAACGTTCCTGCAAACACAATGCATCACAACACTTTATCCTGCATGAACTCAACCCGATTTAAATCATTTGCCGTCGGCCACTCAGACCACACACGGTCTCCTGCTGCTCTGCTCATCACTCACCGCATTCCGCTGTAACAGAGGCCAGCCCGCCGAAAACAAAAGGCTTCCAGTTCACGGTGGACATTTTCTCTAGCCTTTAACTGAATCTGAACGAAAAATACCTAGAGAACAGGTTAAGCGGTTCTAAATAGGTCACTGATAGGAATACAAAGCTAAATTGCGAACACGTAGCTTCATTTGGGTCACTACCGGCGTCGATAGTGCGCAACTCGTGTGACACCTCCCAGTCCCTTCTGGCGCTGCCGCTCTGTGAATATACCCCGCCCACTTCTTCTCTGATTGGCCAGAGCTTCCCCCATTTACCCGCCCACTAAACGTTGCTAAGCGACCGTCCCAGATTAGAAAAGGTTGATGCTAATGATGCTAAGTTAAAGAGGAGTGTTGCTAGCCCGTGAGCTAATGTTTTTGTCTCGGTTTATTGATTACAGTGACCACAACTTTTCCATTGTACCAAAACAATGAACAAAGCTTTATGCTTTAAACGTAATGTTCTTTATCGTATAGCATATGGTTGACAAGCTTTATTAGCCCTTTTCATGAGTAAATAAATGTAATGAGCACCGGCAGAAAAGACACTTCCTCCCATTATTACACCATGCTGTTTCTCAACAATGTAAAGCATGTTTCTACTGGTTTGTGAGCTGGTCTATTGCCCAAGGTAAAGCAAAGGAGTCATACCTCTCTACAATTAACAGGTGTTGTTTTGCAAAACACTACACATTTTTCTGTATTAGACAGATCAGTCAAAACTGTAAGACTATGTTTGTAGAGTTTTATATACTGTCAAGAAAACCATTTTCAATCAACTCTCATGTGAAGCCACATCTGACCAAATGGACTGCACAGAAGTCAGAGCCTGATCACTGTAAATACAAAGTAAGATTTCACTGGGCTAGTCTTGTTTGGTTGATCTCCTTCTACCTTATTCTTTTTTGACCCCATTGAGGATTTTCTTTGCCTGGTGCTGGTAAGTATGTGACCTTCAGCCTTATGAACAAGCTAAGATAAGATTAGTCATAGATTCAGAGACGTACCGAGGTTGGATTCGTCACTTTAGGCCAATGATTGTCAACTGGGGGCCTGGAGGCCACATCAGGCCCCCCATAGCTTTCCATCTGTCCCACCAGCACATAATCAAAATTAGAAAACATAAGGAGAAAGTGTGATGATGGTGTGTCACATTTAGATGATAAAGCGCCATTCTTACAAGAGTTTTTCCTCAAAGTGCTTCTTTATGCCTTCTGGAGAATTTGTTTATAAAAGAAAGAGGTCAAGTCCCTCTGCTGTAACTATATTATTAAGACTGTTTTTGTCTCAAATTGAATTTGATCATCAAAAAAAAAAAAAAAAAAAAAAAAGCCAAGGTACTTATAAAAGGTAACTATTTCCACACTTTATTATGAATAATACTCTCAGTAGCTTCAGTAGGAGTCTTTTTTACGCCTGAAATCATAAGTAATAAAGTAATAAAATCAGCAAGTGCTTTCCCATATTCTGATTCTGATCCACTTAGAAGAGACAGCAACGCTGTGTCGCCTGAAAATGTTTTCAGAAAACGTGCTCAATTACCAAAAAAAATTGCACAAGACTTAATAGTATGTAGTATAATAGTACGCGACTTTGTCTGTGTGTAGTTTAAAGTATTGTCCACTAGATGTCAGTGTAAGTCTTCTGTGGCAGTCCATCAGGGAATCTGCTCTATAAAGACACTTGTTTATCTTGTTTATTACATGTGAGCCAATCAACATTTGCTTAATGAGCGGACACAGACAGAAGCAGATTTTATCTACCTAATTATGAATTAACAAAAAAAGTGTCTGACAAATTGAAGATGTCTGCTGGTCTGACTTTAAATGGATGCGTATGAAGTGGATACAAAGTGTGTGTGATTGCCTCAGCTTCATCTTATCTGTTTTCTATCACATTCGTCCCTTTGCTGTAGTGAGAAACACTCTCTGTTCTTGGACTGCAGCACATTCATCTCAAGCATATTTATTATGATCATATGCGAGTTGTATTGTTTGATTAATGGGTTGTCTATGGGTCAGTAACCTCAGCATTGCCATCAGTACATTATAAACGACCAAGGAGAAAGACGCACTGTGTGTGTGGCCGTGTGCGTCACAGTGTGTGTGCCACGTGCACAGGACAATGTACACACAGCGTCATCCAACGGAAACAAATGAATGGAAATATTGCAGGTTTATCTGAAACCAATAAACACAGGGAAGTGTGGTGCGCCTAAAAATGGCCACATTTAATGTGGTGATTTGTCAAAAGGAGCCTGAGAACAGCCCTGTGATAATAGAGGACGAGATATATCTCTGTTTGGTGCAGTCAAAAAAAGAATATAGTTATGACTGAGGCCACATTACTTTGTAGTCTTCCATTGAGCAGTCTATAACCATTTAGACTGACTTCAACACAAAAACAACGATATCACATACATTTAGTGGTTTAATTTAAACCATTGAATAATAAAAGCAAAGAACCGCTCGAATATTAATCATGCGTCACATTTTATAGCCTTGAACATATCAGGGTAAAATGTGAGGTTTATTATAGGACTAAAGAAAATATTTCTGGTTTAAGGAGAACATAATGTTGATATCTCCTTCCCATTCAAATGCAATGAATGAAAAAAGGTAACCAGACATTGAACACAAAGGTCTGCTTCATAGTTTTAAAAATGTTTTTTTCTGTCTAGTCTCTACACAACTTTGCAAGTCTCTGATACGTGTTTGGATTTAGTTTCAGTCTGACACAAAGAGACATGTTTCTTTGGTGTAACATTACAGCTTTGACAGCATTGGTGTCATGATTATCGACTTGTTGAGGAACAGTAAACTCTACAATAACTATATAAATTCTTGCACAATATGTAATATTTTTCTGCTATTGTTAGGACTGAGAGACTCCTAGACCATAATGATATCAAAACATTGGTGGGGCTGGAGATGTATACTGCCAGCAAAGCAGTGCTCAGTCTGAGTGACCGAGGGAACATCGTACTGGTGTCACCAAGCATTACCGACTGGTTCTTTAAAGCAAAACCCTGTGTAAATATACATGTCTGTGTAGGTTGTGACATTAACTTAAAGTGTCACTGTATGATGCATAACTAAAAAGGGTGCAGTTATATAACCTTGTGTCGACTGTAAACACCCCTATATACTAACACACAGATTATGAATATATAAACCAATGTAAGCTTTAGTTTGAGGCTAGGAGAGGCCTATATAAGCCATGTGCAGATGAAGGAACAAACAATTAATGCACGCTGAAGGATTTAAACACCCACACAGGTCCCCAATATAGGATCACATCCGCTCTTCTTTACCTTTTCATCCTATTTAGCTTGTTACAGTCAAAATAATGTATCACGAACAAACCTCTGTGCTATTCTATTAATGCTTTTTAAACGTGGAGTCAAAGCAGAGTCATCATCATTACAGTAATTGCTTTTTCTCAGTGAAAATGGTGAATACAGTAAAGATCATTGCCCATCGCGCTGATATAGACTCCAGTGTCCCTTTGTGAAGCTGGAGTATTTTTACTTCATCCTCAGGGCAGCACTGAACTTAATGGGAAGCGAAAGCCTGTCCACTATGGTTAGTGTATGTGTTTGTGTGTGTGTCTGTCCTACTTGTTTACCATGCCCCCTTTCACTGCTCCTCACACCCTCCAGCTCAGAGCCCCCCTCTGACGATGGATGTGACACGCTGCTTCCTGATTGGCTGTGTGTTCGCTGAGGCCTGCTTCCTCATCCAATCAAAAACAAGGCTGGATTCAAGAGGTGAGCCCCGACATCACAGTGACGTAAAATGAAAAGATTCACAAGACCCACATTCTTAAACATGCCCAGTATTTGATTTTACCATATTAGGAAGTTTGGTAAAACATCATAGTGAAAAAGTTCCTGACAGTAACGTGCACATGCTTTGGATTTAGAGTCCTTAAATCTAATCTGTCTCCTTTTCTTGTGTGCTAGTTGTTGTTGGTATTGTTTTCACTGACCATGCCTTGTCAGCAGGTTCCTCCATCAAGGCCTTCCTCAGTGTTGATCAAAGACCTAAGGACTGAAGGATACTCACTGATGGAAAATCTTCAAAACCTGGAGTAATTGTGAGAAATCTGAAAGCTTTACTCTTTTTCAAGGCCATTGCAGTTGACCTTATCTGAAATGCCAGAGGACAACCTTGATCTAAAGTGGACACTAGTTTATTGCTGCCAACACATGAAAAACCTGGACAGAACTTGGACCAGAAATAAGAAAAGATGTGTTAAATATGAGACTCAGCTGTTGACTATTTAGTTAATGCAACATTTGTAAGTTTTGCATCGTCACATGCAGCATGAAAATCATAAAAAAGGCTTTTTTTTTTTTTTTTGTAACAGGAACAATAACACCCCAATAGACGTTAAAGGGATTTTGATATGTGACAGCCATTAAACACACTATTATCCAAGGAGTAATTCTAATATTACTTATCAGAGTAAGAGCTACAGCGTGAGATAATTATGTTTAATCAGCTGGAGATATGTTTCAATGTTATGTTTCAAGACCATGTTTAAATAGTTTTTGCTGTTTTTGTACAAATTTTGCTCTTTAGATTTCAGGTTTCACAGGTAAAAATACAAATAAATCCAGAATAAATGATCTTGGCTGATGAGGAAACCAGATTGCACGTTCATGTGTTTTGTTTGAGATGTGCATTGTCAGACGAAAATATTGTTGGAGAATGAATCCAGAGTCATACCGAGTAAAGAGGTCCCATAATTCCAAGCGCTCCCCCTGGGTACATTTATAATCATCTGTATGAGGCTGTTTTTAAAGCCATTAGCCCAACGTATGTATCCTCTTCTCCTCCAATCCTTCACTGTGCTCACTAATAGCCTGGATTAGCTGCTGTTTTAATAGACCTATCCATCTACTCTGTTTATTCACGACTCTCTCACACTTCTCCCTCTGCGTGCATCTCTTTTCCTCATGGGCAATTACACAAACAAATGCAGTTTGTTTTAGTCTGACTGGAAGGAAATGAATGGATTTCTCAGACCATTACATTTTGAGTTTCAGGTCAGTTGTTGGATTATATCATTGCCGGGAAAAGGTGAAGTCACTCCTTCCATTTGCTCTGCACATTAGCTATGCAGATTTATGTAAATGCCTGCCACTGCGCAGAGCTCTGATTGGCTCAAGCTTGACGCCCCTTCAAGGCACTCGTGGCTTAAATCTAGATTTGCATAACTTGACAGGAGCTAAAGGGGGAGCGGAGAGTAACGGCTGCTTGTAAGATGACGTTTCCGGGTCGGCAGGCGTCAGATGTACGTAATGCACCCACGCAGGGTTCACACAATAAAAACATGTGAGCTGCCTTTGACATACACTACATGTACTACACCATATGAGGCTATTTCAAGGACAACCCCACTGTTTTTGATCACCACCAAGAGACATTATACTTTATATGCATTTTTTGTATTATATTTTGGTGAGGCCATATGTCTAGGTAAAAAAGAATGACATCTAACTAGTCATGAGTTAAAGTGTCATACACACTTCACAATATTCGTGATCAGAATGTACTGTATATACCAGTATCAAGGAGATGTTTCAGACTTTTAACAGCCATTTAATCAGTAATCATCAGTTTTTAGGAAGGCCCCTTAAGCATCAAGACTATCCTGATCCTTTTTTTTTTTTTTTTTTACTGTGGATGAGTCTGTGGTATGTTCCCTTTAAAACTCAATGGAAAATGCAAGCACCAATTGTTATACTTTTGTGAACCATAGACTTGTACACTCATCTTATTGGTTTGATCAAGTGCCTGACTGCTGCATAGTCTGTGTCGTCTCAACCCTTTTCAAGTCAGACTCTTTATTTTCACGTTTACATGACAATACATTGTTTAGGATTTGAAAATATATAAACTGATATAGGTGTGAGACTCATGTTCTTCTTCCAGCTCTTGGGATTCATTTAAATAATAAGTGTGATTACAATAATTGCATGTTATTAATATTGACTATGCTTCAATACATTTCCCAGCTATTTTACAGTTTTAGCTTTGATGCATTGCACACAGACACAGTTTGTTTGTCATATGTAGATAGTCTATTTACATAAACTATTTTTTGACTTACACCCAACTAACCACAACTTGAGACACTACAGTTTTGTGATGAGTGAGCGTGTGTGTGCAGCAGGCATTTCACTGTCTACATGTCGTTTATTGATTAGCTGCCATTTCCCTGAAGCAGCGGCTAAAACAGAGCTATGGATCACATTCTGTTATTCTCCTGGGTTTTAGAACATGTGGTACACACTGCTACTGTAGGCAACCACAGGACAGTGCTTCTTTACAGCCTTAAGACTTGACACCGTCTCCCACCCAAAGGTTCCCATCACCTTGCTTCTGGCCCCACCCCTGACTCCACATCTCCCTTTGTGGTGTTTTCCTTTTGCGCGCTTCCCCAGGGGCAGGAAAATTCTTCTTATCAGAGCAGACCAGATGCAGCAGCGTGCGAGTGGATAATCCTCCGCTGTGCTTTTACTGGCTCAGCACTAACACACTTTTGGTGTAGCAGGTGATTTGGAGTTTCTTTTATTTAAATGACAGTGTTTAATTTGCTGGCTGCTCTAAATGGCACTGCTGTAATTACAACATAATACATCTTACACTGACATTTCAAAATCAGTTTGTATTTGGGTTAGTTTGATACCTGAAACAGCATTACCTTTAACTGACTGTATTTTGTTATAGTCCAAACAGGAAACAATGCATTTTTTTTTACCTGTTTGATGTGGTTGCATAGACACATTTTTTTTCTGAAAGTATTTTAAAAGACTGGTGGAAATAAACTACTGAAGTTAACACAAACATCCTAAAATCATTTCCTAAAATCGAAGGTGAGACATGTGCAGTAGTAACATTTTAGAGGGTTTAAGAATGAGACCAAGATGTGATTAAAATGAAAACATAATAGGCTTTCATTTTGAAAATTTTTATTTTTTCCCACATTGTATTAGTTGAGACAGTGTACAGGAGACAGCACAGAGAGCAAAAGTACCCAGACCAAAAATCAAACATGTACCGCGCTGAATCATGTGTCTGCTTTAACAGTGCTTTAACAGTGTTGTGTTGAATGATCCTCCATCTTTCACCAGTTCCTCTGTTTTAAAAGACTTTTGTAAATAAGAGCAAGCTCTTAACAACTTATGTAAAGGTTAAAAAAATAAAATATGTAGGACGTGCTCAATATGGTGTTCCCTTATGGTAGTTTTTGACTAGTGTGGACACAACCTGTGAGTGCATTTGTGTCTGCGTTTAAGTAGCGGTGCAATAAGTAACTGAGCAGAACTGAGAAGGTCTGTCTCACTTTTGCACATGCCTTTTTTCTCACAGAACTTCAGTATGCCCACCTGCTCAGTAAAAGCAGCTCTTCATGTGACCAGTCACAGCTGTCACCTGCCTCTCAGACCACAGCTATTGGACGAGCCTGACTCAGATCCATTTCCCATCATCCATAATGACATGAAGCACGTGCAGCCCCAGAAGCCCCTGCAGTTGTGTGTGTCTGCATGCAACCCTGCTGCCAAAATCGAGAAAAACTCTCCCTGCTGTAGTTGCCATAGTAACCAGTGATTCACTGCATCTGGCAAATTATAGGGCGGTATTGAAGGGCGAGAGGGTGTGTGATTGTAAGGGACTGTGGACCTCCTCTGCATACAAAACCTGGGCTTTCAGGTAAAAATGACAGGCAGAACTAAATGATCAATTGTTATTTTTCCCGCCAGTCAATACCACAGAGGTGCGTAGTTTGACGCACTCACACGTAAATGTGGACGCACTCAGCATGGCTCATTAATGATGTTTATTAGGCTCTAAAATTGCAGGGCCCTTATTACTATGACTATGACATGTGACTGTTGTGGATGAACAGTCAGAGTGCAGTCACATACTGTAAAGATGTGTCAAATGACCTTGACGTCATCTTCATCAGTGACAAAGGCAGTTTATATAAATGTATAACTATATAAATGGATAGAATCTGGTTTTAATTTAAACCCCTATACTCCTGCTTTTTGCACAAATGCAGTAAATATTTGTCAAACTCTTTGTATAGTGTGACAACAAATGTAAGAGCAAACACAAAACACACCTTACATTGGCAAACAAAAGAAATAAGACCCAAAGTCAGTAAGAAGTTGAAAAATATGACTTTATTGTCCTTTTTTTTGGCATGTATCAGAGTTATGTTGAGGAGAGCCTGGATCAGGGGCAGTGTCTTGGACAGGATGGAGAAAGACAAAGGCACTGACAAACAGAGGTATATGTTGTGTGAAATAAAACAATGTCCATCAAATTTAGACCGTTTTTATACAGACTCTCTTAAATAAAAAAAAAAGCAATTTATGCTGGTCCACGCCACAAAAGCCTTCCCTTTAACAATTATCACAATGTCTGTGTCATGATACTCTATTTTAAAAGAAATATAAAACATGTGAAAATGTGTTCATAAATTAGTGCTATTGTGTGAACCAGTGAGTTTAAATACACATTGTAGTAACTGATCATGATTGTCTGATTAATTTGATGAAAACATCTCATGTCAACAAAGACAGTGAGACGACATGTTGTGTGATATTTGTTGCTGTATAAATCACATGAGTAAAGGTGTGTCTTTAAGGTTTATGCACTTCCCATTAGAGAGTCACAAATGGCTGTCAGCTCAGTGTTTACTAGCCAGATTATGCTGTTTATAAGTCTGTTCGCTTGGTCAGCTGACAGCACTCTGACTTTTATTTTCTTTGAGGGTGAAAGTCACTCTATAAATTCCTGTTCCCTCCCTTTTTAACATCTGACATCTTTATACTGAGCAGACTTTCAATTAACTGAACAGAGGAAGAGAAATTGGGAAGTGTCCCATGAGAGAAAGGGGGAAGCGAACAGGAGGACAGAGAGAATAAGTGGAAGGAGATGGGCGTTGGGCAGCAGATAGAGGGCAGTGAGTGAAGGATGGATGGATGCTGGTATCCAGACAGAGCGCGAGGTGTGTGAGGGCGCCATTAAAGCCTTGTTCCATAAATCTCTGACAGTGCATGTGTGCAGATAACAGAGGGA
The DNA here is from genome assembly GCA_036850595.1 of Rhyacichthys aspro. Classification (NCBI taxonomy): domain Eukaryota; kingdom Metazoa; phylum Chordata; class Actinopteri; order Gobiiformes; family Rhyacichthyidae; genus Rhyacichthys; species Rhyacichthys aspro. The sequence goes on from CM072164.1 coordinate 9,974,266, forward strand.
TGTCTCTCTCCATTCTGCCTCTGTCAGGATGATATATGCACCCCTTTCTTCCTTCAGTGAAATACTAGAGAAGGGCAGTGTGTGTGTGATCACAGCCGGCATGTGGCCACATGTTTGGTAATTCCTCAGCTCTTATCAGTGCTCGCATGAGGTATTGTAGGTGAACAGCTCTCGGCCACCTGGGAAAGGAGGGAAAATGACCCAGACACACACACAAACACAGCAAGAAGAGGGGGCTGTGGTCGTGTCACCCACGTGAACTCATGATGGACCTGAGAAGCTGTGGAAGTGGTTAATAGAGAGACATGATGATTTTAACAAGTGAGAAATATGATGGATGGAAAGTTGGGCCTCGTCAGTCTATGCATCTGATTCCAAGCCCTTAGTGAACTCATTGTAGAGGGATGAAAAAACTAAAAGCAAAGTTTAGTTGACCCTGAAAAGCCCATAGTCTATAGACTTGTGTCTAATTTGACTGTGACAAATTTGTGTTAAAATTTCTGTCAGACTAAGGTGGTTTAAGATGGCTTTATTTATCTACACGTACAGTCACAGTTAGTGCAAATTCGTATAATAATTTTTCTAAAAGCAATATTTGAAGTGTCTTTTGTAGCTTGACCTTATTTCACTTCTGCATTTGCCTCATTGTTAACAACTGACCCCAGTCTCCACTCTTTCCACAGTCCATACTTTCTCAGAATCCACCGGGACACAGCCGAGTGAAAGAGAGAAAAAGGAGAAAGTGTCTGACAGCTTCCCTGATCACTCCTCAGAGAGTGACAGCTGTGATTGATCACATAATGGAGAGCACATTTCAGCGCTCTGCTCTTCATTTAGCTGACAGCGTTTTCTTTATGGCACCTTGTGTTATGGTATCATAATCATGCCAGTGCCATTGGAGCACCCTGGGGAATAAATCTTTACAGTCCCTCCAGCACCACACCATGCGTCATGCTGCTCAGGCCGCGTTTCTAATGGCTACTTGAGCTGTCAGTCAAATGACCTCATCATTTAACACAGTTTCAATCCAGAAGAGTACATGATGACAGTATAAATCTGTTACATGTTAATGTTACATTGGTCAATATTTCTGTTAATGAGACATGGCTAAATACCTGCATGATGTTGAGATTTTTAACAAGCTAAAACCAAGCACAGATACACACAGCAGCTTTATTGACCAGGATTGTGAGCATGAGTAAATTATCGAAGAGATTGGTGCAGAAAAGGTAGAAGCAGGAAGAAGTCGGCAGATACAGGATTGCAGCTAATAAGGTGGAGCTGGAAACATATGAAAAAAAACAGGGAAAAAAAAGAAAAAGAAAAACCCAAAAATGACATTACATTACTCGTCCATCATTATAAAGGTGACATAACACACAGGTTTGACACTAGACACCAACCAAACAAGATTTTAAACAGTGGCTTTTGTTGTTGTCTATTTGTTTAAGCCTCTACAATGAACTACAATTTTAATTTCAGGTCCACCTGGTTATGAGGCTTTAACCTTTGTCTACATTCTTTGTTTTTATTGGCCTTTAAATATTCTGCCTTATGTGACATGTCAAAGCAGCTGATGATCTAACGGTTAGTGGTTTTAAAACTCAGAGTACCTTACAATACAGCCAGGAAAAATGACAGAGACAGAAAATGATTTGTGGAAAAAAACAGAGAGCCAAAAGAGGCAGGCAGATGGATGCAACAGAAGAAAAAAAAAAAACACTGAAAGGGTGATGAGTGAGGTAGAGACAAAGATGGAGCGAGGAAGTAAATGAAGAAATACTGAGCTGACGGCTGAGGAAGTGATGAATGGGCTGAACCAGAGACAGATGGAACAACTCGACTGGCGTGGCAGAGGAATGGAGAGAATAAGTGAAAGAGTGCTCACAAAGACAAAGATGATTATGATTATGACAGAGAGACACGCATCATGTCACATGCCCAGAGGCCGGCTCCTCTTAAATAGACTTCATATTAAAAGAAAAGTGTGCGTAATCTTATAAACATTAGCAGTAAACCCTTTGGCTCAAGTTACGAGACACAAACAAGAGAGTGATTTAACAGAGTGAGCACAATGAACTGATGTGTGGGGGTCTACACACCAGTCATTATCTGATATTTATTGTTTCCTGGTCATATAATGTAATAGTTTCAATCATGTGGTTCATATTTTCCCCGTGGGTCCTCTTTAACTTTTGCGGTTGCTTTGAACATCAATAACTTTTTATTTATAGGGACAGAACAAAAAACATTGTAACAGCTTCAAGTGTAACCGATGCTATGTCCATAGGTCATCTAACTGAGAGCTAATTTGCAGAACTGGTCCCTGACATCGAATACATGCCTTACATAATGCATAAGTCACATAATGAGAGGCGGAAGCAGTTTAAACAAAGGTTAGAGGAGGGCTTTTGACAAAAAATATGTTGCATAATAACTGTGCCTAAATTGGGTCTGATCGTAAACATAAATCCAACAACTCTAGCCTCATATTTTAGCCAAAGTTAGGACCTGACATGAGTGCTATTGATATTTTGGTACTACTGTTTATCTAGCATGCAAGTAAGCTGAAGACACATAAGTAGAGATTTATACAGCTGCATTATTGTGAACAGTTCTCTTAAAAAATATAGCAAAAGGCAATTATTCCACTACATCTGCATTCTTATTTGTTATTGCTATTCAGTTTCTCACATCTTGATTATGGAGGGCCATGGATCAAAACGGTTGGAAATCACTGATCTTGACCTCTATTTCATTTTGATGACTGATGACTAAGTTGTAGTTACATCACACTAATACAGGGTTATCCTTACTTGGCCCTCATTCTGGAAAAGTGGAATTTTGCCCAACAAATAAATCAATTTCCCAACACCTCCGAAGTCTAGTTATGTAGTCTGATTGTGACGTCAGCCCCTGGCGTTTGGTAACCCTCCTTTCTGTCTGTCCAGTATACAAGATACACACATGCATCCACCCACCCACAGCCATAATGGAGCAATTATCCCCTTCAGCTCGGATCTGCTCCTCTGATTGTAATTTGCATTTATTATTAGCCTTCCGACTGCCAGAGGCTGTGAGGCGTGTGGACAGACCGTTATACTCCATATCACACTGATAGACCTGCACAGATGCTTTATAAACACGCCAGGCACTAACATAAGCATAGTCGTGCCTCATACACAAACATGTTTAAATATGCGACACACACGTGTGTCCGTACAATGCTGATGAAGTCTTTATGATGTTACTGTGTTTTGTTAATGCTAATCCCTGTTAATGACACAATAGAAACCAGTATGTTCAGTGGCGTCCCATCACAGAAATACATGCTTCACATCACACTCTGCAGCATGTCTTCATGTCCCTTTTCGTGGCGCTGTCAAAATGGCCTCTGGGCTCATCATATGGAAATTTGTGTGAAGCAGAGTCTCTCAAGGCGTACAGTACATAGTCAAGATGCCAGCTCCTAATAGATGTGCTCCTACACACAGACAGAGAATGTGCGAGGAGCAGTCGAGTGTGAAATGACTCTGTTATCATGTCGTCTGTGTGGAATAAATTTTCCCGTCCACCTTCTGGAGCAGGTGTGGAGGTCTGATGGGCTTCACTGTATATGTGTGTTTGTGGTTTTATGTGTTGCATATTGTGGCACATATTGTTGGGCAGAAAACAAGGTGACAAAGCCAGAGGTCTCACATGCAACTGACATTTTGCATTTAAAGACTCAGTAAAGACTATTAGATGCTTCAAATCATTTAAAAAGAAGTAAAGTGGAAAGAGAGTGAAAAGATGTCTTTTTTTTTTTTCTATGTCTGAATGAGGCACTTATAGAGTTTCAGCAAGGGGCAAAGTGTAGAGCATAGTCATGCACACATCAATATTATTTTCAAAATCACATGAGCAGCGGGAAGACAATAGACAAGACTATTTTTAATTAACAATATATTTAGGAGGTTTAGGAGATATTTAGATATTATACTGCTTGGTTTTCGTGTGTGGTAGCTGGTTCTCACACTTTAAAATACATATGCATGGTTCACTCACATGCCTGCCTGCACTCTTGAGATGGACCCCAAGGGAGCGTTGAGTCCGAGTTACTTCATTGCACTGCCTAATTGATGTGGCCATTTTTTTATGCAGTTGTGAGGGTCCAGAGAGAGACATAATGAGCTCACCTATCACTTGTCCAGTAGCTTGAACTCAATCAGAACTGAATACTGTCAGTCATCTAGACTTTGTGAGTTGACTGTGCCTTTAGCTATCCTAATAAGTTGACACTGCAAACCAGCCCATAGATTACTTCACAACCTTGAGACAACAAGAACTGGGTAGACCTGAACTGAACCTATTAGTCACACACAATAACTTAAGTCTCAGTCTCTTTCTTTCTCATTTAAACAGAAAGATTAAAGAATGGGGGCAGCTCTTTCGACGTATGCACAGCTAATGTAGCAGTTACAACCACTTATACAATGAAAAATGGCTGACACAGAGGGTGGACAGCCCTGTGAAAAGAGATGGGAACAGAACTAGGCAAAAGGTTACGTTTCAAACTCAACAGGCTAAACAACATGTTGAGCTTCATACTATATCACCTAAATCATTTTCTACTGCTTATCCCATTTGTGGGGTGGTGGGTGGCTGGAGCCTATCTCAGCAGCTTTGGGCCTTAGGCGGGGTACAACCTGGACAGTGGCCAGTTTGTCGCAGGGCTGACACTTATGGACAAACATTGACAGACAACCATTCAATCTCACATTCATTCAATAGGGATACTTTAGATTTGCCAATTAACCAACCCAGTCTCACCACAAAAAGTAAAATAGTCACATTGGTCCACATGGTAAAACGTATACATTTCACAAAACGGGCCCGAAATTTGTGACACTGTCACGTTTTTTTGTTCCATTCTTTTCTACTGATGTCACGTGATGTCAGAGCTGACGCAGACGCTTGGGAGAAAACATGGCCGACTTACGAAGATTTTTGGAGATAAAATGCAATTTTATTACCTATTTTGAGCACTAAAATCAATTTGGTTAAATTTCTAGCGAGAAGTGTGGTCTTTAATCTTATAATCTTCAACTATTTAATTCATATACGCTTTTATTTATGAGTTTAAACGAAGATCTTGTCTCGACATTGTTAATATTGTTATACTTTATACAGTGTAAAATTTAGGAATTATCTCTTGTTATTATTAATTTATTTTAATAATAAAATAATAAAAATATATCCAGGTGCTGAAATAAGTTTCTTTTTTATAAACTTGATTAGAACAAAGATGCAAGCTGTGCTTACGTGGACTCTTTAGGAACTAGTTTCATACATAGCTCCTAAAGTCCTTTAGTTCCTAAAGAGCCACGTAAGCACAGCTTGCATCTTTGTTCTAATCAAGTTTATAAAAAGAAACTTATTTCAGCACCTGGATGTATTTTTATTATTTTATTATTAAAATAAATTAATAAAAACACGAGTTAATTCCTAGATTTTACGCTGAAAAACATAGAGATAACCAGTGAAACAAAACGTGACAGTATAACAATTTTAACAATGTCGAGACAAGATCTTCGTTTAAACTCATAAATAAAAGTGTAAATAGTTGAAGATTATAAGATTAAAGACCACACTTCTCGCTAGAAATTTAACCAAATTGATTTTAGTGCTCTAACTTGACACTGTCACGTTTTTTTGTTCCATTCTTTTCTATTGATGTCACGTGATGTCAATTTTATAGGCAATAAAATTGCATTTCATCTCCAAAAATCTTCGTAAGTCGGTCATGTTTTCCTCTAGCGTCTGCGGCGGCATCACGTGACATCAATAGAAAAGAATGGAACAAAAAAACGTGACAATGTCACAAATTTCGGGCCCGTTTTGTGAAATATAAACGTTTTACCATGTGGACCAATGTGACTATTATACATTTTGTGGTGAGACTGGGTTGAATTAACCTATGCATGCATGGCTTTGGGCGGTGGGAGGAAGCCGGAGTGCCCGGAGGGAACCCACAGTGACACGGGGAGGATATGCGGACTCCTCACAGAAAGACCAGAGTTAGCCAATGATGTTTGGGTTGGCTACAATCAGCCAACGATGTTTTGGGTCGGCCGGGATTTGAACTCACTTTGTACTTTTTGACAACACCTGAATGCACCGTTAACGTGGCGCTTTGTAGTTGCCATGGTAACTAAGTGTGATCATTTCTGTTCACCGTTACTGAAGCTAACTTCAAAGCGATAATTAAGCTAGGCTGTATTTTTTCAGCACAAAGACAAAATTATTTTGAATGCCTCATACTTAAGTGTTGTATTCGCACTTTCTTCCTCAATAAGCGGGTAAGAGCAATACTTACTTCCTTTAGCTAGCGTTAATAAAAGAAACAGGAGGAAAAATGCAAACGCAAAGCTAACGGTTTCATTTATCTAGTTTATTGCTAATGAAGGATAAGTCTTGTAAAGGTTGATGAGCATAAATTTTACCATTCCACACAAGTGGAAATAAGCTATGTAACCCCTGAAGATAATTGATTGGTTAGTTAATTATGAACTATTAATTGCTAAATTAATACTATATGCCACCACTTTTGAAGAGTAACAGTAACAATTCTAGTTTTCCTACAGGATAATCAATATTTCGGTTTCATTTTAGTTCTATTGCTTTGTATGTTTCTGAGTTTATCTTTAATTAGCCTATTAGCACTATATATTTGCATAAAATAGGTTCCTATGATTTGTAGACTAGTAGAACAAAATACTTGTTGTACTGCTGTGTCATGGCTGCTGTCCTGATTCACTCATAGACTGATGGACTTGACCCCTTCAGATTTAGAGCCACAGGTAAACATCAAATGTCTTTCCTGTTTAGGTTTCACCTTTCTTTTTTACCTGTTTTGTTTATAATTGTTTTGTTCTCTACATCTGGGTGTAGCTTGGAGAAGACACAGCCTGTGGCTCTACAGAGCAGCACAATCTCAACAGTAAGTTAAGACAGCTGTCAATGAAACTCAGTTTCATTTGATATCATTGTGTACTGCAGTCTTTTTATGTGTAATGGGTAATGAAAAGTGTTATTCAAACTAGGGACAATGGAGAAAATGTCCTTAATGGAGGAACCCAGGTAGGAATCGTCTCATGTGGTAGTTTTCTGCCCTAAGGCCACTACATTCATTCACTGCTTTTGTTGTCTTCCAGTCTGGATGTTTCTGTCAATTCACTGCCTCAGTGTGCACAGGTGGGTGTTCAAAGAAAGACTCCACTGGGTACACAAACATGTTATGCAATTGTTTAATCACTTTGATGTTCGTTCTCATGATCTTCTTTCAAGGGATCCCAAAGGCCTGACTCTCTGAAAACAGAAGGTATAAAACTGACTGAATGCTTTTATAACAAAAATGCTGCCTCAAGTAAAGTGGAAGACATGCTGCATTTATGTTTCTTGGTCCCAGTTTCTGAGTTAGTTGTGTTGTTGTGTACTTTCCTGACATGTTGAAGGCCTCTAATGTCAAGTGGGAAAGTCAGGTAGCCAGCTTTAAGTCGAGTTGTGTTTTTCTGCTGTGCATTTTTCAGCTCTGACACATTAACAACTCTTTCTGAGTTTCCAAGGACAACATGAATACAGCATGTCCTCATGCTTTGAATTTGTTTTAAACCACATCTGTACATCTGTAAGGATGGGGCATTGTGCTTTACAGACAATAGCCCAACACAAACATTTACAATAGATCACACACCCCAGCATCATATTTCACACACATAAAAAAGTAGAAGAAAGAAGCATATGTAGTCTTTGTGTAAAACAAAACAAGAAAAAACAGATGGATCAAAAGATCAACAAAATATCACTTATATACAAGGGGTTGGAGATGGCTGGTGCACAATATTGTCGTTGATGCATGTAAAAAATATCTTGATGTCATCGTCCCTCTGGTATCATCTTAAACATGACAAAAGAATTAAAAACACATTTTGGGTTCAAATTTAAGATTTCATATGTACAACACTGAATTTGAACCTGCAGCAGCCCTTTTGGGACAAAATGTAAAACAAGTGAATTCTAAAACATGACAAAAATGAATTGTACTTCTTTCAGTAAAACGCACAATCCTTATTAACTGGAAGGTGCGAAGGCAGAACTGTTTTGATATAGATAATGGATGGATGGAGTAGCAGTCTCTATGTGCAGTGTTGATTCAGACTTATTTGGTTTGGTGTGGTCCGCTCTGAGATAAACCAAAATGTTAACAACAAGCAGTGGAATTGTTATAGCAGCAAAGTTAATATTTTTATGCACACTGTTGAATTTGCTTTGTAGCCCTATATTCCAATGAAGATGAGGCAAATGTACTCACTTTACCTAGGATACTAGCCTTATCTGTGAGTAAAGTTGATTATCAAAGCATTAACACTCTGTGATATGGAATATGATTCTTTCCACCATATTGGATTATTGGACTACCCCCTATTGCGGTTGTTGACATATGTGTTTCTGTTTTTATACTACTGGTTATTGTTATTGTCTGTACATATAAATTTTGGTGAGTAAGTCTTAAAAAAAAAAAAAGGAACAGAACAATGGTCTCTGCTTTTCAGATTTTCCTCATCTTATGCAAACACTTTGGGTTGTCAGAGTGTAAACAGCAATATCTTTCATCATTTAGTCAGTTGAAATATATGAATAAAACTGCATTAGTCATGTTTGTTGTATGACTCTTTGCCTCCCCACACCACTTCTGTTATGTAACAAGAATTATTTGGTACTTTGTTACCCTGAGCCTTGCCCTAAAGTTATCCATCCAACAGGTCAGTTTTTTTAATATTGTTGGAACTACGCTATGAAATGTAAAGTTCCAAATTAAAAAATCCCAAGACTGAATACTTATATATAGGAATACTAGGAATTAAAAATGGGGGGGAAAAAAGGTGGTAAAAGATTTTTGCAGGAGATTATACAGATTTTAATGACTTTCTGCTGAAATAAGACATGCTTCTCTGTATGATAGAGCTCCTCCTGACTCAAGAGCCCAATCAAGAGGACCAGAGTGAAGCAGAGGAGGTCATGGTTGATGAACTGGACATGCAGGTCATGCTGAAGGTCCAGGTACAGTGACTGATATGATCAATGATTCAATGCTTCATTTCATGCTTTATGTTGTGTTAAAAAGTTGTTAAATGCTGTTAAGTCACATGGGGACTGGCAGACAGGGAAATAAATAAGCAGTCTGACAGAAAGACAAAAGTGAAAAGGTAATGTTAAATTCCCACCAAAACCTTTTCATTTGTTCAATTTCAATAGCTTGTTTTCTTCGTGGTTTGGTTGTGTATTGAACAGTATTCTCTGCTGGCTTTCCTTTGCTACACCTTCCACCTGTCGTTCACCAAAGTGACACCGGCCATCTGCCATCTACCTGATCTCATGTGACTCCATCAGTGTATGAAATAAAATGTATTGCCATTTGAGCACAGCAGGCTTAACACAATGCATCTGTTTTTGGTTGGTTTCAGCTCCTCAACGCTTTGAGAAGCAATGATGACAGGCTGGTCAGACAACTCTGTCTGATGAGTATGTGTGTTACTAACTTTATATTTATCTCATAGATAGCATTGATGTGGTGATGCAAACGATTAAAGCACACTCTAAAACTTGGGTTAAAATTTAAATTGTATGCCTTTATATGCATTATGGCAGCAAAGAAGATGTTTTGTACAGTAGACATTTAATTGCACACTGACTCCTTGCTCATACACTAATCATAACACTAGATGACCATCTATTGCTGGTCACAGAGTGAATATCAGTGAGTGACCTAGACGTTTTTAAAAATTGGATGTAAATACAATGTAAACCCTCCACAGCCAAGTCCATCAGTAAAACGTAAAAGTGAATGGACATTAGCCTTGAAATTAGGTTAAACTTGTGAAACTGAGTCAGAGGAATGACTTCTGAACACATCTTACATTAAACACTGAGTTAAAACAGCTGCTAAACCAGTCTCTTGTTTTCAGTTCTCATGTGTGACCCAAACAACCACCATGCAGTCCGGTTACTTTCACATTGTTTGCGTCAAGCTCTGCGTAATGGTAAGATGCACAAACACACTCTAATACCAACAAAAATAATAATGCCTAGTTTGGGCCCTGCCTCTGTTTAACTGACAGTTATAAATTATATTTGACTGTAGCTTATGTCTTTCTGGTTTCAGAGACCGACGAGAGTGATGATGACACTGACGAGGATGATGACAGTGGTGATGTTGAAGATGAGAGCGATGATGATGAGGAAGATGACGATGATGAAGGTGATGAAAACGCTGAAGAAGATGGAGATGAAGGTGATGAAGATGGTGAAGATGGGGGTGATAACAAAGACCACGGAGAAAATCAAGAGGTTGATGATGAATCTTCATCTCCGTATTCTTCATTTCTCTCCTCTTCCTTAACATTTGATTCAGAACAAGAGGATGTACCTGAACTGAAAATATAAAAGTAGAGCACAGATATACCATTGTATGTTTTACAGACAAAATATTGTGAAAGAAGTCAGTCCACTCTCAGTAAAGTTGAAATAAATGTAAACTTATGATTATCTTGTGGTTATCTTGTTTTGCTGAAGGTATAACAGAAGTCTTTTGTTGAATTCAATCAGAAACAAAATGCTCAGGAACAACAGCTCCACCAGACTGTTCACTGAAGATGTTTAACACTGACTACATCTTGGAATCTGGGATTGTCCTTGTCTTCACTGTCTACTTAGGTCAGGCTATGAACAGAAACAAACATTTCCCCTTTTTGAGTTCAGGACACATGAAAACCCTCAAGGCCTTCACATGAATGAGGCTTTAGTTTTGACTTGCTGTGTAATTAACTGACTGCCATAACTACCCACGCCAGCCTGGGGGCTCAACTGCTGCCAACCAGTGTATAGGCAGGACAAACCCTACAACACTGGAGTTTTTTAGTTCAGTGTACCTCCTCATCCTAAAATACACATAGAGTGAGGTCTGCAAATGCTTGTCTTATAGCGTGTTGCATGCTTCTTAGTAAAATATTCTATGTGCTACATAATGCTCCAAAAGCTGATGGGACAAAACACCTAGAAACAAGTTGTATTTTAAACAAAAAACAGAATGTGCAGTAGACTGTAAACAGCGAAACAATGTGTGTTGAGTCAAGTTCAAGCTGAGACAAGACAAAGATGCAAACAGACTGTTGGTACTGCGAGAGGAATTTCCTGGAAAGCTTCACTCAGCCTTCCTCTTAGAATAAAAAACATTGAAGAAAAGCAAATGTCATTTTGTCATTCTTGAGGTAATCAGAGGTAAAAGGGCTCTTTGTGTAGTCATGCTTGTTTATTGGGTTGACTTCTAATCCATCATATCTCAGAGGTCATCATTATGTATTATCTCCATGCATGGCTTGTAAAAAGGAGACGCACCATGTGACCAAAACTTTAATTAATTTGCACAGGTTGGATGAACATAATGGCTGCTCAATTCATTGGAGCAGGTCAAAAAGGACGGTCGTTGTCTTTTATATGTAGTCATGGAGTCATTGTGATGTCTCAGTGTTATTGTTCATATCAAGGTTAGACAAGGGGTCACTCAGGGAAAAACGTGTTGTTCTCTCTTATATGAGAATGTGAAAATGTGTGAATCACTAAGAAAGGCACCTGCTCATCCCAGAGTCTTATGTTCCTCTGACAATCTAACAGCCTTTTCCATCAAGGTCAATCCAAGTGGAAGAACACTTTTCACATCCTATTTCCCGTGACACCACCCACCCATCCATCCACACCTGGAGGCTCACCCACAGCCACTCAGGCGTGGGCGGATACGTCACTGGTGGTGTTTTTCGTTTCGCTTTTTAGGCTTTTCTGAAAGTGGATTGTGGCTGTCAGCAGCAGTCAAGGAAGCTTCATTATTCGTCAGAGAGAGGCAAGGCTGTGACTCATGCCTGCGCGAAGAGACCAATGGGCAGCCGAAGCGTGAGATATAAATAACGAATAAAAGATATTCTTGAGGGAGAAAAGGGTCACTTGCGCGCCGCTGGATGAGATTTGACTTCTCTCTGTTTGTATTCCGCCTTCACCGCCACTGGACTGTTTTTTGTCGCGCTTTGGGAGGCATTTTTTTTTACATCTAGTTGTGGTTTGTCTGGAGTCTGGAGTCGACAACCTGTGCGCCGGTAAGATGAACATTTGCTCCTTCAATCCAGCCTCGTCGATTCCGTGCGTAAAACAGACATGATGTACGTTATATTTCAGACACAGACACTGCTTCACTAAACGTACCAAGGTAGTTTCAGAAGGTGATGTTTGGTAGTGCTGGTTAATAATAATTAGACTGTGATGAGTGACAGGACGCGTTCATTAGTTGCTCAGTCTGCTTCTCACAGCCCCGTGACTTTGAGTGATGGTGGCATGTGCGCTTGTTCAAAGCTCAACTTAATTGAAATGTCGATTGCTGCGTCAATAGGTAAATGGTGTAGATTATGTATGTGCAGCACTTTAGAGTTTAACCGAGTTCATATTATCTTAAATGGTATGAGACCTCTTTAAGACACTGAGGCTGTCTGTTTAGATGTTGATGCTTTGCGCTTTGAATATTTGGTTAGATTTTGTCGTAAATTATGCCTTCCTCAAGAAAAATGTTATTATATGCCATGAGAGCTCTTATTTTGACTGATATTTTTTTTCTTTTCTTTTTTTCAACCGCGTTGCTTTCAAATACACTGATCTTACATTTGTCATCGTAAAACTGGAAAAACGTATTTTGAACGAATGACCACATGCTTTAATGTAGACTAATGTCATTCCTGCGCCATTAGTGGAAACATGTTTCATGGCGACGCACAGTTGGGTTAAGACGATGATATCCCGATTCTTTTTCAAACAATTTGATTTATTGCTCTAAGTATTTAACCCGCCCTTCTTTTAACATCAACCCTGGACCTTTTGTATTCCCAGTTGCAGACTTCAAACCCCGCACCGCTGTAGGGACATATCACAGGACTGATGGCTACGTCTGAACCAAGAGCCACCGGCGGGGACCAGGACCCCAACTCGGCCAATTTAAGACCCCCGTCCACAAGTAGGTCCCCTTCTCTCCCTCTCTCTCTTCCCTTGTGCTACTTTTATCAACCCCGGGGCCAGCTTCTCGTTAAGGCACAGTCCACTGGGGCTGACAGGCGCACAGCAAATACCTTGCTCAAAGACACTTGTGCAGGATGATCTACTCCCTCCAGAAGGACTAAAAACAGCCCTCTCTCTGCTTCCGCTTTGTCTGATAAAAGTGCGCCTTGCCCGGGCCATTTGCTGTGTGGGCTCGTCGTTAATCATTCCGCTTAAAAACAGAGCCATCACAGCTGCCTGTCGCCTCTGTCTGGCAGATCAGTAGTGCGCACCGAGCTGGGGACGCGCCACAAATAATGCACCATTAAGCCTGGCAGCGTCGATATTTATGACCATCTAAGTCGCACAGTTTGACATACACTTTAAACAGTCTCTCCTGAAATAACTCATACAGAATTTAGGCTTATTTCCTGAATGAATTAGACAGTCATATAATTCACCCTTGTCCTCTTTTATTTCGTTCAACGGGTTGTGCGTCATAATTTATCTTCTTATCTCGTTTTCCAGACTGTTGAAGGGCCCTTAAGGCTCTCGGCTGTATGGATTACGCCTAGAAGGAGAATGATCTGCTGATATTCCTGTAAAATTTGCCTGAATATAATAATGTCGGAAATGCACACCGACCTAGAGTTAATTAATCATTCTCTGATGCAAACGGAGTCCATTATTTAGCGTTTTTTTATATAAAGAGAAGTAACTGCATTATATCCTCAGCCAAATGTTGAGGCAGCTTAATTTGTCTTTCTCTATCAAATAAAATCTTTCTAATACCGTTTTATGCCCCCCCGGGTGTCAATAAACATCTCTAAAAATTGCGCGTAAAAAGCCCATTAAAGCGATGATGTTTGTTTTTGTCTGACTTGCTCGTATACCTCTGCTGAATGTTGCCATTATCTCTCTGCCACGCTCCACCTCACGCCTGGCGGCTGCTCGTGTCTGTGCGTGCGTGTGAGCATGCGTGTGTGCGCCTTGGCCTGAGCACCTCAAGCTGCTTTTCTTCTCATGAGTGGATTGAAATACTCGTTTATGTTTAGAAACTTTTCCATCAGGTACTGTGTGTATATATAAATATCAGTCTGCACTCTTGCTTCCTGACACCATTTCTCACGCATCCTCAGTGCAATGCATGCGCGCATAGGTCTCTGCTGCATCTCGCCGCCTGCTAAAGCTACACAATCCCCGGCCAAAGACGTTCGAGCAGCTCGCTCCAGTCACACACCGTGTTTCACTCAATTAATTCCTGCCCTCCTCCGTGAGCTCATTTCACGGGTCTTAATTCCAGTCCGCCTCTTGGCTGGGTGTGTGAACCAGCGTGGATGTGCCACACAGGCCACTGTCTGTCCCTATTGATTGAACTTTGAGATCGGAAGTGTTATGTGATCACTGCTGTTGTGGTAAACAAAAACAGGACAGCTTCTGGCCCTAACTCGCCTTCCACAAAGAAAACGCCCATAAGCACCATCGACCAGCGCTTAATCGTTTTTCCTTTGATAGATATTAGTTTTATTTGAAGTTTGTGAAGCATTACGCAGATGACTGTAGAAGTTTGATGTTATTTCAGTCAATGGAGCATCTGGTTCCTTTGTCTGATGTTTAAAAGAAGGTGGTTCGTTTAAAATGTGAAATAAAAAAAAATGAACATGGAGGTATTTGAAGAACAAGAGCCACAATCGTTCAATCAAAATACTCCAAAATGATTATTCACAGAAATGAAAATATTTCAAAGTCAGACATCAAGATGGCCCTCGATAATGCCCACATTGTGCCGTCCGGCCTGTCAAATAAAATCATACACCCGGCCAGGAGCGAAAAGGACCACTGCATCACGCTTCCACTGTGCTCTGTGCTTCACCAGCTGCATCCATCACTCACCCATGCTCTTTTGCGGCCTACTCATCATTCAGGAAAAAAAAAAAAAAATCAACCGTTCATTCTGTTTTAGCCTACGAATACGCATGGATGCACGGATGCACACGGAAACTCGGGATGAAGATTTGTGGTAAGTTTCAAAACGCTGTGAATTCAAGTAGTCATCAAGAGACACATTTTTTCTGTTTGGTGTTATTTTTCCACGTGAATCATTATTGTTTTGTAATAAGTAAAGGTCTGAGGCCCACTGAATTAGGCCACTATAAATTCTATTACAGCAGGGCCATCCATGAACTGTCAGTGCGCGTTTTCATCTCGGAAAGGTCAGTGGACATTAGCCTGTAGCTCTGATGATAAGGGCCCTTGGTAACACTCCCGGGCGCCCCTCAAAACCCCCTGTGTCTTTTACCATCATCGGCAGCACGAAAAGCACCACTGAGACAAGCGTAAATAATCTGTGGTCGTTTGTTTATGTCACATGGTGGGGACAGTGGGCGTGGCGTTGAATTATGGGCGTGTTTTTATTGAAAATGGGATGGTGGCCAATATTTAATGGGATCTTGTTTTTAAACATAGTGGCATATTAGCCTAATTGCTTTTTTGTAGACACACAAATCTACACAATGTGATTTTAAATGCTATTTTACCATTTAATACTTGAAATTGACAATACAAAATGGACCATAAAGAGTCCAAAACGCGTAATGCTGCTTATGGTGTTTTATTTATTTTTACAATATTTATACAGTATCCAATACATTTCCAAGAATGCTGATATTGTTGAAGGCCTTTTTAAAAATAATTGTATTTGAAGATAACATATTTGTTTTTAATACAAACAACCAACTGAAGATTTAAAATTTATTATGGGATATTAAAAAAAATTCTAATAGATAAATACGAAGGCCACAGTCTCTGATACTAACACAAAATAGTAAGTAATAAACTGTCCTGTCTTTCTGGGCCTTTACACTGACTATAGATCTTTATTCTGTTTAGGGCACATTACATTTGGCTTCTTTCTTGACGTTGCGCAGAAAAAGTGTAAGAGAAACGCTTCAGGGCTCATCCTTCATTAACCCCTCTTTATAGGGAGTCTATTATCGGCGGTGTGGGTCATCAGATCAGACCGCCCCACTGAGCACATTAGGAGGTGGGTGTGGGTGAGTGGGTGGGTGACACGGCAGGCGCACGGGGCGTCTGTGGGTGCTTCCTGGTTGTGATGTCACAGGGTGAGGCGGGCACACCAAAGCTGATGCGGTGTGTATAAATGACTTCCTATATTTGACTTCCTTCAGAAATAACAGGCACGACTGATTTGTTTGCAGCCTAGCGTGACTTATTTTATTTTTTTTACATTTGTTTTTAATGTTTAGTTTGATTTGTTTTACTTCGCGTTGTTGCTCTGTGGGGAATGGAGGTGTTTGGTGATAACTCGTGCTCTTCGCCGTGCAACACCTTAGGGTTTCTGCAGAAGAACAACAGTCTGGAGGAGAAGGGGAGGCTGGCGGGCCACAAGAACCTGCTCTCCTGCGACAACAGCGACAGAGACGCGCGTTTCCGCCGCACCGAGACCGACTTCTCCAACTTGTTCGCCAGAGGTCAGACTACATTATTAATTGCTTTTTTAACAGTGACACATAACAGTGAAGAGTAAAACTACCACATGCCAGTTAAGGCCTGTTGTATGTACAGTTTAAATAATAATGATAATAATAATAATACTTTTCAACGCACATTTCAGTTAATTTATAACATAACTACAATTTATTCTGAGTCAGATCTATGTGCTACTGTTAAGAATGTTAAGCTATTCTCAATATTGAGGGTAATTTTCTCTTAATGTCAGCCTACTGTCAGCTTTCTGGTGGCTGAAACCTTTACTTACTAAACTCTTAAGTCATTTTGTGTAAGCTATAGGCTTTTAGCTACATTCTAGTCTTTTTCTTATTTTCTCAGTTGGCCAAAATACTCATCTTAAATCACTGGGCTCATTAGTGACAGCTTTATGCTCTGTAATTCTTATCCACACTCTTGTTTTCCTGACCGTTAGACCTGCTGCCTGCCAAAAATGGAGAGGAGCCAACTATACAGTTTTTGTTAGAAGTGGTCGACATTCTGACCAACTATGTTAAGAAGACCTTTGACCGCTCCACCAAGGTGCTGGACTTCCACCACCCGCACCAGCTGCTGGAGGGCATGGAGGGCTTCAACCTGGAGCTGTCCGACCAGCCCGAGTCTCTGGAGCAAATCCTGGTGGACTGTAGGGACACGCTCAAATATGGCGTACGCACAGGTAAAGGCCTCAAAGCTTGTCAAAAGCATGTGTTATTGGATCTGGAGATGCTTTGGTTATTCATATGCTGGCCTGTGGAAGTGATATCAGAGGGAATGATAAGGAAGACATACAACCTAACTATAATAAAACTAAAGAGGGAACAAAGTGAACGAAGGAACTGAAAGAGCATGAACCAATATGTAAACATTAAAAAAAAAGATATCTTCGGCCCCTAATATTATTCTTAGTGTGACCTTTCACCAATTTAAGCCCCTTATCCATGTACAGTATATGCCTTTAGTTTAATTGTCAATATATATTATTATGACTATTCTTATAAAGTGGTTGTTAGTAGAAGCACATGTCCCATCAGCAGCTGAGGTCCAGAAACAGTCTTGCCTGGGTTTAAGAGGTATTACACTTTGAAAATTGAAAAACCTACTGTATTGAAAAACCAGTGCCAATCAGCAAAGATTTCGAGGATTTCATTTGTTCTGATACAGCTCCAGTTGATACAAACATGTCAAAAATTGGACAGAATACTGAAGTACATGACTTCACGGACCTCAATGTTACGTACAGCGTTTGAAGACTAGATTTATGCTGAGGTAAATTCAGAAGAGGCCATTCTGTTCAAAGCTGTTTGGCAGATAGTGTAAGGCCCATTATGATGCCTGTCTTATTTATTGCCCCCCTGGTACTCCTTCAGTTGACATCATCCTTTTCTTTTCCTCCTCGACTTATTAAAGCAAGTGTTGCCTGAGGGGCCCCTAACATGGCCTCGTTCAAGCTGTTAAAAACGACCAGGCTCAAACTGTCCCTTGGGTCTTATTTATCACTTGGGGTCACACTGTCTACACTTTAACACCACGTAGCGTTGTGAGTTTTCCCAGAGCACTGTGAAGTCCAGCTGGAGGAGCTCTCCGTGGTGCTGACGTGTTGTCTCTGTCCTCAGTTGAACAGTGCCATCGTATTAACCCTTCATCACTACAAATCTTTATTGTAAACAATCCATTATGGTTTACAAGTGTATTATAATGTACAAGACACAACAACGCTTTCAAGCTGCAGGCCTATTGATGCTGACTATGTGTTAGCACCTTCGAGATTAAATAGCTGTCATATAGCTGCCTTGTTGCTGGAGTAATTATGGGACACTGAACACTGCTATGTCAGATCCCCTAAGCCTCACGTTTGACCAGGGGAATACTAAATTAGCTTCTGTTAAAAGGCTAAGGGCGCGGAAATGAGACAGTCTCTTTTTGTTTGATTAATAGTAGTTAACTGTTTATTTTAATGTGAGTAACAGTAAATATGAATGTGAGTAATATTAAATAAACTATGCACCTTTTTACAGGGTTTATATTGCTTAAACAAACCTGTTTGTCTAACAGTTTCTCAATAGGCTACTTGTTTTTTTTAGATTTTCTGATTATGTTTCTCTCACTAGACGGCTCTCTCTTGAGAGCTCAGAGCTGATGTCAGAAACAGAGACCAGTGGCATTACCTGCAACATTGGGGTTTGTCTGTGGTTAAATGACATCAGAGAACAAAAAACAAGAAGTGAAAACTGTTAGAAATTAGAAATAAAGTGTTGTTCAAGATACAAAATGAAGAAATGAGAGAACTTCTCAAAGACTAAACTGCTGTTGTGTCATTGTGGCTTGGATTAGGCCACATTCTGTTGCTGAGCAAGCATTGTAGCTTGTGTGATGTGTTGAGTGAGAGACCAAAAGACAAGTGTTTGAGATTCTTCTCCTCAACATCAGTAAAATATCTTAACTGTTACTTATGTCACTAAAAGTTGGTCATGGGAGGATCAGACTACACAGATATTTATCTGTTATTTTCAAACAAATCCTACCATCGTAATTGTACTAAAAACCAAGAAGTGTCTTGTGAAACTGTATTACAAAATTGCATCTAATTTCTTTGTTAGGTTGTTAGCAATTGCAGCAGAATATAGACTTGCAACACACATTTTATGTGAGACCACAATAACATTTGCTTTAATAAAACTGTGGCATAAACAGAAGATTGCTCTTTTGGCCTTGAGAGGTTTACTCTTGCTTTATGGTTTTTCATTCTTCTCCAATCAGGGGTAGCGGCTTTACCCACAGGGCACTGCAGTGATTGTGTGCTTTAGAGCTTTTATCACAAAGAAGAAATAAGTCAATTTATTTACAGAAATAGAAGCATAACATTTTCATTAAAACCTGCCTGTACTTTTCTGTTAGGTCACCCTCGCTTCTTCAACCAGTTGTCATCAGGCCTGGACATCATCGGTCTGGCTGGAGAGTGGCTCACTTCTACTGCCAACACCAACATGTAAGTCATATGTGGCAGCTTGTGTATAACATCAATTTTTATGTAAAGGGGGAACACCTCTAAATGTCACCAAAGGACAACAGAGATTTCCTGTTTGTAGGCCACTGGAAACAGCTCCCAGTCATGGTAATAAAAATAGACTCGTGTTGTGCATGTGGTGGTCCCCCGAGCCCGTCCGAGCCTCTGAGGCCGGTTATATAAAGTGTTAGGTTTGTCCTGTAGAGGCGGCGTATTGACAGACCCTACTGTATATTGGAGGTGGCCCGCCCCAGGGGCTGTTAGATTGCATATTGATTTCAGGTCACAGCTACATGGTGGTCTGGCCTGATAGAGGGCGCGAACCACATCAACACACACACACCTCTGTGAATGAGCCGTAACTCTGGTGATAATCTGTTCGATGAAACGAGGATCATCAAGCATCATAAGGTTGGTGCTGCTAATGCTGTGTCACAAATATCAGAATGTATTTTATTTTTAGTAACATGAAATGACATGGTAAACATATTAAGAACTAAAACCTTAACCAAAAGACTGAAAAAAAATGTTGCAAAAGAAAACTATGCCATAAGAAAATATTTCATTTTTTTGGCCTTTTTATTTATTTTTTTCTTGGTATGTAGACAGACAGGAAACCAGTGAGAGAAAGGGCAATGACGCAAATGGACTCAAGCCAGAATCGAAGCAAATACTGTTACATTATGTCTTTAAAAAAACAGCAGTGGAGTTAGGGGTGACTTCAAAGGTCTAACACAGAAACCATGCAATATCAGGCTTTTAATAAAGGCTATTTTCTAAAATGCTTTTATGGTAATCATCTAATGTTACCTTTTTAAATGTAGCTCTTGACAAAAACATTTTTCTCTCTTTATCAAAGAAAGGCAAAAAGCCAATTAATGCATTTTAATTGCACTTTTCGAGTGCCAGTATACTATATAAACAGCAATATGAAACTGTGTAGATGTCACACCTGAAAATACAGGGCCAGTGCAAGGTGATCTTCACAGGGATCAGGAGCCTATTGTCTGTGTGGGAGGCTTTGTTGCCAAATTGAAGATCAATAATAGGAAAATTAACTATAGCCACAGATAAATGGAGTCACTTAATTCATCTAATTCCCGATAGATTAGCTCTGGAGACCACATCCTTGACGGAAAAAGTTTCCTTTATTTTCTTGTGGTTGAAGAATCCCCCGAGGGACATTGGATTCACACATTAGCACAAGCTCTCTCGCACATTTTTGTAATGACACACAGACACACACCAGCTTCCTCTGTCCCAGATACAGCAGCTCGGGTTTCCAGTCCATTGACTGCAGGCTCATTGTGAGCCGGTCTTAACAGATAGGCCAGCTGGGCCTCACACTGACACACAATGTCCTACGGCTGCTCAGAAAACCCAAGAAACTCTGCAGCTCCCCACGGAGCGCTCATTTCAGCCCATTGTCCCAAAGGAAATACATGACTGTGGTCCTGTGAAGGCTGGGGTCAGAGGGTTAGTCACACACACACACACAGGCACACACTGAGTGCCCTTGATGATGATAATAAGGGCATTTAGGGGCTGTCCCTGGAGACTGGCAGGTGACTGAGGGGTAATTTTCACCCTGAAAAGACCAATGATTGGCTGTGATTGTGATAATGATCACCATTATTGTCATTACAGAGTGAAATGACTCACAGAGAGGGAGAATTTTAAAAAGGTGTGCTAGATTTGACCATATTCAGCCCTAGCTGATAGAAATTAAAGATGAAGATGAAAGATAGACATCCAGGACATTACATATTATTATTCCTATTCCCACATTCAGTTTGTAAATTAGCTACAAAATGAGACATTCTTTATCTTTGTGGTTGTGGCACTGCCTCAGTCGGAGCCCAGCCATTTTGAGCTGTATTGAGAAGGCAGTGTTCCAGTCTAATCTATCCCTTGGGTGTGTCCTCAGCAGGAATAGAATTACTCCTTTTATTTCTCGTTTAATTTCTTTTTGTCCAGAACCTTGTTCTATATGTCTTTTCATTTCAGAACCTATTTCCTGTCTTTGTATTTTGGCATGTTGTTTCTTTTTCTCTGCGCGCTCTGCTTCCCAATCACCCCTTCTCTTCTTTTGTCATCCTTTGTCACATTGTGTGCCTTACAGCCGCACCAGCCTCAGCCCAAACTAAACGCTCTAGTGCTTGTTTGGATGCTGAGAGCCATTGAAGCAGAGCGAGTAGATAATGTCACTGTTGTTTTAGATGGTAAAGCTTGTAGTGGCAGTGGTTAATGGCGACGGAGGAGTGTTGTATAACTGTCCTCTTTAGAAAACAGGGATCAGTCCTGAGGGTGCGTAGGAGGCAGCGCGATGGACCACCAGTTTGCAGAGACAACAAAAGCTCAAGCCTTGCATTAAGAGTTGCCTTTCAGTGACTTTTAACCTACTTATGTAGAGTTTTTGTTTGAGCTACTAAGTCTCCTTGATCCATTAGTGCTGAAGGTAAATGGGGTCAGACTCTCACATTCACACTGGCCTCAAAAGTAATACAGATCACATTCTCACTTTAGTTATGTGAACAGCTTAGCTTTTGTTACCCAACCTGGAATATTTTGGTCTATATGTGCACCCACAACAGCCATTATCTCTTAAAAACACTCTCCTGTCTGTCCTTTCTTCACACACATCCTCTGAGTCACCAAATCGAACCCATTCAGAGCCGTGACTGCTGAGATTGGCAGGATTGACAGATAGCCATCAGAGCTTTGTGTGCCTTAATTAAACAACTGAGTGAATTCAGAAGCTATTTGAATATGAATGTTTGCTGCCTGAACCCTATCAGACAGTTTTTTAATTAGCCCAGTCAGCAAAAGCTCCAGTTTTGGCTCTGTGTACAGAATTACAGAAAATGAGAGTGTGTGTGTATTTGAGCTTTCTTATCAGCAAATATGTGTTTCATTCACTATAGCAAACTGTTTCTGCCTGTGTTGATTATTTGTTGATGTGATTGGCAGGTTCACCTATGAGATCGCTCCGGTGTTTGTTTTGATGGAACAGCTGACTCTGAAGAAAATGAGAGAAATGATCGGATGGCCCGGCGGTGAAGGAGACGGCCTGTTTTCACCCGGTTCGTCTGACATAATGCATTTAGTTTTGTAGTGGATCAATTCTTATTACAGCCTGTCATATTTATGCTTTCATTTGGTGCTTTTCAAAACAAAATGGTTAAAAAGCTACAGTGAATTGTAAGGTAATGAATCTTGTTTTTCTTAACCCCTTTGAATATGTCCTCAACAGGGGGTGCTATCTCTAACATGTACAGCGTGATGATCGCACGTTACAAATACTTTCCCGAGGTCAAGACAAAGGGCATGTCGGCAGCTCCCCGCCTCGTCCTTTTCACATCCGAACACGTAAGTGACCGCTAACACACATACACGCAGCCAATTTGAGCTAGTGTCATAAAGTAGACGCTGCGCTTCATTGGCTGTGGATTGAGGCCGCTGAAGACCTGTGGTACAACCAGTGACTCTCTTTAAATCAAGGCGATGGCTATTGTAATGGACTCCTCTTGTTTTATGGCATCTATTTTCGTCTGTAAAGTATTACAAGGAAGTCAACATCACAGAAAGACAAAAAAAACATTGAAGGTGCAATCATTTCTCCATTAATGTGTGTACTATTTGTCTTACAGAGCCACTACTCGATTAAAAAGGCTGGCGCTGCCCTGGGTTTTGGTACAGAGAACGTGATTCTGCTGAGCACAGACGAGAGGTATTTCATTCTGATAAACAAATTTTAAGCCACAATAAATATGGTTGATTGGTTTCTCCAGGATGTACTTATGCTGATTCAGCCAGACCCCATATGCTCTGCACAACCATGCAAGTTTATCCATAGATAGCAGTTTTGCCACAAATTTGACCAATAATAGTAAGCAGTTTTCTGTGTAAAAGTTTGTGCTGTGTTTGTGCAGACACAGGGTTTGTCAGTGTAACTGCTGTTATTTGTGGATAAATTACTCAACTCAGCCTTGTTTATTCTTACTGCCATCCGTCTGTATCAATTTCACTAAAAGGAAGCAGTTTAAAACAGTTTAATTTGACATGACGTGAATCTGCACAACAGCCCTGATGAAAAACCCTGTACAGTCCGGTTATAGATAACAAACTACTTCCAGTGGGACACTTCTATCTCTTGCCACATATGCATGAGCAACTTGTTTAATTAAATAGAAAGTGGAATTTAATGGACATTATTTATAAGTATACTTTTTTTTTGGCACAAATCTGAATGGATTTGTAGAAGACTAGGGTAAAATAAACAGTTAGTGAAGTTTTCCTCATTGCAGAAAAGTGTATTCATTTGTGAATATTATGAACTGAATGTTATTTATAATTGAATTTTATCTACTGTATTCTACTACTACTATTTTAAAACCAAATACTTGATTCAGCTTTTTTAAGAGTCCAGAGTCCAGTAAAAAAAGCTGTATAGCTATTGTAAATACATAGACCTATTGTGTAATGTTTATTTCAATCTTTGAGACTCACGAGTACCTCTAGAAAGAACAAGGGCAACACAGTTTGAGAACCACTGACCAAGGCTTTTAACAAGCTGCTTTATGCTAAACCAGTTTAAATTGTGTTCTCTACAGAGGGAGAGTCATTCCTGCAGATTTAGAGGCCAAGATCATTGATGCCAAGCAAAAGGTCAGTTTGCTCTTTTACGTTCTTCCTTTTACTTGACTTCTCATGTTTAATGTTTCTCATGTCATGCTCGTGCAGGGTTACGTGCCACTGTTTGTGAACGCCACTGCTGGTTCTACAGTGTACGGTGCATTTGACCCCATCAATGAGATTGCTGACATCTGTGAAAAATACAACCTTTGGCTCCATGTTGATGTAAGTAGTTGACATGGCCCGCTCCCTGTTTCTATGCTTACATCTATATTGTTTTGAACTGTGCTGTATGTCTCTGTAGGGAGCTTGGGGCGGTGGACTGCTTATGTCCAGGCAGCATCGCCACAAGCTGAATGGAGTTGAACGGTGAGGAAAAAGGGATATACTCCAAAACGACTTGTTTATGAACCATTTTTGAAGCTTTAAGGTGGTTAATTCCTTCACTGAATTTTGCAGGGCCAACTCTGTGACATGGAACCCTCACAAAATGATGGGCGTACCTCTTCAGTGTTCGGCCATCTTAGTCAGAGAAAAGGTATGCTCACAAAGAGTAACACAAGTTGTTGTTTATTCTTTATTTTAAACATTTTGAAGGGTAGAAATGTATTATTCTGTTTTGTGCAAAAAGGGGATCCTGGCAGGCTGCAACTCCATGTGTGCTGGATACCTGTTCCAACCAGACAAACAATATGACGTCACCTACGACACAGGGGACAAAGCAATCCAATGTGGGCGACATGTGGACATATTTAAGTTCTGGCTCATGTGGAAGGCCAAGGTTAGCTCAGTAGCACACCTCTACTTTGGATCATTTTTTATTAGATGACACTATTCACCGGTTTGAACTGTCTTTTATTCGTACAGGGCACCATTGGCTTTGAG
This sequence comes from Rhyacichthys aspro, assembly GCA_036850595.1. Taxonomy (NCBI): domain Eukaryota; kingdom Metazoa; phylum Chordata; class Actinopteri; order Gobiiformes; family Rhyacichthyidae; genus Rhyacichthys; species Rhyacichthys aspro. The sequence continues at coordinate 9,999,410 of CM072164.1, forward strand.
CAGCACATAGACAAGTGCTTGGATCTGTCTCAGTATCTCTACAACAAGATCAAGAACAGAGAGGGATACCAGATGGTGTTTGATGGAGTGGTACGCATCCAGTTTTTATATTTATAGAATTACCTATCACAGTTAAACTTCTCTCTGAATTTCTTTAAATTGTTTGTTTGTGTTTTTTTTCCTTTTGCAGCCTCAGCACACCAATGTTTGCTTTTGGTACATCCCGCCCAGTCTCAGAGGAATGCCTGATGGTCCAGAGCGGCAGGAAAAACTCCACAGAGTGAGACATGTTTTATTTCATTAATCTTCACTTTATCTTCTTCTTACATTGTATTTTTTTACAATTATTCTTAAAGACGTGGCATTATTCGCAGAACATACATTTCATACATTTTGAGTTTGGTTTTAGCTTGTTGTAATGTACTAGTCATTACTGCCCAAATGTTTAACAGGAATAGAGGATAGTTTAAAAAAAACAATCCCAAAAATGAACTGATCCAACAATTTAGTGTTGTAATAACAATGTAATATATTTATGAATCTAATATATAAAACAAATTAAGCATATGTAGCAAAATATTTGAAGATACAGTTTAATTTTACAATAAATTCCAAATTGGAAATAAAATTGTTTGAGATTATTTTTATCTTTTGTACTGCTTCATCAGTTTGATTACAGAGATTTGAGATTTGATTTTTCTTATTTATTTATTTATTTATTTATTTTTTAACCTAACTCCTAACCTAAGGTGGCACCAAAGATCAAAGCAATGATGATGGAGTCAGGGACCACCATGGTGGGCTACCAGCCTCAGGGCAACAAAGTCAACTTCTTCCGAATGGTTGTCTCCAACCCTGCAGCCACACAATCAGACATCGACTTCCTCATTGAAGAGATCGAGAGGCTGGGTCAAGACCTGTAGAAACTTCTCCATCTGTCTCTTAACACAAATGCCAGTGAGGTGAAACAGGCAGTGCTGGAGACAAAGTAATGAGCGGATATGTTTCAGTTAAGTCAGTCTTTGCCTGAAGCTCTCTAATGTTTCCTCCGAGGAGATTCCTCCTATGGGTTCCTCTCTTAATATTAAAATAATAGCGCAAATGTTCCTCTCTTAATATTAAAATAATAGCACAAATGTTCATTGAAATGTTGTGCCTTGGGCCTAAAACATTAGGCCCAAGGCACAACATTTCAATGAACATTTGTGCTGTGAAATCTCGTAATACGTGGGTATCTTATCTAGATTTTGTCTGATGTTCAGGTAGTTTGTCCTTTGTGTCTGTGTATGTGCATCAATGTGAGTCTGGGCGTGTGTCAAACACTAAAAGGGAAAAAGCACAGATTAAAATATTACAAAATATCATGAAACTATTCTGCTGTATCATACATTTGCTACACTAAATTGAGTCGTTGGTGCTTTCATAAATACATACATTTAATACCAGTATACGCTAGTCTAGACCTGTGCCGCTCTGTGGGAACATGTGCTGCTGATGGCACACTGACTGTATCCTACTGTCTTTTAGCATAAAGAGGAGTTTAAAATAAGCTTAACACCCAATGTGCACAAACATTTCCCTGTAGACATTTAAGATAAAGATGTAAAATAGCTATGTCTGTAACAGACTTGTAAAACGCTGGTTCGTTGTCTCTTTCATGCAATCATAACGTGATAACCATATGTGTTTATAATAAGAATATTTAAATATAGGAAAAATATTTATTGCATACCACTGTTTGCAGATTCAGGTATTTTAATGTAAATGTACCTTTGTGTGTATTACATGGTAATACATTTGTAAATGTAATCATAGAAATTTGAGTAAACATTATTTATAGTAATTTTGTCAGCCAAAGAAAGAATCGGGGGCAAAGCAATCCATAGTGCATCATGATTAAAACATATATTGATTATAGGTGTTTGTAAAATGTTATTACTGAACCTGGAATGCAATGCAATTTATAGTGAGTTTATTTCAGTGACTGTTTTTGAATGAATGTTTTTAGACGTCTGTCTGGCCTTTTGATGAGATTAAGAATGAAGTCTATATAACCCTCTGGCGGTTCTGCCAGTGTTTTATTTTAGAGAGAAGCACAAGGATGTGAGAATGTACTCTTGTCTAGAGACTGAAGAAAGGATTGTTGTTTTTGTCAAATCCTAATGCATTTAATGTAATATAGTGTATTAACTGTACTGCATATGACCTGTATTCTCAGTGTTATGGGAGCTCTTGGAATATCTGGTATAAAGAGTTCCTGTTTTTGTCTTTGCACAATGTTCACCTTCCTCCTGTGTATTGCTGTATGGCAGAATTATTTTTGAGTTGTTATAACAAAATATATTTATGGTATCTAGGGACCATATGTGAATGGCACAATTGTATAAATCATATTTAAGGTAATATGTGTTCTTTATGTGGCTGTGACTCCTGCTGATAACCAGGTTTAAGAAAAAGACAGACATGGTTTGGTCTTCCAGGAGCTTTCTAGTAGGCACTTTAACAGAAGCAAACCATCTTCAAAAAGATCTTTAATAAAGTCTATCAAAGTAATACAGAGTCTGACTCACTGACTAAACAATATCATAATGTGACTCCTTCGTTAACATTAACGTTGACATTTTAATTCACATACAGTTTCTTGGTCTTGCAGTGCCTCTGAGCAGTAGCTCACACACAAACAACACATTACTACAACTACATTATTGCCTGGGTGTAATCTTCTCCAGAGGCTTTGTTTGGCCCCCAGCTGTGTTGAACTGGCTGTGTGCAACCATCTCTCACAATTACCTCTCTAAAAATATCTCACTTCAACTTAAATACCATACAATATTTTTTACAATATGTTTTCTTACTCCAAAACGTAACATATAATTTAATCTTGGTAGAGTGCACTGAAATACCAAAAATACCATATTCGTTGAGAAATAACTACATAAAGCCAAAGCCAGGTTTCATAACCAAACGTGATAAATATCAAAAGGAGGTCTAGCTGTAAAGGATTTATTTATTTATTCAACCGTTGAACATAATGACTACCTGAATGAAAACCTACACAGACAGAATCAAAATGTGATGTATTACCAGCCCCATCTGGTGGTAACTCAAAGTATTACAAAAGCACAAAATGGACAGTGCACTGCCAACCCAGTCTCACCACAAAATGTAAAATAGTTGCACGTTGGTCCACATGGTAAAACGTATACATTTCACAAAACGGGCCCGAAATTTGTGACAGTGTCACGTTTTTTTGTTCCATTCTTTTCTATTGATGTCACGTGATGTCAGAGCTGACGCAGACGCTTGGGAGAAAACATGGCCGACTTACGAAGATTTTTGGAGATAAAATGCAATTTTATTGCCTAGTTTGAGCACTAAAATCAATTTGGTTAAATTTCTAGAGAGAAGTGTGGTCTTTAATCTTATAATCTTCTACTATTTAATTCATATACACTTTTATTTATGAGTTTGAACGAAGATCTTGTCTCGACATTGTTAAAATTGTTATACTGTCACGTTTTGTTTCACTGGTTATCTCTATGTTTTTGAGCGTAAAATCTAGGAATTATCTCGTGTCATTAATTTATTTTAATAATAAAAATACATCCATGTGCTGAAATAAGTTTCTTTTTTATAAACTTGATTAGTACAAAGATGCGAGCTGTGCTTACGTGGACTCTTTAGGAACTAGTTTCATACATACCTTTATTATTTTTGCATACATTAATTCAAATAATTTAGTTAACAAGAGCAGTGGTGAGAAAATGACATTTATTGTTGCCTTTATTTGTGATTATGGGCTTCAACCTTTTACATTTATGAGTTACATGAATTTAATGCATGAAAATGTAGACATTTTACGTTTTTAGTCTTGCCAGCTACTTATTTTATTGTCCATAAAAACATATTGTACAATACAAGAGACAACTAAACAAAACATTATGTGTAAATGTGATTTTATTGTTTGGAACATTTTTACGGATTTCTTTAGTTTATGGGGGAAACATTGGTTCACAACTATTTTACATTTTGTGGTGAGACTGGGTTGGCACTGCTGGTTCTAGAAGAGCCACACTCACACAAAGATCTTCTTTGTCTTTTTATTGTGTCTGAACTGGATATTAATTTACATTTAAACACTGTACTTATTTTTCTAATATTCAGTACTGCAATAACTTCCTGGGGGCGCCTAATGTGGCTTTAGAGAAAATTATTTTCTCATACATTGAAACGTATAACATATGCAAAGATTTGTTGTAGCCAAGGCAGATTGTGTTATTCTCAAAGGTTCAGTGTAGTTATAGGCAAAAAAGACAATTCAATCTTGAATTCAATAGAAATAACATTATAGAAACATGATGTTAAGTTACACAGTTCAATCCAGGCCTTGATTTGTAAATAAATAATCACATTCATAGTAAATACACGGAAGGCGTATTCAAGGGCCTTATTTCCTGCCACGTAACGGCGCATGCGCATCACCGCACTGTTCATTTGGCGACGTGTACCGGTCTACGTCCTGGTGTGAGGTGATTTTAGATCTCACGTATACCAGGAAAACACTGCCACAAAGGACAACTAACAGAACTGTATAATGGGGGGCTCTCAGAGTGTGGAGATACCAGGTGGAGGCTCAGAGGGGTACCACGTCCTCCGGGTGAGTTCAAAGCTTTAACGTAAACATCCTCCTGTTAGCTTTAGCATAACCTCTGCTCGGAGGCAGAGGAGTCCGTGATGAAGAGAGGCCGGGGATGACAGCCGAGGCCGTGTCTGTAGAACAGGAAACATGTCAATACACGACAACTGCACCTCAGAACTGTATCAGGACGGACAAGTCCTCTTTGTTTTACTAGTTCATGGGCTGTGTTTGCTAGATGCTAAGCTAACTATAGCCACCTAGCTAAGGTTCAGAGAATGACAGCTGCCAGCTCGTCCAGACGCATCTCTGCAAAATTTTCATCCCATCCTACCTATAAGTATCACGAAAAGTTGTTAAATAACACATAATAATGTGGTCTGATCTCGTCCTACTGACGTTTAAAATACTACTGAGGACAGACATGGCAGATTCCTGTTTCCAACTGAAGACAACCTCTGCTCTTTTCCAGGTTCAGGAAAACTCACCTGGACATCGAGCAGGACTGGAGCCTTTCTTTGACTTCATAGTCTCCATCAATGACACCAGACTGGTAAGAAAACAGTTTCAACAGCTTTATAATCAAGTCCCACAACAGGCCTATGGCTTTTTCAGGTCCAGTAAACAGCACCTAAGTAATACACCAGTGTACTTTTGATTCACACATTATTGTTTGTGAAGGTACTCATTCATGCAGATTTTAAAGTAGGGTGCTCCTTATCAGTGCTACATCACATTTTAACACTTCTTTTGCACCTTTATTCCATATTTCCTTCTTTTTCTACAGAATAAAGACAATGACACGTTAAAGGAATTATTAAAAGCCAGTGTGGAGAAACCTGTCAAAATGTTGGTTTACTCCTCAAAGACACTGGAGCTGCGGGAGTCCACTGTCACCCCCAGTAACCTGTGGGGGGGCCAGGGCTTGCTTGGCGTCTCCATTCGTTTCTGCAGCTTTGAGGGAGCCAATGAGAATGTTTGGCATGTTCTGGTATGTAAATGGTAGTGTGATCGTTAACTTATAGTACTGACTTAGTTGACTTAATCCCTGTGTCTGTTGACAGGAAGTGGAGCCTAACTCTCCGGCAGCCATTGCTGGCCTGCGACCGCACACTGACTACATCATTGGTGCAGACACTGTTATGAATGAGGTACAATTTTACTCTTTAAACCAACTTTTGAAGCAGTCTTACCCAATAATAATAATAATAATTTCCTTGCATCTGATTTTGTGGCGAACAGTCAGAGGACCTTTTCTCTCTGATAGAGAGTCACGAGGGGAAACCCCTAAAGTTGTATGTGTACAACACAGACACTGACAACTGTCGAGAGGTGGTCATTACGCCAAACAGTGCCTGGGGAGGAGAGGGCAGGTAAAACACTTGGAAAAACATCACAGTGCGTCAAATACCACAGTAACATCCCCATTAACAATCGTTTTTTCTGCATGTTGTAGTCTGGGTTGTGGGATTGGTTACGGATACCTCCACAGAATTCCCACAAGGCCTTTTGAGGAGGGAAAGAAGATCAGTTTCCCCGGAAACTCGCCCAGTGAGCCTCTCAGCCCACTGAAGGATGGATTCACTGAGGTTAGGACTAGTTATACTAGATAAGCATATTACCATAACAATTTTACACTCAGGGCAGATTTTGTATTTGCACAACCATAACCACCAATGCTTCTCTGTAATGTGTCATTACAGCTTAAATTTTATTTTGTCAAAATCCATCTAAAGGAGAGACATGACCCTAGGTTTTTTGTGCTTTTGAAAATGTTCCTGGATTCTTAAATAATCTGAACATTGATGCATCCTTTTTGCTTTAAAAAACTTATGTTTTTAACTTATGTTAACTAATGTTCAAGAAAGAACAGCTTATCATGTCAGTTGAAACTTGTTTCTGTTCTTTTTGTTGATTTAAAAGTTCTTGTCCATTTTTTATTAAAAGGTGCCTTTGGGCTTGTTTGTACAAGGATTGTAGATGGCATCGAGCAGGAGTTTCAGGTGTTCTGGCCTCTGACTCTTTGCAGCTTTGCTAACTACACAGGATGGTTTTGCTCTTTGATGCATGTGATGAAGTTAACTTATGTCTGACAGCACAGTCTTTTTTTCTTTAACTCTTGTAGGTCCAGCTCTCGGCCGTGACCCCTCCTCCGAATGTAGCTGCCGTTCCCTCTGGCCTCGAAGACTCCCTCTCTGGCCTGTCAATCAGCACAGCGCCCCCCAACATGCCCAGTGAGCTGCAGACCGGTACATACCCTTTCTGTACATATAACAATAATAATAATGATGATGCTGATAAATAAATAATAAAAATAATAAGTGATAAACACACTAGGCCTTTTATATAAACCTGAACTGTGCCATTCTTTTGCTCAGGTTTGCCCACCGTCCCGCTGCTGCCATCATCCACTGCCTCCTCTCTGAGCCCTGTCACACCACTGAACCCTGCCTCCACCAGTTTCAGCACCACTAACACACTACCAGGTGGGCGACTTCTCAAGCATTCAAACATGACGACTTTGGTTACAAAAGCATGTCTGCGGTGCTTTACTTCCTCCACTGCAGGGCACATTTGTTGTTAATATAGAAAAGGCCCAGTCTAAGTCTCTATCTTGCCCAGTGTTTGTTGATTTAGCTCATACTCCCCACACCAGTGCGGCAGGTCCCATGAACAGCTAAAGCTTTGGTGCCTCATCTGCATTTTTGAATTTCTACAGTTCGCTTATTTTGTTATTTCTGTATTTATTGTTATTATTTGGCCAGTCACATGTTTGCATTCAAATGAAGGGACGTTCCCATTGGTTTTTGTTTGGACTGAACAGAGGAGGTGGTCTATCTTTCATTTACAACAGTGTATTGAAACCAAACTCAAAACAGTTTCTCTCTAGAACGAGATTAACACCTGAAGGGAATAGTTATGTTTATGTACCCTACGAGCAAACCGACTCCCCCACCTGCACTCACACTCCCCATTCAACTCTTTACCACACTGAAACCAGAGTGTCTTGTCCAGTCACCAAATGGTGGTGGTGTATTGGTTCAGTTTTAGCTTTTTAAAAAAATAAATAAAAGCAGGCAGTTGTCTATGTTCTTGTAGAGGTGAGGGCTGGGGGTTGGACAAGTGAGGAAAGGAGTTTTCAGGTTTTGCAGGTTTTACTTAAACACTCTCAGTGGCCATTATTTTTAAGTTAGGGTTGTACACAATACATTGCACAGTATTAAGAGCAAACATTATATCCAGAACTACAAATTATGAAAACTAAAAACTATTTCGCTACAATCTAGATCACCCTGGATATAGGTCAGAGACATGATCACGTTACTGACACAGAAGAATGACACAGAAGGTTAAAATTGTCTGATTTGGATCCACTCTTTCTCAGGGACACATTTTAATTTGTATTTATGTCCTTTATCTTGTAGTAATAAGTAGTAATAGTCACTTTCTAATAGTTTTGCACTTCTTGTTTTCCTTTTATAAGAATAAGAGCTGTCTTTTTTTATCTGCAGAAAGGATTTAAAGATGGGAGCTCATTCAGTTTGTGTCTGTGTGTTTTAGGTCTCATGCCCCTTCCTGCAGGCTTGCCTCCGCTGCCGAACCTGCCCAACCTTAACCTTAACCTTCCGCTCCCCGACACCAGCAGCTTGCCCCTTGCAGTAGGAACAGGTAAACTCTACTAAGAATAATGAAAAGAAATGAAAAATGACTTATACTATGTTAAGCTCAAGCTCCATCTATCACCAAACCATAATATAGTTTTATTTATTGTTGAGTATTTGATTTGAACTGAATTTTTGACGTGAGCTTTCTCTCTGTCGTCCAGCTGCCCCGCATCTGTCCTCGCTCCCGCCCCTCAACCTGCCGGGTCTGGCCCCGTTGCCCCCTCTGTCACACGTGCTGCCTTCCCAGCTGCCCCCGTTCCTGCCTCCGTTAATGCCCCAAAGTGTGGCACCCATCTTGCCCACCTCCACCGCTGCGGCGTCCGTCACGGTCACCGCTGCCGTTGCCCCCGAGCCTCCTGCAGAAGCCCCGGCCCCCACAGCAGCCGCTCCCACAGAAACGCAAGACCCCACGGAAACACAAGTGCCCACAGAGACGCCGTCCTAACCAGGAGAAGAAGACCCCCTCCCATTGAAGCGAACACACATCTGGTTCCTTTCTTTCCCCTGTCTTCCTTTCTGTTTTCTATTTATTTGGCCAAGTGGGACAGGTTGCACTGGCTCACACATGAAGGGCAGCGTACTCCAGTTTGGGATAAGAAGACGTGGGTCAATGAAGGATTTGGCAGACAGGTGTAGACAGGTGGCACTAACACCTTTTCAGAGGAACTGGTGGTGCTACAGCTTTCCCAATTGACGTAGAGGGACAGTGTGTTAAGTTAGTAGGTGGCGTCACACATCTGCAGTTACAACCAGGCAATGAACTTTCTCCTCATTTCATCTGACAAGCCTCTTTGTTTCACTTTTTTTAATAAACATGTATGTATAACAGGGCTGGCTGATCTAAATCATGATTCTTTAATATTATTCTTATTAGAAAAGGATATAGTTCTAACATTTATCAAAGCACTGGTAAATGCAGCATGGTTATATCATCCAGCCTTTGTACCTGCTTATTAGATAGTAACACCCTGACCCATAGTTGATTTTGATTGATTCTTTATATTTTGTTTAAACTGCATTATTTTGCACTGCCTTTGTCATTTAAATGATTAGTCATGTTGTCCTTTTGTATGTTTATCCAGAGCAGCCATGCCAGAGGAGACATGAGCTACTGAGCAGTGTGTTGGTGCTACTTGGTGGAGGTTTATTAAATGCACAGCACATCTCCCTCTTGGCATGGCCTGTGTGAATACTCAACTGTTACCATGGTGATGTGTTGCAGCCACAAGATGTCGCTGTAAAGGACTTTTCTGAAATTCAACAGATGAGCAGTGCAAGCAATAAAGCCAAATTAATTTTACACTGTACATTGTCTTTTGAGTAGTGTCTTCACAAAAAAGTTGATGAAGGGTTTTAAAGAAATGGACATTTGAGTAAAAAAGTCTTGATTGCTTGAAAAGCTTGATTTTGTGTTGACCGCCCAATATTTACATTAATTTACAAATGTTTCTAATGAAACGGTAAATACCTAAAATACATTTTAAAATGACTAAAATGTTTCATTTGTTGAACTGATCAAAAGTAAAGGTCTACAGGGTTTAGCTTGTGCTGTACACTTTCTGCTTCATCTGAGTCAATGAGGCTGCACAACCCTTGCACAGGAAATATGGGTCACACTGCAGGAATTGTAAGGCAATCTTTATTGCATATGAATGAAATGACCTAGCTTTGCACCTGCACTGCTAATGTAATATGACATGTAGCTAGTAACTGCCGCTTGTACATCTACACAAGGCTCTTATTAATCATGGCCGAATATTTTGGAAAAATCAGGTGTTCTGCGCCTTACTGCCTCTAGGTGGATGCAATTTATCAAAAGTATTATTTCCTGGTTATGTTTGGGTGAGCAGACGGTGGTTTTAGCGAAGCTACATCTGTGGCTTTGTCTATCTAGAAGCACACTTGTACAAAATCATTAAGACTCATTTTTACAGTAGATGAGTGCTCATAGGGAGACACCCAGCGAACGCTGGTAACTGAGAGGGCTATTGTCACAAGACATTTATTTACAGCATCATACACCATATTGAGAAATTCAGCTGATTTCTAGCTCTAGTACGTGAACGGTACAGATCCAGCCTGGAGTGCTCCTACTTGCACTGGTTTCTTGCACCTGGCATCAACAGCTGTGACTGGTCTCCATTACTGTATCACAGCACAATAAAAATAAACTCTGCTCTATTATTTGGACTTTTACATCAGTGTAAATGAATAAATATAACCCACTTGGAGACTGATGGTGGAGACTGAACATGTTGCATCGTCCCCTGAACAACACAGCGGGGGTCTTTTCAGTTTCATGAGTCAAGGACGCACATATGCGAGGCGCATTCACACATTACAAACTAAAAGCAACATTTATAGCAGCAAACTGAGAACAGCTTCGAGGAAACAAACAGAAAGCAAGGATCATCATTTATACATTTGCCAGAATGTAATGTGAAATTAACACAAAACATAACCATCTCTCAGACAAGTTGAAGCTGAAGAACATCAGTAACAAAAAGGTACTGCGATACTGATATTTTGAATATATTTTGACTTAAGGGCAACAATTTAAGACAGAAATCTGCTTCCTCTGATCAAAGCAGAATCATTGCTTTTCAACAAAATGAGTAGGATTTTCTACGAGTTCTACTGGTACTAGCCCAGGACCAACCCACACTGCAGTACTTCATACCAATACTTCACAACCAGGTGATCAGTTCTGGATCAGAAGTGCAAGTCTATTCCAGGAGAAAACTTCGGCGTCATTTTTTGAATTTACGTCCATTAAGTGAACCCTTGATGTGTTCATTTTGTGCCTCAAGGAACAATTTGACTGTTTTTGACACAAGCCCCTGTGCCTCCTGTGTGCCACACCTTCTGTTGGCTTCAGTGGTCGATGGATGAACAAGAACATTTTGGTTGACGTAATACTTAGCGATCATGAGATGAAAAAGAGGATTGAGCTTGAACAGCACTGGTATTTGGGATCTGTTTAAGGGCTTACAGCCATTCACAAGTTTCCTGGCTTCTTGCTTAAGACAATTCACTGAATCATTTCCCCTCTTATGTGTCTCTGTTCCTTTCCCACTTTCACACAATAAGTTCTTAGGGAAAAGTTGTCCCTGTCCACCTTTACTGCGTTCCTTTCCCACTTGTCCATTTTGCTGTGACTCCCGCCAGGCTGTGTATCGATGCAGAGAGGGTCCAGTCAGTCGTGTGTTAGTAGGTGGGGATCGTGGAAGAGGACGGCTGCAGGGAGCCAGACGAGTTAGAGCGTCTCATGTGAGGCAGAAGATAACTATCTGAGCACAGCTGGTGCACGTCAAACCTGTCCTCCTTCCGATACGCCAGACACCGCCGAATGAAGGCCTAATGAAGAAAACAAAAAACAGCTTGAGTTTGGTCATGTTGGAGCTTGTGGGCGCACCGATTTAGTTCTGACGCCTCACTTTACAAATGATAGCGTCCTCAATGATTTTTAATATTGCCACACATGTCTCAACTCAGGTGTTACTCCTACACCGTCTGATGATACAATATGATGAATAAAGACTTCTCAATCCTGGAGACTACTTTGCCTGAGGAAACCACACCTTGAAAATTCCTAGATTTTTTTCATTGGAAAGTTGCATAATTTGGACAGTTGCATAAATACATTGCTACACTACACAAAACTGCTGTGGTTTTACTGCTTTGGAATGGACTAGAATCAATATGTAAGGTCCAAAAGCAACACAGGATTCAAGTGGAACATAATGAAGCACTAAATGGACTATAATCACTAAAATGTTTGTGATTAAACTGCTTTTATTGTGCTTTTACAACTTTACACAACCAAGTAAATGTCTTGTTGAAACATGTTTTTTTTTTAAATAATTCGGTGCTTGTCTTTATATAGATACTAAAACTAAGTTGGCAATCACAGTATTTTTTTTTGCATTTTGTCATTTGATTTCATTTCCCAAACCATGACTGAGTGTGTATTTTGACGCTGTACCTTGGCCTCTGTGCTGGCCTGTGGTTTTGCAGGAAACTGAACCTCTGTGGCTTTGAGGATGGTGTTCTCCTGCAGAATGTCCTGCTGAGACTGGTTGTGACCAAAGGGCTGGTAAAAACAAAGCAGAGATGTACGTCACTCTTTTGAACTTGTTCCTCGTGCTCTAGATGCACAGTATGGTCCAATGTGCGATCTTAAACAAAAATGCTGTGTGACTGGGTAAAAGGAGAAAGTGAATGTGCATGTTAAGGCAGATACAAAAATGTAAATGCCTTTATTACGTCATGGAGTTAAAACCTACTGCAAGTCTTTATCCTGCCTCCAAAGAGCACCTGTCCTAAAAAAAACTACTCTTTCAAGTTCCCAAGCAGCACTCCCATTTGTACTTTTACTCTTATATTATTTTTTTATACCTTGCGTCCGTAAAGACACTGGAAGAAGATCACGCCCACAGACCAGACATCCACCTTGTTTGAAATCTTCGGCGGCTCCTTCCCCACCACAAAGCACTCTGGAGGAAGATACCTGGAACAGACACAGAAGATCGAATGTAGAGACAGAACATGACGTTTACTGAATACAGTCTTGATAAATGTCATACCAGTAGGTGCCGGCTCCCTGTGACGTGAGGTCCATCCCATCCACACCGTAGTTATCGTCGTCCATAATTTTGGACAGGCCAAAGTCTGTGATTTTGATTTCCCCACAAGCGGTGCCGTCCACCAACAAGATGTTTCCTGAAATTCACACCGAAGAGAGATGAAAAAGAGAAATAAAAGCAGAATTACCTGTGCCAAGTTACTCATCACATATCTGACCTACCGGGCTTAAGGTCGTAGTGGATGATGGGAGGTTTGATCTCGTTGAGGTAACGCAGAGCACTGACAATCTGCATCACAATGGAGCGGGCTTCTTTCTCAGACATCAGCTTATTTTGTTTAAGGTAAAAGTCCAAGTCGTTTCCTTCACAAAACTCCAGGACCGTACAAAATCTGAGACAGTTAGAAAAAAAAAGCCCAATGACAAACTTTAGATAGACCTTAAAGACAGTTCATCTACACAGAGTACCTAGAATGGATTGTATATAGGTTTTTCGTGATGCTGGGAACTACAATACACACTGTGAGTGACCCAATAACACCGTTAGGGCATGTTGATGCAGAATCACATTTCAAAATTCACACTTTCTCTGCTATTTGGAATCGTCTGCCAATACATGCATCACCCTATGATACAGCGCCTCGAGGGGCAACGAAAACAACTCATTCATTGTTTGTCTATACACTCAGTGCTGCCTTTATCTTTATCTTTTTTGCTTTGTCAATAGGAATTAAGCCATTTGTGTGATCAACAACAACCTGAGAGTATTGTTGGTCAACCCTGCAACTCCCGAGGTCAGGGGTAACTCACGTGTCAGTATCCAGGGAGAAGTAGTCATACAGTTTGACTATTCTGGGATGGTCCAGTTGTTTGTGTATCCGGTACTCCCTGCATGCATGCCTGGAGGGAAATAAATGTCAATCCAAAGGGTATGATTTGGACAGCACATGTTCAGCTTTTACAGTTGGATGTGAGCAAAGACCTACTTGTGGTAGTTCTCCTTCTTCTCCTCTCTCCAGTTCTTGTTGAGCTGGTGGATTTTCACAGCTGCGTAGCGCTGTTCAAACAGGTCAAACGCCTGAGTGTGCCAAGAAACACACAATTAGCTCCAGGAATACTTTACAAAAGAGCAGGGAAACAAAAAGAGCCTTTAAAGACTTTTACCTTGTAGACCTCACTGAAGCCGCCCCTGCCCAGTAAATGGAGCAGCAGATACCGCTCGTTCAGGGTAGGGTGGTCTTTAAAACTGTGGAGAGGCAGATTTATGTAAGCGCTAGATTTTAAGTGTGTTATGCTACATGAGGTACGTCCAAATAAACATACGCTGAGCTGTCCTCGTTGTTTATCCTCTTCAACTCTCTGATATGAAGGTTTCTAACTCGCTCCAACCGCTCCAGCTCGGCCTGGATTTCTGCCTCCTCCTTCAAAAACATATGGACAATTCTAATAGTAAGTTTTAGTTGAGTCACATTTACTGTTGCCCACAGAATATGACATGTGAAAAGTATAAACATTTGCCGCTGACCTTCTTCAAATGACCAAGACGAAGCTTGAAAATCTCTTCCTGCTCATGATACTCGGCAAGCGTTAGCCTGCCGCAATAAAACATAGTCAGCGTGTTTGTTACATTGATGTTTTGAAATCCTAAAAATCTCTAGCATCTTTTAGCATCATCATCAAGGAAATACTCACAACTGAGGCAGGGAGGGTTTCAGAAAGGGGTCGGAATCATTGCCGTTGACCACCTTGGTTTTCCTCTGCTTGGGTTCGGAGGTGGAAGCCACTGATACTGAGGGGGAGGCAGGGTTTGGGGGCTTCCTTTTTGCCAACAGTTTTCTCTGGCGCTCTATATCCTCCCGCTGCTGGTTGATGCTCTCCTGCTGCCTGAAAACAGTAACATAAAGGGTCATATGGATATAGCAACAGAACGCCGTGGACAAAACACTGGCTTTCACACGCTGTGCTCCAGGCGGTGAAATGAAGCGTTTACTTGTACTGCTTTATTTGAGAGCTATTCGCACTATTTTTAGAGCCGCAGGTCCTTGTGTTCCCAGTCTCTTACTTGATCAGGTTTTGGAATGCGTATCCGTCAGTCCACTGTTCCGTGTAGGACGCCCCGTGTCTGACTGTCGTGAAGTGACCGAGGCGGAGGCGGTCCTGCATGCTCTTCTCGCGGCATGACTGCTTCTCCTGAGTGCTCTGAGAACGAGCAAAGATAAACTATGAACGAGACCGTTACAGCGACAGAGATGGAAAAATCCTCTGATAGATTACTGTTGCCAGAAATCCTCCTTTCCCCATTGTCTGTGAATGTAGTGTTTATTTTAGCTTCGTATGCACCGTCAAAGGAAAATAACACTTCTTTCGCCTTGAGAAGCTGCACTTGACACTGTGTGAAGTGATAACCACAGAAAGCAGCCCCACTTTGAATTGACAACACTGATAACATACAACATTGACAACATAAATGTGGTGAGTAAAACAAAAAGCTAAAATAGGTATTACTTTAAATGTGAATGCTTAAATGTTTATCTACATCAATTTTCTCCCGGGTTTTCAATGTTACACTGTTCTAGAAATCATACCTCTTGTACCATCTTCAATATCCCCAACACAATATAGGTTTAGTGATTAACATATTATCCAGACACCGCTGCATGCGCTACAGTTTTTAGATGTACCAACCCAAAAAGGACATTTTCTCCTCAGAAGTTTGTGACGAGATCTAAGCTAAAAGAAAATGTTATATATACAGTGCCACATCAAAACGTGTACCTTTATTGGGCTCTTTTCTTACAAACAAAATTGATACCGCTGTTTGAAATGCAGATACCTTCTCTATGAGCAGTTTCTTGCTCATGGTGATGCACTTATTAAGCCGCTCTTTGTATTTCTCCAGGAGCTTTTGCTGTTCATCAATCTGTCTCCGAAGGTCACAATTAGCCTGTTGTGCAACGACAGCACAGATGGTGGTAAATTCAGCTGTCAACATTGCTGTACATTACATAGAAAACATGACGTGACATTGTGCACATACGCACAATTGTCATCATATATATTCGCCACAGTGAACCCACCCTGAGCAGGTCATCGATTCTGCCTTCTTTCTTTTCCAAGTCCAGACTCTTGTTACTCTCCAGAGCTGCCAGTTTCAGGCCTGTTAGCTCCGTCTAAATGCATCAAAGGATTAATAAGGATGTAGTTATGTAAAGTCGGTTGAGTTTTATAAGAGAAGACTTAAGAATTGTACCTGGACAAATTTGCTTGAAGACGCTTTGAGATTTTGTTCCCCAAAACAAAGGCTGGTGGGAGAGGAGCTGTTTTGTCGAATCTACGAACACAAAGTAAGTCAAAGGGAGTATCTATCATCACCTAAAGTAATCTGAGTAATAAATGCTTACAATTGAGCCAGGAGCAGAGTGGGAGTTCTGTGGAGAGCGGCGAGTGGATGGGAGACCCCTAACAGGACTGGAACCATTTCCTCCCTGAAACTTAGCAGGAGAAAACCCCTTTTAGAAACTGCTTGTAAGAAAAAGAACTCAGAGACAATAGTGTGATACTCACGTCAAAGTAGTCGCTGATCTTGGGTCCACGTGACTTCCCTGCGTTGAAGCATAAAAAAAATCACAATGTAGTAAATGTCCTTATATTATTGGATCAGTTGTTTAGTTTCCCCATCAAATACAAGGCAGACTCTTACAAAGAAATACCAAAAGACTGATTTCATACATCTCTCAGCTGTACCTTGGCTACTTTCTGAGTAGGTGTCAGCTTTCCTTTTTCTGCCTCTGGATGATTCGGAGTGCTTTTTCTCTGGGGTCTGTTGAAACATAAGTGGAGGTAACACATTAATCCACGGATTCTAAGCCAAAAAATCTGTTTCTATAGCTGAGGCTCACAAGGAAGATGCAGAAGGAAATAGAGTACATACGGAGTAGGCAGGGGAGCTTCCGCGTTTTAAGTCAGAGTTCTGGGACAAAGTCAGAGAGACAGAGGTAGTGCAGGAGAGAGTGGACCAGCAACAAACAGAAACAGAGCACATGCATGCAGTGTCGAGATGGGGTTTGCTGGTAGTATTTAATGTTAAACGTAGCAATAAAAGTGGAATTGTTTATTCCCTGTTTTTTTCCAAAACTAACTAAGTACATGTACATATTTTGCTGCACATTTCCCTCAGAGTAGACCTTCTGTGCTACTGCCAGCCCATTATGAGGTGTACAGGAACAGGAGACAGGCAAGCTCCACCTCAACAGTAACATCATTAACCTGTGACATTACACAGAGTCACCATCACAATTATCTTGTTCGCATAACTGTGGGAAACTAATAACTGTTATTACATTTGAATAAATTGCCTAGCCCTTTCTTCATATATATCTCTACACAGTGTTCTTGTTCAAAGCATGACGCCATGGATGTATTTTACAAATAAAACTGACAATTCAATACAATAACGCTTTAGGGAATGTCAGTGTTTAGGCTTCTTACCTCTGACTCTTTGTCACTGGACGAACCAAGGCTGCCATAGCTGTGGTTAGACGACTCATTTGCCAGACCCTGAACAGTGAAGACGAATGCAAATAAGTAAAGTTTCATAACACATTCTAATTCAAAGAATATCTATGACAGTACAAAAACTAGAAGGCACACCTCATGCGTCAAAAGAAAGTCTATCATTCATTGGGTGTGTCAACTGGCTCTTTTCCAAATACAAGACAACTTCCAGGAAGAAATGGGAAACCAGATTTTACTTCTATTGGTGCATCTACTTTTGATCCAAACACTGATGTTTTGTGTGCTAATATTATCAGATGATGTTCTTGAAAACTCAAAGTAACCACTGACTGAGTATATTAATAACACAGAACATGAATCCTAAATTATGATTCACATTTACAACCCTGGTGCTATTGAGCTGCTGTGCCACTTACAAAGCTGTTGGTCTGAACTCTTCATTAATGTAAACTGATGTGCTCTTGATCATTCTGTAGCAGCTGTAAAACATTTATGAGGTGTTAGTTTTGTGCGCTGCGGTTACCTTTGCACCTCCACTGGTGCTCCCAGTGCTGCCTCCTGTGTTGCCACTGACGGCTCCAGTGAATCTGGCCTCCAGCAGCTCTTGTCTCCTGGGGTCTAGGCTGTGCAACTCCTCCATTGGGCCTGGTGTAAAGCATCCCAAAAGGTAAGGTTAGCACAAAGGGGGAGGCAAAACCACAACAACCTTTAACAGAGAGGCATCCCTCATTCTGCGACAACGTTAGAGAGCAGCAAGGATAGTATCTGGGGGTGGATTTGAGAAAAATGGATGATTAGTGGATAAAAATAGAAGAAGGGCTTGCTTTGAAGCAGCAGTGGGTCGTTCTTTTAACACATGTATTCTTATGGTTCTAATATATAGAAACGTTACCACTTTATCAAACTGTAAACAGCATTTTTACACAATAGAGAGGGGCTGTCAAGTCATCATTTAGATTTACAGGCTTGGTGGCTACTTTCTACTAAAACCTGTCATTCACAGATCTGAAAGCTTCGTAATCTTATGGCACAAGAACAGTAAGGCAGCCCAGATAAGGTTAGCACATTGGAAATGTAAGTCTTTTACATGTTACACTAAGAAAGGTAATCATATACAGGGCAACCAAATCAAATACAGTGCACATTTATGGATTCATTTCCCTTTTTTGTCTGTTTTATGGACTTCATTGACTTTCTATAGTATATACAAAGAATTAAACTAAACTAAGCATAACAAAACTGAGCCTGATTAGTTTTACAAAAACCCAGTTGTAAACATGAGCTTCAGCACCAAGTGTGTGATATTAAGAGTACTAATCCAAATGCTTGCTTGTTAACCAGAACTGCAAATGGAGAAAATGACTTCCACAAATGTAGTAGTCAAAACATATAGCCTGCTGTCTGATAAAGCAGCTGACTGGGTGGGCCTAGTGTGACAACATGTTTCTACGGAAAGACACACCACACAAACATGCAGTTTCTCTGTGTCAAGGGCTGTGAGACTCAGGTCTGCTCCTGCTGAACTGCTGCTTCTGTTTGTTTCCTTATTGGACGTTTCCTGGCTGTCATCTTAACATAGCTTCTGGTACAGGGGCAAGCCCTAAAAGGCATAATGGACACGATGAAGCCCTTTAGCTATGAACCACAGAGCACAGAACAAGGCTATAAAGGTTACGTGAGGACAGGGTACAGAAAGGTTTTGGGGAGATTTATCCACTTTATTTATTTTCCTTTATCGCAACAGACAACATGTAAAACGCAAATCACTGTTAATAAATGTTTTTACTGATTTATTGACCAAATACCATTCTTAAACTGTAACTAAAATATAATGTCAACAACCAGCACTGATGCCTAAGTTTATTGCCACTGAGTGTCAACAACATTTAGAAAGATAAAGAGCAGGTTTACGGTAAACAGCAGCAGAGACATGCAGAGCAAAGCATGGTTGTGGCTATGAAGAGCTTCGATGTTACAACTCCAACTAGATACTGTTTTTGGGAGGTAAATGCCGCTGGAGTGATAACGCTGTATAAAACCTTGTTACTGCAACCTCAAACGAGTAAAAGTGTCGATTAAAACAGTTTAAGCCAACAAAACAACAAGCTAGTCCCTGCTTTGTGCAAACAAGAGCTGCTGCTCTAGAGTGGCCATCAACTGAACTGACAGCTGACGTTTGGCTACAACACACGGCATCTCTGAACTTGACATCCATTTTTCTTCAACAAACGTAAGCTCGGCTCGGAGAAAACAACTCCTTTCTTGAATAAATTACATAGTTTCTGGTGATTAAAGGTTGGCCCTAGACTTATTGAGCTCCTGTACCTTCCTTGCTCTTTGCGGTCGCCGTTATTTGTTGTTGAGAAACGGTTGGGGACGAGGACCAAGATGGCGTCGCCTCCAAACTTCCTCCACTTCCACTGTTACTTTGGACACTCATGAAGCCGCTTCACCGCCGAGAGGAGCCAGCGCACACACTGCACACACTGCTGTCCGCGGAAATCCCACACTCGCGTCCATTGTGTGACACCTGCTGAAGCCAAACTGGCCTGGATACTAGGGTCGAGGCGTTTGAGACGCTACACGCCTCGCATTTTCAGAGCCGTGCGGGTCCCGCGGAAGAGCGGCTGCTTGTGAGGCTCAGTGAAACGGATCCAATGTAACCTTTGCATGATGACCGCACCGCGCTGTCAGCATCCACTGCTTTGATTCTTGTATCGCGAGGCTGGCGCTGCCACAGCGCGATTAGGGACGGCCCATAGACATATGGCCTGACGCCGCTCAGACACTGATCTCAGATCATTTACTGTGCTCCTGGGTTCAGACAACAAACAGACACTAAAATGGCCGAGAATTTGTCTGTAATCGAGCACATTCGAGTTTAATGAAAAGAGAAAGACTACACGATCCATTTAAAAATCTGAATAACAAAGGTCTTACATGCACAAAGAAATGCAAAGTTGTGAAATGAAAACTGAGGCACAGAGCTGTTATACAAGAGCTCCGTTTGAGCAAAAAGCACACAATAGCAGTAATGTAACTTTTGAAGATTTTTGTACTAGATCGTTTCCTATAAATAATAATAAAATAATAATAAAAATAATATTCATAATAACATACACAATAACAATAATATTCATAATAACAACAACAATAATGATAATAATAAACCAAATAAAAGTCCTTAAATGTTTTGTTGTGAGAAGGGTGAGTGGAAGGTGAAGTTGGGAGAATAGTGATGTGGTCTGGGCATAAGGTCTTTGTTCCAAATTTGGTGCAGTGCATCAATATGCCTTCCTGTATGCAGCATACACAAACACAAGCGTGCCTTCTGCTGTCCTTTCTGTCTCCCTCTTCCTATAGGCAGAAAAATATACATTTAAGCTCTGCTCTGTCTGGACCCCTGTTTCATTGCGGCTTTAGGGACATTAAATTTGCAAGGAGCAAATTAAGCTAGGGTAGGGGCTGCATTGTATGGGAACAGTACTAAATGTTTTTTTTGTGTGTGTGTTTCTTGCAGTCAGATTGCATCAGGAAGGTAACACACTGAGGAGTAAACACATTGCACCTCATATGCACCTGTCCATGGTATCTTGGTATTTTTTATACTTTTTTTTTTTTTTGGTCACATGGTTTCCATAGAAACAGGGCAATAGTCCTGACAGGCAGCAAGGAAGGTTGTGTAAGCAGTCAAGTACTACTGTGCATTACACCACAGTGCATACTGAGGGTATGTGATGTCACTGTTATGTGTTCAGAGGCAAGGGGTGGCAGATATTCATGTTACAGATGAGGCATTCCTCAAGCATCAAATATCAATTGCAGAAGTGGGAGCGTTGGCTGACATTTTGAGAAAGGCCTCCAGCTTGGAGAAAGACATACAACTGTTACTTTCCACAATGTTTTTATAATAATGTTCATATTATACATAAGACGTATTTTCCTCACAGTGATTTTTTAAAATATAATTTATTATATTATTTAACACAAACCATCCATGTAGAAGTAATCCTGACAATAATCACATGTATTAAAACCAATTTGTTGCAATTAGCAAACTGCATCTTAAATAAAAAGGTGAATCCATTTTGACATCATCAGTTTATGTTTTATTAGCACTGTTAAAGATCTGACAAGTGATTTAAACAAATCAGGTTTAGTTCATAAAAATAAAACTGAAATCAACACATTTCTATCAGTTAAATATGTACAGTACAACATGAAAAGATGCCTTTTGTACTTATTGACATAAGATAAACAACTTAAGGACAAGGAGTGACCAAAAATATAAAAACATAAATACACACTAAACATTTATTATTGCAACAACAATAGATCAAATGTTTTTAAAACCCACACCTGGATGGTGAATCTTTTGATTATGAGGGTGTGCATTTTTGTTCAGGTCTTTAGCACCTTGTTTCTTATTGTTTCAATGAAACATGTGGTTTTTAGGTTGAAGTTGCCGTACTTGTCTTTGCTCGCTGTACATGTTGATGTAGGATTGAACTAGGTCTGCCATTGTGTCACTCTGGAAAAAAAAGAAAAGATCAATGCTCATTTTTAGGAAATGCTTACTAAAATGTATGTTGGTCATCTTTAGTTGCTTAACCAATGAATATGGCCTTTGTATGGAGTTACCTTGGGGGTTTCACAGACAAAAGTAACCCCCCTCAAGAGGGCGCCTATTGTCATCTGGAAATGGTCCCCTTTGCTGTGCCACTCTGTAATACGGCTGAATGGGTGCATGATCAATACCTCCTAAAAGAATCATATTATAAATTGATATTTAAAAAAAATATAAAATAAAAAAGGTTGACTTAGTAAAATGGTAAATAAATGATTGTCAAAAAGTACATACTTTTGTCTTTGGGTCTATCAGACTCACTCCTTGCTTGCTGATCACAATCCTGAGATTGTTTGGGTAGCTAGATTCACATGTTTGCTGCAAAGCCAAATGGATATATTGTAAAAGAAATGCATGTATTTTTAGGGCAATCATTTTTACTGTAGACTCTAATCGCATGGCCTTCTGACCTTCATCATAGGTACTTACTTTAACTTCAAAGAAGGAACAACCAAATGTTGGCCAGCTTGCGATAGCTCTCAGGAAAGCAATTTTGGCCTCCTGAACAGTACTGCCACTCTGCTGGTTGTAGGAGGAGATGATGTGCTGCAAGAAGAGCATCGTCAAAGCGTATTATTAGAAAAATATATAGACAGAGTATGTATGTTGTTTAAAGTAGACTTATTTCTAATAAGTTTGCTTTACCTTCTTCCACTCCTCAGGTGACATGATTTTTATCTGGTCAGCAGGCACCAGATCCTTCAGCATTCTGGGAATCATTACAAACTGTGACCTGTCTGAATCAACCTGCACTCTGAAAAGCAGGCCAGCCAGTTTGATCATGTCCTCTTTGGTGCAATCATGGTATCCCTGCAGGTATTTAGGCAGCTCCTAAATGGAGAAATAAATCATGATTCTGCAGAAAAAAAACTGTAACACAATAAAGAGTGTGTTCAGACTGTAGGTCTGATACCTGTGGAAAGTGAAAGGTGAGATCTGCAATCAGGTCCTTTCCTGGGCTTACATTGAACCAAAGCTTCCGCTTTAATATGACCAAGTAGAGCAAATTGGTTCCCTGGTTCCCTAAAAGTAAAGACTATTTTCATTTGCAAGGAAACTAAAATACAAAAATGTAATTTGTCAGAGTTGTCAGACCCCTTACCATCTTTTACTCGTTTAACTTTTTTGGGGATGTCTGAAGACTCCCTTAAACTGTCAAATAAATACTTCTGCTCATCTAGGCTTTCAATCTGATACACATAGATGAAAAGAATGTAGTCACCGGAGTCATTTTAAAACATTAACTTATTTCATTGTAAAGAAAATGATCAAACCGGCTTGTTTGCTGTTTTGAAGTAAAGGCCATATCCATCTGCAGAATTGAGCTTGAGTTGAGAAGCAATACTTCTGCACAAGTCTTTGATTGTAGTTGTTGATGAAACTTCAAATAGCTGCAAAAGACAACAATCAAAGACAAATAAGCAATGGACATTATAAATATAAAGATGAGTATTTAGTCTTACATCCTCTGTTTCATTTGGAAAGTGGACTTTATGAAAAATCTGGGTGCTGTCCTGTTGAATGGCATCCACCTCAACAAAATGGGGGGGGAGTTTCCTAGGCTCCTTACTAAAGGAAAAAAAAAAGAACAAAAATGTATTGTTCTAGTCTCCCCTTCTTGTGAACAAAAAATGATTAATTTACTATTGAATTAAAACAGCTGGTTGTAATGGTAAATGTAAATGGTTGTAATTTCATTGAAGTAACACTGTGTAATGGAAATTTGTCAATCCACCTGAGCATCCCTTGCAGCCTATGCAGACATTCAGCAGCCAATGGGTCTCTGGGACGAGACTCCAGAAAGCGCTTGGCATAAATCCTTAAATTCGGGCCGGGGGCAAACAAGCCTGTACAGAGCCACATCAGCTGCCACCCACGGGCCATACTCAGCCTAGGACAAATGTCAAAATGTAAGGTTTTCTATTTCAGACAATCATCTGGCCAATCAAACACACACACACAAACAAACAGAAGGAGCACCTGCTGTTGTTGGAGGTCATCTGCTTCATAATCTGACAGTAGATCTCATCCTGCAGAGCTTCATGCTGAGTGGCTGGACCAAAGATCTGGTCAGTCAATTCTATAGGGCTGCGGATTTGTTTAATGGGGTAGTCACCCATGTATTTGAGAATAGGTAATAGACAAGGTCAAGGATTTACTAACATAACATTCTTCATTTACAGTTAACTATCAAATGTAATTAATATGTCAGACAAAAAATATGAATTATTATAGTAAGGATATCTGTAAAGGCATTGCAGGCGAGGTAGCTGAGGTCAGAGTTATGGACCAGGTTTCTCAGAAGTGGTTGTTTGATAGGTTCTCTGGAACAGAACCAGAGTTTCTCTCTGCGTCCTCTGTAAACACCATGTCGACCTGCGTCTTTACCCGGCGGCCTGTGACAGAGATGTGTAATGGAAATTTATTCATACAATTGTTATACCTAACATTTCTTATAAGATTATTTGAATCTGTTTTACTTTAGCCAAATGTCATAATCTGTTTAGGTCTGCTCAAGAATGATTTTACATCTAAGTGTGAATCAAATTAGCACATACGTGTTAATTAACATATCCCCTACCCAACAGTTCCCTTTTCCTTTAGTCCCCAATGGCTCTTTGTAATGTATGATCATCTGTTGTTTTTCCTTTTGTTT
The DNA here is from genome assembly GCA_036850595.1 of Rhyacichthys aspro. NCBI lineage: Eukaryota > Metazoa > Chordata > Actinopteri > Gobiiformes > Rhyacichthyidae > Rhyacichthys > Rhyacichthys aspro. Next base: position 10,024,094 of record CM072164.1, read on the forward strand.
CAAGCTTCCTTAACTCATTTGTTTTGTGTTTGATGTTACCCCTATATAATACTGGTCTGAACCGAAAGGCAGGGTCCAACTTCATTGTCACCGTGACTCTGTCACTGGATGGTTGGAACTTTCTCTGCCGAGAAATAAAACACTGGCAAGCCTTTATTTCGTAAACTCATCGGCGCCCGAGTCTTTTTTTGCCGTAACAATTTGGTGTCAGAAGTGGGATTCCTCGAAGCGATCGTCCAGGACAGAGAGCGGACAGGGACTAGCCATCCTGGGGAGCGAGTCCATACAGATGAGAGAGCATCTTGACTGCTGCGCCAGACGGGAGGACTGACTGCTGGTGTCCTGGGTCGTCGCCGACGGAATCTTGTCTACGAACTCGGTTATAATTTGTCAACTGGTGCCTGGTGAGGTTTTGAAACATTGGCTTTATTTTATTTTATTTTATTGGGGTTTGTTTTTTTGTTAGTTGTAATCTTGGGATTTTGAATATTCTTTGTTCTTTAAACACTGGGTACAAATTGTAATCTTCTTCATTAAATCAATTATAAGGACCTAATTGCTTTTCCCACTAGAATAGAGCATAAAAAAAAAAAAAAGAAACTTGAGTTGGACTCAAGGACTGCGTTGGACGCAGTGAAACGGGTTGGACCCGTGAAACAAAAGGGTTGGACCCTTTAAAAGTAACCGGTAGAAACTTGAGTTGGACTCAAGAACTACGTTGGACGTAGGAAAACGGGTTGGACCTGTGGAAAAAAGGGTTGGACCCTAGTAACCGGTAGAAAATTGAGTTGGACTCAAAAACTGCGTTGGACGCATAAAAATAAAAGTGAAAGTTTAAAGCCTCTAAAATGGGATGTAAAAGCTCAAAGGAAATTCCATCTCCTGATGGTCCAATAGTTGATATCATGAAGGGGAAATATGGGGAAAAAAGTGTACAATATTTAACCGCTTGGGCACTAGAATTTGGTTTTCCATTGGGGGGATCATTTAGCTTGAAAAATGTGAATATATTAGAAGTAAAAATTCAAGAAAAAGAATGTGAAATGAGAAAAAGAGGAAAATATCGGTTAACAAACTCACGAAAATAGAAAATTACAAAGAATGCCTAAAAATGTGGAAGGAAGAGGCAGAAAATAGAAATAGAAAAGCAATGCAAAAACAAATACCTTTCTCACAAAAACAAATGTGTCAAGAAACACCCCACTCGCAGGTTTCTTTGTCTTCTCAGTTGGTTGCCCTGAAGCTGGATTCGACCTGGACGGCCCCCCCCCCGATTGCTCCACCACCATACAACCCTGCAACTACGACAAGGCCATGCAGTGGACAACCTCCGCAACCAGCCACAAGGGGAACAGACTCTCAGTCCAGCAGAAGTGATCCACCTACTTCACAGCAAAATCCCAACCCGGACTCACCACCTATTGTCCACAGGCTGCGACATCATACTACACAGAATGCAGCCTTCAACATGCCCATGGTTGAAGTATCAGGTCCAGAGGGCCCGACACTGGTTTTTAGGCCATGGATCTCAGATGAAATTGCAGCAGCTTCTCAACATCTGCCAAATCCTACTGCATCAGGTCAGATTTTTGCAAAGGAATTGTTAGCATTTTGCCAAGATTTCAAGCCAACTATAAGTGAACTTAAAAGACTGTTGATCATGAGGATGAAGCCTACAGACTGGCACAAAATAGCTGACAAATTTAAAAATATTGACCTCCGCTGCAATCATGTGGACTGGGAACACGATTCTAATGCACTATATAGAGAAGTGCTTAAGAATATCTGCACTGCCATTATTGAAAATTTTCCTGCCAAAATTGATACAGAGAAAATCAATAACTGCAGACAAAAAGATGATGAAGATCCAGAGGATTTCCTTACACGCCTGACAGAAACCTACAATACTCACAGTGGTTTTACAACACCAGAAGATTTAGGCAATACCCGTGGAGTATGGGAAACATATCTATGCACATACTTTCTGAATGGACTGAGACCAGAAATTGCTTCAGGTGTTAGACAAACTTGTATCGGTTGGAATAATGCTCGCTTAACTGAACTTAGAAGACACGCCACACATGCATACGACCAAATACTATCAAAAAAAAGGCGAAAAATGAAAGAATGCAAAGAGAACTACACCTGGCGACATTAACTATGTACAATATGACAAGAGGACATGACTCATCGCATTCAACTAAACCTCATTACCATGGACTGGGAAATCGAGGCCGTGGCAGAGTACACAGCAAAAGACTGGACTATGATACCTGCTTTCATTGTGGTCAAAAAGGACATTGGCGACGCTCCTGCCCTGAACTAACAGCACCTTCTTCAGACAATGAATCAGACTGCGAGCAGTCGGAGGGGGTCGGACAGGGATGGATCCCAGCTGATGAGCCCAACCAACCAATGAGATCAGACAAAGGTACTACATCACATATACAGTCACACAGACAACAAGATAACATGTTGAACCACAATGAAACAATACACATTTCTAACAAACCTGTTGAAACATACGTTCAGTATACATCTGAACATTTCAAGAAATTTCCACAGTATACACTAAACATTTCAAGACAAAATGTATCATTTTTAGTTGACTCAGGAGCCACAAACTCGGTGTTAAGAGCCCTGGAACTGAAACCAAAACCACAATTGAGTGGGAATCATGTGTATTCTGTAGGTTCATCAGGTCAAACGGTCAAAGAAAACATCACCATCCCACTTACATGTGAGGATGAACCAGATTCGGTATTCAAACACCCATTCCTACTTTCTGAACTCTGTCCCATTAATTTAATGGGTAGAGACTTAATGTGTAAATTGAACATTTGTCTTATCTCTACACCTGAGGGCATTAAAGTTTGCAAAATTTCTGATTTGGCATCTAAATTCTCTCAATCTTTTGTCCACTACGATGATGTTGGCCCCATCAAAAAATGCAAACCGGTTGTGATCACCCCAAAATCTGACTTTAGACCTTGCAAGACCCAATATCCCCTTAAACAAGAAGCAATTGAAGGTATAACACCAATTTTTGAATCAGTTAAAAGGTGTAATGCATTAAATCCAGCAATTCTCCTTCCCACCCCTGAGGATGGGGAAAAACATAACTGTGTTGCTGTTCTCCAACAGGTTTGCTGCCCAAGGCCAGATTTGAAAGAAACACCACTTACTAATCCTGACATGATTCTTTTTGTAGATGGATCAGCTTCACGTGATCCTCGAACGGAACGCAATAATGTTGAATTTGCTGTAGTCAATAACCACGAAACCATAATTTCTAATTCTCTCCCCTCTCACTATTCTGCACAGGCGGCAGAGCTGATAGCACTGACAGAGGCATGTAAACTGGCAGAAAACAAAAGTGTCTCCCTATATGCTTTCGGCGTGGTACATGACTTCGGTACCCTGTGGAAACACAGAAAATTTTTAAAGTCTGATGGTAAACCTATTTTACACCATGATAAAGTTGCTGCACTCCGTGATGCCATTTTACTGCCAAATTCAGTTGCTGTCTGCAAATGTCAAGCCCATACTAACAACTCAGATCCCATTTCACAGGGAAATGTGAGAGCAGATGTGGCTGCAAAAGCAGTAGCGCTTCAGCCACCTTTGCAAAATGAATTATTTGTTACAGTTCCTATCTCTGTCCCAGACTCCCTAACAGTACAGCAGTACAATCCTTTGCAACATCAGAAGAGAAAGCGATGCTCTGGTGCCACATACAGACAAGACGTATGGTGGGGACCTGATGAAAAACCTTGCCTGCCAAAACATTTTTTATTTATTTTTTTTTACACACTTCATCACTGTCATCACTCAACACTGGTTTACTAAAGGTTTCACCACATATGCGCAAAACCTGGTGATTGGGTGGTGGTGAAGGACCTGCATACACAGCAATCATTCCAGGATCTAGAGACAACCCACAACTGGGACCAGACAACAGAAGTCCACCTGCTGCAGAGACAGAATAACAGGACAAGATCTCCATCAACAATCGCAACAGCCAGGACAACAAAACAAGCTCCAACAACACCACCAAGATTACAAAAGCAAACATGTTCATCCATTTTTCTACAAGCCAATGTTGAAGAATGTGACTCAAGTGAAAAGCATCACATTATCCCAAAGGCATCCATTTCACTTGAAATCACTAATCATCCAATGGACTCAGACACTGACTCTGATTATTTTTTGTAAATACACAAATTTTCTTTATTTTTTATTTTTTCTCTATTTTATTATTTTTTCTTCTCTCTCTCTTTGTTTGATTGTGAATAGACTCATTCATTTTTCTCCAACAAGAATCTTTTGAACATACAAACCTATAAGGACAACAGTAATGATGATACATTTTTAAATCCATGAGAATTAATGTATTTGATGAGTTGCTCTTGTAAGGATTGTTCTTATCTTAAGAGACATGATTATTGAATAATCAAAAGGAGGGATGTGTAATGGAAATTTATTCATACAATTGTTATACCTAACATTTCTTATAAGATTATTTGAATCTGTTTTACTTTAGCCAAATGTCATAATCTGTTTAGGTCTGCTCAAGAATGATTTTACATCTAAGTGTGAATCAAATTAGCACATACGTGTTAATTAACATATCCCCTACCCAACAGTTCCCTTTTCCTTTAGTCCCCAATGGCTCTTTGTAATGTATGATCATCTGTTGTTTTTCCTTTTGTTTCAAACTTCCTTAACCCTTTTGTTTTCTTCCCACCTATCATTTGTTTTGTGTTTGATGTTACCCCTATATAATACTGGTCTGAACCGAAAGGCAGGGTCCAACTTCATTGTCACCGTGACTCTGTCACTGGATGGTTGGAACTTTCTCTGCCGAGAAATAAAACACTGGCAAGCCTTTATTTCGTAAACTCATCGGCGCCCGAGTCTTTTTTTGCCGTAACAGATGACACATGATTATTTTTGCATTTGAATTAATATAAGATAAAATGCTAAATTTATCATAATACTGATTTGCATTTATTACACCCTGAATCAACATTTTTATATAATTTAATGATCATTTAGAAGATTAAATAACCAAATTGGTCTTTATTACCTGAAATTCTCCAGCGCAAACTCTTTTAAAGAGACAGGGACCACTGTTTCTTGTGGGACATTAAGTGGTGCAGATGTTACAGATAATCTCCCTTGGCTTGGACTGAGCAGCTCCTAAAAACACAAAAAGAGCCAAAGATATAAAAATAAGTAATTTAAGCTGTACTGATTTTTTTTTTTTTTGCCCTTCATAAAAGTAACTATGGTTATATAAAAAAAACGGTCATTTTAAGAGCTGTACTTACCTGTTGTTCATCACTTGGCATGCTAAGTGTTGGTAGTAACTGCAATGCATTTTTATATACTGCACCAGTGTCACTGGTCCGCTGGTTGGTTGCAATAAACATGTTCTCATGAGGGGGACGTTTATTTTTCCTAATCAGCAACAAATCCCCTCGTTTACATGTGAGCTGATTGGGGTCATCTGTTAGAACAAAAAATATTTATTTACATATTAGGTTTAGAAGAGTATTATAACGTTCACAGTCAGACTCATGTTTTGAGGTCAACATGTTTTATTGAAATCATTTTAATGAAAAGAATAAAATAAAATAACAATACTGTACATCTTGTGTAATAATAGTATGACATAGTATAATAACTTCAAAACAAACAACTGTTTTTAAGATCTTCTCTGTGTTGTATGATATAATACTATATACTGTAGGCTGGTTGTACCTGGTTTACTTGTATCATTGAGGACCAGTGCAAACTCTGAGCGTTGTCTGAGTCCCTCCAGATTTCTCTTAATAAGTGCAGTCATTTCCTCAACATCCACACACCTCAGTACAAACTCTCCTCGGACTGTAGGCAAGGTAACCGACTGGGCACTAAGATAACCTTCACTAGGGAAAAAATTATGTATTAATGTAAATATAAATGTTTGATTTTTTTTTTAAAAAGAAAAAAGTGCAAATATGAGCGTTACCTCTTGATAAGTGCATCCTTCACCTCTATGTAAGGAAGCTCAAGCAGACGCTTGTCTCTTCCGTCCATAAAGAGGATGCCACTCCAGTTGACAGCTACAACAAACCTGCTTTTGGCCAGAGGTGGTCCTGTAGAGAAACATAGAAGTAGCCTGCCATTTGTGAAATTATACTTTTCACAGTAAATGCTTAATTTGATCGTTTCAGTGTGTGTTGACTAACCTGATGTCATTGTAACTTCATAAAACTTGGAGAAATAAAGTGGCCATTTTTGCCTGGCATTGTCAACCAGTTCTCCTTTAATAGTGTCTGGGCTTTGCCTCCCACTGTCGTTTAGAGCCTGCAAAAATAAGTATAACTAAATCTGGTAGATAATGTGACTATTAAAGGTATCAGAGACATTATATGCAATATTTTTAGTTAAAGATTTTCTCTGAATCTATTCCTTGAGTGATGAGCACAAGCTTATTATTATTAAGGTAACACTTCCCTGTGCAGTCTGTTATACCTTTCTCTATAGAAACTACAGGGGTACTATACATTTCAACTATCAGCAAAATTTGATGTCGTTGTTTTGTTTTTTTTGGCTGTTAATGGGAATAATTAAGTTAATAGCCACATATTTTGGTGCCAGAACAAGAACATTACTAACTTACAGCAATAAAGAATAACCCTGTAACATTTATTGTATAAACAAAGACAATGGATGGGCCCTTCCACTAATGTTTTTAGTACTGTAGACTTTATCATCGATGTCTAAATTGCATTTTGGCACATTGACATTCTCCATAGTTAGTCTACCTGAGAGTGTCCAGCGTTGATGAGTTGTATCCATTTGTCCATAGATTTGTTCTCAATAAGTGTTGTAGCTATGCAGTCCTCAACCACCTTTTTAGCATTGTCTTTATTGTAGTCAGGGCCAAACTGGATGTAGTAGTGTTGAACTGCCAATTGGACATAGTCGTCCTCCTGAGAGTTAATCACAAATGGATTAATGAAATACTGATACCAGTGATGTTATGGATGGCAGATATTGTGTTAGAATTGCCTTGCCTTATCGCTGTTGTACTCTCCAGACTTTATTCCTTTGATGATCTGCTCGTAGATCAGGTCAGTGCTGACTGGATCGAGGGAGCAGTCGTGCCAGGGGTTGAAGACCTCCTTGCGAATGGAGAGTTCCCATGGTGTGTTCCTCTCCTCTTTGCCCTGCCTCCTCATCTCCTGTTCACACTGAGACACAGCATCCAACACATGCTTCCCACAGCTGCCCAGAGACCACATCTGGCCAGAAAAAGTAGAGAATACAAGAGGGTGACACTAAACAAACTGAGAGACTGGTCTATGCTATTGGTTGACTGAAAAGGTGCCTCACCTTCTCATCAAATTTTATGTACAAGGAGAATCCATATGTATCTCTGAGATTGATCTTGTTTGCCACATCTTGAAAGACTTCGGCCGAGGTGGACACTGAGTCCAAGGTCAGACTCACAGTCTGATCGTTCATTAGCATCACAGAGGCTTCTATTGGTTTTTTAGACCTGGCAGCCTTAGGTGTGAGGAAAGGGAACATGAGCTTGATTGCCATTGTTATAGTAATTTCAAACATAAATTCAATTAAATTCATTTCAAATGGACAAAGTAGTTCAAATATGTGTTTTACCTCCAGTTCAATCCAGCAGGTCACCTCTTTCCTTTCTCCATTGGCCTTTATACGCTTCAGACGCTGAGAGCAGTACTCTTTATAACCCTCTGGACCTTTGCGGACAAAACTCACCAAATACTGAGAAACATTATGAATATAAATAATTAACAAAGAATTTCTTTGTCAATAAGTCATTTTTATTGCACACTGATACATAGATACATAAAATATAACCATTTATTGATTTTTTTATGGCCTTATAGTTGTTTATATAAATGATTTTGTGTTATCTAAAACCTTTTGCCCATATTGAACAGAGTATTATATCCAGGAGCTACCACTTTATCTCCTTTCTATAATATTGCTCTAGTGATTTAGTGAGTTTATCTTGTTTTACTGCACTGATTGTATCAATGAGCCAGATGGGTGTGATCAACAACAAGGCAGGTTTACCATCCATCACAGGAAAAAAAGACATTGGAACCATAAAATGTTCTTATGTTATATGTTTTGGTTAAACTGTTATTTAGTGTTAAATAACCTTTCACACACCTTTAAGAAGAGATCTGTTGGAGGGAAGATCCCAAGACAAATGGAAAGAAGGATCCAGCCTTGTAGACGGCTGCGGCTGTTTGTGTTATTTACCAGCTGTTTACAGATCTGACAGTAAATCTCATCTCTGAAGATGAGACCAATAAGAACAGACACAGAAAAAAACATGGTTGTGAACATGCATTAGAAAAAGAAGAAAACAAGAGACCCTTATCTGCATTTTTCCTCTACAATACATGGATATTTCTCTAGTATTTTACCTTATTCCTGGTTTTGATAAGGCATATCCAATGATAATGTGCACTTTTTCCAAAGTTGACAATGGCCGATCAAGTGTAGGACCCTCTCCTATCAGAATGTCCTCTGCATCATCCTCTGGCTGTTAGTAAAAAAACATTTACAAAAACATGATGCATACATGTTTTTATAAATGTTTTTTTTACAAAAACATTTACATTACTGGTTACCTCCTCAGGGATAACAGAAGCTTTTCTGGCTCCAGTTCCTTGCTTCTTCTTGTTCCTTCTCAGTAATTTCTATTGAGAAGAAGACCCTGTTACAAAAGAATGCATGTACATGTGTGGATAATAAATAAGTGAGCAGATTTCTTTACCTGGTCTAGTCCCACCAGGTTGCTCAGCCTTCTCCCCTGTCTGTGAGGCAGATCACGTGTAATGGTGCTGGATGCCTGTGATACTGAGTCTTGGGATTTTGAGTCAGGATGGTCCCCCATGAATCGCAAAATGATCCACCAAACAGTTAGACAGGCCTGAAAGGGAGTGAGTGAAAAAATTATATATCATAATTATACGTTTGTAGACAGATACCAGTTATTGTTCCCATCTTTATACCAGAGCGTCTCCTTCATCGTCATGGGCCAGTAGTGGTTGCTTGAGTCGGTGGTTAATGTGACTGGAAGAAGCATTTCCTTGAAAGTAAAGGCTGCAAAACTTGTCGAAAGAAAATGGATCGCTGCCATCATCAAATTCATCTTCTTCCTCTTCCATTGATGGGGTTGGGCTTGAGGAGTTTAGCATTGGAGCAGGCCCATCTGAACCTGGGTCTGAGGTCCCGACAGAAATATTATCTACCAACTTTGACTCGTCCTGCTTTTTTGAAATAAAACACATAAGCAAGACTTCATAAAGGCAGATAAACAGGAACAATGCAAATAAAAGCATGTTAAACTACTAACCTCAGCTTGGTTTGCTTGTTGCACAACACTTTCATCGACTTTCACCATCCGTGTTGTCTGGAGATCAAACCTGTCCTCCGATTCCCGATCAGACATTAATTCACTCTCATGGTCAGAGATTTCAGCCTCTAGCGCATCATCTAATACTTTCAGACGTTGCTGTAGTTCCTGTGCAGTTTTCTCACCGTTTTGTCTCTGTTGTCGCAAAACTAAAGCTGGAGCTGATGGATAGCGATCCTCATTACTCATCTTGTTCGCTCGACCTTTGGCCAGGAATCCTTGGACATAGGCCTGCAACAATAACGTCGACTGTCTCTTTTGGTTACACTGCTTCCTCGCCTGGTAGCCTCGAACCTGTACACATGGCAAGTTTAGTAGGTAAAGTGTCAATTGTTGTTTGTATGTGTTTAATAATTGTATTGCGGAGGTTCATTATGTGTCGGATTATATAGAACTTCAGTATAATTAAACTATGGATACATGCCTGAGCCTGTATAGCAATAGCTGCTGCTCGCTGTCTTTTATACTTTTTCTGCAGCTGCCGACTTCTTATTGTGGCTAAGAGTCGTTCGAAGCCAAGCTGAACCTAAAGTGAATACATCAAACGTCAATAGATATGACAAAGTGAAAAATGAAATAAAAAATTCGAAAAATAAGAAATAAGTCAACCTTTCTTTGTACTTTTTCCTTCAAGTACGCTCTCCAGTGCTTTTGCAAAACCAAAGCTGCCCTTCTTTTCTTCAGAAATGATTTTCTGCAAAAAATAAAGTTATTATTACTCTACATTCACGTCATTTGAATCATGTAGATTTATCTTGTTTTCATCCTTAAAAGCTTCACCTGTCTTTGATTCCCAGCATTACTCTCTGGATCACTAGAGCTATCCGGCTGAGTTCGCCTTCCCTCAGTTGTTCCAAAATGGCATCGTGGGCATCCTAAAGTAAAAAAAATACAATCTCATTCGTATATACACCATTATTATCATATCAATATCAGAGCTGCTTCTAATAATTTTAGATTAATACAAAATTAATCAAAGTTAAGAATCTCATTTTTCAGCAGTGGTCTACATCTTAATAGTGTTTGATTCTGCTGTGTCAGTGCTTTGGGAATAGTTAGAAAAAGCTGTTTAATTTACACATTTTCATCACCTTTAGAAACACCTTGGTTTTCCCTATTTTCCACTCGTCTTTTCTTTAATCACAGCTCTGCAGATGGCTTTGCAACAGGCTGCAGCTGTTTCCTGGACACAGCATTTCGATTAGCGATAAAAAGACACTTATGCAAGTCATAAAATAGAAAATGGTAATTACTCAGTCCATCACTTGAACAGATTTTCAAGCAGATCTATACAGGAAGTCACTGTGTAACAAACTGTTAATACTAACAGTCTTTGGGTTGCACACTGTTGTCTTTAGAAGTACTCGGTAGCGCTTCAGGAATTCACCAAAGGTGTGTCGAATAGGAAATCCCAGTTTCCGGATCCGTATTGTGTCCATCATACCAGAGTATCGAAGCTGACGTGTGCACAGCTCTCTGTCAAACAACTAAAGCATAGAGAGGAGGAGTAGGCTTATAACAGATTCTGATATACAACTGTGCATTATTCAGTTTTTTGGAGACTTTAAAATCCTATATTTTTGCTTTACAAATGAAATGTTTTTGAGAGTTTTACTTAACTCCACCTTGCAACCATGTCATTAAAATCTCCAGGCATTATGTAATATGATGCAGAGGTAAGCAAAAGCCCATATCACAGCTCTGTACTTTACACTTTGTTAGACGCACACATATTCCAGTAAACATGTCTTGAAGGAAACCACAGAATTATTGTCCAATGGAAATCAGTACTTACAGGAAAGTGCAGTCATCATGCCTGTGCTACATTTTTATACAATTGATGTTTATGCTGAATAGGAGAGCATTTACTTTTAACAAACACTCAACGATGACTCCATTGTTGTTTACCTCAGACTGCTTATCATTGTTGGGTTTGAAGCAGCGAATGAAGTGGGGCTGACAGGCAGACAGAGCCTTCATGAGGGACTCCAGAGACTGGCGAAACTGACCGCTCAGCGTCTGCACTTGTTTACGACCGTCTGTCTGGCCCTAACAGGAAATAAAATGAAGTGGTGACATTAAGGTTCATTCAACTGTGACAATAAGTGAGTAAATATGATATTAAACATGTTGAAGACATGATAGTCACAAACAAGAATTAGGTGTTAGTTACATACACGTAAAGAGTTTTTGGGCGTCATGATGACTTTGTTGTTGTTAGTAACTTTCACTCCATTCACTGAAAGCTCACTCTCAAATATCTGACGGAGAAGCTTATTCTTTGAAGTTTCAACCATTTTGATCACATCAAAGCTTACAGCATCTCTGTTCTTCTCCAGGAATCCTAAAAAGTAAAACAAAACATTGTTTCACACCAGAACATTAAGATGATGTCTCTCATTTGATTGAGATTGGTGAGTTTATGTACCTTTAGAGTTGTAGAAAACCACACCAGCAAAGTGAAAAATCCCAAAGTCTGTGTCATGTTCACTTTTGGAAGAGATGTAGAGTTTACTACTGCTGTGCTGTTTATTCATCTTGTTTAGCAGGGTGTTATCTGTGCCCTAGGTTCCACCAAAAGGTGCATAAAAAGAGACAGGTTAATTACAATTAACTAATGGCTGCTATGTAAAGTAATTTGTCAAGACCAACCTTCGGAAAATTGCTTTCCTCATCAATCAAAGCTAGCAGGTTACATGGCTTTACAGCAAGAAGGTCCAAAATGTTTTGATTGTCGCTGAAGTTGATGTTATTCCACACTATGTCCTCTTTTAGGTACTCCTTCTGCTCCAGTTTAAAGATGTGGCCCACGAAGAACTGCTGAAGCTTCTCATTGGCGAAATTAATGCATAGCTGTTCAAAACTACAAAACAAAAGGGTTCATTTTTAAAACTGGTGAATCTACAGTACAGTTTATGTGAGAAAAGGTTCTGACCTGTTTGTAATGAAGTTCTCAAAACCAAAGATGTCAAGCAGACCAATGGACAAAAAGGAGGATTTGGAGCTGGTGTGCAGTTTCTTGTAAATTACGCTGTTTATTTTCCCCACCATCCATATGAATAGCTTATTGTAGATGGCCTGGGACAATAAATTAGACAATCATTAAAAAAAGAACTAGCTGGAAAAAGATTTTCAATCGCCACATCCATAACAAATGCACCTGACAAGCACTATTTAAATGAATATTTAATCTGAGATCTTGATTGCACCTAATAAGGAAATAGACAACATTTTACCGTCATCTTCTGTGGCCATTACCTTCACAACTGCGTCTCTACAATTGGACGCCTGTTCTGAGCTGAGAGGCTTAGTCACTCTTTCTCTGTTGGTCATAAAGGAGCGATAGGTCAAACTGTTGGCCAGAGAGGACTTCTGTACCTGCAATGACAAACATGTTTATTAGAGGAATAATTCAGCTCTCCAACAATATGAAGATTCAGGAATGTGGCATCACAAACCTCCAGCAGTGATGCAGCAACACTAAAGTGTTTTGATTTGCTCACATCGCTGGTGTCCAAGTTATTTTGTGTGTTAGCTGAAACACAACAAAAACAATACAAATTTTTATATTGACACTTTCATACTATGAACATTATATACCATACTGTTTCCCTAAAGGCTCTACTATAGGGAAGCTAAAATTTATTCTCTCAGCTACTGTCCAGTTCAGAGAATGACTATTCACTTGTCAGGTTATATCTTTATGTATGCATTTTAGAACTAAACTACTGCTAATCTTTGTAATAAAGTATTTTACACAGCACTAAGTACAGATACTGGAGCTGACTCACCTTCAAAGCTCACGTTTCCCAGGTGTAAAATAGCTGCTAGCAGCTTCACAACCTCCTGACATTGTTCCTCAGAGAAAGTCAAAATCTTCATCGCTGAACGAATGCGTTTGTAGTCTTTGGCGTCATCTCTGCCTTCACACTGGACACAGTTTCCCTAGAGCACATAAAAGGGTGCTTTTGTTTTAAAGCTTTCATTGTATGAATCGTAACATATTGTGTATGGGCCATACACTTCTTATGGATAGGATACAACATGACACTGTGTACCTTTGAAAGAAATGTGTATTCTTTGGCATCTCTGAGGCTCAAAGCTTTCTTCTCCTCTTCTGTGAGTCCAGCCAACAAGCAGTAAAAGATGTGGTAGCTGCGTTCCTCTAGAGCCTGAAGTCAAATAAAGAAAACAAAATGAGTTCTACATAAACGTACTGTGCAGCAGACCAGTAAATGCACATAAACAAGACAAATGAGTCTTTAAAGAGTTTTTGCCCCGTTTACAGCAGAGGTGTGTTTTTAAATAACTCAGAAAGAGATAGGACAGGGAGCTTATACAGGTCAACAGTAAAGAGCTCATCTAAAGAGTGATAAGAAGAGCATGGTTTACCCTTGTTAACTAAAAAAATAATAAACCAGGATGAACCGTTTTATGAAAGTAAACAGAGGAAGAATCTTTAATTGTTCTCCCTGTGCTTTGGATCTTCTTTGGTAATTCCGGCTTTCTCACAATCCCATTATCTAAAGGCATGCATGTTAACATGAATCGCCCATTTAATTTGCCTTTGGGAAAGAATTTGAGGATGAATAGTTGTCTGTCTCTAAGAATCGACTCTGTGATTACCTAGTGACTGTCCAGAGTCTATCACAGCTGCTGAGAAAGGCCCAAACTGCAGTTAAGGATGAATTAATGAATATAAATAGGTGTGACAATAAAAACCTAAGATCTGACCTGATGGCAGACACGAGATTTCTCCAGAAGATACTGCTCCACCCGAGCACCTTCTATCACTCCGTCCCTATTGAAGAAGATCTCTAGGTATTTCCCAAAGCGGCTGGAGTTGTCATTACGAACAGTTTTTGCGTTTCCAAAAGCTACAGTGGACAGATCAATAACCTGTCATTTATGTCTAGTTTGCCAATTCTGTTTGATAATTAGTAAGTCAAGTACAATATTCATTAATGTTTAAATATGTTTACATACCTTCTAGGATGGGATTGGATTCCAGTATTTGTCGCTCTATCGCTTGTTGAGAGAGCTGGCCGCTGACAGCAGCCAGATACTGCAGGAGCAGCTTGGTGCTCTCTGTCTTCCCCGCTCCCGATTCCCCACTGAGCAATTTAGAAAATGAAAAGGAAGAGTCAGAATTCATTGTCATAAAGCCTATATTTAAGGGGCCATGTGATGTATTCTGACCTGATTATGCAGCACTGGTTCCTCAGGTGACGTTTCATGTTAAAGTAGCAGGCTTCAGCAATAGCAAAGATGTGTGGTGGGAGTTCCCCAAGCTTTCGACCCTGATACAACTTTATCTAAAAAGTAGTAGACGTTAAAACCTTTGTTATCCACCCATCATGAATTTCATCTCAATGAAAACCTCACCTGTTCAGCTGTATACAATGGAAAATCCTGGTATGGGTTTACTGCCACCAACACTGAACCAATGTACGTCTACAACAAGAAGTCCAATATTACATCTTAATCACAGTCTAATATGACATGATCTTGTTTTTGTAACAGAGCAACAGTGAAAATGTGATCAGAAATCTATAAAGCCCATTGAAGATTTTTGGAGTTTCCCTTAATGTACTGCCTGTCTCTGTCTTACATAGATGATGCCTTGTTTGTGACGGAGCAGAAGATTTCGGAGAAGTCCTGCCTCGGTCATGTCTCCCAGCTTGATCATGTCATCCACTCCCTCCACGGACGTAGGATGCATAATTCTGACAGTGGTCTCGATTTCTGGAGAAAGACTCTGCTCCTAAAAAACCAAAACGCAAAATTGATCTATATTGAAAAAGAGTCTTCACACATTTTATTTTCATTTACCTTTCCTTCATCATCTACCAGTAAGCGTTGACCTGATGGGGTAACTTTGACCCTGGCTCCTATGGGCACCCCGATGTCTGAAGACACCCACACCCATTCCCCCTGAAGAGAAAGCACACAGGATGTAACATGAAAGAATAGAGTGATATGCTCCATGCACCAACTCGCCCTTACCTTTCTCAGCATTGCCATTTTAGTCTTCCTACTCCCTAAACAAAAACATTCATGAATGATTTTTACAAATTAAATTCAATCAATGTAAGAAAACAGGTTTCTAATAAAATGAAATGTAATGGAACTTTACCTGACAACCTGTCTATCGGTGATATTCATTCTCCACTCCTTCAGCCTGCTGTAGAGTGCACCCTCTTGGAGTACTGACAGGCTGTCCTTACACTGGCAGATTGATTTTATGGTACCTTGACTTTGAACCGACTGCATGAGGAAGAGGAAGAACCTGATCACCTAAGGGTGGTATCTGTCTATAATCAGGGCAAGGGGTCATCTACTCTTGGAAAGATTTCATATGAATATGAACAGTTGCAGTTGTTATGGTGAAAACATTCTTAAAGGAAGAAGGAAATCTTTTATAAAAATCCCCTTGTGTGACTATAAAATTATTATGGAACTACTGTATATGTAAAGTATACAAATAGCCTTGATGTCGATTGCCTAGGGCTGAACAGTTGTGTTGTAATAAATTTATGTGCAGCCTTTGGACTGTGACTGTAAATCAGTGGAGGAGATATTGCAGCGCATCTCACGGACAGATTCTGCAATAAAGATGTGACAATGAGATTAGGCTTTAGTTTCTGAATTTGCTCTAGGAACCTAATGGTAGGTAGGTCTGGGGCTTTAGCCCTTATCACAAACCTAAGAGATTTTTCCTCCAAAATGGTTGAGTTAACAGCTGAAATTAAAAATGTGTGTTGGTGATTCACTGGTGCCAATGTGGTTACTGCTGATAATAAATTATTCTATGGAAACATGTCAACAGAGGTAAACAAACATTTGCTTTGCTTTATATGCTACTGGATTATTACAAAATCTCATTGGTAAATGCTCTTTCAAATGAGGTGTGGCTTGCCTGGCACCTGGAGATTATGACGATGAACCGTCATCTGTGGCACCATGATATAACTATCTGTTTGCGTAGTGTATTAAATAGTCACTCCCTAGAGATAATGTAACACAGATACCATCACTGTTTGTCATAAATAAAATAGAAGGCAGACGTCCTATGGATATAAATTACACAAGTGAAAAAAGGTTATTTGTGCGATTGGTTGCCTTGATTTTGGATTTATTTGAACTGAGGACAAACACAACTCTGTACATTTCTCTTTATGGCAGAATAAATAGTCTTCTGAATAAAAAAAAATAGAGAAAAATCATACAGATGTTGTCCTTCAGTTTTTCCTTCTTTTTTTTTTTTAAACATGTTCCAAGTCAGTTTTGCATAAATTATTGTTTAAAACACACTTAAACCAAGTTATTTAAAAACACAGCTGGTGGTGTTTGGACAAAAAAGTTTAAAGAAGGCTAAAGATGAAATGCCAACAGTTTAACTGAAAAAATAACATGGCACTGCTAAAATAATAGACAAGTACAGTGTCAAAACAGGGGGAAAAAACATCTGAAAATGTGTAGCAGCCACATGTAAACTCCAGTTTGACAGGTTACCCCTGAAATTCACAGTAAACTTGAATGAAACACCTGCTATATTGCTATATAAAACTAAATGGGAAATAATTCATGCAGATATTAAGGCCACCACCCATCTTCAGCAGCAAATTACATTCAAGTCATTCAAGTTTAAAATTAACAACAGTGACTTGATAAATTACGACACTTTGGACTTCTGTAAACTAAACACAGACCTAGGTTCTATATTACATCTTCCTATTTGATAAGTAAATCAAAAGCAATTTAGACAACTCACTACTGGCCACTAAAATACACTATATAAACAGCACATGAGCATTCAACACATATTTAAAATATACCGTATTCAGACACCACCACTGCTACAGTTTGAGCCATGTTCTATTATCAGAGAGACGAACAGTTTAGTAGTCTATCCAGTCATTGCAAGGTTTTACTAAAATCTAATAAAACTGGTTTCACACATAACACTGTGTTAAAGAAGCTAATTACATCACTGACCTCATTAGATCAATAAACTAAATCAAGCCACTGCTGCAACTCGGCAGACCTGAGCCAAAATTTGGTTTGAAATTTATCAAATAAGTGAGTGGTACTTTAAATTCATACAATTGATTTTTATAAGAATGATTATAAACTAATTCTGACTTGGATGAATATTAGGGCAACAAACGTATCAAAATTATGGAGCAACACTTTAGTGCTGTATGCAATGCCTAAGACACATTTCAACTAAACTTCGACTCAGGTCTATGAGTGACTGCATCTAAACTACTACATGACACCATCTATTATCTAAATAAGGTGCCAAAAAATGTGCAAATGTACTCTTTCCTTCAAGTATCTGCTTAGGGTCCACTACTGTTAGGCCTCTTGAGCTCTGCGCTGTATTTCAGAGTCCTGCAGTCTGAAATCAGCTGGACCTCCACTAAGGTGAAGATGGAAATAACCTGGAAAATAAAATAAAGTTGATCAGTCCATAACTTATCTCTTTGTGTGTTCTACATGTTGTCAAAGTTTTTATAGGGCAATACTTCAGAGTAACAAAGAGTATTTCTATACAGTGCTCCAGTCAACACAACCATTTTCTCTCTGCAGCTGTAGCTCTTACCTGCTGGACTGAAGCGTCCTTTGGCCCTTCTGGCTTCCAGACCAGAGTCAGCTCAGTTGTTTTTCCACTCTTGCCACGTTTATGAAAACCTTCTAGACCTATAATGTGCTGAGAGGAAAAAAGTTTTCAAATGGTCATTTCACCCATAATGCAAGACAAACCTTTATAATGTAACCCTTAACCCTCATCGATGATGAATGGCAAAAAACAAAGTGCCCTCAAGTGCAGCTAACCTTGGGGTAAAGCCGTTTCTGAACACCGTAGCGGAGAACCAGCACATCAAAAGCCTGGTCTAGGACTCCCATGACCATTGCCTCAGACTCCAGAGGTCCACACTCCTGAATACACAACACATTTATCTTACATTATACATAATAAACAGCATTTATACCAGACCAGCAACTATAAAAGGCTATTAATGCATCAAAATGTTACATTACAGACAGAAAACAATAATGTACAGAGAAATATCACTGACTGAATCCTTGACTGCCAAGTGTTAACTGTTGGTCATAGTGACTCTCACCTTCACAAACACCCCAAAGAACAACTCAGTGCTGAGCTCCTGGACTCTCTTTGAGGAAGTTTTCTTATCATTACAATGCGACGCCTGTTTGTGCACGTCTTTTGTTGTCAGCTCCAATCTAGGCCCACAATCTGTTTGCAGTGAAAACAATACACCCAATTAGAAAGAAATGGTTCACGAATAGTACAGGATTTTAAAGTCACATATTGGACAAGGCTTTGTTTTGTTTGTTAAAATATGTGTGTGATAGGATTCAGTGTTTCAAAGAAATAAGAAACATTACGGAGCGCCGCAGCCAGGAGCCGGTGAACAATGATGTCAGCATATCGTCGTATCGGAGAGGTGAAGTGTGTGTAGAGAGGAACGTTCAGGGCGTAGTGCTTATACTGCTGCTCATCCTTCTTTTCTCCTGAACAGAAATACTGTGCCATCTGAAAGAGAAGAGTATAGTGTTTATTACAAAAAATGGATTTGAATAACAGTAAATATGTCTTGATTTCATAAAGTGTGTTTTCCGCAGTCACTCAGCAACTAACCTGCATGGGTCTTGAACACATGTGGGTGAGGACTTCCTTTCTGGCAGTAGAGTACTCATCATTCCCGAGAGTTGCATTGAGACTTCTCTACAAGTTGAAGAGAAGTTACCATTATCATTACCAAAACATGTAAAAACTGACAAAGAGACATTTGTTTCTGACTGATAACATACATGTAATGCTCCGGCCGAGGAAAAATCTATGTTTACGCCCAGTTGCTCACACATCTCCTGTAGCACCTCCACTAATTTGGATTTGGGTGGAGGGTGGCACCTGAGAAGAGCCAACTCAGGAAAATGTTTGTAGATGCGATGTGCTGTGGCTATGTTTGCCAGTAACATAAACTCCTCCACCAACCTAGAAGACACAATAATAATAATAATCTTTAATCCCTCTCTGGTGACACCAAAACACATTTCACATCTGTAATCTCGACTAAAGGCTGGTTTTAAGTGAAGAGAATGAAACTGTTACTCACTTGTTACTGTCTCTGTACTGGTAAATATAGCAGCCTTGAGGCATCATAGTCTCTTTATCCAAGGTGAAAGACAATTTCAGCTGTTAGGGGGGAAAAAAAGGAGAGCGCACCAGATGTAAGTTTCAGGACGTTTCGCAAACCTCTCTGATATTTGAATTACAGTTATTTCATGAGAAAACAGACCTGGTCCAGTCGGAGAGCTCCTCCTGTGAAGCGTTGAGTCCGAAGGTTTTTGGCGATTGAGTGCAAGTTAAGCACAGCCTGATGAATCTCATCAATAGGATGTTCAGGATCTATAGGTGGCAGTTCCTCAGCAGAAAACAGCTTCTCCGGGGCCTCTATCATGCTCTGAGCGTGGTCATAAGTTAGCTTGACGCAGGAACGGATGACTGAGCGGCCAAACCACTCACTCAGTATCTGTGAAAGAGTAAGTATGTGAAAAAACCGAGAAAATGACACAACAAATAACTTTTAAAATTGTACATACTTTTCCTTCTGGGGTAATTTTCCAAATAACAGAAAAGGTGAGTCTATCTGTTAGGGGGTTGAGACTGCACAGCTCCTCACAAAGTAGCCTGGGCAACATGGGGATCACCTGCAAAGGGCACAGTAAAAAGAAAGAACTGTTATACCATTACACAATAGTTAAGTTAAATCAAACATTGAAGAGGTTACGTAGAATAAACATTGACAAACCTTCTGAACAAGGTACACACTGGTAGCTCTTTCGCTGGCCAGGATATCCAAAGCATTACCCTCCTCCACAAAATAGGTCACATCAGCAATGTGGACTCCCACCTCAAAGTTACCTTTGTCATAAAATATAACAAGGAAAATGCTTTGAGCAAAAAGAAGACAATGATGTTTGCCAACAGTCATTTATCATGTTTTCACATGACAATTACCATCTGGGAGAAGTTTACAGGACAGGGCATCATCCAGATCTCGAGCAGTTGCAGGGTCTATGGTAAAGATACACTCTTTCCTGCACCGTTGGAAAATAAGCCTGTGTTACCAACATGCTTTCACATCTGACAATATGACACATAATGTTTCTCTTTCTACCTAAGGTCTCTCCTCTTTTGAATCTCCTCAGGTGGGATCATCCAAGGTAAGTTCTTTGGGAGGCAGTCCAATACCTCATCTGAGAAGTCAGAGAAGTCCACTTCATTTTCTATCAGGATGCCTTCAGTCTCTGGCTCTATTTCTCCAGCTTGACCCAGTGACTTAGCAAGCAGACTGTGGAAACAAAAAGACATGATGATGCAGTCCCTAAACTCTTTCAGGTATTAGGTTTGAGATTGAATATTCACCCTTCTGCAAAGTTGCTGTCATCTGGCCAGTTGATGATTCTGCAGATGAACAAAGTGTTGGTGTAGTCCCCTGGGCGAGACCTGAAGTCTTCGGGACAATCAGACAGAGGAACATTAATCCGTGGCACGCGGTGATCAACAGGGGAGAACATAGCGAAGGGTTTGTCCGGCAGAAATTTGAGGAAGCCTGTCACAGCCCTTGAGTGTTTCTTCTCAACAATATACACCACCTAGTAAAGAGAAAAAGACAGCACAGAAAAAAACTTAAACGCTGACAAAACTGAAATGAAACTATTAATTTCAAAGTAAGACAAAGTGACTGCCTGTATGAAACTCACTTTGGCAGTCTTTTGGAGTATGTGCTCATTCTGATGTGAAGTTGAAGGATTATCTCGACATTCATCTAATCTCACCAGAAGACACACAAAAATGTTTAAAGTTTGGCGAAATTTAGATGTTTCTAAACAGGAATAGTTTTAATAATCATCAATTACAGTTGAAGCCATTTGCTGTTGGATCCTGACCACTGTCCTCCACAGGTCTGGTCAACTGCTCTATCTTCTTCTCTGCTTTTACACCTGTTTGTTCTCTCGGTGTCTCTGACTCACTGGCGCCCTCACAGTCAGTATCTGACCGTATGATCTGCAAAGTCAAAACCATTTATTTGATACTCAGATTAGTTTGAGATACAGTACTCTTTAAAAAAAAGATGAGGCTTACCTTCCACTGATCCCGAGGCAGGATTTGCACCACCACAATGTCTCCATTCAGTGCTCTGTTGCGAGCTACAATCCCATCTAGAAATATATCCCGGCCGTCATCCTGCAAGTGTAACAGAAATAACAGTTTTATAACTCAAATTTGATATGAACTGATTTCAAAGTGCTTACAGATATACTAGAGGTATGTGCCAAAATGTGAACAGTTACAAAAATATGTTTTAAAAAGGGTAACTTACGGGAGATGAGATAAAAGCTTCATGGTATTTCTTGGGGTTAATTCTTAATTGACCCTATAGAAGAAACATTAAAAATGAGGTATTTACTCTTTTTATTGACCCCAAACAGTAAGCGAAGCTTGCTTGTACCACAAAGATGATGTGAAGATTTTAAACAACTGAAAAAAATAAAGTGCCTTGCACCTGAATAAGCTCTCCTCTTTTAAGGCCATGCGAAACCTCTTCAAGTGCCATGTAGGATTCAAACACTTGTTTCTTGGATCCTTTGCTTCCTTTGTTCTTTTTCTTGTTGGCAGGAGAACTGGCACCTTCAATTTTAAATTAAAGTGATTAGTCAAGAACAACAAAAACAGGTTGGGACTTGATGTTTGAAAATGTATCACTTGCCTTTATTTTGCTCAAGTTTTTTGTCATTAATAGGTTGAGGAATCTGGGCCTCAGCTGTAGGTTTCACTTTGATTTTCTCCTCCTCTTGATGCTTTGCTGCATTCTTTTTCTTTGACTTCTTTGACTTTTCTGGTTCACGTTGACTTGTACTTGCTTTGCTTGGGGATTGTGGGCATTGAGCAGTGCATGCCACATCTTTATTTTTCTTATGCGGCTTCTGTTGTTTCTTGGATTCACTTAATGCAATAAATTCCTCGCCAGATTCAATATCCCCGTCGTGGCTGGTGGTGGTATCCCTGCGCTGTCCCTGTCGCAGCCTCTCGGTCACACCCTGCTTCCTCTCACAATCCTGCTGGGGACTGCCAACACTGAGTTTCTCCATGTACAAGGCCAGGGAACTCTCTGTTGCTTTTGTTTTCAAAGATGATGGTGAGAAGTCACTTGAGTCAGAAAAATCAATAGGCACTTGGTCTCTTCTTCGCTGTGGTATGTTCAACCCATCACTCTGGGCTTTTGGAAGTGGGATGTTTGGCCCAGTGCCTTCATTTTGACTCAGTGTGTTCTTTGCAAATTGCTCCAGATATGTATTGAATTTGCTGCTGCGATGCTGGCTGAGAAGTCTGGCATAGGCGTCTTTCTGCGGAAGAATTTGTGACTTGTTCTGGGCGTCATTAGACTTTCGATTTGGGTTACCCTTTTTAGACTGCCTGGGAGAATCCATATTGCAGTCTTTTACAAGCTCCTTCTGAAAAGACAAAGGGGTGCCAAGAAAGCACAATGTATCAATTGAATTAAATCATACTGAACATGTGAAGGATTTATTTAACTCTTTACAAAGTATTCAGACCTATGCAGTTACAGAATCAAGCCACAGATTATGAAATACATGGACTGGAAAACTAATGCAAAAGTAACTACACATAGAGGCTGTTATTTTATAGATATCTTTAATGTAAACAGCAACTATTGTGCTATTTTCCATAATTTGTCATCTCTATCTTCAGTAAAAGACTGAGTAGCTATACCTTAATGGAAACTTTGACTGTCTAACCTGTTTTGTTACATCATTTCACGTGGTTAAACATTTCAGACGGTGTCAGTAATAACTACGACATCATACATCATAAGTCAAGACTTTGAAGAAGAGGCTTATATATTATGTTGCCAGTGTTTTACATTTAACTGAACTAAATACAATTCAGTTTTGTCAAGCAGCAAAGCTAACGCAGACAATCAGTTAGCGCTACACTTAGCAACAACAGCAGCTAAAGGTTAGGTTTGACTCGAGAGATGCTAATTCAAACAACATGTCACGACATTTTTTATTTATTTATTTTTTTTTACTAATGAGTACCACCAGTCTCAATTAAAACGAACATTACCTTTTTGGCAGCAGCGTTTTTCGTGTCGTTTGGTTGTTGTTCAGAGCAAACCCGAGCTTTCACTTCCTCTGTCGTCATGAGCTCAGAGCCGAGGGACACTTCACTGCTGTCGGAATTATGACAATCCATCACAGAAACGTATACTTTTACCATTTTATTTTTGTTACTTGAGGATTTTTGATACGGCTTAATGTTTGATGAAGTCAGGTACAGTTTTGTCAGTCAAGGGTGTTGCTTTTTAAATATTATATCATTAGAAATGTACTTTACTAAAATCTCAATTAAAATGAATTAGTAGCCTAACTATCTGGGGATCTGCGTTGTTTGCAAGTGATTATAGTCTGGAAATATATCTATTTTGTATTGGGTTTATTCTGCGTTAAAAAGAAACACCCCTCTAGAGGGCAGCATTGGCCACATCTAAAGTTTCTGTTATTTTCAAACAGAATTACGTGCTTAGTTACGATCAGTGAGGATTTGGTATCAGTCAGTTTTATCAGTAGACCTAGTGTGTTTTCATCTGTGTATGTAGGGCTATGTGGGTGAAATGGATTTATTTGGTTGTCCATATTTGTCAAAAACTCATTTCCTGACAAGCTGATGTCACACATGTTGTTCACACTCATATCGTGCAACATTGCTCACTGGAGACTTTCCTTTTTCTTTTAGCACAGTCTTGGGTGTTAAATACCTATAGGACTGCAGTTTGGTATCACACTAATTTACATTAGTTGGTATTTTTTGCCTGCATGGGTTAATGAAAGCCATCTACATTGTGACACATTGACAGCTTCATTTTCACTCTCTGGTGTTAAACATGTCCAGAACATCGACTGTAGCCTATAGTACCTATAGCTACTGAGTGTAATGCTCTGACAGGTTACAACAAAGCTCACTGTTTTCCTTCACAATTTATCCATTCATCTTTTTCTGACACTTAAGTAACATCCCTGGGTGATGCTGAAGTTGTAATTAAAACATAAATCTGATGATACAGCAGTATTTAAGCCCAAAACACTACAAGTTAGTAAACTTCACTGAGTAGCTCCTGAATAGTGTCCTGTTTTCAGCTAGCTGTTTGATTAGACAGGCCCATTTTTTTCTTATCATAAAGTGGCCCATTCTTTTGCTTTTGACAGTATGTGTTGCTCTTTCTAATACTTCAAGGTTCTTGTCAGAGTTTTTGCTTTGAAAATCCTCAGCCAGCTTGTTAAAATGTACATCTCCATTTTTATTCAGTTTCTTCTTCAAGTTAGTTTACTTGCACCAAATCAACAGCACAGGAAACAGACTTGCATAAAAAGCACACAAGAGGAAATTCCCCTTTTTATCGGTCTCCTCAGAGAAAATCTAAAGGAGAGCGTGGGTGAAAGGATGGCTGGTACAGCAGTCTGTACCAGGGCTGCGGTTGTACGGACCCAAGTTGTAAAGCGTGCCGATGAAGCAGCAAACGCTTATCAAATATTCATTAGGCCAGGGGAAGCTGTGGGGCTTGTAAAGGAAGATGAAACAGAGGGGGCAGGAGTAGTCACTTTGTGCAGTCTCTCTCGACTGTTTGCCTCTTTTTGCTGAGCACTTTCCTCTACTTCAGCCTGCTCTAACATCAGCAGACACAGACACACATTTTAATGGGGCCTGGAGGGTGCTCACTCTTGTAAGCACCAATGGTCACTCATTATCTGGGGTCTGAAAGTTAGTCTATTGCTTTTTTTCAGTCTCACATTCTCAAGTACAAAGAGAACATGTGTGCCTTTATACAAATGTAGCTATAAACGCTGAAAGGCCAGAAGTTGTTGCAGCAAGCAGCGGCCTCATGGAGAGAGCCCTATGTCCATCACCATCCAGCGCCATGGCAACAGCCTGAGAGTTACCCCGGGCGAACTGCAACACCCTCTTCACAGTCTGGGACCGGCTCTTGACTCGTAAAAGAAATGTGATCAGATTCAAATCAATTCATACATCTTATCTCATAATAATAAAATGACAATGTAAGGCACTATCATCTTCAACCTCTAAAGTTTGTGAATTGTTTGGGTTCTTGGACTGTTTACCTGATCCCACTGTTTACCTGGAGCTCTGTGGCAGATGTGACACATACTGAACCAGACAGCTTTCCTCCAAGAGAACTGTTTCTGTGTCTCAGGCTTTTATTTGTCAACAATTTGACAAATAAACTGAATAATATAAATCTGATATAAAGATATTTAAAGGTTTAACTGTGATTACATGCTACCTTTGCTGTTTTTTTTTTGTCTTTATAATATATGAAACTACAATGTACACTTATGTTTATTTAAATAAATGATGACAATATGAACAATAAATAGGATAATGGCAATGGTAGTAGTGCAACAATTGTACCAATGCCCCCTCTCTCCTCCCTTTATTGTTTTATTATTTTATTTTATTTATTTCCTTTTTTTGCCCTTTATGTTGTTTTGTCTTCTTTGTCTTGGAGTGGTTTGTATTCGTCTTCATGCTGTGTTTTGTCTTTCATTTTGGTTTGAACACAGGCCACTCCCATTTCTTCACTAAACTACAGTAGCTCACGACTCCACCTAGTGGTACTGGAGTCTTCCTGGTGTCCCTCCTTTACAACACAAGACTCGGATACTTTTGAGCCACACTAAAACATGTATTTAAGATGATTAAACTAAAACGGTACACATTCCAGACCAAAGACGGTGTGCATTTTTATGTGTCACGTTGACGCTTCCTCGTCCACGCTCGTGTCTATTTTTAGTGTCACTCTAATTGCCAGGCATCATCTACATCCTCCTCACCAGCCTGGCTGCACTTTCAGTCCCGGACAGCTCCCGTGTGTTTCCCACGCTCCGCCCCCCTCCAACAGACTGGCAGCGAGGTGCAGCCACACACTGGCAGGCGACACTTGAAGTGGCAAATTCCGCCTTCATTGGGAGGGACGGGGCTTCGGGAACAATTTGGCGAGCTGCTTGTCATCGCAGGGCTCTCACATGGATCTGAGGATGAGAGACACCCGAACAGCAACAAAAACACTGTGTTGTGGATTACAGAGAACAACGCGGTGTGGTAAATGAGGAGCGAAGATGTGGATGTGGGAAGAATTAGAAAGAAAGGCGTTTGTTTTCTCTTGTGATACGGATGTGATGTTCATGACATGTTCATGGCTTTTCACTCTGATGATTTAGATGTTTTTTAATCGCCGTGGTTTGGTCATGCTCGTCAGACTTCGCCAAGTGTTCGGGGTTTCGGGTCTGCGCCTGTGAACAGGAACCATGGCTCTGGTGTTCGTCTTGCTGCTACAAACAGCAGTTGTCAGGGCTTCAAACTACGGCTACGTGGAGTGGTCGGACAGTGACAGAGAGGACAAGAATCCCCCAGTGTTCAGCACCCAAAACATCAACAGGGAGCCGCCCCATAACCCCACACACGACTCCTATGTCCCAGCCACAGAGCGCGCAGTGGTGGCGCACAAGATCGAGGAGGACCTGCCCCGAGTGGTGACCGCCTTCCTGCACACCGGAGACTCCTCGGCGCTGAGGCAGGTGAACTGCTCGCGAAGGTACGAGCTGAGCAGTTTGAGAGGTGGCCTACACGTGGCCTCGCATTATTCCCTTCACAGCATCCTGGATACAGTTGCGCACGCGACCAACTTCCTGAACGTGATCCTCCAAACAAACAACTCCAGGGAGCACAGTCTGCGCCGGGACATCCACTGGTACCACGCGCTGGTGCAGAGCATCCTGGAGGGGGATCCCAAAATTCACCGAGCAGTAGTGACTTTCCACTCAGACGCACAGACGCCTGGTCCACACGTTTTCCTCCAGGCAACAAGGACCGAGAAGGACGTGTTGCTGCAAGACCTTTCTGCGTCCGCGCATAGACGCCTCAAAAGCAGAGGTCCCGAGTCGGACTGGTTTAATGAGTTCAGGGACGGGAGAAGACCCCACACGCACAGAAGAGTACAGGACGTGTCAGGGTCTGGAGGTGGAAGTTACATACTGGATAAGAACCAGATCAAGTGGTCAGCGCCTTACCTGGAGTGTGAACATGGGGTGTTCGTGCCCTACTGGCTGCTCACTCTGTCTGCGGGCTTCTACGGACTCAAGAACAACTCTGCACCAGAGTTTAGGTGAGACACTGCACTGTCCCGTGGTTTTTTTTGGCATTTTCTTTGTTCTTCTTCTTTCGCTTTATACTGAATTACAACTGTATCTCTTTACAGCAAAACTTATTTACTTCTTTATTTATGTCTGTATTTGTTTTTCTGACAATATTTTTGCTCTTGATCCATTAAAAATTTAAGGATAGGCTCACATCTGAGAACCCAAGCACCACACTCAGGGGTAGACAGGCTACATTCACATTTATGTGTATGTATGTATATGTATTTGTGGCACTATTGCCTCTATAGTGGAAAGAGAAAGGACCCTGTGGAAAAGGGTCCAAACCTGTTATCAACCACTATACCACATATTATAGCCAAAAAGGTGCCAACAATGCATAATAAATAGTGTTTGAAACATATCAACAGATAAACCCTCATTGGGCTTTTGACTGCCATTCTAAATGCTGTCCTAAAATAAAACTGTAACCTGGACATAACCTCTGTCACTTAATGCACCCTGTATTTAATTCATCAGCACAGTTTTTAAGCAGCACCGGGTAAAGCCATGACTGATTATGAATAGGGATTCTGCTCAGCTGCAGCTTTGATGGCACAAACAGATGGTGTGGAGCACTTCAGAGACAGGTATAGCTTCTCATTTCATATGCTTACCTGTCAAAATGCAGCTGTGCCTCTCTGCTGCAGCCACCGTGCACCATCACCGTCATCATCATTATAGAAAGCACCTGTGTTTTTTCACTGCAAGGATTTTTCTACAGGATGACATTCATGTGACTTGGAAAGCAGTTTGGAGGATTAGTAAAACAGATCTTGCATTTAAATGATAAAAGTGTGATAGCAATGTGAATTCCTTTAACAGCGTTGTTTCATTTATTTGTTGCATTGAATTCAAAGGCAATTCATGGACATTTTGAGTGTTCTAGCGGATATCTATTAGAGCTAAAACTAAATAGCATAATGTGACAAGGAAAAGCTGCAGATTTAGTAGAATTACTGCTGGTTCCATCTTTGGAGTTATTTATTTTCTATAAATGTCTCAGTTACTTATCACCTTTAGGGGACATTGCCAGCTTTAAAGCGTAAGCGTGACGTGATGAGGATGTTTAGTGGAGAGACATGGCAGCTCCTGTGTTACTCGCCTTAGGCTTCTGATAATGTTAAGTGTCATTAAATTAAAACTGCAAATGTATTCATAAAGAATCAATCAACTTTTGGAGCGTAGCCACGGGCATTTAGAGGGAGACTGACATTTTACACAAATTTGTGTCCTTTCCAAAAGCAATAAAACTATTAAAATAAAATGATGCAGATTATTTTCGTATGAGAATTGACTTGTAGATAAATACTGTTTACCTGCTTTTGGTAAAAGAAATTCCTCTTCTAATCGTCAACCCACGAAGATGTTTCTATAAATAGTGTGCTTCTTGGCTCTGGACAGAAAAAGCATAAGCCAGTGTAGATGATCAAGTCCGTTCCACCATCTCCTTTCCTTCATGAAACTCAAAGTATCCTCTACTTTCCTCCATATGGATCTTAGGAAAATTCACAGCAAGAAAGAGAATTTTTGATGCTTATGGGACTTCATCATAAAATATGTCATACAGCAACATTTCCATTTTAGCCAAATCTAGAGATTTTGTTACCTCGTCTTTTGGGGCAATAACAAAGCAAAAAGGTACATTAGGCAGACTTTGAAATTAACTTTACCAGCTTTGAGAAAAAGAAAATGTGACAATGTGAAAGTGCAACTTACAGATATATGAACAATTAGGAAGAGGGAGAGATACACGTGTAAACATCCAAAAGAGTTCATGTCTTGTCACGAGATAATATTATACCTGTTACTTACATAGTGGAGTATATAACTCTATATTCTTATGATTTAAGGCTATGTACTTTTTGACTTAAATATCATTATCTTATGATCATATCTTATGAGTGTTGTATTGATGACAAATCTGTAATAACTTTTGATGTGACTTGGGAGTATTTAATAAGTAAAATGTGTAGCCTACAATCCATGTTTTAAATCACCTGAAAGCAGCTAAGCCACGCTGCTTGGACAGTGTCCGATGAAATATCTGATTTCTATTTAAGTTGTAACTCTTTCAGGTTTCTTCTTTTTCTTTCACCTTTGCTCTTTCTTAACCTGTGACTCATTCTTTTCTTTTGCTGTCTGACTTCAACAGTGTGGCCTTCACTGTCTCATGCTTCTTGCAGTTCTTACTTAATTCATTCGTGTCCTGCCTTGTTATCCATTTTTCCGCTCCCTCAAACCCTTCATATAAAAATATCATATATATTTCTATCAAATGTTACAGTCTACTGAACTTGCACAATTTCAACTGATGCTTTTATTGTGTGTTTACCGTCCATCCCCGCTCATTTCCTCTCTTTGTTACAGTTTCCAATTTGAACTATAATCAAAAACATATCAACACATTTCGATATTGAAGGTGTTTTATAAAATAACACCAGGGAAAGCCTTATTTACAAAGGGAGGGAACTCTTTCATCTTCTTTGTATTTTTGACATCTCTCTCTGAAGTGTCCCATTGTTCACGTCCTCTTCTTGTGGCAGGGGTGTTGTACGTGTAGACGTCAACCTGCAGGATGTGGACATCGACCAGTGCTCCAACAGCGGCTGGTTCGCTGGGACTCACCGCTGTAACCTCACCAGCATGGAGGTGAGTTACTGCTCTGAAGGAAACACTCATCACAGTCCTCATTAATCAGCAGTTACACCGTTCTGCTTTCATTCCCCCATCTGAGCACCTCTCCCCAGCACTGTATCATAACAGTCCCTCAGGCATGTTCATTTTCTTAAAAAACATTAATCGATTATTAAAGATTGAAGCGTACCGTTGATGTTGAGGCTATACATAATGGCTTTTCGCAGTAACAAACATGCCATTTTGTCACTTCCTGAGGTGAGAAGGGAGTCCCAGTGCATACTCGTGTGCTCCGGTGTTGGCACGCGGTCGGTGTGTGGTATAAACTGGTGCCTGCCTCGCTCATCTCACTCATGTCACTGCCTTAGTTTTACGTGATGTATTCCAAGTGTCTGTTGTGACTCAGCCGGGGGAAATTTTCTGCTCAGGCTTGCGCGGCACGTCGCTGGCCATACGATTTATAATAAATGCAGTGTAATGGATTGCAGGCGTCGTGAATTATTGACCGTTCTCTTTGTCTGTGTGCCTCCCTCTTTTGGTTTGTCGTAGGGGGGACTACAGAGACGACATGGCAGGGTGGGTTTTTATGGCTCCATCTGTCGTGCTGCTTGTTACCTTTCTCCCGACGACTGTCCAGAGGAATCTGAAGGCTGCTGATAATATTAATGGATTTGTCTCGTGTGCTTTTTTATCCTCAGTAGCAGGCACCAAACCCAGAGCAGAAGATTTGATGATGCCCGAGAGTAATTACGGGTGCTGTATATGTGTAAAGGAGTTGGACAGTTGTTTATAGTTTATTGTCCTCAGTGCCCTTTTTTTTCTTCAAGCTAAAGGAGAAGCAAGTGATGCATATGTGGTTTAACAGCTTTATACTGCTTCTGAAAAGTGCTCGCTCATGTCCTATCCCTGGAGTAGCTTGTATCTTAACTGTAACTTCAATCAAAACTGTATAAAATGTAGTAAAAGTGTAGCAGCGACCTATAAATTCATAAATCGGAGTTGTAGGAGGCAAGTTTTGAGTGTGTCACAGCTTCATTCAAATGTCATCCCTCTTTTGCTGTTCAATTGCAATGACTAATAGCTGACTTATTATAGCTGACAACATTGTTCTCTACCGCAAGATTTTATTTTCGTTTTAAAGCGCTGAAAGAAAACATTTGGTTTTCTTCACACAGATTCGCTGATGTTGGATCAGAACCTATATATGATTCGAAATGACATGCGTATTTCCTGCACTGCCAACTGGGTGCAAGACAGTTTTCTGATGGTGTTAGAAATATCCTGACTGTCATTTATCAACGTTATATAACAGTGATACCCATCTCTCATTATATAAGAACTGGCACTGTCTTTTAACAGAAGAGAGAGGTGTTTTCTCCCACATCAGTTTCTCCTTTTCATTTCTATAGCTGCTTTTCCAGACAAGTTCTTCATTGTATTGAATGCTGTGGCAATTTTACCACCAAGAAATAAAAAATATCTTTTATTTCGCACAAAAAAGAACAGGACATTTCTTACTTACCCAATGCCAAATTATGGACAGTGAAAATTGCATGTGAGGGTCTTCATTATTTTCAATTATAATGAACAAAAGACTCCTGATGATGAGAGAGGTGGAGAAGTCTGAAGATTATCATGTGGTGTGCATGTAGCACCATGGTGGGCTTAAGCAGAATGTACCTGATATTTTTTTTTACTAATTGAGAAAATGGTTTAAACCCCAAATAGTACATTAAAAGCGACTATTTGTGGAAAAAACAGGCTTTATGATGCTGTCGTCTGTTTATTATAAGGGATTTTAATAGATGTGAACCTCTATTCAGAAACAGAACACATGCTCAAAAAAGGAGCACTCCCATTGGTCGACACCGGCTTGTCAAATGGCGCACCAGGAAGTTTAGCTGTCAATAAAGTGTATTTTCATATGTCTTTAAATACAGCAAGCAGCTCAAAAAAGAAAAACCACAGAGAAACAGGATGCAATGTGAAACACCGATAAATAAACAAAAAATAAAAGAAACTGTCAAATAAATCACGTAATTGCTACAAAGGGAGTCCAAATCTATGTCATAAAGCAAAGTCATCATCTTTGGGCCTCTTTTATTCTCTTTACTCAAGCTCTGTCAATGAAAAATGATTAAATAAATGATGATTTAGATTGTTTTAGGGTAAATATTCTCTAAAATACTCTCCAAGTCCACGTTCCACAATTTCTCTCTTTGCCTTCCTGCGGTTTTTCCTATTGTCATTTTTCATCATATATTTTTCAGTCACATTTACTGTTGCCTTTACGTCCCATTGAAGTCTATTTAAGTTTGAATCAGCTTTTTATGTGACAGTTTTCCCTTTAAATTCCCAACCACTGCTTCTGCCCAGTTACAGAAAAGCTGTGGAGGAAGGTAGGATGTGTCACCATGTACCAAAGATGGTTATGTAAATAGCTTATATAAATACAAACAGAAAACCTTAATGGTGATTAGTGTGGGTGATTTGACCCTAAATAGAGTGAAGTAGATCTATGCTTGTAAGTAAATACGACATTTATTTGTATAGGTGTGTTTTCTCTCTGTTGCTTCCTGTGAAATGTGCTACGCTAGAGATAAAAAGCTTCAAAGGCTGAGCTCTGCTAATGAGCGTAAACTGCTGCGACGGGTTAGACCCCCCTCCTCTTCTTCCCCTCTCAATCACACACACTTTCCTTTTTCATATTTCTCTCTGTCCTCCGTATCATTGGCAATCAATCCCTTTTCATCTCTCCGGAGTGTCTTGTAAGTCCACTTTGCCCTGAGTCCTAACTCCTTCCATCTTTCCAGTTCAAGCCAATTTAATCGTGTGAGGATGGCACAAAGACAAGACAGAATGATCACTCCATCTGTCTGTACAACAGTCTCTGCTTTGGCCAGCCTTGTGAAAAGACTGGCTTTTAATCTATATTTATACAGCTCCAAGGCTACATCTTTAGGAATGCAGGTTAACTTGAAATTGAGTGTTTAAGAGATATATCATAAAATCTGGAATTACCTTCATTTTTTTTTTCTCAGTCAACAAGTCACACCCAACGAAATGGGCCTTTTGTTCCAGTTTCTTGCAGTCAGGTTTGACACCAGTATTTAGTTGTAGCATGTGATGGGGCTCAGTGCTTTAAACTAATTAGATATGTCATTGTCTCCTTCCTGATCTGCTGTATTGGCTGATTGTGCTACAGCAACGACAAACCTGACAAGTTGTCCATAGACTGGAACACTGACAGCTAGGAACATATAATTACAAACCCTCTGTTTTTGTTCTCTGTTTTTTGAGCTATGGGATATTGTCATCCGAGAGCGACACATTCAGAAACAACACTCCCATATAAACGAAGCACCGAGATGTGGAATAGGAGGGATTTTATTGTATATCCATTAAAATGTTCATCTGCCTTTGTAGAGATATGAAAAGCACGTCGCTGAAAGGTAAAAGCGGCACGGATAAAACCTCCCGAGCTTGTAAACATTAGTAGTAAAGGACGCTTTTGTATGAAGAGGCTGTAGTGTGTCAGAAAGTAGAACAAAACAGAGGGAGTTGAGAAGTAGAGGAGACACGAAACAGTCTGGCTCCACTCTGCCACCGTCTTCCTTCTCTCTCAATCTCCGTTTTGCGTTTTGTTCTGCCAGAGGCCCTTTGAGTCTCGTCTGGGGATTTTGAAGCTTCGAAGCTGAAGTTTTTCAAGGCTTAGTGCAATGGTGCAGGGCTTGGCAATGCATGCATGTGTGTTTAAGGTCCCTTTAGCCTTTTCATCATCAAAGAGACCATTAGCGGTGTGTATTCAAAGCTGCGATAAAAAAAAAGTTCAAATAAGGCCAAGTAAGAACTCAGTTTAATGTGAGTTTTCCAATGTAGCTTTGAATATTAAAAGCTTCTCTTTTGATGTCTAATCTATTTTCTCCTAAATTGTAAAAGTGTATGTGGTACGGATGGAAAATAGGTGTTACACTCGAGATGCTAAACAAGTACAAATTACCTTAAAGATAGTGATTATACTGGACATGGAGAAGGACGGGCTGTTGGCTTGTGTGGGATGTGTGCAGTTGTATAATCCATTCTATGGCTCTGCTTCTAACATTACAAACTAACACTATTGGTGATGTAATGGGGTCACTCGGCCGCATTGGACAATTTAAACCATGTCTTGTTTCGAAAGCCTACGCTGTGAAGTGGAGGAGGACAGTTATGTTTGACTGAAGTATTGATTTTCTTCCTAAACACTTCATGTTTGGTCATGCATCTGAAGTAACAATATAAAGATTGATAAGTGTCACCTGACTGTCTATGTAGCTTTCATCTAAGAGCATTAGGTTAGTCTCCAAACCTTCTGTGTTCTGTCTTTCATCAAAATCGTCCACTTTTTGCTATGACTTTGCTACACTTTTTGTTGTGTCTAATCAAGCTCCTTGTGTTAGACAAACACGGCTTTGATTTCTCAATTGTACTAATTGCACTATTGGCTACACAGATAGACAGATGAACATTGCCAATTGTCTGTATAATTAATATTTCACAAATGCTCCTCTCTGAAGCCTGACTCTGTAAAAGAATCAATGTCTTCACACAATTAACTATTGACTTTGCCTCTGAACATAATTGATCTAATGTAATCTCAATGTATAGGGTTGTTTGTTATTTGGGAAATATTCCCAGAGTATCTTTCCTCATATTTCATATTTGGGAACAGGTTAGGAAGGATGTTTGGGATACACGGCTATAACCATATTCAGATTCATATTCAGAAATTGCTAAACAAGTCGATTTATATAGTATAGTTTTACTTTAGAAGGGGAAGAATATACTTTTAGTGGGTATGCTACGGAGATGGAGTAAATAGAATTGCGTCTTGATGGAAGTGGAAGTGGAGGATGAGACAGGGACGAGATGTGACAGCGGAGTGGGACGGTCGTCTGGAAGGATTCATCCCGCTCAGAGAAACACCATTCACTCTCTAATCTGTTGCTCGCAGCTCAGTGGTTGCTGCCGCAGCACAATGTAAGAACCTTTCAAGTCTTGCAGCAGCAGTTGGATTTTAATTGACTGAGGCCTCCCAACTGAGGACCACCCACCCAGATGCCTCCGCTCCAAAACTTCATCTCACAAGTCTAGCAGCAGCGCCAAACCTGACTTGGTTTGGTCCAATATTGATTATTATGTTTCTTCCAGGAAAGCACAGATTCTAAAGTATTTTAAAGTCAGTGGGGAAGGGTGAGCTGTTTTTTTGACTTTCTTTAAATTGGCTGCCATTTTGTTGCTGTAAATACAATCGATTTTTCATGGACTGTAAACTATTGAGCCATTCTTTATGTGTCAACTAATAGTTGCTCTGCACAATAGCAGTCAGCTTTTTATCTTTGTTAACCTGGCCAGCCATGCTCAATTCAATGAATAAATGATGAACATATGCTTATAACAAACAGAGAGAAAAGAAACATATTCAATTCCAACGTAATAGTTATTCAGTAGTTAACTCAAACTGAAAACACATATTCGGTGTTTGAAAAGGAGTCGGAGGAAGCAGTGCTTATTTATTCCTGCTTATTTCAATCCAAATTTAACTCATTGTGCATACATCTACACACATGGTAAGATACAGACATACAACCACTTTTCAAACTAAATATTTCAGCCACAAACCAAGTTGCCCATGTCACTAAATCATTTCTTGAATGTCTAATATTCATCCTTGTTAAGATTCTTCTCCAGAAATGTTTTTTTGTACATTCTTAATCCTAATTTCTCTTCTAACCCATTCCATAGAGTCACTCCACTGGCTCAGTTCATCTCCCTCCCTTTATTTGAACAATTTTTGTATATTGACTGGAAGTAAATTGTTTCTTGCTTTGTACACAGTCTTAAAATCTCTCAGTGAAATGGGTCTGGAATCCCATCCTGTGAGAGCCTAGGACGGGCTTCATGTAATTTCAGCAGCTCAGTTTGAATGCCTTTTGTTGATACTAGTCTGGATGTCACTTTTCCTTTTTCCTACTTCATATCTGTCCAGTTCCTTCTAGAGGTACTTTACTCCCCAAACTAACTCTTTTTTATTGCATAGAAAACATTTAGGCTGTCTATATTGCCTATATATTTGTATCTGTTGAGAATAACCTTTACCTCAATTGTCTTCTGCATGAACACATCAAACAACATAAAACTGGCCGCACGCTTCATTGATACAGTTGAATACAACTAGTTCAATCCTCCCTATTCACTTTCATTCATAATTTTTTTTACCATGTGGCGTCTCCCCAGAATGGGCGTGACTTGGCCTTTCAATGGGACACACTGACCCTGACCAGACTGTCTCTAGCCACACCGGTATAACTGCGACAATCAATAAACAGCTATAAATCTGGCTTTGAGCCTCTTAAAGCTCTGGAGGAATTCCAGACAGGCCCGAGCCCAAGGTCTGCTCGTCTCAGACATCCTCGGTCCCGGTGAAATGGCAGCGGCGCATTCTGAGCCCACGGGGGACGCGCCGATTGTAATGCTTTTAGGGTTTAATGCTTCCAGTGTATTTATAGATCTCCGAGGGACGCAGAGTGCTCTCTTTCTCTCTTCCTTTCCTGCATTTTTTCGGTCTCCTGCCAGCTCCCATCTTGGTGTTGTGTTCACTGCATTTTATCAAATTGCACAGTGAGAAACAGGTACTACGGGCTGGAGTCCAAACGCACGGAGCCAGAATGTCAATGCCACACATCATTGGGCTTTAGGCTTCATTACTTTGGAGGAAGAATTATTTGTGAAAGCACAAATTTTTTTTTACGTTCTCCTTCCATCTTCTCTGAACACTTAGTTACTGTTTATGCATCTGTTTATATTATATCTCCCCGACCAGCCTTTTGGTTCTTGTGTTCACCTCAGAACAACACATTTATCTGCATAAGTTTGTGTCATGCTGGCACTAAATGTCACTTATCTGCATCTTCCTTTAACTGTCTTTCAAGTTCGCTGACACTGGGGTCCATAACACACCAGCTAATGGAGAAATACCGAAAAGACAGTCAGTCTCACAAGATTTACTGCCAGCAAACATGGAAGAGCCAAAGGAAATAATGTGTCAGATAAACTTAACTAATGTCTACAGCATTATTTCCAGGAAAGGCAGACGATAAAGCCACTAGAAGGCAGCCCCCCCCCAAAAAGTCGCTCCCACTTTCTTTGATTGACAACACAACCTGGAACCTTGTCAGCGCAGTCTTTCAACAGAGGGATTAAAAGCATCTAAAGTGCGCTTCAATTATAACACTCTTTCTCACTTTCAGCCCTCGGTCTGATGAAGGTGATATATCAAAAAACAAGACGTGATAAAATTGTTTCATAGCCTTTTTCCTGCTGCTGGGGGCAAAGTGAGGCCACAGTGAAATATATAACGTTTGAACAGGTAGAAAAGAAACCAGGAAGCACTTTTTTGGCCGTTGTTTCTGTGTGAACTGATTGATTTAAGTGCTTTTCCTCCCCAGACGCAAGGTTAAACACAAACTCATTCATTTTACATTGATTTAAAATGCATTAAGGCAAAAAGCAAATGGTTTCTTTAGTGATAGCGCAGGCTGTTTTATTACAAATACAATTGTGAAACCTCCGAGCTGTGAGCTTGATATAGGTTTAAAATAGGACTCATATTTCATGGCCACCTCAGTGTCTCCAGGAATGAGGAAGCTTAATGAGCGTTTGCTGCCACTGGAGTTCGCACAAAAAAAAGTGTGTATTTTTGCCTGCAATGATTCTCATTTGCAAAGTTTGGGACTCCAGAGGCTTTGGGAGAACGAATCAGGCTGAGTGACTTTTTTGGTGGTCCATGTTCTGTCGGGGCTGAAATGCAGTAGTACAGCTCATTATTCAGGCCTGATCCATGAAGATTTTGTGTCTCAGTTGTCTCTACATGACATATAATAAAGTAAACTTTTAAAACTTAGATGTGCTGCCATTGATTAGCATAAAAAAGAGTGTAATTCCTCATGTTTAGTGGTGTGGGAGGACGGGGATATAAGCCTCACACTGCTGCAATAAAAATGAAAGTTTATATGGTTTCATTCACAAAATTTGAAAGAATGCCCACTGATTTTGGCGTGTGAATTGCAAAAAGGTTAATTATGCGAATGTGGGAATCTGAATCTGTTCCTACGTTTGATATGTGCCTGGCCGACCTGTCGAACACACTTTGTTTAGAAACGATTTCAATAATAAGATTGAAAAATGAAAGTAGAAGCAACATGTTTAAAAAAATCATGGGAACCTATGCTTAGACTGCTTGACTGTGTTTTCTTTCTTTCTTTCTTCTTTCTTCAGTTTTCTTTTTTTTTTTTTTTATTGAGGTATGGTCTTTGTACAGTTTTTCTCTGTCTTTGTCTCTTTTGTGTCTATTGTATGTATGTTTATAAGGAAGTGATAAAAATATTATTTAAATAAATAAATACATGAATGAATACATAAATATTAATAAAATAAATAAACAGAAGTATAGTTTCCTGCATTTTAAGGACTCACAAAGCTCACGTTTAGAGAAATGTTGACAGAAAAAGTGAGGTTTTTAAATCACAAAGCAAGCTCTGTATGACGCTCTTACTCTGACTTGACTTTGGGCAGTTTGACAAGCATTAGGCTGTACAGACAGATAAAGCACCACATATTTTAGAGTTTCCTCTTCTGGACACTGCACTTGCCATTGTTTTATCTCACTTTTTTATTTATGAGTTATTGTGCAGAGAAATGTAAAGCGTAAAGTGTAAATGTAAATCTCCTTTGCCTGTTCAAGGTGAAAATACAGTACTTGAATCTGCTCGAGGACGATACGATAAGCTGCCAACGGCTGCTATAAAGAAGGAGCATGTTAAGAGGCCAGTTTTGTTTTGGTATAGTATTTCACTCATGTTTTGATGAATGGGTTTACAGTTTTGGATAAGCTGGAATAAAAGTGATCCAATTTTTAATGATTTGCTCAAAAACGGACTCACAGCTGAACGCGTTTGCTGTAGGCGCACAGATTGCATTTGTTGCTAAGAGCTCGGATGACTGTAGCTCTTATGAGAAAATGTACAAGAAACCGGTTTTACCAAGTCTCAGCTACAAACACTCATCACAAGCCCCTTGACTGTTTTCATTGAACACAGTACAATAGCTGTTCGTTCTGTCAACCATGGAAATGTGATTCACTGTGACACCCATCTGTCCTCAAACTGCTGCCAGTTTAACAATGTCATGTTGTTTGTGAGACTTACAGAACAGACCTGTGCAGAAACATATTGGCAATTTATGTTTTCCTTTTTCATTCTTATTTTTACAGCAGGGCTGTCCAAACTTTTAACAAAGAGATACACATTTGATTAGAGGAACATTTCCAAGGGCCCACAGTTTCTTCTTATTTGATTCCTTTTCCATAAGAACAGATTTTAGTCAGATTTGAACAGGTTTGAGATTGATTTGAATGGGTTTTAAGTGGATTTGAATAGGTTTAGTTGGATTTTAACACGTTTTAGTTGCTTTTGAACAGGTTTTAGTCGGATTTGAACAGATTTAATTAGACTGTAACTGATTTGAGTTGGATTTGAACAGCTTCTAGTTGCTTTTGTATGGGTTTTAGTTGGATTTGAGCAGGTTTTAAGTGAATTTGAACAGGTTTAGTTGTTTTTGAACAGGTTTTAGATGGATTTGAACAGGTTGTATTTTTGAAAATGTTTGTACAGTATAAAGCTGCTGCTGTTGGGGCCATAAACAATATATTTTATCTCAAAAGATGAGGGCCACATAAAATCTAACCTTGATCCATGATTGTTCCCCAGGCCTGACTTTGCACATGTGCTTCATCCACACAAGAGTATCTTTGGTTTGTTTTTTTGTTTGGATTGTTATGAAAAAGTGTGGACGCTACATCAAACATTCATAATGTACCTAAAAGTCCCTGAAATGGACAAAACCGATCACATTGCTGAGTACATCCGTGTAAATGCCAATGGAAGGAAAAAAACAAACAAACAAATTTCTATTTTATGTAAAAGGAAGCTCATTTTCAGCAGCCATTCCCAGCCTTTAGTTGTGCACTATTCTCCAGCAGCAGCAGTCCCGGTGGAGACAACGTTTCCACTGTAAGCATGCAGCGTAATTCACTATTTATGAGCGTTCATGTCATATTCATTGCAGCTTTATTTCTGTAGCTGTGAGTGCGTTTCTGCTCCAGATGGTGTGTGAGGCTGAACGGCTGACGGTGATCAACGCGAGCGGGAAAACATGCAGGAGGGGGGCGCCCAAATACTGCAAACAAGACTTAATTCCCAATTTAGATATTAATTAGTTTGCGTGTTAGTTGGCAAAGCCCTGTGATTTCCCCTGATGCCCCGCGCGGTTATCAAGTGGGCCCAGTCAGTACAGTGGAAGCAAGTTCATTAGACGGATGATTGAGATGCTACTTAAATATTTGGTTTGTGATGCAACATGAAAAACAAACAGAAACAGAGGTGCTTTACGAATGTTCGGTTTGTATTTGTTCCATGAATTGTTCGTGTATTGATATTGAAACGATACTGAGCTTTACATTGAATCTATTCAAATGCTTTAACTGTTTACTTTTGATTTCTGTGTCTTAAATAAAAGCCAATACTATGTTGAAGCACAAAATGATAAATATTGACAGTTTTTCCCAACTGTTTAAAATCCAAAATACCTCCTCCTCCTCCGACAATGACACGTTCAGCTGTGCCGTCTGAATCATCCTCCACCTCCTGTCAGTGTCATCTCTCCTGATCACATCTTTTTCATCCTTACGTCCTTCTGTGTGTCCCCTCCTCTTCTCTTTCCCCAGTGCACCCCCATCGTCGGCCATGGCTTCGTGTTGGACAAGTACAAGTGCCAGTGCCGCCAAGGATTCTACCATCCCAGCCGAGTGGCCCTCAGCGGCTTTAAAAGTAGGTTCCAAATCCAGTTGTGAGGTAAAAATGAACACTACACTTTGTTGTGTGCTTTTTGTTTCAGTGTCTGTTAGTGCTTTGAGTATATTCCTCACTTTCCATTCTTGCTTGTGCTCTAAATTGAAAAGGGTGCTTTCCGGCACCGTGAGTGAAACCCCTGCAGTGTCCTTAGGCCAAAAGCTCACCCCTCATGTCGAGGATAATCAGACAACAGTGCTGTTACATCGCTGACTCCTACGATATGGAGGCCCTGAGGGGACGGGATGCTAAGCCACAGCTTTATTGTAACGCAGTGTGATGAGGCCAGAAGTGAAGCAAGTCCGTCTGCGGTTGGCATCATTGAAAACTATCCCGAGTGGAAAACAATTTGGTATCGTTCCCTAGCAACAGGCCAAAAGGACAGATATCAAAGTGGAGAAAAGGATGGGGAGCGGAGAGCTGGAACAATAACAAATGAACTCGTGGAATCTGCTGTAAAAAAGCTCATTAAATGTGCCATTGACTTTTCTACTACATTAATCTGCCGATGTGATTGTATACATCCTACACAGGAGCATGGGAAGGCTGCAGTGATCGTAACACAAGAGAAAATATTCACTTTTCTCTGGCAGCTGTTCCTTCTCATGTCTGAGACTTAGTGTTGGCCCTCAGCAGATGTTTGGTTTTTAGTGAGCACTGGGCAAAAGATACACAGAGCCACTTATTGTAAAGACAAAAGCACATTTGAACAAAGAATACTCTTCTCGATGTTTGCTTTAGGCTTTTTAGTAGCACATTTCTTGATTTGAGGACGCCAGTGTTGTGGAAAGAAATAAGTAAGAATAAATAAGTGAATCCCTCCACCACTAGTGTCAGAATACAGTCTTATCCAGTTTCATAATTAATGTAATAAATTCCCAAAGTTTCCTGTCTTTCTATCTTTAAAGACCATTGAGTTTCCAAAGCTACAAGTGACTGGGGAGATTGTATAAAACACTGATTAAAGTCAGAACAGCATGCAGTCGGTCAAAAACAGTCTTTTGCTGTAAATCCAAACCTGTTTGCTTCTACATTGGTTTACATTATGGTCAAATGAAAGACAAAGTAAAGATGTTACTGCCGTGTTGACAGTGATCTCTGAGTGTCTCTGTAGATAAATACAGGCAGGACTCACAGCTCTGCCTTTTTTGTCTCAGGCTTTATTCCACTTTTTTAATCGTTCAGTACAAATTGATACAAAAGTCAAGCAAATCTAATAGAAAAAGAGTCTTGATACTGTTCAAGCCCCAAAGGCAGGTTTATGTTTTTACTTTGATCCTATTAGCTCTGGCTCTGGACATTGAAGTCCACATTTTCGAATTCAATGAATAAATTATAAATGAATCCAAGGCATAAAATGCATCAAAAAGTATATGTCTGAAATATTAAAATGTTGCAGCTGATCACAGAAAGTGATCAGTTTGTTATTGTTGTTATTTTGGGCAAAACTGGTCTGATTTTACTCAAATACACATATCTTTTATAAGACACTTTGGGGGCTTCTCAAGCTGATTTACATCTACATAAGACATACAGACTAATAAAGACACATGGGCTCTTTAAAGTCCTACTCCTCTCGGGTTTCATTATCATTAAAATGTAACACAACTCATCTAAAATGAATATACTCCCCTAAAGCACCATTAAAAATGTAAGCTATTTAAAAATGATTTTGTGGTTTTTAGATCATTGGATCAGTTGGATTAATCAGAAGATTATGCAGACAAGAAATTGATCTATCAATTCAAACTCAACTTGTCTGCTGTAATACCATCTCTCTCTGCACTTTTCCATCGTCAGAATGCCCCAGTGATGTGTTTCCTTGTAGCACTTGCATACTGTATGAGCTCTGGGACTTTGTTGGGATTACATGCTTATCAAGCATGATTTTTCAGAACAAGCTGCACACAATATTTCTCTGATAAAATGGAGAACTCCTAAAGCAGCCTATACTTATATCTACTCAGTATTGTGAGGTTTATTGAATGTTCACACACAGTATGTAACAAACATGAATCATACAAACATGAATATGATAGAAAACTTCATCAGGTGCTGTTGGTTCTAACCAAATGTGCCCCACATACTAACAGCAGTTAGCTGATGGAAAAGCTGTCAGTGCTGTTTTATCCCCGTTGTTCATCATCGCTTCATAATCACAGGCTGTATTGTTGTAATTATCTCCCAAAGACTGATTGGATTGATGATTCCTACCTTATCTGATTGATTAACTGAGCGTTTAATGAATACATAAGTGCAAGGCTAAATTTAAATTAATGACATGGATACTCCCACACACACCACTGAGTCAGAGCAGTGATGTTTAAGCAGACAGACAGATGTGTGTCCTAATGCTTTCAGGTAAAGACAGAGATGAATCCTCAGAGGCGTCCAACAAGTGCCTGCCGTGTCGTGAGGGCTGTCCCTTCTGTCAGGACGACACCCCCTGTGTGGTGCAGGAGGACGGGGCTCTGCGGCTCGCTGTGGCCACCCTCCAGGGCCTCTGCATGCTGCTGGACCTGGCCTGCATGGTGGTGGTCTACCACTGCAGGAGGAACAAGGTGAGGGTCCCACAGCAAAATGTTCCTCTGTGGTTAATTGGGAAGGGGGTCAGTATCTGAAACAGAGTCATACAAAATAGAGCTTTCATATCTTTTCTTCATTATTTTATTTATTATGCATTACTTACTGTGTGCTTTTATGGAAATGGAAAGTCTTTACAATTTATTTTGGTAAATCTAGAAAAATACCTACGTTCAATCAAATGCACCACTGCTAAGGACCTTCAGAATAATTTATTGTTAAGTTCAAAATGCATCATTAATTTATCCTTTACACAGTTGCCCTAAGCCCTTTTAGCAGTAGTCTTTTTATACTGTTGTAAAATAAATATGAGGCCCTCAGAACCTCATAGCGTCCAATAATTATAACCAATCCTCTGGC
Source organism: Rhyacichthys aspro (assembly GCA_036850595.1). Taxonomy (NCBI): domain Eukaryota; kingdom Metazoa; phylum Chordata; class Actinopteri; order Gobiiformes; family Rhyacichthyidae; genus Rhyacichthys; species Rhyacichthys aspro. Next base: position 10,068,416 of record CM072164.1, read on the forward strand.
AAATCAGATTTTTCCCAGTTTGCTATTTATAGAGATTTGTTTTGTCTGAGTATTTCCCACATTTTTTACTTCACAAGGAAAGTCTCAGGAGGAGAATTTACATAAAAAGACCAAACATCTTCTTGGATGCAACACAGATAATTAAATGGAGCCCAGAAACACGGTGCTGTCGCTCACATTTCTGTTACGGGCAAAGAAAGAAAAATACAAATTTAACACTGCCTTGAATGTGTTTGCTTTGAACTAAGCAGTGGGTTGTTATTTAGAATTTGCAAACACAAGTAAGTATATGAAAACACAAAGTCAGATTTACACTGCCATGGGAGTCGAAGAGTGAATTATTGTTAAATATATCCCAGCAGTAGATTGGAGGCTTGTTCACTGTGGATTAAGAGGAGTTTTTCTCTTGTGTCTCTCACAGAGCATCCGCACATCTGGACTTATTTTGCTGGAGGCCATCTTATTCGGGGCTTTACTGCTCTACTTCCCAGTAAGTTTTTGTTGTTTGTGATCTCTTTTAGTTTGTTTGGGTGTAACTACAGGCACTTTTTTGATAAGTACTAGGCTGCTGTTTTCACATTTTCACACAGGTCGCTTAACAAATGAAAGGATACATTCTGATGCTGTTTAATTACGTTCCCTGCTCATTTAGAAATACAAATACCTGCAATAGGGTCAAGTAAAATGTACCAAGATGACTACCACTGTTCATAGCAGCGGTAACTTCAACAAGAACATAAATGAGTGGGCTAGTTGTTAAGGAACTGCACAAATTCAAGGACTATTTTGCAGTTTGTACAAAAACATTGACGTCTTGGTGTTAGACGTTATATTTTTTGAATCAGGAACCAAATGTGAAAATGACTCCATGACAAGTAGTCTTTTAGTACACGAGACCGGTCTTGAGACCATTTTTTAAAGGTCTTGAACACATTTTTACTGGGTCTCAGTTTTAGACGTCAAGACCAACAAAGCTAAAAAAGAACCACAATGGGTTATTCGTCTGTTCTTGGAATTGAATTAAAACCTCAGTCATTTTATATTTAATTAAAAATCTTGCTCTAACTCTACCTCCTTCACCAAACACCAAGAGTCTGGACTTGGTCTGGCCCTGACTTAGTCTTGCTCTTGACATTGAACACATGTGACACGACTGCAGCAGAAATACGATCCTCGAGCATCTATCATCTGTCTACACTTTTACAGCACCAGCTCTTCTTCTCTCACAGATTCATCTCAATGCTTTAGTGAAAACGATTTCTTCTTATCAGACTGAAAAGTGGATTGTTGTTCTTCTAGAAGAGGGGTGGGCAAACTTTTTGTCTCAAGGGCCACACTGGGTTTTAAAATCTGACAGATGGGCCGGACCAGTGAACTAAAAACTATTATAAATTACATCTGAAAGCTACGTTTGTTGGAAAATAAGACATATGGTACTGACTGGACTTCAGTGAAAAAAATATCTCTGTCCACCCATTGTTAAGGTCACTATAATGGTAAATTTGAAGAAATATTATCTGTGTGTAGATATGATGGTAGCTTTAGCAAAAGTACAGGGAATTAAAGTAAAAGTAAGAAATATATGCTCTTTTAATATAAATAAATTATTTGTAAATGCTTGGTGGGCCACATTACACAGCTCAACAGGCCGCATATGGCCCCCTAGCCTTAGTTTGCCCACCACTGTTCTAGAATAAGATACACTATTTTTGCAGGGGCAGGCCGTTGTAGTGCAACACTCTACTTGTGTGATTATATTGAGTGTTAATGTTGTCCACACTTGTAATAAAAGAGCTTATAAGCACATTTTTTCGCATTTTTTCTCTTAATGCATATACTGTAATACCATAATATCGATATTAAAAACAAATCCACCATTTTTAGTTCAAATAGTTAACCTTATCTGTTAATTGGTGAACACAGGACCTTATTGTACATTGTCTATTACAGTGTTTTAAGCTCCTATACAAATCTATACCAGTGCTTATGTGTAACTTTTTGTTTTAACTAGATCTAAAACCTGAGAGTTGTAGTGTTAGTTGTACTTGGTCTAGACTGTGACAGAGTGGGACGTCAGTGCTGGGGTGTACCTGGGTCCTTCGCCAGCCTTTGTGCAGTCTATAGAGTGTGGGCTTGTGCCAGTTTGCATTGTACACTTGTGTATTTACACTCGACGCACACAGCCCACGGTGCACCTGGCGGACCGCATCAGAAGCCCATCTTTAGCCGAAAAACAGATGGATGAAACCTGTGTGCCATGTTACAGGAAGATATGGGAGGTAGCTGGGGAATTCGCTCCCCTCAAATACCCGCACAGACTGCCAAACACAAAGCCTGGATGGATTCTTGCCATTTGTAAGAAAAAAAAAAAAATCAGGCGAAGAGAAAGAGCTTCAAAGCATGAGCTCACTCTGGGGATGAGGTTTTGTTCTTCTCCTGGAGTTACTGAATGCTACCATCAGAGACATATTTGCATTCGAATTGTGCATCTATTATAACAAATCAAATGTGGCCGCTGTTGAGTTTCTGTAGAAAGTGGCTCATATGCTAAAAAGATTTGTTGAGTGGTGCTACGACAGTCCTCTTTAAGACACGATCAGAATGGGAAGATGAATGGCCTTGGGTGTCCCTGGGCTAACCTTAAGTGACCACACCTTGCAAACATTTCCGCTGTGATGCTCTGAATGGATTTCATTTCGGAGCCAACCACCCACTGCTTCATCCAGAACCAAGCCCCAAAAATAGCCTCTCCAAAATATGCTGCCTCTCTTTTTGACTTACACACACTTTAAAACACTCGAGGGTTTCTTCCTCCTTCAGCTCCTCTGACTCTTCGTCTTTCTTCACAGAGTCTTCCAGAGCAGCCAAAATTTGTTCTCGAATTAAAGCACTTAAAAGTAATCATAAATTAAACAGAAGTAAATTACTTTGGAGTTAATGCACAAATAAACTGAGTATGATACCAAGCTTGATTCGTTTGATTCATGCCGACTTATTCTTTTCAAGTCAGAAGTAGGGTCATAGCACCAAAACAGCAACACACGCTCTAAATCTGTTTTTACGTCAATATAAAGCTGGCATCCTCATCCATCCACTCCCCGGCTTTCCTGAATGAACTGACCCTTCACTTGGGTCACATCAACTGCCTCCACCAGCCAAGGACAAGACTAAGGACAATGGGGCACCTCAGACTCTCAAGAAACTGAAAACAGATCTATTTATGAAAGTTTGTTATAGTGTTTTATTTCGGTTAAATAATTTTTTCTGGCTTTTATATTGTGACGGTCTATATATGTTCCTACTCTCACCTGTGGTCATGGGCTCTGGGTCAAGACCGAAAGGACGAGATCTTGGATACAAGCGACGGGAGGAGCTTAGAGTAGAGCCGCTGCTCCTCCACACTGACAGGAGCCAACTGAGGGGGCTCGGGCATCTGCTCTGGATGACGTCACATGGATGGAGCTGGAGGAAGTGTCTGGGGAGAGGGAAGTAGCCCTGGATAGACAGAGGAAAATGGATGGAATGAACTAGGAGAAGAGTTGGACAATAATATTAGAAAGACTGCTATTATGTCTATTATTGACAATGTTTTAGTCTAATATTATTAGCGATATGTAAGTGACAGCAAAAGAATAGTTGCATCCATAACTGAATTATATGTAAGCCTCTGTCTTTTTCAATCAGAGCAGATTAATAATCCTATTGGCTATTTTTTTCCTGGCCATTAAGCTCTTTGACTTTTATTTTGAAGGCAAACCATCTTGTTTTGCGTCAGACTACATACATTTTTAAATCTCATCTTCCATGTTGGACTATGAAATCCAGAAAAATCCACCACCACCGGCAATTTCATTTGTCTTGAACAAAGGAATTATACCTCCGACTATATCTGAGCACAAGAGCAAAAACTGAGAGCCCTCAACCTGCAATGCTAACTTTTCTCTACAAAATGATCATGTCAGTATGTTGGTTTCTCCCTTCTTCTGTCTTGCTCCTGTCACACCTCTCCTGAGTGTATTTCTGTAAATGGCCTCCTCCTCGTGTTCTCTCAGCGTCTCACCTTTGTGTCTGTCTCCTCTCCTGCAGTGTGAGTTTCTTTTTTTTTCTCTCTCTCTCTCTCTCTGCTGCCACCACACCACAAGACTCCTCGGCTAAGCACGCTGCTGCTCCGCTCCGCTGCTCAATGCATTTTTAAACAGTCCATCAAGTTCTAGCACAAGTTGTTTTAAAAATACATCCACTGATTAATTGATGGGAGAGGCTGGGGAGGGCAAAACGAGTGGGCCACCTTCTCTTCTGTGGCTTTTATAGTGCTTTCCCCCAGTGGCTCTGTAGTCCACACTGCAGAGAGGCTGTTTAGGTCGGTCTGTCTGGAAGGAGGATTACGTGTGTGTGTGTTTAAGTGGCTTTATGTGGGTGTAAGTAACAGCCTGGCCTACTTTTGACTCGTTTTTTTGCTGAGGTGATTTATTGTTTGTCATGCGCGTAGTCCAAAATGATGATGGGTGGGATGTTGTCTCAGGAAACAAAATGATGAAGTGGGTGGATCTCGACAGAATACAGAACAACGAGGAAATACCTGCAGCTCAATTGTTGGCGTCCTGACATCGCGGTGCCAAAAAGGTGCAAGGAGCTAAAATGTCTGAACTGACAACAGATAATCCTCCAAAAACACTAACTTAATTCAAAAAGAAACGCAAAATGTTACAGTTCTTCAAAATGAACTCCAACAAAGGCATGTGCGGCATCTCAAAAGCAGTGGCGTCTGTTTGTGATCTGAAGCACCGCATTTGAGCGCTTAATGTTGAAAAACTTGAAACTGTGAGCCTTTAAAAATGTTGTAACCTCATGCACTCGTGTATTTTTCTGCTTGCAGTTTTCACCTGTGCTTACCTTTGGCCGGTCTGACACTGATAAGGTCGTTGATGAGTTGCTGTTTTTTGCCAGTGATAAAAAAAGATGCAAGGTGAAGAGTGGTGTTGTTATTTAAGCTTAATTACCCCCGATAGCGGCCATGTCTCTCAGAGGAGCAGGGAGAAATGACTGGCTGCGCTCCTCAGGGATCCCTTTTTCACTCAACGTGTAATGAGGCTCGGTGTGTAGCCACTGAACTGTGACATCCACCTATTTTAAAGACACATTAATGATACTTAGAAATGATGTTGGTCTAAACCGGTTTGATCTCTTCAGGTGGGCTTTTTCCAGTGTCTTAATTAACCACAAAGCTTTGGGTTTTGCTGCTGGCTTTAAAACGAGCGGATTAAAAGAGATGAGATTGGATAAGGCTGTCACTTTTAACTAACTCTAACTGGAAAGTGGATGTGATGCTTGTGACTTGACAGCTGGGTCACACTTGAAGTGACGAACTGCTGTGGTGTTTTTACACTGTCACGGGGGCAGTATATTAGTGGAACTCAATGTTTACTTTCTCTTCAAATATCAAGCCAAAGCCATGACTCATTTACTATGTGTACAATGGCTTTTTACAGAAAGAAGCGCTGGGACACACAGCATTTAATTAACCATGAACTCTAGCCTTGTCATTGTAAAGGACTATGATCACTGTTTGTTCTGTACAATAAATATTTATGGACTGCGACCGGTCAACATGGTCATAATGTTTTGGCTCATTGATGCATCCGAGGCTCTTAACAGAAATAAAATGCACAGCTTTGCTCATATCATTGAAGGATTGACTTAACATGATGCTTTATACTAATGGGATGAAATGAAATCCATCATAGACTTCTCACTTCGCTGCCACAGACGCACACAGAGCAGTGAATATAGAGTGACTTTTGATGTACCACTAATAGCTTCTTATAGGAACATTTACATTCTCTCACTGGTAAATAGTCCACTCTACATAAAGACATGATGTAGGCTCGCACATAAAAATAAGATTAAACAGCTCAGAGATCCAGGAGCTAGCCTTTGAACCGTTCATCTTGTGGAGGCTGAACTGACATATGAACAACACGCTGCAGAGAGGTGTCAGCGGGAGACGTGGAGGTGCTCGGTGTAGCCGGAAGGCCGAGCCACCCTCCGGCTTCACACACGCTGAAGACTGAGGATTTTTGCATGTAAAGTGAGAATAACACTGCCCTACTCTCTGCAGGTGATGATCCTGTACTTCAACCCCAGTGTGTTCCGTTGTATTCTCCTGCGCTGGGTTCGTCTGCTGGGATTCGCCATCATGTATGGCACCATCGTCCTCAAACTGTACAGGTACCAAAACATTTTATTTTGTGGGCCGGACCAGTTAATATGATAATAATAAAGACAGCTCTCTTTGTTTTAGAGCAAATAAGTTCAGTTACATTATAATGTTAGTGCTCGTATCAGTTGCAACCGAAAAAGGCTGACTGCTGTTTCCTCAGATCTGCTAACAATTCATTTATTTTCTCTCTCAATAGTTGTTTTTGCAAGCTGTTGTACTTTTGGCTAGGTCCACTACTCTGACTAAAACAGTGTGACCCCCAGAGGACAAATTAGGAGTAGCAGTTATTTTTATTTTAAAATGTCTTCTATGTAGTTTTCATTTTATCTACATGAATCCCACGGGCCTGATTGAATGGGCTGGAGGATGGATTTTGGCCCACGGGGCGTATGTTTGACACCCCTAGTCTAAACCGTTGACATAAAAGAACACAGGACAATATTAAAAGCTGCCATAGAACATCACAAAAACTAAGACTATAAGTCATAGTTACAATACAGGATTATGACTCATACCTTATGAAGGAGGTGGACATATCTTCCACTTGGGGGCGCTGTAGCTGTGGTTTAATTGTCAGATATTTGCATTCAGAGCACGAGGATGAACAAGTGGACTGTGGGGTTTGATTGGGATCCAAGCACAGTAGTGTTCAGTTGCATTCATGATAGTAGCAGAGTATCATTACTTTTAAAGCATGTGTTTAAAGCCTAATACTAATTACACTGAACAAGCTACTTTATCAGCTTCTGCTCTACTAGCAATAGCTCACGGCCATGATTACACTCCCCAAACTCTGACCTTGATCTTCATGTTAATCTCTGTATGCTACACATTATGATCCACGCTTAGCTTCAGATGCTCCACGCTCCTTTTTTACATGTACGGTGCATCAGTTCAGCTCTTTTTTCTCTTTAGCATGCATTTGACACAAAAAGTCGGACATTAATAGCGTTTAATTAAAGCCATAGTTTGAAGCAGAACAAAAACAATGGCTCTAAGACTGAAGTGAGCTTTAAGGCTTGCAATTTGGACACAGAAGCCTCCTTAATGTCAATAATTCAGCTCCATTTCAAGCCTCCCACAAATGCATGCAACATTTCCCATAAACCACATTTGAATTTCACATCAGGTTCGAGTAGCCCTTTTCTCAAGCATCTATTCAGTCTCTCGCACAAGCCTCCTTCAGCTCTGAGCAAGTGTTGCCGAGACAGGAGAGTGAGGTCAAAGGTCCACCAGAGTGTTCCTTTGGCAAAATTACCAATTGGATTTTTTCCCTATCTCTGTAAAGAGTGCCCCGGGGGTGAGCTCTTACTGCCTGTTCCCGCTGAATATATTAGAGATGAGATAGATTTGTCACAGTCTGGCTGGGAGAGGGACACTTAGACGAAACACAGGATGGAAATGTGTTATTAAATATATCGTTATCAATATTTCCAGAATCACTGTTATAGTTTTCGAGCCGTTTCAATTGCTTTATTTTCTTCCACAGTAATGTTGCAATACAAGGTAAGAAAAACAGCCACTCACTCTGTATGTTCCCTCCGTCCTGCTTTAGGGTGTTGAAGGTGTTTCTATCACGTACCGCCCAGAGGACCCCCTACATGACCAGCTGGAGAGTGCTGCGACTGCTCCTGGTCATTTTGCTGGTGGTGCTGTGGTTCCTAGTGGCCTGGACTTCGGCCGTGTGTCAGAAACCAGAGCTGAGTCAGGTCCTCATCAGCGCGGGCCTCACGGCGGACGGGCTGCAGTTCAGCATGTGTCTGCTGGACCGCTGGGACTACATGACGGCCGTGGGTGAGTCACGACTACTGTGCTCTTGGCATTTAATGTTGTGTGAGACTGCGATAACATCTCTCCTTTAAGAGCGGCTGTAAAATCAGACCCGTCAAATAGTCCCGTTGTGACAAACAGTGTAAGGTTGCGGTGGGAAGAAAATGAAATAAAAATGTGAAGCAAGGGTTCTGTTTCGACCCCACAGCAAGTGTGATTTTGTGATAAATATTAGCTGCTTGCTGGCTCCTGTATGAGCAGTAAATAGTCCTGAAAGCTGGGGTCAAAAGGTAAACTTTCAGCACTGAGATCAAAAAAGAAAACGTTTTGATGAATCTGTTACTGTTGTCTATAGACTATATGAGAAAACGCACAGGACATAACATGGACCATGGTTGTCGATCAAACTGACCATATGCAAAACTTCAGGGCTTAATTAATAGAGACTATTATCTTCATCTTCATTTATATTGGTATTTTTTTAATTTTCAGGGGGCTTCTTGCATTTTATCAATACAAATGAAGCGATTGTGCATGTGCTATCTGTATGTACTTACAAAAGATTCATGGAAAAGATCATTGTAGTGAGAATATGTAAACTAGAAAACTAATAGAGATTTCCAGCTAAATCTCCAGCTTACAACATAAATAAATGTGCTTCTTTATAATCGATGATGGCAGAAAATGAGTTAATTCTTGTATTCCATTATACACCAACTAAAAGCTGGTGTATTTTCAGAATGTGCCTGTTCCCTAATGTTATTTACGACATATGTTATCACACACGGGCAGAGAAGTATAGATCAGTGGATGAACTTATTGTATGTAGTGTGCTTATGTTGGTGCTTGTCCATGTGTCACCTTTAAATAAGTTTTATCAAACCTTAAGGGTGCAGCCTAGTCTCCTGTAAGCCGCTGTGTGTGGAGGCTCTTAAAGACACACTCTAGAAGCAGCAGGCAGTGATGGGCACCACAGTAAAGCCAGTCTGACAGCAGGGGAGAGTAATCCTGTTTGGAAAGAAGCAACGGCCGGATCCCTGAGAGATACTCAGCATCCCTCTGAAAAAGTGATCGACAGGCAGACCGAGGGAGGGAGCTCAGAGTGGTGTTGGAGAAGGAGTCTGTGAAGTTTGAAGCTTTTAGAGATGCGGGCAACGATGCAGAGAGAGTTTTCTGAGGAACTTGAAGTGAGGGTGCGGGCTTATGAAGAGAGGACAGCCAAGGACACTCTGGAGAACAGGAAGTGTGAGTGGAGAGACGTAGCACTTTGAACAAAAATGAAATCCACATGGCACAGTAATCCCATTGTGTTTGTGTGTGTGTGTGTTCGATGCAAGACACGAAATGGGGAAGCCCTGCTGTTCACACTGACAACCAATGGGAGTGGGCTGACGTGCTGAGTCTACACTGAAGGACAGAAAGCCTCCCGCAAAGCTGTTGGGAAGGATTTTAACAAACCGCCCCAATGTGCATGTCAAAAATGTGGAAATAAATCTAATCGCTTTCCGTGTTTTGGCTTGTTTCTGTCATTCTGGTGTCAGGGAAAAACAAGTCTGTCTGAAAATGTATGAATCCTCTCATTATGAATCAGAGTGCAAAGCCAAACTGAGCAGCAACAGTTGTTTTAATATATGAAATAAGCTATTAAATTAAAAGCACAGTTAGTTCGTATTAGGCGCAATTGTTCTTCTCCTCTTACAAACTGCTCTCTAAGTAGCCCTTTCCAGGCTCTAAGTACCATGTAATTACAGCTGATTTATGGACAAGATGTATTCATGAATATTAATGCTCTGTTATCACTTGAAAGACCGGACTTATGTTCATACTTAGTGCTATTTGTTCCACAGTAATTGTATTTAAAGTGCTCACAGGCTTTAGAGAAATACATATTCACTCATATTAAATGAATAAATACTGTTTTCTCTCGACGTTAAAGCTTTTAAAAGCCTGTTATTGGGGAGCACAAAGCAGTAAACATAAAAGATATAGGAGTGGATTATACTACTATTTCATATCTCCAATATACTGCCTTCCTAAAAAAAATCCAATTAAAGACTCTTAAAGTGGCTATTGATTCTCTCATCCATTACAGAAGTCATTTATGTGATAATGACCTCGAGTCGGAGTTTGAAACCTTTCAGATGTGTCTTTCTGAAAATAAAGAATGCACTAAAATCATGTTGTAAATTTAGGAGCTAAATTGACTCAGTAATTATAGAAGTACACTCACTGGTCTTTTTGTCTCCCAGCTGAGTTTCTGTTCCTGCTCTGGGGTGTCTACCTGTGCTACGCAGTCCGCACCGTGCCCTCAGCGTTCCACGAGCCGCGCTACATAACTGTGGCCGTCTACAACGAGCTCATCCTGTCGGCCATCTTCCACATTTTCAGGTGAGGGGAGAAGAGGAGGCTTTGATTTAAAGTGCCAGTTGACAAGGGTATTTTTAAAACAATCAGTTTCAATGATCACTGAGGCCAGGTATTAATAATCCATTATCATGTGGTGTTTTAGCTTCTTTCATTTAATGCCACTATGTTTTCTGGTTACATTACTTCTTCATTGTACTGAATTGTTTTATACATTGCTGCAGAATTTCTTCAGTTTCTCATCAAAACAACTCACACAAAATGTACTGTTTAAGATCAAATAATTATGCATAAGAAGTTAGTATGTGGAGCAAACAGTTTTATTTCTTTAAGCCTCTGTAAGCTGCTTTTCTAAATATTGCCGGACTGTTTTCTAACAGACCAAGGAGACTTTTAGAGACAAAATGTTTTAAAACCTATAACAAAAACTCAGGCTTCATTTGGCGAGAGAGACAGAGATTGTACAAAATTGAATATGTCATATACTTAAACTGATAAAACTATATAAAAATGTAGGCAAAAGTTGGCTGATTGAGGCAGTTGCATGTGGTGCACAGTGGGACAACAGAAAAGGTCAAATTGCATTAAACTTAATGATATGTTCCAGTGAATACATCATTTTCAACTCAAGCTGCTCTCGTCGGCGAGGGACTGAAACATTAGGGTTTTGTGAGTTGACTGCTGCTGTTTCACAGATAAGACTTTAGGATGTGTTTGTAGAGCTGTGCATAGTCAGCATCGTGGTACTTACACTAACACTGGTTAGTTACTAAACACATTGTGTGCAAACAAAAACATTTCACTGCAGATTTCCTCTGTGTTATTCCAGAAAACATAAACCAGTCCAAAGATAAACATTTCATTCTTTTTCTCCTGCATATCCTTAATGGGTCACAGGCGGATGGAGCATGTCTCAGCTGCTTTGGGCATGAGGCGGGGTGCATCCTCACAATCAGTTACTGACAACCACTTACACTGACATTCATTCACAATGGGACATTAAAATTCACCAGTGCACCCAAACCCAGGAACAGATGTTGTCTGTATTCTGGATATATTTTTTACTCTATTTACAGTATATCTTTTTAAAAACAAAATGAATAATCAGGATGTGTCTGGTGGGTGTTTTTCCACAGGTTCACTCTCATCCCGAGGCTCCATCCTGATTGGATGTTCATGTTGTTCTTTGCTCACACTCATCTGACAGTGACTGTAACCCTTTGTCTGCTACTTGTCCCAAAGGTAATCATTCAGATCCTGTCAATAAATATATGCTATTTTTCTTCATTTCTTTAATGTTGTCTTACATTTCGACAATAATAGCTGCAAAAAGTACTTGATACAAAGACAGTGTATATGAAAAATGAAACTCATATACAATAAAAAGGTTGGTGATTATGTTAATAGTCAGTGACACAAGAGTGAACTTATAAATCTATTGCTGCATAAAGTTGTGATCCCGTGGCCCATTCATTACTTTATAAGATAAAGTCAAACTGCTTTAGTGGTTGTTGTAATTCCACGACCTGTTCCTGTCTTCATATAATCTTTCAAATCTGACAGAAAACACTGACTTCTGCGAGGGCTATGACTATGTGAGCGCTCACAGTTCTTTGTTTCCACTTTCATCAGACGCCTTAGAGTGCCAGTCAGCTGAGTACACAGAGATAATTAAGCTCAATGAGAGGATGCATCTGGTCCTCAGTGTAAGCTAAATATTTGCTGTAGCCAATTCTCCATTTAACATTCAAGCAAAGCAGAAAAGTTTGGTCATTCAATCAAAATCAAACCACCACCTCACGTTTACTCTGCTCAAGCAAACACTGAACTCCATATATTTTAATTTAAACGATAATATACATAATTTACATTGAAGATTGTAAAATTAAATGATGAACCGCGCAAAAACCTAAGGCCAACATAGTGAGTCTTTTGCATCAGCCTTAAAGTATATCAGTGATGCCTTTACTGTTCTTTTTCTTGGTCTGTCTTAGTTCTTGGCCAAAGGGACTCAGGCCAGGGATGACATTGCCACCGAGGCCTACGAGGAGGAGCTGGACATGGGAAGATCTGGCTCCTACTTAAACAACAGCATCACCTCGGCCTGGAGCGAACACAGCCTGGACCCTGAGGACATACGGGTAAAGACTAAAAATCATTTATTGACTTTACTCTACACTACACAAAGGATTGTAGAGACTGAGAAAAGATGAGGATAGAGTGAGCCATAGGCAAAACCGGCGCATAAAACTTAAATTGTCTGATGTTTTTCATTGCTTTGAATATAGGATCCCCAAGAATGATATTAATAAACACAATTGTAGCCTCTACTTTGGATCTAAATTTAAAAACAGCCCATGTCGAACATGTTCTTCGTGTTGTATGTCAGGATGAGCTGAAAAAGCTGTACGCACAACTTGAGATCCACAAACGCAAGAAGATGCTCGCAAACAACCCCCACCTCCAAAAGAAACGCAACTCCAAAAAAGGCTTGGGTCGAACCCTGATGAAACGGATCACCGAGATCCCCGAGACCATGCACCTCCACCGGCAGGGCAGCCGCGAGGACGGCAGCGAACACGGCAGCAACCGCAGCACTTTGAGGAGAAGTGCGTTTGAGCCGAGCCACCACGGTAATCATTACATTCAGTTTTAAACCTCTACATTTTTTTTTTAGATCACTGATTGATTTGCATAACCACCCCTTACTCCGAACCCCCGCAGGTAAAACACGTGACGACTCTTTGAGGAACAAAGTTATGGCCTTAAAGAAGTCACTGAGCTATGACCACGTTTGTGACCAGGATGAAGTCGCTGCAAGTCCAAGCGGTTCAGCTCCAGGAGACAAAATGACTCCAGTTGGAGGCGGGGAGGGCTCGTTTCTGGGTTCACTTATTGGTCGCAGACATGCCAAGAAGCCGGCGGAGCCACCTGTGACCCCTCAAACGCTCCAACCGGCTGAGTCCACAGAGTCTGTCCCACTCTTTTGGAAATCGGCCAGTGCACACAACCTCACGCACGAGAAGAAACCCGTCCACCTGCGCACCACCATCATGCAGAAGTCTTTGAGTGTTATTTCCAGCGCCAAGGAGAAGATGCCGGGTCTGGCCAACAAGACACAAAGTGTAGAAGATGCCAGCAAGAAGGGTCAGAAGGTACATGATGGGAGGATGCTGGCAGAGGTGGATGAGACCCCCGAACATTACCCAAAGATGATCATCAGTCAGTCAGTGGAGTACTCCAAGACGCCACTGAAGATGGGCATCATGAAACAACAGGTATGCTCTGAGTAGTATGATGTTACAGCTTTTTAGGTAGAAAAACAGCATTTACTACACTGAAAGAAGAGACTGTGGATGACCAAACCTGTAAAAAACACTTAATGAGTCAGTCATCTTGCTCTTTGTGTTTGACAGGTGAGCGGGAGTCAGCCTTCCATTTGCTCTGAGACCGGGAGGAACCTCTATGATTTGTCAGAGGTTTGTCCCTGGGAGATGGAAGAAAGTCAAACTCCTCCATCTGAAGCAAAGGCCCAGAAGCATGTGTCTATTGCCCCTGAAGAAAGCATGGCATGTCGCAGAGGCAGCAGCTCTGGAAGCACCAAAGGAGGCCGGTCCCAGCAGAGACACAAAGCAGGGCAGTCGCCGGCCAATAGACGGCGAAACAAAGATAAAGCAGGAGAAAAAGAGGAAGTGAGGGAACCACGGAAATCCCGCCCCCCAAAGTCCCCCCTCCCTCTGAAGCCGGACGTCTGTCCCTGGGAGTTCGAGGAGCAGCCCATGCTCGGACAAGATTCAGATGCCATCTCTCCAGACAGGATTCGCCGTAAGAAAAGTGTCACTCCCACAGACGGGAAACCCAAGACACTCCATTCTGATCACTCCAAATCCACAGGGAGCCTTTTGCAACCTCCGTCCCTGATGGTGGAGATCTGTCCATGGGATTACACCAGCCCACCTTCGCCCAAACAGGAGAGGAGCTGCAACAGCCCGAGCACGCACAAGAAGAAGCGGAAAGGCTCCTGCTCTTCCAATCACAAAGGAGAGAAGGAGAAAGGCAGGGAGAAGAGCAGAGAAAGACGGAGCTTCTCCAGTAAGCCCTCATCGGAGAGGAGGCGTGTCAGCCAGTCTTCAGAGTGCAGCGGGCTGGCGTCTGAGCGGCGGAGGAGCTCCACCAGAGACACAGAGGTCTACAGAGAAACTGAACCCTCTCACGGCAGCTTCTCTCAGACTAAACTCTCAGTGGAGAAAAGGAAAGAGAGCTACAAACCGGCAGTCATCAGTGCACCAAGCATGGCTGATGTTTGCCCCTGGGACTTCCCAGATCAGGATTCTGGAGAGAGGGCATGATGATAAACACAAGCCTGATTGTAATTTTTCATGCACAAAATATAAAAAAAGAGAGAACCAAACAGGTGAAGTAAACTAAAATGAGTTTCTCTGTGGGTCACCTTTTATGTAAGACAAAAATATTTATTCTGCGGCCCATTGTTGCAACCCAGGCAGAACAATTTACTCCTCGTTGTTACATGGCAGTGAATAAAACCTTCAGGTTGCTTTAAAAGATGGTTTTCAACACATTTGCTTGTTGTTTTACATAGACAGCAGTTTTAGTTGAACTACCAGTCAATCCGACAATCATTTATTAACAGGGATACCGTGTTCACTGCAGCTTTCTCAATACTAACATGCTTTTCCCTGGATACACTGACAGGATAAATTTAGATTGCGTGATAAGCCAGCAGAGACTGACTCTTATTAGGTGCTGTGAGGGCTTGATGATGAAAGGCAGCAGGGAATAAAGATCTGAAAAAAGGAAAAATGAGCTGTGAGAATTTCTAGACACAACTGTGAAGCCTTACCTTTAGGCCAAATTCATAATTCATGTCACAATGATGATGTGTTTGATCAGAGACACATGGGAATTGCTACGGATTATTAAGCTTCCTGTTAAAATGAGAATACTTTTTCAGCAGTTTAATGTTATGTTTTTATTTTTCAGTTGCATGTGTATAAAAACCATCTCATAAGTAAATGTGAATTCGTATTGGTTCAGTGGATTGCTGTCAATCACTGTACACATATTTCAGATGGTTTTCAGTGACTAAAGCTCAATATTTAATTGGATTTTTGTTTGTTGCACAGGATCAGGAACATCGATACCCCACATACAGAGCACATTTGTCTTCAGTTACTGAAGTTGAGTACTGAGTTATTTGCCCTTCCTGAGTCACCTCTTTCATTCTTACAGTCACAACTATGCATGACCCACATATTCTCATGGAAATTCAGTAATTTAAATGACCATTTCAGTGTCAAATGAAAACATCAGTCATTATTTCTGTCCTTTGACCAGCCACCCACTAAGAAAACTTAATGCAATTTCGACCACATACACATCCGTGAAGCTGCATCCTGGTGTGCATGAACGTACTGAGCTCATTGTACACTCAATCACAGAATGAACTAAAGGGTATTATACAAGAAAATACTAAATGAAGACTTTTTAATAAGATGTCATTTTTAAGAAACAAATCATAAGGGAAATGATTAAATAATAAAGCCACTTTACACTTCATTTATAAGCTTTCAGTTTTTGTAACAGGTTGTGTTTGGCCTTTCAAATGGAAAGCTGTGCACATAATAAATGTGTTTTATGCTTGTTCATTGTGTTGCTACCAAATGTTACAAATGATTGTAGCGTGCACATGGAAGACTTTATATTGTACAATCATGTTGTGTTGCATGTACAGAGAGTCAATGCTACAGTTTGAAATTAAATGTTTCTATAAAAGTCTAGTGTTGTCTGTTATTGCACGATCTTCATCTCCAGAGGTGGGTGCACAGAGAGCACTGCTTTGCATCAGTTTAAACTTGAACTGTGTGACTGTGTGTATTTCTTCTATGAACCTCTCATGAAACAGTCGAGTGGTGAACCTGTGCATGGGATGAATTTCATGGACAGGTGTTTGTGGGCTGCTATCCTCATCTGTTCATAGCACCCCTCAGTTGCAATTACATCATCTTGAGCATCCTCTGCCATCTTTGAGTCATCTGCAAAGATAGTCACATCCATGATGAGTATCCAGGAAGTGAGACAAAATAAAACAGAATCATAAATCTGCTCTAAGCATACACTTTTCATTTTTAAATAGACTGAGTTTTTACACTTTTTACAAGCACAAAAATATAGGACTATACAACACTGCCATCACGTGGAGAAATTGTGAAGAGAAATGCCTTTTAGTTCATTACATCACACAAGTATTTGTTGCAGAAGTCTGGAGTAAACATTTTATGAAAAGGCAACATCCTACCCTTATGAAAACATACAAATGTCTATGAATTAATCCTGTCCGTCTCCAGATACAGCAGAGAGTGGCGCAGAGACAAGAATATTAGACACTTCCGGGATCACTTTTGTCATTTTTTAAAACAAAGAACAGGTTCATAGTTAATCGTTTCAAGACTAACTTATTGTTGGCTATTTCCTGAGTTATTAATTCAGGGTGCTTATAAAAATGAATATAAAAGTCATCCGCCCCCATCTGCGCTCCGTCTCTCTAAATGAATAAGCGCCGTTGACGTCAGCTCTGCAGGACAAGAGTCGGTGGGACACGCATCTCTGCTGCTCCGCCGCAAACTGCTCCCTCCACGACGCAACAACAAATCATTTAACTTCTCACGGCAAGACGACAGTTTTACGTCCTAATGGGAAACGTCCAGGTAAGGGTACACAATTATTTCTGATTTACAATGACTTAAATGTCCGGGGTCATGGGTGGAGCCTTAGGATGGTGCGTTTTAAGTTGCCAACAGTGATAAAAACATTGGAAAAAGTGTAATCACGTAAAAAAAAACCCTGTTACAAAAAGGGATAACAAAGCTTTGATCGGTTTGAAATACCCATTCATTCATCCATCATTTGTTTTTATTGTTTTGATCAGCTGATACAAGTGCTTTTCCATCTGCCAATTTGTAAAAACAGATAAAATGTGCGTAGTGCATTTGCTCAATAGTCAGTCTGTAAGATATGATATGACGAGGCAGCAGGAATATGGCATTTCTGAGAACAGCTGATCAATAAGGGCGCATTGTCCAAGAGGGGGTAGGCAGGTCTGGAAAGGAGTGAGCTGCTCCATGACTCAGCAGCATCACCCTCACTGCGCCCTTTTCCTGCGGGAGAACAGGCCCCGGATGGTCTGTCTTCACTAATGCATCATTACATTTATGAATTAATTATAAATGAAGGTAATGTGCGTGAAATTTCATTCTGAAGTGTTTGAAACCACTTTTTTTTTTCTTTTTTTTTTTTCCCAGCCCACTATAGTCCCATATGAGGACTTTGATGTCACGGCTGATATCAAGGAGATTAGGAAAGCCTGCAAAGGTTTGGGTAAGTTCAGGAGCTCACTGTGTTCCTTATTCATCCCACGACCTGAGTGAAAAGTATAGCAGCATTGAAACCACTGTAGTCAAACTTTATTTATAAAGCACTTTTAATGCAACTCAAGGTGCTGTACATCATAAAATCATTATTAACATAGTATTCACAGCAGTTTAAAAACAATTAAAAAAAAGTAAATAAATTAATATATAAATAAAATAAAAATGAGTGAGATAAAACAAGCCATTTATAAAACACTACATAAAAGCCAGACAAAATAAATAAGTTTTGAGTTTACGATGTTTTGGGCTCTCCAGCACTAGAACACATAAATAGGCTTTTTTTCAAGTTATCTTCAAATGTGCTTGTTTCACTGGGGTCAAGTAACCATCCATTAGACACATGTAAAGTAAACTAAAATCTATTTCCCATTAATCAATCACAAGCCACAATACAATGGAAATGGAACTGTAAGTAGTGGAAAGTTCAGGTATTTGAGCAAAAATGTCGGGAATGAGTGCAAAATAGCACTTTTACTTCCTCTAAATACTAGGAACTGGAATAGGCTCTAGCCCCTGTGACCCAAGGACAAGTGGTTGGAAAAAAATAACATACTGGATGCAAATGTCAAGGACAGCTGAAGGACATATGCGTTGAAATGACATGAGCTAATTCTGCTGTGTATTCTCCAGGCACAGATGAAGAGACCATTATAAAGATCCTGGCTAATCGTTCCTCAGTTCAGCGGATTGAGATAAAACAGGCTTACTTTGAGAAGTACGATGATGTAAGTATCTGTTTCTGCACATTTAGCGTCTTATTCACTGACATACAAACGGCACTACTTCTGTTTCTGCAGGAGTTGGAGGAAGTCCTGAAGAAGGAGCTGACGGGGAGCTTTGAGAACGCCGTCGTGGCCATGTTGGACCCTCCCCGTGTTTTCTTCGCCAAGGAGCTGAGGAAAGCTATGAAGGGGGCCGGTACCGATGAAGCGGTGCTGGTGGAAATCCTCTGCACTGCTACAAATCAGGTCTGTCAACTTCATTTCAAATCTAATGAGAGAAGGCGGAGTATTGGAGAACAGTATTACAGTATTAGAGTTAATGTGATACTTTCTGCTTTCTTTAACAGGATATCATAAGCTACAAGGAGGCATACGCTCAGGGTAAGAGGGCGTTTTAAATGTGGGTAGTTTGCAGTGAGCTGTAAACACCACATGATCCTTAACATTGCTCAACAGCCTCTTGGTTCACAATAATGACAAGAAACCTGTTATGTAGTGTTGCACATGTTTTAATGTTGTAATAAATGGTGATGGCTGTTTGTGGACAGTGCATGATTGCGACCTGGAGGCGGACATTGAGGATGACACTAGTGGAGATGTGAGGAACCTGCTCCTCTCATTACTCCAGGTAAATATAGAGCAGATACATATGCAGTATGGGTCTGACACTGGGCAGCAGACAGTGTAAAGAGATAAACAGTATAGTTGATGGTTTTGAATCCTGTAAGTCATGGGTTTACTCTTTGATTTAGTCCAGGGTACAGCTATGGTCTAGATCTGGTCTTTTCTCTGTTTTAAGACTGGTCACATCCTGAGTTTAATCTCATAGTCCAGATTTTAGTCCTGCCTTTAGTCCAGTTTTAGAATGATTTTGAAGTGTTATCCAGTATTTAGTATAAAATAAATGCCTCTCAAAGGGAATCATTCACAGCACAATCGTTCATTCGTATATGAGGATATTAAATAATATGTTTCCTCTGTGTATTTTGTGACTACCGCCCTGAAACAGAGAATACAAAATGGAGTTCTGAGCATTTCAGAAGTGACTCTCAGTATTGTTTGTGGTTCACCCACTGCCACATTGTTCACACATAACCTCATTGTTTGCCATCTACTTATGCCATCCATGTTCCAAAGCACTCCCACCCTTCACAGCTTCCTCCCCTCTCGCTTTTCCTTCCAAAAGAAATACTCACATTGTGACTCATGTTTCTCCGCTGCCACTCCAAAGCCTCAGTGACCCTAAAATATTTGCCAATAATGTACACCACATGAAATTTATCCTACAAGCCTTTCCTCTTAATCTGTTTTCTGACCTTCTGCCATTAACTATATCGATCTCAATGTGTCACGTCTCGTTTACATCCTCTCAAAGCCTTCTCTGTTACATCTCTCCTGTTTGTGCGCACAGGCCTGTAGAGACGAGGGCTATGAGGTGGATGAAGGCTTAGCTGAACAGGATGCCACAGCTTTGTTTGAGGTAGGTTCCCGAAAGACGTGTGCGATTTCTTTAAATTAGGGTCCGTTTTCACACATTTATCCTTTAAATAATGCTTCAAAGGAATAAGATCCTCTTTTAAATGTTTGCATATGTCACAGGATGAGTTGTAAATCCCACGTCTTAGCTCAGCTTTGGCTTGATCTGGGTTTGGTTTTGGGGCACTTCCATGGCATGGCTTCTATTACAGCAGAGGATTTGGAGATGTGTGTGGGATTTTACAGTCTGGGTGTAAAGAGTTACAGCATTATCAATGAGTTTAATGCAGTTTATTTTTATTTTCATTATTGATATCAAATATTATAAATACATTTTATCCATTTATTAAAAAGAAGCATCAAAAAACAGGGCTAAGTAGTAGTACTATGTCCCTAAAATCTTAAAGCATTACCTCCAATGTCACCTTTTCAGAAATATGACGGACTATACAGTATATGCAAAAGCCATGTGCAAACAAGAGCTGCCTATGTTTGTCTTTCAGGCAGGTGAAGGCCGCTTTGGCACTGACGAGTCCACCTTTAGCTACATCCTGACACACAGGAACTACATGCAACTGCAGGCCACCTTTAAAATCTATGAGTCTGTAAGTGTATTTTCAACCAGGTTGTGTGTCTGGTATTAGTTTTTATGTCACAGTCTGTATCTCATGCAGCTTTCAGGGACAGACATTTTGGATACCATTGATGCTGAGGCGGCAGGAACCCTGAGGGACTGCTACGTCACCCTGGGTATTTGGAAAAGTGCTCTTACGCAAGCCTAATGAGTCTTGAAGATCACCTGGTTTGGTTTCATAACATGTCTGTGTCTGCATGTGTGTGTCATTCATAGTGAGGTGTGCCAAAAACCCACAACTCTACTTTGCCCGACGCCTTAATGCAGCTATGAAGGGGCTGGGCACAGATGAGGACACCCTCATCCGCATCATTGTGGGTCGATCTGAGGCAAGTGGTTGTGCGTGTACTACATTAAATGATTCTGAATCCCATAATATTCTAAATGACATTTCTTCATGTATATGCATATAGTACAGTTGTGATTACAGCAGATTTTATTTTTGTTTTACAGTTCGACCTGGAAACAGTGAAGGAAATGTATCTTGAGAAATATGATGTAACTCTAAAAGATGCCCTTGATTCCGAGTGTGGCGGAGACTTTAAACGCCTCCTCATTGAGATCCTCCACTAAAACTTCTAATTTTCCCACTAATGGCCTTAACCAACATGACATGATCTGCTACAGTCATTACTCTGTATATGCTTGTACTGATACAGTATTATTATATCACCTTCTCACTTCACCAGACTTTTAATTTATAATGTTAATTCATGTTGTGTGTATATTTACACTATTATAAATGTTAAACGTTATAAAAATATTACACTTTGCAAAATAGCTTTTAATACAGTGGCTTTATATTGATGTCAGACATGAAGAGCTTGCTTCTCAACACACTATGCAGCCTCTTATTTATGCCTTTTTAGCATCTCTTTATGTCACATCTAAGCTGCCTTTAATATTTCAGCAAAGCACTTTACTTTCTGCTGCAACACACACAAGTGCCACACACTCTTTCAGTAAAATTACACTCACTTCATAAAGTCTTTGATAGATGGGTTTTCCTGGTTTTTAACACAGACTCCTGGTCTTGTTTTTAATCACAGCTAATGCTGCCGTTTCTACACAATACACAACTCACACAGTACCTCATCTAATGACTGCCTTGAAGATCATTGTATGACAAGGGTAGCCTACTGTTAAAAGAGAAGTTAACCTCAAGTACAATCAGTAGTAACACTGTCTGTACTCACCTATTATATTGTCTTTGTCAGAATAATACGTTGTAATAAATACAAACATATAAACCACTGGAATGTTCTTCTGTCAAGTACTAAAAATATATTAACTAAATTATACTAAAGATACATACATATGTATCAAAATAAAAAAGAGTCAATCAGTTGTTTTCAATTGTTGTTTTTTCCTGTAGAGGGCAGCACAGCTTCAGTATTAAACAAAAGATACTATTGATGCTGTAAGATTGAATATCCCTTTAACATTTTATTCTAGAACACCTTACAAAATATGAATTACTTTGTTAACGATAATTTATTTTCTCTTAAGGTTTAAGAGTTTGTGCTACATTTTAAATTTGATCTTTTTCTGGACCATGATCTAATCCTCCAAAAACTTGTTTCATTTACCGAAAAACTTGCTGAATAAAAACAGCAAAAGGACTTTGTGACGCCTCTGGAGAAGTTCAAAGTGGATAGAAAACAAGCTGAAACTGTTTCCAGATGCTTTCCCACTTTCTCACTGGTTGTGTCTAACTTTCTCCTTTTTTCTCTCAGTCCTTTTTTTGCTCTTTCACATTGTTTCAATATCAAGGGCAGAGCTTGGGCTACACCTGTTTCTACACATTCTTGTTCTTCTATAACCACAGTCTGTGCACCACATGGGGCCACATACACTGTCTATCTCTATGTACCTCGCTGGCTCTGCAATATAAAACAAATGTGGGGTGTTACAGCCAGGTATGTTGGCATGAATTATTTGGTTTTTAGTTTTGTTTTTGAGTCCAATGAGATATGTTTCAGTTTCATGTTCCCATTTAGTAAAATGTAGATGTGTAGTTAAATCATCCTTTCACGAGGAACTAGTAGTTAAGTTTGACACATTTCTTTTTATGCGTACACCATTACTCAGAGCAATAATGTGTTTAAACAGCTACCTGCCAGACTCCACTCACTAATTTTGAAAGGGCTTGACCTTGTTCCCTCGTCAGACCACCATAACTCACCCGGCCTTGTGTCTGGAGTGGTTTGAATTTGTCTCTAGACAAGGTACAACTGCTGACTTATGTTTGCACACTGTCTTTGTTCTACTGTTTAAGTTTTGACATGGGTCATCTTCACTCTTTAACAAGTTCCACATGCATTGTTTATTGAAGGGGTCTGCAGGACAACCTTGAACTGGAGAGAATTAGGGAAGTGCTTCAGGAAATGGTGCTGCCACCACTCTATCCATCCCACAGACCGCACCAGTCCAGCTCGTGTCCTGCATATTAATGGTGCTAATCCCAAAATGACATGATTTATATGAAAATCTTAAGCACAGCGTTACCCACAGGTCATGACTTCAAAGGAATATGAAATAAAATCAACTGGTCTAGTGGTTTTCACAAAACATATGCACATATGCTTTTTGATCTCTAGCCAGAGGAGTGAAGAGAAGGGTTTTCTGCAGGAAAGACATTAGGAGGTTCACTGTCTGACTAATATCATTTCTACTGTTAAATTCACGATAAAGACCCTCTGTCCTTTGATGTGTAATAAGAAACACCTGGAAGACTTTGCTATGCGTGTATGCTGCATCAGTTCACTGTTGACTGATGGAGTTTTAATTACACAACACAATCACACAAAGACCAAACGTGTTGCTCTAGGGTAAAAAAAAAAAAAAGTAGCAGTAATATTTTATTTAACATAAATAACATTTTGTTCAGGTAACATGAAGCTAACATTGAGTTTGCTTAGAGCTTCTATATCTCACAGCATCTTGTCTTCAACCTAAAGCTTAATTTACACACAAACTATAAACAACTAATATACACTTTATTAGCTTACTTTAAAAGAACAGTATCCATATGCTCTCATTTTGATTTCTAAATGCAGAAAGCGGTCAATAAACAAGGCATGCAGCAAGAATGGCGGCTAACACAAAACATATGCTCTTTAAAAAGCCCTGAATAAAACCAGCTCCAGGAACCAGTTCTGGTGACAACAGTATGTGAATTATTTAAACACAAGAGTAACACAGACACGAGTCTGATGAAGAGTAATGAGTCAACACCATGTTCATAAAGGTGTAGCATTTATGACAACTATGGAAATAGTCCTTATTTTGAATAGAACTATAACCTATGTAGTTTTATTTAACAACATCAGAATACAGTATTGTAAGTCCATGTCCAACTCTAAATTACACCAAGAACATGTATCTGTGACAGAGAAACTCCCCCTTAGGCTAGACTGAGGGCAACTGGGGCAGACATTTTAGGCCTTGGGCTAATAATTGTAATACAGCTCTGATGTTTCTGGCATATTGTGAAGACTTTCTAAAGATATTTTAGAATATATCAGCATTATTTTAAGAAGGGTACCACACGTAGCACCCTTAACATAAAAATGATCATGTCTAAAGTCAATAACTGAAACTAAAAAAATCTTAGACAGATTCTGAGTCTTTTTGTTGTGTTTGTTACTCTGCCACCCACAGGACTGACACACCACTGCCTGTGTGGTGGCTGATCTGGTTGACTCGTCCTCGAACACAGTCCAGAGTGAAGTACACAGCTGTCCCATTGTGAACCTGGAAGGATGACCTGAGACTCACACTGGCCCACTGGCTGCCCTCTGGCATCTGCCCCCCCACCTGCTGGGCCAGAGGGACCGGCCGAGCCCCTTCTGCCTCTTTGCTCCCATTTGACCCCTCTGAGTCCCGTCTGAGAAGAGTTACCTTGATCAGGTTACAGGAGTGAATGAGTTTGAGGTCCAGGGCGACACTCGCGGTTCCACTCTCTTTGAAGACAATATCCCGTTTCTGTTCCGTGGTTCCCTTTGACACCATCCCTATTTGGGGCACGCGGGGGCTGGTTTGATGGAAGAATAATGGTTTGTTTCGGACAGCTCCGGAGGGAAGGCCTGTATGAGACACAGCTGCAAATAAAGAGGATGAGATGGCAGCAGGGACCCACACCAGACTCAATTTACTGATGCTAGTCTCATCTCCAAAAAAGCGAACGTTGCACTGGGCAGGAGAGAGGATCTCAAAGGCCAGAGTGTCCCCGGGACCAACTTTAGCTGCTCCTGACAGAGATATAGAAGTGTCTCTGTAGTGGACCCCTGGCTTGAAGCTACGGCACAGCTCCACTCCTGTTCCGTTTTGGCTGAGGTAGGCTAAGACTTGGAAGCCCTCGCTCACACAGGCCTGGCCCATGGAGTACAAAGCCTGCTGGAAAACGAAACGCACCGTGCCACTCTCTGCAAAACGAACCCCTCGGCCGTCATGGGTCAGCCCCACCACATAAGGGTCGGAGGTGGTGGACATACGGAACACCGGGCGATAGTTTGTGTGGTAGTGGGCCGAGACCACTGCCTGTGCTGCCATGGCAACTGCCCCAGTGTCATGGGACAGCCAAAGCAGACTGAACGAAGCTGCAGAAGGGTTGTACAGCTGCAGACCTTCACTGCTTTGATTACAGTGGTGGCTGGCGCTCCGGAGGAAAAGGGAGATCACATGACCTGGGGCAACTTCCGCCACTCCACTGATGCTGACACTTTGGAGTGACCTCCCGTCCTGCTGTTCGACCCTGACCCCGCTGAGGTCATGACTTTCAGAGCCATCACTGCTGTTCATTCGTAAACACACCTGGATGAAGCTGCGGCAGCCATGGCTCACTGGGAGGTTCTGATCCAGCCAGACCAGGCCGTGCTGTCTGAAGAGCAGGTGTCCCGACTCAGCAGACAACAGGCCCGCCTCGCTCCTGCCCTGGATCTGAAGCTGCACACTGGGGAAGACATGAGTGAGGATTTGACCTTTGTCAGCAAGAAGACTGACATCTCCAGCCCAAGAAAGAGACAGGGCACTGTGTCCGGCGACAGGACCAGAACAGATGGTGTCTGAAGTGAAGGTGCAGGGGGCAGCGATGGGGTCTCCGTCACACTCATTACATGCCTGACACTCATCCATGTCTGAGTTGAAGAAGTAGCTATGGCCGCACATTCCCAAGTCAGCATCTCTCTCTGTCATGCCCTGGCACCTGAATCCACCTGTGAAAACCAGGAAAAAATGATGCTCTTTAAAAGTATTTATTACTAGCGTATTATTAATTTGTAATATTACTGCATCAGAGACTGTATCAGTTCAGTAGACACAGTTTGATATTTGATTAACACTTACGCTAGAAAGGATTATAATGTGACAAAACTATTTTTTTGAGAAAAAACCCAAACAACAAAACAAAACAATACCTGGAGTGTTGAGACATTTCTGTTGACCACCACAAATATCAGCAATCTCGAGACATTCATCTCTGTCCTGCAATTACAAAAATTTGTTTTGTTGATATCATCCACACCTCACCACAAACTCCATATCCTCACAAATGTCAGTTCTTTAATAGGGTCTGGAGATGTTAAAAACCTGGCAGATCCTGTCTGCGTGGACTGAGCACTGGGCGACCAGGAAAAAGCCAGCGGGACACACAGTGCACCTCTCACAGCGAGGCCGCCCACTGCTGAAGGCACAGTACTCCTCAGGACCACAGCTCCCACAGGCCAACAGAGACTGGCTCACCTGCAGCATCAGGGGGCCACACAGTACTCAACTACTCAGTTCAAGTTCATATAAGGATGTTTAGAGGGAGTTTAGGAGGAAGGGTTAACCTATTCAGTTCAACATTCAATATTCAACCTATACAGCTGGTTTCAGCTGTATATGGGCTCACCTCCATGACGTTGGCGTCCATGTCCACTTTGTGCAGAGACAGAGCCTGCTGAGCCTGGTGGGCTCGGAGCTGCCCCCCTAAGGTGTCCATGTGGTTGTTGAGATCCCCCTGAATGTTCTGAAGTGATGTGTGTTTAATGCTGTCAATCAATATGTTGTACTGGGCTTTCACCTAAAAGACATACAATACAATGAATAGTACATACAATAACAGCCCTATCTTGACAATCATCATGAAAGGAGATTACACTGTTCTTTTTTCTTTCCTTTAATGCCTTCCATTTATTGTGCAAAATTTTTTTTATCCACAGTATGTTAACCTAGCACACATGTATTATGTAAATATAAATTAAATAAGAAGATAAAATGAATTTTAAAGGCTACATGTTTTAGTTTTGCTTTAAAAAATGCCCTTGTTAAAACAAAACATCCACAGAAAAACTGAGAGGGTGATGCTATACGAATGAATGAATGAATGAATGAATAAGTGAATACTCCAGAATAATCCAGCATCTTACTTGCTCCATCTGCTCAAACATCCTTCGCTGTTGCTCCAGGATCTCTCTCTGTTGGTTGAGCAGCGCTCCCTGCTGCTCGGTGAGGTGCCTCTGCAGCTCACGCACCTCGTCCTGTTGGCCCCTGAGGGCCTCGACCAGCTTGTCCTGGCCCTTACTCAGCTGCAGCTGCAGAACCAGCGCGTCTTCAGAAGGGACCTCATTGGCCCCTGCCGCTGAGACACACAACAGTTTTATTTTTCAGTCATCCAGGACGTTTGCATTTTGACTTCACATTTAAATTGTATTCATAATTAATTTTGTCTGTCTAAATCTCACTGAGACAAACCAGAGAGAATTATTAACATGAGGACCACCTCAGTGAAATACAGCTTTTAGGCTACTCTGCTTTCAAAACATCACAAAAGTGAGTTGAAAGGAAGCCCTGGCACAAAGCGTGTATCATGCTTCGATTGTTTAAGCTGTTATTTACTAATGTTGCCTAAACGTCACCTTTAACATATACCTCATCCAGGTCCACCACTGAGACAACTAAGACACATTTAGGTAATACGTCCCATATTACAGGCTCCATGAACTCACTGGGCTTCATGTCACAGCTGAGCTGTATCCACGCGCCTCGCTCGGCGCCAAAGTCTGGAAGCTCGTCCAGAAACTGAGCGGCTCTGTCCGTGACGCGCACTGGAGAGACCTCATCACCGTGCGCGCTGCAGCCTTCTCCGACACACACCTTCGGCTTCTGGCGCATGAGGTGCGGAAGTTTACATCCGATGCCTTTACATTCCCGCGTGGTACTGTCCTCCCCCGTGGGCCGTTGGGACACGCTGGTGGGACAGATGCCCCCTGTGCAGCCGGGGTGGAACACCTCCGCCGTGATTGTCCTGGGGTTGGTCCTCCTCGTGCCATCGTAGCCCCCCTGTGGCTGGTGCAGCGCATAGGACTGGTGGTGGCTGTATGAGTCCTGCTGGTAGCCCCCTGGGTAGACTGGCCCCTGCCTGGGTTGTGCTGAGTGCTGGAGTTGCCGCCGTGCCGCTGTCGCCTCCACGTGCCCCTGACAGTGCGTGCCCACGCAAGATCTTCTCCAGTCCTGACCCGGGAAACAGCGCGGGCCCCGGCAGACCTCAGACGCGGCCAGGGTCCTACTCAGGGCAGCCACACAGAGGAAAAACGCCACTGAAATACGCGCCATTTTTGAGAGTAAGACTGAGTCCAACAGGTGAAGAGTAGAGGCCCTTCACTTCTCTGTTTATCCTTTAACCACTTTTCTAAAAGGCAAATCCATTAAATAATGATCTCTGGGACATGCTCGAACAGTTTCCCACAGACATTAACTCGTATCCATCCTGCGCAGAGCTAAGCTGAGTGCGCTCTGCCCCCTGCGCCTTCAGCACAGAGCCTCGTCCCGCCACATGTGGCTCACTGTTCCTAATTGGCAGCAGGTTTAGCTCCTAGTCTTAAATTAACCCGTAGCTTTCCCGGACATACCACTCTGTAGACTCACTCCATCTTCACTTAGAGCTGAGCATGTGGTGTAGGTCTGGACCTTTCAGTTTATTTTGATTGTCACACTCTATGTCATTAATAAAGGGTTGTCACTGCTTCATTTGTGCAGTTGCCTCTGATGACAGACCCAGTTTGGAGGGGTTTTATTGCCCCTGTCAAAATCAGACCTTGTGTTTTATGTGGCATCACAGCTTTGAAGTCAGAAGATAAGGAAAGGCAGGAGCAGAAAATACCAGTAAAACCTTAGCTTTATTACAAGTTCATTTCCCTCCAGGACTCCGCCTGGCTCTGATTAAAGCTTTTACTCTCATTACAGACAATCTAACATTTCCCTCTTCCTTTCATTTAACTGAAAATAAACCTGTATGACCTCCAGGTCAAGGATTTTAAATGGACTGTGGCTTTAGTTCATTCAAAATTTCATTTGTGATTAAATGTGATTTTTGTTATTAGTTGCACCTATTATATTTTAATATGTTCAGCTGCGCTTTTTACTTTCACAATTCAGCCTTTGCACATTGAGAGGCAAGTGTTGCAACCAAGAAACCCTGTCAACACACAGGGGATTACAGTCTTCACTTTGTCCAAAACAGTATCTGGCCTCGATGAACTGTAAATAACAACATAATCGTTGCTCAAACTGAGCAGACCTCTGACACTCTGTTCTTTCTTTCTTAGTCATTCTGAAACTAACAATGGTACTGTTAACAAACTGGTGCTTTTTCTGGTCCACTCCACAGTCTAATTGTAGAGCCCTTTTATCATCAGTGTACATGAACTTTCATATGACTCTAATGTAATAATACATCCTGCTCATACTGACAAGAGAATTGTCAGTGTTCTTTGTATTTTTGATATTTGAACTGTTTGTTGCTTAGGCTTCTGTTTGAAACATCTGCTTTGAAAGGGTCCTACTTTGAAAAGTTAAAAGTCTTTGCTTCTTTAACTGTAATTGTAAATAACTTTTTGTCTGTTAAGCTTTAAGCATCTTTAAGACTGTGCAGCCTCATGTGACCCTCTCTCTCACACAGGTGCCATCATTTACAGAGATCAGGCCTGGAACAGTTCACCAGAAAGGTAACAATCACCATTACTTATTTCATTAAAAGTAAGTTCAGTAAATCTCCTTTTGCTCCCTTCCAACTATTGGATACATACAAACAAACAAACAAACAAACAAATCCAACAATCCCACAATTCAAACAAACATTGCTCAAACCCGAAACACAATTGGTTTTTCATGTTTTTTGATGGGACTTTGCCACAAAACAAAAACCCAGTAAGGTTTCATGTTTTTAGTAGGCTACCAGATTCTCACTGTCGCATCATATTTAGAAAACCTCTGCTTTAGAGTCTACTTCCTGCTTTTACAGGAAATCAACTGGTATCAGTAGCAGTAGTAGTAACAGTGTCTTCTGAGCAGACTGATGACCTTACAGCACATCCACACTGAGATCTCCTCTTGTGCCGAGGAAATACCAAAGGTGAGACATTTTAAAATGATGACAACTCATGTGAATCAAATGTTTATTACTATATTATGGGTTTTAAACTGTGGCCTCCAAAGAGTTAAATACTTGAAGAGTCACATCAGCTTTGTTTAAAACAAACACATGTCTTTTTAGAATTGAATGGTTGTGGAACTAATTAGAAAACTGTAAGAAGCTTTTTCCCTCAGGAGACAGAAAAACATGTTGGTTTACTGTCAGCAGACAAAGCTTTCAGATTTCTTTCATGCGTTTAAAGTCTCAATAAATACTTTTTGGGCTCCGGATTCTGGTTTGGCTCCTGTCTCTTGGTCGTTTGCCGTTGTGTTGATGTCTGTGACCACATTGAGAGACAGCAGCAGCGTTCCTTGACATGAATGAGGACAGACTGGAATTCATCAGCAAATGTGGTTTTGTGATGCAGCTTTGACGAAAAGCTCCGCATGAGCCACAAATACAGCGTGTCATCAAGTGCAAGTCAGTAAGCACTTACTATTAAAAAGATTATAAGGAGCTTATAAAGTATCATCTTATGACACTGATTTGAGGAGTCACAAAAATAAAGTTAACTTCCATTTTTCACTTTCATATGGAAACGATACAAAGCTAAAGCTCTGTCTCTGTTGACCATTCCCCTTTCAGCTCGTTATGTTTTAATTTATGCTCTGTTTATTCTCAGCATAAACACAGAGAGACTGAACAGCACAGAGAGGCCTGCGAAACTTAAAAAGTGAACATGCCTGCTGCCTTGACGCACACAATACGTCCGTCACACGCTGTCAAAAAAGCATTATTGACTGATGTCACTCTGCAAATATTCATGGTTTATTATAATAGTATACTTGTTGACTGCTACAAAATTACAAAATGGTTCATGCTCAACTCAATAGCCCAAAGGAGTAACTGTGAATCATATTTGTTGACACATTCTGTGCACATTTCACATACAAAATGTCTCCGGTCTCAAGGAACCTTTGGGAAAACACTAAGAGACAAAGAATCCATAAATGTGAAGCATTTTCAACAATAAATCCAGAGAGGCAACTTATCAATGGGTACAAGGGGCTGGAGTTTGACAATTATACAGCATCATGATAATAAAACCCATTGTGTGGCCAGAAAGAGTGACACCATAAGTGTAATTTCATTAAAACAAATGAACAACAGAGCCAGTGCATGGTGTGTTTCACACAACATTAGAGATATTTGTTTTTTTAATGGAAGCAGTTGAGAAGCTGCTGAAAACGCAGCCCAGAGCAAATGTTCCCACTTAATCCTGCTCCGAAACAGTGTGTACATCTGAAAGTTGTTGTGGCTTCACTGTATACATTAATAGGTTGAGTGTTGTTATTGATAACCTGATAAGCGCTCACAGCTACAGTATCACAGAGTTGGCAGGAAACTTTAGGGTTCATGCTTCAGTCTTTTTAAGCTGCTCCATATGCCAGATGTATTTTTGACCTGAAAGCTGGCGAGATGCAGCTCCATATGGACAAACCTAGACACACAGACCAACAATATGGAGCTAGAAGAAAAAGCTGCAACTTCTTCACATGGACCATGTATTTAAATAGAAAAATAGAATAACTTTATTATTATTTATTTTTCAGTGTCAAAAATACATCTATACAGTTCCTACACACGCACAGAATCTACAGGTCACTTTTGAACTCATGTTGTCATCTTTTTAATACACATTTTTAAAGGAAAATCATTAAACTCTGGTGAAAGATTAACTTTACACACTGATGAAACCATTTTGTCTAAACCTTACACCCGCATCAGTGTGAAAGTCATTGTATCCTGTCACAGATGCTGCTCCACACAGTCGTGTTCATACTTCGCACTATGAACAGTTGTTTACACTGAATTAGATCTAGACTATGAGACTGTCTGACTTCACCAGAAGAGTTTGTTGAACATCTTACAGGTTGGAAAAAAAAGAATCCCTTTTCCTGTGTTTTCAGATGGACGAAATAGACGTCATGTTCAGTCAGATGCTCGAAGAGATGGACGATCACATACAGGTGAGGCCAAAATATGCCATCATCTGTATGTATAGACTATATTCAGGTTCATTTTTTTTTTGCAAATGTTTTCTGGAAGATTCTTGGGGGCAACATGTTTTTTCAGTACCTCTCGTGGGCGGTGACAATGCCTGATGATGCACAATGCTGTTTTCAGTTCATATATTTGAGTCTTAACCATGACCTTCTGTTATTTCATGTATTGTGACTTCAGAAAACACTGATAACAGCTCTATTGTTCTTTGAATTCCCCACAACACGACCAGATTCAGGATAGGTTCAGGATTAGTTTTTGAACAGGTTACAAAAGGTGACTCAGCCATATCGCTCTCAGGTCTGTAGAGCGGACTGATTGCACATGTTTAGAAAGTGAGTCTTGGAGAAAAGAATGGGACGTGGATATGAGAGGTCACGTCATTCAGACTGGACTGAAGGCGATGGCCGCTGATTCCCATAAGCACACTTAAGCTGCTCATCATCAAGTGTTGACGCCAAGGAAAACATTACAGGTCACAGTGATGCAAGACGAGCCTGAGGGCCATTTCATATCAAATCTCTAAAGTTAAGTGAGCTAAATGACTGCATGGGACCAATATCTAACAGTACACTTAGCAAAAGGGCTATACACGTCACTTTGGCACAAGTTTTCCTGGAAAGCCTTCACAGTGACTATTAGAGGAAAAGCGTTTAGATTTAAGAGCTGATCCTCGCTGAGTATGAGAAACAGTCCAGTCACTTATTTGCTTGATTGGGTCCATTCTTTGCTGCTTTGGAGACTCATTGTTTTCTGCTCTGAGTCAACATCTAAGCTTTTTGTGATATCAGCCACAGACATCATGCAGAGGGTTGGCAGGACACATTACACACGTTCATAAATGGCATTAAAGCAAGAATAACATTTGGATTTGGTGCACAAATGACAAAGAGGAGAGGAAAAAAGTACTGGACAAAATGTGTAACGCAGATGCCACAGAAAATGTAAAAAAATGTATTCAAACTGTGACAACTCACCATTGACAAAGTGAGGGATCAAACTACGCAAGTGTAATGCAATGGGAGAGCAAAAAAGAACATTTTTTCATTTGAATCTGGGAAGAAAATAAGGCCTATAGAAAGTGGTGTTACAATCATTACTGCACTAGAACTAGCCTCGTATACAACTTTTGGCAGAGATATTATTTACAAGCTACATCAGAGCTGTTAATGTGTGTTTCACTGATCTGAAACTGATCCAGCTTGTTCTAACACAGTAATTTCACCATAGTTTTGATAACTTGTTGTGTAAATTAACCGACAAGTGATTTATTGTCATGTAATAGCTGACTTCAATGTGTTTTCTATTATGAGCCCAGCTTGAAAACAGAGCCAGCTAAAGAGGCGCAAAACAAAGCCTGATAAAGAACAGGCTCGTGTGACACGATTAAACAGTGACACATATGGTCTGCTGCTTGGTCCGTGCTAACCACTCAACATGACTGGTGTAGCTGTATCTATGACAACAACACGTTGAATGAATGACATCTGACTCTGATGGTGTGAGAGCTGACGTCCAGGTCCTTTGTTTTCTCTAGAGCCTGGTACATGCAGGGGGCACAGTCAGTGATCCAGTATCACAGACAGAAACTACCTTCTCCACTTCTGGCTTCTCAGATCCCACTGGTGAGTCGTTCACACGGCACCACTTTCATCCAGAGCATGTTTCATTCCTAAATCCACAAAAACACATTCCAGTGTGTGTTGGAGTTTGGGGAGTGATTATATAGTTCTTGTTCCAGGAGGTCATCCCAACTTTATTTCAGTTTTGTTGTAGATCTGTGACACTGTGTTCATAGCTCTGCATTCATTTTTAAATAGGAAGTAGATGACTCTGTGCCTTTCTTTACACTTTTTGACAGGTAAAAATAGATCACACAGACACAAAGGTGTCACAGAAAGGTGTCATAGTAACTAATCTGTTCTCAAGTGATCACAAAGGTCCAAATGTATTTGCTGCAGTGTTAAATCATCTCAAAGCTTGTTTCTGCTTTGCGTTGTAAAATGTGTGTTTTGCTTACCCATGTGAAAATGATGACTGTGTCTACACTTGGACTTATTACTACATATAACGCTAATATGTTGTGTATGGTTATTTTGCAATACAGTTGTCCCTCACTATAAGGTGGTTCACCTTACGCGGCCTCGCTGTTTCGCGGATTTTTTTAGTGCAATTTTGCATGCTTTTTTTTCAGCGTAGGAACACGCATTGTGTTCTGCGTCCTGATTGGCTAAGGGAGAACTCGCGCATTGTGTTCTGCGTCCTGATTGGCTAAGGGACTGTAGACCATTGTCCATCAATCTCCTCCGTGCCGTGTCTCCTGTACAGTACAGAATACAGAAGGCTTGCCAAATTTACATAAATGTTCGATCGCTAGCAGTGTGACTCTGAAGTGCTGTATGTTTGTAAGTTTTCTCCCCGACAAAACCAACAATGTCGACGAAACGTTCTGCACCGACAAAGGCACCTGCGGTCGCACCCAAAAGGCAGAGGAAGATGCTAAGGTTTGAACTTTGAGAGTGTTTAAACAAGAGAGAAATGTGAGAAATTGTTAATGCCTGTCTGAGAAAAGTGTATAAAGTGTGTGGAGAGGGGATTTACAGCCTTAAAACATATATAATAATTGTAAAAAATAAAGCTGACTGCTTTGCGGATTTCGCCTATTGCCCATTATTTTTAGAACGTAACCCCCGCGATAAACGAGGGACCACTGTATTCATAGATGTATAATAATGTTGGTGAGTTTCTAATCTTGTCCCATGTTTGCAGAGTCTCTGAAAGACTCGGACCATGACCTTGACGTTCAAATGGCTGACGTTAGCTCTCACTCAACTACTGCTGCACCACCTGTAACCCCTGTGACCCCTGTGACACCTGTAACCCCTGTGACCCCTGTAACCCCTGTGACCCCTGTGACCCAGACACTTGTTTCAGAAGGAGCTGTGAACCTGTCTCCAGCGCCAAAGCCCACTCTGAGGCAAACGGTAAACTGTGCACAATGATACAAAGAAATTTCATGCAAACACTTGCCACAGACTGAGTGAGAAACTTAAAAACATTGGTTTCTACGTTGTTCATGATGCCACAAATTCAGTTGTACAGTGTGCCCTGTCCGACAGATGATCATTAAGGTGCTGATGGCTGACGGCAGCTCCAAGACTCTGATGGTGGACGAGAGTCACACTGTCAGAGATGTTCTGGACAAGCTGTTTGAGAAAACACACTGTGACTGTGCCATTGACTGGAGCATATGTGAGACCAACCCAGGAATGCACATCGGTGAGCCCCACAATCAAGTTTACCATTAAAAAAAAAAAAAAAAATACCCTGGATGTAAAAAATGAGATAGGCTTCATATTGGGGTTGTTGGACGTGGCTCTATTTAAAAGTACTGCTATAATGGGATGTAATGCTTAAAAAATCCATGAAAGTAGTGTGTATGTGTGTCCAAGTGAAAATACACACAATTGCAGGGAATCAAGAAACTAACCCAAGTCTTAGATTTACGTCCATCTTCTAATAGTTTACTGGACTCTCATGTTTTCAGAGAGGATCTTAGAGGACCAGGAGTGCATAATGGAGTTGCTGTCTGCATGGACTAACCACACAGAAAACAATATCTATTTCCTGCAAAGACCTCAGAAGTATGTCATGTTTACACAGCCTCAGGTGAGAGCAAAGACACCGCACTTCCAATTTGGTCATAGTGGCTTTTCACTTATTGTAATGTCCTTCTCAAGTTATTTTACATGTGCAAGAGGTCATATCTGAAAGCAGTTACCGAGGAAGAAAAACAACTTCTGCTCAAGGTCTGTTATATGAATACAAAGGCCGCTGTCTACAAATGACTGCATTTAATTATGCTTGTTGATTTTCTGTAGGAGAACTTGGAGAGCTCCACTCTAATCGTTCCTAATATTGAAGGCTTTCTGTACCTAAAGGTGGACGGGAAGAAAGTGTGGAAACCTCGCTTCTTTGTGCTCAGGGCCTCGGGCATCTACTACGTGCCCAAAGGAAAGACTAAGGTACAGCATAAGACATTAACTCCACTTAAATGTGGTTAAAATAATCACTTATCTATGTTGTTCAAAAGACACAAGACAATCTATCATAGCCACAAAAGTCTTAGTTTTGTATGTAACTGAAGAGATTCCAAAAAGAGAAATACCTTGTCAAATGAACAAAAACATTACTAAAAACATCAAATAATAAACAAATCCCCTTACAACCCTCTACTCTATCCTCCCAACTATACTTATAGTGACAACCATCTTTTATACAATTTATAACAGTTCAGACTCCAGTGACATATAATATCTTAAGTTAAGGGTTTGATCTAATAACACATGATCTGACTTGACCAAATGTAAGAATTTAGTAATCAGCATCCCCAAATAATTGATAATGCTTTAGATTACAACCCGGTACTTTATAAGTAATAACTGTGTAGTTATGCAATAATTTCAGGTGTAACAAGGGATAATTACACGTGTACTTACCTGGTAATTACTGGATACAGGGTGCACCTTATACCTAGTCAGTACACCCAGTAATAACACCCTGTACCCAGTAATAACACCCTGTACCCAGTAATAACACCCTGTACCCAGTAATTATCAGGTAAGCGTGTGTTATTATCCCAAAAGTACCCTGCAATTAAACCTGGAATTAGGCTGTATGTACTTAATAATTACTGTGTAAGCTGTAATTGAAAGCGTTACATAAAATCATTATCACAGTAATTCAAATCCTCCCCTGCTTTAAGTTGCACAGTCGTAACCTCTTCCATTTTGATTGGAAACAAACTGATTTCCGAGTAGTAAACACCCAGGATATTTCTAATGTCCTACATACTTGTCTTCCCTTTTAGTTTTAGTAGGGCTTTCTAATGCCAACAGCAAAATCTCTGAGAGAGAAGTACAAGACCCAAGGAAACTATGCAAAGCAGATGTGAGAATGGTAAACAGAACAGAGCTGTGGAAATGATCTGAGGCCAAGGTCACATGGATGCAGCAGATGCTACTGTTTTGTACAAACTAAAATAAGGTTCCCAAAACAAGATGCCTATAGTTTTGAGAATGCTTTTGGTTTTTTAAGAGATCATATTGCTTCTGCTTAATGTGGAAAAAAGGAATTCTGGAAGAGAAACAACATTTTTGAACCACAAATGCTACAATAAAAGGGTTAGGCCCCATTAAGCAGCCTATAACTGTCTACTTCAAAGAGGTAATCGTCATCATCATCGGTTTATAGTTGATGTCTTCCTTTATACCTTTTACATTTCTGTGTTTTATTCATTTATTTTGTCAGTCTTCCAGTGACCTGGCCTGCTTTGTACGTTTCGAACAAGTGAGCATCTACACGACTGACAGCTATAGGCTCAGATACAAAGCTCCCACTGACTTCTGCTTTCTTCTGAAGGTGAGCACAGTACACAGTCTTTGAAATGAAGCTGCTGGCAGTTGAAAGAGGAGATGTGAGGGAAGTGGCCAGATGTGAAGCGGAAAGGTTTGACTTGACGGTGTTTGAGAAGCTGTGGTGGCAGTTTATCATGCTCCAGACACTTTAACTCAGGCCAGAACAGAGAGTGGAACAAGGTGTACAGCAGGGGTCAAAGGCCATCGGGGCGTGTGCTTCAGAGCTAAGTCATATTTCTGCCCTGGAAAGTTCAAGTCAATGTCAAAGTGAAGTTAGCGGATGCGATATTATGATAAACACTGTTATAATGCATCTTTACTTTAGTTCACAAGCAGATATTATGTCACGTTCACTTTTCATTGGATCCTTTTTTTTAAACATGGGAGACCGGGGATGGAAGTAATGCCTTTTATTTGAGCATCTGTAAGTCTTAGGATATTAATGGTAGCGCTCTCAAACTTTGATATAGAACAGCCATCTTTGTTGGCCACAAAAAGGACCCACCTGGAGCTTTGTGACATGTTCACCTTTTAGTTAGTTAGTGTCAAATACAAAGGGTTTCTTTGTTTCACCTGACCCCACATCCTGGTGAGTTGT
Source organism: Rhyacichthys aspro (assembly GCA_036850595.1). NCBI lineage: Eukaryota > Metazoa > Chordata > Actinopteri > Gobiiformes > Rhyacichthyidae > Rhyacichthys > Rhyacichthys aspro. The sequence continues at coordinate 10,106,523 of CM072164.1, forward strand.
AACGCCAGGGATGTAACAGTAAAGTTCACAAGATTGGATTTTTAAAAAAACATTTTTAAGTGCAGCCAACGAAAAAGCTCATTTTGCCCCCTTTGAGTTGAGTTAGCAGGTGAGCAGAGTATCAAATTAAACTAGATTAACAACTGCTTCAGGTAAAACAAGTCAGATCATTCTACAACACAGTGGAAACAAGTTTGAGAAATCTTTTTTTTTTTTGCTCTAAAATTCTTAATGTCTGAGACTTGGCACTTTTCCTGTGAGTCCAGAGTTCAACTGGGGGTGTGCTGTTTTAAAGACACGATATATATCTATGTGTGTTACAGCACCCTGGTCTCTCCTACATAATGTAGACCTACTGTATGTAGGCCTATTTTTTGCTGCCTGTGTGGGAGTTACCTTGTGACTTGCTCCCTCTGCTGTATGTCATGTGGACTACAATCCAAATATAATGAAGGTTACATAAACTCAAAGAGATCAGAGATACAAATTTTTAAAAAAGTATATTTTTGAAGCACACTGTTGTCAGGGGTTGAAGTTTGGAGGAGCAGACAGGAGTGACAATATAGGAACCAAACACTGCTGTAACCAAAGCCAAAGAAAATTCAGAAATAACTGAACTACAACTTGTTGGTACTACAACTATCAATTGTCTAATTTACCTGCTGTGTAATGAGAAGCCATTACCACAACTACAAACACTGATCTGGGGACTGTTGTCAGTAATAAGAAGACTTACTTTAGCTTACCTGCTGCTAATTTTCACCTGCTCCACCTTTGTTGTAACCATAAGAAATGCATACTAAAAAAAGGAAAAGTGCACTTACTTAGTTGAATTGGAAAAATAAAGTTCTACAGTAATAAAAGCAATTTTAAAAACTTATTCATTAAGTTAAGTGTTATAGCAGACATGGGCCTACAGCTTTTTAATGAATACTTGTCCATACACACTATACATGTGTTTTTGCAGACCACCATTGTCTCACTCTAAATGATAACAGTTAACATCTCACTTTTTGAACCTGTCAGCATCCTTATATCCAGAAGGAGTCACACTGCATCAAGTCCCTTTGCTGCGAAGATGAACACACTCTGCTGTTGTGGGTCAACTCCATCAGAATAGCCAAGGTCAGAAACTATCCATAAGAAGTAAGGCAATAGCCAGAGGTTTGTGTTTTAAGTGTGCGTTGGTGTCATCTTTATGTGTGCAGTACGGGACAGCCCTGTATGAGAACTACAAGGTTGCAGTAGGAAGAGCTTCGAGTCTGCAAAGCCTCTCCGCTCCCACTGCTGTTGAAGAATACCCAGACGAGCCTCCACCAGACTTCATTCCTCCTCCACACTTTGAAAAATCACACAACTTTTTGGTTTGATTCAATGTTTATTACAAAAAGACTGTACATAAATTTCAGTGAACACATTCTATATACAAACTGAGAGGAGACAGAAACCAATTTCTGTTCCCGTCGACATTTAAGTTACATTTGTTTTGTTTTTTGTTTTTTCCTCTTTCTTGAACACATAAAAGTAGGAAGGCGCCTCGACTTGTGATGCCCTGAAAGTGGTAAACATTACACATTTCTGCACATCAGTGGTTGTCACATGATTTCACTATGAAAAAAGTATAAATAAATCATTTACACACAACTGCTGACAGAGCTCTTTCAGCAGCATCAGAAACATGTAAAAACAAAGATAGAAATACAGGTAGAAAAAGTTATTATAAATATGATGGACAAAATACAATCAAGAACAGGATGTAGTGGTAAATCATTCGCAGTAATTAACGTTCATGCACAAAGGCTTCATGAATACTGATGACTGCATGTGAGCGATACGGTTTTATCTTTTAATGTCAAAACCTGGTTCTTTTGCAAATTTCTGTTCCTTATGAGAATTATGAAAAGTCATATCAGCACTGTTTTAGATGCAAGGACTGCAAACATTTCGTTTCACTGCAATTAGCCATTCATTTAAAGCACAGACTGTAAACAGATGAATCCAAACACCTACATTCACTAATATGCAGAAAAAATACAATCTGAGGATTTATCTGAAACACAAGGAAACATAAGAAGGGTACGTTGCCTCTTGAGCTGAGGTTGTTGTTGGGTTAACTGGAGTTTTGAGCACCGATGTTGAGCACCACACCAGCGATAACTAAGAGATCAATTTAGTTGATACTTCCGGATACTAAAGATTATCACAGTTTTAATATTCAGTGCAGCAACACAATGGAAAAAGATATGAAAAGAAAAAAAGAACAGATCTTCCTCTGTTTCTTGGTTGGAATCCAGCTCTCAACTACAGTAACTGGACAGCATTATGAAGTGACAACAAAAGCAAAATCATGTTCATACATGAGCCAGATGATATTAAAATGGCACTGAGTGATGAGTGAAATTATATTCAAGTACATATCAAATAAAACAGAGGCCATCGAATGGTGGCGCCACCTCACATCCCACTGATGGAAACTCACAGGTGAAGCACATAAACTGACATTGTACTGGCAGCTTCTCACGTTACAGAATATATACAAGAAAATAAACATCACCAGAAACATGAACAATTTCTCTTTTTTGTTGTAATGCATTCTTTACACACACTTCACCTTTCTTTTGTGTCATAGAGAATTGATTCTCTCAAAAAATATGGGATTCAAACATCAACAGTTCACATTCAGGCATGTCCTAATACACTTGATGTTTTGTTAAAGGAGGGAAGGTTTTTTACCAAGCAGCCAGTCTGCTCATTCACAGTGCAAATGAAGGGTAGGAAGCTGCCGTATTTGGAACAAATTTCCTTAAATTTTGTGAATTTAATTTTGTGATAATTAGATGCTACTGACCAATCCAGATGTGAAGAGCAAGATTTTCCTCCGTCCTGACACTGAAAGTGTAAACTAACAGATGTGACTTCCCAAGGCTTCTCTGCCCTTCTTATTTTTTGTGCGACTAGTTTTTTGGACTGGTCCCTTGCCTGCTTCCAAAATAAACCCATTTGTAAACTCTTAAACTTCACCATGGCACTTCATTCAGACTGGGATCTGTACAAATCGCTACACTGCATACCTCTGTACATCTTTACGGTTTGAGTTCAAGATGGCAGTGCCACTTTGTGTTTAGTGTTTTAGTCAGCATAGTGCATGATGGACTCCACGTAGTTTCCTGGGAATAGTCCAGTGACACCATTACAGACGCCTTCAAACCAACCATCGTCATTCTTCTTTATGATGTAGATGATGGCTCCTTCCATAAAAGACAGCTCGTCCTCTTTGTCCTTGGAGTAATCATAGATGGCCACAACTGTAACAAGCACAAAACAAAAACATGTCATTACATAAGGTCTAACAGATATGCACTTTCTTTTTCAAAGGAAGGCTTTTCAAACCTTTTTCTAAATAATTTTTGGGGGCCCAGTGGGGATCTCCGTCAGCGTAGGGATCACTGTAATGAACAACGGCAGCCTCCTCTTCCTCGTAATCCACAGGTGGAGGAGGAGGCGGCGGGGAGGGCTCCTCAAACACAGCCAGGTCCTCTGGAGGTGGAGGAGGAGGGGGCGCAGGGCTGTCTGTTACTGAATGAACACAGACAAATCAAATGAGAACCAAAGGAAAGAGGCCCAGCACAGAGACCACTTTGATGTCTATATCTGATCTGCTGCAGCAATCCTTTTCCAAATGTGTTTCCTGTGGAAGGTAACAGAAACCATTTCTATTTACAAAACTGAATACTTTTTCAATGTTTCTTGTTTTTTAATCTACCTTTTTAAGAGATTTTGACTGTAAAAATGTACAATTTATGCTCACAGTAGTTTAAAGCTTAACATTTCTTAGAACAAATATCACAATTAGGTGTTTATAAATCATGGTGACCAGAAAACAGCATTTAAGCTGATAACTTAAAGATAGTATCAAAAATATTTAAACGCACGTCACGTCACAATCATCACAGCCCACTAGAGGGCGTTCTAGCGTCAATTTTCTTCAGTTTTAAGTGAGGATGGATTTTCACTCATGACCATTATGATTTTATATACTTTATTGACCTATATTTAACTTTAGGTTATTATAGTTTTTCTGTCTCAATGGAACCTGGAGAATGAATATTGCTTTTGTTATGGGCTTTGTTTTCATAATATATTTTCTCATTTTGTAATTAAGATTCTCTATTAACTATGTGTTTATCTTCACTGAAACACAGGGGAATTAATGTGGCTGGAGAGAATTTCAGTCTTCAGTCAAACCATGTAATAATATTAATATTAATATGTAAATTAATTATATAAAGGTCTTTTTCAATTAGACTGTAAACATAAGTACACAGTGCTTGAGGACAACATTGCATTCACAAGCTGTTTTTTAATCAAGGTATTAAAATAACAACATTGTTGATATATAGATTTTTTTTTTTAGTCCTTTGTTCAAAGCTTTTCCTAATCTATTCATATTTATATATGAATATACAAACCCCTGCTGTTACTGCTGCAGTCAGTTGGTGTGGGAGGGTGTGGTGACAAATGTGGTTTGTTGTACTGGTCAAAATGACTTTCTGTAGTTTGAATAATATAGAAATAAAATCCATCCATGATTTGATCAGGAGTAAGCTGTGATTTGTCCTGTACGTGACTCATGTCCTGTCAGTACAGCTACATGTTTCCAGACGGACCAAGTGCAGAACCAGGATGCAGCGTCAGGTCACATTTCTTCTCTTCGACAGACACAGAGTACGACACAAGCTTTCTGTGATCCATCACCATGGCAACAGACATTGAAAAGGCGTGCCTCTTGCAAGAAAGTGTGCTGAGTGTAGCGAGTCGCAGAGCAGAGAGTGCAAATCGTTGACTGGGCTGACAGTTATTTATTTAGAAAGAGTGTAAGATGTACTGCACTGCAATATTATGTTCATATTAGTAGTACAATACTTACTGCTCTCCTGCATTCTGGCCACAAAGCCGGTCAGAGGGATCTGTGGGGTCAGCTGCACCATAGGAGGAGGCGGAGGAGCCACAGACACTGAAGCAGCACAAAGCAGCAAAGAGGTAGAGAGAGTAAGAGACAAAAGGAAAGAGGAGAAAATGCTCTGTACAAAAGAGATAGCTGAATAATGCAGATTCAGTATGGAGCATTGCAGACATCAAATCAGAGTGCTATTGTATCGCTGATTTCAAGCTCAACAAAACACACTGTTCTCTGCCTAGCTACTAATAATTTGCCTCATCATCAGCAGTGAGCAAAGTGACTGATGTGTAAAGCAGAAAACAAGGCGTCTATGTTCACAGCATCTCAGCGTTTATACATAACACATACTACACACAATCTGACAACATTCTTCAAACTCAAAGCCCTATGTAACCCAGCTATGACTCATAAATGACATGTCTCTGGGATTATTATTCTATCACCGCAGACACAGCTGGGGCATCAACATCAATCAGTTGAACTTAAACATCTCTTTTTCATATTTATTCCCCCTTGTCGAGACAGAATCAGTGCTAATTTTAAAATTCAGTAAAGAGGACAAGACAGAGCTTATATTATGTCCCAGATTAAATCCCTCGCTGATGCTGATGTTTTATTGTCTTTCTGCTCCCAGACAATAAACCCTCCTTTGTCTGAAGATGGTTGTCCTCAGAGAGAGGCCATTAGAGGAGAATAGCTCGGAGTGATTCCTGCCAAAATAAATTCTTGTGCCACCCAGTACATAGACATATATTCTGGGCTCCCTCCTGTCAAGCAGCTGTTTATAGGTTTGCTTCCCTTAAACGGCTTTTGTCTGCCTGTACCTTCTTATAAACAAGCCTCCTTCAGCTTACTGGAGTGATAATGTCATAACTCCATTTAATAGCAACAATTCCTCAAACATAAACTACAAGCTGACATTTTTCTGGGACTTTGGGACTACGTTTAGTTCACAACATCAACATTTAAGTATTTTAAGGCGTAAGTGGGAACCCTGTGGTAATTATATATCTACTTCTACACTTACCTGAGTTCTGTTGGTAGCCCGGGCCTCCGTTGACGTGCGGTTGCTGAGAGGAGACAGAGGGCGCACGACGGTATGTGCCAGTGGCAGAAACCATTGAGGCCGACGATGTGGTTGACGAATTGTGACGGGAGATCTGACGGGAGATTGTGCCAAACTGGGACATTGGAATTGGACCCAAACCGGGGCCCTGTGGCACGGAGGCTGCAGATGTCGCCACTACCAGGACGGATAAATAAATAAACAAAGAGTTAACATTTGAACTTTTACCTTGTAATATTTATTGAATAAGAAGACCAGGTGTGAACAAGTGAAATGGGTCTGATATTAGTTGACTCCAAGGTCCACTTCATAGAAATCCTTGTAACTGTTTATCTAAAAAGGGGCTGGCTTTATTCAATGTTTTGTTTCTCTGATTAGTTTTATGTTTTTCAAACTGTGTCAGTCCAGAGGCTGCTTATGCTGTACCCTTTGGTATTGCCCCGTTTGCTGATCAGTTATGTCTATACAAATGTGCTCAGAGGAAATCTGCATCTGTTGATATTGCCCCCAGGAAATTCAAGTCAAATGTACCAAGACCAGACTAATTCTTTGTATGGAATAGAAGAAGAACTAAAATGGCTGGCAGGGCTATGACTGCACATTAATATTGTGACAGACCTGAAATATTAAGTTGCCTTTGAGAGTGTAGTCACCCAGTATATGCATTTAAATGGTATTTACCATCAGGGTCATTTGTGTCTGTAGTAACTCCAAATACTTTAACAAAAAGTGATGTGTAGTATTGTATTTTTGGCTGTTCAAAGCTGTTTGAACTCACCTTGGCCCAAACTGGGAGGGGATGGGGTGGGAACTGCCAGAGGGACCCCCACGCCACTGCTCCCACTGTTTTCTCTGCCACCACTTCCCCCACTGCTTCCACTGCAGATAAAAAGAGAAGAAACAGACACAGGATATGTCATACAATGTAATTACATGACTGTGTTTGACAACCCCTTATTACATCCCATCCTGTCATAGCTCACTGTGTCACTGTGGCAACAGCTTCACAGCTCTGTCTGGCAAATTTATATGTGACACTGCGGCACTGTACAGTCACAAAAACATTTCAAATTCTATTTTATACATAAAGTCAATACCAAGGAAACCATCCCAAGTCAGAGCAGCTTGCCTTGATTTAATAACATTTTGATTTTACAGTTACTGCTTCCAAATGGAAATTACTGGACTGGACTTAAAAATGTCTAATCTTGTGATTACCCTGCTCTAATTATGTGTAAGTATCAGAGTTAATAGGGAGGGTTAAAAACTTTGAAATAAAGACAGAAGTAGAGACAGACGAGTGTTTAACCTGTGAGTCCTGGGTCTCTGGTTGAGGGAGGCGGTGCGTGCAGGACTGTGCTGGTTGCCCAGTCGGGCCGGGCTCGTCATATAGTCATTAGGCACGACTGGTGGCTTCACCGGCTCCAGCGTCTTGTATGGAGTATTACGTCTGGATTTAAACAAATAACACACTAGACTGAGAATAGTGATTTATTTTGAATGTGTGCAACTAATGCTGATTTAGAGCAACATTTCACAGATTTCACTTCTGTGTAAAGTTATTTACCCCAGTGTACCACGGCCCGCCATAGGGGGGCTGGGAGGTTTCTGTGTAGGTGGGTTGGTCCGGGAAAGCGTCCCACCTCGCCCTGCTGCATTGTTCCCATGTTGCTGGAGAAGAAAAGATATATTAAAACACTGCTTTTGTATGCATGAAATCGCTGACAACAGTGTTTCCTTTGGCAATGAACATTAGGCTTTAGGAGTCACTTAACCTGATAAAGACTGGATTAGTTTCAGCTGAGTATCTCCATGGCTTTCCACACATTATAAAATGAGAGAGCCCACCGGGGTTGTGCAATATATGAATATTGACACAACTGCCCAGAATAAACTATTATGAAATCTGTTTATGTATCATTATTTCTTCATGAAAAAACTGAGATAACTTTTTTCAGATTAAGTAAGTGCATGCATTGGCTTTTTAAAAATCAGTACATGACAAAAAAGACAACCATGTCTTACCTTGGCTTTAAGCCACTGAGAGCAAGCAGGCAAAACAGAAGACAGAAAAGAAGACACACTTCAGGTTAATGGCTGATGACAGGAGACAGTTAGTGACATTTTAGTAAAGTCTAGTATTACATAAGTCCCACAGTGTCAAAATCTAACCATGTGCGCAACAACGGTGCTGCAATGTGAAAGAAGTGTGCTATAAGCAGTTACTTTGAAACTAATTTTAGAAAAATGTGCACCAGTAAAAGACACAAAACATCCAGTTTTAAATTTAGCCAATGAGTTCTATTTATACTGTTTCCCAGAGAAAACATCTGAAGCAGCTCTACTTGTATAAAGGATTACTCTTCTGTCTGTGTATGTTGGCTTGTTTGGTCGATGTCAGTGTCTAGACTTCTGTTCGAGGCTGAAATTAAGATCACGGCCTCTTAAACTCAGTGACACATGAAAATAATGAGCAATGACTGAGCTGCAAGTGGTTGTTGCTTGAAGAAAAACAAACAGGTCATAAAGCAAAGTGAAGTCGTTAATACTGCAGTGAGGTGTTCGGGCTGTCTGTGTGACTGTGTTGCCTGGGTTACTGCCAGTCATGCCAATAAAAGCTGCGGGAGAGCTCAGTACAGTTGTCCGTACTGTGTGAATAGGATTCCACGCTCCAGTCCAGCCCTTCAGTGATTCATGGGAGAGTTTATTCTTGATTAAATAGAAGATGACAATCATGACTTGAACTCCTGATGAAACTCACTGCCAGGAAAATGCTGATTTTAAGGGTGGAGTGCTTCTTATTTGCCTCTCCTTCACACACAGCTTGAAGCGGTGGAGGCCAGTGAGGGCATTGTTTACGAATTCAGTCGTCATTCTCTGTGCAGTGGAAGCCAGTCAATGTGTGTGACACTAAAGACTGAACATCTTTCTATTCCTTTCCATTTTCCTCTAGCTATCTTAACAGTACAGGAGCCTAACATCCTGTTATATCTGAGGCGTATTCTTTGGCTCATGTTTGTGTCCAGTTATTATCTGAAGAAAAAGATAGACACTAAATGATGTAAATGTTGAATTCATTACAAATAATCACATCTGATCTGGAAGTGGCACAAATTGGAAAAAATAGGATTCTAGGAATTTATCTTATGCAGTGACAATGAGCCTGAACAATACTGGGTCAGAAATGAGCTAAATATCTGATTTTGGCAGTCTAAATGAAGCCTTAGTCATGTTGGCAAGTGCTACGTCCATCTACATTGTGTGTTTTAACAGTGATCGTCATTTGCAGCATCAGTAGCTTCATTTGCATAGCGGGTTGTGCCAAATCCATCTGAGATGCTCCTCTGAGAAGGATACACCAGCTTTTGAATTTGAATCAGTGGCTGTCTGAAATCGAAAGACAGCTTCTATTTTAACAAGAGAGAGAGGGATGAAGAGGCTGGTCCAGAAATGCATATAATACAATGAATGCATCCAAACACACAGTAGTTTGCTGAATAAAGGGGTGAGGAGAGCGGATGGATCATGCAGAGAGTGGATAAAGAATAAAGCGGAAAAGCATTGATGAATATTTTCAGTGTTTAGTAGCTGATGTCATGGCGTTGGCAGCAATGGCTAAGACTTTTTTTTTCTTTTACAACAAATGGTCAAAAACAAAAACCTTTACACAGGAAAGCTCTGGTTGAAGCCACACGGTTTCCCTCGTTACAAATGAATGTTTCCATCCATGACAGTACTTGGAGTAATTACTTAAAAGGCCACTGTATCGATTGGCTGGAAGTGTGAGTGTGCATCAGTGTTTGTGATATATTAGAGCCGACAGATACATGGAAGAGGTGTGAACTCAACTAAAATGTCTTTTCCTGTCTTGCAAAATCGATTAAGCCTGCAAATCAGGGTAATATATCAAAACAATGACTTCAGGATTTATCAGAGGTGGTTTGGTCATGCCGAGGATGTTGCAAATATGCTTTTATTCTTACTTTAACGCCATGTCCCACATCGTCCAGCAGTGTGTAGTCAATGGGCTTTCGGATGTAGCGCACGGGTCGCTCCATGTTGCCCGGGGCGATGATCTTGTGGGTGCGGGACGTGTTCTTATTCGTGGTCAGGATGCCGATCTCTCGACGTGCCACCTTCTCCTTATGAATGTCCACGGTCTGCAATGGCAAAATAAAATAGGGAGATCTCTATAAGAACTCAGCATCTCTTTTATGACAAAATATTACTAGGCTCCATTGAATATGTGAATAAATCACACACTATATTTGATTAAAGTTTTTTGTTTTTTTTTATCAGGCATACTCCTCAAAGCAACACTTGAGAAACTTTACTCCTTTACATAATATGCACTCAATATATCTCAACTGAATAAATTTCATCTTGCTTTTTACTTTGTTCATCACTTTTTTAGATTTACAAGCTTCTCTGAGAATTTTTAGGATGGCAGATTTAGGATATTACAGATATAACAGAATAAAAGTGAGCAGAAAGTGAGGAATGGGTAAAGTGAAAAGGATCTTGGTTATTGTCTGTCATGCAAAAACTCAAAAATAGATGTTGATGTGTTCCATAAACATCTAATAAGTTTATGTTAATCCTCTCTGAATTTTAGAAAACAAAACATGGATGGCAGTCTGATCCATACTCATCTCTATTTCTATGTTCTGAATGCTCAGTTAGTCAGTTAGTCTTTTAACATAAATAACCCAGCCATGCCTTAGTAATAAATTTGTAAGTATATAAGCAACTGTATTTTCCTATTATAACAAAAAGAAGGATGTTTGGAACAGATGCCTATTACTTCATATAAACTAGACTCTACAGCTTTTCCATGACATTTTGCCCACTGTGCTCCCAGGCCTCCTACAGCTTGTACACACTGTTCATTCTTGTGACCCATTATTCTGCCTGACTGGCCACTGCCTTGGAGCACATTTGATGAACATCTCTTTTAACCCCGAAACCAGGGTCAAACTCATGTAACCATGACCTCTCCCTCGTCTCCAATTACAGTCATCATAGCTCACAGCACTGCCTGCTCCCACATGGACTGGACTTAAATTTATGAATGGGCACAGCTGAGACTGATGGAGGGTTAATGGCTTTATCTTTGTAATTATTAGATCTTATGTTGTATATTTATATTTGTCTTTTACTTTGTCTATTCCACAACTTGCAGGAGTATTTCAGAACCAAGACCACAATGAGGTCACCCATCATTGTTCAGACATCTTATCCAGCCAACCTGACAACACCACTGCTGCAACCGTCTTTCTCAGATCTGAAGATAGGACTCAAACTCAGAAAGTGAAGGCTGATGGACGTTGATGGCACCAACTGCTGTTCTTCAATGTGTAAAATGTTATGTCTGCACAGTGTTTGCAGCATGTGAGATATATATAGAAGCTTCTTTAGGAGAGGAAGCTGATGTGTCACACCCAGTTTGAGCTGGAAATAAGCAAAGATACCCGCCTTTTTCCTGTCACTGATAAGCAAGTAGAGGTGGAGTTGAGATTACAAAACGAAAAATTGTTGTCAATATATAAGTAAATATACAAAGTAGGGCTACAAAATATAATCAGATCTACCAACATGCATAATACACGAATCATAAAACGTCACACACTGTAAAATTTAAAGAATGTAATATCATCATTGGAACAGTAGAGATTGCTATATGTTAGTATCATGCAGTCCTAGTAGAAAGCGGTGATGTGATGACTACATTAATAAATATGTTTTATTCTATGTCAGTGCAACTGGACACACACAGTATGGTGGCTTGAATTGTGCTGGGATGATCAGTGCTCATAAAGTCAAATGTAAAAGTAAAAGTAAAATGTGCAAAACATGGAGGAAAATGATTCATTTGTTTGACTGCAGAACATTGGCAGATGTTACATGTAAAGTTATGGAGAAATGAACTTGACATTGTGTATTACCTGTTACCTAATCACTGACAGCAGACCTCTGAATGCCCTCCCTGTGCACACGCATAATCTCATTTCATTTGTAATCCATAATAAACATCTGTCCGTGTGCCTCAGTGAAGGCCTGTCGCCTGATTCTGAAACAGATGGTAGAGCTGTAATGTTCACTGTCGGATGTAGACTCAACCTAATGACTCTGCTGTAGTAATGACTACTCACAGCAGTACATCAACACATGCAAAATATACAAAACCAACCAATGCGTCTACCACTCTGATTCAAAGCTGGACTCACAGCTGCACACACCGTGAATTATTTTTGGCAGTAGGAACATGAATTTAAATAAATTAAATAGGATCTAAGGCAATAAATGGAAAACATAAAACAATACAAATAAATCCTAATAGAAAGTAGCAACTTAAGTAAATAATTTTCAGTGTTCTTCAAACACAAACAAATTATAATTTTGACTGTCATATTTAGGCAAGAATTACAGAAAACTGAACAGATGGAAAATAGTCTGGCACAGCTCTGTTTTACATAAATCTACTGCTGTTTTGCATTTAAGTGATAGTTATTTGTTCATACATTTGACAGCTTTTTTCTCTTACATTTTATAACAGACACAAATTTGAAGTGATGTTCGGCTGCCACTATTTTTCACTGAAATTTCAATGTGTTTATTAGTTTGCATATCATTATCAACCAGTAGTGATATTAAAAATCTAACACTTGTATAAAATGCGCCTAAATTGTTACTTTGGGATATAGTGAGAATCAGTTGTGAATTCAAGTGTGACTTAATATTGTCGCTGTGCATACTGGTGTTTGCTGAGCTAACCATGCACCAAAAGAGACTTCTAAACAGTACAGGACTAATGAATATAATTTCACCCAAGTAATGACATGCTGCTGATTCACTTCTTAATCTGTCCCTTCTGAAGCATGAACATGACCAATTTGATATCTCAAAGACTTTTGTTTATCTTTATTAGACTATCATTTAACTCCAGTCCACCCTGCAGTCTTTAGGGGCAAAGCCGTGGCTAAAAGTGCCAACCAAGCGAGAGTGCTGGTGTTAGGATATCACTTCATCCCTGACAGGCTTAATGAAGGGCACAGGGAGTTGAAGGGGACGTTCAATGGCTGGCAGTTAGGGGGGCACTGGCGGGAAAAGCACAACAGTGGGTGGAGGAAGATTGAAAGCACTGCTGATAAAGCAAGGGGTGCCATCAAGAGACTGTGGAGTTTTGGCAGAAGCAGAAAAATCCATGTCATATGTGTCTGTCTTTATAATGGGTAACACCCTGAGCTGTGATGATGAATGGGTTATGAAATTTTTACCATTATTTATAAATATGTACGTTGCAAGGAGATGTATAGAGGATACAAATGCAGGCAATGTGCAATGAATCAAATTTTCACTTTTAAATTTAGGCTCCCAACGATGTAATTAAGACAAAAATTAATTATTCATTACTTGTTTTTACAAGATTGTGGAAGTGCACTACATTGTTGATCTTATTTATTTATTCTAATGATTATTTCTGGTAATTTTTTTAAGTCTATTTATACATTTGAATATATTATTTATTTTAAGGAGAATTCACCGTTTTGTTCAATAAAGCCAACATATTTTCAAAGTCAATGAGTAATCATGTAAAATAATCGTGATTTCAATAACGGCCAAAATATTAGTGATTATGATTTTTTTCCATAATCGAGCAGTAACATGCAGACTGTTTTAATAGATTTGTAAAACTGCTCTGTTTTACAAAAAAGTGCTTTCTGAGTGCGTTCAGACCTGAGAGATGTGGTTGATAGAAGACTCCATGCGGCGCAGTTGCGAGGCCTGGATGTCCAGTAGTTGCAGCACATTATTGGCTAAGGCATTGATCTGGTAGGCTACGCTGGCCAGAGACTGGGTGGTGTAGGCCTTGGTCTCCTCCAGGGCCTTTTTCTTATCTTGCGCCTGGCAGAGAGGGGAAGAGCAGAGAAAGAGGGTCAGTCAAATCAAAGACAGGATGTGCGGAGGAGGAAATGGAGAAGCTGGCAGAGGAAAATAAGGTATAAACTGAAGAAGAAGAAAATAAAGAGGAAACGATTTAGTAATTAGAAACCACATATTATGTTAGAATGGAATAAACTCTTTTATGAGCGCAGAAAGGAGAAGAAAGGCGCAATGAGGAAATTAGAGCAGCCTCAAGTGAACAACAATCATTTCAAACTAGATGGACAGGTGCATGTGGGAGTGGAGCCCAGTGAGCAGGAATGCCAAGACACTTCGTGGGATCCCAAATCTCCACCGGCTGGCAAACCATCTGTTTCTGGAAGCCTTTAAATAGTGTCTGCTCTGGATAAGCATATTTATAGTTTAACAACAAAACAGGGATAAGTTGAACATGTTTAGAACTAGTCTGAAGGATAAAGAAAAGTAAAACTGGCTCATATGTTTGAGAGTTATTAGTAGTTAATGAGCCATCTATTTTTTACAGTGTAATTAACAATTAACAGAAGTGTGAAATACTAAAATGAGTGAACAAATAAATGGCCACAACTGATTAATATGTATCCCTAAAACCAGGTGCTTTGTTTAATTACTTTAGTACTGAATTATTTATGAATGTTAGTGCAGCAAAATGTGCTCCATTAGGAAAGAATAAATATGGAAAAATTGCAAACCCATTTAATGACTTGAACACCGGGGACCTGACACACTCTAAAGACTTGTTGGGTTATCTTGACGGTTGCATTAAAATGTAATATTATAAAATGATTCAGCGCCTTCTTGGTAATTACGGTTTTAGTTAGACACAGTTAGGAAGGCTGTGTCAGGACAGCGTTTTAAAACTGATGCAGAGTTGTAGATGTGACTACCATTACTCAGCACTATTTGCCTATACGTTTGTCCAAAGCCAAATACTTTATGTATAAAGAAGGGGATTTGAAAAACATCCAATTAAACCAAACCAGTTAAAGTCTGAAAGTATTCTACATAAAACCCCTGGTAACTAAAGCCAACATCTCCCTAACACACACAAGTCCAAATGAATAACAGCCTCCCTGCCTCCTTCACACCTTGAGATATTGAATTTCCTACAACATGAAGCACACAGAAGGCATTTTAGCCCAAATCCTTTAGGAGGTGCATTTAGTGTGACATTAGAGCTATGCCTGATATTGGCAAAGAATGAACCCCATGAGTCATTAACCAAAGTGCTGTGAGTCAGAGATGTATCATGTGACCCTCAAAGGGACTCTGTTGAGGTCAGGAGCCACATATTTTAGGGGTGATTATTCTCACCTATGGGCCTGTGATGCCATTAACGTCTCCATATCAAATGGGACCTGAGTACAAACCTCTAGCAGCAAAAACAATCATTTATTTAAAGTGAAAAGGAATAAACTCAAGCTATTTCAGAATTCGTGTTTTGTTTTTTAATACATTTTTTCATTTTATATTTCATACGTCTATAAATTTCACAGCATAACATGTTTGCTCATCTGCTGTGAATCTGCAAACACCTCATGTCTGATTTCCATTATCTTTACCTGTGGGTGCAATCATTTCAGGATTTGAGCACAAACGTGAAAACAAAAACATGTATGAATATTTTTATGAACCTATAAAAACACTGGCAACATCACGGGTTTAGGCTGATACTATGTAAAGTAAGGTTACAAATTAGAGCAATGGGTTGAACAGTGCAGCAAATGTACTTTTCTCAAGCAAACTTCTCAATTGTTTTTTTTAAAGCCATGACAATACTGTGAGTAGCTGTGAAGTATTCATGCTGATTCAGAGGCATCGTGGGGTTTGTGGTGTGGGCCTGTAAACCGTTCAGATAACTGTCCTGAACTGTCAGCTCACACTCCTTTACCACATATCAAATTTTACAACACGTATAATAGGAAGGATGTAAGGTTGAAACAATAGACATCAGCACATGTCCATATTACTCTTCTGCAGTTGATTTAAATAATTTCTAAAAATGAATCATTAAATCAGACACAAACCAATTTAATCAACTCCCTATGTAGCCTATTTGGTGTGATTTAGTAGTGTGTGGCTATATGTTTCACATTAAGACTAGTGTTAATCTGGTTTTTAACATGGCATTTATTATTATAGGGACCATAATTTATAGGGAATCCACTGCTAAGAAGACAAATATGATACTTACTTATAATAGAAAATGTGAATGAACACTATTAGCACATAATATTCGACTATTGGGTAGCCTGTGTAGAAGCTAATAGGCTAGTTGACATTATGACCTAAACATGGCATGTTTATCCCATCCTTGGCTTCTTTCTTACAGTGTAATGACTCTGTTGCTAGCGTTAAAACGTCGTTTGCCTTTATTGTCCCCTAATCGTTTTGATCTTATAATTGATCCATCGTTATGCTCTGTCACATCCATCTCTTAGAAAGGATTCAATCACTGACAAACCACTTGGCCGTAGCACGACACACCCTCTAAACGCTCCCAGAGGCTATTCAACACTGGCGGGTGTAGCTTGTGACTGCTACCGCGGCTCTTTCCACCGGGCCGGCTGCTATAAACTCGATAATAACACCATAACCATGCCTGCCTTTGAATCGAGACATTTCACAGAGACAAATAGCGGTTTGAGGAGATCTTTGGTTACATCCAGCGTTTCCGGCACTGTGGTTTGACTCACTTCACTACAGCGCCGCAGACACGACGAAAGATCGCAGAGAAACAGGCTGAATTCAAAGCGCCTTTCACGTTTCTTACCTGAACATAATTGTTTTCGCAGTATTCCGCAACACGGGAAAGGTTTTGGTAGCTCTCCACAAGCGCTCTTTTACCGGCAGGGATCTCCTCCTCTAATAGCATTTGTAGCTCTGCCATCTTACATCCCTTTGCATTTCTCTCCTCTCTGTCCTTTTCAGTGGAGCGAGGCGGTGATGCTGTGGTGGTGGTGGGCTGCTGTGAAAGGGGCTCCCCCGCCTGGCTTTGTGGGGCGGCGGGCGGGCCTCCGATTCACAACAGCCCGTGACAAATCGCAGCTACGTAAAAAACGCAGGGTGGTGATTGGCTGAAAGAGATTTCGATATAATGTCATAATATAAAACAACCGAAAATGCACATTTGAACCGATTTGAACCCTAGCTATCAGCTAGCATGCACACATTTCCATCTTTTTGAGTATTTAATTGTATTTTTTGTTCGATTTACATGAAATTATTTCATTATTTCTTAAAAATAAATAACTGGAAACGTATATATAGAAAGCGCAATTTGATTTTTCGAAAACTAAATTGCGTAACACTACATTTCCCATAAGCCTCCGATTCACAACAACCCGTGACAAATCGCAGCTACGTAAAAAAACGCAGGATTGTGATTGGCTGAAAGACCAACATTGTATAGAAATCATGTTAAGATTTCGATATAATGTCATAATATAAAACGAAAATGTACAGAAAATGTACATTTTAATGTTAGCTATCAGCTAGCGTGCATATTTCCAGCTTTTTGTGTATTTGTTTAGTTTGTTTTTTAATTTTACGTCGCATTATTTAATTAATCTTTCAATGAAATAACTGTAAACCTGTACATAAAAAGCTCAATGAGATTTTTCGAAGACTAAACTGCATAAAACTCTATTTCCCATAAGCCTCCTCGGTTTAAATCCCCCATTGCTTAGGGTTTGTGGGATTTGAAGGAGGGTTTTGGTTGGCAGCTGTAGTGTTTTCCAACGGTTTGGAGCCAAAAAAACTACATTTCCCAGATAAGAGCAAGTCAGCGTTTACCGAGAGGGCTCTCATCCTTGAGCCAACACCAGGTTGGCTTTCAGGTACATATTGAAGAGACACATTGCCTAATTAGCTTAAAATTAATTGTTTAGATGCGTAAAGTTGATTATGAGTTTCTCGAGCGAGTAAGTCTGACGCGTGATGGATCAGGCTTTTATTTGAAAAATCTAAAAATATCTCTAAGATAGATCAGGCTAAAAGAGCAACCTGCAACCCTCTGACCGGGAGAAAACTGTCCCTTCAATGAATGAGATGCTTTATTCATTGGGGTATCTTTGCCCAGTTTAAATTCTTGTTGAATCCTTTTTGTCATCCTTGCTGGGAATAGGCCATGACACCAGAAGAAGAGGACAGATACAGCCTGGAGGCAAAATTTGATGCAGCAGTAAAAGTGATCCGGAGTTTGCCAGAAGATGGTAAGTGTGAGGTCTTGTTTGTTGGTGAGTAAACACCTTCTGTGATTGACCTACATCCAGCTTATCACTCTTGGCTGAGCCTGTAATGATAAAGCTGCTATGAGGATAAAGAACAAAGCCACATGCTGAAGGTTTACTACAGTCAGTGTTTGTGGTTTCTTTTGAAGATTTTAGACGAATACTGATGAATACTGGCCTTAATAGAGAACTTTTCATCTGGTAATAAGTAATGACACACCACATGGTCAGCCTAGGAAAGCTGTGATTAGAAATAATACATTTTGAACCATGTGGGAAAAAAACAGGTTCATTTGTGTGATTTATTAGTGGTGTAATTAAACTGTAAGATTGAACATTTGGATATCTTCTGACACCATTGATTAAAGTATTTTCTGCTTATTGTTGATTTTTTAGGCCCCTTCCAGCCTTCTGATGACATGATGTTAATGTTCTACAGTTACTACAAGCAGGCCACATTAGGGCCCTGCAACATCCCTAGACCAGTAGGCTTTTGGGACACACGAGGGAAAGCTAAGTGGTAACTAAACATTTACAAGTAACATGGTTGTATAGCTTGAAATTCTTGCATTAATAACATTGCACTACTAGAGCCTCTATGTATCAAGTTTAAACTGTCTTTTCAGTGCTCAGCCTAGTTCTTGTGTTTCCAGGGATGCATGGAGCGCTTTAGGAAATATGACAAGAGAAGAAGCCATGAAAAATTATGTTGAGGACATCCAGCTGGTAGGTCCATTCAGGGAAAACTAAAAGCTGACTTCAAGCATGCTGCAGAATAATAAACAGAACTCGCTCATTCATACAGCAGTTTTTATAGACCCCCAAATGATTGATTCAACAACTTAAATAATATTTATAGCCTCATTCAGTTCCCTGCTCTTTACTTTTGTTTGCTCACAGATCTTGGAGACCATTCCCATTTCAAATGAAGTGACTGACCTCGTCCAACAACTTGGCAACTTTTACACAGAGGTAGAGAGCAATGATGAAGATGCTGAAGAAAATGAGGTGGACAAGAGACCATTTACCAGACCCTTTGCAAAGCATTCAGGTACTGGCAGTACAATGCAGTAAATCAGAATAGAATAGTCCTACTGCAAGAGGACTAGTACAAGCTATAAACAATGTAGCATATTTGTGTCCAGATGTTAATGTCCTACATGTCTTTTTGTTGTTAGACGAACTGGCAAAGAAACCAACCATGCAAGGCAAGTTGTGTGTTTTCAGTTTTATCGTTCCTTTTACTGTAGAAGTCTGCATTGCTGCTATAACCTAATGTTTGGATCATTGTGCTTTGTCAGTCAGTGTTTAAATGGAGGCTTTAAGGTCTCATGAATGATGAATTGTCCTTTGATAGTTGTGTATAACACATGAATAGCAGATCTTTTGTCAATGCTGTATGATATGCCCATTTTAGTTAAATTAATTGGCAGTGTTTACCTCACTGTTCAGGGTATGGCGATCTTTGGGATGATATACAAAATCTTCAGGAAACAGAAAAAGATGATGTTTGTGGTGTAAGTGTTGATAGTGAGGAGACAAAGGGCAACAGAGACAGCTGTGAATACTTACAAAGTGAGGAGGAAAACGGTGGCAGAGAAGACATTTCTGATGTGGAATACAAGGAGGAAGAAGAGATGGAGGAAAAAGGTATTAGTTAGTTGGTGTTAATGCCTACTGTTTTGTTTTAGTGAGTATATCATATGTAGTCTTAAAACATGTGATGATGTGATTAACCAAAATAATGTTTTTTTTTAGACTGATATGGTCTTTGTGTTTAAGGCTGGAGTCCAGACCCCAGGCTGCTGATGGTGGAGGACAAGAGGTGGAGGTTTAACACTCAAGGGTCCAGCAGCAGTGTGGAGCTGAGTATGTCCTCTTTCACCAATGGAACCCACAGCTCCCTTAACAGCGAGGTAGAAGAAGAGGAGCTGGCTTGTTCAATAGAGCCCAATATAGAACACACTCCCTACAACCTATACATGCATCTTAATGGACACCTGAGTGGTAAGACTGCGTGAAATACAAATACTCACTACATCAGTCGTGCATCATGTGTAACATTTATGTTTTATACCATCAGATCATACTGCCGCTGAGAAAAATGTTAGATGTACAGACTCGGATAATGAGGAATTCTGTGATTCAATGGAGCATCTGGCCATGGAAGAGGTAAAGTATCCCATCTGCCAGTACAGTAGAAAAAAAAGAAGAGAAATGTCTTTACATAAAGAATGTTTGATCTCTACAAGGGGCTGTCCACATCAAAAGTCCAATCACATGGATCGAGCACCACCTCTATAAAACAAAGTGACCTGTGGTTTGAGAGCCACTCAGCTCTAAACAGTGCAGATCGGATCACAACAGCTGAATGCGAAAACACTTTGTCAAGAAGAGGGACTGGTGAGACTAAAGCAGAGGACTTTATCTTATGGACTCTTTCAGCTGCGCAACTTCAAATCTCCACGATTTGAGAGCTTTAGATTAGTGACATGTAGCTGAATTAGTATCATGTTGTTTCAGGGACTCCTGAGTCTGTCTGTGACTCCCAGCTGTGTGTAAATGTTACTGCAGCCTGTGGATGTGTGACACAGAGCTCACATTCTCTCCGTAGTTCCAGAGGAAACATAAATGAACAAATAGCTACAGCTCTGCTAAGACTCCAGCATGACATGGCCAGTGTGCTGCACAGACTGCAGACTCTAGAGGTCGTTACAACATCACAGGTAAAACTGAAAACAGTGGTCACTTTGTAACACTTATGTCTTTCTTTTTGTTGCAAAAACACAGTTGGTTTCAATTCTAAATATTGCTGTCTAAAGTTTATGATTTTTATTTTTTCATATAAGTCACAACCTCCTTCTCCTGAGCAAGATTCCCTACCTGCTGTCTCAAAGGTGTTTTTCTCAGTAAACACTATCTTTTTAGTTTAAGACTTTTATGTGACACAAGTACAAGTCCATTTACATATATTTCTATTCTCTTCAGTTCTCAAGGCCATCTTGGTGGCCGTTTCAGTTCTCTCCAATCACAGTGGTCTTTACTGCACTCTGGCCTGTGTTTGTACATTGGCTTGTTCAGTTTTACTTACAGAGAAAAAGGAGGTGAGGCCAGTACTCGTAAAATATTTCAAAGTTGTTGGTTTTTTTTACTAGTTTTAACTATTTACTCTTTTAACTGTTTACTCTATTTTTTTCCTCACAGGAAAATTACCTGATATGGCTGACTGTTTGAATCCTGGCCTTTGAAAAATCCAGAGGAGACCTGAAGCATTGCTTGACATTTTAAACCAATGGTCAGGGTAGACAGGAATATGAAGAATTAAAAAGTTGCAGTGACTGAAAATGATCATAAATGGAATGTCAGAGCTTCTCTGTGCCCTGTTTTTTGTCTGAAAGTCTCTTTTGAAAGGCAGGTACACTCAACTAGATTTTGTGATTTGTAAGTATGTTGTCAGACCTAAGACCCAAACCCAGGGTAAGCCTGTCTTGAGGTGAGAATACTACTTTTATGACAGCAGGGGAACTAGAGAACTACTATGAATATAGTAGCTGTCACCCACATGTACCTTTTATTATTGCTGGAGCAAAGAACTCTTTATTCTGGTAAAAAGGGACTGTGTATGATTACTTCCCATTACCACTTACATGCTAAACTTAGCCAGCAAAGGTCAATTGGAACATTTATTAAATGTAGATATATTGTTTTCATTGCAGATACTGTAATTATTGGGTATAACTTTTTGGACAAAATAACTGTACCCTGACATGTAGTTGTGTGTATTTGTATCAGAGCACACATGCTGCAACATACTGCATTACATATTTAAACAAGGTTGCAATTATTGTGTAGTGTAAACTGTGAAGGATACATTAAATGCAATAAAAATGAGAATTATGTAAACTGTAAGTATTTCATTTGTTAATGTTTGTTAATTAGGCGAGCAGCACTATTATATTTGAAATATTAATTAATTAATCTATTATTTCAAATTCATTAAAATTCACATTCGTTTTGAATAAGATTTGAAAATAGACTATTGGCATAGACAGGATAAAAGTATTTGGCGGAACCACAGCCAGATCAGGAAGAGGACACCTTTGCAGGGGACGTGAGATAGTGACGTCAGAGTTATTTCCGGTTTTCTGTCGGCAAATAATTTTCGATTCAAGTTAACATAAATAAGACCTGCTATGCCGGCTCTAAGAAAATAAATTGACGAAAACAAGAAATTTGAGCAGTTGAGCGAGTTTTTCGAGAAAGAAAATGTTTTCTTTGTCAATGTCCGTTCAACCACAGGTAGGCCGTGCATTAGCATTAGCTAGCAGTGTTTTTGTTTTGGTTTTACTCAAGTAGATAGCTTTCTTTTGTTATTTGTCAAATAGGTTTACAATGAAAAAGAATACATAGTGGGCCGTGTGTGGTCATTCTGTAGTTAAAGCAAATACAAATGTGTGAAGTAGGTTGTGTTTAGGACATGTATCTTTAACTGCGTCAGTCAGTGACATTTATTACGACTTTGAAATTGTGCAGATTATAAGCTTCTCAAATGTGCGTAAATTTTACCATAGTACATAAATAAAACCATAAATGACTGTTACTGTCAATCTTTTATTTTTTATGTTCCCTCAGGTGACTGTACCCCTTAGCCACTTAATAAACGTTCTTCAGTCCCTGAAAGGCTCAGGAAGCAGCACCGCTGCCACCTGCAAATCAAGAAAAAAGAAGAAGCATGTCACAGATCCAGAACAGCTCTACACGGAAGTACTTACTTAATCCTTAATCCACAAACCTTTCTTTTGAAATTATTACACATTATGTTTTTTCATTATTATTATCTCTTTGATTATTGTCTTAATTTTTCCAGCAATTCTGGAACCTGCGGGACCTTGGTTTGTCAGATCTCGGGGGACAGCAGTTGGATGAGCTGGTGAAACATGTTTTTCCCACACTTAGTCCCCAGGATGTGCCACTGTCTTTAGGTTTTGTGGATAAAACCATATGGAGAACATCCCATCTCTCAACACACTCCTTTTTCTACAATAAGAATGGTAAGCTCCATCTTTTTTTGCAAAATCCTTCTACCTAGATTCAGTTGTGTACTTTTCAGTATTTTGTGTTTTCTCTGCTGCCAGGCTTCCCCTGTGTTCCTCTGTCAACAACTGTTTTTGCCAAGCAGCAAAGCTCTCCCCTTCAGTCATTCTGCACCCAGCTACACTGGCCAGGTGAATATTGGGTAGTATTAGGTATTCTTTACCTAATACTATATTACATTTAGCTTAGCAAGTTTGGTTATGGATTCTTTTTTTCTTTTCTTTTTCACTTTTAAGTATGGGTCCAAAGCAGAGGCTTTAAGACATTGCGGAACAAAACCAGGCGACTGCAGTCGGGTTTTGACCGACCCCTGGAATCGGAGGGATTCACTCCATCATTTATGAAGGTCAGTCATTCCCAAAAACACTAAAACTAAATGTTTTTTAATTTGAAAATAAATACATTAATGATCTGTGGAATCTATGTGTAATGTTCTGTTAGTAGTGGCAAAAAAGATGACTCAAAGGTTTACCTTGTAATGCAGGGTTTCCTCACTCGTGACAAAGGGATTGATGTGGAAAGTCTGGACAGCCTATTAAAGAGCAAGAACATAACAGATGGACAGCAGGATTCTTTTAAGAGGGGTTTTGCTGAAGGGTTCCTTAAAGCACAAGCCCTGACTCAACGCACACAAGGCAGGTTTTAGTAGTATGTTAGAATGAAAGCAGGTTATCCACTGTCATTTATCATATGTGTCTTCATCAGCCTGTGGTCAGCCTGTAGACTGTGTGGTCGATGATGTCTCAAAAGCTTTTGTATTTTTGATGCAAATGTACAGATTCTTTGAGGAGGACTCGTCTTATCTTGCTGGTGTTGCTTCTCGTCGGGCTTTATGGTATCTCAAAGACCCCTTTCTTATCGGGTAAAGGCTCCTTTTATCTGTTGCTTATATCTTCTGTGTGATTTTTTTTTAAATTATGATTTCATGTAGGTAAAATAGTTTATTAATATATTTGCTTGCTTTGTATTTTAAAAAGGAATACACTTATATGAACTGAGCTCATGAGCTACAATGTCATGCTGTGTGATTTCGAACTTTAATCTAACCATTCTGGACAGTGCGGTTCCGAACCACATCAGGCCTGGACTCTGCGGTGGACCCAGTGCAGATGAAAAATGTGACTTTCGAGCATGTCAAAGGAGTAGAGGAAGCTAAAAATGAACTTCAGGAAGTGGTGGAGTTCCTGAAAAATCCACAGAAGTTCACGGCCTTAGGAGGAAAGTTGCCAAAAGGTAGGGCTGTGGCTGACAAATAACTTTAAAAACAATGCTGTTTTCTGTGCTTACTTACTGTGTTTCCTCTTGTTTGCTTTAAGGCGTCCTGCTTGTTGGACCCCCAGGGACTGGAAAGACTCTCTTGGCCAGAGCAGTGGCAGGAGAGGCAGATGTGCCATTCTACTATGCCTCAGGATCAGAGTTTGATGAAATGTTTGTTGGAGTAGGAGCCAGTCGCATCAGGAACCTTTTCAGTGAGTTTTTACTGTCTAACCATTGAGTCAGTGTAAATATAATACAGCATCTTAATTGTGATTTGTCTAGGGGAGGCTAAAGGCAATGCACCCTGTGTGATCTTTATCGATGAACTGGACAGTGTTGGTGGGAAAAGGATTGAGTCTCCTATGCACCCTTACTCCAGACAGACTATCAACCAACTACTTGCTGAAATGGACGGGTAATTTCTTGAAGCAATGGCATCATATAAAACTCTAGTAAAGCTCAGGGCCAATTATTCTCATACAAAATCATCTTTATGTGTTGTAGTTTTAAACCAAATGAAGGTGTGATCATTATTGGAGCTACAAACTTTCCAGAGGCTTTGGATAAGTACGTTTAACCTGTCTCTTATTACCTGCTGTTTGTTAAAACCTTTTACACCTTTGAAAACACAGCTATCCAGGTTAATCACAGAATGTTAATGCTGATGTTCAAATGCATTCAGTTTAACTACATTTTTTATTGCTTTAGTGCTCTGATCCGCCCAGGGCGTTTTGACATGCAGGTGACTGTACCCAAACCAGATGTGAAAGGGCGTACAGAGATCCTCAACTGGTATCTTAAGAAGATTAAAGTGGATCCAGGTGTGATACAAGCCTGTTCAATACAATACTTTTTTAGTCTACTGAGCTATTGTTTTATCACACTACTAGAGCACAGAGATCTATATTGTGTGTTGTTTTCACAGCTATTGAGGCCAGTATTATCGCCCGAGGCACAGTGGGCTTCTCAGGCGCTGACCTGGAAAATCTGGTGAACCAGGCAGCCCTGAAGGCAGCAGTTGATGGGAAAGATATGGTTACAATGAAGGAGCTGGAATTTGCAAAAGACAAAATTCTCATGGGTGAGTTTTTCCAAGTTTTGAAAAGAACATTCAAGTGTCTGCATTGCTTAACCAATCCTTATAGCCAATGTTAACCAATCCTTAGATCCATTGCCTAACCAATCCTTATATTCATTGGCAGAGGTTTTTTAATATTGCTATAACAAAACTAATACAATTTCTGTTTTTTTCTGCTCTAAAATCAAGGCCCTGAAAGAAAGAGTGCAGAAATAGACAAGAAGAACAAGCAAATCACAGCATATCATGAGTCAGGTCATGCCATTGTAGCTTATTACACCAAAGACGCTATGCCTATTAACAAGGCCACCATTATGCCACGAGGACCCAGCCTGGGACATGTAAGAAGTCCAATACCCAGAATACAATAAACATTTGAAACCCTTTAGATAAATATTTTACTGTTAGTTCATGTTGTCCTTTGTAGGTGTCCATGCTCCCAGAGAATGACCGCTGGAGTGAGACCCGCTCCCAGCTGTTGGCCCAAATGGATGTGAGCATGGGTGGCCGTGTTGCAGAGGAGATTATATTTGGATCCGAGAACATTACTACAGGTAAGAAAGAAGAGTTCTTTAAAGTGGCCATTGTTAACATAGTAAAATAATCTACTTTTTCTCCAGGAGCATCAAGTGACTTCGATAGTGCCACCAAAATCGCAAGGTTAATGGTAACCAGATATGGAATGTGTGAAAAGGTTTGTAAACTGAAAAGAAAACCTGCTAATGAGAACAACTTGTCACTCACAGAAACATTTGTTTATTAGTTTTCTGCCTTGTGTTTTAGTTGGGTGTGATGACCTATGCTGACATGACAGAACAGAGCCCAGAGACACAGGCTGCCGTGGAGCATGAAGTCAGGGTGCTTTTAAAGGTCTGTGTTCTGTATTTACATATGAGACAACGCCTGTAATAAAACTTATGGTACAAACCCATACTATTCTAATTTGTAATCTGTAATCTCAGGAATCTTATGAACGTGCCAAAGCTCTTTTGAAGTCTCACTCTAAGGAACACAAGAACCTAGCAGATGCCCTGCTCATGTATGAGACGTTAGACGCCAGAGAGATCCAGATGGTCCTGGAGGGCAAGAACCTGGAAAGCAGATTAGATGAGACACCAAAGATGATCATAGGAACACCTGGAGACAAGGCATTACAATAAGATGCAGCAGAAACAACTTGCTTGATGTCTACGCTTCAATTCTTTCAAGTATAACAACATGCTGGACTGATTTCACGCTTTCATTCAAAGTGAGATATGAAATGAAATAGAATGTTCAATGTTTGTGAAAAAAGTATATTTTTATGTTTGTTGCTCAGGTCACTTTATTGGTAAGTGTTAGGAAATAATATGTGAATGTAAATACACATCACAAAGATTAAACCTCGATCTTTATAGGTTCTCCTGAACATTTATTGGACATAATTGGTCAAATTCACTGGTCTGTGGCAAAGTACAGACGTTAAAGGACACGGCTCTCCTATTCTAAATAGTTACCATGGCAACAGAGACCTACAATCTAAGACCTAATCTTACTGTGTTCTTTTGGGATTTTCAAACAGAAATGTGTAAAGACTGCTGCAAGCAGCACTTTGGGTTGGTGAACACATGGAAATGCACTTATGCACTCTAATGTTAATAGTCTATTTTAATGCTGTGTGTACAGATATAACGAGAACGCTGCTCAGACTTAAAGCATGTAATAAAGTTCTTCAATTATGCTGTGAAAAAAATGTATTTTAAAGGATTTCATTTGTGTGAAATTGGCTTCCATCATAGTTTTCATTCAGAGGCTCAGGTCTTGTGCCCCATACTTTTTGTTGCTTCTGCTCATTTGACATAATTTTCAGGAGGATTGTCAAGTGTCTCATTTCATTATTGGAAAGGGAATGCATTGTATTTCTTCATTTTACAAATGTATGCATTTGTCTCCAGTAATGCACATAAAATATGTGCATAAACTTTTAATAAGAAGTGTATTTTCTTTCATCAGCTTTTCAATTTGTGGTCTTTTCACGCTTCATTTCATTTAAATCACTTCAGTTGTAAATAAAACCCTACGTATGTGTTTATTCAGCAATAAATACAATGTTGTAAAGTGAATCTTGTGCAATTAAAAATAACGACAAAGAAGCCAAAATAGAAGTGGTTTTATTTTATCTTTTTTATTTCCATTCATTTGAATACACAATAATATACTATCTATAACCCTGCAATTTTTCCTAACTAGAAATATTTTTTTCCACAGGCCGCAAACAGTGTAAGAAAAACAGGAATAAACATTATGCCATGCAGTAGGCCAAATGTAATCACAAGAAACACAATTTTAAAAAATGTCCTAAAGATATAACTTCCTGACATGGACAGCACCACAACTCCCAAAATGGTGGACACTGCACCTTGCAGTATTGGATATCCTAAATGAGCCAGAGCGTCGATAGCTTTCTTATTAGCATCTGACTTTGGGCTGGAGACAAAAGAATAAGCAATGTGTGCAGAGAAATCCACAGAAAACCCAATACACAGGACCAGGTTGATGAGTGAAATGGAGTCTAGGTTCACCCCCCAAAGGGACATGCACCCAGTCACACCAACAACCACAGAACAAATGGCAAAAGCTACCCAAATGCAACAAAGAGGATTAGGAATCAGGACAAGTGAGACAGCCAGCATCGCTATCACAGCTATCAGGATGGTCTGAATGGCATTGTCTGTTACCACTGTGTACTGGTCGTAATAGATGAAGGCAGGGTGGTAGACGAGCAGTTCAACTGGACATTCATCTGCTGTTTTCCTCAATCCAACCATTGTGTCCTTCACCAATGTTTTGTTTAATGTCTGAATGAAAAAACGAGACGCTTGAATTTCCATGTCTGTAGTCAAGTTAATGTCTTGTTTAAACATGGGATACAGCTCCAAGTATTGGTTAAGATTGCTTTTAAAGGACTCTCTGTCGCTTATATTGAGACTAGATGCATTTGCGTATTGTTCAAAAGCAAGAAACCAAGCCAGAGTGCTATTTACATAATTTAGGTTTTCAAATTTTAAAATGCACGAGTGAAGTTGTTTGAATTCATCCTCATCCCAGTAGGGAAAAGGCTGCTTGACTGCTACCATCACATTACAGCTGTATTCAGAAAAGTACTGCCTTTGACTTTTATAGAAATCGACAATGTAAGAGTCATCTAAAGCGAGATTCCTAATATCTAGTCCTTCCTTTATTGTAAAACATCCATACAAACTAACTGCAAGATACGCAGCATAGATGACAAAAACAAACTTTTTGATCAGCTTGTGAGTCAGGAACGGGCCGTAGAACATCTCAAACATTTGACTCATGGGCTCTCGTGGCTCCTTTTCAGTCATTCGATTATAACCGCCACCAATGCAGCAAATACTAAACGCTTTTGAATTTCTCGGTGGTAGGTCCTCTGGGATTCTTACACAGGTAAACCAGTGCTTGTTCCCTGCTTCCCTCTGCCCATTCAGAGCCATACAAGCCCCTAAGAACGTGATGCTGTACAAATAGCAAAACACAACGGAAATCCCAGCGTAGAGGCAGAAGGACTGGACAGAACCAAACGGAGAGGTGTAGCCCAGAAAGAGAGCCAGCACATCTGTCAGAGAGGTGATGGTGATGGACACTGCAGCGTCCTTGTAAGTCTGGGACAAGCGTTCGGGAACACTGTCCAACACACGGGTCCTCTGCCAGCAGGAGATCATGATGAACATATCGTCAAGTCCAATACCTGAAGAAATGGAAGGAGATCAGGACATTTTACAACTCAAAGGTCACATAACAAATAATCTTTAGTCAAACACGTGACATAAAAACAATTCTGGAGACATTTCAACATGTTACAATATTTGTTCTTCCTAAATATGCTGCACAAACATATGAAACTGCTCGCTACACTATTTAAAATGAATCAGAAATGCATCAAATACAGTAACATAAAAGATTTATAAAGTGAGTCATACGTGGCAACAATGGAAAAAAAGGCAAACCATACCTAATAACATGAAAGGACAGGACGCAGCAGTCATCACAAAAGGTTGACCCAGCAACAACAGAGCCCCAAACCCACTTAGAACCGCTAGTCCTGTGGAGAGCACCCCACAGAAGGCCACCCACACTTTAGTCCTCACATTGTCCAACCTGAAATCATCAAAAATACAGTGTGTTACGAGGATTTCATTGGTTTATGGAGCGTACGGATCCTTATACTGACCTCCAACAAGAGGAAATAGAAAACATGATAGCGATGGTGTAGGTGATAGAGAATAAATAGATGACAGAAGCTGGAGATTTCTCAAATTCCCACTGCATT
Organism: Rhyacichthys aspro; assembly: GCA_036850595.1. Taxonomy (NCBI): domain Eukaryota; kingdom Metazoa; phylum Chordata; class Actinopteri; order Gobiiformes; family Rhyacichthyidae; genus Rhyacichthys; species Rhyacichthys aspro. Next base: position 10,136,463 of record CM072164.1, read on the forward strand.
GACATGGAAGTAGAGTAGGACACCTAAAACATCAGGATAATTATTTTTAGGCCAGCAGCAACTAACCAGATGTACTGTATGACATAGTGTTACAGATTTGCTTACCTGAAGAGAAGTGGACTGATTTGAGAGCAACTTTAGGAAGCTCTCCAACCAAACATCAGATTTTGTTTTGTCAGTCTCTAAGTAGTAATAAAGTTGTACAGCTTCAGCACTTTCAACAACAGAACTCTTGTTTTGTAGTTTCACATTCCCCAGATTTAAAAACAAAGGACTACTCCCATAATCGGAGAAATGCCATGGAAAGGTCAAATTAACTGTGTCTATGTTATAGGGATTGTACTGAATGACATCTAGAATACTATTGGAGCTGCAGTGTCCGTTCACATGAGCACAAACATCCGAATATTCAAATGTATTACTGTCAAAGTGCACCTTCATGTTTCTGATTTTAAAGTCCAAGTCAATTAATTCCTGAAGTGACTCCACTGACAAAACATCAGTGTGACTTGTAGCAATGAGAGTCGCAAAAGTCCCATCTGTGGTCAGTCTCAAACTCGAAAACATGGAGTCGTTTCCTGGAAAAGTTTCTTGGATGTATTTTCTTTCCATCTTGGCAGGTCCATTAACAGGTGTAAAATGTTCTTCAATATTATTAGACATCCGGCCCTTGAGGAAATAAAAGCCGCTTCCTAGACCTGCGGAGAGAAGAAGTGGGCCCAACAGGAACCACCAGGGATGACAGCCAATGAAATAACCCAACAATTTAAAAGCAATCCTTGTGTGTTTCTCGATGCAGTCTGTGTGGAAGTTGGCCATAGTTTTTGAAAACTGATGATATTTGGCTGACATTTGGGAGAGAAACAACTTTGTGGAACATAAGAGCTGGCCACAGAGCAGCAGACTGAAGGTGTTGACATTCAGCTGCCTGTATTTATAAGCTGCTGACTTTTCAGTTTTCTCCCGAGCCCAGATTTGCATAATTACAGGCTCTTTATGAACATAGGGAGATAAGGACTAAGTGCTGGCTTGATCAAAACACCAATTTAAAGAATAGATGGTGTACTATGGACCATTAACTCCATCTCAATACAGTTCTGCCTCTGGTTTCATATTTCTTTAGCCCCAAGTGCTTCCTTTTTACAGTTGAAGCAACACACATTTTCAGGGTCTTTGAAGTGAGGCTGCCAAAGTGAGGTACAAAACAGAGATGTATTGTCCTGTAAGCTGGCGCCTTTATTTTTAACACTATAAATTATTGTAGTGCATGCCATATTTCCTTTTGTAAATTTAAGGGTGAAAACAAGCCAGTTATGTGACTGAACCAAAATAAAGACAATTTCAAATAGTTGATGATAGTCACATATTCTTAAATGATCAAACTGCAGCTTATAATAAAAAATAAACATATTGTACATTGTGGCACTAGCATGATATGGCAAAATTTTAGACCTCAAATGTACTTTTTGTTTATTTATAAGAAATTGCTTTGACAGAAAAACAAATTCGTCGATGGAAGAACAACATATATAATAGAAAACAAATAAATAAAAAAAAAAGAACTGTTACTTTTTCGCTTCACGTCATGACGTCACACGTTGGGCGGAAGTTGCGCGAGCAGCAAGCTGTCACCCGAGCTGCCGCTACCTGTCCACTGCCCTAAAAACATCGTTAAAACATCCTTAAAAGCGTCGACAAGTGGAGATCGAGCGAAATAAAATAGGAATATGGATGAAGACGTGCTGACGACTCTCAAACTATTGATAATTGGCGAAAGCGGTGTCGGAAAATCCAGGTTTGTGGCTCTTTCTAGCGGAACAACAAGCTAGCCCGTTGTGAGTGTTGACACTCGGATTGTTATGTAAGTTAATTACTGCTCTGGTGCTAAGGCACTGTCTGCTTTTGTGGGTTTTTTTTGTCTAGTAACCCTTGAACAACAGTTGCCATTTTAAACTAATCAACAATTCGTTAATATTATAAAGTGACACAGAGATCGTGGCACTTTTACTAAACTTTTTCGTTGTTTTAATTTACTAGCCATGTTGTTTCTATTATAAATATATAGATTGCCACAACGCGAAAAAGTAGTGGTGTTTTTTAATCGCCCTTCGACTCTAATGTTTGCATTATGTCTTTATTATTTTGTACATTGACTTTATTTCTCTCAACAGCCTCCTTTTGAGGTTCACAGATGATACTTTTGACCCCGAGCAGTCTGCCACAATAGGTCTGCATTAAGATAACAATACAGTACATTTTGACAATAATCCTAATACAATACTTTATACAATAACACTATTATAATAATTAAACAGATTTTTAGCTTCCTCCTCTTGTGACCCACAGGTGTGGACTTCAAAGTAAAGACTGTCGCCATAGATGGAAACAGAGCAAAACTAGCAATATGGGTAAGAGTCCATTGTGTACTTATCTTTGTTTTAAAAACATAACGTAGAACAGGGTTAGTCCAGCAGGGGGCGACATTGTAAAAAAAACGGGTACCAAACACAGTAACAATCAACAGCATCCCTCAGTGAGTAGAAATTTAGAAAGAAATGTGCAGCAAAGTTATTATACGAAAACTCGATCTTTCTTCATTATATTATGACTTCTGTTTTCAAAGTAGTCTATTGTAGATAAAGTCTGTCGCATTTTTTTTCAGGACACAGCAGGACAAGAGAGGTTTCGGACCCTGACACCCAGCTACTACCGCGGTGCACAGGGAGTCATTTTAGGTGAACGGTGTTTAAAGATGTACCAGTTGCCCCTTATGCATATGACTAAGTTTTTTATATATACACTGTTGTGTCATTAATACTGTATATTATTTTTCCTCCCTAACCTCTTTATGACAGTGTATGATGTCACCAAGCGTGATACTTTTACAAAACTTGACAACTGGCTGAATGAACTGGAAACCTACACAACACGGAATGAAATTGTGAAAATGCTTGTTGGGAACAAAATCGACAAAGTGAGTCTGTAGGGTTTACCTTTAAATACATTTCTCATTTTCAACTGACCTATACTGACACACTGTAGACATTATCCTAAAACTTAATAGGCATTAAAAACTGTCAATACAAAAAATATTTTTTAATCTTTTCTCAAAAAAAAAAAAGAATAATCAAACAACCATTTTTTGTTTGTAGGAGGACCATGAAGTAGACAGAAATGAAGGCCTGAAATTTGCGAGGAAACACTCTATGCTGTTTATTGGTAAGTCTCAGTTTTTGTGTGAAATCTAATGTGGCCAGTTACAGCCATCTGAAAGTCTGTAGTGGACTTTAACATCAGAATCCTAAATGCATAGCTGCTAATGGTCAAAATGCCATTAACTCAAAATTTAACTTTAGGTTTGTAGCTGTGTTTTTTTTTCTTTTCTTTTTTCTCTCTACTGTAAGATGCAGAAGAAGTACATTATGATTAAAATCTAGTGGCCTTTCATTTATCGAGTGCACGTCTACACGTGTTCCTGATTCCCATCTCCACTTGCCCCTCTCTTGGAAATTAGGTTAGCATTTTGTGGAGTTTCCATTTTAAAATGGCTAAATTGAGGGGTTTTAAAAAGGGTTGGGCAAGAAGATGTCATACTATGAGGATGTCTTCATCCCAATGGATGTCTCTGCTTCTTTAATGAAGTTATTTTGTACCATATATGTCATGTTTGTCAACACAAGGATATTTTAAAAGCTTCAATTTAAAAAGAAAAACATGCTCTGTTTTGAATTTGAAAGCTGACGTGTGTCCCTTTTCACTTTTCCTTTTTTCCAACATTTTGGAAAAGTCTGGCAGTTTTCACTGATCTCATAAATCTTGGTATCCCTCCTTTCTTTGTACAGAAGCCAGTGCAAAAACCAAAGACGGAGTCCAGTGTGCCTTTGAGGAGCTTGTGGAGAAGATCCTCCAGACTCCGGGGCTTTGGGAGAGCGAGCACCAGGGTCAGAAGGTGAATCTGGGAGCCCAGGAGCAAGGCCGAGGCGGCGCATGTGGAGGGTACTGCTCCATACCCTGAAACAAGACACAACTCCAGTGCACCAACTTGATCATACAGCTACAGACCAGAGACAGACCATACTGTTTTTAGAGGTTTAATGTTCTGTTGGTCAAGTGGACTTTGCTGTTTGCACACTTCTCTTTAACCACCATCAGTTCACTGCTTTCTGTAAAAACATGAATGAAAGGATCATGAAAAGTAGCCTTTTCTTGTGAAAGGGAGGTATATTATTTTGCCCTAACCATGTCAAGTGTACATCTGCATTGAATCAATCTGTTTGGTAAAAGTGATCCTGTTGTACATAAGAGCATCAGGTCAATAGAATTGTGCCTAACATTAACCAGTTTGTAGGTTACAGCACATATGCAGCTTGTCAAATTGTATTCTAAATGATTAGTTACAATCAGAACAGATCATCTGAAGACATCCTGTGCTTCCAAGGTAAAGCTCTGGTTTTGTTTAGTCCATTTTTTAGTCCATACAATGCTTGTATTAAGGTTGGTGCTGGAGGAGACTGCTTGTGTGGACATTATTCACCAGAGCACTGACTGCTCCCAAAGAAGACGACCAGTCTCAAACACCCCTTTTCTTTTAAAAGTAACACTAGTCATATTCTGTGCTTCTGGACGTAAAGAGTCTCCCAAATGAATTGCTTTTTCTTTGGTGTTGTTTGTTTGTATTTGGTCCCTGTCTTCCATAGCTACAGTAAGGAAGGTTACAATTTAAAGATTTTGAAGTACAGTATGTGATTTTTCTTCTTCATTACTTACTGGCTTTAGTAAAGTCTTACTGTGTTGTAACTGTGTGCTCTTTTTGGACACGTCTCAAAATATTAAAGTCTGAGGACATTCCTAAACATTTTCTTAATATGTAATATTTTTGTTCTGTTCTTCATATCCTCATAATTGACCTTGGATCTTTTATCTTTGTGGTTTTTGCTGTTTGCATCATTTTAAGCAAAAAAATGAAATCTGCCTTAACGTGAAATGACATCAGGTCATGGTCCTGTAATATGTATTGTTGCAAATTGAAATAAATGACAACCTCTAGCTGTCACTCCAGACCAACTGTTGTTTAATTGCTATTTGAGACCTGCCATTAAGTTTCCATGTTGTCTAGAAGCCCACCTAATCAAGAACAGGTTTACAGTGGAAACCAGAGTGAGGTGCTCTTTCCATAAAACTTTGCTCATGACTACCCTCCCGCACATGCACGGCTGAAATATAGTTTGAACAAAATGTCAGAAAACAGACCAAAACCCAAATGGAAAGATCTAGTTAATCATGTTTTGCTGAATAGTCCCTGAGGCAAGTGTGTGATTACAAGCTTATGTTTGGTGTCAGGGTGTCCCCACATGGAACTGCACGCTCCCCACAAATCTCTGTTGAGTGGAACAGTACTACACTTTCTCCTAAGGCTTGTAATACCCTCAATTTTAAAGATTTTTTTGACAGTTAGGTTGAAAACAGGTCAGACATTTCTAAAGTCTTGGAGAAGTGTAGACCAATTCTCGGTACAACATATTGTCAAACTTTCTACTAATTTTACTCATTTTATCCTTGTGCCCATACTACAACCGTTTAAAAAGCAATTTGGACAGATTTGACGAGAATATATGACCTATAACTGCACACATGAAAAGTACCACTAAATACAGTACAGTAAAATACAGTGGATACAGTTCCAGCCATGGAAAGGCAATGATTTAAAGCAAATTACTGGCCAAAGGGTTTCACATTAGGTTTATTCAAATAGCTGCTGTCAAACTCAAACGTTGGATGACAATCCAGTCTCATAGAAGTTAATATAACTTAGAACAGAGGGCAATAGGAAGACAATGACATAAAAAAGTACAAAATATACAACAGTTTTTGGTACTTCTTCAAATGTCAGAGTAAATCATCAATGAAACATAACATCAGCTTTTACAGACATAACAGGCCATTGGTTACTTCAGCATCTGGTATCCCCATATGGAATAATGTGCTAAGCTCAAATTCTCATGAAATGCCTACACAGAATTTGCCAGAGCCACTTTGACAGTCTGGACCTCTGCGATATGAGAGGACTTCTGTATGATGCGACTGGTGAGAGTGGGCCCAGTAGAGCTGCCCTGCCTCAGAGCAGAGGTGCACACCCGGTCTAGGATAGTGGTCCTCATGACTGTGCAGGGCTCTCGGGTGCACCTCGGCCCCGTGGAGGTACTGGACACTGGGACGCCGCGCTGCTCTGCGCCACTGCTCTTGCCCTGGGCCAGGTTAGTCAGGGCTACGGCAGCGTGGATCTCCCTCCAGCCCGGGTCCCCTGGTCGCTGCTGGTCACTGATGAGACAGATTTGACATAAAAATAAGATCTGAATGCATTGGTAATGTGAGTATAAAATTACACATTGGGGCAGTATATCTATATATAGTGTGTTTTCAGGCTGCTGATGGTGTTTAGAATCACTCACCTGTCAGATTTAGTTAAAGAATAGTCCACTGTGTCTGTAAAAAGAGGAAAAATAAAAATAATGTAAATGTACAGTAGAACAACAGTAGGAGAGAATAGTGATAGCATATTATACAGTATATATTAAAATAAAGTAAAATACAATTATGTTAAAATTATTTTAAAATAAATGACTAGTATAAAAATAAACCATTGTAGATCTAAACATCTGTAAACTAGCTGTCATCAATCAGTCGCCAGTCGCTGAAATAAGACAATTTCAGAAGTGACAGAAATAAGACAGTAATATCATAGTGCTTGTCTGTGGTGTGTTTTTAAGTATACATTATATGTACAACACATTTCCATTTTAGTTTTGGTGTATTGCTTTTTTCAGAGATATCTGAGATTTTGGCCAAAGCTGAGAGCAATAGACAGGGAAATTAGAGGCCCGTTGTGAAACACAGTCTTTGGATGCTAACAGCCCGAAACATCCTCGTCTCTGGTTCCATGAGCAGCCTCCAGCCAAGAGCAACTACTTGTTGATAATAAATCATTTTGATATTTTATGGTCTTTGCTACTGAGTATCCCTTAGCATTCTCACTTTACGCTTCACATGGTTTGCCAAGAAAAAAATAACCAAAAAAAAACTTCTTTTGCATTTATTATAAGGAAGAAAAACATTGTTTAACCTCTGTGAGTCTTAGATTTACCGCTAGAATCAATGGATATTTAACCCTAAGCAAGATCTGATGTTACACTGTGGGGCTGGAAGATATGACCTCAAATCAATATGACTGTTTGGTTCCTGAATTACATCTAAGGAACCCACTATCTACAACCAAACCTATGAGCATCAAGAAAATAATATTATACTATTAATTCATTTATTATGGGATGGAGCTTTCCATTACTGGCTCATGCCCCTTAACTGTAACATCGTGCCAACATTATGGAGAAGATTTATACCCTTTCCACATTATGTTCTCCCTTTCACATCCCAGAATGCATCCCTTTGACTCTGTCTTACAGGTATATCACTGAAATGCACACAAAACAACAGTGTTCAGAAAATATCACAACATTATTTCCTCATTGTGGATCTGTATTTGTAAACGAGCGACTCCCCGCTCAGCAAGCCTGTTTTCATCTGAAATAAAACGGGCGGAAAATGCTGCAAGGCGTTTGTCCAGATATGTTTTTAGCTGTTATGTGTCCAATAAAACACGATGCGAGTCACTTTTATGGCTCTCTAGACTTTCTGAGGGGAATGCTGCACCTGATTTAAGAAGCAAGCCTCTCTTACAGCAAATAACATAACATTTTATTAGCACACTTGGAGGACATAAACTGACATATTAGGTCTGGGTAAGACACGGTGTTGTTCAGTTGAGTCTATCACGACAGCTTTAGTGCTTGCTTTAGGTGTCTCTTGGGCGGAGTATAAACGTGTTAACGGTGTTAGCGGTCATCATGTATCTGGCAGCTAGACTTTCCACTTTACCACCACAAATATGACCTGCAGGGATACATTCAATGTTTGTCCAAACAAGGCTGCACTGTGAGTTTGTTAAAACAACAAACATTACTTACAAAAATTACTAATTGGGCTTTTTTTTTTATCACCATTTTTACTGGGTTGGATGAAAACGTCAATCTTCAAGTGAATAGAATAACATTGCTCATTTATTTTTGATTTGTGTTTGAATATTAGAACTGTTCTCTGTTTAATTTTCCCATCTGTCATTAACTGGTCTTCAATATTTATAAAACTGGCAGTTAAAACGCTTTAGTCCACATTACAGTGAAACTAAAACCTGTATTTGCTTTCATAAATCTTTTCACACCTCTTATACTGATGAGATGGAAATGTATATTGATTTTGCGTTGGTAGATCAACTCTTGGGAGAGGGATATGTGCCAAAACAAAGCTCACAGGAGAAAGTCAAGCGATATTAGTGATACAGTTGTGTGTTGCCTTGCGGCTGAGTGGCAGCACGTACAGTGGCTTTTACAAACTGACCGACTGCTTTATTTCTGCGATTTGGCTGACGTTCCCTCTTCTCACCCTGGGAAGTATAAAGTCTCAGACATAGTGTAATTGTCCTTGAGACTCGACTGGACATTTCCACCACCATGGCAGGAGGCTGAAGCGGAACAAATGGCACATTCAAATATATGGAAATGATATTTGTGGTGTGCAGTAGCAGCAGCAGCCAGCTCGAGGGCTTTCCAATTTTTAAAATGAGGGATTTCAGCGTCTGCCTGAGTCTTTATTAGGGATGTTTGTAAAAGCTTTGGCTCTAGTATCAGCGTGGATTTTAGGCTTGTCGGTGCGCACTGTTCCCTATGGGTCAGAAAGGGCACCCAGGTGTCAAACACTTCCCGGTTTTGCCGCTACTTTATAATTGAATTTTGCTGAGCTCCTGACTTATAGAGGAATGCCAGAGATTTATTAATGTCAGGGTTCTCTAAGGACTTGTGTGGAAGTTTTGGTTCATTCTGTTCTTGTTTTACTGGACGCTATAGTGTGTTTAAAAACAAGAGTAGAGGAAAGTAGGCAGTTAAACTGTCATTTTAACTCATATTCAGCACAAATCCACAATTAAAACATAAGTAAATGATTCAGTTTGGCTAACTTTCAGTTTTTGCATTCAGCATCTTACCATTACCTAACAAATGTCTACATGGCTCCTGTTATTCAGCTTACATCATAGTTTTGACCTTGTCAGCCATTGTTTAAACCCCACTGAATGTGCAGACGCTATTTGCTGAAGTCTTGCTTCTGACTGGATGAAAGAGTGATGGGATTTCAGAAAATGTATTTTATGTTTGTTGCAAAGGAGGAACAGGGCCACCCCTCGAACTGACTCAGCACTGATTTCTGACAAATATACAAATATAAATTGATAAACTCTCCTTTGAAAATGCTCTGATAAATAATATATACAAGGGTGCAGTTATTTATTATCATGAAAAGTGTTTGTATTATTTTGTATCTAATTCCTGTGCCACTTGTTGTGTTAAATGTCATGGAGTGTTGTCTCACCCATGTGGTACACAAAGTTGGCCTCTGTTTCGTAGGACGACGCTGGGGAGACAACGTCATGCTCGCAGTCGTTGGAGCTGAATGACTCAGAGTGGCTCCTCCTTTTTCGTCCTGCACTGACCACACCGTCTGCACCTGCCGCCATCATGTGCCGCAGGGTGTCGTTCAAGTAACGGTTCAGTAAACTGCTCTTGTACTTGGACGGAGGTGACACACCGTCGTCACTGTTGGCAGAGTCAGTTATAGCATGGACGCTGCCTTGAGTCTGGAGCACACTCTGGTGGGAAGATGACCGGCCAAAATCTGACGGGCGAATCTGTGTTTGTAACGGGCATTCGTCTACAGAAATGAAACAAGAAGTAAGCCATGGATACTTATTGAGGAATAGGTTCCAACTGTGTAACTCCTCACCGTCTGTGTCGGTGTCATCACTGCACACACTCAGCCTCTCAGCATTCCCCTGAATGTACTTATTGTAGAGTTTGATCCTCAGGGCCCAGCTCAGGTCTGGCTGCCTCACTGTGTTCTTCAGCCTCCGTCTGGCATTTGCAAACCAGTTTGAAACCTGCAGACATTTGACAAATTGCACTCAGTAAACACATTTTTGTGATTATTCTGTTCTTATCCATAGATTATTTTGTTCTTGGTCTAAATCTGAAAATGTTGATGCTGTCCTTTCACATTTATGCTTTTGCTTCCATACTTTCTTACCTGCACTAGTGTCATATGCGAGCCCAAAGCCAGCAGAACCTTCTCTGTTTTAGTGGGGTAGGGATTGTCCCGGTGTTTGTATAGCCAGTGTTTTAGTGGTCGAGCCATGTCTTGTAGCACCTGTCTCTTGTGGCGAACTTTGACCCCATCCAGACGAGACCTGGAGGCAACAGAAGCAATCAAACATAATCATAAGAAAACTCAAAAAGAAAGTAGTTATTTGAGAAGCATAAAAAGCTACATACCCATATTTTCTGAACTTATTGGGTGATCCATTTTGGGTTGTCTCTTTTTGGGTACATCTCTCAATGACGCTACTTGTAGGTGTTTCTACAGCGCTGAGCCTACTCATCTCCTCTGCTCTTCTGCCGTCTCCGAACAGAAGCACAGCATCAGACTTCATCACTGCAAGTTTGTCCATTCTCAAACTCACTACGGCTTTCCACAGTCGACAGGTGCATCACAAAATGTCCTCATATGAAAAGATCACATATGTTTCCATCCATGGTGTAAAATAATCAAAAGAACAATACAAAAGTCGTTCCTGGGTAAAGTGAGCAGAGCGAAGATGACAGTCCTGCAGCGAGCGAGTGATATTTGAAAAAGTCCAAGGATGTTGTCTGGTTTAGTTGAGTCGAGAGTGAGGAGAGCCCACATAAACTTCTGCTCCTACTCCTATTGGCCCTCCCACCGTCCAATCACTTGTGCTCTGCGAACTTTCTGAGCAGCAGTAGCACCCCACACTATGAAAACTATTGCACATGTGTATCAGCAAATGCGGTCAGTGGATTTACAAGTAACATTTGGCCTGGTGTGACTGCTGCCAGCACTAAGCAATTTACCACACTCTCATATTTTCAGCATGATGCGTACCAATCCTGTGGATGTTGAGGTTTCGCTAAAAAATCGTGTCAGCAAATAATAATACATGTTTTAGTAGGAGATTCTGGAAATGTATGGATGTAATTACAGAGTTCCTAATAACCAGGAAAACCACCGAAGTCCGTGCCTCGTGCTAGACAGAAGTGAATCCTGCTGGGTTCTGATGGGTTTCACTACAAATTGGTGGATCATGGAGACAGCAATCAGACTGAAAATGGAAGAAATTCACAGATGTCTAAAAGGTTTTTGTGATGAAGTCATTGTGGCTATTAAAACTGAAGAAGACATTTTACAACGGGTGTAAGAAACAAATACACTATGCTCATATTGTGCCTACTAAAAATGTTGCATGTAACAGGAGAGTCATGTGTATCCTTCTGGTGAAAATCAAATTATTCCAAAAGTACAAAACTTTCAATGTTCTTTCAATGGCTCGCAAACATGAAAAATGAATATAAAGCCCTTTTTCCAGTTTACCAAATATCATACTTAACTCTAACTCTGAGTGATGGGGCACACATTTCGCCAAAGCAACCCAACTCTCCACACATCTGATACATATTGAGACATAATGGCCCCATGTGTGCTGTATTGTAAACAGAGTCCTTTAACATCAATAATAAAAATACATTTCAAACTTCCGCCATCATCATTAGTGTCATATTATGATAACATGCAGGTATTCACAAGTTGTTTAACTCTGCTCAACTTTTGCATGTTTGTTCTCCCAGTTGACATCTAAACACTCTTATGTAAGATTGTTTTGACACATAGTTATGATTTTCCCATGCATAATAACTTTCTCATCAGGGATAACATACAGTTGATGATAAAATGTCCTTTTAACTCTCATTAGACACCGACTGCAGCATGTGTTTGACTGTTAAACTTATTAAAAAGCCCATAACTCTCACCCCTGTACATAATTCAGAAGTATCAGTGGGGAGGTTGAGTTTCAGTCGCTTTGGAGCTGAAAAACACATGGGCCGTAAGCATCCCCTTTAGGTGCTGTAAATTCCTGGCTCACATTCCTGAGCAGAGGCTGGAGAATGCTACATGCTATCACACACCATTTAACCCTGTCCCACTGTGATGTGTTCACCGCCTGCTCTGTTGATACTAGCCGGGGCCACACCCACATTCAGCAGCCAAGAGACCTGTAAAAAAACCTACAGAAGATATATTTCTGCTTGTTTGGATAGTTTGGCACTTGTATTTGTGTTTCAACTCCAGACCTGACTGAAACAATAATGTACAACACACTATGGTTAATGTAAAAGAGTGTCAGAAATGTCTAACATGGCAACAACAGCAGACATAACTGTTTTATAGCACACTTGTCGTAATAGTCATAATATTAAATGTGGAGTTACATTGGTATGATAAACTATTTCGGATCACTAAAAATATTTGGCCAGTTTTAAAGTGGTTTTAGGAAAAGTGAGCATCAGATGTGGGATAAGAGTGTTTTCTGGGCATGGGACTTACTACCTGGAAGTTACCCGCTTAGGACCTAAAACCACAAATGTTAGTGTTGGGACAAAACCAAAGCTAAGTTTCCCCCTTTTTTAATGCCTTCTGAAAGAAGGAAGGATTTTTGACATTAACATACTTGAATAATTACAGAATGAAAAGTGAACGTAAGATTTGTGTCACTCTTCAGTATGGGGTTGCATTTAAGTGATTAGTCACAGCTGTAGGTTTACACTGGCTTCCCAAAGGTGTTTCATGAATTATATTAATATTTCATCTGCAAATATTGATTTTTTTTTATTTTGTGAACTGATTGAAAGGTGTCGGAACTAAAAGACTCTAGTTTTGTACTTCAAATCCCATTTTACTGTAACACCAGGCATATTTATATAAATAGACAGCTACACGATTGAGCCAAATTAGCCGTGACCAATTGACATCATTTTTCTGTGTAATGTTTAAAGTGGGAGCTATAGCCTTCGTAAAATGCCATGTTTTCATTGGATCACTCCGGTGTCTTTAAAGGCATCATTATGATCTCAGAGTGCCTGCAGATTCTCAGCGGCGTGATGAAATTATACTGCCATACTTGGCCCAGGTCGAGATCCGAGCCCGACACAAATAGTATTAAGGAACAGTTATGCATTTTGATCCACACCTGACATACAGACTTTTCTTTGATCTATCTATTTACTAGTTTCCAGTTCTTCCTTTGTCAATTATACACTTTACTTCACATAATGGGACCCTTTTTCTTCTCGTCTCACTGTGCTTTTACAGTGAGCCTTTATGTGCGGTCGTAACTTCGCCTGTGTACATCTGTGAAGGCCTAAGTCCCTTGAAAGCCATTAGCATCTCCTTATAACCGCGTTGCACTGCTCCAGCTTCCTCCCAAACCGGACATGATTGACACATTAACACTCTTTCACACCCAATTGAGCACAGCAACTGAAAAGGAAGGAAACCCCAAGAATGTAGAAGAATGTAGACACTAAAAATATATGACTCACATACGCAGCATAATAGTAGACTCTAAGAGAAATACTAGTTTAGTTTATGATCTATAATGTCACTGGTTCAAAGGTTTGGTACTCAAATAAAGTCTACTATTACATTTCTAAATTGGCTGCCATTTCCAATCTGCTTCTTCGAAAGCTTTTAACCGACTGTTATCTTATTTGTGTCCTTATTTTGTGCAACAAGACTGACTGCTAATAATATTTCTCTGGTGTGCATTACAGTTAATTGAAGTGCAGCAGCTGTCAGAATAATTACATGCTGATGTTTGCGACTTGGCAGGGAAGGATTACATTCAACCACAAGCACTGGAGAGTTTCCGTTTCTTTTTTTTTTTTTTGTGTAGTCTTTTTCTTTTAGTCTGTGAGCCAACATTATTTCAGCCAAGTGCCAACAGAAAATCTGGATCGGGTACAGACGGATAGAGGAGAGATGGTATCTTTTTGTCCTATTGGTTACACACTAATACTATTGATGACGGGGAAATATAATTGTTTAAAGGTGTTGAAATGTAAAACAATCAAGAAAGCAGAAGTTTAAATCCAGCCTGTTAAATGGCCGCAGCTTCTTCGGGCTGTTTTTGGTGATGAACAGACCCACTCTGCAGGTATCCACTGAACCTCAGCTTCAGTTGTCTTCTGCACGTCTGCCTTGAGCTCTCTAAATGCCACAGCGATGTCTCCGTTCACTAACACTTTGTCGAACAGGTGACCATACTCCTGCTCCATGGATTCAGCCATGTTAATCATCTCCTCAAAGTCTTCCTCCTGTTTCCAAACAGCATTATGACATTAGTGTAAGCACTGCCACACACTATAACATAACGACATATGAACTGCAGAGTCATAAACTAAACTGACTAAAGCATAACCTGACATTACATGCTGACAGAGTAAAGAGGTCTTTTCACACCAGCTCTATAAAAATAACCTCATAGCAGCAGTGTTTGGCAAAGGGCAACCTGTGTCCAGGTGTGTGACCTCCAGAGCTTTATAAGGCCAACCTGGCAGCAGGAGTCAAACATGACTGTGAACACAGATGGAGAGGCTCAAAATGACACAGCATGTTTTCATCCAATCATACATATGTAGGCTGTGATATAAAAGATTTAAGAAGAAGAAAAAGACATGTTTGAACCATTTACTATAAATCTAACTAGGTATAGACAGACCTTACTCATGCCTTTTCTTACAATCTGAGCAATTTGGTCTGTTTCTAAGAAAATACAAAGTTTCAAGTTTATTTTTAATCTCTCAAGGATGTTGACATTTGCATATCTTATTAAAGCCACCCACTAAGCTGTGTTGTAACCGGCAAAGCTCTTAAATGTCTCTTAAATGCAACCCACAGGCTGAACCATGTATGTGTGGCTGGGTGTGAGCCTTTTGACCTGCCGCCGCCCTGTGTGTTACAAGACATGAGCAGACACCTGTGTTTCATGTGTTAATGTCACAGGATTTTCCCCTTACTGAAAAGGTCCGCACTGGGTTCTTGTCCTCCTCTTCACAGATGAACTTGGCTCTCCGTCGAGTGAGGCGCAGCTCCTCGATGCGTGGCGGCTTCACAAACACAACGTATGGTCTGTATTCTGCAGTGTACACATGCTTTATGTTCTGTAATGAGACAAATGAAGAGCCATTCCAATATCAAAAACTCCTCTTGAATAATCCAGTCCTGAACAATGACAATTATTTAATAGCATTTTATCATAACATATTTTGTAACACTTACCATAGGATGCATGTCCAGAAGGCACACTTTACCCTCTGTCATTACTCTGTTAACAGAGTTTAGACTTGACCCATAGTAGTGGCCCTGGTACCTTCCATATTCAATGAACCTACACAAAACAAGAACAGTCTAAGTAAAAATATGACAAGACAAAGACAGTTGTTGTCTCATCACCGGTGATTGAGAATGTCCTCTTCAAACATGTGGAGGGACACAAAATGGTAGTCCACCGCATCTTTCTCCTGCTGCCTCTTCTCTCGTGTCGTGTCTGAAAGACAAGCGGAAATGAGGCTGAACACTATGAAAAAGTGATACTGCGAGCAGAAGGTAAAGTGTGTCTTACAGGGTATGGTGACGCCGTACCGGTCCGGGTCAGAGATCAGCAGCCTCTTCTTCAGTTCACTGACGCCAACGCCGCTCGGCCCTGGGGAAAGATGAGGCTATTCAATCCCAATATCTATGTGAACTAATGTTTTCCTTATGACAAATCCAACATCAAATGGGCCTAGTGATCTGGTGACACATCTGTGTTTATCATTAAAAAAGCAAAAAGGAGTCAGACAGAAACAGCTTTGATTTCATTCATTTTTTGTCTAAAAGTGATTCTCCAAAAGGCCTCACTCCCATCCTTTGCTTCTGTATCAAATGTTTAATGCTTGTATGCCCTCTGGAAAATCCATAGCGTCACATCTGCAGAGTAACACAGTATCAGTGTCATTATAGTGTAGGATGCACAGGATGCAGGGCACATACATAAACCTGTCGCATCTGGGATTTGCTTCGAATGCAGATTCCTCCAGATTGCATCAGACTCAAATGGAGCAATGAAAGAGGGATTCCTTACATAGCTGCCATTTCCATCACAGCATTGCATGAGATTGATACATTACAAAATATCAAGTTTATGGGTGTTCAACTGATGTCTTTTACAGATGCCCCAGGAAAAATTGAAAAAGAAAAACATGCATGGTAGATGTTTTCTTTCTGCCAGTAAGTCACATTCACCAACATTCTTGAGGCAGGGCAGACTATTGTTTTATTTAAATCGTATATGTAACGCAAATAGAAAAGGATCCATTACTAACTTGGTCAAAAACGATCCAGCTGCTGCTGTTTTAGCCATCCAGGTTGTGGTTTTCCTGTCTACAACCCTCAATGCCAATAAACCATATTCTTAATGATGAGCTCTGGTCGAAGAAGAACCTTCACAGCAGACAGTAAAACGTAATCCCGAGTCAAAGTCACATCCAACTCGCTTAAAGAGGCCTAAATCCAAATCCAAGCTGTCTTAACTGTTCCAGTCTAATGATGGAGCACTTGGGACACATTCAGAGAAATCTTATTCACAGACCGTTCATCCCTGTGCTCCCTTTTCTCTGTTTTGTATATACTGTTGTTTTGCATCTTTAACATTCATTGTACTGAAGTTTTCATTTGTCAAGCATGACCTACAGTTGAATTGTAAGATGACATTAAAAAGGCCTTTGGCGTGGCCCAGCATGCAATTCCCTACAGAGCGATATAGCTCAAAAATACATAAAGCAGGCCTAAAGGATTGGCAGAGAAGTGGATCTGGGGTGGGCTCATAGGTGATTTAAAAGAGCACCATCTATTCCGACTTGGAGCTTTCTGACAGTGTTTACATGCTTCTGATGGGAAAGGATTGTCCCTGTACTCACAAGGAGTATAACTCTTTATCAACACATTACCTTTTCTTTTAACAATGGTTTCAGTATTTCGGTAACATTTAAACAGGGAGTAAAATAGTCAGTGTCTTGTACAAAGCCAAATGTTCATTCTGTACTGTTACAGTTCATGTGACAGTGGGAAATATCGAAATAAAAATGTACCATGGCAAAAATTTCCTCTTGTCAAAATGAACTGTTTACATTTCAGCAGTTTCTTAATAGTGTCATACGTACCAACCAGGACCACCAGTCTGTGTCTGTCGTTGGGGTCTCTGTGATAAGGGATGACCTCTATGTAAGTAGGAGGCCTGGTGGAGCCATGCAGCCCAGTGCTCCATCTTCGAGACCTCGCTGCTTCTCGGGCCACGCTCCCTTTCCTTCCGATTCTGAAACTTCTCCTCAAACCAGCTGGGACAAAACGACAGATAATCACACGCTCTGTACGATGTGTTACAACAAACACAAGGTACACGTATACGTTAAGGGGGAAAAAAAGAGAGAAAGACCAACCAACAACCGAACACCCTGGCTGTCATCGTAACCACCACCCAGTGTGATGTCAAAAACTACACTGACAAAACAGATTTCATGCCGCAAGTCGCATTAAAGACATGAGTATCTCGGAATAGTCCTGTCACGCACGGCTTGTAGCCTGTCTGACAGCCATCGTCTGCCATGCGACTGTGGTTTGGCACGGCTCGGTGGGCTCCCTCTCTTTCATGATGTTAACTGCTGCTAAGTGATGGTGCCAGGCTCTCTTTGACGTCAGCTGTAATTTTACCATGTAAGCAAATCAGTTCATTTCCTCTCTTTAGACTGAGGCAAAATAGCAGGAATGGCACGCTTCTGTTTACAAGGGACTAAACCAATGACTTCACTCAGAAATGTGGAGTAATGTGTAAAAGAGAGTTATGTATAATGCGCAAAGAACAAATATATACATGCATGAATGAGAAAATCTTATTTGCTACAATCAGGTTATGCCTTGAGGGAAACATGCTGTAATTGTCAGTCTTGTGTAAATCTGCGAGTGCAAATGCAGTCATTCGTAAAAGTTGAGTATATTTTTGGAAAACGTTCCACTGTGACTGTGTTTGGTTTGGGTTAGAGCACAGATAAGAGCAGGACTGAGTGGAGTGATGCCACGGAGCTGAGTCTGTGGTGTTAACATTAAGATGAGTTTACGATATGAGCCGAAAGCCGCATCGCATAAAGCTTGACATAATACAGTAAAATGAATACAGTTTCTTTGTAGGTTGCTGTTGGAAAGCTTTTCTTTTTATATAATAGATGAGTGATTTCCAGCTGTTTAAAGGTTCTTAAACTGGTTTTGTCCAATGGATCTACAAAGTTAGAAATGGGTAAAAATTCAATTATCCTCTAATCAGTGTAATGTGTATTATTGAAGGGAAAAGAAATATGGGCCCTGTACTTCCACTGGTGACACTACAGACGGTGTTTCATTTAAGGCTCCATAGACTTACATACAATACTTGCCATATACACTTTGAAAAAGTTTGGGGCTCCATTATTGCCCGTGGCGTTGGTGATGCTATATGGATTGATGGGACCGTGACCCATTTGTTGTTATTTTGTAAACATTTCCTGTATTTCAGACAATATTGTGAAGCTTTCTATCATATTGCTATATGTTTGATCTGACTGAAAAGTACGACTTTAAATAGAAAAAAAATTCAAAAAAACAAGCAGAGGATATTTATGTGGAGTGACATTTGTGTACAGACGTAAGCCCCTCTATGCGTGCCACCATTCAGTCCTGCTAAATAAGAGTTGCCGTGCCGTACTTTGAGAAAACACAGAGTCTGAACCTCCTCAGGTATCTGGCCACAGATAAGATGAAAATGCACAATACTAAACGCACATGACTCTGCTAAAATGCAACATGTGTAATGATTAGCTTGCTTTGTACAGACAGAGGGCCCTTTTCACAATCAGCTGTAAGTCCACAGCCCTTGTATGAATGTACTGCACGCACGAGCACATCATTTTCAATTCAGAAGATCAAGACAAATGGGATAAACGGAAAGCCTAAAGCCATATTCCCTGTTTTAGTCTTTTCCCTAAAATCTCCAAACCACAAAGCTACATCATCTCATGAAAAGATTTGTGTTATACCAAAGGCCTTGTTTTTTTCCGACTCCTCTTCTGTTTTAAATACAGATCTCATGTCTGTTCAGTTGAGCTGTCATAGTTATGATAAAGTAAAACAGTTGTATTGTATCATATTTTTTCCAGTGTTCTTACCGATGTGGATTCCTGTTATAGCTCGGTAGTCTACATCCTCCAGGACTGGAAAAAACACCAAAAGAGACGATTGAGGTTTTTGGGTTTGTTTTTTTTAAGAAGTAGCTTCATGTTCAGACCCACTTGTCCCAATATTTTACTCTTGAGACACAAAAGCTCTAATTGTAAAGAAATTACATCAATCATGTAATATGTTAGTAAGTACCCTTGTGAGAGCAATGCAAAGTATTGGAAACCACTTTAGTTATTAAATATCTCAAAGCTGCTTGGCTACAACTGAGGAACATTTCAAACTCTTTAGGCCAAGCGGCTCTACATAAATATTATTTTTTGGAAAACACAACTTGTTACATCTTTATAAACCCCAAACCAAATCTAAACAACACATGTATTGATGTCATTTATGTTAAGGGCACGTTTTGCAAAAATAAAATCCAGACTGACTGTACCTTGGGTCTCATCTGCGAAGCATGTGGAGAAAACAAAAGCATGAGTCAAACAGCTTCTGGGGAGGTGCAGCTGACCTTGACCGTGACCTTGAAGCATGACCTTTCACCTTTTGGTTCTGCAGTCAAGCAGCTTTAATATGTATCATGGAAAATCTTTACAGGGATTTCTCTTTTCAGGTGTGGGTGGGTTTTTATAGGCACATGTTGGAAGATCACCTGTTGGTTTTACTCTGCGAGGCTTGAACAAGGCTCTGGGCCGCTGCAGCGCGACTCTCCTGTGGGAAAGAGTCAGAAAGGTGAATAGACTGGTTCCAAAATATGTTGTTTTTGTTGATTTGTGACAGTATGAGCACAAGTCCAGAGTGCTGTGTTCGAAATCACTAAACTAGTTTCTACACACTGTGTCTTTACGGCTGTTACACAATGAAAATGACCCACTTCAACAAATAAATTTTTTTTTTATATTGAATGTCCAATATACATAAATTTGCTGAATGTATAAATGATATGGTTATGTTTAAGTTAAATTACTATCTGCCATTTTTTCCAGCGCTATGCATTAAGAAACATATCCTCAATAAAACTTCTGTTGTTTTCACTACAGCATTCAAATCTATCATACATTTGGACACCACAAAAATGCCAAAGCCCCATTATCTGCAACCTGAATCTGAACAGTCCTAACAGAACCACAAGTATGAACAAAAACTTTAGCTCTGAGCAAACATCACATCTGAGCATAAAGGTTTGTGGCCTAAATCTACCTCTCGTGCAGCTGTTGTGAAGGGATGAGTCCCGCTCGTGTTTGACCGTCGCCAAGGTGACACGCCTGCCACCAAGTGTCATCCTCCATGCTGACGATCTGCAGGACGTCCCCCCTTTTAAAAGTCACTGCTGCCTCCTTGCACGGCACTGTGGGATCTTCGCTGGGATCGTAGTCAAACAATGTCCGCACGAAAAGCTACGGAAGAGAATTATTTCAGCTTTCAAATCAAGACAAAGAAAAATAGACAAGTCAATCTGACATATTTCTTGTTCTCATTGCGCTCCCATATAGTGAGCTTCTCCTATATCCTGGCAATGACGCAAAACCTTTGTCTGGTGATTTTTCACATATGCTGGTGTCATTTTTGAGAAATTACTGTGATCGCTGAAAATAATTTGTTTTAATCTTTTGCAAATGCTCTCTAACAGTTTCCAGCTTTGACATTGACTTCATTTATCTATAAACTTAAACCATCTTT
This sequence comes from Rhyacichthys aspro, assembly GCA_036850595.1. Taxonomy (NCBI): domain Eukaryota; kingdom Metazoa; phylum Chordata; class Actinopteri; order Gobiiformes; family Rhyacichthyidae; genus Rhyacichthys; species Rhyacichthys aspro. The sequence goes on from CM072164.1 coordinate 10,157,400, forward strand.
TTACCAAAGAATAAACTTTCCACTCTGTCTAGATTTCATTCTTGCATCAAGTGCAACTACAGCTCAAGAGATGTGACTTGCATGAAATGATAAATCAGATGTCCCAATGATACAAAGCTTCCAACTATTATAAAGTTTGCAGATTGCCCTATCCTTGTCTGTCTGACTTGAATTTACATTGGACATTGCTTTAGTGACAACACTGTGGCAGATACACAAGATTTAACTGGTGACTTCATTTTATTTGACTGAAAACAGGTGTCCATCTTACAAAATGCCGTCTAAAAGCCTAAAAGTCTACCTTTTTTCTTTGTGATGACACCTCTTCTTTGTAGAAAGCAGGAATGATCTTGAACGTAACCTCACCTTTTGAACGGGCCTTTAAAAATAGATTTACAGAGTTTGCAAAGACATAATTTTAGAGCTGAGAAAGAAACAGCCAATGAGGAGTCATTTCTGAGAGTCACCAGAAGAGGAAGGATTTCCTTTGGTTTCCTGTGATCCAGTGAGACACCGTTCACCTCTTTCAGCTCATCCCCTTCATGGATCAGGCCTAGAAGACACACATTTAAACCACCCAAACTTTTTATCACACTGAAATGCAACTTTAATACACAAGAGATCTATAGAGAATATAACTTTACAACTTTATAGTTCTTTCATTGAGGTCAAGCAATGAAAAAACAGATTGTCTACCTCAGAGACATGCAGGAAAGGCCTGGGGTTGGGCTTGTACACTACGGTGCTACTTGAATACAAAAAGGTTACAACAGTATATTAATTTGATGCAGCCAGAGTGAACTCACCACTCTTATCCGCCGCACCTCCCTTCATTATCCTCGCTACCACAATAGCTCCTGTAGATTCATCTCTTTTAACAGTCGCACCCTGAGAAAAATTATTGCGTCGTTAGATAAAAGGCAAATGGGTAAGATTGTGCAAGTGGAGACTGGAAATAACATGCTTTAAAAAGTCTAGACAAGCGTCTTCTTTGAAAGCCTTATGTTATTCATATCGAGATGAGATTGCATTCATAACACACAATGGCGCTGGAAAAGGTTACCCACATCAGCATTATTTTCACCAGATGTGCAGCGATTTGCAATGGAAAGAGCATCTTTTGTAGCTGACTACAATCAGCTTGTGCTTGGTTATTACTCTGGAAAATAATGAAGCATATTGGCTTCATCAAAGAGAGAGTGTCAGAAAAAGGTCAGCAACTCCCAGTAAAGTGTCTGGGTCAATCATAAAACATGTTCTCCATTATTGAAACTGTAAGACACAGAAGCCTAAAAGTGAAACAATGACTATCATCACCAACAAAGGCGTTTTCATTTGGAGCCAGGATTATTAAACAACTTGTTTTATGTTGTGAGATTTTTTAGCAAACTTCCAAAAGACTACTGGACATACTTACGGGAAATGACCTGGCACAGCAGCCCATTACTGTCAATCATGACATGTGTTTAATGACAAACTAGATCCAGATGTAAAAATGTTTTTAATATTTAAAATAACAAGTTTGGATGATTTTGTGTCCTTGGCAAAAGTAAGCATAGTTTTATCCTTTTTTTTTAGCACACACGCTCCAAAAAAAAAAAAAAAAAAAAGTGACGACTTAAAATAAAACATAAATAAACTAAACCATGTATCAGGAAAATGAGTTGGGACTAAAAGCAATTTGGTTAACACATAAAGAAAACAGTGACAACAGCATTAAAAGACATATTTTTAACACGAATAATCAAAGTGTGTTGTGTTTCACAGCTCAGACGTGGGATCAGTGGTGAGGAAGAACTGACTGCTGAGTGTAAAAAGTGAGCAGCAGCCCAGTGCCAAAGGTGATTATGACAGTGTAAGATATTTCAACTGGACACATTTTAACTTGGGGTTAACATTTTGTTGTATTTGAGAATGTAATCAGAATCCAATGTCATTTATATATATATATTAAAAAATCACTCACTAAAGGCTCGGTGGTTTTCACCAAGCTGACAATTTTGACAGAATCCTCCTCGTCTGCCAGAGAGTCATCAGGTATTGGTGGCAGAGCAGGCTCGTAGTCCCTCAGAGCCACAGCATCATGCACAAATAAGAGGCTCTGTGAAGAAAGTATAAATGCTGACATGTATTTAGAGAAATCATGTCAAGATTCTATAAGAGATGTGTCACTGTACATTTCTTCAATTATGACAAAAAGTAAATGAAAATTAGTATGCTGGCCACTAACAGTGTTATGACAAAAAGGCTGGTTGATTTGGCATAATTCTAGTTATGACTTTTCAAGTAAAAAGTGGTAACAATGCACTGATTCATCTTGACTTAAAAGTGACTGTGGTGGACTATGACACGATTGAGAGCACAAATATCACAAGATGGCTACATCCTTGCCTATTCATTCAAACTCTATTCAAACACATCTCACACAGTTTTCCAGAGGAATATGTATGAACTGATCACTGACTCATAGTTGATGCCCAGACAGTTCATTTAAGTTCCTTTACGAAATGTTGACAGTGAGAACAATACTGAATTGAAATCACAATCTCTTAGGAAAGATTTGAACTGTTCATTTCTGAAATAATTGAAAGAAGAAGAAGAGGTGGAAACATCTGCTCATCAATTTGATGTTACTGAACAGCCCATCCATCTGTCAGTTAGTAGTTATCCTTGTGTCCATCAGGACTTCTTCAGAGACTGCCAACATGTGAGCAAAATGTGTCTGGACACTTAAGAAACAGTATTTAAAAAAAAATAAACATTTAGTATTACATGCTGAGCCTCTCATAAGTATGTGTGAGCTTTTGCCTCTGAGCCAAGACCAAACAGGTCATTAAACTGTTTAAACAAACCTGTACTCTGCTGGCCTCAGCTCCTCATTAAGAAGTAAAACTGTGTGATGAGTGTGCTTTTAAAATGAAAGTCAGTGTTTGAAAAAGTCTGGGCCTACACATGTGAGCACAAGTAAATACAACTTGGGAGCAGATTTGCTTCAATGCCAGTTTAGTTCATAGACAGGGATGATAATTGGGTCAATTTAGATGAAATTAAATTTACAGTTGGTTTGTCTTGTTATTTTTTAGATACAGATAAAGACAATTGTACTAATTTGTAAACAGCTGTGTTTAACAATAGAAAGAGCTAAAAAAATATGATATTATAAAACTGCTATCTCTGTGATGGAATTGAATTGAAATAAGAGAGACAATGAACTTCATAATGGTACAACCAGGCTTCACCTTAAAGTGGGGTTTGGATACAATGGCTGCCAGCTCCTTGACATCATCTCTGCAGCCTTGGTGCATCAGCTCCTCTGTCAACTGAAAGCAGAAAATGTTCTGGTTTAATTTACTATCTCCACTTACATTATTGTGGTGTTTCTTTTACTTTTTTGAATTTGGATCTTTCAGCCACTGTTAATAAAAACTCCTGAATGTTCAAGGCCATGTGACAACTATGGCGACAGCTAAAATGGAGCAGTCTTAGCCATCAGCAGTGAACAGAGAGGCGGCGGGTGACTGTGTGCAGTTGTCGTCTTGTCAAGCATATTACTATAATGACTTCTACTGCTTCAAGATGTGGAGCCACACTCCAGAAACACAATGCATGAAGGTCATTAGTTTCCACTGTGAGCAAACAGAAGCCTCACTGAGGGAAAACAGACCCAAGGCTTGGCCCTTCCAGTAGGTCCTGATGATTTAAGCCAGACAGAGAGTGTCTGTCCAACCAAATCTAAGGCAAAGGCAGTGAAAAAAGGAGTTCTGAGGATCGGATAGGGACAGAGAGACAGAATGGAAACCTGTAACGAAACACAATACTGATGTATAGAAAGAATACAGATGAGAGAACTAGGCTGCTTTGGGGAAACAAAGACATTTGATCAGAAAAGTACAATTATTCATTTTTAATCAGGAATTTAAAAGGAATAATTGTATAAAAAGGTTGTCTGGGGTAGGGGTCACTAAAAGAACCTATGTTATTTACTCGGTGGCTCCTAGAAAATACACTGTAGAAGAAATAGAGCTACTCCAAATGATATAACACAACTGTTTGAACAATGTTAATTTAATTAAATGTTCTTATGCAAGTATGTTCAAATTCTGTAGCCTGTGTGAGTAGTCTGTCACTTCATCTTATGCAACCTGAAGTGAAATGATTTTAGCAATGCATTGCTCTGTGTTGTCCTCCATGAACTTGCCTCTGGCCTATTCACATAAAATTAGATCCTCTTTTAAACATTTTTAGTATTAATCTGAAGGTAGGCTTTTGCAATACCAATTCATAACAGGATCTATGAAAGGGAATGTAGCTGCATTCCCCTCATGCTTGTGTGTGACAGAAAAGTCATCTGCATCACAGAGGAAACAATTTGAGCGATGAAAATGTACTCCTGTTCCCTCTGCTGTCAAAATTTCCTCAGCGGTGAGTCTATCTGCAAAAGATGTTTGGAGTGAGTCACTTACGTTTGAGGCCAGAATCGCTGCGTGCTCTTGGACAGGGAAGGGGCTGCGCTTCTCAAAGTGCTTCAGTTGCTCGTGGATCTGTCAAGTTTGCAAAGCATCAAAATAGTGGCTGCGTTAGCTAAGCTAAGGGTATTTATAACGGTAACTTCTTTTACAATTACATGCAAAAAATAGGGAAAGCTAAGCAGACAATTATTTGGATTTTGTTCATGTAGCATATCTATATTTTAGGAACACTGAATTTAAGATTTTGTTACGCATACATAGGATACATAGACAGTAGAACACACACACACAAGCTTCCTATATGGTTGGAGATGGTAATGCCATTAAAAAAAAACCCAAAAAACTGAATTTCTTAAAGCTTTAGTCGAACACATTGCAGAGGGCCTGGGTGATAACTGCTGACCCCAATCGGTTACTTTTTTTTCCACTGTAGATGAATGGGGACCTCCACTGAAATATTCATCAAGTCACACATCTTTGCTTCCTCAGACAATAGTGGGACTATGAAGAATGTGAAACAGATGTTACCTTGAACAGTAGGTGAAGCTTCTTTTCCATCAGCATGCTGTGAAGGAACCTGTAGTCCTCCTCTCTGTCTCTGTGAGACTCTGAGCCTGACATCACTGATACTAACACCTGCACAACAAACACCAGTTTAAAGGTAGATGTAGACACAGAAATCCTATGTGTGAAGTGGATTTGCACTTGAGGATTTAAAGTTAAAAAAGGATATGTGTATTACAAAACTAATGATTATGACATGTTGTGAAGAGGGCTGACTTTCTGACATGTTCAACACAGCATCCTACTCAGAAAACAGAAAAACACATTACATGTGCATTGAATTGTGTTACTTAAATATAACAATTGTTAGGAGTTAAAGAAATAATAATATGAGTTGCTTTTTGAATGTTTTTGACATATTACTGCCCCCTAATGCTGATATGAGAAATTTTACATTCAGCCATAAACTGTTATTGCACTGGACCAGCACTAGAGCAACAGCGTAAACACATCTAACTAAATGTTCTCTAAATCTATTTACATAGACTCTTACTTTAATTATCAACCTTTTACAAACCAAAAGGATTTGTGGATAATTAAATTAGTAAATGTCTATTAAAAGTTTTTGTTAAGTGTAAGAAAAAAATAAAATATGCAGAAAAAGATTGCACTTACCTTGAAATATATATGGTTCAACAGATGCCACAGTTTTTATCTAAAGTGTAAGTAGCATTTGACCATCCACTTGTGTAGAGTGGATAAAATGGGAAACCCCGCCCAACTGTTAAAGAGAGAGTCTATCAGTCAATATGTGTCAGCTCTGACCTACATCAGCCAGTGAGTGATCAATAGGGTACAGCAATTTCAGGGTTTGGGGAGAAACTTTTCACACACAATCAAACTGTTGGCTCTAACTTATACCAGAAGCTAATTATGAAAGCTGCATTATTGGATTTTTTCCCCCACAGCTTTTAATGTGCAGTTTTCTTATTCATTAGGCCTACACATGCTTACAAATGCACTAATTTTTCGGCATCCTGCATGAAACAAATGTCTTTCTGTAAGAAACTGGGATGCCAATAAAAATTGCACACTATACAAATAATATAAAATATAATGCAAAAAATTGTAAATCAGAAAATGTCTTGAGATGCTCTCAGGCTGGTGGCTTACACAAGGCAACAATATTAGTGCCTGGCATTAAGCAGAAAGAAGGATGTTTGTTAAGAGGGTAAAGTGTTCATTGCAAAACAAACCAGTCGTGGGTAGCCTATGTGTGAAGACCATAGTGACGACTAGAAATGCTCAGGTTCAGAAGGAAGAGTAGCACCAAACACAAGCTGAATTTCTGCTGCGTTGCTTACTGCGTAGTGCTAAAACCGGAAGTGCTATTGCATTCTCCAAATTGCATTTGCCCAAATAATAATCTAAAAGATGTTGGAATGTCTACCATTATAAATATATGGGTAGAAAATATGAGTAAGAGATTGATAAGTAGATTTATTAAATAATAATAACATTTATCAATAGCTGTTATTTTTTCTACTCCAGAACACGAGGGACCGAAATGAACGTAACCACCTATTTTTTTCCCCCCACTGTCGTTCTTGTGTCAAACAATTTAAAAGTAAAAACTTGCAGATCGTCACTTTGAAGTGTAAACCGGAAGTGTTGTTTTTTCCTCGCTGAATGTGATCCAGTCTCACTTCCTCCCGTCGCTGCTTCTGCTGCTTTTTTCTTGACCTACATCGGCCAAGTCAAGCGTATAGTATATCTACATGTCAGATGATGCTCTGAGGGTGGCTTTTAGTAAAGACCACCCGCTATGTATTGCTTGTGTTCGGTTCAAGAAGTGTACATGTCTGTTTGCTAGGATAGTTTGAGTGTACATAAGAGGAAGCTAAAGACAAGAGAGAGCAGACCGGAGGCCACGGTTCCCAAGCACATACTCACATCACCGCGGCCTTCATGGTGATGTATGCAAGGAAACCAGCAAGAGTCAGCGATGGGTAAATCACACAGAAATTATTAGAGTTTAACCACAGTGTGACACGACTTAGTTTTCACTTAACGCGCAGTTTGATTGTGTTTAGTGCTAGCCATTAGCTCGTCGTATTAGCGGCTAACAGTTTGCTTTAGTTAGCCACAGAGCTCCCTGAAGGATTAAACCTTATTGCAGCGCCTGTGCAGACTCTTTAATAAAACTTAAAATAGCTAACTCTGTGCCATAGTTTTAACACGTCAAACTTTAACTATAAGAGATATCTAAATAGAAAGCTCGTTGACAGGTAACGTAAGCTAACTTAGCCATCTGAAGCTAATTCCTAGAAGTGTGCGTGTGATGTGTTAAATGTAAATGCAAACTTACTTTCTTTTTGATACCTTTCTTTTAGGTGCAACGACAGAAGGGATTCACAGTCCTACCAGGTAGGACTCAAAAACCTGTGTAGTCTACTGGGATTAAGAATCTTATTAATGATAAATGTTTTTATGACACATATACAACAGGGCTCAACTAGGAGAATAATTTGTCTACAGTTTATAAACCTGACCAAGGAAAATTATAAATATTATTACATTTGTTTGCCTACAGAGAGTAAACTACAAGTTTATGAACTTAAGGGCAATTCTTTGATTTTTTCCAGACCCACAAATCTCAGCCAAAGAGCCAGTCCAGCAGCCTTCACCGCTACGACAAGGTGCGTGATGGCTCATCAGATCCCACACCCCCATTCAAGGTGCTGCGGCGGTCAGATGAAAGTCCTGTCAGCAGACATGGTGACAACACCGGCCATGGCAAGGCTAAAACCTCCCAGGCAATTAGAGGAAAAAATGGTAAGCATCCGTCTTGTAAACCTGTTTGAAATAATGGGTTGTGAAAATAACCTTAAAATACTCAGATAGTTCATTATCATCTATGATTAGTGTAATCAAATTGGGCCACACTTAACATCTCACACCTTAAACATTGTTTATGTTTTTCCAAATCAAAAATGTTATTGTTGCAGGGACAAGCGGCTCTCCTCAAGAGAATTCTCACAACAACAGCTTTCATCACGGCTCAGAATCACAGGCTACTCAGAACAAGCCTGCAGACCGGGTAGGACCATGTCCACTGTTATCTTTGTTATTATCATTTTTTAACTTACTTAATTTATTACACTACTCAAGTGTACTAAGCAATGGTTTCAAAGTTGCCTGTTAGAGTAATACATTGCATGTCTAAATAGATTTTATTTACAAATACTAACACAGTGTTACGTAGAGTTCAGAGTAGACTTACATTTGTTTTAAGTAAGAGTCATATTGTTATAAATGCCCGTTTTTAATGCTATAATGCAGTGAATTAATTTTTCCTTGTTTGATTGAAGCAACCCACCTATTTTTCCAATTTTGTTTTCAATATTGAGCTTGGTAACAATTTAATCACAATCTAAATGGCATTTATTTAAAAACCTCTTTCAGTTAACGGTTGCAGCAGTAAATTGAACATCTGTAATATAAGTCTTTCATAATTGCTTAACATTGAAAGTATAATTTTGCACCATTTATTTTTATTTTATTTACCCTACACGCTGCGACCAACCCAATCCAATAGCCAATGCCTGCCATAATGGATATTGGTTTATCTGCATTGTAATCTTAATTATAAATAAAAGTACCAGTATGAGACCTATTTGAAACACTTTCTTGGTTTAAATGATTGGAATTACCGTAAATACACTGTAATGTATTCTGTCTGAAAGACTCTTAACCTTTTTTGAAACAGAACTTAAGTTTACCTCCTGTGGTGTCTAGATATGTTACACATTATCTCTTGTACAATCACAAAGGCATAATTGGTAACTGTTGTATTGTAATAAAAATGTCATGTCATACTCTATTCTTTGCTTACCACCAGGACCCAGCGGATGATTGGACAGAACATATCAGCTCTTCTGGGAAGAAATATTATTACAACTGTAGAACTGAGGTCTCTCAGTGGGAGAAGCCCAAAGACCTGCTGGAGAGGCAAGGCCACTCAGATAAAGATAGCACATAATGCAAAAGTTCCTTTGTAATGTTAATTAAAAAGCTGTTGCCTTTTAATGTATCCTTGTGAAATACACCTACCTTTCTTTAATATTTGATAGTATTTTATATTACTGGATTCATAACATTACAGATATTTTATGACATTTTCTTCTTGTGCTTCAGAGAACAACGGCAAAAAGACTCCAAGGTTGTGGCAAACAGTTTCCCTAGAGACATGGACTACAGACAAGAGGCCTTGCAGGACAAAGCTACATCAAGTAAGAATGGCAAGAGTCAATTAAGATGAGTAAATGGGAGTTATGTCAATATCCCTTTTGAAAAACAAGGTTAGCTTAAAAGAGTAATCTGGACTAGGACAGTAGTATCGTTAAAATAGCAACCACTGAACAGAGCAGCTGATCTTGAGAGGGCTGTGCTCAATCTTTGCATGTAGAAGGGTAACAAGAAGGGGAGGCCAGACATATGAGCAACATCAATGAATAGGATGTACTAAGTCTACTTACAGCTTGCCTCCAAACTTTTTCTGCCCATGTCTTGCTTTAAAATGGGCAAGAGGCGCAACGCATTCTGCCCATGCTTTGATTTAGAAACCTTGAAGACATCTCTTTTAGGTTTTCAGGTTTTAGACAGTTGATTTGAAATGAAACAGCTGAAATATGAACCATTTTTTTCTTCTGCAGAGACTACTTCAGGAGACCAGTCTACATCATCCAACCCTGGCCATCCCTCTTCCTCTTCTGGTCAGAGCCTGAATGCGTCGTCTGGTGCTGCCCTTTCCTCTTCTTCGTCCCTGTCAGCGGTGCAGTTGGCCCAGTCACAGGCTCTGCTCCAGGACCCGGCCCTCCTCCATCAGCTCCTCCTCCAGATGAACAATGGAAGCATGGATATGGCAAAGCTTAATGAGGGTGAGTGCTTTTTCTATTGTCCTGAAGGGTATGGCAAGGTATTAGGTTTGCGCAAAGATATGTTGCCTCAAGATGTGTTGTAAAAGTCAAGAAATTTGTAGAATATTAACTCACTGCTTTCTTCCAGGTAAACATGAAAAAAATCCACCATTATGGTCTTTCCCTTCACTGCTCTGACTTATCTGTATGTGCTTGTGCACTCACCTGTTGTGTGTCTTTGCCCGATCATCTGTGTTTGTATGTGTATACATTCCCCTCTTGCTCTCCCTTCAGTCTTGGCAGCTGCCGTCACCCAAGCTTCCTTGCGGTCTGTGCTTCATAAGCTCCTCGCTGCTGGACCTGCTTTCAACATCACTGCTCTGCTCTCAGCCGCTCAGCACTCCAACCAAGGTACGGCCTTCTCTGTTTCTCACCATCTGCTTTTACAAACTCAATAATTCCAAATGGACCCGATGTTCTTGTTCCTACTAAATAAATTGAATCTGAAAGCCAATGTGGTGAACCTTTATGAGGTTTTGCATCTATTGGAAGCTGTTCAATTATGTTACTTTAGGGGTTTATAGGTGCAGTTGACCAGAGCTGAGGAGATTTTCTCTTTGGAAACTAGTGTAATCTCTATATATATGTTTCTGATTTTTTATTTTAACATAACTGGAATGCTTTGGCCAAAATGACAAATGAAAAGTTTGTAGAATGTATATTGTATAGAAATATGTTATTGTTCCCGTCATAAAAAAGGAAGAATATCCCTTCATAATTCCAATAGTACAGTGCTCCCGACTTACCTGATATTTCACTATGTAACTCTGAGTGATGGGGCACATTACTATTTTGTAAGTCTGTGTCTCACCTGAACCAGTCAAGTCAAGCGCTTTTCACACTTTTCCTCTGGAGGATGACCTGTGTGTTCACACGAGCACAAGAAGTTTGGAGATGTCCTCAAGATTTGCGTTCATACTCGTCAGGAGACAGTAGGGATGTCTTTAATGAGCAACAGGGAAAGGGCAGAGTGGGGTGTGGCGCTTAATTACTTTGGTTGTTTACAAGATCAAGAAAAATACAAATATTGATGCTATGTGGATTCGAACGTATGTGCAACATGACCAAATAGTGAATGTAATGTACAAATAAGCTACAGAGATGAGGCATCCATGCTTTATGCTTCCGCTAACAGAACCAGCCGCACGGTATATGCATTATTAGCTCTCTGTCCCCTGGGATCTCCTGACATTGTTTACACAACATAGTCCTTGTACTAGGACCCCCTCGTAATAATCTCTGGGTGAAAAATCTGAGTGGCTTGTGTTCACACATGCAGCCCCTCCTCAGGATAGAGTCAGGAGGATAGTGCATCTGTGAAAGGGGTTGTATAGATATAAGATGTATACTAAATAGAGACCTAATGCTCCCCTGTGAGTTTGTAGCATTACATTTGCAAATCACTGGAAAGTTGCGTAGTGTTATTTCATGCTAAATGTCAATATCCTTGTGTGTGTGTCCAAGAGGCTGTGTGATTTTGTCATTAAAGACCAGATATAGAGGCTTGCTTATTGAATGTGTACTTAGATCTAATCACTCTGGCCACTTTCAGGGGCCATATGTGATCAGATCTAGTTTAAATGGAGATCTCAGTCTGTTTTTCAACAAAAAATGTTTCACACAAGCATCACACTTTATGTATGTAGCATTTGTAACGTGGTGATGTCGCAAGTGCATCATTTTTGCATTCTAGCTGAAAGATAATGTTAATATGCATTCAGGCTAAGACAATCATTTAAATTTCTTTTTTGTTCTCCACAACAATTTATATTCTGCTATTCTCTAAGTCTTTAGATACACATGTAAAAAAAAAATACTACAGTGGAATATAGATGTTTGCAGACAATACCATCATTATCCTTTGTCATCGTGTTTCAGCTCAGCACTCCAATCAGTCTCCAGTCTCCTTGACATCAGATGCATCCTCACCACGTCCCTATGTCTCACCACGTAATGGCACACCACAGAGCAACCAGAAATCTGTCATGGGTCCGCCCCCTGGCAGCATTTCATCCTCACAAAACAGAGTAAGCACTGAAGTTTCAAGGGTCAATAATATTTTTCTCCAGTGTACTTTATTTTAAGTATGTTCATATTTCTCTCCATGTCCTCAGGGCACTTTGTCTTCAGGTAAACCAGGAGCAGTTGCCATGTCACAGATAGGAGAGAAACGTCCTGAGGATCCCAGAACTTTCCAGCAAAGAAGGTATGTTTGTAGTGTTTCAAGAGTTGCTTTTTTCCTTGACATGTACAATACTAAGTTTGGTTTCCTTACTTCCCAGCCAGGACATTCTCTGCTCGGGGTCAAACATATCCACTGCTGCACCGTCCCACATTCCCTCCAGTACTCAAACCCAGGCTGACGGCCAGAGTAATTTTACTCCCACACTGGCAGCTCATTTTGATGAGGACCTTATCAAACATATCCAAGGATGGCCTTCAGAAAACACAGAGAAACAGGTATGTCCATCAATGTTCCATAAAACAGATGCATCACTTAACAGTGTTAGTTTGAAATAAATGTTATTCTCTGTTTGTGTCAATGATTTTGTTTTTGTAGATCTGTGTTTACAGGTGTTCTTCTCTGTGTTGCTTTTTTGTTAGGCGGCGCGATTGCGGGAGGACATCCACAACATGGGCAGTTTGTATATGTCTGAGCTCTGCACAGAGATGAAAAACCTCCGCTCCCTGGTCCGAGTGTGTGAGATTCAGGCCACACTGAGAGAACAGAGGTCAGCCTAGTAATGATGATTACCACTGAATATTCAAAACATGATAAAGAGTACAAATCCCATATTGATTGCAAAATCTTCCTCTCTACCCCACCCCTTTTCTCCTTTCTTCAGAGTCCTGTTTCTGAGGCAGCAGAGCAAAGAGCTAGAAAAGCTTAAAAACCAGAATTCCTTTATGGTCTGAGGATGTAAGCGGAGAAAAGGACAGATCATGGACTACATCCTGTTCAGCCAAAAGCAGAACAGTAAAGCCGTTAAAAACCGGCATTTTTTTTTTTAAATTTTAAGTTTTTCTACTGCCTGTCACAAGAATTGTTCTCTCTGAGAGATGAGACCTGAGGTTCACCAAGATGGACTTTGACCAGTGGACCCAGAGGACCTGAAGGTTTTTTTCAAACAACATTTTTGGGACTGTGAACCTTGGATTGCGTGTGTATTGTATTGGGTTTACTTGTTTTCTGGTGTGTTTTGATGTGTAGTTGTCATGAAAAGATTACGTTTCTTGGAAACAAAGCAGGACCATCTCATGAGCTGATTGTAACAGTTTTCCAGACTGTTTGGACACTGTCAGCTGTTCTAAGTCATGCGTTGAAATGGACTGATTGAATGGTAGTGATGTTACTAATGTTATTTTTTATTCACTTATCATTGTTAATTCAAAAGTGTCTTTAAGGTCTATTGGTTCCACAGTGAGAGTAATGCAGACCCAACAGTTCAGATTGTGCATTGTGGCTAACCCTAAGTGATACAATGCATACGGAGTGGCTCGTCACATTTAACCCACTTGACATTCTCCTGCATCTTTGGACCTACGTCGGCTGCTTGTACAAACAAGTTTGTGTTAATCTGTTCCTCTGCTGGTCATTTTCTTTGCCCCCACTTTTTGTCTTTCCTTTTTATACTTGTCAATGTTTTGTTTCTCTCCAAATAGAATTGGAGATATTTTTCATTCCTTTGCGCAGTTTTGAAAGAGATTGTTGAAAATGCTACAGACGTGACTGAGTTTACAGTCACCTAAAGCTAAATTATTGTTGCACACAGTTGATTACATCCTTGTAGTCAGAATGCTAATATCGATAAAAAGACTGTTTCCAAAAAAATAATATTCACATTTGTTTCATTTGCATTATTATTCAGTTCTTAAGGCTGAAGCCCAGTTATTCAATTTTATGACTAGAGGTAGACTTTTTTAATATAAACTCAAGTCATACACTTAACACATAAAAGCAAAGTCTTTCCTCTATGCTATTCTTTTCGCTGTCCACCAGATCTGATGTGCACACTTGTGGTGAGTGGAATGGGGTGGGTGACGATTGGGGGGCTTTGTATTCCATAAAATATGAGAATAAATATTATACCACACTGCCTGTTTGACTTTTACTGCTTAGTGGATGTTTAAGACTGTGATTAAGGAGGTTTGAGAGAGAGGCTTAATGCGTGAGCCGTATGCCTTTACTAAATTTCCTGATGAATAATGCATTTGTAATTTTCCAAATTAGTCTGGAGCGTACAGAGGGAGACAGCTTAGGGAATGAATGAGCAATTAATTCAGCCTGCACTGGTCAATAACTTGTAGGGTGTACAGAAGAAGTCCCTCAGGACCATGAGCCTCCAGTGTTTACTCACAGCTCTTTGCATCAAAACAGTGATAATTTTTGGCCACTAGATGGTGATAGTGAGTTATTGAACTTGTAATCCCCTGAATGGTGCTTGTGGAATAAGCAAACAGGATGAATAAAATCTTAACAGTAAATTCTTTCTACTCCAGGTTTTTTAAAGGACCAGTTATTTGTTACGAGCTATGACATCCTATTATATCTATTGTAACTATAACAACTATAAAAAATATCAAAGTCACACCACTTTATAGACCGTCAGACAGTTATGAGTAGGGTTCTTGTACATATTGTGTTTTCAGAGTCAACACTTAACTGCTCTTGACCATAATTAGCATTTTGACATTTTTTTCCTCATCACTATTATTAACAGTTAAAGCTTCTCTCATTTCGGGCCAATCAGAAATGGCCTCCACTTCCTACAGCATGTTCACTGTTCTGGAAGTGACTTTTATGATGTGATCTATGACTTGAGATGGTCTCATTAGTTTTAGGATGGGTCTGATGCTTGATAATTAAACTCTAATTTATCTAATTTATTGCCCATTAAAGCCTCCCTAAACCACCATTAAAACTTCAGCAGCTATAAATTGTTTTCTCCTGAACTTGTTGCTGAAAATTGTTGCTTGATTTTGAGAATACATGAGCCTAGTAAATAAATCAATGCCCAGGTGGGTGAGGATGCTTGACCGTGTCGCTTTAGAGGTCACTTCAAAATCCCTGGAGTATGATGAGGCTTTAGGAGATTACTTGACCACTCAGTTTTTTGTCTTGTCAAACAGAAACATAAGGAAAGAAATCCAGAATCCAAATAAAAATTTAGGAGAATAATATTGTTTTAAAGTAATTTTGTTTGTCAGCGTTTAAAGGTAATAAATCTGTTCATTTCAAAAGTGTATATCCCACAGTGAAGGTCAGCACTGCAAAATAAGACATAATGAGACAAAAGTGTATGCCCGAGTACAGTGTTAGCTCTTAAATGCTCACGGGACGACAGACCCACAGCTCCCTCTATCAATCCTTAAACTCTGATAGGCTTCATCAGCGCTGCCCTATATTTCAGTCAATACTTCTCCTACGCACTTTATTGATAGAGCCCATCATTTCTGTCTTCGATCTTTCATAACACACAGCCCAGGGTTAAGGGTCACCCTCATCTACTGTAACCTCGTCTGTGTTGGGGACGTTCTCTCTGGGGGACTCCTGCTCATCTGTCAGACTGTGTGAGACCCTGGTTTAGTTCCAGTCTGCAGTCGGCTCTGTCCTTGGGGGACATGGGTAACCGTGCTGATTACCTGTCATATGATATTTATTGCTGTCACTGTCACACGTTTATTTATGGTTCTCTCCTTTGATCCGAGAGAAGCATCTGGGGGCCCCAGCCATTAGCCCTGTTTTTCTGTTCACTCTTCTGCCCCTATTTGCTCCCTAATTATCCCAATATCCCTTGGCACTTCACTTTTTTACCCTTCTCTTCGCAACCTGCCCTCCTGGCTTTTCTCCTCACCTCACAAACACTTTTTTGTTTTGTTCCCTCTGTCCTCTTTATTGACCAGTGCCCCCTCTGACATCACTGACTCCCAGTTTCTGCCAAAGGGTCACATCAAAGTGACCGTTGTCCAGTTGACTTTGTCCAACTTTTGATGAATGGGAGCACTGGCGGCCAGTACCCTTTTAAACTCACAACGTTCAAAATGTCATTAGGATAGAAGACGTGAACTCAACTCACTATTGCACATGAAACTCTTTTTTACATGCAGGTTTAACAGATTTATGATATCAGATTGTAGATAGCAGTTATAGCACACCTCACTTCACAAGTAAATGTAAAAGCAAGGCATAAAACACAGCATCAAATAAAGAACAAAATAAATAAATCAGTCCTCCTCATGCTGACACACACAGCAGCAGAAGGCAGCCATGACTCTGTGGAAGAATCAGCGAACCCTCCGAAAAGAGAAACGAGAGGAAATCGGAGCTGCTTCAGTGTCATCTCCATCACACAATCAGACAGAGACAGTGTCAAAGTCACGTCATTGGAGACACAGAGCAGACCAGCCGAGGGACTGGTCACAGAGGAGCCTGCTACTGAACAGACCTTCATTAGGTCTTCTGAGATAATCAAACTAAAAATATACACACAATTAAGTATCCATGTCATTTGACTGTATAGGTTATTTTGTATATATATAAGTTGAGATGTAGATGGACTTACTAGCCATGGATCTTGGGCTCAGTCAAGTGAGACATTGTCACAAAAGGATGTGGTAGAGCTTGACGAGGAGTAAATCTCTGTTCCCCATCCAGATGCAACATCCCTTTCAAAAGATCCACAAAAGGCCTTCTTGTCCTCGGCCTTAGCAGCATGGTTTTCTGGATAAATCTGCATTTTTAAAACACAAAACCGGTGAGGCTTATAGATACAACCTCTGCTTTCATTACATTTTCGTCGCAGGCCCTCATTGCTGGTTAACCAAACACTCGGCGGTAAACTCTCCACTTTTTCCGTTGTTCTTGCATATTCTTCTGGAGTCTATGAAACAACAACAAGTGTGTATGTGAGAACTTCTTAAAAGCTGATTTAGATACTGCCACCAGATCCTGAGTGGTCACTGGACTGGGCTTCAGTGAAGAAGTACTGGCTGACTTGCCAGTCCTCAACAGGTGGTCCTCTGGATAGCCCAGTAAGTCCACCATGCACTTCATCTGCAGAGAAACACAACCACATCAGCTGACATTCTGCTTAGAGGGACACACTGATCTAAACAGTCTGACCTACAGTCTGATATTCACAGTTCACTGCGAAGAGGTTGTCAGGTAAAGGAAGGCAAGGACACAGCCCAACCCCCAGATGTTGATCGCCTCACTAAACACGAGGCCAAGTGATACTTCAGGAGCCCTGAGACAAAAACAAAGGGCTAAAATAAGAACTAGTACAGGCCTTTAAGATTGAAAGAGACATAATAAAGATTAGCACTTCCGATCTGTATCTGAAAGGCTGAAGCATCATCCCAGGCTTGACCAAGAGACTGATCCTGCAAGTTAGTGAACATCACATTGTCTGGTTTGATGTCACAATGCAGCATCAAGCCCTTTGAGGGAATCTAAAGCCACCAACCACTGCAGAGATGGAACAAGTCAAGGTTGTGTGGGTGTACTGGGGCAAAAATTCATTTTTTTCATCTGAATTGAAAAAAATCTATATATAATTCATCATCTACTGTACCTGCTGTGCAATAGGCGGATTTCACTCAGAAACAATGGCATCCAGTGGCGTCTTTCCATGAAAGAGTACAGGTCTGTGTCCAGCATTTCAAAAGCTAGGCAGGCCAGTCCCATATACTGAAAGGACTCAAAAAACTGCACTACATTTGTGTGGACTTGATTGAGGACACTGATCTCCTCCAACATGGAAACCTAGGGGCACAAAACACAGTCAGTTTGAGTAAAAGGTCTGACCAATGTACACAGTGAACAGGCAGTATGTGAGTCTATCATAGTCATCTAACATACAACATAAATATATAAATGTATAAATACTGCATAAAGTAGCTTCTGGTTTGGATGCATACAGATTCATGAAAATGATGGGGAACAGAAGGAAAAAAATCACACATTTCAATCTAACAAATAACAGTAATTTAAAAGCAACACTATGTTGCTTAAAAATAATGTTGCCTCATGTTGATGGGTTCATTACATGAAATACGGAAACAAACAAACAAGAAAGAGTGTTCCTGGTGAGACAGATGCTCCACCATGTGAGAACACAGTCCTGCCACAACCAAGATACAACAAAACTTAAATCTATATATCAAAAAATAACTTTTCAAAGGGAACAGTTGAGTGTGAGTCTGCAGCAGCATCTGGCTCCTCTAGTCTTTTACACATATTGAAAAGTTACATAGTGTTGAACTGATTTCCCACAATGGAAAACTGAATCATTCTGTATAATGCAAATAGATGATACTAACAATAAGAATGACAAATTATTTTCCGTTTCAGGTTTTTAAATATGAAGACTTGTATTTATGTAATAATGCCTCACGTATAACTACATGTAAATAACTTAACTATCCTCGGTATGTTTTCATTGCGTTGTTTGTCTCTCTGCCTGATGCACCTGAGGTTTCATTGCTGTCCCAAGATGACATTGTTGTTTCTGAAGTCAAATCTTGGTTAGAAACATCTTTCAACAAAGTAGGCTTCGAAATGTCAATAAATGTGTGTGTCCCTCCAGTGTCTCTGTCAGAATGACCACAGCCGACTGAATCCCTAAATTCACATGTTCTGTTCTGGAATCTGACATCAACCTTAGTGACAACCATAGCAACTACATGCTAACACATTTTTATTCAGTAGGATGAGCTGTTGACACTGATGCAGTGAAATTCAAATCTACAACACAGATGAATTGTCCATCCCATCTTTGGGCTCAATAACAGCAGGACTACTCTACAGCCTGAAATTTAGATGGGGACAAACCATTCATTTCCAGAGATATAAGTTTGAACTTAGTGATCTCTTCACTGTGGTAAAGAATCAGCCCTTCACAGAAAAACACAATCTCATAAACTATTCAAATCACAGTCCTGTTGTGTGGCAGCAAAGCACCTCCAAATAATGACAAATGTGCTCATAGCAAGAATTGCCTTTTTGCAAGTACTCCATACATCTTCTGTTTGTTCTCATTTGTTTCCCAGACTAATTTGTGTCTTCCAGCCTGGCCTGGAGATTTCAGAAGTCTGTCTTTCTCAACAGTGATGGCTTGTACTCACTAACAGAATACATTATTTAAAAAGTTGATGACTTTTTAAACTGAACAGTTTTTCCATACAGTTTTCAGAGAATGATTAGTTGCATAACAAAATTAGTTTTTGTTGATATCAAAGAGGAGGGATATAAATACAAGGACATTTCTGAGTAATTACTTCTTTGTGGTCAAGTGTAATTCGGAGGACAGGGAGATATTTTCACCTGTCTGCAGCATAAATGTGACCCATTGGTCAGTATTAGCCAAATCTCAGAGAAAGCCTTAAGGATGTTTTTCAATATGTGCATAATCATTTTAACATGGATGAGCCAAGAGATTATATAGCAGGGCATACTACCCACAGGTGAGAGCTCTTAGTCTGTTTTAACAAGCTCCTTTAAGGATACTCTGGTCCATGTGTGACTAAATAATACAATTAGATTCCACAATAGCTTTGTAGTCAAGATCACTTTAACCCTGGCTCCTAGGAGACAGTGTGCAGTGCTGGTCAGTACCAATACAAGGTCATAGCAGAGCAAGATTAAATACTGTTTTGAAGCCATCTCAACAAAAGTGAGATTTGGATTACATATACAGTCACAGACAATAAGACTGTGGAAGATAATGTTTAAAAGGTGCTCCAGCTGCAGTCTTAATTACATCTGTCTCAACATAATAAACACAATCTTATCACTCATTACATGCTCTTTATTCTGCATTCCCAATCACCATGACATATATGAACAAATGAATTATGTACAAAACAATATCAACTGTGAAGCTCAGGAGGATCCAGACACATCAGGGATTTTGGATGTAATATGTGAAGTGCAGTGCATCCATAAAGAGTCGGACAGGCTGCTCTCTCAAGGCTGCCTGCCGTGTGGTCCCTCCTAATGAAGGTGCATTTCAGGACTTCATACTTGTGATTTATTACAGGGCTTACACATGTGGCATTTCCATAACCTTTCAAGGGTTTGTTCTGAGAAGACCATACATATTTAGTTTCACAAAGCAGCTTTTCTTGCTCCTCAGCACAGTGGGCCTATATTTCTTCATTTTAGACTTTAACAGTACTGCCTGTTTCACTAGGTCCTGGAATTACTTGAACAAACATGGTATAAAACATTTGATTTTTCATTAACCTCTGCAATATACACCTTGGGCCTGATAATTTAACTCCAGGCCGCAGATTAAAGCATTGTGTTTCAGAGCTAAACAGAGGCTCCTTGATGAAAATAAACAGGGCATTGTTGTAGCCCACAGCTGGCCTCTAGAAGTGAAAATGTGAAATGTCCCATGTCAGTAAACAGCTTTGCATGAGTCCACAATCAGGACAAGCAGCCACCTGAGAATAAAACATTTTTTCTTTGCCAGTGTCATAAAAAAGAAGTTAATAATAAGTGTATGCAATGACTACTATGAACTGAAATAAAGATTATTTTAAGTAGTGTCCTCTTTTATTTTGAAATAACTAACCATTGTTTCTGATTTGATCTCAACTTGCACAACAGCATTCCCTGTGTTTATAATTACCAAGTCCATGAGGATTACATATCCAAATATCTGCTATACTCCACTAAATATCGGGCTGAGAATCAGATAATGATGATTATTTTTTATTGAATTTGGTTTTATTCTATGGTTCCTCTCCTTGGGTTTGTATTTTCTGAACACTCTCGAGGCAGGATGCATCTCTGGACCAACTTGGCACCAGTGAACGGTTAGTGAGCCAGGAGACTGTGTTGGCTGTAGCGATGATGCATTGCTCGAGACTGGAGTCATTGACTCTGCTGTTTTGGACTAGACTGTGATATGTGTGCAAGTAGAACAGAGCCAGCTCCAAACCAAATAATAATCATCCCTTAGGATTACATTTTGTTTCTGTTTGAATTCTGATTCCACAGAACAATGTTAAACGCTGAGTTGTTTTGAAGCGATCTTATTTATCACATTTACCATAATAGTCTGATGAAGGCAATTTGATTGGGAGTAAAAACACTTATCAATGTGAGTATCTGAAGTGTTCTTCTTTGTATCACTTTTGGATGAAACGTATAAGCTCAGAGTATAAGCTGATGGTGTTGGCAGGGCTTCATTTTAGTGCTTTTTGACCCTTGAGTGAAAAAAAAAGGGAAACATTATTTCCTGCTTTTAGGCACGACCTTTGACAAAGAGTGTGCAAACAAAGAGTTGAACTGAATGTATTGTCCACAGGTGTAGTCAAGGTTTAAAGGGCTAACGCTGCTGTGTGATAAACTGATAATCAAATGAGGTTTGTCCTCTTAAACATGGCTGAATGCTCGGCTAAATTAAATATTGATTTGAGTCTGCTCCCTGAGAACAAACCCACATGTGAGAAAAGATGAAGAGAAGCAAAAACAAAGACAGTGGCATTGTCTCCTGTGTTTAGCCTTGCTTTCTCTCTCTATTCTCCTTCATTTTACTCTTACCTTGGAGTTGTGCTCTATAACTGTGGAAGCCATCTGTTTGGAAACAACTGAATAGAAATTTCTTTTACACTGTAATATCCCCCATAATCCATCTGGATGATGGGAACAAAACATCAATGTCCCTGTCACTTGTAAAGCCCATGAGTGTAAATAACGTTGATGGTGAACAGGAGCTCAGCAACCGTTGAGAGCCTGCTTTAAGTCGACATTCATCCTTAATGGCCACACAACAAGATATAGATCAGAAGCTCAAGGTAAACGCTGAACGGGTGCTTTCCTAAATCCGCTGAGGAGCTTTAGAGTAAATACATGATTATAATATAGCAGCAGATGAAAACACCGCACTCTTTATCACGTTGAGATCTTGACAACACCAAAGTGGTCAAAACTGCGTTAAATAGTGCCTTAGTATTATTCCCCAGGGTGAAAAATATACAGCTCACCTCCTCAACTCTGTGATGAATAAATAAACAGGACATCCCAGTAATGCAGGTGTAACTGTGTGTTCCTAGAAGTTATAACTTGAAAACTAACCCGGGCAGGCACAGCCCAGAGACAAGAGGCCAGGTTAAGCTTCATTTAATTGCACTGGGGGCGACTTCTGTTTACAATGCAATGATTTGATGCCCTGGGATGAATTCTCAATTACCACAAAGGAGAAAAAAAATTGGAATCCTGCATAATTTATTTTTGTAATATTCATTAGATTTGCCCATGTAATTTATTTTGTAATGAACACATTTATTTATAAAATTGAGGTAACCACAGCCTTTTAACTTAAGATAATATTTTGCACTCATTTATATCGATTTAATCCAATGAATTATTTATAAGTAAAGTTTCTAAAAACACATTATTTCTTGTGAAAAAGTTGAACATCAACCCACCCCATAAACTTAAATAAATGTGAGTCAGTTCTGGATTAGACCACAAGCGACATTTACACAGAGACCAGGGTGGGACCTTCACTTGATTTATACCAGTTTTTAGTAGTTTTTGTCAGGTGCTGTTTGGTCTCAAAACACAGTTTCTCCTGTATCAGGTTTTGAAAACTTAAAATCAAGACTTTAGCTGTGTGAATGCAGCTGGGATGAAAAATGACCAAGTGTGGACTTTGTTTAACGCTGGTGTCATATGTGACTTAATTAAACCCGTTAAAGATGTGGATGTGTGCAGACAGTTTATGGAGCCAAAAGTGACTATATTTAGTAAAAAAAAAAAATGGCACTATGGGAAGCATGGTCACAAAAATAGCTGTTGTTAGATGCTAATGGACCTTAATATTCAGCTGTACTGGAGAGGATGGATGTGCAATGACTAGTATATTGCAGCTCACTAAATCACTATCTAAATACTAGTCCGCAGGGCAATGCCAGCAATATGCCTACCACTTAAATATTTTTATTGTTATCGACATGATGTAACATTTATTGTGTTTCTGAAGCCAAGTCGAACCTAAATACACCGACAGTAGAGCAGAGTAAATCAGTGTTACTCCATCTGAACTGAAAAGACAGTATCAGAGTCTAAAAGCCCATATAAAACGAACCAGCCACTCTCGCCCAAAGGGGGACGTTCCAGTGATTTAACTTGTCACTTTTACACTGATGATCACAGTGAAGCCACAGATCCCGGCCACTATTTTTCTTCTGTTTTATCGGCCACTACGAGAGACAATCTTTACCCAAAGTCTCCTGGGTTTTTTGACAGCGCTTGTCATATTTCTGTGGACATGCTGAGAATGTTAAACACTTTCTTCCAGCGCAGACAGGCTCAGTCGTTTAGATTTAAGGTTGAACTTGAATCCTTGGTACTTCTGTTTGATGCAGTCAGATAAACAATGGTGCCATTTTGATGTACATTTCTGGAGATAACGAGAAGTGAAGTTAAATGAACAATCTGCTGCAGTCCTTGAGGCTACATGCAAACTCTGCACTAATATCTTTTCATCATCAAACAACATAAACAAAACTGTGACTTTTAGATACACTTCAGATCCTCAAAATGGACAAAAATAGCTACCAAAACTGAGTGTGTTACATAAATTCCTGTCTTATTAGAATCCACTGTCATGGTTTAGGTGCAAACGTTTATTCTTCTATTTGCCTGACTGCACAAGACAATGTCAGCACAGTTTCCTTGTCATTTTGATGCCTTTTTCCTGACACAACCAGCTGGGTTTGTTTTGGTTGGTGCAGCTACACTTGACAGACACCACATCATTCCTGCAGCGCCGAGCACTCACACTACCTCGGTCTCTCTTTAGTGGATGAACACAAGCACATATCTCCGCCCAGTCTACTCAAGATAATTAATTATAGTCAGAAAAGAGAAGTAAGAAAAGACTGCGCATGTTTTCCTCGGATCACTGCCCCCCAGATCCAAGAATGAAAAGAAGTGCTGCTTCCACCTCATTTAATGATTGCTGTAATTACACAACATCACCTCTGACCCCTCTTTATTCAAATGGCCACACTGTTATTTGATATATTGCCTCAAATCACAAAAGCTAATAAAAGCCATATATCTTCATTCTAGCATGCCTGGCTTTTTTCACGACGACAGCAAAACTGATAGAACAGCATTGAAGCAGGATTGTTTGCCCGGCTGCCTGAATGAGCTTACAAGCCAAAATCTCTTGGTGGCAAACGGACAAATAGAGGAGGCATTGATTACTGTGACTCTTACCTGCCTTTTAACTAATTATGTTAGATATTTAATTACACTTTAGTGACTTAAGTCTTTTGGACGCTGGTGTCTTTGATAAGCCTTATCTAGCTGTGACTTGTGGATTTATGAACTAGACTTATTTAAAACTTAAAGCCGCATGAAGCTCTTTAACTTTTGTCCCTTTGTACCATTGTTTGCAGGTCATGTACCCCCCCAACACTGCAGTTTGACTGTTGTAGTCCACTGCTGCCTCCACTGCTGGCTGCGGGTGTGGAAGTGCGGATGGTTCCCTAAAACTAATGGCTTGTGGCCTACAACCTGGCAGTGATGAATGGTGCGGTGTGTCCTGGCTGTGGTTTTAGGATTATCACAGTATAGTTGGGGGATTGCAGGGCTAAACTGAGTTGAGCTATACTCCAGTGTGTGCTCAGCTGGCAGAGCAGTGGAGTCCTTAAAGCTGGGGTCTGAGTGATATGCAGGTGAGGCTATATTCACATCCAACATGTCCTCAAAGAACTGAATTCATTGTCTTGCATACATTGTAAACACGGAATCACATTGTTCCTCTAAACATACTTAAAATGGAACAGGTTTTAGTCAGATTTCAACAGGCTTTAGATGGATTTGAACAGGGTTAGTTGAATTTGAACAGGTTTTAGATGGATTTGGACAGGTTTTAGATGGATTTGGACAGGTTTTAGTTGGATTTGGACAGGTTTTAGTTGGATTTCAACAGATTTTAGATGGATTTGAACAGGGTTAGTTGAATTTGAACAGGTTTTAGATGGATTTGGACAGGTTTTAGATGGATTTGGACAGGTTTTAGTTTTAAAAGGGTGAAAGGGGGAATTTGAAGGTTTTAGTGGATTTGGACAGGTTTTAGATGGATTTGGACAGGTTTTAGATGGATTTGGACAGATTTTAGTTGGATTTCAACAGATTTTAGATGGATTTGGACAGGTTTTAGTTGAATTTGAACAGGTTTTAGATGGATTTGAACAGGTTTCAGATGGATTTGGACAGGTTTTAGATGGATTTGGACAGGTTTTAGTTGGATTTCAACAGATTTTAGATGGATTTGGACAGGTTTTAGTTAAATTTGAACAGGTTTTAGTCAGATTTGAACAGGTCGTAGAATTTATCTTTGTAACAAAAATCAAACCCTCTAAAACATGTTCAAATCCAATTAAAACCTAGTGCCAAACATATCACTTTCTAAATCTATTAAAGGCCACATAAAACATTGCAAAGGGCCGCATTTGGCCCCCGGGCCTTGAGTTTGACATGTGTGCTGTAGGCAAACTCTGCTTGCTAAATGTTTAACAAAACTGACGCTACAATGCTGACTTGGACATGAACCAATAAAAAAACATTGTTGAGAATGTATGTTCTTTATATTTCAGTGTTGGTTATCTAAAAGTGAAATCAGGAGGCAAGTTTGTGACAAGGTAAAAAGTCTTCACATTCCAGACGTGGATGGTGTGTATGAACGTCTTGCCAAAGTAAAGTCGCACATCTTGAAGAGTTTTACAATCCGTTGATCCGTGTGAAGAAGAGTGTAAGGGTCAGAATGTGAGCTTGTGCTGCCAAGATCTTTTGTTGCCAGATACAGAAGCCTTTAGTCTGCTGCCAAAAGAGTCACAATGTGAATACCCTCCCTCTGTCTATTTCTTTTTGACATTTTGCAGACCTTTCTTTATCACCTTAACCATTCTCATAACAAAACTTTGAGTAGCACTCTCACGTTTACTCATAGCTTTTTAAACACTTTACTCTAGGGTCAAGAAGAAGAAGAAGAAGTTATAAACAAAATGTTATGGGTTAGCTTTGGAGAATTTGTTGAAGATGAATGTTCGTACTCATTAAAACTTGTCATGCTCTTAGACCTAATGTCCCTCTCTCTCCACAGGGACTTCTCCTGGAGCTGCACTGTGAGTACACTGTGTATCTTCACTATTCCACTTATTCCTTTGTTGAAAGCTGTTACCCTGCATGTTTTGGCCCCAGTCTAACCTCACAGAATCGTCTAATGATCAACAATTGTTCAATCTTGTAAATAGTGTTGACCACTCAAACACAGGCCTGCAGTCCTTACCACCTTTGACTTCAAGAGGATTTTTTGTTATATTTTTGAAAGGATATCTTATGGCACTGCACTAACATAAAAAGGTAAAGTGCACTTTATTGTTATGGTAAATGTTTCTGAGGCTTAGGCTGTGTGTACACTAGTGGGTTTCATCTCATATTCCTATATATTCATATCTTTTCCTAAGTTTTACAGTGTTTGAATGTAAGGTTTCATCTTTATTTGAGTTTCTATCACACCCTTTTGTTTTTAACCTGACTTTTCTCCTGTTGTGTCTCATTTTCACTATCATTTTTTGAATGAATTTCAATTTGTGCCACGTTGCCCTGACTTTAAGCCTCATTTTGGTCCCTTTCAAATGGTAACCCCTGTTCATTTTGTCATTTTGGCTATTTTCAGAGTAGTATTCTTTCCAATGACATATCTTTTGATTAGTTTGGTGCCTTTTGTGTTTTTTGTTTAATGATCCCCAAACAAAAACCTACTATGTACTGGAGGGCATATATAAGTATCATATAAGTTTTCCAGTTATTTAATGGTCAACCTTTACTGTGGCTCCTATTTTGGTTCATAAATATAAAGCACTGATGCTTGCAGTTGCACTCTACACCCCACTTGAACCACTCTCTAATGCTTTTTAATCAACTGCTGAAGTCATTGCTAAGGCCTAAGTGGAGTACATGCTCATCTTGTCCACAGTGGCAGCATTAACACTTGCTCATAATGAAGTATTGACTTGAAGGAAGTCATTCATAAGTGTGTCTTTGACATGCTCGGGGCAAAGTCATCCCCTTTAATAACCTGTTTTATCTTGCACTCAATTCCCACGTAGCCAAATATAACACTATCCTGCATTATTACCTCAGTGATTGATTTGTGTCAGTGCCCTTCAATTGATGTGTCAGAGGTTGCATAATTGTCCTTAGTGGATGTTTAAAGCTGGTAATGGGGAAGCACCACGTTGACAATACAGCACAGAGAATGATTTATTGCAGCGTAAAAAGTCTGATTATGTTCTGGACAGGACTTCGTTCTATTGGTGTGGTATTTATCAGGACAGAGGTCTACTGTATAGGACAAAAGCGTATAAACATCTTCTTATCTATGACAAAGCAGTGCAAAGGAAATTATGTATCTACACAGTGTCAGTTATTTGAAGCACTGAGGTGACGTTTTGTTTTAAGCACAAATAGCAGTGTGTCAAAGCTGGAAAAAGACAAATAAGGCCAACAACAGGCTCTGATATGAAGATGAAGATTTTCTCTAAAAGATCCGGGACTCCTCAAGACTCCAAACACACCGACCAAAATGCCCCCTCTATTTTTGTGCCACATTGTCCAGCTGTCCGATGTGATGATCCGGTTCAGTGTCCTGAATTAAGGGGAGTCATGCAGTGTGTGGAGGACCCAGGGGTTCCTCTGACATGTTGTGTAAGTAGCCAAGGCCTGTGATGGATGACTCTTATTTTCTTGTCAGCCTCGGACTACTTTTATGTTTATCTTGATATCTTCTTGATGGGCTTTCATTTATCCAGTACAGACTGGACACGAGGGGATAGGGGTTAGAGAGAAAGACAGAGAGGCAATCAAGGAGACAAAGAAAGAGGGATCGCTGGACAGAGGCTGGTGGTCAGCAGGAACGGCGGAAAGGAATGACCTGCAGTGATTAAAGTGAACATCAACTTATCCGACTGCCATTTAGTTATAAAAATGTGCTTTAGTCTTTACATTAAAGTTTGTTAAATAACTTGATTTTAACCACCTTTGTGTTGCACACTTGTAAAGAGTGACACTGGTTTATTTTAAATTAAAATGCCATGAGAGAGCAGACCTGTTACAAGTTATTTAGCCCATTCACTCCAGGTGCCAAATCAGAGCAGTTTTATCAGGCCACAAATACACTGGACTGAATAGAAACAAAAAAGTGTCCTCCTCTGTGTGTTCATCTCTAGTTCCACTGGAGGAACTCACATTTTCTCCGGGTAACTCTGTCGTATTCATCTGGGCCTTGTGGTGGTTAGTTACTTGATGAGCAGCCTTCCCTCCAACCACCCAGGGGAAATTTAACCACCTCACATTGATTTCCAAGACCTTCCATCAACTGGACTTAAAAAAAAAAATACACACAAAAAAAAAAATCTCCAGGATCCTTGAATGTGTGTTCTCTCCCTGTCAGAGTCTGTCAGGGTTTAAATGACACAAATGCCGTAGTATCACAGTTCTTAAAACTCTACCAAACCACTATCACAAACCTCAAAAGCACAATATTCTGCACTCGCTGATCCAGTTTGTGTTCTAGGAAAAAAATAAAAGTGAAGTGATCAAACGCTGACATATATTATTCTGAAATTTGTTGCTTTTCTGCTGAGTTCAGCTTCTGTGGATCACTGTCAAACCAGTCTAATTTCAGTTCCGTACCATTGCACCTCATTTTCTGTTCAAAACAAACTGTATTCTTGCACAATTTAATCTATTTGTTTTCCAAATAAGAAAATGTTTTACTGCTCCGTCTTTTTGACCCCAGCTGAAATTTCACATTTATATTAAATCAGTTGGAATCAAAGTATCATAGCATAGAGGGTACTAGAACGTTCAGTCAACAAGTGTCAATTGACAAAACGGTGCTGGAGCAGATTGGTGTTTCTAAATTGTCCATAGGGAATGAATGTGATGGTTATGAGTCAGTGTTGAAGTGTCTGCAGTTCAATTAACTGG
Organism: Rhyacichthys aspro; assembly: GCA_036850595.1. Classification (NCBI taxonomy): domain Eukaryota; kingdom Metazoa; phylum Chordata; class Actinopteri; order Gobiiformes; family Rhyacichthyidae; genus Rhyacichthys; species Rhyacichthys aspro. The sequence continues at coordinate 10,186,376 of CM072164.1, forward strand.
TGATTGTTAGGGTTGAAGCCCACCTTATGCTCAGGGCACTTAGGAAAGGTCCCAGCTCCTTGACCTGTAAAAGACAAGCAGTAAAAAATGAATGGATAAGTGTGTGCACATAAATCCATCAAAGTTGACCTACAACTCTGAAGGTGGTGGGAAATGCCAAGTGTCAACAAACACTGAAGTCGAAAGCATCACTCTTGTCCTCACATTAGACTCTGCTGGTCCACACCTGCCATCCAGCTGGAGAATAAATCCCACAAACTACCTCCTACCGACACCATTGTCCTCATCAGCTGCAGGATCTATGGGCATTCACTTTATTGTATAACTGGTAACAAATAATGAGCAAAAAAAGAGAGGCCCTGCAACAAACTGAACAGCTCAGGGGCACAAAGTTCAATAGTATAGGTGGACATATGTCAAGGTGTAATAACTTGGGATGCTTTGGTTCAGACCAGCAAATATCTTCCTAAGACAAGAATGTGATCAGATTTTGACAAATGACTCCACAGCGCAATGTTTCATCCAGGCATTTGCTGTCATTTCCAGTAATGACAATGACATGGCACAAGATGTGTGGAGCAATGCATTTAATCTGGGAAACTAAAATAGCCTACGAGTGCCCTCCAATTCCTCAAAATGAAAAGAAAGAAAAACATAAACTCAGCTCTGAATGGTTTTAACCTACCTTATGGGTTAAGCCCTTATGTTGCAGAGCTCTTTTTGAAACAAATCAGTCAGTAAAGCAAATTGAGTACTGACAAAAACCTTCAGTGACACATATGCATTGTTCACACTGAAATCCAATTCTGCCTAATAGGACAATAGCTCATAAAATGGATAATATTGTGAGTTAATCAACACATATGTCAGCACAAAACACTTACATTCTGACAATGAACACAATGAATATATGCGTCATCTCACCTTTAACATGTAAACAGACTCTCTGACCTCAGTTTCTCTGCCAATCACAATGGCCTTTGGTGACTTTGTTTGAAAGGAAAAGGAGTCCATTAATCTCCCATCGTACCTGTCAGGCTCACACAGGGGTGTTTGTGATGCAGCCCACATGAATAACACACTCTCGCTGTCTCCAAGGACACCTATCGTTAGCGCCGCTGTTTCGACTTGTACCTCTGCTTAAGGACTCAAGCTTTTGTACAAAGTGTACTCCTCAATTACCGTGCTTTTAGGCGCCGCTAGGTTTTTCGGAGCCTTTAAAACACAAATAGGACACACATAGGAGAAGAATTGACTCACTGCCTGTAATTCCCTCATCTGTCTCCTAAACCAGCCCTCTCCATGTAACAGTACGGAGCAGTAATACCATTTCTACTGTTATAAAGAAATATTCCAGAAATTGTAAAGCAGGTTATTCCTATAACTGTTGTTTCAATTGGAGGTGGTTTAACTTCAATCATTGCCATTTGATTGCTAGCTGTGTTTTTTTAATGGCTCTAGTATAAGTGACACAACATATATCAACTGTATGAGCGTTGGTTTGTGATTTGTACAGAAAAACACTTCCATAAATCCAGTTTTGAACCATTAAACCTGAAGCTGGAATGAGTAATAAAAGTATATTATGTTTTGTTTGTTTGCTAATGTCTTACACATGGGTGCATTGTTGTTGCAGCACCGTGAATGACAATTTAATCAAATCAGCATTAACTTGTGACACACAGCAAACTTGCAGGCAGGCAGGTTCCCACATATTAGCAGTGGTTTCTGAGCCTTGAGGCAAAGTATAATTAAGCTCCCATGTGGTATCCTCTGTGTGAACTGATTAGATGAGTTCTTGAATGTGACAGCAGCATACTCAATGCACAAAGCAGCAGGACCACAGAGGTCAATGTGAGCCCACAAGTTATTCCTACCCCAAGGAACCCCATTGGGCTGTTATTGTGCAGCCCCGGAATGCAACTCTATATAGGAAATTACATTAATTAGAAAGTGCACAAGTTTGTTTAGATAAAACAAAATAAGAATTATAACAATGACAACAATAATAAATAAATAAATGAATAAATAAATAAATAAATAGACCAAAGTGTGATTATTTTTGTTCAAAATAATGTCTCATCTCTTTGTCCAGTTCTGCCAAATGTGACACAGCTGTTGTGATGGAGAGACTTACATTTGACATATACATTTGCATTGTGATTTCATGAAAGTTTTACATTACCATCAAAATCAATTCAGTCTAGAGGAACAGGCACTACTCAATGACAAAAACTTTAAAGCCAGCGCAGAGAACTGGCTCCTAAAACTAATAAGAAGAATATGACGAAAACAAGCAGGAAATTTACTGAGAGCCGTATGCTGCTTATTGACCCACAGTTTTTGTTTCAATTTAATCCCTATTCTCAGTCAACAAAAACAGGCTCTGCCACAAGAAATGCTTTCAATTATTTTATATCTCTTATGATTTCACAAGTGTCAAGAACCTTTGGCCATTATCCTGAACAGTCAAACAACAAAACTCAAATTACATTATCTTTGTTTTGTTTTCTTTATCCCATATGTCCCACATTAAGCCCTGTCATTCTCCCTCATTTAACTCGCAGATCTGTTTAGCTGAGTCTAATAGCCCAATACCTTCTCCAATTAACTTTTTCATATTTTGCGTCTGTCTTGTGTGCATCTTTTATTTACCAACCACACGACAAAGTACACAGAAGGTCAACGTGGTACTTTGATTATGGAAAAGTGAGAGAAAACAAAGGTCTACAGATTCCCCAGCCAGAGAGATGAATTGGTACGTTTTCAGAGTTCACACGTGGGTCAGTACAGCACAGTTTGATACAAGTAACTCCTGAAGACTCTTGAGCTAAAGTGGTCTGTGTACAGCAGAGTGACATCTGCCTCATAAACACTGCCACATCTTTCTGTGTCAGATTTAAATACTTTTTTATTCATTATTTGAAAAAAGAAAAGAGTGAATCCTTAGTTGTGGCTGGGGTTTAGCCATATACTCCTGCAATAAATAGAATGTTGTTTCTTGTTTATTCCCAGCTTTCGGAACTTTAAATGAAAAATGCTGCATTATCACCTTCACATTTATGTATTTTTATTTATTTATTTATGACAATGAACATTAATAAACATCTGTAAGAAAGGCCACAGCTGTAAATGTACCAGATTATAGCAGAACTGCAAATTTCCATCAGCAGTCCCCAGGCAGGTAACATAAAATAACACACAATTATTAGACCAAAATAAAACAAACAAAATAAACAAAAAAACACACGAGAAGCAACAATGAAAGACAAGTTAAAAGTGGTCACAGATTTAATTTGACTGCATCCACTGTTTGAAATGTCTCTTAAAAGTTTCTATTATTGGAAGTGGGAGGGCAATTCAATATTTGCTTCCTTTCACTGAGAGATACAGTTTGTCCAAACATGGTGCGTCCCTTCGAGTCACGGCCCTGGTGCCAACCCCACAGCTAGACTTCAAATCCATGTAAAACTTGACATATAAAACCTACATCTTAAGGACTCACTTTTTAATGGCCCAAGTTGTGTATGTATTTAATGTGAAGTAGACTGTAACCTACTGCACACAGGAAGTCAGCCATTGCCATGCTGCTGTAGAGCCCTGAGAACTATTGATGTCTAAATTTAAAACTTGTGTGCATTACGTTTATGTCAGCACTTCATGTTACATTTCAGTTGTTTCATTTCATTTGTCATTCAGTGATAGAGCTTTTGTTTTGAAAAGCTTTGTCCATTGAGGAAGCTGAAAGGGCTGATGGGAAACTAGTTTTGTTATTATTGTAGTCATGGCCAGAAAGCAGAAAAACACATGCATGTAAACTGTGAAACGAAAAATATAGCTGTTGTTTACTTCAGGGGAAGCAGAAAGCAGAAAATACTGTGTAAATTAAACATGTGTCCAGTTTTGTGTTGAGTATAGATACTCATTGTCAAATCTCTGCTTCCCACGAGCCATTAGCCTCATCTATTTCCAACACTGCTGAGAGTATAAACAGAGGAGACATGAGAAACTGAGCGTCAATGTGTGAAAAGTGTAAATTGTAGAGCTGGCGATGTATTCCTGGGAATTTACCCAAAAAGCATTATTTAACAAAACTGCTTTCTGTGTTCTGATCCATGTTGACTGTGAAAGCTCATCTTGGATCAGTTTTGAAACAGCCGTATCCACTCTGGTGCTGAGGTTTCACACACAGGGGATTGCAGGTCTGTTGGATTGCTGACAAATGCTATTTCAGTCACACCAGAAGTAGGGTATCACTTCGCTCTAATGACTCCTTTTGATTTCAGTTTCCACCACTGCAAGATATGTCCACATCTCAGACTAACATGTGCGCTCTTAGACGTTTTGAACCACTGCCACCAATCCTTTCGCCTGAATGCCAGGTAGGAACCGTCAAAAATTGCGAATAGTGGTTGTGTGTGTTTTAAGAATATGAAGGTGAGGCTCCATTCAGAAGAAATCATTGAAGAGCTGTCTCGATGTTGATGGATTGCATGTAACGTGTCGATCTAGCAGAAACAGCCAGTCGTTGCTCATTTGCACCGACTGATCTGCAGGAGGTGGGGAGGATCTGTGTGCATTGTAACTCAGACAAACTGAGATGGAAATCAACTGAAGATGGCTTTGAAGGATGAACAAGAGTGAAATGCTTAGGTAGTGAGAAGTGGGGCTTGAGCAGGTTCAATCTAGGCATTTCAATAATTACAGATACATAATAAATGACCAGCTGTGTCAACTCCAGTGGCTTAAATTCAAGCGGACGACCAATATAATTTACACGATTGCTATTGGCTAATATAGTGCAGGCTTTCCCTTATTCTCAGATAGGCTCACTAGTGTCAATGACAAGCCTAGTTTTGCCCATGAAATTATAGTTTTCTCATCTTGTGCCAGTCCCTCAGGATGAGTCCTCATGAGGTTACATGCTCTCCTAATTAACTCCCAGTGGAAAACAAAAACTAAATTTGTTCACTGGGAAATCAATCCCTTAGTCAAATAACACACTCTAGAGTCAGACTCACACTGGTCTATTGAAATCAGTGAAACTGCTGACATTACTGGTAAATAAGAGTTACACAAAGGGCCAAAGACAATGTTATCGACTCTTTTATTATGTCAGACAAAAGGAAACCTTGAGTTTAATCAATTAGTTGGTCATTAATGCACCACTGTTTTTGAACTGGCCATTCATGACAAGAGCACGACAAGTCAATGCAATTATGATAAACAAGAGCAAGCTAAAGGGACCACTATTGTACATTGTAGTGTACAATTTATGTAATATTGAAGTCAAATCAGAGAAAATGATGTGCAGTGAGTTTCTAGAGTGATGTATCTATGGCTAAGGCTGTGTACATCTTTGGTAGTTATGTCTCCATTGTGTTATTGAGATTGTTAGAACCCGGCTCCGGTCAGAGGTGACCACAACTGGGATGTAGTCAGGATTTACCCTGTCCTGACAAGGCCAATGAAATCCTACTTTTAGAGAGAATCCTCTGCTATAAAGATATACACTGTTTGAATGTGGTCATTTAGTGTTTATTGCTACATTTTAAAGGCTTTTCTTCAGCTTTATCTGCCTCTCTTGGTTCAAATACAAAGAAAGGCTTTAAAATTTTAATTAAAATCTCTTATTTTTTCCACCTAAAGCTTATATTAAAAAGAAAAGGCTTTTTGTATGGCTTTTGTTTAGTTTGTGCAACCATATTGCTCAAGCTGATTGGAAGTGGTGGCAACAATATACACAGGTGCAGTAAAATGTTTTTGAGGCCCAATGGCTGTTGGTTCCATAGTTTAACCTGAGGTTCATTAAGATAGGTTTATTAGCAGGGCCATTTGTTCTCACAATTGTGTTCCTTCCTTTTCTTAGTTGTGAGTTATTGTCAAGGTAAACGAGGGCACTCTCTGACAGTAGGATATATTACAGTTTTCAGTTGTTGTGCAGTATCCAATATGAGAAATGAGCACATTGACTACATAAACTCATCCTTCCATTTCCGTCGCCTAATACTGGTTATGGATGTGCCTGGGCCAATCCTCAGTAATTCATTATGCTGTACTTGCTGGTTGCTTCCTCATGTTTCCCAATACCCTCCGTTTTTTCAAGCAGAGGATGCCCAATAATGACACTCCTAACACACAAAGACATCCAGGCTTTTGCATATTCAGCAATGCATCTTGACGAAGGTAATAAATGAGACGGAGGCTTTTCATCCTTTCGCTGAGCTGACATTCCACCGCCTTACACTGAGATCCAGTCGTGAGCGTCTCCACCACCGCGCTCTGCACACCTTATTTATCTCTTCATCTTCAGTGCAGCCTCTGCTCACAGCAATGACAAATGGCAAAGGTTGCACCAGCAGCAGCAGAGGCGAGCAGTGCCCCCCTCGTCCTGTCACTAAAGCTTCATTAGACACTCGCTGGGGCCATTCATTACTGTTATCACCAGTCCACAAAACGCAGCTCCACAACCTGCTTCTTTAGAAACATCTACACTCACACAGCTTTGCTCTCACTCTAGCAGAATTATAGTTATTTTAAAAGGACTCAAGTAGATGTAAAAGCATTGAACTCAAACAGTGAGTGAGTATTAAGATTAAAAAACGCATACTATAACAATAATACTAACCAAACCATATCAAGAACAGTTTGTTTTGCATTTTATTCAAATGCACATTTTTTTGTGAATCACAGAAAGTATAACTCTTACCTTGTGCTGCAGCTGGATTTGGTGAACGTGGGTTAAAAAATGTCAGAATTTTGACACAGATCACAGTAACAGCAACCACCATGAATATTTCTCCTGTCATCTTTCTCTATCTAGTCTCTAGTAACCTGCTGTGTTCTGAAGAACATTCAGTTCATTTTTTCCATTTTTTATTCAACCTGCAGAGTAATGTAATGAGGAATATTCATACACTACCCCGTCATCGACTTATTGACCCTCTGCACTGGTTGCTGAGAGGACTGATCCATTACCTGATCCATTACCTGATTTTGCCAGTTCAATACCTTAATAAGGCCATTACCCTGATAAGGAAATAACTCACCAAAGATGGCTGCTGCTGCATTTATTTTACCCTTAATATTTAGCAATTATTCCAGCAGCTTATATTTATGTAGTGGCAGGATGCTAAAATGTTTGGTAAGAAGAAAAGTTCAGTTTCAAATGGCTGTTCATAACCGATGATGACTGATTTGGTTCAGTTTTCCTCAAAGCTATAGTGTGACTCTTTTCATTTAGTTTCAAATTAATGACTTGGGCTCCTACAGTATATTTTTATTGAAGTTTTTGATTATACCTGCTTATTCACAGTTTCTGATCAAAGTAGAAAAGTGATCACAGCAGTTTTTCCCCTATATTTGAGGCGAGAGGCTGGAGGGGTCAGCGTGTCCTTCTGTGACAGTGTGTGCCTCTGTGACAGCTCCATATTTCAGCTCCACAGGCTTCGGTTCAGACCCACAGACAGAGCTATGGCACGCTCCCAGTTTTTATTTACATTCACTTCTGAGACAGTGCTCTTGGAAGCTGAATATGATATATGAAGAAGTGGATACAGTAGCTCATACCAAACAGCCCTAAAAGGAATTCCCCCTAATTCACAAAAATGACAACAACAACTTTCAACAATGGGGTTTAAGGCCAAAGAGCACAACAACGTGCCCAGTGGGAGGCCTGGCATGTCCTTATTATTATAAATGACTTTTTTGGCAGATCATATATAAACAGATCCATTTGAAACCAGACAGACATTTATTAATATAATTTGCTGTATGGGGAAAATCTTTTTATGTGATATGTTTGAAGTAGCTACTGGTGGAATTGGAAACATGCACATTCATGGAAAATAAAAAACAACCTTGCTGTGTTTTCAAGTAGCAAAAATGTGAAAGCATGTATGAAATATGGCTGTGTACATTACTCACATTGACTTGTAGATGGCTTATTGATCCACAGCAGCACAAATGGCTACAGTATATTTTGGCTGTTTTCTCCCAGACCGACAGCTGTAATTAGCATACACTTGTTACAGGATCAATTGAGAACAAGTGAGCGGATATGGGTTTAATGCTTTTGGAGGTTTTCAGTCATCCAGGTCATTGTAAAGAATTGTAAATGAATATAAAAGGTGTAAGAGGCTAGGACCCTGTACCTATACAGGTACAGAAATACCTAATTAAAGTACTCCATCTGAGCCTCTAGCCTCTGGGCTCTAATCAAACCCAGGCAAAATCAGAAATGCGTGTTCAAGTGGTATTTATTGTGCCAGTGTCCAAAGTGCAAAACAGCCAAAAAGTGCAAAAATATACACAGTGAATACCGGTCATCAAAATGTATTTACAAACGTACAAAAACAAAGAAAGTCTAAAGTCAGAGTTCTGTGAAAAAGTCAAGCTCAGAGTGCTCCCAGCCAACATTACCTGCACTGTAACTGATCAAGACCAGACTGAATATGGGCCTGAAATGGCTCCTCTAAATACCCCTCTGGCCCCTCCCATTGGGCTTCAGTATTACACAAAATATAAATCACTAACAAACAAACAGTTGAAACATAAACATATGGGCTGTTCTCATATACAACAACATATAAATTTTTTATGTGTAGGTGACCTAATGCGCATCACGTGATCAACTCCAGCGAACAGCGTCCATTTAAACCACCCGGAAGTTATGGCTCGGGTTTGGCTCAGACGCGCAGCATCAGGAACCACAGAGAAACAGGTAAGTGCTAGCATGTATGAATGACCCAAGCTAACGCCTCTAATGTGCACTTTGGGACCATAAAAGCGGCAGGAAAACGGGAAAAAGGCGTTGGTCGTGTGTCGGGTGCGTATTAATGAACCAGCGGGGTAAATGGGGAATTAGCGAGTGTGAGTGAAAATGTGTGCGTGGCCAGCGCGAGTTCGTGGGTTCCTTTGTGACGCCCGTCATTGTGCTCACTAATCATTGACGGGCTTGCTCCGTCACAGTGTTCTACTTTAAAACTATGTCTAGGTGCCTTCTTTTTACTGCATGGGTCTAATGTTAAACTTCAACATGGAAAGAAATAAATAAAAAGTAGGATAATCAATAATGCTTATTCACACAGAAAGAATGAGACACTTTATGAAGTCTTCTAAAAGGTTAATAATAGTCTGGGTCTTTATGCCTTAAACAAGGAACACCCGACACATTAGTTATTTCAATGACAGTGAACAGGAGTCATGTTGTCTCGGTTAACTGTCAGGTGTATCATACAAAGAAACTCTGACTTTTCAAGATCAAGGCAAAGCATTCTTTCAGGAGATGTATGAAGATTGATTATTTTTTAACAAAAGGAGACAGTTGTCTGTACATGAATGGCAGCTCTTCTCTCACACACACCTTTTAAACATATTTCCTGGATATTTGTGGTAATTTGTCACACCATTATCTCTTCTGCCTGTGTCCAATTTAAGTGAGTAAAACAGAAAATGGTAATTCAGTGTGAGCTTTTATGGATCTATTTTCTGCAAAAAGATGACTGGTGCCCAGTGGGATAAATGAAAAACACTTTTTGCAGTGTGCATTAAGAGTTCAGCTAACATTGCAAACATGTTGCAATGTTAGCTGACTCCACTTTATGAAATAAAATAAATAAATAAAAGCCCATTTTGACACTCGGCTAATTTGTTAGAGTAGTTTTTTGTAGGTGCAGTCCGTCACTGCTGTTACACAGGAAATTGCCACCCCTGCCCCCACCACCCGCACCTATAACTGTACTTAGCTCATGATGGATTAAAAGAATGGAAAAATGGTTCCGTAGCCTGGGCTATAATAACACCAAAGATATGTTGTTTTTTTCCAGAACAGCAAATGGGAACCTTTACCCTCCTTCAATCCATCTCACACGGACTGATGTCCTTCCTCTGCATGCCCCCCCTTCAGCCGCAGGGACACAGGAAATTAATTAAATGTCTGAAAATGACAAGCTTCCTTTTTTTCCACCTGCAGAAGCTGTAATAGGCCTTTTACTGTGAACCAGAGACAGTGCATTGATTTCCCTGCTGTCTAATTCTCTCAAGTCATGTCTTCCTTGGATGAGTTTTTTTTTTTCATGTCAAGAGGGAGCAGAGGCTGGAAAAATGAATAAGATGGGAGACACAAGGGGTTGCAGAAATGCCAGTGATACCCTATGTGTGCCATTGGTTTGTGCACAAGTCCGTTTTGGGCACATTTTACCAACAGTTGCTGTCAGTTGTCAAGGCTCTTCATTAAACTTCAGCTGAGTTCACGTGGGGTCCTCTCTCCATCCGGCTCTCAGTTTTGTTGATAGTGTCCATTTTATTGAGGAAGGTCACCCAGGAAAGAGTAACCTCCTACAGAGACCTCATTAGCATAGGCTCATGCTGGTTATAGCAGTCTGTCCCTAATACGTGACACAACTACACAAACATTTCAGAATTACTTTATGAAACATTTCAAAATCAGAATACTTTAAAGCATGCCGTGCCTGTCATGGTGTAATTTTATACATGTTCATACATTCCACACTGCCAGTTTTGCATTATTAATGATGACACACTGAAAGCAGGCTCTGACAGCAATGAACAATCTGTCTTTCTCCACTGACAGAATACAACTAAATCTATCACCAGGCTGGACGAAATTACATCTGTGTACACACTGATGCCATTTCTTTTTGCTACAAATGGTCTTGAGTGTCTGCAATCAGAGCACTAAACGCTCAGCAGCTGTCTTTCAAATGGAGACAATCTGTCACTGCAAAAGGCCTTTAGCCAAACAGCATTCATTTGTGGAGCATACATCATACAGTAAACAGACAGTATTCTCATTAAAAGGAATTCATCTCAATCTATATTTATATTGCACCTATTCACAAGAAAATTGATTGAGTGAACAGAATCTACTCAGCATACCAAACTTACCTAATCATTTAAATGTCACTTTTCTTTAGTTCTGACAAGTCCTAATTTGTGCTTTTAATCTCAAGTCATCAAATATGACACCAACTGTATTTGTGTTGTCAAGTGCATGCAGTATATTCCCACTGCTCCCAAAACTCTCCATGCTGTTAAAAGTTCAACACCCAGAATGCATTTAATTTAAATGTAAAGTGAAGTAATTAAATTGTTGACCAATGACATGGAGGTTACAGAAACTAAACTGTTTGTTGTGTAAATAGTCTCCAACGAGCATGCGCACTTGGGTTAAAATCATCAGAAGTATTTTAGAAAATGGCTGCACATCCTTCTATCAGGAGTAAACAGAGTATATAATTAGCTATTTGTTTTCTTAATTAACTTGCACACATCATTGTTGTCTGAATGTAGAGAACATGCCAGTGGGTAATTGATGCATAATGGGATCATTGCCAACCCTTCACCCTGAGTTCTGCACTCCCTGCTTTCTGCTGTTCTGTTCAGACACCCTTCTCCACTTGGGGATAGCAGCTAGTATTGTAGCTGTTCATTGGGAGTGACAATAGATAAGGTCAGAGTGAGAGGAAGTAAGAGACTGAAGCCTATTTCCGCCACTGGAAAAGAAAAAAAAACAAATCAGTTTTTCCCCTTTGTTTGAGCTTTGTTTTCTCATAATTATGAGATACTAAGTCAAAATTATGAGATGTTTTCTCATAATTATGAGATACTTAGGTACTACTGTACCTAAGTGTGGCCTAGCTCTACAGTTGAGAGGCTGGTTGCCTGAGCGAAAATGTTTTGTACCAAGAAGACTATGGTATGGAGAAAGTTTCAACGGTTTAAATCAATTTTGTACTTACTGGCTGTTAGTTGTACTCCGCCATATTACAATTTCTTGGTTTGGTTTATAAATAAACTTGACTTCTTATGAAGCTAGCCTAACTGTCACCATACCTTAGTTCTTGCTCAGGCAACCAACCTCTCAACTGTAGAGCTAGGGCACCACTGCTAACGAACATGCACACTTTTGTACCAAGTATCTAAAAAATATAGTAATACATCTCATAATTTAGACTTAGTGTCTCATATTTTTTGACTTAGGCTATATCCAAATGGAGACAAAAACTTTTTACGTTTTACGTAAACACGGCATCATTTCAATAAATGTGTGTGTCCACAAGGGTCCACAAAAAAACACAGAAAACGGTACTACTGTATGTAGCACATATTCCAGGCCTGTTAGTGCTACCTCAGAAGCACACAGATAACAGAAGATTGCATGGGGCATGCGCAGAAAATAGTCTCTTTAAATAGTCTGTTGTACCCCTCTGATGACCTCACTTTGCAGATATATGACTCATTACAGTAAACAATAAAATATTATCAAACAAAACTATTCTTGTTCTTGTGATACACACTAAGAAGTAAGTTTATGTCATATCAGCTGTTGTTCCTGGTTAGAACTAGTATCTTAGGACTTGTAGGTCCACATTGCATTGCTGTGTATATCTTAGAAAAATGAGCTGATGTTGTGACATGAAAGAGCCCCTTGAATGTAGAAAACTGGTGCACTGTTGGTATACACTATTTTATTTAGCAGCCCCACACCTCTTGTACATATAAAATGCCTCATATATTGTTCCTGAGAGATGGGTGGAATGACAGGATTTCCATTGGGTAGGAATTAATTTGATTTTTCATTCAAATCATATTTACTCCACCTGAAACACTGTTATATTGAAACATGATTAAGAGACCGTGTGATGACCTGTGTTTGGACCTTTTATGGTGAAGCAGGTCCACGACACAAATGTTTTATGACTTAATAAAACATTTCAACAGCTAGTGCATATACGAACCTGCACCTGCACCCTCTCATGGCTGCTTTAGAGACGATGGGAAATAAAGCCGACTCTTCATGAATGCATAATCTTATTAAAACCCATTCGGTCCAAACATGATATGATTCAATCTTAAATTTGAAAGAGAATAGATTCATGGCTCTGTAGGCTTCCAAGTGGCAGAAAATGAATAAATGACGGATGATTGTATTAATATTTTATTCTTTATTTATTGGATTCTTTGCCCTCGGGGTTAATTTAGCGACACAAATATATCGACTTGTCTTGTTTCCTGCTGTCACTGTCATCAGCGCCACAGCCACCTCACTGTTGCATCTCCCCAAGTTTCTAGAAGACTGATGATCATTTGATGATGTACTAGCGCTGGTTCAGGGCTCTCTCTAAAGCCCTGGCTTCATCTATCAACAGTGCTCTTGTGCGGGCGCGGTGCAGACTGGGCTGTCTTTGTCAAAGGCGAGGGTCAATGGAGCCTCAGAAGACCCTCGGCAATGAAGACGAGGTTTTGACTTCATGTTGGACTTCCGTTGTGTTTCTGGGGTTGCACAAGAGAGCCTCTCTGACAAATAGTGCAGTTGGATTGGTTTTATAATAATAATTATACACTTCAAACCATCTTCCCAGAAAGTAAATCCTGCTAAAATCGTCCAATTCTAAACCCCGTCTCATTTGGGAGACTGTTACTGGTTGGTCAGGGTCACGGAAACCTAAGCAGTGACAAAGTGGGGGTCAGTGAGGAGGGATGGAGAACATGAAGAAGTGAGGCTCAGGTGGGAAAAGAACAGCTGATGAAGACAGAGCAAGGGGTAAAGTCCAGGGAGGCTGATGGAAACCGAGCGCGATTCCTGCCTTTCCAATTTAGCCGAGCTGTCATCCCTTCTGCTGATTAATGAAGAAGGGAATGCTGTCTGTCTTTCTTGGGAATTTCACTTCTCCCGGCTCAGAGATTGTTCTTTCCGATTGGCTACATAGTTTCTGCTGTATCCACATTAATGGCCCAGGATCTAGTATATTGGAGTAGGTCAATTTACCACTGTTAGGCGGCTGTAGCCCACACATAGGCCAACAGCAGAGAGGAAAGACCTTCAAGATGGAGAACAATGGAGACAAGCAACACAATAGTCAATGTTTCTGCCAGCTTTGTCCAGAAAGTTTTCAGCTACAAACTAATCCCCAATAAACAATTTGAAAAGTTTTATCATAAAGGTCATTTGGATGTGCAATAACGTGATAAATGAATACTTCAAAATGACCAGAAATGAAGAGTGCACTTTCAGTTTGTTGATTCTGTTGCTGCTTTATTGAGGAGTTCTCTGAAAGTGGACATAAAATTGATTAAACACAAGTGATGAGACATGATAATGGTCCTCAAACTGTAGTGAGATGGAACAAACCAGGACGAATCCAGTTCAGCCGAGGCGACAGTGATCGATTTGTTCACACTGACAGTACGTGAGAGTCCTAGTGCTGTGTCAAATCACACAAAGCCTGCTGAGCTTTTGTCCTGTACAGAAACAGCATGAAAAGCCTTTAAAATAATCCAAACCCAATCGTCACGAGTCCAACAGAACATTATGACAGCTCTGTATCATTTGCAAGTTTATTATATTCTTATCCACCAATTACATGTTACTGTATCACCAAAAATGTTTCTTGTTTTCTTTATGGCACATTATGGTGACCAAAAAGAAGCTCCAGCAATGGAACAGGGTTGAGACAAGAGGAAAATAATGAATTAAAACATAATTTGATATAATAGTCAGGTCTGAGAGACAAAATTGTACTTACGCTGTTGTCAAAGTTATGTTTAACTTGGCTGTTGGTGGTTCATGTTGTTGAAAATACAGTTTTTATTTGAAACCAAAGTAGACCGAGAAGAGTTGAATGAAATAGTTGTTCCATTTTTCCTGAGGCTTATTGGTGCTGCAGAAGGCACCAGAGCTAAAGATACTGTGACTCCATCTTTATTATCACGTGGCCAACTCTGCCACTGTTTGTAAATGTGCACCTCTTTCTCAGTGCACACCTAATGAGCCACGCAGAACCAGCTTCACATTAATAATGTCTGAGAACACACAGTAGTTCTAGCCTTGACCCATGCACTTCATGCAGAACCACCACTGGTTGAATTTTATACACATGTCCTTGAATACTAGATGTAGTATACATTTCTGTTTGTCGGGACAAAATGAGCATCAATCATGTTGAGTCCTGAAATCAACTCACTTGTGAATCAAATATCTCTATGTCTCAGTACATTTATGTTTAATCCTCATGTTAGTGGACTTTTCTCAATATACAATGTGACCTGCATTTAGAAACAACAAAGTCTGTTACCTGTTTGTTTAAAGGAGCAGTAAAGAGCCCGTGACAGTGAGGGCAGGGACCACCATCTGGTGTTGATGCAGGTTCATTTCTCTGGTGGTGCGGTCAGACCGGGACATCTCTTTGTAAAGCTTATGGTTAAAGACGAGGACTGTGCTTAGCTGGTTGTGCTGCCATAAACCGTAGACAGGCTTTTTAAATGCATAGTCTGCATTGTGAAGGGCCATGCAAAAATTCTCCTCTCTTAGTTTATTATATTTTTTATCTAAGGAACATTTTGCTTATTACATTAATTTCCCGTTAACTTTTGGATCACTCATGAATTTCCTGTTATTGTAGTCAAACAACAATAAGCTCCCAAATGTGTCACTTAATTCTATGTGAGTAATTACATTTTAGCACCAGTCCGGCCTGTGCTTTTGGATGAAAACAGAACCTCCACATTAATCACTGACAAACACAAAAGCTGAGTGACATATTAATTATATAATACCTTTTACACAGGTTTGTAGTGTTTTTTTGTATTGTTAGAAACACTTCTAAGATGATTTGATTCAGAACATATTAAAGCAGAAACCTTGCTGTAAATGAAGATCTATACTCAGATATCTCCACAGGACAGATGACCTGATACTGTCCACACAGCCTCCTTTATTCATTCCCTTGGCTCCAATTAAAGCCTAGTGATTGGGCTTTGGCGTGTCATAAGCCTGTCACACCAAGAGCTCCACACAGATAAACTATTAAAAGTGTTAAGATGTAGCCTTGAAATGTACAAAAACTGAAAGTTCAGGAATGATATATATGCATTCTTTTTAGTCTCATTACCAGTTTAGGGAAATTTGAAATAGCACGAAAGACCACACACTCTACAGAAGAAAACAGACACAAAACATATCCTGATTCTTCGTGTAACTGATGTAACACAAGTGTACAAATCAGATAACAAGGCTGTCATTGCTTTTGACTTTTTGGGCTTTACAACCACCTTTGAGATCAACCTCCTCAATCAGCTTTTCATCCCACAACGGAGCAGCTTTTATTACATCAGGTCAAGTTGAGCTGGATCACGTTGGTGACAAGCCATGGCTGTGAAATTCCCTTAAAGTTAATATTTTATCGTATTACTGAATCTCCATTGGACCAACTGTCACCAGAGTTTAAGTCAGAGAGAGTAATTAACCTTGACAATGCTGGGTCAAAAAGTGTGGCACCACACAGTCAGGGACTGCCCCACACACGAATGCTATAAACCTCCTGCACTTAGGCTCTGACAGTAAGATATAACTCTGTGTACTTTTCATTTGTTGGAATCTGTTTTGTCTAACACTGCACAAGCTAAATGCTCATAAAAAGAACAAGTGTAAGCAGCATGCCAGGGACTTTACTGCCCTCTGGGACTGATCAGCAGAGTTAGATTAAAATGACCTGCTGTAGGCTAGTGACAGAAATGAATTATACCCATTTGAAGTTGACAATGACACTCTGGACTCTCTGGACCAGGAGGTGTATGCGACTTCTGCTTTTACTTTTACTGTTTACTTCTCAACAGCCAAGTCTTTTTTTCTGGAGTGTGCAACATTAAACCCAATCCACAGATACATTTCTGAAGTAGGTTCTACAGCACTTTAGATTAGGGCTGCACGAAGAGCCTTTAACTAGAGAAATACTAAAAACTAATACTAACACCACTACTACTCTCCACTAACACATACAACCCTACTTCCACAGTCACTTTCATGATTTCAACAAATGAAATTAACTGTGTTTGTGATGTGTTGAAAGGCTGGTTGTGAGAAGAAAAAGGTTCATCAAGGCACCTTTTTTTTTTACAATGTCCTTAATGGCTCAGGTATCATTGTCATGAACAAATAATTGGTTTCATGAATGTAATATTACAAACACGGGTGTATTGTTATTTTTCTGGTCTCCTGCTTTCTTTTAAATGACAGTGGACAGCTGTTGCGTCCACACTCTATCTCCTCAGGTTCAGTACGAATGGTTTTGTTTACCTCTAGACCTTTTGATTAGGATACAATAAGGAACACTTTTTCATTTGAAACGTATAAATCTAAAGGAAGATTGCCCTGAAATGCAAAAGCGGCACTCATTTATTCTCCGGTCCAGTTTCCACTGCTCCAAGTGCCATGTGGGCGAATAAATGTTGAATGTTACCGAAGATGAAGTGGGAGTCTGTTACAAACACATAAATAAAAGACAGGTTCTTCGCAATAATTGCAATCTTCATGTGAAAATTGATAGAGGGTGCTTCAGGTGACAGAAGACTTTATGATTCAATAAACGGTGGGATTCTATGTGCTGTTGGCGCTCAATTACATGTGGTTTACGATCACATTGCCAGCTGCCAGGAGTAATCATATGGCAGTCTGCCAGGTACTGCAATTGCTTCAGTCTGGTTTGTTTGGCACAAGTGGACAGATATTACACGACTGGGACCCAGACAGTTAATATCCCCCACAGCACCTTTTCCCACTTGTTCTTGATCTGATTCAATTGTTTGTTTGGCTTGTTTGACACCTATTGAATACATTCAGTAGATGAGAGAGTAGGAACGAGAGGTGCGCTGCTCTGCGCTGGTCAGAGCAGATTCTTACCAGTCACACTGATGAGATCTGATTTCTTTCAAGAAAAAGTAATCAATATTTAGACAAAGATTACACTTAACAAAACTAGAATTTGGACGATAAGACCTTCTTTTATTCAAGGCCAATCATGATGCATTACTGCTCTTTGGGTCGATTTTATGTAATGAAGTAGGTTTAGGTCAAATGTTTGTAGACATACTGTTAAAGCACAATTTGTTGAAGTCACTTTCCACAAGATACAGTTTGAAAGTAAAGAGGAACAGCAACATGGACGGCTGACCTGGTAAATTATGTACCACATAATGGAAAGTGGCCTTAGTTAAATTCCTGAGTCTATTTGCTCCATGTCATTCTCTCATTTACTGTGTGTATACTGCCTCTGTCAAATGAAGTTAACAAAAGATTAAAGATGTCTTGTCAAAAACAAATGCATTCATTTTAGTGGACAACTGCAAACTGAAATAACAGGCAGGCTCCCATTTTTGACTAACGGGGTTGATAGTGAAAAGCTGCCTTGATTCAACCTAAGCCAAATCCTTAATCAGACTTTATTGACTCCATTAAGTCAATTACCACAATTCCATTTTACAGCAGATTATGGAGATGTGTCTTATCACAGCGCACCAGGGCTTAATCAGTAAACAATAGTAACCACTATTACACTCCATTATCTGAACATTCATGCAGTGAAACCTGGCTCTGAAAACACTAGTCTGGGGAAACAATAGCTTATGTGCTCTGGGTGAAGTACATTCAAACCTTAATAGCTACAACCTGTCCATAATAAATGATGTTTAAAAATGTTTGCTGTTTGATTGATCACGTCCATACTTGAAAACACAATACAACTGCTTTCTGTAAAAACATTTATTTAACTGCACCTAAAAATATGCAATGTTCTAAGCTTTGGTGTCAGTACATTTGCAAAAATGAACACAAGACTTTAATGACACAGACAAAATAGTTGATTAGCTAAAAGAGAAATACAAAAATGCTCACATTACTTTAGCCCTACACATGAGGGTAGCTTCAGGACAACATGGACAACATAAACATTTACATGGCAAATGATGTCTACTCAACGTTTTTACATAAAAATGCTGCTGTTGGTAGAGTCATGTCCTGTCCTGTATATATTCATAACAAATGTGCATTCATAAATAATTGAAAAATAACTAAAGGAAGTTAAAAATGATGCGTAGAGGACAATGCCTGTCCATGTGCACAGCTGATTTGGTGCTCAGGAGCAAGGCACTGGACTGATAAGGGCACCCTGAACATTGTGTTTGATATTTGCAAAACAAAAGAATATGAAGACAACAGTACTCGCTGTACGCACCAGTGATAATGTCTAGAAAGAACAAAAACAAACTAAAAGAATGCTGACATAAAAAGCATCTGTTTTGGCTTATACCAAAAATCTCAAATGGTACTACATTCATAGATGCTTGCTTTATTTTCAGAGGAATAAACAGTCTGGCATTACTGCATGTCTCTATCCACAGTTGCATATAGAGTGTGGGACCAGTGTACATGCACAGTCCTCAAACCAACAGTAACTCCCAGCATGCACTTTTCTCTCTGTTGTCAACCAGTCCTGCAGGACCTCGGGTAGGACTGAAGCAATGGCAGCTGTACAACAAACTATTAACAACTCGCGTAAAGCATAATCAATGTTGTGCTCATATCTGCAGTCGTGTAAACTTCTTGGTAAGAGTAACTTACCACTGTCTTTCTGTGGTACAGTCCACCCATGATCATTACAAAAACAAATACAAATTGTTTTTGCAGTTCTCTGGCTTAGTTTTGTTTTATTAAAATAAACTGTACAAAGTTTAACATTTTGGACAAAATAAATGACCCCCCCTTCACATAAGTTCACAATCCAACAGCATAAAAATAATGTTTTTACCCCAACATGACAAGAGTGACCTTAAAACCCAGAGTTTCAGAACAATTCAAGGTCTTATGGAGAGGAACACTCCCAGTTTGAACAGGTCAGTCAGCTGAGATTAGTGGAGCAGCAGAGGCGGTCATAGTCCTGTCTACACCATCAGCCAAAGCGAACACGTCTCCATGTTCTATCCACCTTTACTGGCAGGTTGATGCCCTCCAAGCCATCTTTAATTATGGATGACCTCTTGCTTCAAAAGTTTTAGCCAATCAACAGCCATCAAAGTGAGCGACCAATGACACAACGACTGGTTTGTTGATGTCTGAAGAAGGGGGTTTGGTGATGTCATTGGTCAGCTCAAAGGAGGGGCCCAGCTGGGGCACTGTGGCAGCCGGCTGACCCAGAGAAGCAACCATAAAAAGGAAATGGGTTCGACGAGCAGCACCTGCTCCACCTTTAAAGACCTTTGTCGCAATTCGGGATGAACTCTTTACACTTGAGCCTCTTCGAGGAACTTCACAATGCAACAGTGCCCGGAAACATCTGTAAAACTGGACAAACACAAGACATAGATTGCATTACTTTTACAGTTAACCGTTCAAAACATTGACTTGAGGTTATTTAAAAAAAAACCAAATAATTCAATAGGTGCACACAGTATAAAGAAAAAGGAAATCATATGTTATACAATAGAGGCGCGTAATAGTTGCAGCTATAGCTCTCCAAGCATTTCCTCTGACAGTCAGTACACAAGAAATAATTCAATATAGAGCAAAGGCCGTCAGAAGGTACAGACAGAAGGGATTGACATGTATACACCATCTGTCAGGGTGGGATTAATAGTGAATGGGCCCCTTGATACATTTTAAATCAGGAAGCAGATCAGGAGGCCTGTAGATTAGAAATTCATGCAGATCTTCCTGTTTTACTCCAACCTCGACACACGGGGTCCCTGTGCTGCCCAACTCAAAGACCTGGTGTCTAGTCTGGCTGATGGACAGATAGCAGGATTATGAATAATTGAGGATCCCAGCAGCAGGTTGAAAGAATAACAATGCATTCAGGGCATTTGGCTACACTTGAAATTCTTGGCATTTCTGTCCATATCCTCACAATACACACAACAAAGGCACAGTGTTGTCTGTTCTCTCAGATGATGAGGCCACTCTTGAGTAAACGTAGTATACTTAGTATACGTTCCCACATTGATGTATACTTATAGTCTACTACATTTTCTTATGAGAGGCAAAATACAGCATGACAACAATGCTTTCATTACAAAAAAGTAGTTTGTAAGTTCCCATTCTATATGTTTTTTACTGTTCCCATTTCCCCCTGTGGACATTTTTACTGCAACATAAATATGGGGCAAGATTTCCTATAGTCTACAATGTAAAAAAAAGAAAAAAAAGAAAAAAGTTTTTCTCTTATCTAGTTTCTGTCAACAGAAGTCCACTGGCTGTTAGCATCACTAGCCAGACTGCATTGGCCTATCCAAACTGGCCTTTATCAAATATTGGTAATCATTTGTGACACCGCAGCTCATCTCTGTGGCTGGGTGGTGTCATAGTCTGTTAGTCCTATACTTTTCACATTTTTCCATAAAAAATACAACAACAGTTATTTTAATCCTTACATTTTTGATGGAACTCGAAAAACACCCTCAGGATACAACCCATGAACGCTCCTCACTATGAATCTAGAAGAAACACATGCTGGCCTTTTGTCAGTCTCCATCTAACCTGTAGGTCATCAAAGAGTGAAGGCCAGCAGAAGATGTAAAGCAATGAGCTCATCAGCAGCCGGCTGTAGTGCTGATGCATGCTCCCTGATCCCCTCAGCTGTCCAAACAACGCTCTGAAGGGGACTAGAGAGACAGACGAGACCACAGACAAATGGAGGAGGATGAAGTTAGTTAAGTCACACAGGCATCAAGACTGAGGTCAAGAGGAAGGTGACGCGTGAATAGATCAAGCATGACAGGGAGATGGAAGCGGGGACATGCTCGAGTGAGGGTTTTGGAGAAGCCGAGTGGAGATGACAGAGCATGGGTGGATTCAGACTGGTCACATCAGGTTTGGGTGATGCTTCTCATGATCCGCTCTGGGTCAAGATGACAACTCCAGGGTCAAATGTGTGGAGACAATAAGGCCTTCAAGAATCCATTTCACGTACATGGATGTTTTTCTGTGGGTGTTGTACAGTGTCTGTTCTGTTTCACATGTTTACCCTCTTTTACAGTAGTACATGAAATCTAAAGTAGGGTGGCCATATTTCTAGATCGCCAAACTCTGACACTTTTTTTCCACAAACCCACTGCCAGATGAAAAAATTATGTCGTTATTTACTTTCTCCATTAAAACAATATTCATTCCATTGTTTTATACCAACAATAAACGCAAAATAAGAATTACATTGGAAAATTTAAATTTACCGATTAAAAAGAGATACTTTTCAGACCATAATCTAAGAATATTAATTGTTAATTAATTCAAATGAATAAATAAAGAGACTAGGGCAATTGTTTCAACGTTTGCAGCAGTGATTGGTGTTTAATAAAGAAGGGACGGGGAGTGTGGGACAGTCTCCATTAAATAGGAACACATGGTCACTCCAGTCTAAAGGCACTAAATGAAAAAAAATGTGAGGGTAAATGGCTAATGCTATGAGTGAACTTCATAAGAGCAGACTGTAAAGGTTTGTAGAGACAGATGACCATCATGTTGCAAACTTAGACTAAAAATGTCAAAAGGCATTAAATACATGGCAAGGCCTGGATTATTCTGTCAAAGGGACAGACCAAGTGATCTTAAATACATACTAACAGTCCATTACTTAAATGTGTTAGGAGTTTTCCTGAATTATCCTTTCTCTCATCGGGTGGATTTACTCAGACTTGACCGTCCCAGGGCAAACTTAGCTGTTGTTGGATTTTTTAATTGCTGAGAATAAAGTCGATATAGAAGCTAAAACGCACTGTTTGTGTTTAATACCGCTCTTCCAGCAATAAGCTACAATGGTCTAATTTATCACAGATTTTTAAATTGCTGCAGTGTGTGTTCTGAAAAGTAAACACTAGCTGCACCTGCACATTAGACGCTGTAATCACACGCCAGACAAGGCCCGTAAACAGGATATTTATTTAAGTCCATTAAACACTGTCAGTAGAGCCTGAATTAATTTAGCAGTGCTACTGCCGATCAGTCTGAAAATCACTGTTCCTGTCGAACCGTGAGCTCCAGTCAAGCACTAAACATCAATCAACAGGAGAGGCCTTTTGAAAAGTACTTGACACTTTGTTGGATTTTTATTTCACAGTTGATTAAACACTTTGTTACGCAATGGCAATCATCTGTCAGAGGATGATTTTTGATGGACTAGAAAATCTATTTCAAGGAGAGGCTCGATTTTAAAGAGAGTACTAATAGTGTAAAATGTCTCTGGAGTAAAAATATCACTGTACTCACAACTGGATACTGAAAAACTTCTTCTGGTGCAATATCCCATGAGCTTATGATGAAAAGAACTGTTTGAACTTACCCTCACATTGTTGGGGATCCTGCGCTCAGCTTCTTGTCAATGGGACGGTAACCACACCAGCTGCTACTTGTATCTGTACAGCATTTTTAGTCTTCAACTCGCCTCAACTCACAGTTTCCATAGCAACGGGCTGGGAGGAATTGAAGACTGAAAATGACATACAGGACATTTGGTGTACCCTCGGTGGCTGCCCTGTGAGGTCGGCCCTGTCTCCGGACTCACTGCGGGGCTTTAGAGCTTATTTTGGACCAGAGTGTGGATGAAATTAGACCGAGCAGCGCCTTCTTCAACATGTTGAGCGTCATCTGTGTTGGGTTCGAACTTTTTTTTAATGAAATACAATAACACGTCACTGCAAGGAAAGTTTAGAGCACGGTAAAAGTTTCAAAACAACATTAAGTACCTGCAATAATTTATATAATTCTCTGAAGTGTTCACACGATCACGTCTGGAGGGAATATCGTCTAAATCCTTACGCAGCGCTTTGGCTTTGTTTAATACACCAGAATAAGATGATAAAGATTACATTTAAGAAAGTGTTATCATTTTCCCCAGTGGAACAAAGTATCTTGGTTATCTAGTGTTTTATTTTTCTTTACTGTGATGAAGTATGTTTCAGAAAAAGCACAAAACATCTTAAATCTTCGAGTCTGTTTCGTTTTCACTCAAAAAGTTCAGTGCAAAGTCAAGAGAAACTAAGTCACTCCTGGCCTTTATTAAAATGCTAAATCAAATGAATGTGAGTAAAACGCCTTAAAGAATAGGACATAACAGCAGTGAGGGGGACATGAGCATCTGTCAGAGAAGGATAAAAGTGACCCACAGTGTTATTCTCAGGATTTATGTTGCTAATCATTTGAAGAAGGAAAACTACTTTAGGTCAGATGCAAACTAAAAGGATTTCTCTGTCTATAAAATAAATGTCTCTATGAAATATTTACAGAAATGTGCACGGAAAGGTAAACATGGATAGCTGCGGTTATCTATACATTACAAATACGTGCTTAGGGAACAGTATTAACCGTTACGTACTGGTGAAATAGTAAAGTCTCACAGCTGCGGGAGCACCACTGAGAATGAGGCTAGGACAACACTCACATTTTTCTTTCAGATGGTACAAAACACAAAAAAGTACGTTAATATGCTTTAATGTAAACTCACTCAGTCCTCGAAAGCTTTGCAAAGTAAACAGGTGTAAAACGTAATGCTTCCACGAGTGACCGGACTGAGATATTGGAGAATTATCTCAGTCAGCACAGCAGCAATTATTTAGTGTGTTCACAGTTAGGCAGTGCCCCTCACTAATTATCACCTCATTTTACCCAAGGACTTCACGGATAAAAACCTCATCTAATTTTAATCAGCTACAGTTTGAATCCGTTTCTAGGTTTGCAAAGGTGTTTCAAGCTTTGGCTGAAAGAAAAAAGTGCTTGTTTTGTTCAGTCTTCAGTCAGGATTAAATAAAATAAATGAAATAATATACATAAATAGTGACAACGCTGTGAAGGTCTGCTGTGATTATTTTATTTCATTTTCCCTTAATCCAATATTAGAAAGGAGTTAACACTTAAGCACAGGGACTGACTGATGAAATATATGACTTACTTTTGGCTCTCATCGTGTCTGTGTGGCCCTTAGGTTCTGAACTGGACCCTGGAGGCTTTTTCTGAGCAGTTGAAACTTAAACACGTGGCTCTGTGTAACTTTTGTTGGAATATGGCACCTTGCAGTCCTATTCGTACTACCCAAGTGGCAAAGTCCTGATTTTTATCATGAGTCCGGTCTGGATCACCACAAGAACTGTACCAGACCCGAGAGTTGATAAAAATCAGGGAACCAACGTTATATGTACTACCTGGACTCTGTAGAGCTTAATGACTCTTTCATGAGAAGTTTACGGACGATGACCTTCACTGTTATGACTGCTATAATAAACAATACCTTCATCTAAGTGTGGAGTGGTGTTCATTAAATCATGCCTCCACTACAATCACAACTCCCATTCTGCCATGGGATTTCTGGGTAGGAAGCATAAATACTGTCACCATAAATTTATCCATGAGCTTTTTCAGTTTACCCTAACAGGAAAACTGAGGGTGTGACTGCAGTATTAACCTGGCCTTGGATGCATCAATATACAATAAATAATCCCAACAGTCATAATGTGAGCAGATAACAGAGCTTTCTCACCTGTTTATTCATGAAGACATAGATGATTGGGTTGATCACTGTGCTGGTCTTGGCCAGGACCGAGGGGATGATGCTGGCCACTGGTGTGACCAGACCTGGGGGTCCAAATGTGGCCAGTAGAGCCATGATGCCATAAGGCAACCAGCACAACAGGTAACAGATGACCATGACCACCACCATGAACAGGACACGCTGCTCTCGTTTCCGGCTCATTGACGCATTGATGCCTCTTACCTAAAGGAGGAAAAGGAAAAGAGATGGGGCAATTACAATTTAAAGCCTCAATAAAAGTGGATGTAGGTATTTGGCTTGTGCACAGGGGGAAAGGAGGAGAAAGCAGAGAAAGATTTATCTTAGCATCAACAGAAAGTCTCTAATCAGTGAAAAGAGAGGGAAGAGAGAGACGGGCTGGAAAAACAAGCAGACGAGACAACGAGCCCTTTGTTATCAGCAATCATTTGATTTCCTGAAGTTTGGATCTCACAGACACAAACATGAAGACACCAACAAAAGCAAGCGAGGTAATTCCTCTATTTACACCATGCAGCCTACAAGGGATCAAACAATGTAAAACGTTCAATAAATTAGTCAAAAAATGATTCATTATTCAGAGAATGCTCAGGGTTTCTTCCCTGTTTTTATCAGCTCTTGGTGCAGCACACTCTCACCAGGTATTGTATTATTACATGCCTGTTGCATCATAGTTGCCCGAAAGTATAAAACGTTGCCTACATGTAGTTGTTATTTCATGACCTGAGTGAATGGGAAATCACTCAGTTTTATCTGATTAATAAAATTAGAAAACAATTCAGAAAGATTCCCCCATTTTAGCTGAAATAAACACTGGTCGGTTCCTGGGTCCCTTCATTTAGGCAACCCCATTGTGTTTCATACTTTCATTAATTTGAATGCAGCACATTTACATAAACAGACACATTATCTTTTTTTTTTTTTTTTTTGGAGTATGTGAAGCTGTTTCAATTTGCATGAGTTCACTGCTGTCACTCACCTCCAAATGACAAGCAGCTGGAATCCACTTCCACGCGTCTGAATGCTGTAGAAGGCACCCAGACGACTTGTACATTAGTCTAAAGATAAGTCATCATAACTCTCATGACAGCTTATTACCCAGAAAAATATTCTCTACAGGGCCTTAATAGAGCAGCCATAAACACAGTCCCTTACTGAATCCAGTGGCTCTTCTCCTGCATTATTCAGCTCACATTATACTGACCACACACTTCTGCAGGATTCAGCGCTGTTATCAGCACTCACACGGATTCACACATTCAGACGCCATACAGCTTTCTCTAGTGTTTGTTTGTGGGAATGAGTAAATAACAGTGTAATCAGGCCAGACTGGTGATTGACAGCTTATTTGGGTCCAGTTAGTTTGCCCTCGGAAAATATAACAAACAAGACATAAGCACTAATAAAATACAAAGCTCCAGAGTTTATTTCTTAGGAATATAGTTTATTTATAGTTTCATGCAAACACTGTCCAGGACTGTAGGAGAAACCTGTTGCTCAGGTTTATGTGCCCCTTTATTACAAGCTTTTAATAGCTTCCTTGGGAGCCCTATTTCACAAATGGCTTTATGTGTGATAATGGGATGTTTTTGTGAGTAAAACCGGGGCAAATCCTGGGGCTCATACTTTGTCTTAATAAAACCCAGGCAATATTTCACTGTTCATAGACACTGACAAAGAAAGGTTGTGTTAAATCCTAACTTCTCATCAATCGGCTGGAGCTGATTTTTCAAGGTAAAAGCACAGAAACACAAAAACAGCTTTTTGTAACTTGAAACTTTCTAGGAACTACCATCCAAGGAACACATCATGCAGCTGAGTCATTTTGGATGTTTGTTTTTCCGCTCCTACTCTCACTGGTGTTTGTTATTTTTCCATGTGGCTAATAATAGCTGCGGCGATTACGTAAATGAAGTGGCAGAGATTATAGACTAATTGAGGAAATGGAAACTACATGCTTAATTATTGCAATCAAAGACTGTGGTGCTGATGAAAATGGGCCGGTGGACTAATTGACCAACATTAAATTGTTTCATATGCTAAACAGAAATATACATATTGATGGCTTGAGTGAAATCTGTGATGAATTTTGAGCAAAGGTGGAAAACTGCAAAGATTTAAAGAAGAAGTTTTTTTGGTTTTGTTTAGAAGCAGCTTCTCAATCACTGATGCGTCTGGATGGACTCGAGGAAAAGAATTTGTCAAGAGAAAAAATAATGAAAGCAAATGTTTGAAGAGACGTCTCTGCAGCCTTCACTGACTCAATTAAATATCCGATAGCTAATTTCATTCTGCACTAACAGAAGCAGCATTGTCATTTCAACAGTCGCTGGCTGTCAGTTCCTCTCACAAATGGGGATTGCATCTTGTCAAACCAAAACCAACTAAAGAGAAATATTTGCAAAGATTACAAAGCTTAGTTTGTAGTATTTATTGTTAGTGTGACATGTGTCAAGAACAAGAAATCATCCATACATCAACAGACAGGTTCATATTTTAACATTAGCTATTAGTTGGAGAATATATTCTTTATTTTGGTTAGTTTTATGGAGAAAAAAAACCCATCTTGTGTAATACAGGTAATGGTTACTCTATCTATCTACAAAATACCTCCTACTCAACGCCTCAACATTCAAGTTATATTTTAGTTACATCTTCTAAATCACCAGTGGAGCCTGGAGTATTTATTTGAGATGAGATGCAAAGTGAATCCACTGGATAAGAAGCCTCTTTCACTGCCTCAACCTATAACTAATAAATCACAAGATAAGACAAATTGGATTAAATGTGGTATTGCACATATTTTCCAATCCTTCACATTTTTGTGCTGAAATTATTATTATTATTCTCTGCCTCAGGGCATTTGTGGAAATGTTAAAGACAAATGGAATTTGTCAAAGACTGGGATGAATAAGGGCTGTGAAATCAAGCAATGAAAGCTTACACTTAAGCAATTTCGCGTCAGGGTGAGATGAAGTGCACTTGACAGTAACTGTATTCTTCCTGTTTGCTGTTAACGATGACACATGGACATTTAGAAGCTGCTTTTAACATGTCAGCTGTGTTGTCCTCCACAGCAAACAGACCGAACCCCTGTGGCCTTTGTTTTTCCTTCTGACATGTATTAGACAAGTCCCTGTCATGAGCCGAAGCCATCTATTGTAATAACAGTGTGTCACGTCCAACAGGATGAATAATGGTGTGTGAAATGTGGGCCTCACATAAACTCCATCCACAGACACTCACTCTCCTCTGTCGACGGCTGGGCCTTTTACAGTTCAGTTTGGTATATGTCACATTTATTTCTATTTTCATTTCACTTTGTTTTTGTTCTATTAGTACCAAGTTGCACAATATATATTTTGTTGCCTTTGTCTTGTATGAAAATGACCAATAAATAGATCTTCGATCATTGTCAATAGATGATAGAAGGGTACCAAGGATTTTAGTGGATGAAGCTTATCACTGAGCAAGAATCAGGGAAAACAGAAACAATACATGCTTTTTTATATAGTATCAATATATTTAGCGAACATAAGTCAGATGGAGTTGGCCGTCACTTAATCATGAAAACTTGTCTCTATTTTTCAATGTAGAGAATCTGAGAAACAATCAAATAATATATACAGAACATGACCACACCAGAGTTTATTCACTTGTGCAAACCTAATTTGCAATTCATACTCACTTGAAATGTTTTACCATAAAAAGTATTGAACTAACTGTATATTGTTCTTCTTGGTGGAAACAGGCTTTAGCAATTCATAGCTCATGTTTTACTGAAAGTTATCACCAGGTTTAATTTAGAATATCTTGAAGAAATACACTGAACAGCTTTTTACTGAAGCTCTATTATTATCAGGCAATAAATAGAGGCTATGAAAAGAAGGGATTGTGAAGACTATAAGTTCCAGAGAGCTGATGAGCAGCCTGCACAGTTCTCTATGAGCAGTGCAGCTGCACTTTTATAAAGAGACTGTGGGGAGGAACAGATTTGATGGATATTGTTGGAGGGCAAAGCCCTAAATATGGGTCTGGGCTGTCTTTGTGTGACAGTTTCTTGTCTTAAATCAAGTGAAGACCTCTGCATGTGTCAGCCAGCAGTTGTCCTGGGCTTGTCACTCAAGCTGGAGAGGTCCAGTGAAGGGGAGCAGTGCAGATGTCTCCCAGTCCAGCCCATCAATTTTTTAGTAAGGTTCAAGGAGAAGGCTTCCCAGCCTACTGTATGCTCTCTTCTAAAGAGATAGTTCAGCATTTTAGAGTTTTCAAATGATGTAATACCTTCAGATGGTGATATTCACACCAATGTCTTGTTTTGCAGAGTTGCCAGACACAGGTACCTCATGTAACACATAAGTGAATGAAAACCAGTTCTTTTTAGTGCTCAGTCTATGTCATCAATACATTAACCTGTAAAAAATATCTTAACACCTCCATAAACATGTGATCTTTTCAGTTATGCATGTTATTAGTGATTCATGCATCAAAGAAAGTAGAAGTTAACAAATCAGTCAACCATCTTTAGAAAAGACAGTATTTGCTCTTTGCAATTGCTGCATCTTAAGTTGTGTGTGAAAGATATAAAACTGAACCGCTGAACTATATTTGTGCCATGAAATAGTGCCATCATCTCGAGGTTAGAGACCGGTGTGGCAGCTTCTTGAGGTTCAAAAACCCCGAAAGCTGACAAAAAAGACTTTTAAGATTGCACGTCATAAAATACTCCCCGGTGTGCGGTGTGCTGATATTCCTTCAACTCATTTTTAACCTGAATTGACTGTCACTGTGATTTGGAGGAATTCAGAGGCAGAACGTAAATTTTGAAAAAAAAAAAAAAACCCTGCACAACTTCCCTGAAGAGACAAAACTTTATTTCTCTCGCTTTCATTTCTGTTACGGCTCTGTTATTACTGTGTCGACATAGTTTCATCTCATCTTAGTCCACTGGGTCTGAATCTATTGACTTTATATGTAGATAGAGCTTGTGTATATTTCTCATTTCACTTTCATTAGTTGTTCTTTTTACCAACCATAAAACCTAGTGAAAGTGGACACAGTTAAAATAAAGGGAACCTATAGGATCTGGGAGTAGTGGAATGTAAGGAAGCAAAAATACTCAATCACGTATCTGTACTTTACTTGAGTAGATTTAATAGGTGGTACTTTTGACTTTTACTCCACTACATTTTAGAGCAAATATCTGTTCTTTCTACTCCACTACTTTTGTACATTGGCTTTAAAAGTACAAGTAAATTTGAGTTTTTCAATTGTTGTAAATGTGCAACACCTTAATTTAAAGTTTAATCAGTACATAGATGTGTACCTAAACCTATGGCGCTGAGTTTTACAAAGCACACATGAACGCTGCATTATACAAGTAGCTTTTCTTCTCTCAGTGTCCTATCCAACTATTAAACTGACACATGTGAACTTTACCTTAACTTATTTTGTACTTGTGTTCTTTGAAGTTCATTTAAAGCAAGTACTTCGATACTTTCACTTAAGTAAGAATTTTAATGTGATACTTTTTACTTTTACTTGAGTACATTTCTACCTCTTTATCTGTACTTTTACTTAAATAGAGGAATTGAGTACTTCCTCCACTACTGGGATCTGTTTTTCCATTTGGGTTTACCTGCCACAAGCAAACAAAAGCTTTTTCCTCTACTTTCATATATTATACACCTTCCTCAACAGCTGCTTGTACTTTTGTAACAGTAAACACTTCCAAATCTTTAAGTTTCTGACTGAAAATGCCTCTTGGTGACCTCATATAACACCACCCTTACACCACATGCCTACGACTTTCATTGCCGGCCACCTAACCACATTAACGCACTCGAAGTGTTCCTAATTAATCCACATAATCAGTTAATTTGAAGCTTTCAGGCCCGCTAACTGGATTACACAAATAGACAGAGCTCAGCCCCGAAACACAGAGGTCCCTCCTGCTCCTCCGCCAGCTGCTGCCTGCCCTCGTCCCAGACTGCACTGCTCCAGACACTGCCTATTAGACTGTAAGATGGGTGGCACTGATACGACAGAGAGCCAGACACAGAGGTGAGAACAGGCGGAGGAAGATGGAGGGGGTGTAGAAAGAGTGATATCTTGCACCGAGAGGCTGTTTGAGAGCTTTGTGACTGGAGCTGCTGTCGAGGAGTGAGAGAGTGAATATTTCCATCAGGAGGACGGAACAGAGAAGGCCATATGAGGCCATTTACAGCAGAGTGTTTTTGTAATGATGAAAGGCTCCCGTGTCCTGCTCTTTCTAGACAGAGATTTATGCAGTAATGAGTAGGTAAATGTATTTCTATCAGAATGAACAAACTTTGAGGGCTTTTCTGTCAGTTTGTCGGAGAATAACATTGCATTATCACATCACATCTTGCCCAAGTTTGACATCAACTAATCCACACTACTTTAGTTCCATAAAATTGTACAAAAAATCACAGGGAATAAATTGTACAGCATTTTCCAATATGTATATGTCATGACAGGGCATGTTGTATTCACTGGTGTTTATTATGATGATGTATAGGCATGCCTGGCAGTTCTTATAGTGTGTGTTCAACATGAAGCAGTACGGCTGACACAACACCTCTGAGTTATTTGTGGCTCCTTGGTTTACATATTCATACGCTGTCAGTCAAGCCACAAAGTGAGATGTCAACATTTATAGCAATTAGTTATTTTGCCAGAGTGCATGGGTTTTGCATGAACGCACTGTCAACACTTGTGAAATTCCTCTGAGGAGACTGGGAAAAGTTTACCTTCGCCATTACTTTCCAGAAAACTTTAATAAGAAGTAATCTTCAGGATGCCTTTACAGTAAATTCTGGCTCTTCTATCTTGCCCCATCTTTTACAGAAACCTTTTTCCATTTTCAGCTCTGTAAGTCAGCTGCATCTTTGAAATGAGTCTAAACTTTATCTGAACAGAATGGGAGCTATGTGATCGCTGGGGCCAAGTCTCTCTGAAACTCCTTTTAATGAGGGCAAAACTTTTTGTTAAGAACACTGGCAGTTACTATATGAGCTACATACAGTTTCTTTATCTATTCATTTATTAAATATGAAGATACAATTCCCGTATGAAAAGCCTAGTTGATCGTGACATGGCTGATGTCTACAGGGGAGAGTAGTTGATCTAATCAAAGTGTCAATGTAATCCTTGAAAAAGTTCAAAACTACAACCATGTTGTCGCTCTTTTGGAAAATTCCCTTGTATCATTGCTCTTTTCGGCAGAACTCTGACAGCAGAAAGTGCTTTATGAAATCAAAGCTACTGTCGACTCTTGGCACTACAACATTAACATCTCAAACAGCTACATGCTTAACCGTCTCTCCCTCTGCTGGAGGCTAATACAGCAAAGTCATGGAGACAAGACATTTGGCTTATGCTGCGAGTCACATGAAACATGTCAGATCCTTTCCTCTGCTTCAACAACCACAACCGAACCGCGCTAATACAGTCAAAAATGTACCATTACATTGCCAAGAAAAGAAGAAACCCAGTCTCCAAAAGCTTAAAAATGGAAAAATAAAATCTAGAAATCTATTTAATGTTTAGTGTTTTTATAAAGAAATATGGCATCAAAAATCATATATTAAGTGACAATAAAAAATACCTCAGACTATGATGCAATGCATTTTCAAGATTAGGAAAGGTGTCAGAAAGATACAAGAAAAAGCTGACACAATTCTAAAACATGAAATATTTTCCTACACACATTCTGTGTCAAACAGAAGTACATCATTCATGTTTGATCTAAACGTCTGTGACTCTCCCACACTCCTCTGCTCTCTGTCTATTGACAAGAAAAAGCAAACAGAGGAAAACATGACACTTGAGTTCAGATCTTTTGGATGCAGACAAACAAATGCTTCTCCCTCGGTATTTCTGTGCTTCATAATCTCTCCTCTGATCTGAGGGTTTGTAAAACAATTCATAGGAGTCAGATGTGAAAATGTTACTGGGTTGATTACACTTAAAACTAGAGAGGCCTGTCCAAATCTTGAATGATGCCACACACAGAGAAAGACGTGGACACAGCAGTTTCTCGGACTCCTGACTCGGCCTGGGTGTTCTGCCAGTACAGTTGTTGACTGCTAAACGTGATTGATCGTCTGATTTGCGTGTGTTGCATTAGTCGCGTTCATCCCTCTGCCTCCTGTGGGCTGCTAAACTCTCTGCCTGCCTGTCGCCCATCAGAGCACCTCTCTCAGCAAAAAAAACCCAATACTCCACTGACTTCTGTCACAAACACTCTGCTCCTGCTCCCAGACGTTTTTTGGATCCTCATGTTCCTCCAGTGAGTGCACCCGACTGTCGAGGCATCTGCAAGGCCGCACAAAGAGGAGCATGATTTCTAACTTTTATTGAATGAGGGAGAGTCAAGTAGTCTACAGCTCCGGAGAAGAAGCATCACCCGGTGCTTTGTCCCGACAAACACCTCTTACAGGAGGGCATTGGGAGTCAAATTAAAGGTGAGCTTCTGTGGGACTGCTGGGGGAATACAGCACTGAATGTCATGAAAGCAAAGTTAGGAGAGAGTACAGGGACATTCGTTTTCATTTGGAGTAACAACACTTGGCAGTTCCTGAGGGAGAGGTAACACCAGAAAAGAGGTGTACAACTGACTTGATGAATTGCTGAGATTTAAGTGGCTTTTTCCACAGCTTAGGTTTAGGTAATATCTGCAGATGCTGCTTCTCATCCTGCCTCCAAGAAAAATAAAGTGAGAGGGGACGGTTTGAGGGAGCGAGTGTTCTCACTTCCGGCAGATGTCTTTTGAGTTCAACAAACAAAGGACGAAAATATCTGTTCACTGTGAGCAAGAGGACAGCACTGGGATATTTTCAGACATGTTTGATTTCACCAAAGAAACATGATCTTTGATCTTTCAACATTCCCTCAAAAGGACGACTACCTTCCACCTCGTCCCTCATCCGTATGAAACTGATTTCAGATAAATTCACGATAACACGAAAAATTATCTTCACGAAAGATAAGAAGTAAACACACTTGATTCCAGCTAGACGAACACATCTTTACACATCTCTCAAAAAGCTTTCTGGCCCACTGCTCCATTGAAATAACAAGATACTAATATACATATTATATCCCTCTTGGTGTGTGTGCTTGTGAATGTGTGTTTGTGTGAGTGTGTCCAGTGTTTCCAGAGCCAGAAGGTAAAAAAAAGCCCTTTAAGATTCGAACCATTGCATTACCCTTTGAACCCAATTAACAGATAACAAAAATAAGTTCCAGGCGACAAAATGGTGGGTTGTGGTTCCCTTTTCTCTCACTGTGGCTACACCTTGTAAAGTGTGCAGTACAAAGGAGACTAGTACTGTCCATTGGTCTCATGCACTCATTTCCCTGTGTGTATTTATGTTCACACAGAATCCGACTGTTTGTTATGTCCTTGTGTTGCATCAGGCAGCAGCAGGGGGCTAACAACCCATCGCTCAGTGTGTCCTGAAACTGCCTAAAACAGCGTGCACACCTCTCCAGATGGATTCCCTCTGTATGGATTTAAGCTTATTGTGTGAATGTTACTGATAGTCTCTGTATGGCTCCACTTTAATAAATCACAGGCACAGTGCAATTCAATGGCAAATTAATCATCTATGAATATTTAATATGTTAAAAATAGAATAGACGCCTCTGAGAATTAGCATATAAGACCTTTGTGTCATACAGTGTTGTAAAGTAATGCCCCTGGCTGTAAGAGCTGCCATGTCAGGCTTGTTCTAGCCTTCACACAAGCTTTTTTACACATGGTGAGTGGTAATGTGTTCCATTAACTCATGTGTCAGATTTAAAGTCTAGAGTGGTATCTGTGTACAGAGGGAGCATTTAATACTGTTATATTTACTGTTATAACATTTCTCTTGCCCTCAATTAGATGAGATTTATCTCACAGTGCTATACTTACACATTAGAAATAGAAGAACTAACAATAGCCACAGGAAGCACATCCAATAACCTCATTTAAGTTCCCATATTTAGACATGAAGAAATAACAGCAGCAAACAGACTTTTATGTATTTAATGTAATAACGTGAAATCAGACGCCTTCAGTCAATAAAAACTCTGAGATGATGACACTTTTAGTTGAACTTCTCAAACTGAAATAGACTTGAAAATCTCTTTAAAACACACCTTTCTCGTTGGCTTTTACCTCAATGTGACATGTTTCTTGTCCTTTGCTTTTAATGTTGTTTAAGTTTTTTTTATCTGATTTGTACAATTTGTCTTTTAAGTGTCTTAATGTTGCTGTACAGCACTTTGACCAACTTTACTATTTTTAAAATGCTTTACAATCAAAAACAAAATAAAAAATGGACTCATGTAATTATATAGTATCTGCAGTGCTGCTCCTTTCCAATCCACAAACCTCCAGAGATTTATAACTCTTAAAAAGACAGATGAGCAGGCGGCACTGGGGCACGTATGCACTATCAAAGCAGACAGCCATCCACAATAAACCTGTGGCCTATGAAATATGGCACAATGACTGCCGTCATTTCAATGAACACATCAGTGTTCATCACTGCTTTGCTGAATGAATGGCAGTGTGAGAGAATAACACAAAGTGTATTCTCCAGACAGATGTCTGAGAATGGCAGTGCCAGACAATAGGTTCCAGGACATTTGAATGGTCCAATTAGGCCAAGTCATCCCGGGTCAGGCCAGGACCAGAGCAGCAGCAGCAGCCTCTTCACAAATAACTATGACAGTTATCTCCAATAATCATCAATCCTGTTCATGGGCAACATGTTATATGCAATAATTATGTGTTAAAATAATGAAATAATTCACTCAAAAATAGATTTTTGATCCAACAATTCATCATTTCCACTTACTAATTACATTTTACTGAGTCATTCTATTTGAAAAGCTCCACTGTTGTTGTGACATTTTGTTTGTCACAACAACAACATAGTTTAAGTAGTGCTGCTAAAAACCATATCCACCCTAACCATAGTCCAAACGTAGTGTTCTACACTAATTAAAATTAAAACGCAAACTAAGCTTCACTTTTCCCTGTCCTCCTAAACAAAATGTAGGTTATGTTGGTCTCAGAAGTTGCACATGAAAATGATGTTTTTTGGTGAAATCAGATCACATCAGGTCACATTAAGCGTAACTTTTCTAATAGAGCCTTGAGCGGTGTCCCACTTCAGTTCTTATTAGGAGGACTGCAAACAATGTACAAGGTTTGTACTACAAAGCACAACGACAAAGTGTTGTGACAAGCGTGCCATTTAAGGAGGAAGAACAACTTTAACTATGCTAAGACAGGTCTGAGAAAAAAATTGGAAATTAGGAGTAATCTGCCATCTATGATATCAGAGAACATCGAGAGATTTCATCCTGAAACATCACGGTTTTGTAGAGAACTGTTTACTCCAACATTGACATTTTAGGGTGAGATGTGCTTTCCACTGAGATTAATAAGGTGCCGAGGCAGAGAGGAAAGCCATTTAGTGTTAACTTTGATGACGGATGCTGTCTAATTTATTCTTTGGTGTGTCAACATGAAAGCCATATTAAGTGGAAAATTGGGCTTGATATTTTTAGGTCTTGTTGTCCCACTTTGGTTTGGAGGCAAATGCAGGGGGAAAGCAGGATGCACAGATACTGTACAGCTATGAACAAAGGCAGAGAACACATTTAATATGACCTAAACTATCATCTTCATCTCTCTGGAATCCTACAGAAAACCAAACAAAACCATTATAGTTGTGCAAGACTATTGACTTTAATAGTGGTAACTAATAATAGGGTCTGTACCTTATTCTTCCAAAAGCATTTGGCTTTATTCATGACATTTGATAAGTATCAATGTCCACACTAATGTATTTTTCTTTATTCCTCACCTAAATGTTTTCAGCACATTTTAATAGAAACTAATATTGCATGATGAGTTTATTAAGGACTAAAAAACATAAGTTGTAAACATATCTTACCTAACTACAACTCAAAGGCTTGGAGTTTTCAAACTGTGGTCCCTCGAGAATTAAAAACTTAGATTTTTCTCTATTTTCAGTGTTGTTTCCCTCGTGGGTTTGTTCGCAATGCAACAGAAATCCATTTTTTATTTTTATTTTTTGAACATTACACCAAGCATTGATCTTCTACTTTTTTCTTTTGAAATTTCTGTAAACTGTCATATTTGTCTTAAAGTCTGGAGCATCCAAAAGAACTGAAATCAGTAGAAGACTTTATTTACCTTCCATCCTGCTGACACCAACTAAGACACAAAAGATTAAAAGAAAAAGTTTTCCGCTCTGGTAATAATCCAGCAAAAGAAAAATTTCTAACTTTATTTTTTCACAAATGAACTGCCATTAATCTCAATAACATGGCCATGACTTGAGTTTAAATAAATAAAACAGTAATATGAATCATTTATTCATGTAGGCTGTGTGGCATTGCCTTGAGTTAGTGGGTCAATAACACACACAGAAATGCACCAGATTCAGTCAAATCTAGACGGATGGTGTTTCAACTTTTGTAATTAACTCTTTCTATGTGTAAAGGGTGCAACTCATAGTTTGTGTTGATCTTCCTGTCAAGGTTATTTTGGCCCATAACAGTTCAAATGACAGTAAATTTGTCTGAACGCTGAACCAATTATAACTTTTAAACGTCTCTTGTAACTGAAGAGTAATTAAGATCCAGCCGTCCACAGGGGCTCGCTGTGTTTCATCAGTATTGAACTGTCTGCACTGGTTTAAACACCAGAGAGATACTGATTTGTTCAATTATTGAAAACCCTGCAATTACTTGTTCTGCTGTTTTAAAGCTCCGTCTCTTTTCAGTTAAAGTGGTTTCTCTTTTTCTGTGTTTTCATCAGTGACGGAAAGAACCAATACGTTTGTTAGTGAACATTGATTGTGGGAATTATGTAACAAAAGGCAATAACACTCATATAAACTCAAAGTGAAAAGAATGATTAAAATGATTCACTGTGTTATTTATTAGTATTTTTATTGGCTGTCTACAAGGTGTTATATGCTTGTTCTTAAAACCACCATTTAACCTTTAGCCTTTAGAGGGCCAGATCCCTCTCTGTGCAACTGTACTGCCACCGCCGCCATGTTTATAATAATAATAATGGATTCGATTTTATGTAGTGCTTTTCAAGGTCCCCAAAGTGCTTTACTATTGAGTCCATTATTTATTTCCTCCACAGTCCCACACTGGTTCTGTAGCCACAGCTGCCCTGGGGCAGACTGACAGAGTGGCAGCCATACCATGTCTATGGCCTCTTCGACCACCACTAAACATACATTCATACACCAGGAAAGGACAAGGAGGTGAAGCGTCTTGCCCAAGGAAACAAGGACTGTATGAACCGGGGAGAGTGGGAATCGAACCGACAACCTTCCGGTGATTGGAGGACCTGCTCTACCTCCAGAGCCTTTGTTTACAAGTAGAGACTATCCAAGCCAGCAGGTTTTGAAGAAAGAGCATGTCTTCTGAAACAGTGGGGTCATTTTAGTCTGTTTTGTACAAATATGACTCTGCTAGGCTCCAGTATCCAATCTCCCAGAGACAAAAAAGTTACATTGGAGGTTTCTGTCCAGCTGAGGGTTCTGTGTCAGTGGGATAGGCATGATTCTACAGATCTAATGTCCATTAAAATGATTCTGAAAATATTCTTGGGCTAAATGTTAGGCAGTGCTCCGTTAAGATGAGACTATTTGCAGTTGGAAGAACAATTTGAAACTTTATTTTCTGCTTTGAACAAATTTCACTGATGTGATTTTTCTCCCACACAAACCAAACAGAGCATTTGAGCGTATTTTACATGAGAGCACAGTCTTTTCTGTTTTTTTTCTTTAGTTGGATCTGTTTGCACAAATACCGCAGGTTTCCAGTCGATAACATTTGTGTCATTGTTATGCAAAACCACCATGTTTTCTATGTTGGTTACTTTGAGGGCTGACGGAGGCTGGTGAAGTAATAATGGCAACCGAGACAGCCAAGGTGAAGTAGATTGACGATAATGGCACATTATACGGAGAAGAGTATGCGAAAGGACGTACCGGTTCAGACACGGAGAATGAAAATCACAACAGGACCAGTCGGGAGAAGAGCGATTGCATTCAAATGGGGCACAGATTCGACAAAATATGCCACCAGGAAAACAATTAGAATTGGAAGTGAAGAGGTCCAACAAGGGAAATAAAGAAAGGGGAAAAAAAGGAAAATCAAGGACCTAGCAAGACAGTGGAGCAAACACTTGTAGTTCAGACAAAACAAGTGCTTCATCCTGGAGCCAATCTGACTGAGAACTCATTTGTGTTTTAAGCATGTGGTCTCTTCCGCCGTGCAGCAGACGTCCCCCCAGCATCGACCCCACCACCACCACCTCCTCCACCAGCAGCAGCAGCAGAAGCACACTCTTATCGGGAAGAAGTGCCGGCAATTTGCAGCCCGAGAGATGCCAACAAGTGTTTTCACAGCTGTGTCTCATCTTCCACCTCCCTGTTCAGCGCTTTTGGTAATTTTTAAGTGTGTACTCTGAGTCCTGTGTTTTCCTGATTAGAAAGTTCAGAAAATGCGTGAGAGTTGGGAAAAGGATGAAAGAATTTAACTTGTGCCAACACAGGAAACACGCTCGTGGACATTTGGCAGTCTGAATGCTAATATTGCTCTTTTACACACTACTATTAAAAATGTAAAAAAAAATAAAAAATAAAAATCAAACAAATTAAACGTTTTCAATGCTAAAGGTGCAATCTCTTTACTTATTTTCTCCTTTTTTCAACCAAAAGTGAAACCAAATTGAGCAAACTTGAAGTATAAAATGCAACAAAAGGATAAAACTGAAACACTACAAGAAAAAAGCTGGTATCAGGGCAACATGAGCTTCATCCTCTTTTGTGACTGTGGCTCGTAGATGTACAGCTTCTCATGAAATGGGTCAGGGAACTTCTTCAAAGCCCCTCTTTCCATGACAGCGATGAAGACGGAGGCACAAGTGTAATTTCTTAATCCAAACTGCACCGTCTCATTTACATAGAAAGTCCCCTCTAGTGCACTCATGATCTATTTTTGGATAATAAGATAGCAGGTCATGAAATTACCAAATGGCCATAGGCGGGTGAGAAAAGACATCTTGTGACCAATGAAATTACTTCATGACCGGTTCAAGGTCACTTTATTCGATTTGGGCCAACACAAAATTAGGACCCCCCGACAGTAACAGCCAGCCGCTCTCTCCCTTTCATCTCTTTGCCTCCTTTCCTACCTCTCTTGATGCCCCTCAGCCAGCACCCCGCCCCTACCCCCCCATCAGCCCCCTGCCGTTTCTACCTCAGTGCCACTCAGCCTTCAGGATGTTGGAGAAATATTGGAGCACTTGAAAGGACGGCGAGAGATCCACAGAGACATATGAGTCACGTAAT
The DNA here is from genome assembly GCA_036850595.1 of Rhyacichthys aspro. Lineage (NCBI taxonomy): Eukaryota > Metazoa > Chordata > Actinopteri > Gobiiformes > Rhyacichthyidae > Rhyacichthys > Rhyacichthys aspro. Next base: position 10,227,150 of record CM072164.1, read on the forward strand.
GAATTGTGTCCAAGGGTAAAGATGTTGGAGGAGTGAGGAATCAGTGGGTTATCTAACCACACAGTCTGAATGTGTGTGTGTGTGTGTGTGTGTTTTATTTTTATGCACTTTTATTGACGGCATAATACATGTTTTGTTGGGTCTGTTTGATAATCTGTGTCAGGGGTTATTGTCTGAATTACTCAGGTCTTTTTTAACAATCACCATCTTTTCTTCTGAAAAATCAAATGCACATTATGTCAAATTTCACTGATTCTTCTCAGTATCCTGCTTAAGATGAATTATTGGAAATGGCTGTTCCTTCAGAGAAAAGAAAGTGCAGATGTGTTCATTGGTTTAGAAATTGGTCAGACTTTTAAAAGACTAACTTGATTAGATTTTGGCAGAGAATAAAATGCTTCTTGTGGGAATTAAGGTTCTGGTAAATATAGCAAGTATGTACCAAATGTATGAATATAATATATATCCGTGGTGTCAAACTGATTTTAGTTCAGGGGCCACATACAGCCCAATTTAATCTCAAAAGGGCCGGACTGGTAAAATAACAGCATAATAACCTAGAAATAATTTTAAACTAATTTTATAACTATTTTTTCTCTTTGTTTTTCAAAGAAGTACAGTTAGACAATGACAACTGTCGCTTCTTAGGCACATGATTGATCTACAACCTTCAGCATGTTTTTATGAACTAACCCTCTCTATATGGCTTTGATGCTAATACGTAGCTAACTGTCACTGCTGCATCATTGAGCTCTCGGCTATAGGTAAAAACACACTGCTGTTTCCTCAGACCCTCAACAAATTCATTTATTTCTCTCTTCTCAGATGTCCTTGCAAGCTGTTGTATTTTTTGCCATGATAAATGCCATAATGGCACTGAATAGTTTCACAAAATCAGAATTGAACCTTTTCATTCTCTCTGACTCTTTATTCTTTGCACAAGACAAACCTAACAGTTCCAATCCAAAGCAGAGGTCGAAGTCCAATCACTAAGATGTTCTCCTGATGTTCCCTCTACTCTACTTCTGTCACTGTCTGTCCAGTTCTCTGATAAACTCCTCAATTTCCTCTCATCACAAAGAAGTGATAAAGAGACATGAACAGACTGACACTCAGGAACTCTTAGTATCTTTCTCATATCTTTTAAACCGTAGCTCTTCAGTGTTTTCATCCAATCCTCGACAGTGATGAAAACACTTGGACGTTTATCGATGCAGGGACATTTCTGTTCAGCACTTTCAAAGTCCTCTTCTGGCTACACACAACTTAGACCTAAATCAAACTGAATCAATTAGGGTCACAGAAGAACACAGTGCCATTGTATCCGACTATGATTACAGGAAACAGGAGGCAGCATCAACTTGAATGGTTTCATGTACTTAAAAAAATAAGAAAACAAAACAGGAATAGTCTGGACAAGTTTGTGGTTTGGGAAAAAAACAAAACCTTTAGTTCAAGTGCAAAGAGTGCATTAGGTGAGTCACGTCGTCAGTAAATGTTTGTTTACATGGCCAGACAAAGTAGACATGTAGCCTCTCTATTACTGTCATAAATATCTGACATACAACATCGATTAAAAGCCTTAATAATATATATAATTTCTCCATGACTAAATAATTGTTGGCAAAAATTGGAACACGCTTTTATGTATAACTTTGAAATTAGAAAATGAGAAGACCAGGATTAAAACCATATTATATACTGACCTTGTAATGGGTTATATTGTTAGCTTCATGGCACTAACCACTACTTCCATATAACACTGCCAGCTAGCCACAGCTGTGGCCCACTCTTTTGTTGGGTGACCATGAGTCCCAATTTAACCGGAACAGTCCAGATTTTAAGCAGCTTGTCCCATGTCCCAGCGGATAGCTACAAAAACACTAAAATGTCCCAATTTTACCTTCTTCTGTCAAGAATGTCCTGATTTTTTACCTAATCATAGAGCAGAAGCAGTGCACGGTGCTGTAGTCTGTCTGTATCAATCACAGAGTCACCATGGGGATGGCAACATTAACCAATTGAAAAAATCCACAGTGTAGATCAATAATGATTGGTCCATTCATCCTTCTCCAGCGTTCACAGTTTGAGCTTCAATCAGCCGAAAAGAAAGTTCTGTTTTACAAAAGAGCTCCAAGAACAACACAACTGTCTCAGAAAGAACAAGGTACTATCCTTTGTTATACGTACTTTGTTAGTGTAATTATTCCGTCACACACATAAGAAACCCTGTGTGAATTTTTTTTTTTTTTTTTACGTTAATCAATGCAGTTCACATTTTAAATTTTTTTCATTGTTCACTGTTATTGTTTTGATTTTGTTCAACATTATTTTCCATTGGTTAAGGTGTTGATGGATTTGCGTTAAAATTAAAGAGTCACAATTTTGCAGTTTGAAAATATGGTCACCCTTCTCTTTTACTTTCTATGGCTCTTATGTTAGCGAACCTGCACTGACAATGTTTATGTAGGTTGGACAAAGGGCCAGCAGGGACTAAACACAGGGAGCGGTTTAATGGACTGACTCATAGTGTTAGGATGAAACAGAGGTTCACACAGGCCTCGAAAACTGAAGCATATGGTTGTCATTAGTCCAGTGGGGTTGCTGTAGTTGCTGATTCAGTTAAACACACCGTGGTCTGAATGTAGGCTAAGACCAGAGGCAGCTGAGGAGTTCATCTGGATGGGCACACAGGCTCATGTTTATGTGAGGAGACATGACGCTCACACAGCCTGAGTGAGTTGTAATCTGGGAAAAATTGCTCTGGGACCTGAACTCACAAACTGTGCTAGAGTGCATTTTGGTCCGGCTTCCCTGGAGAGAGCAGTGCCATCCACACTGTCTCCACTCATATCCTTCCAGTCAGTCAGCCAGCGAAGGACGAAAAACACTGGTCGCCTTGCACCACCACCATGAACTAAAAAAGAAAAGCTTCGAAATTTCCACCATTTTATTAGTGCAAACCAAATGATCTGTGTGGTGTGACCTTTTAAAAGCCCACTTCAAGTTCAAAATACAGCTTTATAGACTTGGAGTGGCTTCAGTGATGTGTGATATAACCGTCGTTCATGACCATAGCTCTGTGATGGACGCAGATTGAATTAAAGGTCATCAAATTCCTGCAGAGTTCAAGAACATCTGCAAAAGAAGTGTTAAAAAAGCCGCTCAAAGTTGGCCTCAGCTCAAGGGAGAAGTGAAAACAAAATGCTGTACTGCACCAGGCTTGACACGCTCCATACACATACTGTTTGAAACCACCTGCACTTTTTGATTAAGCCTTTTCAGTTTGATAACCCCACACATACATTTGTTATGGCAGCAGCCCAACACAACTGTCATTCCTGCCCAAAAGCACTCAGCTTTAATGTCTAAATTTCACCAGTCAATATTGCCTTCTGCCGCTTATTTAATTTAGCCGTCTCTCGTTGTATCTCCAGGCTTTTGTCGAATTCATTTCCCTCGCTCTGCCTCTGCTCTTACAGCACGTGAAGATGTGCTACGCTTCACTTAATAACGTAACGCTGCCACGGAGAGATTCTCGACATTCGCTGAATCAGCCGGCATCCGAGTAACGGTGCCATCAGAGAGATTGGTGCGTTTTAATTTGATGTTATTGTGCTATCAACACTTTTAAAGGCAACACAGACCGATTACTTTGCTTTGACTTACAGGCACCAGATGTTTTAATAAATCACTTTCTTATTAATACCCAAACATTTAAGATGGTGTCATCATAAAGATAAACACTAGGGTGCATTTTGTTGCAAGTTTGCTGAGTAAGTTTTTGGCTGCTTACTTTGTCAAAATGCATATTGCCTTTTACTTTTCCGTCCGCTCAGCTGTCAGGGGGCTTTGAATCATTGAGTCATGCGTACCCAAGTGTATCTTCACCATGAAACTCTATTTAACTGAATGGACTTTTGGGGAGGCCCTTACCTGCCTGATGGCGCACAGCAGCTTCCCGTAGCAGTACACAATGACCAGGAACGGAGCGATAAGGCAGAAGATGAACAGGCAGATGATGTAAGAGATGTTATTGGCCGTTTGGGTTGTCCAGTCTACTGAGCAGGTGGTCCCAGGTCCCTCGGGGCCATAGCGGCTCCAGCCAAAGAGCGGAGGAAGGGTCCACACCAGAGAGTAGACCCAGGTCACAGCGATGCCCAGGGAGATCTTCCGGTAGTTGGAGGAATCGGCCTCAGTGGGAGCCACCATGGTGCTGTAGCGCTCGTAGGACAGGACAGCCAGCGAGATCAGAGACACAATGCCTGCAACAGCACATTCAGGGACCATTGTTATAATCAACATAAGTGGAATGTATAAAGAGCAACATAGAAACTTGGGTTTGTCCGGCAGAACACTTTAAATGTGGGAGAGATGGTTTCATTGTGAAGCCTTCCATTACTTAATAAACCTATTCTCCTATTCTTGCTGTTATGTCATTGCTTGTGTTGGTTTTCACTTTGGTTTGTCCCCACATAAGGGCAATTGTAAGAATTATGAGAATGGCTTAGTTTCCAAGACTCAGGCTCCAAATAAATAAATAGTTTTAGTGCCTAAACCAATCAGCTTCAAACTAAAAACGTAAATTGAAGAATTGAATTTGTCTTTTTCTGCGCCCAGCTTTTGGTGGTTTGCCAGAATTCACCCCAGGAGCCTTCAGAGTTTCTAAAACAGCTTCTAAATCGACAAAAATGGATGGCATGGTCCTGAAATGTACTACGTTAACACATTTTGATGAACAGGAGTTGTGTTTGTGCTGGAAGACAATTTGTTTATGTTGTTAAACCACTCTGGCTTTGCATAAAATCATTATGGATTTAAGTGAAAGAGGTCAGGAGCATTCATAGTTTAGAGGCTGAGTGTAAGGACGGTCCTGAGTAGTCATATTAAATATTACCTCGAGTAAAAGACAGTTAATACAAGCTGCTTTAAAATCTTCGAGTCTGACTGGAACAACACAGTGAAGAAACAGTTAAAGATTCTTGCTTTCTTTATCACTTTCCAGTTAATCTCATGTACTCTATGTAGTTCCTCTGTCGGGGTCCTCACTGTGATCCTCTGTGGCTGCTCTTTGAAAGGAGCCACTTGTTTTCTTGACATCATAGATAGACTCTGGTACACAATACTCCAACAATCCCTGGATTTTTTAGCACAGTGTGTAATGTTTCTCTGTTGCCTCCAGATATTGCACTCCTGTTGCAGTGTTGTGTAGGAGAGACTGTTGAGATTCAGCCTTTTATTAGTTCTCTTTGAGCAATATAAAATGTCAACACAGGTTTTACAGCCGCCCCCCCATGTTTGTGTTTGAGAAGAGCAGAATCACTCATAGCAACCAATCCCCAACAACAAAGGCTACATTGGGTCCAGCGCTCTGTCTTGTTTGGTACTTTTATGTCCAATTATTCATTGTGTGTTGTGTGTGAGGAACGTCTCTTAGTTTCGTTTTTTGTTCTTTACAAACAGGTGGTCACGCATCCCAATGTCCACACTGTCGATGCAATAATACAAAAAAAAAAAAAAAAGCTTAATAAACAGGAGTGGACGTGGGGTTTTCTTTATCCAGATGAGAAAAGGAAAGTTGTGTAAGGATTCAGGAGAAAGTCGTGCTGAAAAAGTTAAAGTTGCATTTCCACTGAATCACAGAATTATACCAGACGTCTCAGCACCGACCAGTTTTGTCTGACAAATTACAAAGTGGTGATTACAGCATTCATTCAACACCTTAACTTACTTCATGGACAAATACAGACCTGCACACAGCAGAGAGAGGAATCTAGCATTTGTATAGGCTTGATTACGGAAGCTCAGGCCTGACAGTCTGTTCAGTTCAATCTGATATAAATGTGAGTGTGGGCCGAGGTAAAAAAACAAAAAAAAACAACGAAAAAACGAAGATCTTTGAGATTGCTGATATTTTGTCATTGTCTCTGGGGTCTATTATCTATCTCCGAAAGACGATCCAAATCAAATTACTGTTGCTTGAAATTGCAAAGCCAATTAACAGCCCTCTCATACAAAGGCATCAAAAGATAAAACCCGATATCCTGCAATGACAACTGTGACCTTTTAGATTACATGCTCATTCATCATCCCACTGTTTTAATCAGAACCTCTGCGAGTAACAATGCCATATAGAGGAAAAAACTTCTAAATGTAACTTCAGAGCGCCTCGAATGAAACACCAATCCCCGTCTATATACTAGTCTTCAAGCAGGATCAAAGGCATCAACACAATTTAATATTCCCCAAAGAAACCTCTTCTGATCTGATAATGTCTCAAATCAAAAAGAGGCGTCTTTGTTCAGTTTCTCTGATGCTGACTGGATGGCTTGTCTCTTACAGCACATCCAGGAAAAAGGCTGCGTGAATGCATGAAAAACATGAGCTTGAATAAAGTTAGCTCCAAACCAAATCCCAATTCCTCTTTTTACGTGCTTACAGTTCAAGAATCATTACGTCGCAATTGTTTCTCAATATTCTATGGTCAAAGTGGCTTCTATATTTGTACTGAGCTCATGCCAAAGCAGGAAAAACTTCAAGCGACGACTGCTTTGTGATGGAAGCAGTGTAATATCAAACTAGACATACGTCCTGCAGCATATGTATGTTGTGCCAGCTTCAGGGAGCTTTATTTATGAGACAGGCTCATTAGCTGGCTGACCTTTTACGCTACTGTAGCATTGTTCGTCTTTCTCCCCACCCTTCCTCCGCTCATGACAAATTAACTTCAGCCAGGCCAGGTGTTGCCAACACCAGCCTTCTGCGCATGCATTTTCTCAATAATTGTGAGAAGTGTGATTCAGACTGGAGTATGCAGCAGAGTGCAGCCTGGGGGGTCCAAGGTTAATCCACTGACGCTGTGCAAAGTCCACTTGAGGCAGAAAGAGGCGGGCAACGATATGCAGAGACACGCCATGTTGGTGTCAAATCAAAAGACAACAGAATTCACCTTCTGCTTCATCCTGGGGTTATTAGAGGTCTATAATGTTCAGATAGATGGATTGGGAAAGGCAGAGGTGGGCAGGACGGGTGAGGCCATTAAATGTGTACCAGGAGCAAACATAAGAAAGAATAGGATGTTTAGAAAGATGAACTGAATGATGAATGGATCAGGACTGAGAATATCATGGGGATGTAAAAGGCCTGTCAAATCAGAAACCATCAGAAAATACTTATAAAGTCAACAGTTTTCATAGATGCCATTATCTTTGTCTGGACACACTACACATACATGTTTTTCTGAAGAGCTGTTTGTTCCATAAGATGTTGAGACAAATAGGTCAATGTTCAATGTGTATTTAAACTGAAGATTAAATACTCCACTGCCTCTGTGGTTTAGGGCAGTGGGGAGTTCCACTGATGCTTCAGGCAAACTTTTTTTCTCTAAATACTCAATGAGAAATTGATTGACCTTAGGAGAAAATGACAATCTTCCAGTGGAAAGTCATTAAGAAGGCAGAACTAAAGCTTTCAAGCTTTCAAAACACATTAAACTTTACTTTGAAAATGGTTTGTTTTCTCAGCAATTTAACTACATCTACAATTATCTCTCCAGCTTTTCTTGGTAGAATTTGCAGGTCGTCCCTTTCCAGGCACTCGGGCTTCTTCTCATCATCCGAAGACGTGGTTGAAAATTAAAACTGGAGCCCATAAGAATAAGTATGTCTTCATGTGTCTGGTGTAAATCTGTCATGCTTTAGGCTAAAAGCAAATAAAAGGAAGTTTGAATGGTCCTGTGCCACATTAAGGATATTCTTTGTCATTAATTGTGACTCCTTCACTTTAAAGCAGTGACGATCTTTATAGTGCCGTGCTGACAGACAGACACAGTGGCTTTCCTCAAAGGCACATCTTGGCATTATTCATCTAAACATTGCCTTTCTCTTTTGCGTTCCCTGACCCTCCCTCACTCTGTCTTCGCCTTGTTTTTATGAGCCCATTCAGAAATTACTCATCCATAACCAATGAAAGCTCTAACGATGTCCGTGAGCCATCTCCTCTATCCCCGAACACAAATGCTGCCTGCTATGTTTCAGCTCAGAGAAGCCAAGTCCTGTCAGGCAGATTTTTATAAATTGGCTCCTTGTGGATGTCAGTGTTTCATATCTTCAGATGGTGCTTAATCGCAGCGTAACACTTGAGTTAACGAGACGGCAGATATTATCAGAGTACATTCTGTGAATTATTGGGAGCCTGTTTTATTCTCCACTAGAAATATAGTAGTCCTGTTTTTGAAATTACCAACCTGTCCCAGAGGAAGGAAGTGGAAGGAGTGCTCAAGAGTGTTTTCCGATTTAAAAAGTTTTGACGGACTGAAGAAACTCTTGAGTGAGTGAAAATTCAGTTTGGTTAAGTTGAGCACACTGTGTGAAACCTTTAGCAGTAGAAGAGGTGAATGCACAGGACGGCCTAACTGGTGATAAAAGCTCGGGAGGAACAGCCTGCGGCATGATTGGGACTCACTGACTGTAAATGTATGGTTCCTCCCTCTGATGTTTAGTGCTGAAGACCAGTGTTGCTCATAAAATCACTTTTACAGCTCTATTTTATTGTTTACTGTTATCCTAGACCTTCCTCTTAGTGTGCAACGACAGTAATTGGAAAAAGACTCATTCTGAGGCTGGGAAACATCCTCATCACCATCTTTTATAATCTGTCTGTGTGAACTGGTGTCAAGCTTCACCTGGAGGAGCTGTGCTTGGCAAATTGTGATCAGGGAAACGCGTGGAAACAAGTTTGGGGCCCTTTATTGGACTATTTGGGCTGTCATTATAATGAGGAGACTGTGCTGCTGTGTGTGCGGGGCGCCTCTGAGTGTGTGTGTGTGTGTGTGTGTGTTTCCCTCAGTTTCTATTGTGAGCTTATGAGTATCCAAACTATATTAAATCAGATGTATTTTACACCTAATGAATCCAGTTGAAACGACTTACAGATAAAGTTTAATCACATTCACTCAATTTATTTTCATATCAAGGCGAAAAAAGGGTTGTTTTAAAGCCAATATCTGTTCTAACTACTGAAAATCTGTATTCATTGAGACAACAACTGCTAGTTACAGACCCTTAAATGAGGTGTTAAGCCAAAGATTTCCAGAAATAGCTTCTTTTTATGGTTCTAATTTGGCAACTCGGACTTCAAACAACTTTCTGAAACACCACAAACCTTCCTATTTGCCTTTGATACAGAAGCGTATTAGTCTTATTGGCTCAACCTGAGCCTGGCGCTCTTCCAGTGAGTGGAGTGTATCCTCAGTGGCATCATTGTGGACCATTTGCATGTTTATCGGCAGTTTGGAGCAGAGGACGGACCATCGCCCCTCTTCTCATTATACGCGTCCCTGGGGTGATTTTCTATTCTGCTACTAATGCTGATGCATGTGCAGGTGCATGCTCACGGACCGAGACCATGTGTCACCAGTGCCCACGTCCTGCAACGCAGCTCCACAATGAGTCCACAATGAGTCCACAATGAGGCCACAATGAGCAGAGATGAGGCTTTGCTTGCCCCAGGCGTGGCCACTCAACTGTTCACTAACAAGCAGCTAGGGACCACTAAATGTGTCCCAAACCAGCAGTGGCATCCTGGCTACATATATTAGACCCAGAATGCAATTTAATACAAAAACGATTAAGCATTTGTACAGCTTAAGCACCAGCCTGATTCCTCTAATCCCAGAGCGTAGACAAGAAACATTTACAGCACAGAATCTGAGGGCTTTATATCCATTTGTTTCTCTTTTCCTTAAATCAAGTGATAGCCTTATCTAGACAGGTAAAAGACAAACATTCAAGCCAGTTTCCCTGCACACAAGACACAAGGTTTATTTTTATTCTATGTGTTTTCAGCCTTTGATTTTGTTCAGCCTTGTTGCATGAATTTTCTTTTCAGTAACAATAAGACCATCCTGTAATCAAATTACCAAAAGTTGTTTTGCAATGTTTCAGTGTTTCCCTCTTGCTTTTTATACTCCAATGTTAAACACAGAATCCCCGCAAAAAATCATCTTTATATATTTATTGATACGTTTTCTCTCGACCTTTTTATGGAACGCTTTAATAGGATTTGATTTTGAAGATTGGCCTGCATCAGCACATCCTGCCGCACCACAACGATGATGATGATGATCTGGCCCGGTAATAACCACTGCTGCACCATTAGAGCTGCCCCACGGTGTTTTAACAAGTCACTGCCCGGACACGTCCTGCGCATCCGCCTGAGCACAGCAGCAACAGCGAGACAAGACTAAAGCATCCTCACTGAGAGCTGCCTTTACCTGTACAGACTCAGTACAGCTCTTTATGGCTACAGCGCACACAACACAGACAGTCGGAGTAATCAGAGCTCTGCACACTGGTTATGCCAAGCGTTTTAGAAAAGGACCACAACAGCCCGAGTAACATTTAACTCAAAGACATCCCTCCAGTGGATTTTAAGTCAAAGTTCCCACGTACTTCGTATTTTACGTGGAAGCATTGACAAATCTCACACGAAAAGCATGAACGGACTGAATCCAGACACGTTTGATTACCCACAGCATCGCCTTTCATTCACCCAAAACAAAAGCATATACAGTGGTATTTTTACGCATTATTGGAGGCTACTCACCGAAGAGCGAGTTGGCGAAACCGTACCACATGCATCCCCCTTCCCCGATGAGCCAGCGTCCCTGCGTGCTGGCCGCGAAGCTGAACGGCGTCCCGAGCGTGCACACGAGCAGGTCGCTGACGGAGATGTTGACGAGCAGCAGGTTGATGGGCGAGCGCAGCATCTTGTAGCGGCAGAAGAGCAGCAGCACGAGCACGTTGTTTATCAGCCCAAAAGTTCCGATGAAACCCAGGCACACGGCGACCACCAGGTTCCCCGTTGGGCTCAGCGCGCTTCGGAGCGACTGTCCTCCCCCGGGGGCGCCGTCCAACTCGTCCCCGTCCCAGCCTCCAACTCCGGAGCACAACGCGCTGTTGAGCCGCGCGCAGTCGCTCACGTTGGACAAGATCATAGCAGTCCTGGCTCAGTGGCTGCGCGGAGAGGAGGTTAAAGCGTGGCTGCCATGTGTCCAAGGAGTTTGTGAGAAGGAACATAAAGCTCTCAGACACGTGCGAACAGTGTTGATTTGGTGTGTTGTGGAAAACTCAACTTTGGACAAAGGGAATGACTGCGTTTGGATTTCTCCTCCACCACTGTTTCTCAGCCCAGCTTTGAGCGCGCTCTGAGTAGGGCTTCAGTTTGGATATTAAGCGCTGAGCATTACCCCCCTCATCATCATCATCTTCATCATGTGGCTCAGCCCCGCGCTGCGTAAAAGCCAACTACTGCCGCTCGTTTGAACCTTGCTCTAACTTTCAGCGCCTCTTCTCTCTGCGCTTTTACGCACGCGTCCAATGAGCGAGTGCTGTGAGCGAGGAGCTGTCCGCGGTGCTGAACACGCCGCTCCTGCGATGGGAAATGAAGAAACATGCTTCAGTAGCTACACAGGGAGTCAGTATAGTCTGTGAGGACCACCGCCAGCGTCCCACTGTTTGCAACGTCCTCTCATTTGTCAGCAAAAACCCTCAAATAACACTACCACTTCCTAAAAATAGCCAACATTTCTGAAAATCATCATAACTTTTGTTATTATCTGGAGAAAACTTTCTACATTTGGTGAAATAAATACTCAAAACACATAAATCATGGACAAAGAACTAGTTATTGGAACTTTTTCAGTTTTTTGGTTTAAGCTTTGATCACAATTCTTTTTTTCTGGGTCCTATGGATAATGAAAGATGGTTTTGTAATTGTTATGAGGCATTGTGGCTTAAATGAAATTTGTCTCCAACTGCAATTACCATTAAATTCAAATGCTTGCATATACCTTTTATAGCTCCATTTTAGCAAATTACAGGCTTGTCAAAATGATATTTCTATTTCATCCTTTGTGGATGAGGCAGAGCATGGCACAGCAGAATATCATAATTTAATTTGACACATCTGCAAAACCATTCTGTAAGAGAGGTGATGTAGTATTCTTTGCTACTATCTGCTTTTAGAATTTATCAACGAAACGAGGAAGGTTGCGGTAGAAAGCTCGTCCAGTACAGTGTGTACAAATCTCTGAATGTATTGGACTTAATATTTGGAAGTAGATGCAAGGGACAAAGGCAGAAGACAGCATCTACTGTTTAGACGTATGGTATATGGTCATTGTGACATGAAATAACTTCTGCCAGTCATGACACGAGCTACCTGTACAGAAGAGGTCAGCCAAATGGCAAATTTGACTCCAGAAGGTTTGTACCACCAAATTATGAATTTAATGTGTCTACTCTGCTGACGACAAGTGTCTGGCTGCTAAAACTGAGTAGAGTTAATGTATAGTCTATAAGAAATAGTTAAAGGAAGCGTAAAGCAGCAGGAAATGAGCCACTGACTCATTTTCTACATTTAGGCACCACATTTGCTGACATAATGCCAAGATATTTTCAGGCAGCTTGGTTTGGTGCTCTTTGAATCACAAGATAAAGTGATGAAGTCACTTTGAAGCCTTATGTAATGCTCCGTCAGGCAAAAACACAAAGTAAACTCAGCATGACATAGGTTGTCAAAGAGCTGTGGATATTTATATGTTGGTCTGTGTGCACACTCTACTCTCCAAAGACAGCATCAATCCAAGTCGTTTTCACTGTCCACTGCCTCATCCTTTTCTCTCACTTTCTCCTTTTGGTTCATTCCATCTGCAGAATGTAATCATCATTTTTCTGGTCTGTCATTGGTAAAAACTTGTGCTCTAGGGATAGTGGGTTGAGGCTGAAATAATGAGGAGCAGGGAAATGCTAAAACAAGATGAGTGTCACACATCCACCTTTATGGTGTCCGTATATTGTAGTGGAGCTGGAGAGGAGGCTGTACTGTTTGTAAAAACACACCGCACTGTTGCCTCTGTGAACTCTGGATGCCCCACAAGTCAAACAAACATAACCTACTGTATTTTTTATGTTCCACTGCTGCATTTCACTGGCAGCTGGTTTAAATGGTGCACAGGTAATGGGCTAGAAGTTGTTGTCCAAACCATCAGTATGTTGAAAAAAAAAAAAACACAAAAAAGTTTATTTCTTTCTGTTTAGTGTTTTTTGTTTTTCTTGTTAAAAAGTCCTAATTATTCATTTGTGACGCCTCATTACTTTGACAAGTGCTTCTCCTGGAGCACAGATTTTGGCTCCCAACTTTACCGTTATCCATGTCATCTCATAAATAGACTGTTTTTAATTAAAGTGATTATTTTAGTGTCTTTCTGTAATATATTTCTAGATATGTGAATTGCCTACATTAGATATTTGTCAACATACCTCGAGGGTGAAGAAGCAGACAGGAGCAATGACTCAGGTGTTGTGTCAAGTGTGGTTTCTAATGAGCCCAGTGAAAACACACGGCTTCTAAGACATCGAAAACTAACAAAACAAAAACTACAAGTTGAACTTTTTATTACAAATAAGGTATTAACATCCATTTATTTCATCACATGACTGTTTTTTTTATCCCCCTGCCCCTCATTGACACAATTCCAGAAGTTAGCGCTCCCCTGCACAATGTGGCTGTCTGAACGAAAATGAAATATCATTTGGGCTATTTCTCAGCAACATCTTTTGTGGAAAGTTTTATGCTTAAAAGGATTGCTCAGTGTTTTTGTAAAAATGGTTCCACTATGTACTTGGATTTTTTTTTTTAGCACAGGTGCATATTCACCAAGACTAAATTACACACTTCTATAACCGGGGTCATTGAAAATTGGATTTTAAAAGCTTAGCTAGTAGGATACTGAGCTTTACAAAGTTTAAGTTGTCTAACACATTGAGTCATACCTGGGAGACCCGGGTTCAATTCTGGCTCGGGTCATTTGCCCAATGTCATTCCCCTCTCTCTTAGCATGTTTCCTGTCTGTCTACCTCATATCTCATATCAAATAAAGGCAAAAGCCCACACTTATATCTTATATCTTATATCTATATCTTTAACTAGGTTGTGTCAAATAACTAATGTTTTTATGAAGCATATTATAAGAAAAAGGGGGAGTCTAGACACAAATCTGTTGTAATGACATCTTCAGGGACTTGCTGTTGGCAGGTAAGATCTACCTGTTGTGGGCTGGCTCGTGTGAAGCACAGTCGAGAACTAATTAAGCCTGGTCAAAACAATGTAATAAGAGTGTTTTGAACTGCATGCGCAGGGAACAATGTGCCCACTTGACTTTGTAAGCTGATGGAAGGTTACAGAACAAGATGGAAAGTCCCTCTACAATGTCTGCAAATCCCCTGCCCACCAAACAGCCCCCTTGTCAGACTGGAGCAAGGTAATTACCCATGAAAACTATACAGCGACATTTACTCTGACAGCATCTCCCCAATATACACATCTAATTGGGTTGAATTAAGACACTTGGGTTCTGTTGTGAATACCAGACCTATTTAATTATCTCCATGGGACTGGGCACTTGGTATTTCATCGGATTTCTGGGTCAACTCAGTGGCTACGCTCTGGGATAAATCCAAGAAATAAAGTGCAAATGGGGTTAAAAGGCCATCTCATGAATGTGTGTAACCACAATATGTTTCACAGTAATGATGATTTGTTCACTTAGTCTTACGCTCACTGGGCAAGAGCTTAAGATGGCCCTTGTGAACCCATGTGTCCCTTATGAAATAGATAATGCCACAGTCCCTTTATAACAATAAGTAATACATGAGCACACGGACTACTGAGCCATTTCTCCATTCAGCACTTCTATGTTGGTTCTAACTACCACACTTTCCTGCAAGGCATTTACAACCAGATTTAAACCTCACATTTAGCCAAGAATCCACCTGACAATCAAATTTAAGTAGAATTGTAAATGTCTGAGAAAGGCAGCTGGTGTTTCTCCAATGTTTCCCTGATGGATGTAAAACACAGTGTCATTTGCATAACACTGACTCACCAGTCTCCGTGGTATTAGGGAAGCAACTTAAAATATTATTTACAAAAACCTGCTTGATGTATTTACATGATCATTTATATTCTAAATGGTTATGGTGTGTTGGTCTTACTGCTCCCAATCATCTCTGGAGCCAATACTGAAGCAGTGAAATTGAAAATTGTTCAAAAAAAGTTTGTACAGAAATATGTAACTGGATATTCTTAATTGGTGTGAGCTTATATTTCAGTGTGAAGAAAAAATATCTTAAAGTGCTTGAATTGAGTGAGGCATGATGGGTACTCAGTAAAAGTTTAATGGAAGGTACCGAGTGCTAGAGTTGAATGTCACAGGCCATCATTAATCCT
Organism: Rhyacichthys aspro; assembly: GCA_036850595.1. Taxonomy (NCBI): domain Eukaryota; kingdom Metazoa; phylum Chordata; class Actinopteri; order Gobiiformes; family Rhyacichthyidae; genus Rhyacichthys; species Rhyacichthys aspro. Next base: position 10,242,441 of record CM072164.1, read on the forward strand.
GGGAGTGAGCAGCTGCCACATGGTCCTTATCTTAATGCTAGGTTTGGGTTCTGAAGAGGACTTTTTTGTGTTGTGTTCAATAGTTCTTTTACTTTTGGCTTCTGTGCACATTGATTTATTTGTGGATCAAACCACAAACACTTGCACTTCTAAACACCCACTCACAGTTAAAACTGAGTATTTATTAATCTCCCAGGACACTCATGTTTGTGTGTCACCCTTCCGCAGTCTCTCGGCCTCTTCCAAACACATCCAGAACTTTACTGAAAGATGGGACCAAATCAGGGCTCCTCTCTCACTTCTTATGTCATCATCTTGTGTGGTTATTAAAGCAGTACTAGGCCGTGGGATATAATAGATGCTATTGAGATGCAAATTGAATATAATGGATAATAATAACCTCATGCTATGTTGTGTGGTTTAATATATTCATGGTTATGCAAGTAACTGATATACAGTACATCAGGAGTAAGACTATAGTGCAGTGACTGTAGTGACTGCAGTCACACTGTAACCAAAGGTCATTTCAGTTCACAGTTAATGTGGTGCTTTGTGAAACACAGGCTCAAGCACCAGTCTCGTATCATTCCATGAATATGTCTTCTTCCTCTCAAACAGTCATTATTATCGAGTCTGGAATCGCTGCATTTGTTTTCCCTGTCCTGCAAAGGATTATGGGGGCTTGTGTCATTTTTTTTTCTTTGTGGCTTTACATTAGTTTGGAAGAGTGTGCAGCTCAAGGTGAAAAGTGTCAGCCAGGTGTCAGTGCCCTGCATTTAAAGAATCCCCAAGTGGAGCATATACAGTAAATCTTTGTATGCAAGTAGTGGCCTGACTGTCAGATTGTCAGCGACAGGAAACATAATGTCAGCTCCCAGAATCCAGGAGCGCACCAGCAGCTCCTGAGAGAGCAACTTAAGAAAAGCAACAAAAGGTCAACAGACATGAGCAGGTTGAGCTAAACAAATGTTTAGCTGTGTTTATTCCCATCACACTAGTATTTTATGGCACCTCTTTGACCCCGAGTCACACTTTCTTCAATGGTTAATTGAATACGGCAATAAACAATATTTTTAGAAGATAAAGATAGTTTTATGCCAAGACCATGAATGCAACAGCATTTTGGAATAAAAATCAATCAATTTAGGATAGTTTTAAGCCTCACCAACCAAGACCATGTCACGACCAAGACCAGAGTATGATCCCAGGGGACATTTATAATATACTACATCCACTCTAAGTCCAGTCATGAGATCAGATAAAATGATAAAAGTTTGAATTATGTGGTCTTAGTTGGTCTTGTCTGAAATTATAAGACATTAGACTAAGACATACAACTGTTTTGTTTTTGAAGATCTCTGGAGTTTGATGGTTTACCAGTTTTGTTCAAAAACTCAAAATACCACTCTTTATTGGGCTCTCTTCTTTTGGCCTAAACCTCCAATGTGGGCTTTTGAGTGAATTCTAACCAAACCCATCATTGTTTCTTTGTAGATTTGTATTTATTAAACCAAAATATTGCAGTTATCGCCGCAGGCCACTTGTAAACCTCCATCTGACACTGACCTTGGTGGACTGTCTCCTCTACCACAGCACTGCAACAGAATATGCCCAGAGCTTTGGGGAAGGCTTTCATGGCGTGCAGTACCATTGATCATATAGATTTATCATTTGTAGGGTACTTTATCTGCACATGCGTGTCACTTGAGTCGGTGTTTTACATGTTTGACACATTGCCTGTCAAGACGTGATCCAGGGCTGGAACGTATCTGGGATGATGACTGGAGAGGAGCGAGGAGGAGCTTTCTGAGTCGGTTGAAGCAGTGCAGCGTCTAGTGTTTGACTGACAGGTGTCAAACTAAGAGCATGTCCCAGCAAGGCTCTCCTCAGCCTCAGGTTGAACACATCAGCTGTTAACAACAATCTGGCACCGACTTCCTGGAGCACCAAAGTTTACTTTCTGTGACTGGTCTGTGTAAAGAGGATTTGATTTATAATTGGACTGACAGTTTTTAGAAGTAGTAGAAGTAGTAAACAGCAGATCCAGATTATTGTTTTTATAGTTACCTGGATTCTTTGATATTCTTTAGGACTCTTGACAAACAGTTATGGAGCATTTTGCAAGACAGTGGTGCTTGCCCTGAACGTAAGATCAGGAGATGGTTCTAAGGTGCATAGGACCAGGCACTGCTTTTGACATTACTAATTCATTTACACTGTTTCTACATAATGCACTGTGTAGGACAATGGACACACCGCTGTCCTTTCAGGGGACTATGCACAACTTTTCAGTAAAAAACAATATTTACAGAGCTTTTCATTCTCCAATTTGTTGAATAAAATTTTCTATACAAACTGATAATTTAGCGATGAGATTTGATGAGTAATCGAGAAACCATTCCAAGTGCATTATTACTTTATAATGTGTCTCATGAATCTCAAGAGAACACTCATGGCATCAGCTTGTCGTGATCCCACACTTCCTTGTCTAAAAAAAACGAAAGTACATTAGTTTGTTTCCGTTACATTTTATTCTTTAATTGAACTATTAATTCTGTGCCATTCCATAAAAAAACAAAATGCTCAAATCACATAACAGTTACTTGGTTTGAGGAAAAGGAGGATGCTTTGTTCCCGCAGCGGACGCCTGGAGCAGTGTTACTTATGTGGTGTGAATGGTACAAAACAGATTTATCAAGGCTTTTAGCAGCAAACATTCCTTGCTAATGGCACCAAGCACAAAGCATGTTTATCCGGTGAACATCTAAGTTTACAATAGCTTCGATTTTGTCATTTAGGTCAGCCACACCAGAAATACTAGTTTTGTGTTGGAGAAAGCACTAATGCCTTTTGGCAGGAAATCAAAGCAGCACCTTTTCTCAAATGTTTGTGTCATCAGCAAGGATTCAGACTTTTCTTCAGGTTTTCAATGGAAGAAGTCTGAATGTATGAATGAATGTTTATTTTACCTGTGAAAAGTCTTGTTTTTAGCTGTATGATTTTGTGGATTTTGTGTGTCCTATCACAAAGAGGTCATAGGTCAGTACATCAAAGGGAGTACATTTTGAAAAGTAGGGACTCTCCTGTTTTAGTGAGTGACCTTGTACTGCATCACTAGAGCGTCACTAGAGCAACACTAGAGCCAATCATACATCCAAATACAAAAGGAGGAAAAGAGATAAAAAACAGCACATTTGACCCTGTCATCCTGCCATCAAATCCGTCTCATTTCTTTTTGTCTGAAAACTGTGCAGCTGCACCTGTCTCAAGTTCAAACCATCAACTCTATTCATATTTTAAATCCGACAATGCAGTCGAGTGACTTTAAGTGATTTTTCTTTAAATCACATTTTACACACAACGAATCACAAAGGGGCCCAGGTGAAAAGAAAGAAAGATGTAGGACACCAATTTCCATGTTATAACATAATCAGCTGCACAATGTCTAACTGCCCAGTCACTTCAAGCCTGAATTAAGTATAATTGGCTTCAGCCATGACACAGGGCCATTGAAAGTGTCAGGCTTTCACTTTAAACTGATGTCTATGTGGTGGAGTGTTCATCAAAGGGAGATTATTAAGACCGTGAGTACTTCCCTGAATCAATTTCATCTCAGCATTTCCTTGTAAACTGCCTGGTTATTGATCCGTCATGTAAGGTCAGGGGTCAGATTTAGGTGATGGTTAAAGCCTTGGAGAGAGCAGCAGTGACTCTCTTCACTCTCTCAGAAAGACTGACAGAACACCCAACCACTGTTTACATCATTATACACACTCCAACCTTCAACTTATAAAATGCATGCTTCAAGACGCCATTTAGAGAAATGTGAATTACCCTTTAAACTACTTCTGACATAAATGGAGAACCTCGCTGAAGAGGCTTTTAAGGATGATGTGGAAACTGTGCATTTTTCAGCAACAAATCATCACATTATGATTTTGCCATTTAGGGCAAGTTTACTGAAAACAGAGTTGGGTTTTTTTGCTGTAAATACAGGTTACTTATATTGAAAAGGCACATTTTCTGCCCGTCAACCTGTCATTTATAAACCTTTTTTCAAATTTGTCAGAAATCTTTGTGGGATGAACCAGGACACCAGAATAAGAAAGACCAATGTGCAGTTCTGTCTGAGACCGTGCAAAAAGCATTAAGAAGTGGTAGTTAGGTGAAGGATGCCTCTTGATACGTCCTATTATGTTATTTCAGAGTATTTTTTAAGTTACTAAAAGGCTCTAAAAGCAGCGTGTTTTGTTACTTGTTAGATGAATGCAGCTTGGAACACATTTTGTTCAGTCTTTTGCCATAATCACAAGACTTTTTTTATTTTTTTTTTATCTGTGTGTCACATAGAGTGAAGGAAATACAACTCACAATGCAGCTCAAATGTCCTGTTTTGTCCTCCAGAACAAGATGCACTATGAAAGTGCTGCCCACTCAAAGAGAACATTGCACTCCAAAGTCCTTTTGCAATATTTCTTTTGGTCGCCGGTAGTGCAGGTTACAGCATGCAGAAGTTTCTAAACAGGAGTACAACAAAGACAATAACCTACTGTATTCACTCTCATACACTTTTTAGACCAGAGTGGGGCAACTTAAAACACCTGCACTTGGTCCCATGATATGTGCTTTCTTCCTATTGCAAATATAAAAGCAGAGAAGTTAAAACAGTGAATAATGGCAATTTAACAATGAATCAATAACAATATTACAGTGCACAAATACAAACAGCATTCTTCCAAACAAACGAGTGCATTTTTAAGGCAGGGCTTTAAACTCACTTTTCCACCTTAGTGTTACTGGTGGATTAGTTTGCACACATCAGTTAATTAAGGTTAGAAAGGACTAAAAATAAAAGGGTTCTGTTAAAGAGGCTGTTTTGTAATGTGTCTTTTTTGACACTTTGTGCTCTTGCTTTAATCAGCTCATATTACAATAATGGGATATAACTGTATTAGTGGTTCAAACCTTAAAAACTGGTTATAGTCCCATGCCTAACCAATGCAGTACAATACTTGTGCTATTCAAAAATAAAGTGCATTTACTTAAGAGCAGCAATGCAGCATGTAATAAATGTGCAATATGCATGAACTCTGTATTATCCATATAAGGAGATTCTTGAAAAAGGATAGGCTTGACCACTGTAGAAAAAAGCTTGAATGGGAATGACTCATTTTAACTTCAGTAACTCCTTTAATAAAGATTTGTATCATTGTGTATCATAACTCAACAAAACACTGTGCAATAAGCTCACATTGTGAAACCATGTGACATTACACGTCACTGACTGAGTGCAATATGTCATATTATTATTTTACAAGCAATTTTAGTGAACATTGCAACAATAGGATTTGAGTTGTTGAATATGTGTTTTAAATTCCTTTTGGTGTCTTTTATAACACTGTCCTTTCTTCTTCACAATCAGATTTGTATTAAAAGGGGTGTGTTACAAAGCTGTTACAAAAGTGTAAATCAAAAAGAATCCTTGAGTCATTATTGCTCTATGAAAGTAATTGAATCACTCGGGAACATTAATTGAGATAGTGGAAGTCAACAGTCTGTTGGTGGGTGACCTTGCAGTGAAATGTGTGTTCAAACAACACAATACCTCTGCAGTTTGTGGAAGAGCATTTCTAGAAAGTGCAGCTTTAGTTTTACCCAGAGACACTTTTTTGTTTTGTTCAGCAGGGTCTTGTATCATTTTGGTTTGTGTCCAGTCGGTGTTTCAGCATATTTAAATCAGCTCCATCTGGTCTTTGGGTAATATTTCAAGAGGGAATGTGCGTGGATTTATTGTAATGTACGCAAATGTCTCACAGTGTTATCACCGATACAGAAACAGGTGGTGAACTGTGGAATAAAATGACATTAACTCCCAGCTTTATCGTTTTTTCTGTTTCTGAAGACGGATTTCATCGGTTAACAGTTTAAGATTAGTCGCACAGTATGCTTGGAGAACTCTATGACTATGTGTGACAGGAAGCAGTGATGACTTTATCAGTGTGTTTAACCACAGAGCATAAATGTCTTTGAAAAGAGAAGAATAAAAACTGAGTGAGAAGACTTTTCTGCAGATTTATAGACAGATGGTGAAGGTGATTTATCATTCTTGTAAGTGCTGAAAGTCTCCATAATCATATTGCTGTGTCATTTGCTTTCACAGCCGGAGGACAAAGGGCCAAGTGGTGGCACTTTTCCCCCGGTGACGTGGTTTGTGGTTGAAAAGCGGAAAATGCTCCACGTCTTTAAAGTGCAAAGAGTGTGTTTTATGAGGCAGAGGTGTCATGTGTGCAGAAATATGTGAGGTTTAGTTTACCGTCCTGTTTAAAATGTACAGACAGCTGACACACAGGTTCAAGCAGGAGTAATGTGATCACAGGAAGCCTTTGGTCTCTGTCAATAAGCAGGCAGCAGGCGGATCGGTACACATGTGCTCGGTCAGCACCGTTCAGAACTGCATGGGGCAATCATATTTTTCCATTTTAAATGAAACGCTGCTATTATAGAAGCAGTGAATCGATGTAGACGCTCTGAGGCCCCTCCGTTCCTCGTGAGAGCTGTGTGTTTATGTGCCTCCCCACACATGCTCACACAAGAGGGGCCATAACCCTCGTGAAGCATTATCTTTTCATTTGGTGGCCATTATTCTTTGTCACTAGCAATATGGGCAGCAGTACAAGTGAAAAAAAAAAAAAAAAAAAGGACTAAGAGGCACCGCGAGGGCTCCTGTTTGCTCCTGCAACATCACAAATCACATCAGTTTTCAAAGTGACGAGCTGAAGAAGCACAAATCTGTGATGTCTCTGATGCAATTATTCATCACCTACCTGAGGGAGTGCGTTTGCTATTTAATAAACACAACGTTTATTGGGGAGTGTGAAATCACTGGCAGAGCTTCTTTGTTATTTGGCAGCAAATGAATGAAGTGATTTGTCTGGGGAGGTTTGAATGCGACAGGCTGCTGAGATTAATAGTCTGATGATAAGAGAACAGAGTGGCCCCACGCTTTGTTGTTAAAGGGAACCAAACAAATCTGTCAAAAGAGGCCTTTTAGCCAAATCAAAGCACAGTCAGAGGCAATGCACACAGGGCACGCATAAAAAAACAGACAGTGAAGCATACACACTTCACTTCCGCATGCCAGGCTCAGTTTACGGAAACAATAAGACACTCGTTTATTCAGGAAGACAATTGTATCTCTGACTTCCTACAATGTGCTAAGCTACTTTTCTTCCCACAGTGGCAGAGTCATTAGAACTCCTGCCTCACCGCAAGAAGGTTGTGGGTTCGATTCCTCCCTGTGTTACCGACCAAACACATGCATGTTTAGGTGAATTGAACCAAATTGCCCCAAGTGAATAAATGTGAGAGTGAATGGTTGTATGTCACTATCTGTCTCTAAATGTTTGCCCTGACAATTAGCATCAGGTACAACAAAAGTTATGTTTGTGACTAATATGCGACACAGCTATTGAACAGACATTTATGAATGGACTCACAGCCCACACTGACTTAGCATGAGTCGGGAGTAAAGTCATTAACTGTAGAGCCATCATTGCATCGCTGTGTCATACCAAACAAGACTGCACTGTGCATTGTTAATTGCTTTTGGAGACATGAACCAATAGTTATTATTTATTAGTATACATATGTCATTGGGATCAGCAGTGAGACATTAAACTATATTCCCTCTAAACAATTGAGTGAGATTTGTGTAAGTGAAGAAAAAAAAGTCGATCCCCTGTAACATTAACCATCTCTGCCACTTTTATGACCTGAAAAACACATTTTGCAACAATAATCTAAGCAAAGTGGAAACATGTTTTGGTTGATTGCAGTCTTGTCGTGGTGTTCTTTTCCAGGCAGAGCGGTGATCAGAGGTTTTATATGATGGTTTGCAGGTTTGTATGTACAGCTCTGCCACAGTAATGGCTGCTTGTTGTGTCATGATAGCGGCTTGTTTACTGCTGTTTAAATCAAACTATACTGGCCTTTTGCAAAATGATGTGTAATGACAGGAATGCAAATATGATGACATGGTTACAGTGCTACAAGGCAGAGTTAAAACTGAGATTTCACTTTTTACCTCCTGTTTTTGGACCGTAACGTTGCTTAAAAAGAAGATGAGAACAACTAAAGCAAAACTGATTTTCCAAGACGTCCCTGTGGATAGAGCGACCTCAGAGTTCACCTGGACGTCTGAACTAAAGCCATTTCTCAGCATCAAACGCACTGTGGTGCGCATGTTTAAGCTGACATTGAAAAAGTTCGGTGTTTTAAAATGCCAAGTGTGAAAATGAAAATGTCTCTGTCCACATTTGCAGCTGTACATGCTTTAGTCTGTGTGGAGTGTGCTGACAGCCACAAGGAGTGCATTAATGACCCAAAAGTATCTTATAAAACCTATTTCTCAAAATTCCATCCTGATCTTTAAGATGTGTTTGCATATTTGATTTCTTTCTGATGATACGAAAACTTTGAGCTCCGAGAACATAGTCCGGTTGAACTATTATGACCAGTCCGTGGCCTTTGTGTAACTATCTGCGCGGGTATTTTTCAACATGTCTCCTCCATATTTCCCTCTTCTATTGTCTGGTCCAATCCCAGCCTTTAACTGTACACCTCTCCCGTACATAAACCTCATGTTCCCATCCATCTCCCTTTCCTCTTCTCGTTCATCCTGCCTTTTCCCTCGGACCTGGTCATCTCTGTAGAGTAATTTAGCAGCTAGTGAGTCCTGGGCCAAATCTGTCACTGCCGACATACCAACAGAGCAACACTGGTGATTTCCCACCGGGACGCCAGACACTTCTAATCACATCCTCAGGGACACGTGAAGACAGAAGGCTGAGATGAGGAATAACAGACAACTGATGAAAAGGTAGAAGAAAAAGCTGCCCATTGTATAAACAGGTGGAGACACAACCCACCTCAGCAATAGATATAAATCTGCTGAATTAATTGGGGGCGGGCCTCTGCTGACGATTGATAAGTTGAATCTTCAGACACTTCTTCGCTGCTAATTTTAGAAACGCCACGTACAATATATTGTTAAACAAATGTGTGCTCTCTAACTCAGAGTAGAAAGTAGGGCAGTGCTATCGTTTGTCTGTCTGCCGTACCTCTGTGTAAGCCGCACAATGTGTCGCCGGATATAATATGATATACACAATACAGAGTGAATACAGAGGAGGAAGCCTGAGTATCACCTTGGTAACTCCACAGAGATCTCTTAATCGGTCTTTTTCTATCTAACGGGTTTTGGGGGGCGGAGGATGAAGATATAAAAAGAAATAGACTGAAGCGGCTTTAATTAACTTGCCCAATCAAGTGTACCATGGCAGAGTAGCAGGAGAAGGAAGTTTGGTGGTCTTGTGTGACCACTCATGTTCATCAATATAACCAGAAAGGAGGTGTGCATTTCTGGAAAGACCACACTAACCAAAAGTGGACTGGGAACTGAGTCAAGACCACACTAATATGTCTCTGATAGGTCTTTAACCTCATCTTACATAGTGCAGTTTTTACCTGTTTTCATCTTTATACTTTAAAGTACTCACGAACAAATACACCACATAATCTGCTGGATACTTTTCACCTTATCTGTCATTTATTGAAAAACACAAGAAGACAAAACTATTCGTGGGAATCTCACTTTTGATTGGATGAAGTGGAGATTAAAAAAAGCACACAGCCTGCGATACGTGTGTTACTGACAAAAAGTGCAGTGACTGAGAGGGTTGTCTAAATGAAGAGCTATATTTAGAGTATTTGATCAAAGGCTGGTTTCACGTACCAGAGCTTCAGTGGAGGTGGTCGCCACAGGCCGGAGTGTGTAACGGGAGCTTGATTGACGGGAAAAGCGACCTCCCCTGTCAACTCACATAGCGCCTTCACAAAAAGACTTATGTCCACATTACGTCCCCACAGGTCGCTCCCTGATTAAGATATGGCGGATGGAGAGCCACGCAGAGGGTGACAGAGAGGACCCCACGTTCATTATGTATCTGGATGCGACAGTGACGGCTCCAATGAGTGATGGGACGAGACAGCGGAGAGGCACGGGGCCAGGTAATGTCTCCGGGGCCTGTTATGTCTTCTTATGTCTCTCTTATATTGTGTGCATCCAGGAGATTGAGTCATTAAGCAAATACGCAAGTGAACGTTTTGTAAAAGACACCATTTCTGACAGTAAGACGATCGTAAATACACCGTGATTTAAAGGTTTTAGCTCATTAAGTACAAATTGCATTTTGCAGACCATATAGCAAGGATCATATACTACACTTTTTAGGTACATTTTATATCTTCCCAGTGCTCTTTCTCAAACAGTTTTTCACACTAATAGGTTTACATTTTATAGCACATGACTGGATTTTGTTGGAATGATAAAAAGGAGTATTATGCGACTGCTGAAAACTGCCAGAAACAATGCACTTTCCGACCATGTTATTGTTATATTACTATAATGGACCAAACTGGTATTTATGCTGAAACAATGTTTGTATGAATAATGCATTAATGTCACCATAACCTCAGATTAGCTTCAGTTAAAGACATCCAGAGGTTCTTAAAAATGTAGCATTATGATTTGTTTTTAAAGCTAGATCCTCCCAAAGTTTGTTGCGGTTTGGAGTACTTTGCTGAATAGAAGCCATGTTCATGATAAAGTACCATTGCCAGACTCAGTACTGTGTTCTCTGCTCGGCTGCACTAATGTAAATCTGCAGTTCTGTTAATTACCCTGCTTGAGGTGTCCTTGTGGGCCTTGTCTTTCACTCTGCTGACTGCTCGCTTCTACCGTTGCTGTGCTGTGTGTCATTTGCAGCCTGCGCTACATTAGTATTCCATTTGACTTTCTTTTGAGATCAATATAAATGCTTCCATCATTAAACTGGATGGCACAATAAGGAAGAAACAAAAGTTAAAAAAAAAAAAAGGTACTTTGTAACCTGTGACTAATAACTGGAGTGACATCATTCCTTAGCAACAGATTCATTTCGGGTCACAGATTTGAGAAAACAGATTTATCTTTGAGCTAATGAAAGAAGGATTTTTAAATAGCATCAGTCTGAAAGGTGGCCTTGATTGTTGGATTCAGACGAGTGGAAATGTTTACAGTGCTATCCTTGAGTTTTCTGCAGCTCCTCAGACAATAAAGTACTTACCTAACGCGATGGTGGACGCTCTTCAACGATCTGATTGAACAAATTTCCTGATTATGTAATCTGATCCCATTGTTGGACGAGGTCATGAAGGTTGTCATAGCGACTGCTCTGTTCCCCTCTTCGGGGGGTGCAGCTGGGAGGTAATTACTGCCGATGAGACGTTAAGAGTCTGTTATAAAAGGAGCCAAGTCTGAGAAAATTTGTGAAAAAAAAAAAAAAAAAAATTCAAATAAATAAATAAAAGTGCTCTGAAAACAGTGTGTAGCTCCTCAGCGGTGGAAACGCAATGATAACCTTGGAAAACTTTATGAGGTGTACTTTTGGAAATATTTAAATTAGGTGACATTTTTATTCTTCTGCCAACAGCTGATTAATGCACTGCAGCCATGAAGGGGGAGTACAGTAATGGCTTCTATATTTTTGCCTGTGTTTTGAGTCCTCCAGAAGTGTGCCTTGCTCTCAGACCATGGCGCACATTCTTAATGAGTTTGTAGAGAGGGCACAGAGTGGAAGAAAGAGCTGGGAATCCTCACAGGTCACGCTGTTATTCCGTCTGCATGGGTGTGCGCTTAACTTTAAAGCGTTTAATATCCATACAAAAAGTGTAAAACTGTAGCAGATATCATTTATTATTCATGCACACGCTCTGTTTTTACCATATTTGTGACAATATGAAAAATGCAAATACTGTGTTAAATAATCCCCCAAATAACTTTCCCTCTGTTATCATTAATATTTATGGCATTTTTGCTGTTGAACTGGTGCTTACAATTACCAGAACAACTCAAACTGACATTTTTTTAACACCTTGCAGAGTCCTGGCCCTATAATAACAAAAAATGATGAAAAGAGATGGTTTGTGTGTGTTCTCTGTGGAGTGTGGCTGCAGGAGGAAGGGTTTGGGCACAGAGATGATAATGTCAGTGAGTTAATTGCCGGGTTGAAATTCACCCTTCCTTTCGTTTCCTAATTTTAGTGGATATACATGTTTTTTTTGGACAGCGGGAGGAAGCTAGAGTACTTGAAGAGAACCCAGAAGCATCTAGACTCCACTCAAAAGGACCAGTCAAACCTGAGCTGGTGCTAACCACTCGAACACAGCCACAACCTGCATCTTAAAGCAAGCAGCAATGTCAGACAACACTACCACTGCTGCAAATCATTTACAGGAAATACAAATACATGCAAAATTGAATTTGCTTGCTTCTATTTTAAATGCAGCGTTGTCGCACGGAAACAAATACCGCTATTGACAAGCTCTGTAGACACGGAGACTGCTGACACTGTCGGCGTCCCTGACATTAAACCACGTCGAGTTACTTACAGTGGCCGACCTTTGACCTTACTCGGTGAATCGTTGACCACAAGAAGTAATAAAGACCATTCGATGGGAGCTTGGCCTTTAACCAGATGGGAATGGACTATTTTGGTCTCCCAATACAGATGACCTATCAAAGTTTCAGAGAGAGACAGGAAGTCATTACTAGCTCAGCTGCTAAGTATAGTTTTCAATCTTGAGGTGATGTATCAACTCAAAACTGTACAGCAGACTCCGCCCCCTTTTACAAAATGATCCCTAAACCTCTGATCTATAATTATTGGAGTAAATTGACTTGGATTTGAGTGATTGGTAGCATTGGTTTCTTTCAGTCATGCCTCAAAAGACAAATGCAGAATCTGTACATACCCTAAGGAATGAAATAATTAATAAAAGCAACAATATAATACTTTTGTTTTATTCAGAGACTCATAGAGTTTCATTCGTTGACAGTAAATTAGCATTTTCGCAGCAAACCAGTGAGTCCTGTGGTGTCAGCTCTATACAGTAAGTCACCATCATCACAGAGCAGAAAATTCTTTATGAAAGCCAATTTATTTCCCCTCTATAGCTGTTTCATGGTGAATGGAAATAAATAGGAAAGGTTCTGTGTATAAAAACACATCCAGAAGTTTGCAAGCAGAAAGCTAGATTACCAGAGAACAGCTGCATTTGTGGGGGCTTGTTGTTTTTTAGCTATAGGTGACTGAATCCCTGAGCCCCCTCTGGGAAATCATTCTGGGAAAATCAAATAGGAAGAATAACAGGACCAATAAAAGAAATAGAACGTTGGACACGAAGACGAAAAGAATTTAACCTTTAATTTCACCTTTCATGTTGGTCATTCCGCAGCCCCACACTGTCATGTCTAATGCATAGCTTCGGGTCACCTTGGAAGCAAACGCACAGCAGGACATCTCGTACATTAGCACCAAGACCTTTGAGAAATAGATCCGCCACAAAATGCAAAGCAAACACTACTTTTCTTATGGAAATGAAAAAAAACAGCCTATTTAAAAAGTCATGTTCGTGGCATTGTCTAGATCTGTCTTATAAAAAAAGGGGGTAAACCAACCCATTGAAACAGGTCTGAGGGTGATATCACTTTAAACAAATGAATATGGAACAATTTTACAGTTGAGATACCATTTTTACCAGTTTACTCTGAAAAAGCATAAAACAGATTAATGGTTATACTTGGAACGAATAAGTAATAAATCCTAATAGTCCTGATTCACAAAGAATTCCTCTGAACCACACATGTCAAACTCAAGGCCCAGGGGCAAAATGCAAAGGGCACTACATTTTTACTGGAATCCAAATAAATCTGTTCAAATCCATCTAAAACCTGTTCAAATCCAAATAAAACCTTTTCAGATCCATATAAAACCTGCTCAAATTCAACTGAAATATGTTCAAATCCATCTGAAACCTGTTCAAATCCAAGTAAAAAGTGTTCAAATCCAAATTAAACCTGTTCAGATCCAAATAAAACCTGTTCAGATTCATCTAAAACATATTTAAATCCAAATAAAACCAGTTCAAATGCATATAAAACCTGTTTAAAACCAACTAAAACTATTTTCCATAAAAGGAGGAATTCATATTAAAGATAACTTTTGTAAGACTTAAATTCCATTCAGAATTTAATAAAAGCTTCTCAAGTGTCTCCATCTTCGGCCCCTGAAAGGATTCTTATTAACTATTGCGGCCCCTCACCATTTAGAGTTTGACACCACTGCTCTAAACACAACTCAAAAGCCTAACTAATAACTTCAATTTACAACAAAAGCGCCTCCTTCTTTCAAATATAAACCCTCTCCTCTCTGTGTTTCTCTTCTGAAGATTCCTGGTGTGTCTATGGTGTGGCTTTTAAAAATGATATACGAGATGACATGATTCAATGATTATTCACAAAATCAAATGGGAACATCATTTTGCCTCTAAGACTGGATTAATCCCACCAGATTGTATTTTTAAGTCTACTTTATGAGCTCATTAATTGTGCATGCTGGAAAAAAAAAAGTTGGAGGGCTGCAGAAAAGCACTTTTGATGTAAATTAGGCAAATGTCTGAAATCAAAACATTTTCCCTCACTGGGCAGAGCAAACTTCTCCACAGCAGATAAGGCCAGACGTGTCATCTAAGCTCTAGACTGTGTTTATAATAGCGACAGTGTAGGTGGCGTCGATGGTTCCCTAGGTCATCAAAGCAGCGCACAGCCATTCATCAAACTCCATTTCTTTTACCATATCATGGAAATTCACCTGAATAGATGGGGTTGGCAGTGAGGAAATGAAAAGAAGCTGCTGTTTGCACCTAATGTATGCTGTTGGGCTGGTAGTGATGCATTCAGTGACAGGAAGGATAAAACCATTTATCATCACACCTTATGCAAAAGGACGGCTTGTATAAACTGGCTGGACAATGGGCAAAGAGATCAGATGTTGTTTATTAACCCCTATGTAGTCTCCGCTCACATGTTGTTGTTTTTTTCCTTTTTCTTAAATCAATAAAACATTTCTTCACATAATAATGATTAAATGCTTTCTGTCCCTTCATGTTTGGAGCCATTGATTGCACTTGGAAAGAGACGGGAAGCTTTTTGTGGCGATCACTCAGATGGTGAGGACGCATTGGTGTTTCGTGTCAAAACAAGCGCTGCAATAAGTTTGCTAATGGCCAAATTACACTCACCCGGGACCGAAAGGGATCAATAGTCCTGCTCAAGCAGTGGGGAGGCAAAAGGTGCAAGATGGGTGGACAGGTTGAATAGCATAATTAACCCAGTGCAGGAATTTTAAATAGGATTTCTTTCACAGATGTGTCGGCCTTGTGCTCGAAAAAGAGAAAGGAGACAATTGCTTTCTTTCAGGGCTTATACAGAAGACATTCATCAGAAGTGATTTTCATGTCATTTCTGGCTGATGCTTTAACAACCGTCGGTTCAGAAGGAGCAGCTATAGGGACCTTGGCCGTGCACACAAGACTTGAGCATGGTCCACAGCTCAATGTAGGGTCCACTGGGCTATAACATGCTCTCAGATGTGATTGCAGCTAAAGGCCATTTTGCCAATAACCAAAGAAAGTGAGACTGCACTATAGGGGCGTGTGGCAGAGAAAAGCGTTACCTGGAGAGAGATAGACTTTATGGATTAGCTCTCCTTATATCTAACAAGCCCGCCTACACATAGTGACAGAAACACATGGACAGCCCAGAATATCACTCATCCCCAACATAGGCACACGGGGGCGGGGTAATAACCTGCCCTCAGCTTATAACGCTATTCTCTTCAACACACAACGGACTGGAGATGCAGAGAAAATAGTCTATGGGCCATTATGGCAGATGGCACATATGTTGTCTAATGGCTAAGACTGAATAACATACAAGTGGGACATGGAAAATGGGTTTGGTGGACATGCAACAGATTTACAATGTTACAGGGTTGGGAGTTGAGTTTAAACAGTTTGGATGCTTCAGGTGCAGCAGAGATTCAAATGAAAAGGTATAAAAGAGATGTTTAGGAGATGGTCATTTGGAAAAACACTGAATAATGTCATTTAGACCATGCATTCATAAGGAACAGACAGCTGTGTTCTTTTTACAGGAGCAGAGGCCTGTACCCACTTACATGAAGTGTAATTTAGCACTCATTTAGTCTGAGGTGAGCATTAATGATGGTGGTCTACACCTCTGTGTGTACAAGGATCAGATGATGAGATATTCAGCGATGCTTTGGGGAAACCAATCTTAGGACTTCTTCAGCCAAAATTGTTGGTCTCTAACTGAGTTTGCCTTATTCCAAACTAGAAAACCACCTCAGAGGAGGAAATGTCCCACTTGACAAGTCAAATAGGTGTGTGGCGTGTGGGGGGGTGGAGTTGTTCAGTTTAGCTGAGGTCATACGTCCAGCTTCACTCATTTTACCATAACACAATAAATAAAATCAGAAATGTATGTGTAATTGTGCAAAGTCAACTTTTGTCCAACATGTTTCTAAGCATGTAAACTGCAAACCTAGAGACTCTTTGTTCATTTCTAAAATCAAATCATATGATAACATGAAATACTTTTACTGTGTACAGTACCTCTCCTTATTGATTAATCCTTACTTATATTACACTTTTAAATACATTTTAAATTAATAATAACACACACACAAATAACTAATCAGGAGCAACCCCTCAGGCATCTGCTAATGGACATGACAATAGGTCAAGTTTTTTTATATAGTCAGCTGATTTGCAAAACATTATGTCAATCCAATTTGGTATTGTTTTTATTCTCAGTCTGTAAACAAATATCTATCCATTTCAGTTTTGTTTCAGTGAAAGCACAAGTTTAGTACACTGATTTTTATTTTTATGTTGAAGACATTTTGTCTGAAATAGAAACAAAGAATAGTTTTTACAAGAAGGACCAGTTTTTTTTTATCCAATCACAAGCTACCTAAAGTGGGAAAGCCATTAGTGGTGACATAAGTCTCTTCAGCCGCCATTATCCACTGTGTATCCACTAATTCAGTGATATAAGCAGAATCACTTCCTCTCCATGTAGCACACATCTCCTTTAGGAGGTTTGAGGAGTGGAGCTGAGAAAGTGTACCTTAAAAAGTGTCCATAGATTTCTGAAATATTAATATTTGACATTCCTCAGCCAGATTCACAGTGGCATTATTATATGTATGGAGGTGACATTTTCCAGCAACGGGCTGATGATGACATTCGGCATGAAAACACACTCGCTGTGCATACTGCCTGTCATTTTGAATGAGGGGCTGGCTGCCTGGATGGCTGCTGTCTGCGCAACATTTTTCCAGATTTCTATGGAATTTAAAAGCTGCATACATCATCTCTCAAAGGCAATAATGTAAATGTGGTACTTGTGGCACATACAGGACTGACTGTGGGGGAGCAGAAAGTACTGGTGAGCACTGCAGTAAACACAGTTACGCAAATCAGTTTGAGTCGGATCGATCACATCAGCTAATTGATTTGATAGATTTGTCAAATTAAAAGGTCACATCACTTAAATGAATACATAGATCACTCCTGGGACTGAAGGCTTGTCATTTGCTGTCACTTAAGATTCACTGCCTATTTTCTCTGATTACTTTCTGTTTCTGTCAGGACATCTCTGCAGTTAGCTGATTATTTTGGAAAAAAAATAATTTCTGTTTTGTCCTGGGTGTGTCTGGTTGATTTATATTGGGGCACTTCATTTGGTGATGTGTTCCACTTGGCTTTACTGCTCTTTAACTTTACATCACATTAAATCTGCCCCTGATGGATGTTGTGCTGGTTTCAGAGAGGCCATGATGGTTGATTGAGTCCTGTACTTGGTATTTAACTTTACAAAATTCTTGTTTCTTTTTTTTAACCTACCAGAGTTGGATATTTTTACAAATCAGTGTCTGTCTTTTTAAAAAAACAAAAAACAAATCTGCCACGACTGTAGTGGTACACTATGGTCTGAGAATGCACTTGTTTAAAGCTGGTACACAAGGCCTGTTCAAATGCAACACACGCACTTTAAGCATCAACTGTGCTGCAGAAACAATCAAAACATGTTACATCATAAGTCTACCATATTAATCTGGAGCTAATGTCAACATCCTACAGTGTTTTTTGAAATCGATAAGCCCTTTGGAAATACTTTGAGCCATTAGGGGCCTGGGCGATCAGTTCACTCCTGCTCAGTTCGGCACAAATCAATGTCAATGTTTAAAGGATTCTGTTGTAGTGCCAGCCCCTAAAACACAACAAAAGGCCATGAATCATCAATGTGTGTGTGTTTGTATGTGTTCTCTGTGTTCTGACCATCCATCTATAAGATATTGAAAACCATTGATATTGATCAACTGCAAGAAAACGACCAGTATCAGTCATCTGTGGTAGAAAAATCAAATGGTCCAGTTAAAGGAGTGGGACCAGCTGCTCGAGGGGATTTGATACATAATGCATGTGTGCTGCAGGGAAGGGGAAGTCAGATAATGTGCTTGTGCTGATAGCAGCCTCTGGAGGGGGCAAATGGCTTTAGCTCCAGCTTTAACTGCACTGACCACACGTGTCTCATACTAGATTTAGTAATGTCTTTTTAATTATCTTTTAATTAGTGAACAAAAATCAATGCACCTTCCAATGAGAGCCGGGTGATGAAGTGCTATCTTTAGCTGAAGGCCTTCACACAGGCCTGCTGAGACTGTTTTTTTGTTTTTTTAATATGACACAGAAAGAAAAAGGATGCCTGTTTGACTTGTTTTTTCCTGTCCTGATCAATATTTAGTGCAGCACTTAGACCCTCCGTTATTTTCTTGTCCAGATGACTTGAATAGCATTGCAGCACAAAATAAATCATAGAACCAAAAGGTCCACCACCTGCAACATGTTATACAAGTGTCATGTAATATATCACCAATTAAACATAAAAGCCATTCCCACCCCCAGACAATCAAAATGTCTGAACATGATCAATTGCAAATCTTTGGTGGCGAAGTCATCGGTTTTATGTCCTATCCACAAACCTTGTCAAGAAAAAGATTATAAATCTCCACATCAAAATAAGGCAAGAACTTGGACTCATTTTTCAATGTCTAACTTACTTTTACAAAGAAACAAAAGCATAACGCTATTTGGGGGAATTTGTGAAGTGAAAAATGGGAGTGAAATTTCTCAGAGATTGGTTTGATTAAAGAAGGCCATTTTCAAATGCATCTGTCAAATGTAGTGACGACAGAACGCTGCAGCAGCCTTTTTCTTGCATCAAAAAAAATGTTTTTTTAGATTGTTGTGTGTTTTTTCAGCCTTTGGACAATGTAGCTGTCAATCTTAAGTTTTAAAAGCTCAAATCAAATCAGGTTTACTTTGGTGCTGAATAAACCATAGCTTCCTCTCCTTTTGGATTGTTTTTTTCTGTGAGATAGTGAGATCAGGTTTACAGATTTATTGCACGTATGTATTATAAATAAAACATAAATTGACAAACTGGCGTCAAAAGTAATAAAATACATATAGATACATTTTATATTCAGCCCATGTAACATAGGTGTGAAGGTTTAGTCTGGATTTTTAAAGTGGATTTAGGACCCAAAACAAAGGCGATTGTGACAGAGGGGTCTATCAGAGGCGGGTCCAGTAAATGAAATGCAGAGGTGCGTGGAGCTCATTACTCATTGTCACAATGCGACTGACAGGTACATGAGGCCTGAAAATGCACAAAGAGAGCTATTTATAAATTACAGTGACACGTGCTTCCATGTTTGTTACCTCCACCTTCATCCTGCTGTTCTCTGAACATCTGGCCTAGATGCAGCAGACAATCCCATGTGCAAACACTGCCACATAATAACCTCTTTCTTTATAGCTCACTTCCATCTCAAATACACACACATCTGAAAGCTGACATGGCACCCTTGTCTACCTGTCACGCACTTTTTCTTCTTCCACGAGAGCGACCCCCATTTGAGGTTTGTTTAATTGGTCACATGTTCCCCAGGGTGGGAGTCATGTCGAACAGCAGACAGTGTAATGGTTTACCATGGGAACTGCATAATAAATACAGCACTCTCAACCCATACAATAGCTGATCTGCACACCGCTCCCTAATGGACACCAATTGTGAATGTCTCAAGTAATGGCATTGTTTTCATAATCTGCTCTCTGAGTAATGAATCACTTTTTTATCTTTTTATCTCCACACTGAGATGCTCAGAGGAATACAGAACACAGCAAATTGATGAAGCTATCTAATGTTGGACTCCAGAGATGAAAGCTGTTAAGTTTGATAGGAGCTTTTTTTTTTTTTATTGCGCTTACACTTACAAGTTTGATAATGAGCCTTACTTGTCAATAAAAGTGCAAAAGTGATAGAAATAGTCTTTTGCAGCCCAGTGGTGTGTGGCTGGTGGGCTCCACTGAGGTCCCACTCTCACGGGACAGGCCACAATCAAATCTGCTGTAGATGTTTAACCAGGCTCAGGCAGAAAATTGATCCAGTCTTGTTAGTTACAGGAGCAACACCACTTTCCAAAACTGCACATAATCATCTACACTTAATATGTTGTGTACAAATCAAAACTGCACATAATCATCTACACTTAATATGTTGTGTACAAATCAAAACTGCACATAATCATCTACACTTAATATGTTGTGTACAAATCAAAACTGCACATAATCATCTACACTTAATATGTTGTGTACAAATCAAAACTGCACATAATCATCTACACTTAATATGTTATGTACAAATCAAAACTGCACATAATCAGCTACACTTAATATGTTGTGTAACGCAAGCAACACGTATTAAATATCATTAAATACAGTTAGACACAGTTTTGTTAATGTTGTTTTTAGCTGTGGATGAGATGTACCTTTCTCTAACTTGTATCCGTGGATACATGGACTGCTCTACACATATGTATTGTTTGCTTGTACAGTTGATCTTTTGAGTCATGCTGTGGATCTATACAGAGACCCCTGCTGAGAAGGCTTAGGTGTTTCTTCGTGCACAGCCAATGCAGAAAAGCTGAAGGCTTAACTGGCTCTTTTAAAGCCATCTACAGTAGAAATCTGTTTTTTTTCTCTTGGTTTTGTGTTTTGAGAATGAAATATCAAAGGAAAGGCAAAACAATTGTGCTATCCTGTATATAAGTTTATGTTCCATCGTTTGTATCAGCTTCCTGGGAGTTTGATGTATTCTATGGATGACTAGAGAGATCATGCTTGAAAAACAGAGGATTCGAGAGCCAAGGTAGCAGTTTCTTTGCTGTATTCATTCCCGCTGGTCAAATATTTTTGTGATTCAGATCCGAGTCGAGGCCATTGTTATTGTTTATCAGGACAAGAGTGAGTCACGGGTTGGAGCTTGGTTCATGGGCAAGAATTAATCAGCGTCCTAAAGTATATGCTAATGCAACCCTGCTTTCTCTGTAGCATTGCAAATATATGAAAGAGTATGATGTCTCCTTATTCAAATATTCCATTAAATAAACACAGAATGTGCCGTACTTGGCAAAAATCTCCCATTTCAAATCCCCATGTATCACCTGAGTCAAAGAAGTAAATAAATAATAGCCACACATCAGAACTAGGTTTAATTATCCACAGGCAGCTTAATCAGAGGTGGGGGTAGTTTTTTTTCTAAAGGGTGACAACCTCGGAGCCTTGAAGCTTGCTACACATGCAGAATCACACATAGACAAGCACAAGCAGCCAACACAGAGCCATTCATCATGGTGTCATCTGGGGGCTGCAGCGGGGGGACTCCTGGGCAAAAAGCTCAAATTAGAATTCCATTTTCTATGTTTACAATAGTCTTTGTTCACTGTGAGGGCGGTGAGGTAAAATGTGCGTCAGGACTGTGGTGGTAAATCCATCCCTTAATGGTGCCGAACATGATTAGAATACATTTTCACGACAAGATCTCGCGCCTCAAGATCTCACGAGATCAAAATGTGACTTTCTCGTCGAGAGTGTGAGGGTGAAATTAGTATTCAAGATGTCCCCGCCACTTTAAAACAATCTGGAGACATTTTGGTTGGTCTGGTGGAAATAAAAACAGTGTTTGAGTGAGAGACAAGACACAAACGATATGTAAACATTGCATTAAAATAAAACCGTACACTGCAGCTAACACCAGCACTACGCAAAGACACTATCAATAACTATATAATAGACAATAACCACAGCTTTAACCAGACACACCTGGAAATAGTGTCAAAATCTTGTCTCATTCATAGGAATTGTGACGAATTTTTTGCCAATTGTGCTGATACTTCTCGTGGCTTGACATTGGAATCAAACTCAGAAACAATCTTTAAAAAAAAAACGCCGGGTCAAACAGAACAGTGGGAGCAGATAAATCATAATCCTTAGTTTTCGTACAGTCAGGACAGTAAACAGAATCAGAAAAAGTCAGTTGATAGCAAAATGACTCTGGTATAAAACAAGTCTCCTAATTTGAAGTCTTGTGTTACATAGGTTTAGGTGAATTGTAGTTAAAGCAGCCGTGTGTAACTTTTAGCCAGTAGAGGACGCAGACCCTTCTCCTGTACTGTTCTGTCACCGTCGCCATATTTGTTTACAAGTAGAAATGATTTTGAGAATATGGATCATGTAAAAATGTGTACATGAGAATCTGTAAAAACTGTTTACCTTTTTGAGGACTTTTGTGGTTCTATAACTATTTAACTTGCAGCAGGCATCACTTTTCATATCTGCAGAAAGCAATATTCACTCCTACAAACTGTTTATAGAATCAAATGCTTATAATGCACGAAAACACAAATCTTACGGTGAATTCAGTGGAGCTTTTATGGAGAGGTCATTCTGGTGTCATCTCCTTGAGAAAATTGTCCCTCTTTATGGCTACACTCGCTTCTTAAAGCAGTTCAAAGGAGTTCAAATAGACTGAGAGTGAAATGTGGTCCTACTGTAGGCGTATGAAAAATAATGTGTTCTTATCGCAGTTCCTTTTGCCAACAGATGCTATTAGATTGCTGGAGTGGGATGTAGTGTCTTTGTGTTTTGGTAGAATCATATTAAATGTTGCATCAGTGCCATCCCATCACTGTGTGGCATTTTATCTCTCAGGTAATGGCTTATAATCTAAATTTGTGTTTGATCAAAATTCAGCGTCTGGACCAGTCAGACTCACAGATGTAGCACCAACATTTAGCATTTTAGAAGTTGTTGTAGGCCACAGTGGGTGGGTTCCTTATGGTTTTACACCAATCAAATCCAAAGATGTGCTATAGGAGCCAAGGGTAACACACACTTCAGTCATTTCTACATATGTCTTAGTTACCTTGCTCATCTTTTGGTTAACTAATTTTCTCTTAGCACTTCAATCTACCAATTGAAATTCTATTCAAGCCTTTGATAAACGCAGGAGGCATTTTTACCACAGTCATTGGATCAAGGACAGAGTATGCTGCATTAAACTTCAGACCATGAGTCCTCTGTCTGTCTACCGTTTTGTGTAAACTCATTACTGGGCAGATTTTTGTCAAAGGTTAGCTGCGCTCTGACCTCTTCCTTTCTGCTTTGATGGTAAAGGTGAACTATTTGCACAGAATGATGAACTGTGTTGTGCAAAATGAGTGAGCTATCTCTTTCAAACTGTTGATCTTTCATGGGTGAAATAGAAGTCTTTCATGTTAGGAGGATGCAAAAGGCCAAAGTGGGTGCAGAAAGCTCAAACAAAAATTTAATTATATTCATTTCCCTTATCCTTTTTTTTTTTCAAAACTTGAAAGTCAGTGAGCAGTGAAAGTGACATTTGAATTGAAACCCTATCAGCTGAAAGAAGATTAACATTCAAACGTGGAAAAGTTGGATTGGTCAGCTACACGTCAAATATCTAGGAGCATTGCTTATTAGCAAACAGATATAAAGTTGATGTTACACAATGATGTGGCCGAATACCACTCAGGTCATGTGTTGCTAATGACATGTTAGAGTTAATTGTGCACACAAAGAGTCAAGGCTTGTGGCTGGGTGAGCTTTTGTTCTTAATTTACATCTTTGTTTTTGTTATTAGACATTTTACTAACTTTTATTATGTATTTGTATTTGTCTCTTCTTTTTCAGTATTCAAGGGCAGACGGAATGTGGTTTCAGCTGCACACTCTTTTGTCTCACTTCACTGTGTGGCAATGTGGCAGAACATTGGGCATTAAACAGCCATTCTCCTGCCCCTGGACAGACCACTGACACCAGGACTTTTAACAGCAACATGAAAAAGACATGAGGCAGATTAGGTCTGAGATGCTAGATAGAATAAGGGAGAAAAAGATTGCAAAAAGATCTGCCGGGCTCCATTTGTCCATAGCTGCTTGTATTAAACTACTCCCTGCAGCAGCTCCACTGCTCTAATCTACTGAAATAGATCGATTCTCAAAAATGGGGTCTGAAAATCATTAAAATAATCTCAAATTCATTTTGACTGGTTCTAGATATAAAACAGGAAAATGAAACCTTTTTTTAAAGGCTTGTGCTGGGTTTACAGAGACTCTTTGTAAATATGAGGCTACCACCAAAATGGTATATATTTATAAATGTAAACTGATAAAGAAAAACAGTATGTGTATTTCTAGGGACAAAACAATGAAAGAAAAACAATAAGAATGTTTGTATACATCAGAATACAAAAAACTATAAATCCATATTAAATGTCAAGAGGTTTCAGCCAGTAAAAGTTTTAAAAAGAAGTCAAACTATTCCACGAGAAAGTACATCCATGCAGACATTCTCCAGAGATCTCCAGCTCCGAGCTCCTATAGATATAGGACACACAGTGTTTGTGTTTCTGCAGAACAGTCTACAGCCATCAGAAGCACTATGTGCTTGTGTCCAGCTTTGGAGTTCTATCTGCTCAGGTTTACATCTGGCTCTTCTTCCTGTTCCTGTCGGTTCAGTTCCGCTTCCCCCAGCAGCCCGGGGCATTCCTGATGGCTGTTCACAGCACTAATGGGGCGCAGAGAAAGGTGGGAGAGGTGGGAGGCTCCGGAGAGAAGAGAAAGACAAACACAGCAACACGCAGCTGATTGAGGTTTGAGCACAAAGGAGATTGTGCTGGAAGCCTGTGGCCATGCTGCGTGTTCAGTAGAGCCCTTCAGATAGACCCTGCTCCAGGAGGAATGACATTTGGTCATGGATCCATCAGCTCTGCACTGAGACCTTTACAATCCTAAATTAGGCCATCTGTGTCGGTACTGGATGTGTTGGGGTCCAATTAACTGTTGATTATATGCTTTTTCACAATAGCCTCCAGCCAAGCTGGGGCAGTGGATGGGACACAAAACTGGAGACGGGTCTTTGATTCCTGTCTTTCCAGGTTTAACTCTAGCTGTGGTTAGGACGATCTTGACAGGTTTAAAAGGACAAGTGGTAAAAACATGAAAGCGTTTTTATTGCATGTATATATGTATATATATTAACGTCATGTTTTTTTGCAGATGCTCTGGTGTTTTTTCCTAACCATATTGTTCAAGCTAAACGTATTAAAAATAATTTATATTGTTTCATTATTTATCAGTCAGAGACGAGCAAAAATGAGAATGACTTCAAACACTCATAAAGCTTTTAACCTTTGCGATTACTTTTATGGTAGATTTTAATAATAACACTGCATCTTCCTATCTGTAATCTGTGTTAGTCTGTGTGCAGATTTATACGATATAGAAAATAGAGGAAGCCATAAATACAAAAAAACAATCAAAGTTCATGTCCACACCTGCATAGTTTATGTTCAGTGTAGAATGTAATCTTCTGTGTAAATGAAACTCATGGCACAGCTTCAGGCGGACCTTATTTGTTGCCCAGTGTAATGCAGGCTGCAGGCAAAGTCAAGTGAAATACCACTGCAACAATGTGATGTAAACTGTGATAAAGAAGAGCACAGACAGACAAACATTAGTCCTCTGAGTCTGTTCATCTCCGCTGGGCATTATCAGACTTCCCCACAGGGCAATTGTTTGGCAAACTTAAATTGTTTTCCTTTTAAAATGAGCAACAGATAGTCAGTGTAGATATGAATTTTACTCCGTTTTATGGTATAATCACGGTTCTGTCTGACTTAGACAGATAAAGGCTCGGGAATATTGCAACAAGAAATCTAGTGTGTCATCTACTGTATGAGACTGAGCAAAATAACAACTGCCATCTGTTTTATTCTGTACAAAGTCTAATGTTCAGCAAAAATCATGGCCAAGTACACAAACTCTGCCAACGATGTTCTGTGTAAAATCCACTCGAAGCTGGTATCAGTAGGTCATCTGCAGAGAAACTATATGCCTCCTCTATGGATCTACAAAATAACATCACCTCATAAAGAGCTGTGAATATTTTGTGTGGGCCTGGACTATCATCAAGTTTATGAAAATGTGTTTTTTAATCATAAAGATGGACGTGTAATGTGTTGGCCGAGCAAATGTTTTAGAGTTTGGTAAAACTTTCAAACAACAACCTTTTTCTTTTTTACACTGTGAAAAATTATAATGTGGTGTTGTTATGGTAAATGCAATATTTTTATGTTTACAAAGAACAGTGGTTTTTATCTTTTATATATTTAAAGCCATTTTGGAGTGCATCACTTATGTTGCAGATTGTTGTACACTGACAATACAAAATGTCATCAAGCTCTACTTAGTATTTACATCCAGCTGTTGATCTGAAGCCAGTGTTGCTACCTCAAATGTTAAAGCCCCAAAATATATATTATCATAATCATTTAATGGTTCTTGGATATAAGATCGGTAGAATTATGCCTATCTCTGGACACAAACCTCCATTATAAATTATATATAGTTCCTGTTACGCAGGGTAGCTTTAGGTTGCATTATGCACTTTCTATTTGTATAGCACAAGTGACTTTATTGGTACACAGTCTCATAGATTCACTGTCGAAAGCATTATTTGCCGTTTTAACTATAGTCTGCTTTTATTATTGTCATGTGACCAAGGCCTGAAGCAAGCGTAGGTATTTTTAAGCCGTGTCACACTAGTCTTTGGGGATGAGACCAGAGAGAGTGAAAGCTGTAGGCTCTCGTCTTTGTAATGCACCTGTTTTAAAGCTCATATCCATATCCTGTAACCTGCACTACTGGGGACTAGAATAAACGCTGCAAAAGAACTCGGGACTGTTCATTTCTAGAAGGCAACAGCAGATCAAATTCTACTTCTTCTCTGTGCTTTATTTAAGTGGGTCTATACTTATAATCCACCTTTATCTCTTCTACATTCAGTGGCTACAACTGAACGTTAAAAACCTAATTGAGAAAAGGTTGGACTGCTGGTTCTGTGTATGCTCCAGTCCTGTGCACAGTGCATTGTAAAAAAAAACATGTAAACCATTTTTAAAAAGACAAAGGACATTTTTTGTCATGCCACTGGCTTCTTTTTGGTTATTTTGGTCTTTTGTCACATTAAAGGTTAATGTGGCTGAGCTGGATTCATGTGCTCCTGTTCAAACTAAGACTTGACTTTCTTGTCGAGGCCTGTTAACCTATTTATCTTTAACATTGCACCAATTCATGAAGGTTTTGGGGCATTCCCTTTTGCACAGCTTAAGGTCCAACACATTTCATTTGGGTCAAGGCTTGGACTATTCTTCAGCTTTACCGATAGATTTATTTGGACTGTGGCACGACCTAATTCGGACCAAGCTTTAGCTGTGGGACAGATGACATTTACCTCCAGAATACTTGGGTTTACTGAGATGTCTGTGGCTGCAAAAAGTCCTCAGCCCTCCCTCTGACAGTGGGTATGTGGAGTTGATGATAAAATTATGTATTTCTCGGAGCAATGCAGGCTGACCTTGGGGTGAATTTGCCGGGGCGTCCAAACCTGTGTGTGTTCCACTTTTAAATAATCTTTCTCGCTGTAAAAAACATTATACTCCAGATTTGCTTATTTCTTTCCTTTGTGGCGTTGCGTTAAAAGACACACAAAACAACAGCAACAATACTTGGAACTGGAACAACTTGATTCAAAAAGGATATTTCCAAAAATGACCTTAAGTGAACTGCGCACACTTTAAAGGCCAACTTTCATAATTAAACATTAGCCGCTAAAACTTTATCTGGCTGCTGCAGTGATTTCGACCATTTTCAACAACCTCACTGAGCAGCAAATGTTTATGTCAGTTAGGCATTACGTGTTCAGCGTGGTTATTTTTTCTGACATCTACAATTCAGCCTCCAGGCCAGAAGTGATGAAATAGGATGCTTATCAGAGGGACACGGCACAAGTGGACAGCAGACATTTCCAAACTCTGCAATCTCATTTTTTTTGCATTCTCGAGCCACCAGGACAACACATTCAATTTTCTCTTTTGTATTATTAAGGGTACATCTGGCCCCAAGCTCTTCTGACCAGGCAGTTATTTAGTTTGTGCCGTCAGAATTTCAACTAAACCCAACCTGATGTGGGCCCCAGTGGAAAAGTACTTATCCATCATCATATTCCTGTGTCAAATATAAGGGTAAGTCCACCTCACATCGGTGCAAATCTGTCAACAAGAGGTTACTGCTGACGACATGACATGACACTTCACCAGAAACAAAACTTTTCCTTTTGAACTATTAGGGCAAAGTTGTAGTAGTCTGTCAATTTGTCAAAACTGGTGCACTGGGAGGCATTGAGAGTGACTTCAAATCCCTAGTCAAGTTCCAAGTCTTGTACGTCAAGATTTCAAGTCCTTTTGAGTCTAATGTTACGGTAAAATTAAACAATGTAAGCTTTTAAATCTGTATTTATTGAACTACAATGTATAACGCAAGTACAACTGACAAGTGCTTGTATTTCTAAAGTATATTTAGCCAAAAGTATTGCCATAATGATTTTTTCTATGCTTTGGTAATCAGTGGTTTACAATGTGTGGGCTGCTTTTTGGCCAAACAAACTATTGAGAAAAATGAATTGTTTCGTGCAAACTTTTTAAATAACATTCTTTTTGGAGAGAGGAAACAAGCAAGCAAAGTTTTTCAAGTCGAGGGCTTAAATTCTTTGGTGTTAAAGTCCAAGTCGAGTTAGTCTTTTTCCATTTCCTCAAGACTTCAAACTTGGGACTCGACTCTGACTTTAAACTGCTTCTAGAGATTCAAACTAATGCTCATTTATTCTGTGAACAAGAGTTTACCTGCACATAACAGGAATCTACAAGCAGCAGACTCATTTGTTGTTAGAATATTAAAAGGATTATGATGCCTGACAAGTTCCTCTGCCATTAGCCATGACCCCCTCCAAGCTTAGATGTGTTATGTTTCTACCAACTCATTTAATACTCATTTCCACATCACTTGTGTGCTGCAGCAAGCCCTACATTAAGAGATTAAACCAATCATATTTGCTGAACAATGACTACTGTACCTCACTCAATTTAAAGCATGTCTTCAGTTTGTGTGTTAAAATTTAAAGTACGTTAATGATTTCAACTCTGAGTGGTGCTATTAGCATGAATATGAAAATGGTTTAAACCCCTAAAAGTATATTGTAAAAGCAATGATGTGAGAAAACAGTTTTTATGATGCCACCTACTGTTTATCATAAGGGACTGTAATAGATGAGAACCTCTAAAACCTTGGCCAATCACATGCTCGCAGAAATGACAAGCTTGAAAAAGGAGCGCTCTAATTGGTCGACACCGGCTTGTCATATTGGGTTCCAGGAAGTTTAATAGCTGCAATAAAACCAGAGAAATATATATCTGTGCATCCAGCAGTGAATATGTCACAACACAGTGAAATAGCACATTTATAAAAGAGAAGAAGCAGGAGAGGTCCCTAGGCTGCTTTTGGGGATGAGTGAATGGAATGTTAGACAGGGACGACAAAAAGAAAATCAGGAGTGGAGCTTTAATGTGTGTTTAGAAGAGTGATCGCTATGAAAGTAATATGTGGTGTTCTTCTTTTCTAATTGTTGTCTAATTGTATTGTATTTGTCTCTGTTGACACTGTGACACTTCAGTTGTTATCTGTTCACTTTATGATAGTGATGAACTATCTAATCACATGCATATTTTGTACTATAGTTGTTATAGATCTAACTGATGCAAAATGCTGACTCAAACCTATTTCCTTTTGGTGATTGTCTCTTTATCATATTTTTAGCATGTCTTTATATCTTAACATTAATAACTGAGGCCATTGAACACCTCTCAATGAGATAAAATGAACTGTGCCAAAACAAAAAGTAGTGTGGCTCATCATCTTTTGCTCTGCCATCTGTCCACAAGCAGCGGAACACAAAAGATTCACTTTATATATTAACTGCATTTGGCTTTGTCCAGTGCACTCTCCTGAAATACAGCATATCTATGACATGGCATTGGACTCTTCTTTCAAAATACTAAATAAATCTTGCTCAAGGGAAACCTTTACTGTAAAATGCATCTGTAATATGGATTGTTGTCCATTAAATTATAAAAAAGTCATTACATGATGGAACTTTAATTTGCCAAGACATAAAGCAACAACTCAACATGTCCACGCCCCCCCCCTTTTTTAATGGAAGTGTACAGTGTTTTTTATTGAAATGTCACAGTA
Organism: Rhyacichthys aspro; assembly: GCA_036850595.1. Classification (NCBI taxonomy): domain Eukaryota; kingdom Metazoa; phylum Chordata; class Actinopteri; order Gobiiformes; family Rhyacichthyidae; genus Rhyacichthys; species Rhyacichthys aspro. The sequence goes on from CM072164.1 coordinate 10,272,977, forward strand.
TGTTATGACATGTTCCTCCCTCACCAACGGGACGAGTAAAGAAGGGCTTGAGAGGTGTCGGAGGAGGGCTGTGATGGGATTATAAAGAGAGTATAAAGACATGGCTCTAAAAAAGTTTAACAGTGAAGGAGCCAAAGAGGGAAACAAGGGACAAGGGACTGTTAGATATTTCCACAGTATTTCTCACAATAGGATTTCACACAGACGCTCTCAGTTCCCTCCCAGACAGACGCCACTGCTGGCACTGCACAAACTCCAGAATACAGATAATGTTTACATTTTCAGTCATCTTGCATGATATAGACTCAGGGATGCTGACATTTGGCACTTGTTTATAGATTGTTTTTGTCAAATAAATTCTAGTATTTTACATGCCACCAATGAGATATCAGGATAAAATGTTTTGGCCATGACTTTTAAATCAATTAAGTTTACCGAATGATGTTCTTTTGGGAGACTGAACACTGTATGGGCGGTGAATTTGGGATTCATTTATAGCACTACAGAAGTGGTGACTTTGTTTATGATGTCTGTATATTTTGATCCAGGTTTATCTGGGACCATTTCCCTGGAAAAAAGCTGGAGGAAGTGTCTGGAACACTGAGGCTGGACATAAGCAGTGTGACGCCACCCATTAAGTTACACACCTCGAGTTTGAGGGGAATTAGGATGTTATGGAGGTCGCCATGTTGATTTTTTTGGAGCCAGAAGTCCCAAATTTGGGCACATGGGCTGGTGCACGTTCACATGGTAACCAGTGATCCAACGGCACAGTTAGAATGATGACGGCGACCAAAATAGTGACTTTGTAATTGACGCAGATACTGTAACCCCCCTCCTATAACCCTGAAGCAACTGCTATGTCCAGCCCTTTTTACCGTCAATGTTTTGGAAAGAGGAAAGTTAAGTCCTCCGAGTTTACTTTTTCATGTATATTTGTCGTATTTTTATGTGCAAAAGGAGAGAAAAAAAGAGCTGCGTAACAATGTTGAAGAAAGTTATTTGTCCCATCTTTGAGTTTTTGTACAGTAATAAACTCCCACCAATCGAACCAGTGTTGTGCAGTTTACACGTGCACCTTTTCCTCTCTACAGTGTGTCAGCGTCTGCACGTGTCTTAGCGCTGAAATCCAATTACATCCATGACTGGAGGTTGGTGCACAGAGCATGTTCTTAATGTGCCGATATAGCAGTGGTTCTTCAGGCTGCGTCAGGTTCTGTACAGTGCACTGCTCACACCCACACATCCAGTGTCTTACTGTGTTGACTGATGGCACATGATGATTATTGCCTGTCGCCCATATGAAGTCAGCTAATAAAAATAATGGAGCGATCAGGAAAGTGGACGCTGTATTGAAATTCACTAAAGTATAATTAGAAAGGAGGAGTTCAGAGACTGCATTGGAGTTCATTCGTTTTTAAAGGTTAGATAATTCTATACAAAGCCACGAGCACTCGGGACATTGAACGCAGAGCTACCTTTAGCCATCCAGACAATGATTAATTTATGTTTTTTTTCACGAGGCTGTTCATTATTGAGTCCGCACCCTCAATGACAAAACTAAATGTGCAACCCCCCAACCTCCCAACCTCAAAGTTATTGATCCGCAGTGCTCAGTGTAGTCTTACTTTACTTTGGAGTAAGAACACAACAGAATGAAATGTGTCATTTTACACTCTGTATCGACATGTTTCATTCACTGAAAACTTTAAAGCAACACCATATCACCTTTTCCTTAATATATATAGCACTGAAATGATTAAAATATGTAGCCTCAAAGTTGATAAAGAAACAAAACGACATGCAACCCACTGACCATACTCTATAACTCTGAATGACAGGGCACTTTGTCACATTTCGTTCCAAATCAACACAACTCTCCACTCGTACAAAACACTGCTCCACATCCATTTCTGTGAATCCTTTGACGGTTGCAAATCCTAAAAGCTGCATGTTGCTTTAAATTGTTCATTTTTCCACAAAAGAGAGCTTATCCTTCTCCTTTATCCTTACAACCCCACAATCTGTGTTTTCAGAGTTTGATTTCACTTTGAGTTTTTAAGTGTTTCATGTTGTTTACTCCATGATTGATCATCTGTGCTTTAGATGTTTTTAATCAATGTAAACTACTTTCTGGTGTGACTTTGCTGCAGATGGCAAATGAAACTAAAACTAAACTGATAGTAGATCAGATTTCATATATACACACAGTGAATGAGATACCTGTGCAGCAGCTGTAAAGTTTTATGTTTGCAGATATTGTACTTGTGTTTGTGCCTCCAGCGAGACTCTTTTACTACCGTCATGAGGCTGTTAACACTGGAACATGATCATTGTTGCCATTGAGCCAGAAGGAATAGCACTGAAGCACACATTTCAACTGGCATTACTCTGTTATTATTTTTATTTAGTCATCTTTTACCACTCAGTCCATTACCATTGTCCATTAGGGGACGATGAGTTAGTCGCATCGCTGACATAGACACAGACAGACATTCACTCTCACATTTATCCACTAGGGGCACTTTAGAGACACCAATTAACCTATGTTTTTGGATGGTGGGAGGAAGCTGGAGTACCAGGAGAGAGTGATGACATGCGGACTTCTCACAGAAAGATCAAATGTCGGCCGGCACGGGGATCGAACCCCAACTTTCTTGCTGTGAGGCAGGAGCGCTAACCACTCTGCTACTGTACACTCTAATTATTTCTGTTGCTTCATTTAATTCAAGTGTCTCTGTAGAGTCCAACACCATAACACACATCCCCATGTAGCCATTACATTCCCACTGTGCCGTACAGCAGTCATTGTCTTCACTATTAATAATGCTGAGTGTTTTTAGCAAAAAAATGTCAGACAACAGTGACAACAGTTAAACTTTATATGCATTTATTATTCTAAGATGTATTATTATGATGTATTGACCAGATAAAGTTTGGGATACAAAAAAGGGCAATGTAGTCACCGCCTCCTCCAATCTCACTGCGTCAACACTTTACATTATGCTCTTGAGCGCGTATAAGCTTAAGTCATTGCAACAAAAGGATTGGGGAAAGCGTGTTTATAAAGGGAAGATATAAGGACTAAAAGAGGGCTATATTAAATTTAGATTCTATAAGCCGAATGCACATATATACACAAAAACTTTCGAGGCAACACAAGGAACACTCTGATGTGCCGCTCTGCATTTTCTTGGCAGCGCTTCCTCTTCTTTATTTACCCTCTCGTATTTGGCAAAACTACAGTAATTTCTCGAGGGAACTTTGTGAGGTCGCTGCTACAGTGTACAAAACACTGCAACAACAGACATTAATAATTTGCCCAGGGAGTTGGTAATGACACTGCACAGTCGTGAAGAGGTCCCTAAGATTAATGGAGAGACTACTGGGCCTCATTAGTAAACAGCACGTTCACTTCTCAAAATGGTCTGAGTGGGAAAACGGAGGGAAAAAAAAAATTAAAAATCAAAATCAAAGCCAAGGTGACTGAAGGTGAAATGTTTTGCTAGTTTCTACCAAGCCATCGTTATATGAAAACTGTAATAAAGTTTTGTTGTTTATAGATCCAGATCCTTTTGAATCATTAGGACACCATCTCCAACAAACTAATAAACAAATGAGTTTCTTCTGTTCTCATTTATGAATTATAGACTGTAAAGTGCTTTGGGTTCAGTTGGTGATCAAAATATACAATGTGAAGGTCAATTGATATGTTTGCTGTGGGGATCAATGCAGTCAACACAAGCAAGGTCTGGGGTTTATACTCGAAGGGACCAAGACCCCATAATGTCACAACGTCAATGATCTCAAACACAAGCTAACTGTTTCCAATAGATCCATCTCACGCTTTAAGCCACGTGGGGTAAACTGATACTGAGGGCACTGTTGCTGAGGGCAGTGTGAGGCCTATGGTCAAAAAGGCCATGGTGAATTCTTTCTTTCATGGGTTCATTCTGCTGCTGGAGTCTATACCACCTGCTTTGTTTGTTAGGTGTGTCCTGTGTGGGGGCATCCTGGACAGTCACAGGTACATTTCAGAGTTTCCAGCTGTAAATACACTACTGAATACTAGTAAAAGAGCTTCACATAAAAGTTGTGAATATTAAGTCAGGCTAAATTTGTCAACTTTGGCATGTCACTCTCTCACTTACACAATGAATAATAACACTAGTTATATGATTGTGTGGTTAGAGGCCACACAACATATGGTTGTCCATCACTTCAGCCACATATTCATTTCTAGAGTTAAATCCAAATAGAGGGACCATACATCCATCAGGTATGACGAATGCAAATGATGCAAATACAGAAGGAAAGAGGTAGAAAATAATTATTTGTTTAATAAAAAATACATTTATAAATTCGGCAGCATGAACTTCTCTTAACGTTTCCATCAACCCAGAAAACACAAAACTATACAGTAGATATTAAAACACATGGAGGAAGCCAATACAGAAAAGAAGAAAAAAAGAAGCTAAAACTAAAGAAGATAGTTTCTAAAGAAACAGATCTGATAAACAACGAACAACTGAAACATCTTCAAGAACACAAAAAGAAATATACTTTGGGTTGAACATGGTTCACTTCAGTTCTTCAAAAAGGCCTACAGCAGCTTGGTATAAGACAAACAACACATTAACAGTGGAAGCAGTAAAGTTGTCCTAAAGCAGTGTTTAAGGACAACCTCACCCAAAGAAACACTATGAGAACATTTCTGTCCACCAAATACCACAAGAACACCATTACACAAGGAAAAGCTCTGTTTTACTGGTGGATGTATAGTGAGAATGTACAGCAGCCTTATTGCACATGGGACAAAGCTTTTACTGGAAGTTGCCACTCAAAAGCACTGTAACCCTTTTATTAATATAATCCCCACACAATTATAAGCCTCTTAATTTACTCAGGCATTTACTTCAACTTTCTGTGCTCAGAAATAAAGGTCTGCAGTTTTAGGAGAAGGCCAATGCCAGACCTACGCAGACTATTGTTGTCTGGGGAAAAAGTTAAAAGCAAAGTCGTTTTTATATATCCACATTTAATTGGGTTTGTGAATACTGTGCTTGTTCTTGTGTAAAGTTGTGGATGGACAACAGGGAAAGCAGGATCAACCCAAACTTTCTCATTAGAAATAGGTTTAAGTTTAAATGTTGAGGTATACTTCAGTTATTTTTAATGAATTCTCTTCTATGGTTTTAGTCTGTAACATTACGTTCAGCTGAGTCCAGCATGGTCTGACGTGTCTTCTAATTTTTAAACGATTGCGCCTTAAGATGCTGAGCTAATATTACAGTTATAGTTTTAAGTGATGATTATGGGACAGGCCGTGGAGTAAATCTCACTACGTTGCTTTTATTAACTGCCAACCCATGCAGAAAATACCAAGATGGCTGAAGTTAGGAGCTGATGCACAGAAGTTCTGGGACAAAGTGCTTAGAGGAGGAATAGAGCAGGACGGAGGGCAGTTAGACAGATCACTTTGCAGAACTTACTGCATTGTTACTGCATGACTCCTAATACAAACTAGAACGTAATGTGTGGAAATATAATGAAACACATTGCTCATATAGTGAGAGAACATTCTGTTTGTGCAGGGTAAGCAAGGCAAATAAACCACTTACTTAAACTGTGCTTTAAAATGTTACTCAACTGTGTTTGCTCCTTTTACCTGCAGGTTTCAATATTAAGAAATAAATGTTATGCAGAGTAGCATGTTATAATTGTTGCTACAGTTCCTCCTGTCTTTAACACAGCTTGACTTTTAATTCTGATGGCACTCCAGTTCAATCTGATGCTGTTTAGATATCAGCCAGTTTTCAGTCATTTTGTACCCATTATTTTATCTTCTGACATAATACAATGACCTTTAGGAGAAGAGGTAAGCTGGTCAGGATTGTAATTGTGGCGGTGTGGATACTGATGAGAACATGCAGACTGGGAGTGGCCAGAGAGTTACGTCAAGAATCAACCAAATATATACAGACAAGTACCACATCAGTCTGCAACTAGAGAGTACTGTACATTTTCCTAAGTGCAAAAAATCTTATTCTGATTCAACCCCACATCAAAATGTAGCAGACATTTCACTCCCTATAAGATAAATGTTTGTTCTGTGCAAATGAAAATCTGCTCTTCACCACTCAGAGACTTGTGGATTCGAAAGAAAGGGTCAGAAGCACCTGGCAGTCCTTTGGTGACGTTAATACCTAAAGAAATTCCATTCAAGCCTCTGTCACCGTCTGCAAATGAAATGATGAAATAGCAAAAGTTAGACATAGAAGTCCTTCTCGTGTCACATAAAGTATTGTATATGCTTTTCAGTCTAGCACAAGTGAGGCAAAACCAGGACTCATTACGGAAACACTGTGCATCACACTGTGTCTGTCCTGTGCTTGCTGGTTCTCACTGCTATCACAAGCCACGTAGTATGACACTGAATGCTTTGGACACTATTGCAGATTGCTATAAAGACACATAGCACTGCAGCGTACCTCTGTCTCGTTGTGGATCCATAGTTATCTAACATCTGGGTGCTGGCCACCTCCAGGTTCCAGTCGCACATCTCCAGTAGCTTCAGACACTCTGACCTGCTCCTCAGACCCAAACAGAACAACTGCTCCACCTGCATCGCCACAAAAGCAAGGAATAAGAATAAATAGAAGGAGCTGGAGAGAGAAAGTGTAGAGAGGGAATATGGATTACAACTTTACTGGAGCACACAAGAGTTCCCTTGAGCAGAGTTTAGTCCAAAGCTATAAAGCATCCTATCAGTGGTTTTAAGTACAGCTGGTGATCAGGGCACTGGAGACTGCAGAAAGCCTCTGTGTCTATAGGATCTGCTATTGTATAACAGGTTCCCTCCTGCTGCAATGACCCCATTTCCCTCTAAAGATCAACAAGTTGACAACCAGCAACTTACAGTGCCTACCTGTTCACTGTAATATCATTTCAAAAAGATATTAAGGAATAGTGAACTAATAGGGATCTCCAGAGACACAGTGCAGAACAGTAGAACTACCACAGAGTTATAGTGCTCACTTAAAAACTGCAGCCCTGTCCCAGAATGGTCCGTGAGATACAGAGATTTATTATTACAACATATTTTCCATTGTTAGTCTCACCTTTAGGTAATGCACAGCTTTCTGGATGTTCCAGCTGTGGTTCTGCAGCGCAGCTTGGCACTCCTCTATTGTCACTCCATGTACTGCCTCCTGCACCTACCACACATTTATTGATGCACAAATTAGGTAAAAGATCACACTTACAAAGCATCATATTGATATCACTGATATTTCCAGCCAGTATGATAGCAGGACCGAAAGATGACAAATAAGATACATTTATTCAAATAACTAATTAGGTTTCATTAACATTCTTAACTTCTTACTATTTAAGAAAACCCAATCATTTACAGTTTAAATTAAATGTATATAATCAGTATCACTCTCGGTTGCCCCAGCTGTTGAGCAGCAAGATCCACTACATAATGAAAAAAAAATCATTAACTGGCAAAAAGTGCCAATATTCTTCTTTTTTATTTTTCACATATCAACCGAGCCTATAATGTCTTCAAATCTGTCTCCAAAGAGCACTGCAACACTTCAACTTGATAGTCTAATCACTTTTTAAAATGTAAAGTCTTAATACAGAAAATATATTTAAACCAAACTTTCAAGTATGTGACTCATTGGCCTTTTTAAGCAGCTACTCCTACATATAACTTCATGCTTTAGTAGTATTCATTTTCTCAGAAAGGAAGTGTCTGAGTAAACACACATAGATTTCTCCAGAGAGTTCACTAAGCTAGCACAGTTGCTAGCACAGTTGTTTTAAAATGGAATCTGAAATATAAAATCAAACACATGTCTTGGGCAATGCAACACTAATGATTTTCTTCTGTAACTTCCGGGGGGGAGAAATGTGCCCATGTTTATATTTATTATCAAAAGCAGTAGATTCTAAAACCATATGATCTTACCACTTTGACCAAGTCAGCAGAGTGTCCTGTCCCTTCTGTCCTGGGACAGGACACTGGGGCCACAGGCACTGCCAGCCCATCTGGGCAGACACGAGGGAGGCTTACTGATGTCTTCATGGCTGACCAGGGCCCGCCCACACTGCTGTTGTTGTTGGTGGAGAAGTTAGCTTTCAAGTCCCTCGTCTGGCCCTGGGAGTGCCCCTGGTGGGTCTGGCTGTTGACCATCATGGGTTTGACTGTGGCCATGTTTGTTTGCCGTCCTTGTCTTTCCTCCACAGGGACAGCAGGTACACTCTCTGCCTCCCTGAAGAAGCGGTCGTAGCGGTCAAGGTACGGGGGTCTCTCAGGCAGAAGGTAATAATGAGTGTTACTGACTTTACGGCCATCCCGGACGATGGGGAGGATACAGGGGCCCTTGTTGGCGGGCTCTTTTCCCTGGGCCTGGATGACTTTAGGTGCTGCATATTTAGGATCTGAGGCAAAGCTGTGTGTGGTTGGCATAGGCTTAGCTGGAGACGTGGAGAGGTAGGATCCATAGGCATGTGTGGAGGGACAGGAGCTATGGGACTGCATGGATGTCGGACTAACAGAGTAGACTCTAGTTTGAATAGAGCCCACAACCAAACTCAAAGGACTGGGGGTCCTAGAGCCCGACTGAGACAAAGGGTCTCTGGGTGGGATCTGAGGTGGTCTTTCCTGTTCTGGGCCTGAAAACTCCTCCGTGAGGTCAGCCGGTGAGGGGGACAAAGAGAGGTCCTGTGACCAGCGAGCAGATGTGTAGTCCCCTCTTTTTATGGGCCGGGGTGGTATGGGGACACGGGGTGGAATCTGAGGTTTGTCTTCATTAGAGACAGGGGTCAAAGGGGCATGTGGACACGAGGCAGAACTCTGTGAAGGAGAAGTACACCGGGCAGCAAGTGCAACGGGTACATGAAGCCTCCTCATACACTCCTGCTGAAGTTCCTGAAAAATCTCAGCCGACTGTGCCAATGCCGTGGATGGGCCCTGGCTCTGTTTAGTCGGAAGAAACAGGTTGTCTTCTAGGCCTGCTTTGTCTGAACTCCTGCAGGCAGAAGGCTCATCCTCCACAGTTTCTCCAGTGGACCGTGGCTTGTCTCTGTTACACACATCGCTCTGCTCCTCTCTGTTCTGCTGCTCGGTGCTGTTGATGGAGCTTACCTTTGACAGACAGAAAACAGACTGTGGGTTATAAAACGACAAACTTTTAAAACGCTAGTGTTTCAATGACCTCTTCAGCATGCTGCATCTCTACACTTGCCTCCATATCGTCCTCATCCTGAGCTACGTCGTCATAGGCTGGAGGCGGTGGTAGAGGTCGGGCATCCCAGTCTACTACCGGTGTTGGGTGAAGGGGTCGGGGCAGGGATCTAGAGGGACTCTGAGGAGGAGTACGGTCAAGTATATTCTCTGCTTCAAATGCCAGCTTTGCCAGTGTGGGGATTTGAACCTCCACAACAGGGGAGGGGGAGGGTGTTGGGGGGGCAAACTCCTCCCCAAAGTCAATAAGGGATACTTCGGCGTTGTGGTTTTGGCTTGAGCCTAAAACTCGACCGCTACCCTGTTTGGAGGCTGAGACCCAGGCTGCAGGTTTAAGTTTAAGGCCCTTGATTGAACTTGTTTTACGGAGGGATAGTCTCTTAAGTCCTGTTGAAGTCAGATCTTCTTCCTCATTTACTGGATCATAACAAGGCTCTAAAAACACAAACCCACAAATGTCAATATTTGCAACAACACTAAGACCCTTCAAAATCTTGTCACAATAAACTAAAAGTCACATGCCACTTCATAAACTGTACAGGTTCAAGATTAAGCTTTTAGCTCACAGCAACGACATTGCACACCTTTTAGGCACAGGCAGGGAGATGAATGGGAGAGATGTGAGGAAATGGCAAAAAAGTTTGACACTACACTGCAGACGATAAAGCACAGTGAGACGTGAGATGTACCTTTGAGGAGTGGAGCTAAGAGGGAACAAAGAGGGCAGGAGCAATGGGTGAGGAGCTGTTGAGAGAAACCAGACTTACTCTTGATTAACACTGCGGGTTGGGGAGGGCGGGGAGGGGGCTCTTCTGGAAAATAAAAATAATACCACCGCCACAGAAAGAAGAAACAAAGACAAAAGAAGCATTGAAGGTTAGAGAAAAAAAGCAGAAAGCAAATGTCAGGTTGCATTTAAAAGCTTTAAAAGAAAGCAAGAAAATAACACACTATTTCAGAAACTACACTCCCTTGAGCTTAAATTAAACTCCTTGCCGTTAAAATGTATGTGTTGAGTTTTGATGTTTCCCTACAAAGATTTGGTGCAACTGACAAAATGGTTTGACCATTGGATTTTACTCACTTTTAGATCGTCCTGGAAGTTGTGTGGGCCGGGTAGCAGCTAAATCTACTGCCAGAACATCAGGAGGATCCATGGGATTCCCGAGGTATAAACTGAGGGAACAGTCAGAGAGTGAGATTAACAGTTCTGTAGCGAAAACATGGAAGTGTCTGATGGTGTGCTACTGCCATCTATTGGTGATATAACTACATCACTATGCAAATAACAATCCCAATTAACAAATCATGATTTAAGTCTTTTCAGGCAAATGGGACAACATAATATCAATAACAAAACATTACTCGTCAATTCTGTCAGGGTAGCCCCAGCAGCGGTGAGGGTTGGTGTCTCCATGGCCTGTGTGAATGAAACTGTTTTTCAGAGGCCGGCTGATGTCATGGGCCGATAAACCCGCAACTGATGTCACTACGTTTCTTGGGAACTGGCCAACTTTCAAAGTGCGTTTGTTTTGTCCACGCCACCAGTAGTTCTCTGCCCTAAAACAAATGGGGATGGTAAAGGTGCGACAGGATTTAGTCACAGGCAGCTGATATACATTTATTACCTTTCATTAAAAGACAAGGTGTGAATTTTTCTTGAACGTTTAAATACCCACCTTCCTTCGATAATTGTGATGACATCATTGAGCTGGATTTGGAGTTTGTCAGGCTCTTCAAAGTCCTGCAGAGCACACATGTCTGTGGGCATGGTCTGAAAAACAAACATGTTCAACTATGAATAGGGCTAATACAAGACAAAATTAAAGACAAATGAAGACAAAAAGTACTTTAATGTCCAATATTTAAATACAAGTTTAAAATATTGTATTTACTTAAGCATGTAGATGTTTTTGTCTTTAACCTTTTATAGTGACCTGGATGAGAATCTTCACAGACATTTACTCTAGGGTGTTTCTAAAAGAACATTTCTAACAGAAAAAAAAAATAATTCTGTTGACTCAAAAGTACGGTACATACTGGATGACATTCACCCAGATGCCTGCATATAAACACAGTCACTCTAAATGACAACTTTAGGTTTCTCTTCAACATGTCCACCAGGGGGAGCCACAATTCCATTCCATTGAATGGATAAAAACTAATCTCACACCTCAAGAAGAAACTCTCGGAGGGCCACAAAGGTAGGTCTATCATCTGGTTTCTGAGCCCAGCACTGAAGCATGACATTATAAATATCTTGTGGACAGTCCTCAGGCTTAGGGAGGCGTTCTCCTTCTTTGTCAATTTTGTGTAGAATCTATCAGGTTAGAAAGACAAAAGGGTACAATAAAACAGGTGCTTGGATGCAAACTTATTCAGTAAACAGCTTTTCTAAGTTGGTGCCTCCGTCATCTTTTGTGTTCTGTGTTTACCTGACTTCCATTGAGACCAAGCCATGGCTCCTGACCATGTGTAAACATCTCCCATAGAGTAACCCCAAACATCCATGTGTCTGTAGCATGAGAAAAGGTTCTTGTCTTCAAACTCTCTGGAGCACACCTGTATCAATACAGACACACAGTTACTTCTACTAAGAGTACAGAAATATGTACAGTATACAGAGATACATATACAATATCCTCTACACAAATGCCATGTATGCACCTTTTTCACCTACCATGCAAAAGGGACCTTGCGATGCTCTTGCATGACATAGTGCTCATGGTTATTAGGAAGTGCCCTCATCAAGCCAAAGTCTCCAATCTTCACTCTTTGAGCTGAGGCCAGCAGGATGTTCCTGAAGAGAGGTACCAGTATACTACCTTAACCCTTAATGCATTTTAATGACTAGAACAAACGTGGATATATTTTATATTTCATTAATGACAATGTTAGATTTCTGTATCCAAAAGTCCAAATCATAGCCATTATATAAGCTTTAGTAATAAACTGACTAGTTTTTACCACAGCTTTATGTTGTTCCCAGATTTAACATTGTAAGAGAGACTTATTTGCACAAACCTCCCAGTAAATACAGCCAAGCTGTGACTCATTTTCTGTGAGCCAACAGTCATTATAATGTTTGGTAAAGTCTGAGCGAAAAGTAAAAATGTAACAGAAGAATGTTACATAACTACTTCAACAAGCCAATAAAAAGGGAATTAATATATAACGGTTGAAGTGAACAGCCATGTTTTAAATCCTCTTGGCACATACCTGGCTGCTAGGTCCCTGTGAATAAACCTTCTCTGTTCCAGATAGGCCATACCACAGGCCACCTGCACAGCATACTGGCACAGAGTGTGAATCAACACAGGCCCCTGTGGACGAACGCATCTTAACCGCTCCAGAAGAGAGCCCAGAGGAGCCAGCTCTGTGACCTGCACAACACAGAGAGACAGACAGAAGGGCCAAGTGAGTAAAAGAGAAAAATAATAAAGAGCCGTAAAAGGTCATTCTTTAATATAGCTCTCACATCCACCCTTCCTTCCTGCATCCACCCATCTTTCTCAAGAGCAGGGCAAAAGAGTTTGAGAGAACACAGTGTAATTTATTTCTAGTAGGAGTTTCTTCCTACCATCTTCATGGGGTGTGTGAGGACCACACCGTAGAGGCGTATGAGGTTCTGATGGTCCAGAGAGTGCATGGCATTGACCTCACATATGAAATCCTCCAGTGCTTCAGGCTGGCTCAGCACATCAGTTTTCAGACACTTCACAGCTACATTTAGCTGGAAAATAAAATTTAAATTTACTTTAAAGACACAGGAGCATCCATTTCCCCATCGGTCAAATTTTACCATGTATCAGCTCTTACATAATATATACAGTATATATATGATATTTTCTGAAAACATAAATTTTAAGAAGAAGAACAGGTGCCCTCACCACCTTTCCTGTTGGTGTCAGCCATTCTCCTCTTTTTACAACACCAAAGGATCCATCACCAAGTTTCTCAAACAGTGTCAGATCCCTCTCTGGGATGAGGCATGTCAGAGCTTGCTGCCCCTCCAGAGAAGCATTGCCACCAGTCTGTGCAGCCACGACCCCCTCGCCCACACCTAAGGGAGGTGTGGGTGAGAGTTTTCGAAAAGAGGATGCGGGCTGGCCCTGCTGGGGGAAATCTCCTCCATCTGGACGCTTACCACTGAATACCTAGACGACAACAGATAGAGAATATTTAGTCTTTGACACTCTTCAATAACCCTGAATACAAATAATAACTCAAATTTAAGGGAAACTTATGCCCTGGTCTGTTATAACTAATGATAAGTCTTCCCACTAATGTCAATGTTCTCAGTGTCCACTGACATGCTCAAAATGACATACACAAATGTAATTTTGAGCAGACAGACGCATTTCCTGTCTGTCAACACTGGCAACAGAGCAAGTAACTGGCGACTAGAGACAATATTAGATTTAGTGACCTGAATATCTATATATGCATTTGTGTGTTTTAATTCTGTTTCCACTGTGAAAGCAATATACGGTGCACATTGTCACAGGTACATCTTTAATCATATGAGAATTTAACAGAAGTAAATAAATGCAAGAGTATTATCCTAAAAGGGTTTCTTACAAAATAAAACATTTAAATCTTGGCTTATTCAATCAGTAAAAAGGTGTCAATGGATGCCCTGTGCCAACCATATTTAACTCGATATAAACAGTAGCGAGACATGTGTGGTTTCACATTTACACTGACCCAGACATGACATAATGCAGCCGAGCCTTTTAAAAACACTACATCTCTGTGGTCAGAGTGTATGAGCTTGTCTTGGTGGTAAGTGGGCCTCAAATAGTCTCTGCCTCCAAGTATTTCTGATGACAGTGCAGCACGCTCTTACACTTGGCTGAGGAAGCAGATTACTCAAGGGGAGGACATACCAGAGGCGGAAGCAGACAGGTGTAATTATAGACACCCTCCTCTGAGCACCACCTCCTCCACTAAAAGAGCCAACACATACACACTCTACTTACAGGCTCTCCTCTATTTATTTGCATGAATTTATCTAAGCCTGGATAAATTTAGGGCTGTCAAAGTTTGTGCATGCTTGTAGGTGCAAAGTGTTGGCCATCTAACTATTAATGTCTTTGTTTGCCATTGCAAATGTGTACTCTTAAGTCACCCTCTAGATGTTTGTTTGTATAATAGAAAAGAAAGGAGAATTTTTACCTTTAATTTAAATTCTAATATTCTTAATAAAACAGAAGTTTAAACCTTCACGGGAAACCATTTTTGTGAATGGAGCAAAGCTGTAACTGTTAGCAGCTCATGTGACCTGCTTTGTCTTTACCTTTACCTTTTTTACACTTGTGTCACTGTTGATTAGTGATGAACAATATGAATAAACAATGAACAATAGACAAACACTGCTGAAGTGACAGTATGAATAAATGTGGTAGGAACCATGCATGTAGTGCTGTTGTAAATGCTGCTCAGTCAGTCACTCTACCTTGCTCATCCAGGACTTGCGCTTGCACATCGCCTTCCTTCTTTTTACAGCCTCCCACAGTCGTCTTTGCCCTTTATTGGGAAAATCAACCAGACGACCTTAAAGTTACTACACTTCAACATAATAGGGATGTAGAAGAAAAACACACATAGTGGTAAACAGTGAAAGTGATGGGATGAGAATAAATGTAAGAGCAGTGGAAGAGAGCTCTAAAAGCAGGAGGGTCCAGTATCTGGATATGGCACATTGCTGCTGCCATTGTTTTCACCACAAAGCAAAAAAAACAGTTACCACTTTAGCATAATTTTTGACTGTGCCTAACTACCAGTGGTGCATCTATTATTACATGTGAACTACACAGTGGATAATTTGTTAATTTTCAGTTAGTGTAGTGTATTTCAATTAGTGACTAGTCTTATATTTACACAAAGTCATACTGGCCACAAAGACAAAGATTTACAAAACCTCTTACAATAAGTAGCTTTAATCAAACTTTAGGAAACAATCAATAATGTAGAAGAGCAATATCTACAGAGAGACATATCTACAAGTGGAACTAACAAACACAATGGAAGAACAGCGTGAACAAAAAACATTATCTGTCTGCAATGAACACTTAAAAAGCATTTAAATAAAACATGCCTACAAAACTATAGTCACTGCTCCTTGACTGTATGTATGACATGTTTATAAAAACATTGTGTGCCAACCTGGGCGACCCATGCCGATCTTCTCCAGGTCTTCATTCTTGACATAATCAAAGTGTGAGAGGCGCGTGACGTTGAGTTCGTCTCGGATTCGCAGGAAATACTGCTGAAGCTGCACCTCCATCAACAGCTCCAGTAGCCATTCTGTGCCTTCTTCACACTGCATGCCACTGCCCAGTTTCTGCAACAACAACAACAACAAATCAACTTTGATACATAGACATATATAAAGCCAATCAACAAGATCAGAGCCCTATACTAAAAACAGGCCAACATACACCGGATATGTCTCTTCTGCCTGGATGGACAAAACCTAACGAATGCAGTGTGGTTAAGTGGTGTGAAAGCTTGTTCCAACTCTGTTCGTCAATACAGGATTTTTCTGTGGTGCTTTGACTGAGAACATGTAAAATAGGTAGAGACGACGAAGAAAGTATTTTAATGGTATTTAGACAGGCACAAAACGACCCTCATTTTATATGCAAAATGTTATATTTGAATATTGATGAATATTAAATGTATAGCTAATCAGACAACGTTAAATACGATGCAGCCCCACTAAATGGCAAAAGATTTTCTGTAGTACAGTCTAAGTACACTCGCGTTAGATGGACATTTAGTTGAGATTGTTGTATAAATCACAATGAATTCTTTTCTCAATACAGTACAATTACAATATGTTCACTTTGCTTCTGTCAGGTTTCAATCATCGCCTCCCTTTTGCTCTGAAGAGAACCATCTAAACCTATTAAATTAACTCAGAAAATGCATTGCCTAATCACTACAGAGTGACGGCAAGACCTTAAGGGTGGAGGCTCAGGTCGCAGAGGTCACTTTACTGAGCAGTAATTAGACAGCGTGAATGGGGAACTTCCTGTGTAGGCTCAAACAAGGTTAAAAGGTCCAGAGAATATGTCACAGGGCATGGCTATCTTCCCTTCATTTCAACCTATAAATGGGCTGGGCAAAGGTCACTTCCTATTACTTTCTGGCCCTACCCTGAAAACTTTAAAAAGTGTCCACATACATGGCTGAACAAAAAAAGACACAATTCACTGTGAAGCATGTAGATTTGAAGTAATTTTAAGGCTTTAGGCTCACTAAGGTGTATGAGTTAGGATAAAATCACTGTCAGGCACTTTAGTATGATTACCGCTGTATTTTGTGGTTGCCGCATGGTTAAGATACAAAAATGTGGTTTAGCCCAATCCATATTCTGATAATGATGTTTATTCATTTCTACAGTCTTTTTGTGTGTATAGAAAAATAAAGATTTACTGTGACCACCTATTCCACCAGAGTGTAGGCTCATAACATCTGCAGTTAGCGTCAAAGTGTTTTTTCTCCAGATAGTGCCAAACACGCAAGTCCTGAGCCTCTTTCCATGACAGTGTAATATCTGAGGCATAAGCGGTCGAAATCCAGGTGCCCATGCTCTCATATAAGATTAGATTAGATTTCTCTGCCTACTTGCAAACCAACTTATTATTTACCACAACTAAGCTCTACATTGTCATAAAGAAATTTTGCAGCAAGAGGACTGCCAGTAATCAACACAATAAACTGACTGAAGTTTTCTCAAGTTCAGAGACTGAGAGGAAAAGGGGTTGGAGGAATTTAGACGCAGCGAAACATCTTGTCCCTGGTGAGAAATGCCTCTGGCCTGAACTCATTCCTCATGGTAGTGCAGAAATGCACACACACATCCACTGGCCAGGCCATGTCCTCTATCAGATGTGTTCTGCTCTAACATCCTGCTGCAATAACAACAACCTCCCAGAGGACGGCCTCGGTCACATTCAGTGCACAACTCCCTCAGAGCACACATTTAATAAAGACATTGTTACCACTGAGTAGACCACAATATCTAGACTACACTTGAAACCTCCTAGTTTGGAAGGAAAGTTGACAACAAACACAAAACCTACCCGATATACATGAAAATGTGCCAGAAAAGGGAATGACTTTTTCAGCTTGTCAATGCGGCGCATCCTGAATTCCTAAGTCTGGATCTGCACGTTTAAATGGCCAGAAGTGGCAGCTTGTCCCAGAAACCATTAGTACAGCTGCAGTTCTCCTAGATAGCCAACCAAGTCTCTTCAAGGAACCACACTTGTGTCCCAGATCCAGACCTGAAGTGGGAAGACAAACTTCCTCTGATCCACACAAATCTACTACATTCCATGGTGGGGCAACCCCTGGGAAAGCTCCAACTCTTTCTCCTTCCAAAAGCCACAGGACATTAATCCAGCAATGATTCCTGCAAAGCGGTGTTTAATAGTCAGAGAAGAGGAGAATATGTTCCAAAGATGCAGGGAGTTTAAAAACAGAGGTATGAAGCCAACAGCTTCTGGTGTGCCCTGTGCCCAGTCCAGCCATGTGTCTCCTATGAGCCAGTGATACAAAGTTGCAGAGCTTCACCAATAAGTCACTCCTCCTTCCTCCCTCCTTTCACCGCCTCTCTCAGATTTGCGCGTGGAGCTTCTGTCTGTTTGGCTTTCCATCCTTCCATCAAGCATGGGACTAAAAATAGGATCAACTTGGATCTCTGACTGATTCAATAGCATGCCAGTTGGGCAAGCCTCCGAGATTCAAAGTGTCTAGTTTTACATTTTATGCTGCAACAACAAATAGCAGCAGGGCCCATGGGTGTCTGACTCCTTTCAGGGAACAATTGCGAACTCTTGTTTACAGTCAGCTGATGCAGCACATGTACTCAATGCCAAGTCTTGTATTCAAGCTGCTCCTCTCAGCGGGTCACCTGCTGTTTCCTACCTTCTGCATTCTTCCTGTTTTCTGTCTGACGGGTTCGTAAGACTCTGTTTTGGTGGTCCCTCCCCCCTTCGGTGCAGTACAGAGCAGTGCGTGGTGCAGAGGACAGAGGCTTCATGGTATTCGGCCCAGAGGAGCATTTGATCAAGGGCCAAGGGGTCACATTCAGCTGCAGGATGGAGAGCTTGTTTCCTGTGATGCAACCCCCTCAAGCACACTCTCACAGACACAAGCCTTCAAATTAACTTGTCATTTCCTTTTGTCCTGATTCAGTTTTCACTCTTGCTGATACCTAAGCAGAGTTACATAAATAATGTTGCCATAATGTCATACTTACCAAGATGTGCATTTTCCTGGAAAATCCCAACATTAAATTATCATGCTTTTCTGTCAGAATTCCTCAACTGGACAGTAAAGGAGGGTCAGATATGACAATGTGAAAATACTTGGGGTTAGTTTCCACCTTAAAGTTTGGGACATAACCATTAGTTTATGGTTAATGTTGAAATAAATAATAAGGCTTATGGTTAAGGTGTATAATGCATTCAATCAACTGTATTTCTTTTCAAGAAGAGCACATGTAGCATATTGCCGAACTTCATGATGTAATGGACTCCTGGGCCAGACTTTGGACAGCTCAGTTTTGCTTTAATAAGAGAATTGATTTCTTTCTTGCTTTTTCTTCATATGTGGACTGCAGGGGTAAACCCTAATTCTTTGTTTCCTTTTCTCTCTCCCTGTGCTTCCAATCTCTGCCCCAAAACCAAAGTGTTGCATTTTCTTCTTTATTTGGTGTTGGTGCTTTTATTTCCTGCCTCTAATGCACCAAAAATGTTATCTCTCTCTCCGTCAGCAGACTATAAACAAACCCTTACCAGCTGCTTCACAGGCTCTTAGTAGCAGCAGGAGAATTCGGTTCATTCACAGAATGTTGCTCTGCTTGCTAATAAGAATAGTTAATCAGTAAATCGCGACAAAAGCAAATCACTTTGGAACAGTGTTTCTTTTTCTTCAATGGCTGCTTCTTTTCTGCTTTTAATTAGAATAATTGCTATCAGACTATCAGCTAGCAGACATTAAAGTCGCAGAGAGGAATGGAAAGGAAATAACCACATGAAGGAGGTGTCATCTGGGACAATACCAAAAACAACACTGAACTTCATGTATAGTCTATCAGTGTAGTCCATCTCTCAAATTCTCGAACAATAGCTATTTTGGAGATAGGAGGGTTGCTCTCAAAATCAGGTTAGTTTTTTTTTTCTCCCACAAGTACTGTGTGTAAAAAGTAGTGTGTCGTGTTTATTTGTTTCTACAGGACATTTAGTCAGAGTTTCATGGGTTAAAATGTTATCTAAAAATTAAACAAACTTTAAATGAGTTAAGTCATACTCATTCTCTTATAGAGGAAGACATAGACTGACATCATGTCTTAAATCCTTAAAACACACAGGATCTAACAGGAAATGAGAAAAAAGCAGGAAACTCCTTCAAGTCACTTTGGCCAGTAACAGCAAAACAATGAGCAAAGCAGCTTGGCTTAGATGGCTGACCTCATTATGACTGCACTGCACTGACCGTTTGACCACTGAGAAATACAAACGTGACTTATCGGTTTGCTTTGAGACAGAAACACACACTGCCGTAGCTGACAGGTGGAGAGAACAATGAAACATGGCTGTGAGCACTGTGCATGTAGATGGACGTATGACAGGAAGCTATGTTACCTTGGCATATTTTTCAGATCAGGGTATTACATGACTAGGTTACATACAATAGTCTCATAGTCGTGAAGTGAATGAAGGGAATGTGTAACCGCTATCAGCTGCTGCTGTGACTGAGGAGATTAGGCCAATGTGACTAATGGTCAGCACACAGCTCAGCTGTACTCCCACTAGATGGCGCCCAATCTTATTATGGAAATACACTATATGTCACAGTAAGTCATATTTCATGTCATTGATGACTTTAAAACTATGTATATAATTAAAAACTTAGAAAAGTGTCTTAAAGACCAGCACCCAATTAACTACCACATGAAGACCTTGTGTACTATCATTAAGGCTTTCAACCAAAGATGTCTGTATCAACAGCAAGCACACCAGATAAATCCTTGAGAACACATAAGCAACACACATATTTTTCCCAGAAAAAAGTGACCTGATCTGTGGTTTGTTCTGGTCAAAAAGGCTGCAATTGTATTTTTAAAGTGCAACACGTTTAAGGTGTATTACCTTCTATGTATTTTACATACATTTTTAAGTAAATGATACCTCTGAAACTCACAAGTCTGCATCACTCCGGATCTCAGACTCCTGATCTCTGCATATGGCTTTTCCATATTCCTTAAATCCCCTCTTAATCCACACCACCTCATCATTCAGAGTCAGTATGATTGGGTGGTGGGGAGTGTCTCTGTGGAGCAAACCAAAGACACAGAAAAATATGTACCCCCTCTGTCAATGGATGTTGTTGTGTTTTTTTGGATTAAAGGGCATAATGCCCAGTGAACCAAAACATCCCCCACCAAAAAACATCTCACCCTTAATGCCCCATCCAAAACATACCACTAAGCCATGGCTTCTTTGAACCCTGGAGCTGTTTAGGAGGGGGTACAGTAATTAACACATCAACCAATCCAATATATCCATAAAGTCTTTCAGAAACTAAAAAATTAGATTTCTCCTTCCTACATAAGCCATGGTCTAAACAAATTCACCTTCTTTAAAAAGATGTGACACCAGAGAGCAATCAACTAACCAAAGGGTATCAAACGTATTAAAAAACACTAAGGACACAGCAGATGTGGGAGAGTGAGTGAAGTCCTCATGTTTCCTCTGCTGCTTTCCCTGTTGTTTCTGATGAGGATCAAGGGACTTTATGGCCTGTGATGTGGCTGAAAATCACTGTGTTCAGCACAAAGCTACAGCTGTGAAAACTAGGGCAGGGTAGAGTCCACTGGCTTAACTTCAGCGATGTAGCACACAGAGCCTTAGTGCCAACAGCCAGTATCTACTCAGGACAACTGTCCATAGCCACTAATTTATCTGTCTGACCATATATTATATTAATATTATACAAGGGTTTAGAGCTTCTAGAGAGGTTAAATCTTCCCGTTCAGTCCATATTTTACAAATGAACTAAAGAAAGAGCAGACAGTAAGAATTGAATGAGTTATGAAGTGTCCTACTCTGCTCATCACTGAGCTCAGTCAGCAGTACTTCATCAATGACCACATGGCTTTGTGTTCAATATTTGGCCTGGCTGTGTGTGGGTGGAAAGTGCTGTCATTGAGTGGGTTGATGACAAGCATCATTTCATACTGTACTTCTCCACACATCAGATGCATTGGGGTTTTTTTGGCATCATTGATAAGACTAAAAACTAAAAAATATTAAAACTTTTGTCTTAGTAAGAACTTGTGTACCTCGTCATCGTCACTGGGTGAATCTTGGTAATCCGGCTCTGATGTTTCCTGCAGCCTCTGGTATTCTGCTGTTTCTCCCATTTTGACCCTTGTACCAGTTTGTGTCCTGTAAGTCACTCAGGGGATCACACACATTCACTGTGCTGTCATTAGGACAATCCAGTATTCCACATGTCGCTGTATGACAGTTTGGTTTTATTCTTCAACCAGTCTTTCTTCATGAATCATATTTTTGATCATATTCATGAGCTCCTGATGCTCATTTGTGTTAAATTATGTGCAAAAATGAATCCTTCTTCGAGGTAAAAACTGAAGACAAGGCAAGATCCTTTAAAAGATTCTTGGGGACTAAGACACTAAATCATATCTGAATGTTGTCACTGGCCTTGTGTCTTGTAAAGTGCGATTAGTGGAGCTCCTGCAGTCAGGATGAAGAGCTGCTGAGGCAGAGGTGACGATGTCCAATTTTGTCCGTCTATCTTAAACTGTAGAAATGACCTTTAGCCTCGGTCCTTGTTTAGCTTTAGTTCAGTGTTGACTTGGTCATTCTGCTGCCACCATCTCTCTTGGCTGCTCCTGACACACAGCCCTAGTGCCGACGCATGCTCTTATAATCCACCGATGCCACTTCATCATTTGTAGTTGCGGACGTCCAGCTTACCCTCTCTTGCTAATTATCATTGGGCATAAATCCACTATAACAAAAGCATCCACAAGCTGCATTTTGTTTTCATTTTTCAATCCGTTGTGCTTTCCCCACAGAACATGAGCACAGTCCACAGTGTCCATAATGGCAGGTCAGCTCTGGCGATGGCTGTTTTTAACACCAGCTTGTCCTGAATGTTATTCCTGATTGCGTGGTGAATGCCTAATCCCTCGATGTGGTTATTGTTTTTCCCTCCTCTCCTTCATTCAGACCTCACCCTCTAACCCGCTTTACGCACCCCTACACTTGATTTTTTTTCAATTCAGCAGCCGCCTCCTCTATTATCGTGGCAACATCAACCCATCCCTCCTCCTCCCCATTCTCCCATGTCCTGTAGTCACAGCAATCTAGTCAGCAGTTGTCCTGACAGAGGCAACCAATGACAGCGAAGCGTACTAACAGAGAGAGGAGGGGTAGGAGAGATGGCCGGGAGGTGGGGGGGACTAATGAGGAGAGTTAATCTTCCCTCTGAGAGGCCGAAAAACACAGCCATGCTGCTTTGTGAGCGTGTGAGTGTATTAAAAGCACCGCTCAGCCACAGGGAGGGTATCCAGGCCATCTGGAGGCTCACTGAGTGGACATCTGGATGGAAGAGGTACAAGAATAATAGAACAATGTGTAGCGTGTAGCACCACCTCCTGGACTCCTCCAAGTGTGGTTTGTCTCAGCTGCAACAAAGACCACTGAAGTAGGTAACTCAATAGGTAAAAGTCAATAAGTACTTTCCTTCATTAAAACAACAGCATAGTCTTTTCTTTTTTCTTTATTTAGTAAAGCCTTACACCAGCTATTTCACTTGCATCTTTCCAGATACACAGTCATTACAGCCCACTGAGTAAACTGCTTTTGACTACAGCCTGGCTCGCCTCCTCTCTCTCCCTGCTTTTACAATTGTGTGAGAGTGACATCCAAAAATCCAAAAACACTAGCAACATTTCTAACTGCAAATGATATTATAAATTTCTCATTCACTTAAACCATATTTTTCATTTCAAGGACACAGCATAACAGACCATCTCGTTCCCTTTGATAGAAAAGAACAGGCCTGGCCATCATATATAATACTCCAACACCATCAACAGGTGCGTCATGAATGAAAATATTCAGGGTGTGAGGGGGGGGGCTTTTAAAGCCTCCATTATTATAAGGGATGACATTCACCCTCTGTAGGTTAGGAATAACATGGGTTAGCTTTCTCTGCTGCACCGAGCACTCATTTGTGTGAAATGTTCACATGACAAAGGGAACATATTTTTTTGTTTGTGTTTGTTTAAATGCACAATGTTGCTGAATCGACAAAATGAAATGAATGCACTCTGTCTGACTGTCTAACCTTAGCTGCTGCTAACAAATATTCTTATATTTCTTTAATGCAAAAGGCGATAGTGTTAACACAAATTTGGGCAAGACAATAAACACCTAAATATTTCAGTTAATAAGTCACAGTGGCAACGCCCAGAGGCTGTGGTTGGTGAGTGAATGATGAAGCTCTGACTTCAACTCACTGAGAGTGCTGAGACAGACATGATTCACTTCAGTGATGAAAACAAACCTACCACTGACCAGTGACTGCTAGTGTAAAGCCCACAGTGGGTCAGAGCAAAAGGAAGTAGCTCAAGCAGATGTGCTCAGGTTGTGTGGTCCCAGTATAAAAGCACATCATTTTAGAACCTCTAGGCACATGCTATTTATTAAATCATAAAAAGAAGTTTTAAAACAATGGAAATGAACTCTGCGTGCATTAAAACGCACTGTATTTCAGAGCTACGTTTTACATTTTAATTTACCCTCAGCAAATCCTCTGATCAAATCCAGAGTGGATATGAGTGTGAGTGAGAGAGAATGCATGTAGCTTTATGAGAATGACTGTGACAGAGGTGCACTCATAATCCTGGCTTCACTGGGTCTTTCTAGGAAGTGTCCAGGGGACACGTGAATGTGTGAGCTATTGGTTTTCCTCTGTCCCTCCAGGCTTAACAGGTGGGATTTAAGAGGGCCACAGCTAAAGCCGGCCGGGCAACACTACACTGCCCCGTCCGCTGCAGCATTGGACAGGATTAGGAAACATCACAAATGCACAAGTGGCCCATGAAGGGCTGGGTGTCTTCTGCCAAGGTCAGAGGTGACGAGCTGCAGATCAGAAGATGCACCACATTATCATTTACACACTCGGAGTTATTCAGCTACACTAAATCAAACCAACTTTAGAAAGAGACTTTCATTCTGGTTCAATTTACTGCAGTCAGTTCACATCATTGCCTCATGGGGGCAGGCTTCAGCTAAACAGAAAACAGGCTATGACTAGAAATCATTAAAAAAAAAATCTTAGGGCAGTCATGGATTTATTCTAACAATTGTGCATGGAAAATATATTATTATATAATATTGAACTGATTGGTATTCTGTGCATGTGTGCTGTCTGCAGTATTGCGCCACTACAATCCACAAGCCTGTGTGTTTATGTGTCAGGTCAATGAGTAAGCAACTCTTCCAGTTACCTTAACTCCTGGGTCTCAAGGATTTTAGTGAAGTAACAATTAGTAAGACAGAAAACAATGTATCACATAGCCATTTATGTAGATTTGTTTGCAAAAATAACTAGGAAAAATGGAAATGGAAGAATGGAAAACTACTGTGTAACTGCAAAGCCAAACAGTACCTATTTAAATGGCTTATGTATGACTTGTATACAAGTGATCTAAGTGTGAGAAGACTGTTGACAAGACAATGTCTTTGATAAATGATGAGAGATAATTTTGTCAGGGACCATGATGAAAACATTACTGTACAGCAAATGCATTATAATAATAAACTGAAGGTCTGAAGGCTTGTATGTGGCTATGAGATGCCAATGTCACAAGGTGATCTATTACAGGGTCACTTAATCAGGAAACCTGATGCATTAACAACATGGCCAACATAGAATAGAGCCGGAAGCCACTGACAGTGTGTCAGTCCTTGGGGGGGGGGGGATCTCGTAACGCAATACCTGTGTCCCTATAAAATGCAGTCAATGGCAGTGCAAACTAGCTTCCACTGAGCAGAGAAGGAGAGTAAAGCAGTTGGAAGCAATGCAGACGACAGTTGGAGATGTATGAATGACTTTTGAGTAGATGACTGCTGTAATGGGTACAGTGTGACTTCAGGGTTAAAATAACACTGTTCTGTCTCACACACACACACTCACCGACCTCCAGCAGCTCCCTTTCCTCCGAGTTCTCCTCTGTCAGTCTGGGCCCCCGAGGCCCTCCAAGCATTCAGAAACACTCTCCACAAAAAGCACACTCATGGCTCGCCGCTGCTATTCTGGGAGATTCTTCTTTCTGCACTCGTACCTCTTCCTCTCCAATCTCATACTATGTCCATCGGGCTACCCCACTTCCTCTTCTACCTCCTTTCAAGCATCTCAATCCAATGTTCAAAACATTTTCTTCCATAATATTTCATATTAAATCTGAAATCTTAATTTTTCTCTTTTATTTGGTGAACAAACAAGATATTGTATTTGTTAAGAATTATAGTCCAATTAGCTCCTAATAAATGTCCACAAAAATTAAAACAGAGAATGTCTGGAGCCTTAAGCAGACATAAGGATAGTTCTTAGACACTTACAGAGAAGGAGGCACAGGACTCCACCAGCACTGACAGGAATCTTTAGCAAGGCCACTACACTGCCCTACCTGCCTTCAGCACTGCTTCAATCACAAAGCCATTTATAAACTCAAATGCTGATGGTCTGCCTCTGATAAGTCTCTGGGAGTAGAAGTCATTCAGGTTCATTCATAGACTCAAGACAATTAAGTCTTGATGTGTACACAAAGGCATGTCCTGAAATCATGGGTTTTTTAACAATGTATAAGGAAAGGGGGATTTTTTTTCTTCTCTGATGAAACAGCACCTGTCTGTAAAAGTGGCTAGCCAGCATCCTGTTTTGGTCTAGGCCTGAACAAGAGAGATTTTTTTTTAATAAAAGCCACGATGTGACTCTCACCTCCTGCGTTC
This sequence comes from Rhyacichthys aspro, assembly GCA_036850595.1. Classification (NCBI taxonomy): domain Eukaryota; kingdom Metazoa; phylum Chordata; class Actinopteri; order Gobiiformes; family Rhyacichthyidae; genus Rhyacichthys; species Rhyacichthys aspro. The sequence continues at coordinate 10,299,302 of CM072164.1, forward strand.
AACTCCATCAGCCAGCCACTGTTATTCTGTGACCAGGCTCAACAAAGTCAAAATCACATGCACCTTATGTTCACAAACAAAACAAACATTTTTGCTCTAACCCCAACAGACATCTAACCAAGACCCCATCATGACATCGTCTGTTGCATTTCTAAGGTTGAAAAGGGATTTAGACTCACACTGAGGTGATTCAACCTCCCTCTGAGGAAAACAGTGGCTCTTCAGTATGATCTCATGTCTGAATGAGTAATGCAAAGACATACAGGCACGAACAAAAACATGGCAGCTCCACTATAGCACCTCCCTAAGTATGTAGCTTTGTGGTAAGAGTATTTTAAAACTACAGTACCACATTTACAATCCACAAATAAATGGAAAAAAATCCAACCTGCAATATCTGCTCCATGGAAATTTCTGCTTCCAAGACTGAGAGCAGGCACTGGTCCAGATGTTCTCAGGTGGATGACAGAAGGTCAACCTTTTGCAAACGAGGCCCCCAGTCCATTGAGGTGAGATATGGGCCAGCTACAAGTCGACGACGCTTCGAGGTAAGCACATGCTCACATGATTTCATCTGCAGGAATATTCAGAAAAAAGTGTTAGCAGTCAAAATGAACACAGGTTTTATTCAATCAAATACTCAACTCAGTGGGGTTTACAGAAAAGTCTGAAGACATGAGCAACACACCAGCTGCTGTGTTTCTGATGTAGAAAACTTAATCACCAAAAGAAAAGTAATGGGAGTGTCAGCACCAGAGAACAGCTCCTGTTTATTTTAAGGCAAATGAAACTTCAGAGGAAGTCAAAGATTGAGCTAGCAGCACCTGTGCCCTGTAAATCAGGAAGGGCAACACAATGTAAGGTATAATCTGTCTGTACACCAGCACCGGAAACATTTCCAAAACTGGACATGAGTTGACTTGACAATGTTCCAGGCCAGGTCTGGGGGTTGGAAAGAAATGCCAGAGGGGCCCAGTGTAGGATCAGGCTGTATGAATGAATAAATGTGATTCACATGGACACACGAGGACACAGTCCACCCACCAGCAGCGAACAGGAGCCCCCAGTCCCAGAGGAAAGGCTCACAACAACCACAAACAGCAAACTATTCTTCCTGACAACTGACTGCTTTGTCTGTAAGGAAACTCACACTTTCAGCTATGCAAGTAACTGAGCACAGTTAGCTCACTGTAAACAAACACACACTTATCATTCAGTTATTGATTTGTACAACACAGCCATTTGTGACTGAGGATAACAGTCTTGTGCATCATGTCTCATTGTGTGCACAATCGTGTGTAAAGTGCTCTTTTATGGACGGACTTGCTCTGCTCAGTTTGCAGAGCTAGAAGAGACAGTGTTTTTTGTGCCTCCCTCCAAGTGTCATAAAGATACATAAGATCCAGTCTTTTAAGAGCGATAAAGCAATACACAGACACACAGAGATAATTAAGAGCATATAATTAACACAACATTAAATAAAATTTTAATATGTAAATATCAAAATGTGTAGAAAGTGTTCATAATTACATTCAGCCTAGTTATTATAGGACTAGAGCGGTAATTACTGTATAGGATATGTGGTTGGAGTAAGATGCCAGCCCCTCAAGTAGATAACAAAGCAAAGAAGCTGTGAGTAGTTCATTTGATCCAATCTGAGGCAGGATCTAGCCTCTAGAGAGAAAATAAGAGGCTCTAATAGATGATTTTGACTATGCTGTAAATACTAAAGAACTGTGTTGACTTCTTCCAGATTCTTTTTTGAGCCACAAAGTTATTAAATAAGGAGCCAGTTTATTAAATTAGAGTTTGTATCACAGCCATTTTTTTATTTATTTTTATTTTTTGCCTCTAAACATTGTCCCCCATCAACAACATCCAGTAAATGAAATCAAAACATAATGCAACCAGGAAAAGTCAGAGAAATAATGTTATTCTCAGGAGGCAGGCTGCTCTAATGCAGAGTTACATCTCTGTCCCTGGCCAACTTTTACATTTGCTCTTAGTCACTTCACTTAAGAGGCATTTTACTCAAGTGGAAATGTGGTGCAACACTTATGCAGGCTGTCATATCCTGTTGTGTTGTTGGCATTGGACCCATCTGGCACTGCTCCAGTGTTGCTAAATGCTGGGCACATGGCCAATATTGACAGACATTCATCTCCCATATACAATAAACATCAGTCAAGTAATAATCATTAAGAGCTCTGAGTTGGAACAAAATTTTTCATTTCAGATATATTGAAGGCCATCATAAACTCTTCTAAACTGACCGACCCTCCTAGTGCTTTGCTAAATATGATGAAAGCAAAATAATGAGCAATTGCTTATCTGTTGTCATCAAGACTTCTCAGCATGATGCCTTCGTAACAGCATTAATATCACATCATTTCGCTAGTTTGCTACTTCATGAAGCATCCAGCTGCATAAACTACAGCATCACAACAAAGACAATTAGAGAGAATATTCTGAAAAAGAATATTTTAGATTATTTTAAAAGATGTGAGCAGCAGAATATCAGACCAACAGACTCCTTTCTAATGTGACAGTAACATGAAACTAACAACAAGCCCTGTCACTGTAAAGTTATGGAGAGTGCTGTGAACCGTAGTATAACAGGAAGCTCCTTACATGTTACAGCATGTGCAAAAGGACAGCTACTTTACTCATGAACAAGCCCTGGTTGGTGCAAAGTACATGGGACGGATCAAGCAGCAAAGCAGTACTGTGGATATACCAATCCAAATTAAAATCTGTTATAGGCCCCAATACTCAATATGACCTGAGCTAATCCATAGAGGCATCAATTCTGTCTTTCCTGTTTATTTGGTTGCTATACATATGAGATCAGTGTTCAGACTGAAAGAGATGGATTCCTTTGCTATCAGTGCATCTATAAGCAGCACTTTGGATACCAAATCGTGCAGGGCCAGCAAAGTATGAGTCCTGGCAGATAACACACCTGTAGTAGCCTGAGGAGACAGCTCATCAGACCTGTAACATCAGAAGTAGTGACATTTATCCACACCCTACTGGAAAAGAGTGCCCTGGACTTTGACCTGTTGGTTCACAATGGGCCTGTTCAATTTTACAGTAAAAAAAAAAAAAAAAAAAAGGCACTAACAGGCATGTTTACAACATTATATATAAAACTCTATCCTGAAAAGATTATGTTAACTAATCTAACTAATCTAACTCTACATTAAGAAAAAGTAGGTTTTTAAGCTTTAAAACTGGCAAAGGACCCAAATGTGTTTTTTAGAATAATGTGAGTAGGATGTTCTGAGACAAACATGTCCATTCATGAGGTAAAGGCTTTGTCTTGCAGGCCTCAGGCCCCATATCTGACACTGATATCACTGATTGTGTCATAAGCACCGTTTGGGAGTGTTATATGTCAAAAAGAGCCACATCGATGTAGTATTGCCAAATCTGTGTTCCTAAAACCTCCTTCACACTCGCAGCCTTTCACAGCAAAGTTCCAGTGATTTACCTGAAAGAGGTCACGTGCAGACTTACATTCTGGGGGATTTGATGGGAAGGCTGTGTTGTGAATAATAGCCAGAACATTACCACTGCCTAGACTGAATGCAGATCCTTGTTTGCTCAACCTTTTTCTTCATGTTGACTTTGGTAGTTTAGATGCTTACAATCATGTTACTGCCCCCCACAGGCCAAGGCCATCAGCCTAACACATATCCAACAATGCTGAGTGTGGACAGAGACGGGTTTGGAACTGAGCTGAATCTTGAGTATATAAGATGTATGTAACATTGTGTTTATTTGAAGTAATAAGTCTGATGGTATGATGGTAGTGTGTTTACTCAGAGTTACAGAGTGAACCAGCACTGTCACACCATCGATGAAAGAGGAGTTATACTATACTATACCATGAAAAGAACAAAATTACCTTCAGGCTGCATATTTCTCCTCTTAAATTAAATGTAAATGTGTAAATAATGTTAAACAATATTTTCTTCTAAGTAAGTCATTTGATCACTGCAACTAAGACCCCTGTTTATGATGTATGCTTAAAAAAGGGATTATTTACTTAATCTCAAATATGTTATAAATATTACAGTAGGCCATGTCAACTCCAATGTCTCGTCAACATCTCATAATTTGAAAACTAGAAGGACAGGCATTTCCAAAGGAACTATAAAAAGTGTATTTCAGATTTTGCTCTAAACTGGGTTGATGTTTTAGGAGACACAGCACAAACACAAGGTGCAGCAGCACTGTAGCAGTAGTTTGATTTTAATGGTATTCTATTATTTAGTGACGTACTGTATGACCTTTTTATTTATAAATTAACCCAATAGATATATTGGTTAATAGCTGTTAGCAGAGCAGTCAGGAACCCTTCAGTAACTTTTGCTTCTTACTGCTTGAACCGGTGGGACTTAAATGTTGTGCAGCAGTTTCCCAACAGCTCTCACCTGTTAGCCTGTTCCCGCCATGCAGCCATACACCAGCAAACTGTACATGAGACGACAAATGACTCCTGTTTGCATTTTATCTTGATTAACTTCCAAATGCAAACTTAAAACATACACATACATACACTTCTTACCACTTTTGTTACAAAGCAGAGTCCGAGTGTCCGTACCTGTCAATCTTCGCTCTTGTCACTTGCTGTCACCTCCTCTTCCGGTTACAAACCGACTACAAGTTTGTAAGACTTTACATTTTATAATCTTTAAAGTTAAACAAAAACAAAGTAGGCGAGACGGAAAAGATCTGCACCATTTAGAGTCCGCGTTCAACGCTTGAAGAGAACCACAGCCCAGCCGTGGGTTTGAGTTGAGTGGCTGCTGGCGTCAAGTCTTTGCTGTCTTTGTACAACTCAAAGATCGTTGGGGGAACTGAGACAGAGCATTCAATGTACAGAAAACCATTTTCATAATTAGGAAAAAATTAGTAGTAAGAATCCTATATCGTTAAATACGTAAGATAATTTGCTGATTTTTTAAATTATCTCTACACCTACTTGTTTGTTTTTATTTCCGTATAAAAGCAAATAGCGCTCAAGTGAGAGCTCTTCGTTTCTCTCAAAGATCTGGGTCGTTCCACTATTAAAGGAACACGAACATCAGCCGCTTGTACACAGTGGCCACACAGTGACATGTAGTAGTCAAGTCTTAATTCAAACCGACAACAATATCAATGGCTGAAACACATTAAATCGGTGCCTTTTACTGTATGTCTCTTAAAAGGTCGTTTCAGCTGAATGCAATCTGTAAATAACTTTATAATTAATTTTCATGGATTAACAACAATAAAAATAAAATAAAAAATAAAATCATGTGAACTCTGTTTCCACTTAGCCTATTTGTAATATTCAACTAATATTCATTTTAACATTTAATCATAGGGATGGACAAATAATGAATTGCAGTGTTATTGTAATGAGAATATTATATTATAGACCTCTAGCGCCATCTAGTGAAAGATTATTGCAACAAGTGAGCGTTCAAGCGATTACTTAAAGCTACCACCAGGTTGTTTGGTTATAGTTAAGCTCTATTTAACTTGTGTGTTAAAAAGTGACTAAACATGCAAAAGTAGTAGTTGTAATCTGATTTATTTAAGTAGGAAAACAAAACAGAAAAAGCTTTTGTACAGTGTGAGGAAGAATACACTTTCGCAACTTTGATGCATTTTGATGCTTTAAATTTGCATTACAAATCAAGAGAAAGCTGAATTTGACTCATGGCAAGAACTTTGTTAATACTTTGCTTTCCAAGTACAATTATAACCCTTTGTAAGATCTGTTGTAGATATGATATATTTAAATTTTCCTTCCAGTCTTCCCAATAAGCTATAGCCAGTCACTTTGTGAAAAAAAGAAAAGAAAAACCTAACCAAAAGATGCATCCTCAAAACTCTACACTGTGTGAAAGAACAAAACCAAGGCACATCTTTTTTATCAATAACTCATACATAAAGCAGAAAAAACTTACACACAGAATGAATTATAAACCCCATACTGCAGATGAAATACAGAAACAGAGGACCACATTCCTGTAACCAAAGACCCTACACTCATTCGTAACAGAAAATATTTTTATATCACATATGTTTCAAATAAAAACAAGGAAAACATTAGCATTTAGTAAGACAACTATAGACACCTAGAACTGAACAAGACATGCTGATCCTTGTACAAGAGTTGGTAGAGATATCTGTAATTAAAAATATCCATTTCAATATATTAAATCTCACTTCCAGTACAAGAGCAGTTTTATTCTGAGAAGTATCTACAGTGGGTACATTGTGATGACAGTAGCATAGAGAACTCTAGAGACGCAGGCAAGTGCATCGTGTACCAATCATTATATACACATTATGAGAAACACTGTTCCCGATAATAAAAAAATTATAAATCCACCCCTACAGTGAAATATGGAGGGCACTGCCTCCGATATAAATATACACTGGTAGGCAAAAACTACCTTCTTTTGATCGATCATTATGGGAGACATAGCACCCGATAACGCTGTCAGGATGAAGTGTACATGTAGCAAATGACCCATACAGACAGGCCAGAGGTGTTCATTGAGGATTTCCTCGTACGTGACATTACAGACGTTACAGACGTTTTTTCAAAAGTACTTTGCACAAGTAACAGTCATCGGTCAACATGTACACTTCTTTAGCAGATGCTGCTTTGTCTTTTCGACAGTATAACTGTCATAATTATGGAAGGCACTGCTTCCGATAATTATACATTATTTTATAAAAAGAGGCATTAAAAAATATTTATAGTGAACCCTGCCACTGATAAATAAATAACAAAAGATAAATAGACATACGTTTTTTTCAGTGCCATATAGTTTTCAAAGGCCAACAGAAATTAGATGGATGATTTACAATAATATATTTTTATATATTATTTTTAATCTTTTGCATTAGTCTTTGTAACATTTGTTCCAAAAAGGCAACAATGAATCTGAGTCAAATAACATTAAGGCATAGTATAAAGTTAAACCTGTCAAGGCATTCCAGCCCAGTTAAACTTGAGGCTTCAGCAGCAAGAAAACTGTTCTTAATGGTTATCATTATTGTAAGTAGATGCAATCATATATTTTTGAGCTGCCACACAGTTTTGACTTTATACTGCACTGCAGAAGTTTTTTACTGAGTAATAATTCAAATTATGGGTATGAAAAATGTGTATTAAACTATTCAAAGTGTGCTCGGTCCTTGTGTGATGACTAAAGTATTCTCTCACTGTCTGTGGAGACTGTTTTTATTATATGATGACCTGGCTGACTGACAATGTTTTGAAGGTAAAGAAACTTTGTCCATCACGTACTGGACAAAACTTGAATGAGGAATATTTTCACCATGCACATGCTCTTCTACACACCTGTCCCTAGAAACAGATGAGCGAAGTTCTCTTTTAAACATGTTCACCTTTAAAAGTATGTCCAGATACTTAAATTTTACCTTCTTATAAATTACCTCACTATATTTCTGAATCTTTGTTAAAGCAGAAAAGCTAGAAGTCAATCTCCCATTTCTAAAAGGTCAGATTAGGCGTTTTCCCTATACATGGTTTGGTTGTGTAAAAGTTGTGCTGCAATGATGGAAGGTTATACAAAATTTTTCCTATTCCATTTTTTCTGTGTGAAAAATAAAGGCCATACCCTAAACATCATGGTGGGGAAGAAAAAAGGCATTTCAAATTTCGTTATCCAAAGCCCATATGTCCCCTGCTATTGAGTTTGCACAGCCCTGAATAGTCCAGGTGGCCAGGGCAAACTGGTTGCGAAACTGTTCAGCATCAGCCTCAGGGCTTTTAATTTTGAGGGACTCCAGGTGATCCATGAGCGCATTCAGCGTTTGCGGGCCAGAGCCCAGAAGGATGTGACGGAAAGGATTTTCTCTAGGAGACACATATGGTGACAAGAAGTTCCTTTCCACCTATACACATCCAAAACAATGATGATGAGTTATTCCCTCTTCATGACTTTAAATCATGAAATCATCTATCTTGACATATTCCATTAAACTTAGGAGGATAATCACAAAAATATGATGGGTAGGATACAAAAAATATAATAAAGGTAATTCATTCTGCAGAGTTTAAATCCAACCATATAGTAGACAATGACTTACCGCCATAATGCGATCATTGATCATGCGGCACATCTCCACATCCTCAAGGTCACTGTTTCTGATATCTGTTGCCAGGTTTGCTGATGCACGACTGTATGAACCAGAGGCTGACATGAGCCATTGCATTGTGAGGGCTTTAGGCAAAACCTGGGGATGCAACTGGAAGAAAACATAACTTTCAAAAGTCAAGTTCCACAAACATATATGTATAACGTGTTAATAGTCAAGTTAGTTGATTCTCACCCTTTGAACATCAGCCATCTTCCCATTGATTTTAGCAACATAAGTGCGGATAACCTTATTGTATTTCTGTAGATCAAGCTGTAGCAGATGATCATGAACCAGCCTCAGTGCTATATGACCTGCAAAGCGAGCTGCTACTTCTGCAAACTGGGGGATCTGGTCAGAAGTGGCTGTCTTCAGTTTTTCCTGTGTGTCCAGCTTTGTGCCGAAGTATGGATAGTCCTAAAGAGGAAATCATAAACCTTAATGATTACATAATATACACATGAAAAATTCAATCATTTATACATCCTGAGATCATTTACCAAATGTTCAGAGGTAAATCTAAATGACATAGCAGGTATTCCTGAAAAGGCAAGAAAAGGATATGCTGCACTATCCAATTTCATGGGTTCCAACCTGAAAAATGGAAAGTAATGCTTTTTATCAAATGCCGTGTTACTGAGTCAACATTTGGCATACAAGTTTGACTTACAATGAATCAAAGTTGTTTCTTCCATACTGAGAAAGGAGAGATGTCCCCTCTCTTGTTGGTGAGTTTACCTAAGACATGGGCAGCATTAGGACACTGAACTTTAATTAAGACTAATATAGAATATAAACTGGTCACTACTAAAAGGCAAAAACACAGCAGAATTACCTCATTCAGAGCACTCTTGATTAAGGTATGCATCAAGGGACTGGCAGCTACTTTAAATCCACTCCGACCTGAAACGAAAATTGCCAAAATGCATTTTGATGAACAAGGTCAGATATAAAACAACAATAACAGAGACAAACATTAATAAGTACCAGTTACAACTCCATTCAGGTCCACATATGAGAAGGCTTTCATGTTCAAAGAGGACAGATACCCCTACAGAAACAAAGTGACGTCATTCAGTAAAACAATCGCAAAAGAAAAATACTGAAAAAGTTTAACAGTTGTTATTATAACCTCCAGCCACTCTGTAGCACCGATGCTCCCGTATTCTCCAGCACTCCAGCTGGCAAACACAATGCTTCTTCTGGGTTTGAATCCACCTACAGAGAATAAACATTTACTAATGTTACAACATTAATCATAAAAAAGCTGAGCATTTTGGCAACTATGGTGGGCAAAATTATGAAATAGAGATATGGAACTTACTTCTCTTCATCTCTGAGATTGATCGGGCCATTTCAAGGAGAACACTTGTACCAACAGTTGCTTTGGCAAAACCTGGACCCCAGGCATCCCTTTGGGCACCAATCACTACATATCGATCTTAAAATTGACAAAAATGTCAGTAACATTCCAGTTTAGAACAAAATTATTGAATACAAATGTTTTAGAAGTCATACCAGCATCCACAAAGCCCTTGATGACTCCAAACACATTAGTAATTTTTTTCTCAGTTAACACATTGTTGACTTCCACGGTGATTATATCATTTTCACCTCCCAGTCTGTTGAGGCCTCCCCATTGTGCCGGAAATACCTCACCCCCCAGTTGCCTATGAGAATAAATACACACCAAATGGATTGTATAACATCACGTGACATATTGTCATTAATGGCTGTTAGCATGAGCTAGAGTACCTTTGGATGTTTGCAGCCAATTGGGCAGTAATAGTCTGAGCCAAAATTTTAGGTAGTCCAGAGGATTCAATGGGTGGGAACTGGGTGTGATTGAAGGAGGGAAAGCCAGGGGTGTAGGGATCCCCAGAACCTAAGTGGACCTTGGAGAGATTGAAGTTGACTGGTATTATTATTATTATCATCATTATTGTTAGCTAGATATCACTTGTTTTAAATATCAACCCAAAAAGTATGCACAGAATACTAACATGGCCAAACAGGTCGGTGGTGGTAGAACCCATAGGATAATCAGATGAGTCAGGGTAGATCAGCACTGCAGATGCATTCACTTTGGCAGCATTGGCTACCTGTAGGCATGTGAAGAATGATACAAATTAAGAAAAGTTGTGTTCAAAATTAAACAAGATAAAAAATATAGAGGACTCCACAAACCTTTTCAGCAAAACTGATAAGGCCTGCTTTAACCAGCATGACCCGGCCATTCATGTTGATATTTATGTCACGAAGTAAGGTAAAGTCACTTTCTCGCCCATAGTGAGCATATAAGACAGCTCCCTATACAAAATAACAAAATCGGTCAGTACTATAAACAAAAGCAGAAAAGAAACCATAAATTTGTATGTTTATTACCGTTGCTATTCCAGGAGTACTGTAGGAGAGGAATCCCACCAAATCCACCTTTTCATCTTTGAAAGTAACTTTGTTTATGGCAGGGAGGTCCTGAACTTTGACAAAGTGCTCATCAGTCCAAGTGCTCATGCCATATTCTTTGAACTTCTTAAGCACTTTGTTTCCAAGATCGTCATCGCCTGGAGAACCTGCCTGATGGCTGACACTTGCAAAGGTACTAGGGAGCAGTAAAAACATTTTTAAAAAAAAGAGTGAACATTGCCCTGAAGTGATTTCACAGAGACGTTCCAAAGACTATTGTATAATACTCACTTAAAGACAGATTCAAAATTAGACGCCTTAAGCTTTTCAGCATAAAGCTTTTTGACATCATCCCAATCCATGACGGGGGCAGCGCCTCTCTCATCAACAACAGTGTCCGCAATGGGGATAAAGGTGTCAGTGCACGTGGGAGCCATGTCCTTCTTTCGATGAACCAAATAGCCGATTAAATATCCTTGTGTAGAGAATGGACAGAAACGTGAATACAGAAGAGACTAATCAGTGAATTTTGAACTTTAAAGTTATTTGTGTGGCCCTCTTACCAATGATAAAGATGAGGAGGGTAGCCGCTGCCATGAAGCACAGGTTCTTAGGTGTGCGGCTCAGCTTTTGCGCCACATAAGGTTTGCGGTTCGAGTTGTGGTTGAGGTGCTCTCCCATACCATTGCCTCCCACCTCCTCATCCATGTCAGACGACAGTTTCATCTCTACCTGGCTGTTATCTCCTTCCATGTTCTGGGTCAAGTTGAAACGTGTGTAGGAGTGAGGCTCCCCATTAAACTGTTAAAAAAAAAAAAATTCTATTAGGGATGACCAAAATTTAGACCCTCATTTTAAAACTGTAAGGTCAGGTTCCAGGGAAGTTAACAGGAGACAACAACCAGGTAAAGAAAAATGTATCCCAGATTTATGTGACATTTTATGCTGCAATACTTACAATTTTTGATATTGTTGACCTTGCCTGGTCCATTTTTCCTGTAATCTATAAAAGAAAGCAAACAAAGCTTTTGAGCAAATTCCATCAAATATATCATAATAATGATTTAATTTAAGTAATGTTACTCAATTTTCTGTACTGCATGTACAGTGTCTTTTGTTTCACTTCTGGGAATGGGGTGTTTTAAGAACAAATCCCACCTCTAATCCAAATAACTGGGTTTCCTTTTCTGCAGCTACAGACTGGTGTCTAGTATGATATCTGCAGGTGAACTTAGGGCTGAAAGAAAACAGTAAAAGTTTCCCACTCACTTTGATTTAACAGACAGCCAAAAAAAGCAAAGTTTCAATTTGGCAGAAGAATTTGATCTGAAATACAAGACTCATGTCTGTTTTCTTATACTTATACTGTAATCCTCCACCATAGGAAGAGGAGCAGAGCTTGTGAAGATCGGCAGGAGGGACAGCCCTCACTGGAGATTGCAACCAGGTTACAAAAATTATAATATGGCTGCCATTATTGTTGAGTTAAAGTGGGGAAATGTTGGTGTCTATCATTTCTGCTCAGGAAATGTCACTGCCTATAATCAGTAAAGGGTAGAAAGTCCATACAATATGCATGTGTCAAATGACAAAAAACTCTGGAAACTGAATCAGTTTTTTTACTTGAAGGGTCAAGTGGTATAACACATATTCATTATAAAAGCATTTTGGAATATAAAGAAAACCCAACAGGGACATTGCAGACTATCCTGCAAACTATTCTAGTTAAGTTACATTTATATACAAAATACCCTTGACACAGCAAGAACAAAACACAAACATTACTTTCTTGTGCAGAATAAAAGTCAGGGTTTGATTAATTATACACAGCTCAATAATACACCCTGAGACAACGTACATGATAAAATGTCTAGCACTTTATACCACACAAAAACAGCAAAGTAAAGCAAAAGCTGTTTCAAGACAAAGCTGTTCCTAAAAAGATGTTTTGCATTTATTGCCACACATCTTACACAATTATACACTACATTTAGTGCTTAAACTTACTGTATACTGTCTCATGCTGACTGCAGCCAGGATTATTACTATTATATTACTATTTTAACCAAATTTAAAACTTAACTTACCCTAACTAAACCTTGACTTCAGTTGAAATAAATCACAATCTAAAACAGAGCTTCTTTGACACTAAGACTAATATGCTTATTTAAACCCAGTATAACCCATAACTTCATCAGTCCAGCTTTCTTAAGCGTAAAGCACATAGTCCAATGTGAAGAACCAGGGCACAATAATAAGCAGAGAAAAAGATGCCAGACTGGACATTGCGTGAGGAGAGCTAGAATGGGCAAATGCCAAAGCGTCACAAAAGCAGAGGGAGGCATGTCCTAATTTGTAGCTCAAAGTCTGGCCTTACTGGGCTCTAAAAGTACTTCAAAGTTAACTTAAAATCAAAGCCCAATATTGTGTAAGTGTCTTTGAGTAAAATAAATGTGGTCAGACAGGAGGTAGAACACAGTCATGCTACAAGGCCATTCAGAGTTGCTATTTTAAGCATTATAAATCAGAGCTAACTTTAGCTCTTAGCTTGGCCTCAGATAGCCGAAGGACATCCTTGACTTATATATATATATAAATATATATATACATACATTATTTATACTGCAAGTGGAAGGAGCTGCAGGTGAACTTTACGAGTGCTGGATGGTTATAACCTTTTAATGGCACAACGTTAATAAAACTATATGTAAAAATAATTAGGTACACTGTGAACTTTGCACAACTAATTAGTCCCTAAACGGGCAGAGCTCCATCTTTAATCTTACATACCAAACATACCAAGCATGGTCAAAGCTAATACTTTAAACAGATTAGCTACTTCTTCAGGAGAAGCCTAAATTGTACTGAAATTTGCAGTCATTAGAAATATGACTCCAATCATTCAGTACAGGATTTGGGGAGAAAAATAAGAAATATATTACAATGACTCAGCTCATGTTGCCATGTTCATGTCTGTAAACCTTGACAAAGATACATGCTGTTCATTTCCATTTAAGAGCGTTAAGACACTTGTGCATAGTAGAGATAGAGTAAACTTGAGCCACGCCCTAGAGCTAATGAAAGAGAAAGGAATATGCTATTCTCCAACATAACAGCCACACATGGTAGCCACAGGTAGCGCACATATCAATGGAAGAACTTTTGTCATTTGTCATTACATAGATTGTTAGATCCATGTTTTAAAACGAAAAATATTGAAAATTTACAGACTGTAAATTTTCTTAATCCTCAAGCTCCTCGGATACTATTACATCAAGATTGAACTGCACCATCCACAACATCCTTCAGTTTCTCAGAAAATCTCTTTTAAAAGGCCTTACTGCCTAGTAGTGTATTGTTAGAACATGACCTAACATCTCTATTGGGACACCACACAATAGAATTAGTTTAAAATTCACTATTTTGTGTATTTCACATTGAGAATCCTATGCGCAACTCAACACTGAGAACAAAGCCTCTGCCGAAGAAAGTTAACCCAAACACATGCTTATTTACTATTCCATAAATCTCAACACCATACCTCTAAAACTTAACCATATCTCAACAAGATTATTATTTGTTACTACTCCTATAATGACACTTGCCATAACTTTAATGACTATGATGACTGATGTGTCCAAAAGGTTCTACCATTAGTTGTAGTTTGGCTCCTAACAGCTATACTTAACCTAATCTACTCGACAAAGTGGCCTAGTTAAACTTGCTGCACACTAATCAAAACACGACAATATTTATATACTCCAAAACAACTATTTCAACAACCGCAGAAGGCGAATAACAGACTAGTAAAGCTTGCTCAGTGAACAAAATTAAAGAGACCCAGAGTTGTGAGAAAACAGGACAATAATCAGGGAACAGCGGAGAGCGGTGAAAGGGGTCAGGGGTGCGGAGGAGTCATTGTGTAGTGGGAAATCATGTGAGAGTCACATTGGGGAAAAGCTTCAAGTCATTCATGGGAAAAATGAGCCAAGCAGCAGAACAGTGTGGCAGGCCAATCCTTATTACTAGGGTCTTATTATTAGTATTCAGCATTTAACCATTTTAAATCCAAACTAAAGCTAAAGAAAGATGTAATGTTAAAGTTAAAGTTAAAGTTATGATCCACTCTGAACTGACAATATTTCACGTTAAATGACACTAGATGGCACTGTTTTGCTCACAAGTGGCACATGTGCAAAGCCGTGCGTTTTTGACAGATGCTGCTTCAAAACTAGGCAAGTGCATGTGCAAGTGCAAACATGTAAGAAAAATTACATTTTAGCATAGAAACTACCGAAACCACCTAAACTACTCAAACTGATTTATAATCAGGTATTTTGGAATGGGTCTCTATGTGCGACCAGAAATAAGAGTTTGAGAGACAATAATAGATGCTTAATACTACTTCTACTGACCGACATGTCAAATTCACCTGCTGCAACTACTAAAACCAGTTAAGAGAAACAACCTTGGTAACAACTGTGCCATGACCAAACCTGTCCAACCACTCGCCTCATCCTTATTGGAAGGAAACCCTTATTTTTCTAATCATAAACTTGAATTCTTTCACTTTGCCAAGACGGTTATTGAGAGGTTTCCAGACTAGATAAATGACTATTGAACTAAAGATAACTTATCAATGCAGCTGGCAATGTTTTCTGTCAAGGTCAGAAAACAGGGGCAATGTAATGTCTACCTACTGACACTCTAACCGTGAGCAAGAAGGGTCATTCAGCTCACAGCAGCGAGTTGTGCAGAACAACACAAACATGGTATCGCAAAACCCTTGATAAAGTTGGTTGAACGTGACCACTGACTTCCCTGATGATGGCGTCCTTGTTCACCTGACACCTAACAACCACGCTGCTACTAGTTTATATCCGTGTAATGATAAACTTGGGGTAAACGCGCTGGATGTGACAGGCGGTGTGTGAGCCATGAGCGTGAATTAAGTGTTACACTACAACTATAACGTATTTAGGAAGATGACTGAAGACTTATAATGATAACAATAGATAATGAATAAAGTAACTTAAAGGAGTCATAATTTTAGTATTAAACATATCATTCAAAACTATATGGCTATGGCTGTTACTGTCACTAGAGCAGCTGTTTAATAAAAGCGATCTTCTCGACAAGTTCTGATCCGACATGGTCTGACTTCTTCAGAATTCAAAGATAAATACGCACCTTATTTCCAATGGGCCAGAGACAACTTCAAAGACACCGTGGCACACGAGGTCTGTCTCTCTGCCTCTCTGATATCTGCCTTCTCCAGCCGGCGACCTTGAGCACGCTGCTTCTGTCTAGTTTATAGCCATTGGATTGGCTAAAAAGCTTTCTACGTCACTTCCGGGATTGTACGCGCCAGTAGTAAGTGCTCGCGAGACCGTACAAGTGCACATTTGAGATAGCACCGCTACCTAAGTATGAATTTCTTGAATGGTAGGCTACTCTGGAAGTTTGAGTTTTATTTATTTTATACAAAAATTAAAAAATCTAATAAGAGAAAAGTTATTTTGTTTTTTGGCCAATAATTTTAGCATAAAGTTAAGCATTAGTCCTGTATAAACCAGGGCTTAATACTAGTTTAGACTTGGTGGTAGCTACAGATAGAAAACACTTGATGAGAGTCTCTATCAAGTAGCCCTAGTTATTTCCCTGTAAAACAGTGAATAGTAAATTCAGTTGATATAGGAATAAAACTGATCCATGTTTAAAATACAGTTTGTATGTCATTTACTATAGGACTAATCTTATGACCAGTAATATAACACATAAGAGTGGGTGGTAGTTATAGAGCAAAATCTTTTTGGAGGTGGTACTTAGTGAGAAAGGTTTTAGAATCACTGAGAATCACAGTTTAAAGGCCCATATCAGTCAATAAAAATGTATCATAAGATATGCTATAACACATAGAGCCCTGTCAAAAGTGAATGACAATTTGTTGAGTTTTAGCAGTGTTTTTTTTTTTCCTGTTTTGTGTCATTTTATTCTTTTCATCTCTGGCAACAACCAAAGACAAAATAGTCTGGATTTGTGAGTCAATGCATTAATTATTCAAATTTGAATAGGCCAAATAAAAACGAATAATAAAGAATTGGTGAACATCCAGTGTGCTAAGCAGCCAATAAGCAGCCTTCTGTATTTGATAAACAAAACATGTAGTCAGAGTCAGACGGAAGTAACCTATGAGCCACAGAAATATGCCCTGCATAAGCAAAACACATGGAACATGACTTTTGTCTGATTAAGGATAATAATTTTGGAACTGATTCTGTATTAAGATGGCTGTGTACTAGCCCCAAATAAATTTACTTCTCACCTTGAAATGAGAACTAAAAAAATATTAACGTGTAAGAGTAGAGAAGCTGCAGCTGTAGAAACACAGCCTGGTGGGAAAAAGAAGAATACTTTCCTTTGGTCAGCAGTCTGAAACCCAATCTAAATAGTTATTTCAATTTGAATGTGCTTTTGCTCTGACATCTGTGGGGCATAAAGTGGAGCAAAGATGTAGAATAAAACATCTCAAAATGAAAATAAACTAGAATATAACATATTCTATGTATGAGTGTTAGAATATGTTATAGCCATTATAAATAGCACAAGTGGGAAGAAAATGTTAGTCCACTATATGGGAGCAAATGGTTGTAAAAAGGTTAACAGCTCTTGCTAACACTCATGGTATTACTCAATAAATCTTGGTAAACATGCACAGAAACAGATTTTGCAACCCATTTATTTACTTTTCCGCTAATGATTGGTTATCAAACCAGCCTAACTTTGTGTGCAGTCATATAATTGTTCTTTTGAGTAGCTGCAGTTAATAATATGTTTGTGTCTACGCTGTTCCTGACCTGTTAACACATATTTAGTTTGCACAAATGGGTGGTCTTTGCACTCCCTAATAATTTTCCCACAGCATAGTCATTTTACTTTTTGTCTATTTACATGTTCATGGACAAAAAGAGGTCACACAAATAATGATGGTTGTAACATAGTTATAACGATCAAGTTGACCCATTACTTGAAGAACAGGCTTTAAGATAAAACTCCAAATGCCCTAAACAGTGGACTTGCTTTCAACGATTTAGTGTTTTTAAAGTTCAGCAGTCCTTTTTTATTGCAAGTCGTTGTCCTAGTTTCAAGCAATCTCCAGCTAAAAATGCAGGCTGCCCAAGTGGATGTTGGAAAAGTGCATTTAATGTTCTCTTTTTCCTCAGAAATTATGTCTTTAAGGTTGGAGTTAGACATCTGGAACATGAAATGCTGCCTGTGTTTTGTGGCTGATTCTGCAAGTGTATGTTGGAGGTGAACAGCATAGATTTCCACATTCTAAGTAGCTGCTATTCATGGCACTATAACAATACATCAACTGTGTGAAACTACTGGATTTAAAAAAAAAAAAAAAAATTTAAGCTGGAGGCGGTTTCTAACACTTCACTTTTTTCTAAGAAATGTGTACATTTGCACAGTCATAGAAGACTAAACCACTTATTTAAAACCACTTTGTAATCCACAGCAAAATGGTGACTTTCAAGAAAATTGTTTAGCCATGTTTGGACTTTAGATCTCAGAAGTGAAAGAAATGTGTGAAATGTCAAAGTTATTATGGAAGATCACACAGACTGCATACTGTGAGAGATTCCCACAATGCAGTCAAATCCCAGTAAAAAGCTGTTTTGTCTTTTCTTCATGTTTGTTTCTGTGGAAAAGTCCATTATGAGATTAGACTTTGCAGGATGTGAACTGTGCAGTTTGTGATCAACAGCTTGAGAAAAGCAAATGGTCTCACTGCAATCACAGGGGCCCTTCTAATCTTACATAGACAAAGTTTAACGTCAGAAAACAAACTTTATAATCGCATGATAAGTTGACTGTGTTTGTCACTTGCTCTTAATTACAAGATGAAGAACAAAAGTGAGCCTGGCTTTAACTGTTGGGCTTCCTCTTTGTAGTGAGTTTGATTTAATTTTATCCTCTCAGCTGCTTACTTCTGTCTGAAAACAGCAGGTGCTTTCAAGCCACACACACACACCTGCATTTACCAAAGGGGCTGACAGGAAACTGAAGCTCTGAAAATGTGTTCAGAAAGACGAAGACAGTAACAAAATCACTTTCTATTGTAGTATATAACTTGTGTGAATCTTTGCCTGAATCATTTTGATGAATTAAAATACAGGTTCAGTGCTTTGAGAACAATTTATTCTTGTGCTAAAGAAATGTTTGAAAATGAGCTAATGTTTAGTCATCTGGACATCTGGAGTTAGGGAGAAAGTCAGTGAAAAGTATTGGTTAACCAGCTTTGATGTTTGACCACAATCGCTCACATGAAAAATTTTCCATGTTCTGTGGCTGCTGACACAGACAAACACCAAGAGTTGGGACCTGCAAACTGAACCACACAAGTGCTACTCTGTTCTGAGACCCATGAAAAGGTTCTTTAATTCATGAAATTAAGAACTTTTAAAATTGCCCATTACTTTTTGGGGTAACATGCATTGAGTTTTAAAATTCAGAATTGAATAAATGTCTTGCATTGAAACTAAATCTGAAAGGCAATTATCAATCAATTCATGATTTATAAAATTAACTCTTATAGTTCTACACACCCCAACACACTCTCTGGCTTCCATCCCGCCTTTTTAAAAGTATCATCACCCAGCAGCCCAACAGTAAGGCATCACTTTCCCAGAAAACATCCTCTTATCTCTGTCACACCCAAGAGCTTACCAGTGTTCACAGCAGACAATGTTAAGCCATTCTCTCTTTTATCTAGTCTAGTAAAACAGTTAGTATAGTAACTGGCAAATACAACTGTAGGTGACATAAATCATGAACATGCTTTGATCATTAATATAACTTTTATGACAATTACTTGATTGAATATGTTCAGAAGTAGAAAAAGGGGACACATTTAACAACAACTTTAACGGATGATGCAATTCTCAACCTATATGAAGTCAGACGAGGATTCAAGGAGGCATCTTACATGAATGTCCTGCAGAGAGATGATATGCTATCTGTCTAAAAACAGGGCAATGCTTATGCACAGGGCTTGGCTCACGTAAACTCTGACATCTTCGATTACGTATTAACTTGCATTGGCTTGAGACAGAGCTGAAGAGACTGGAGTTTGTGAACATTAATCAAGATGTCTTCGGTGGCCAATGGAGCAAAACCTCCCAGGGTAAAAATTTCCCCAACTGACACTTACAAACTATATTTCCACCACACAAGTTTTTAGGCTTGCTGCAGAACAACAGTGACTACAAGTGGTCCTTTTAAAGAAAAACACCAAGAGTAAGGTAAAAAAAATATTTAATGGACAAACATGTCATTCTCACAAACATTATCTACTAACATTATAATAAAACATATTCACACTGTACACAAATTAATCTATACATATCTTAAACTGAGAGAACATTTGATGTCTTTTTTTAGTGGCCGGGTCGGTATGGGAATGGCAGTCCTGTCATGAAAGGCTGAGCGGGGTACTGAGGATGAGGAGAGGGGTGTGGGGCCAGAGGTGTGTGTGGAGTGTGTGCAGGGTGAGTCGGGTGAGAAGCAATAGGAGAATGAGATGTGTGTGGACTGAAGGCCATGGGGGGAGTGTGGATGTTGTTGTAGTACATCACCGGGCCCGACAGGACCAGCTGGAGCAAACTGAGGGATAAATAAAGACAAAGAGAATTAATAAACTCAAACGTTTTTTTTCTGTATGACACTATAATTCAAAATAACTTAGTGGGGACTCTTACTTGTTGTGAGGGAGACGGGAGCAGATTGCTCGCAGGTCCTCTGCAAGGAACAAAAAATAAGTATTATTAAGAATTAGAATGCTCTGGATATACATCCTGATGATGTATAAAAAATAAAATACTGATGATTGGGAATTTTAATTCACTTATAATTTACAAAAAATGTACAAGAATATAGTTTAGAAATCAGGAAAGTGGTTCTGTGGACAAACAAATATGTTTCTAAATGATGGAAAGTCTGGAGAAGAACAGGAGCAGCTCATTATTGAGCCAACAAATTAAAATAAGCTGGAAAATACTGACATTGGCTATAAATAGAGAGTACAGTTTGTTCACTAATTCAGAGTGACAAACGAGAAAATTAATAGGTGACTTGCTCACAATGGATTTGATCATTTTGCCAGTTAAAATGAATCTGTGGCCAAAAAACAGTTTTTTCATCTGCACTCTTGTGTCTCACCCATAAGTATCTATCCTCTTACCTCTGGAGCAGAGCAGCGCGCGATTGGCCAAAGCCACTTGCAGTGCTTGTGCCAGACGGTCCAAGGCCAGCTGAGACTTTGCATGTGTATCATCAGACGTTGTGTGTGTGTGTTTATCGGCTTGGTCCAACAGTCTAGAGAGATCAGAGGTCAATGCAGCCAAGGACTCTATTTGCAGCAGTGCCAGGCGACCAAATAGCCCTTTTTCATTTAGTATGTTTGGCAGGAGCATGAAGACCTTCATTGACAGAGACAACAACACAAAGAAGGTTGGTTATGTTCATTATGTCTGCTGGAGTTCACTTTTGGGCAAAAAAACAACAAAAGCACATACCTGTAACACACTTAGATGAAGTGCAGAGAAAAGAGGACCTGCCTCCTCCTCATTCTCAGTGCTCCCATTGACCATTACTGGCTTTTTGTCTCTCCTATAGGCCAGGGGAGCTTTGACACACCACCGAACCAACCCCCCCAATGGTGTGACATCAAGTGAACTGACGGGCTGGCTGCTAGAGAGGGGCGTGTTCAGGAAAGCGATCAAGACGAGACGAGGGTCATCTTGGATCCAAGACACAATCATCTTAAGGAGTTCCAAAGGAGGTGTTAGCTCCTCTAACAACAGACACAAACACACAGTCATTTACAAAAGTACACAAAGACAGTTGTGATGCTTCACTAAGAACAAACCTGTAGAGAGGTCATAAAGGGTGGTCACAGCATTAATGAACTGGCAGCAGAAGCGTGGACTGGCACTGTGTATGTTCTGAAGGGTGGGAACTGAACCAGGCACAAGACTGCAATAGTCATCTACCAACACCTGAGCTAAGCGCACACAGTAGATTCGGTGGGTTCTCTGTGAAGCACAGACAAAGCCAAACAAAAGAAGTGGCATAAGTTGAACACTGCAGAACGTTTTTTCTGCTAGGACTGAAAAAGGCTTATACCTGTAACCATGTAGCAGCACATTCTAAAATAGGAATCCTTCCCACTGCTACTGCCATGGACACCAGCTTTCCTAACAGTGCCATGCGGCTTTCATCTGCCTGGTTGCCTTGGAGACTAAAAAGGGCTGAGAAGACTAGTTGCCGGACTGTATCACGGCTCTGCTCTTGGAAACAACTGCACATGATTTCCAGCAGATGGAGCTCCTGGAGAGCACTCATTCTCTACAAAAAACAAAGACATGTAAATTTGTACAATACCTATACATGACTGTACATTGTCACTCTGTCAGCATCAGAGCTTACCCTTGTTGGAGTGCTCCTGTCCTTGGGTGCATGTAGAATAAACTCTTCCACCAAGTCCAGAGTTTTAGCGTCCACCTGAGGGGGCTGCCTCCCTGACTGCACCATGTTGCAGATGTAGATGTCCAGATGGTACAGCAGCTCCTTGGCTGCACTTAGAACATCTCTAGGAAGCAAAGACTGACGAATGTCACCCATCACCTAAGGAAAAAACAAACAAATAAAAAATCCATAAAACACAGCTTTGTCAAGATGCCAGTGGTCCCTTTTTAAATATATTCCTACTTTCATGTATATGTGAAAGATGCGATCATTATTGATTGTTATTTTACATTACAGTGAATGGACTAGAAGCAAAGCAAAGTATAAAAGTATGTAAAGAAAATGTAAGAATGAGAAGCAACTACTTTCCAGTACTTGAGGAAGTAAATGTTGCCTAGAGGATCGTCATTTAAATTATTATTTTTTCAAAGAAATACATGTATATGAGGGATTGATATATTAACCTTTCCACATACAAAGAGGTATTTGTTAATAGAAATTCTATTCATACAAATACCTAAAACCAACATTTCCCCATGCCATATTACAAGCCGTAGCCGGTTTCTACCGCATATGTTCTATGCTGTGTTTTTGTGCACTTTATAAACAACAAGCTCACTGAACCCGTCTCTCCATCCGGCTAAAGCTAGCAAAGTTAGCTAAATAAGCGGGTTTTAATTTAGCAACACGTTTCTAGAGAACTCGTTGTTATGGTGTATATTTTAAGGAGAGGTACATCTGCCCTTACCTTTACAAACAGCTTATTTACAGAGTATCGTGTGGTTAAGAAATGTTAATGTAGCCAACAATGAGGGTAGTCCTCAGCGACGGAGTAACTTCTTCCTGCTTGTACGAAAGCCCGTGAGGGCCAAAAGTCCTACCTGTTTTTTTTTCGAAATGAGTCCCTCTAAACTGTCAGCGTAGTATGTAACAAATGACATAATCTTTTTCAATGAAGGTTACGTTTTTATATTTTATTTTATTTGTTTATATTTAACGCAAATATAAAATAGGCTATGTGGACATTAAAGAGCATAAAACATTTAAATGTAACCTATATTGAAATCCTACCATTGACATATCCATGAAAAATATTTTCGCCAACATGCTATAATGTTTCTACCATACTGAAATAACATTGCGTGTGTAATCCTTTTTAATCTACACGGGGGCGCGCCTACACTGTTGGGATGTTGCACATCCCTCTCCTCCGAGCGCGTTCCCGACACTACTTCACTCTTGCACTTTGCCATACCGTCGAGAGAACCCCAGCAGCCCAAAAGATGACCATCAACACTCTGGCTAAAGGAGGGTGGAACCGGGAACAAATGGCATGCTTTCGAAGGGTAATTGTAAATGTTTAGCATGGTTTGAAATTATATTGCAATATTTAATCGGAAAATACGAGCTAGAAACTGGAGGGTAGTAGTTGTGTGTTTGTGTGTATGCCTTTTAAAATTGACATATGCGATTAAGTCTTTATGTTTTTTATCCCTGTATCGTCGTGTGTGTTGTCTTTAGATGGAAAAAGTGATAGTAGCCATGCAGGATCCTGACATGGGCATGAAGATGAGAAACCAAAGGCTACTTATCACTGTCATACCACACGCCATGACAGGTGTGTGTTTTTTGTTTACCTCTTTTTGTGGTTGTGTGTATGTGAAGTCATGCTCACTTCAGCTCGGTTTGTCCCAGTGGCTATGCATAATGCAGAAGTGAGTTTGGGAGAATAGTGTGCACTTTGTGAGGTTGTCTAAGTTAAAGCTCTTTGCCTAATGTTTTGTCTCTTTTTGTAGGCCGGGATATAATTGACTGGTTGATGCAGAAATACAATATAAGTGAAGAAGGTAACTACAACTATCTCAAATACTATATTTTGTGAGAGGGATTTCTTTTATTTTCTTCAGTTTGATGCAGCTGCTATGTGGTGTTGCTTGTACGTTGCCAGGATATGGTAAAGCTGACGCAGAGTTGACATGCTCATGTGGTGGTGGTTTCCAGTAAACAGGAATGGGATAATTCCCTGAGGATTTAAGTTTGATTAACTCACCTGGTCTGGCTTTGATTATCATCTCTTTTGGGATTCCACCTCAGGGGACATGAATGCGCCTAAAATAAATAAGAGAGGTTGGAAAAAGTAACACAGTGGCCTCAGAGTATCCTAAAGGGAAAGTTTACATTTATGAGAATGAGCTGACAAAGCAGTTTGCCAAAAATGTATTATTATTCCATTTCTCATGTCACATTTTTCTTTTACAAATATCTAGAATGTGTTAACTATGGCTGGCCCTTGTTTAAAGTGAGGCAAGTAATAATTCAAGACTTATGTTCAACAGAGGCTTTGCATTTTGGTGGCATGTTGGTGAGATATGGGTATATTTATCCTCTCAAGGAGCCGAGATGCCTTGTGTTAAGGCCCGATGAGTCACCCTACCGCTTCCAGGTAAGGTTAGATACATCCACCCCTGCCCCATACGATATGATATTGTCATGCCATCTGCTTGCATGCATTTCTGCAGCTGGCAATAATGTCTTTGGTCTCTGTTTCATTTCAGAAGCCCCCTTCCTAATCCTCCATCCATCTGTCACCACTTTTGCATGACTTAAATTGAGATTAGTCTCTGAGCAATTCAAAAAGTGTCACATCTTGCTTTCAGACACCCTATTTCTGGACTAGCACCCGGTGGCCGGCCACTGAACTAGACTATGGTAAGAAACGGCTTTGAAATTATTTATATAGAGAGAAAAAAATATAATCTCCCACTCGTTATCATTGCATAACATGTCACAAATGCAACAGGACAGCCTGGGCATTAAGTATGCAGTAACTGATGTCAGATATGCATCCACAGTCCTCAGCTACCTTTACCATTTTTTTGTTTTTCCCTCTATTAGCAATCTATTTAGCCAAAAAGAACATAAGAAAACAAGGTGAACTGATGGAATATGAAAAGGTGAGTGTGTGCATGTCCAAGGCTCAGAGATTGCATATTATTTGTGCTAATTTGATTTATTTTGTAGGAAAGGTACAGCATATTGCACAAACGGATCAATCACACCTGGGACTTTGTAGTGATGCAAGCAAGAGAACAACTCAGGTACATGCAATACTGCTTTACACACATTGCCCTGACATCGCACAGATAAGTAATGGTGTAATTTATCTTTAGAGCCTCCAAACAACGGCGAAAGGCTGACCGTATTGTTTTGGAATGTCAGGAGCAGGCTTACTGGCTCATCAACAGACCCCCGGTACCTTCACTCTGACCACTGCCTTTAACAATCAAGAGTTGGTTAAACCGAGATATGATCAAGTTTAAAGGTGGCAATTTCTGTGCCTAAAACATCAACAGTCCCGCTAATGCTCACCCACAGTCCTTTCCACATCGACCATAAAATATTCAATTCATCTTGTAAAAGCCTCAGCTGCAAACAGGAGAGAGGAAAAGAAGGAGGAGAAGCAAACTGAAAAAAATGAATAGCACAAAGAAAATCATGTGGCAAGTTAAAGTGTTAAACATAGAAACATGATTGTAGCTAAAACTAAATTTGTATCAAAGGTAAGTTACAAATATTAAATTAAAAAAGTACTGCCCGAGAGAAGAGAGGGTGATCCAAGGACATCTTCTCTTGCCTCTATGAATTAGGGACGAGGCCATGGGTAAAAAGAAAGAAACCTGGGAATAAAAGTCAGAGTCAGTGATGTGGAAAAGTTCTGAGAAGCCTAAGTGCTCTGTTACACACATTTCCTCCAAGACACACACACAATACATCAACAACAAAATATACAGTACTGACTTTGCATTATATTTTCAGCCTGGGGCTCCTAATGCACTGGACATGGGCCTTGAGAGACCAAATAGCTTCAGCTCTCGAGTAACTCTGGTCAGTGACACTGTTTCCTTTGGGGTTGAGATGGGTTCTGATATTCCCACAATGATATATTTTTATAATTTCTTTTCTCTTGTTTGCTGCGGGGATTGTTTAAAAGTAAGTGTTTTGTGCGCCCACTCTGTGAAAATGTAATCCACAACAAGGAGAGTAAAACATCATATATTTATTCATCGTAGTTAAGTTCAGAGATTATGAAGTTAGACTTTGGAAGGTAAAGTGAAAATATATAAGCTAAAAGACCCTGAAATTTAAGCCTCATTTACCATTGCCTTCTGGCCTTTGCTAGAATCTCTAAAGGTTGATAATCGGCTACAAAAACATCTTGTTATCTTAACCATAAACCCAAAATTGCCTGTCCAACCATTCATTTTAAAATGACTTTGCATAATAATAGTGCATATTATACAGTATATGTTTATTGTGACTGCAGTGTTGTAAATGTGACATGTATCAGATGTATTATGATAAAAATATGTTTCTGTTAACAGATCTAGAACAGTGACTACTACAAAAGAGAGGTAAGAGCATATATCAATTTCAGCATCACTTAAAGTACACTCTACATGAAGCTTACTATATGTGTGCATCTGTGCTTTGTTTACAGATTGAAACCTGCATAAGAGCCCTAGGACGAAACCGTGTAAAGTCATCCATCTGTCTAGAAGGGTTAGTTCGATGTATCACTGTATACACAAACACACACATTACAGTTACTTATGCACATAGTGCAGCCTGAGCCAAACTGTCTGTAACTCATACTCAGGGAAGGCTTAGTGCTGCTACTATAAGAGCCACTAATGGATACTTCCTGAGGCAAGTTGGAATTAGTGGCCATTAACTCTTATGATCTGCTGCAGTAATACAATAATACTTTCTATGTGTGTGTATGTGTAGGTTTGTAAAATACAGCGAGCAGTACCAGAACCATGATCCCATTATGCAAGGCTGCCTCCCCAGTAACCCATGGATCTCAGATGACACGGCTCACTGGACCATGAACACAGAATCGTGAGAAAAAAACAAAACACACAGTATGGAAGTAGGTTCAAGTAGTTTCATTTGAAGGCAGTAAATGCATATTGTTGTGCTTGTGTGTAGAGTTCCTATCCCAACACGACTTCGAGTGGAGCGTTGGAGCTTCAGCTTTATGGAACTCCTCAATGACCCCATGGGCCGGCGGGAGTTCATGACATATCTTGAGAAAGAGTTCAGTGGTATGACAAAGCAACAGAACAGCCTGGACAGTTTCACAAAGATGTTTGACATTGCTCCTTACTGCTGATGTTTATTTTATTTCTCTAGTAGTCATACATTGTCAGCTGATAAACAAAGTGAAGCAATGCTGTGGGCCAGAGTTTAACTGCCCATTAAAAATGAAAGTCTTGGTCAAAGTCTGTCTCTGTGATACTGACCTCTGGGGTATTTCTAATAAATGCAGTGATGTGATGTTTAATCTTTCTCAAAAGTTTCTATTGGGACAAGCTAATCAAAAAACATCTTGTTATTATAATTAACATGTTGTTATCATCCTTGTTTTTTCCAATCCCAGTGGTGAGAATACACGATGTGACATGTTGTGGCAAAGAGAGGTGAACACTATAGAACATTAACCCAATTGAAGTAGATGAAGCACAAAGGGCATTCTAGCTTTAAAGCTTCTGAAATTGTTATAAAAGTTAGAAAAATAAGTATATCTGTTTCACATTGAAGTTGATCAGTTATTGTTGTATTCTCTTGCTAGCTGAGAACCTGTGTTTCTGGCAAGCCTGTGAGGATATTAGACATGGAGAAAGTTCCAGGATTGTCGAGAAAGTTGGAGAAGTTTACAAGTATGCTTTCACAGATTATGCTCAGACAAGTCCATATGTGCGCATACGCCTCAAGAATATCTATCTTTATGTGTGTTAGAAACTTCCTGGCTCCTGGAGCTTCCCGTTGGGTCAACATCGATAGCAAGACCATGGATAACACTTTAGAAGGAATCCAACACCCACATCGTTTTGTAATGGATGACGCACAGATGCACATCTACTTTCTCATGAAGAAGGTGAGAGCTCTTAACTAAAGTCACTTGGTAAATGTTCAGTTTAAGGACTGTGCTAATATTACAATTGGGTATGTGTCTAGGATTCTTACCCCAGATATCTTAAGTCTGACCTTTATAAGAACATGCTGGCCAAAGCTATTGTCCCTCAGGAGACAAAGAAAAGGTGAACCTTTGAATTCATTTAAAATATATTTTTTTCCCAGTATATATTTCCTCTAAACAACCTGATGATATTTCTTACAGTGTTTTTCCATTCATGAGACGGCAGCGACACTCAAGCCCTTCTCCCGCTCAGGCTGCCTCTCAGTCGACCGAGGAAGAAGGCCGCACCAAGGGGGCAGCTCAAGCAGGTAGTAACTGAGCAGCCGCTGCCTGTGTCTGATGCCGAACCAAAAACTCATCAATTATTACTTTTTTTTGGTGTCTGGCAACAACCATTCAATCAGCCAAGCTCTTTCTGCATCTGCATATACCATTTAAGCACAATATATCATCTTAACAATGGAAAGACACTACAGCTTTTTAGGTATCAGCATTATTCATCTTAGTTCATGAAGCTATTAATAACTGAAAAAAATACTCCTGTGCTCCTCAGCTTTCATCCAAAATAGAAATTTGAACATATAGATGCCATACATTTAGTATAGTAAAAACTATTAGATCATGTGCTTGTCTGTCATTGACATTTGCTTTTTTTTTCTTTTTCCATTTGTTGGAGATTGTTGTTGCTGCTGCTGTCAGTTATGTCATTTCAAGCATGTTTTCATCCAAATAAAATTCCCCAATTGTGTTGGTTGTTGTGTTGTGCTTCCAGCTCTGCATGGAGTCTCAATGTTGACATTATGACTATAATTTATGTTTAAAATATCTGTGTTTTTTAAGATATTGAAGTGTATACCAAAGTGTACAACAAAAACTTACCTCAATGGACATTTGAATGTATTCCTTATCAAAATGTTACTAATGCCACTCTCTGCTAAAGCAATGGAAGAGTTGGTCACCTCAGCTATTTTGTCCCCGTCTACTGGGACCGTACAGTAACAACAGTGCTTTAAAAGTTTTGCTTTGAGTGTTAGACTGCATTGTAACTTGTTCAGTTAGTGCTAATGAAATTTGCTAATGGAGGTAAGCTATATATGGGAAAGAAGTCAACACAGAGACACAACCACACACAGTGAAAGTGTTATTTCATCTCTTCAAACAAGCTCTTTCCATATTTCTGGGGATTACCCTAATCCCCTTCCCTCCATTTCCCATCCACTTGTGCCTGATGAAAGAACAAAACAGTCTAGTCGGTATGAGCGACACAAGAGGAGATCATTCTTTTAATACAGCAGATTTATTTTTGATAGGGTAAATGCAGGGAAAAATACTGGCTGAAATTTAACAAAGAAAATTAAATAATTGTCAATTTGACAGAATCACACTTTTGTCCACAAAAATAAATGTATATACTAATTCATGAAAAGAAGGCATTACTGCATCGACAGTGCAAAAACACAAAAACAATACAAAAAAGGTGCAGATACAAGAACATTTTGGGTAAAATGTATTCAGTGGACTTTCCTGTTGTAGTGGTTAAAGCACATCTTAGACACTGAAAAAGGAGGCACTGAACAAAAGTGTGGGGTGACACTGAGGTGTGAGTGCTCATTGGTAGGTACTGCATAGTGAAACCAATGTGTTAAATCATCAAAGTGCTTCTTAATAAAAAATCTGACATGACAAGGGAGAATTAGCAAAAATACACACCCACCTGCTGCCATGGATAGTTATTAAAGACAAAAACAGATAAGAAAGTGATAAAGTTAAGCATGAAAAGGCAAGCTGACTGTGGTGAGCAGAATAAGGGAAAAATGCCAAGTGAAAATAGTTCAAACTACGTTTGTTGTAGCAATGCTTTTTATGGAGACTTTAACTGATTGAGTAGTAGTAGTATACAAGTTTAAGCCTCCACCAAAAAAGTAAGAATAAAGTGCTTTTTTCTATAAATATACCGTACATTCTTTTTCCTAAACTAAATATGTACATATATCCTGGTGGTACTAATCATGAGGTCAAGTGATCCGTAGCAACTGATCACCTTAGAGGTTTCAGCAGGTTTAGTTTGGGTGATGTTTTGTGAGAGCATCATGATGTCTGCCTACCCTTACAAATTATTATAAAAATGTAAAAATTTAGGCTACACACATCATGACAAATGACTTATAACCTGAACAATCCAGCAGACACTGCCACATAACATTGCCAGTTATGTTACAGTGTACAGCTCATCTTTGCCACTCTCACAGAGTGTGTATCCACAAACTCTCGGTCTCCAATTCCAGGTCCAGCTAAAGCCACGGCTCCAGCCAAAGGCTTCTCTCTTTTTCTCTTTGGGCGGCAGCAGGAGCACCACACAACCTGCCACCAGGATGTGCCACAGGGAATGTGTGTAATAGTAGTTATCTTCTGTCTCTGCAAAGACAAACACACTAACTCCTATGAGAGCACAGAGAGCCCCAGGAAGCAGGAACAAAACCCAGCGGCGCCAGGAAGGTGGGTAGCAATGATGGCGCTTTACTCCTCGATATGTCTGTGAACACAAGGGAAAAATTAAACAAATATCATTTGGAGATGCTAAAAGCATTTGTTTACATCCAGCCCAGGTGCTCTTGTATATCTTACCCAGGCAGCAACCATGAATAACAGCGCACAGAGAATAGGACCCAGCATATTCCAAAGGCCTTTGCGATCCAACTGCATTGACATAGCTATAAGCAGTGCTCCAAGCATAAACAGGGCCTATGACGATAAACAGATAATTGTGCTTTGTAGGATCAGTTGATACTCAAAACAACAGATATATAAAAGAGGTTGGTATCTTACGTATTTAAAAGTTTCTCTAATGCGAGCCATGCACAGGATGGTGACCCAGATGGCACAGACCGACCCCAGGAAGTCACAGTACTGCAGGGCATCGTAGTCCATTATACACAGAACAGCTACACCAGGCTGGTCACAAGCATGGTAGAACTGAAAAACAACACATACAAACATGGTGAGCATTTCTAACTTTAATGAATACATTTGGAGGGGATAATCTTTTTGTTACCGTGGAGAAGAACATTGTGAAGAGGTAGACAGAGGCCTCAGTGATGTAGTAGCGTTTGATGGCCACCACAATGGCGGGCACGAAAAAGAGATTGCTGATTGTGAGCATGAGAGCCGCCATCACCTGCCGACTGTAAGACAGAGCTTTGGAGTCATCAGTGCAACCCCATCCTCTCCAGCCTGCACAAACAGCAACATAATCAAATACTTTAAACAATCACAAGAATTAAAGACTTAATTTCTTAATGACTAATAAAAGTAAAATGTAAAGGTTTAGACCATTACTTGAGGTCAATAGTTCATACCTGCCTTACAGCTACAGGCAGCGTAGAGGTAGGTAAAGGATCTGAGGAGTCTACACTCTCCATATGTGCCACAGTCTTCCACACAGGCACTAATGAACACCTCTGGTACTACTGAGACCACTGATGCATTACCACAGTCAGTGCTATAAAAACAAACAACATACCCAAAACTCCTGCCATTAGTCAAAGAGTTAAGATATTAGTCTAGCATTTTTATAAAAAATTAAATGAATTACACAATGGAAATCCCTTTTATTACACATTTTTATTATATTATTATAATAAATAATAGCTAATAAGACCAGGAAAACAACAAAACTATATGGCAGATGGCTAGTTTGTTGGAAAGATGCAGAAAAAAATGGATTTGTCTTCTACTAACTGAAAAAAGATTATGGAGCATGGGTCTAGGTATGTTTACAATTATTTGGCCATAAATCCAGCATACACATATAGTCTTAAAGTCTTTAGTTCTGATTTGTATTATATCATAATGGTACCTCATTTTAGTTAAGCGTAGCATGTCAGTCTGCATATTATTAGTACATTGTGTGTGACTGTTACCCGTTGCAGATGAGCTGCAGTGTGAGGTACCATGTTGCTGACTGAGGAAAAGGCAGCCTGACCACAGCTTTAGAGACACTTGCATTTACATGGACACTGTATCCTCTGAACAAAGCTGGGGATACACACACAAGCATATGTGACTACTGTTCACAAACTGGTACAAAGATGTGAAAATAATTATGTATTTCAAATGTTAAATGTGGGTTTTACCTGTGCGGCATGACTGAGAATGGTTGAGTTCCAGGACTGGAGCCCAAGGAGACAGACAGGCCACCACACTGCTGCCGTTTCCTAGGGTTACATTTGTCTACACACAAAACAGAGCAAACATGAAAACAAAAGCACCATTTTGGATTCTAAGTCAGATGGTCTGTATTAGAGCGCATGAACTCACAGTGTTCAGTTTGAGCTCTAGGTTTAGTGTGCCTCCAGTGGCCCCTTGGTGCAGGGGGTAGCTGAGCAGTGTGGGGTGTGTATCTGTAACACTGACATTGGGTCCGTTAGTGGGTGTGTATCGTACTGACAGGACATCCACCTCCTCACTGAGCACAGGGATGTTCCAGACACATGCTGAAGCCAACAGAGGTGTCACAGATGATGTTTCATTGTTAAACAGGGAAGGCCCTGTAGAATCTGAGCTGTTTTGAGCAGATGTGGAATTTGAAAAGCTACTGTTGTCTCGAAGTTTTCTGATGTCGTCATCCCCTGCAAGGCCGACACTTTTTGGCTTACATCCCACTGTGTAAAACACACAAAATCAAAACTTCAGCAAGTTGGTACAGAAAAAGAATATTTAGAGTAACAGTGATTTGTGGGTCTACAATACCTGTGTAGTTTGAGACAATGCTAAAAGTCACTGTGCGGTTGTCATGGTTGCTCTCAACAACAACCTGTAACCACATGTCCCAAGGAGGGTTAACAAGAGACGCAGAGCAGACAATCCCTGAGCAGTTCACTGTTAGTGGCTTCTCCTTCTGCAGAGACTTTGAGCCCAGCGTTAGGATCAGTGAACAGTTGTCACTGTGTGGCTCTTCCTCTGATGAACAGTTAGACACCCCAACAGTGACAGAGGAAGAAAACTCTGGAACATACAGCCTAAACAGGGACAAAGAAAAAAACAAATATGTTTCATGTGTGTCTTACTACACACTCTTGTACACTCATAAAGCGATTGGACAGTTTTTGAGACTGAGATTTGGTTTAATATTTGTTTATGTTGTGAATAAAATATTGAAACCACAATTGTTTTGTTGAAAATCATTTTGTTTATACATTTTGAACGGATTTTTATTATTATCTGTATTCTAAATGTATCAATGTATACATTTACTATGAAAGATGTTATTTATGGGATGCGTCTCAAAAACATGTGAATTGTCATTAAATGTATAAATTATTCTAGGGAAAATTTATTCTAAATGTAAAGTTATCAAAACACAACCTGTTACAAGTATCTGCCACAATATTATAGGTTTTTGCTGTTAATGGAGAAGAAAATGTAAATGCTGTCAGTAGAAATTATTAATAATATGAATCCCCCCCAAAAGTATTTGTTTTATTTTATTTCTCTTATTGTCTTATGCTATACTCTGCACATTTATGTTTGAACATTGCTTTTTAATCAATACAGTGAAAAAAAAACCCCCAAACATATTTCTTACTTCAAGCGTGCGGCCTGATCAGGACGTGTGGTCTGCTGGAGGACAATGCCCTGCTGTAAGACTGGACTGTCCACTGCTCTCCTGACTGACAGCTGAGGCTGGAAGAAGTAGGAACAGGAAGGGAAGCCCTGAAAAATAGAAAACGCTAATTATGTCACATATTATTCATCATAAAATTAACTACAATTATAAATCTAAACTCTTTGTTATCTATTTTATTGGTTGGTACAATTACTAAGTTTGATTTTCACAGGTTGCTGACAATGATTAACAGTTAACAATAATAATGAGAAACTTGAACAAAGAAACAACAAAATAAGAATGTGGTATAGCAACTTAACAGATAACATGGCATCCTACCCCTGCTCTGGTAAAACTGGTTGTAGTAAGAAGACATTTTTAAGAGAGTGAACAGGTGAAGAGTGAAAACAACAAACTAAGCTAAACTCCCAGAGATAAGGCTCGCTTCTGTAGAAACAGTTTTAAAACATCTAAAATAATGATGTATTGCACTAAAACTTTTAACTAAATATTGTCTACAAGGGCAAAACAAATCAACAAACAACAATACTAAATAAATGCAAAAACCACAAATAAATACAAACCTTCTGCTCTATGCGGCCATCATCTTCAGGCAAATGTGCAGCAATGTACCAATCACCAGGTGCAGGGCTGGAGAGGTTAAAGGTCACTGAGTTTTGTGATGTGACTAGTAAGGACAATGAATGAGAGGGGCTCCACAGAGTTGATTTGGGAAACACTGACCCCACTGGGTTTATCACTGGAGGGGCACCCCATCGTAAATGTCTAGAAAAACAATAAAAATAAAAAAAAATCTGGAAATGTCCGATTGTACAAGGGCTACACTTCAGTAAAAGACAACGTGCATGAGCAAATGAGACAGTTTATCTTACATGGAGACATTATGCTGTCCACAGTTAAGACTGTGGCCCTTCGTCACAGTGAACAGCCAGCGGGCCACTGCCGTCTCTTCTGGTATATGGAACCTCTGCAGCCTAACGTTGCCATACCAACCATATTTGGACAACTTTTGGGCAGGTTTGGAGGAGAGTTCAGATACAAATGTCACCTGTCCATCTGCAGTGGCACAGAATAAAAATGCAAGCAATACTCAGATTATCATAAAAGAATGAATAATGGTGTTTAATATTTTTACTATACATTTTGTTTTTAAAAATGCTGCTGAATATGCTCAAAATCCATCTAAAAAGCAAACAAGCACTATTACTGTACTATAATTTAAAATTATTTACTTCACTTAAATGTAACCAGTAATTAACTAGTAGTATCGCAGGAAGTATTTCCTAAAAACGGAAAGATAAAACATTGAACGCCAAATGTACAGGTCATTCAAAGCAAGTTGAACGACCTGTATTGTAATTTAATGACATTTATTGTGATGTTGTCCCGACTGTTAGCATCCCGGGTTAATCCTTTTGACTTTGATTCTTTTGCTTAAAGCTTACCGTCTTCCAATGTTGCTGCTGCCAACAAAAAGAAAAGGAAGCCGCGTAAAATATAAAGTTCCATGTTTTTGTATCGAGTATCTCAACCATTACATTGTCTTTTTGCAGCTACAGTGTTACACATCGAGGAAAATTATTGAAGGTGCGAGATACTTCCGGGTGTCTGTACACAAACATTACGTCACAAATATCGTTAAATGGTGCCTTTACTAACATGGGGAATATTAGTACTCATAAGAACAAAGAACAAACTAATCATATTTAAGAGAGTAAGTAAAGTATATTGTAGAAAATAAATTAGTAACAAATATTATGAACAGCGTTCTTTTTCACTGTATTGTGGAAAAACGCAAACTTTCAAAAATACAAAGATTCATGAAGGCAACACTTGTGTCTCAGAACATAACATAAACAGAAACATAAAAAAAACGAATAAAAAATATTTAGGACATTGAATAAAGACACTGACGTCAATTATTATTATTATTATTTTTTTTATCTCTTATTTTATTATATTTAAGTCAATCACAGATCAGTAAAATAATGGTACAATAGGCTACTGAAAATGAATTCTTCAAAACGAACTGTACATAATACGAGACGATAACATGCAAGAAAGACAGATGTCATTTATGTCATAAGAATCTGAAAACAAGGGGAAAGAAATAATATGCAATAAAAATACAAAGCCAAAAGAGTGGAATTAATACTATTTCCCCTTTCAAAGCTTTTTCTTTAATCCCAATAAAACATTGAAGATATACTGGTTAAAAAATATATAATTTTCCAAACAATTTAAAAGCTCAGGACTGTGGTGCATTTTAAAAGTATACTTGCATTTTAACATTATAGAATTTGCCTATTTGACATTTTTTGTTTGTTTTTTTACGTCATTTTAATGAAATACTATAAAAAAGTCACATCGTCTTGTGATTCCACCCAGCACCACTGAGCGTCATAGCCCAGCAGTACTTTCTCCTCTTCTGGTCCAATCTTCTCATCTCCATTTGTTCTATCATTTTGAAAGTCTCCACAACTTTCCTGTAGCTGCAGTTCTGTCTGTGCTTCTTCTGAATCATAATCTCTGGAAAAATATATGCCTGCGTTTTCTTCTCTTCTTGAAATCCTGCCAGATCTTAGCAGAGCACTTCTGATGGGATCAGCGTCAGCTTTCTTCTCTATCAAAGCTCCATCAGAAGCTTGTGGTTGGGACTCTGCCTGACCTAGTCTGCTTCTAGGGGAATGACTGATTTCAAACGTGTAAGCTGAGAGACTGGAGTGATGTCTGTCTGGAGTATACTCTGAGCTTAGTGAAAAGGGGCTCTTGTGGTGTATGACACCATCTGCAGCGTGTAGTGGTTGAGGAGCCAAATCCTCTGCAGTGGTTTCAGTCAAATCCTGTGGGCAGGCCAGGCTTTCTCTGTTTGAAAAAATACAAATATAGTGAAATAGCAAAATGACTATTTCAAACTCTCATTATTTAGGCTTATAAAAAAGCATATAAAATATGAAACAACAATTGTATGTTTGTGATGTTCTAAAACACACTCAAGAAAATGTATTATCCTACTTCAATCACAATTTGGATTCTGATCAGGCATTTAATCTAATCCTATGGAAAAATCACTCTACATCTATCCACTACTATTTACCAAGAGTGTCCCTTGGCCCTGACAGTACCTGTAGCGGGACACAGAGAGTCCTGGCTCATCTGTTCCCAGACTGCTCAGACTGCCGGTCAGGCTGCTGGTTTGACTTGCTAAAGCACCACGGTCATCTACCAACCAACGCATGGCTTCAATGCCTTCATGTACAGCTATGAGCTGACGCAGAATTCTCACATCTGTAGAGCGCAGCCATCTCTGTGATGACAAGGACAGTGGGTTTGGGTAAATATTAAACAATAAAGATTTTTTTTATCATAGACTTACATAGAGGAAAAAAACCTCTTAATAACTGGCAGTCAAACAAGTTAGAAGAATATGGAAGGAGGAAACTGGCAGAAAGTGAGCAGGGGAATTCAGCCAGAATGTGTAAAATGAATAGAGGTAAATGGCTGAGGAGGGGTGTGGTTGCAGAGATGTGACAGTGTCTGTCATTACAAATAAAAATGAGAGGGTGAACTGGCTCTTGAGGACAGTTCAGACATTTCAACATCTGAAAGAACAACATTTCCCACACAACACAGTGATTACCTCAAACAAGTTGTACTAGATACCATACACCTGCATGCACACAAATCAAACACTCTTAGTTGCTTCTGAAGATAAATATATCAATTTATCTGCACATAGTTAACTTTATTATTTATTTGTTTACCATTTCTTGTTTTAAGTTGTTGATTTTCTCTGAGATGTCATCACTATAGAGACGGTTGTCGTCTACGTCACAACTCCACGTTTCTCCACAGTCAGCAGCATCCTTCATCCAAATCAGAAGACTCTCCGGTGTTTTCCTTCCAATTTTATTTTCCAACTCTTTCAGATCTGGGACAGAATCGCTGAGAAACTCCTCGGCCATCCCAACAAACTCCTATATTTCCTCCAAGTCCCAAGAGTCTGTGCGTAAAGACGCGTACACTTTGTCACGTAGGCTACGTCCGGTAACTCAAACCAACTCATCCGTGACTTTCTTGACTCACGACAAAAAGCCCCAAACACTCCACTCTGGCTAAAATACGTGACATGTGAATGGTACAATCACGAAGCGCACAGCACGACGTGAAAAAGCTGGAAGTATGAACGAGCGATTCATCTGCCCCAGTGGGTTCATTCATACAGGTGAGGTAGCTATGACTGGTATGTGGCCGAGAACATGATGCTGGAAAACAGAGACACGCTTTTTGTGTAGACTTGAAACAATGGACAGGGTAGAGGCACCTGTGTCAATATATTAGACCTTTATGTAGGCTTTATCTGTGTAATGGGGCACTTATAGACCTACACAAACAAGAAGACATCCTTCTCAAACGTGGAAGTTTTTTTTTTTTCATTCCAACTTTACGACATAGTTCACACAGAGGACACAACCCAGTTACATTGTGAAAAAAATACACTGTAAAAATAAATGCCAGGCTAACTGAGAAGAAACCAGAGCCTGTCCCATTAAGTTGCAAATAGACTATTTATTTGTATTTGTCTGTGATCTGTGTGTCCCACAATAATGCATTCCAAAAGTTCCTGAAGCTTTATCCAAAAGGAACATAAATAATGTGTTCCGGGGTGCTGCTGAAACTGAAAACCTGTTGAAACGTCAAACAGCTTAAAAGTAAACCTCAACAGAAGTCATTTTAAATGGGGCATGTGTATACCAAGGTCAACAGCAGAGGGAGACAAACACCGCTGCTCTGACCTGCCCCTGGATTATTGTGAGTATGAGGAAACGACTTGATTTTTTACTGTAAATTCAGAGACGTTTACAATAACTGCACACCAACAGGTAGGTCTCCCAGTCTAAAAATCAAAATATATGTGTTTCTGTTAAAAAAAAGTGCCCTATATAACATATCAACTCAACAATACAAGGATAGGTGGTTCGAAGTGTAACGGTAATCTAATAGTAATTTAAGATAAAAGTACCAAGTTCACATGATTTCTTCAAGAATATTGTCAAGTTACTCAAACAAACTGGAGCACTTTTTTTTCTCTTCTAGTTGAGAAACTGGTTTAAACTCCAATTAGTATATTTTAAAAGCAGGCAAAAAACAGGCTTTATGATGCTGTCTACTGTTTATTACAAATGATTTTCATAGATGAGAACCTCTATTCAGGAATCGAAAACCTTGACCAATCACATGCTCACACAAATCAAATGCCTGAAAAAGGAGCGCTCCCATTGGTCGACACTGGCTCGTCACATGTCCTTCTAGGAAGTTTAATGGCTGCCCAGAAAATGTATTCTCAGGGCTGAATATGTCTTTAAACAGTGCTCAAAAAAAGAAAAGCATCAACAGAAAAAGGCAGGCAATATAAAACGCAAATACTGTCAATTCAATCACGTAATGTTTAATGAGGCGAAGATAATTACCGTCTAATTTGCAGCTAAGCTAACGGTAAGCGCTAAACTTAAGTTTGGTGAAATGTATTTGTATTTTGGGGAGGAAATTGTTCCGGTTTGTTTTTTTTTTTTATAAAAGAGAAGAAGGAGAGGTCCCTAGGCTGCGTTTGGGGGTGAGTGGAGTCTGAGACAAGGACAGTATAAAGAAAATCAAGCAGTATATGTCAAGTAGCGTAGTGTATTCCAATAGTTGCTGCTGAGCATTGCCTGGTGCTTGTTTTAGAGAGCTGACCAGCAGATGGCAGCCTTAAAGAGTATTTGCAAATTCACTTCTCAGAGCATTTTTCTCACGTTCAGATATGTGCACCTTTGGGATTCCGTTCATTAGTGCTGTTTTCTTAAATGTTTCTTCTGAGCGAGGCTGTCTCACTTATAACAGCCGTGAAAGCTGAGCCTAAGTCAACACTCTGAGGTCATCACATCGACGAGAAACTGTAAAGGATATGTAGGCTATGTGTAAATTTATGAGCCAGTCTCAGCTATTAATTGTCCCCAGCTCTTGATGAATTTGTTCGAGGGCTGTGAACAAGTTGCATGATTTCGTCCGAGAGAAAAGAAATTTGTCATACTCAACAATCACAGGATTTACAGATTTAGAAATTGAGGGAAGTTGGAGTTTGAAGTGAATGAATGACCTGGTAAAAATGACTCAACATAGGGTTGTGAAATGGAACCCGCGTTTAACCAAGTGTTTTATGGGCAGCTCTACGTGACCCTGAACAGAGCGTTACATGAGGTAGAGGTAATCATAAAATACAACTCAGAAAGATTTATATTTTTATACATCAGGGCCTCTCACTTCCAGTTTTAGGGAAATCATAAAGTTAAACACATATAAAAAGCCAAGGATGTGGATGTCATTGAGCAGCCACCATTATGAGTAGATAAGATTTTACTGCATCAGGCTTCACCATTAAATATTATTTCATGAGGTCCATAAAGTGAACGTTTGGGTTGACAAAAGGACTGTGCTTAATTTTGGTCAACTAACTTGAAGAAAAGTTTACCAAAGTGATTTTAGGTGAAAGATAACTGTGCTATCACTTGCCAGAATTAAAGGTCAGGGGTGTGGAATATGAGGACAGGTAATGGTTAATTTTTTCTTTTCTTCAAAATCCTGCATACACATCTTTAAGACAAACCCACTAGGAATACAGTACACATTTCACTTCCTGGCAGTAAAATGGAACTCCGCTGAGAATAAGTGCGTCTGAAGTATGTTGTTGTGTCTCTGCCTGCCTTGAGTCAAGGGTCAGAAAAACAGCGTAATAAATTAGGCCAGTGGGTCAGGAAATCCTTCAAGCCGATGGAAGCAGGGAACCACCCCCTATAATTTTACTAAATAGGCCAGAAAACATTCAATAGGTTGCTTGGCTCCATTTAGAAAATAATGTTTGGTTTGTTTGTTTTTTAATCAATAAATGTCTTTCTTGACAAATGTCCAGAGCTAAAGAAAAAATATGAATAATCATCCTATTCAAATCACATTGAGAGGCAGATTATAATTTTGGCATTGGCAGGGAAACTTTCAGAAACCTGATATGTATTTTACTCAAGCAACAATGAACAGCTTTGATTTTTGCCATTAGTACACACAAAAACAACAACAACTAGACATTCATTTTTTGGCAACAGTTCTACTGTACTTCCAGTAGAGTACTACATGTTGTTACAGCAGGACACTGTCCTTGGTTTCCCTCTAGTTGGAGCTCTTATTGCCATAAAGGGCAATAAACAATGGCAAGTTAAACTAGATTTTTCAGCATTGCCCCTGGTTTAGTTCTGGAAAGGCAGAGAGCTAATTCCAAATCTGCCACAGTTACATTTTAAGGTACATATCATTTGATGGCTGGATAAAATGTGCTTGGCTAGTAATAAAAGGCCATAGAATATGTTTTATGGTTGTAATTTTATTGAACTATGGTGGCTATACTACTACCACCATCTGTTTCCAGTTGCAGCAAAATGAAATGACTGTAAAAAGTAATAGATCTCATATGTATGCAGAGGCCCATTTACATCCTGTAATTGTGTTGTGTTTATTCAAAGCATGACATAGAGCACAGAGCCTGAAGCTGAGCACACACATAAAGACAGTCTTTGCGTGAGAGGCGTTTTAAAAAGGCCATGAATTTTTGATGAAATGATGAAAGATTTTATTGCATCATGTTCCAAAGTAAACATGGAAAGACAATTCTTTGCAAGAGAAATCATATTAAAACAAGTTCTTACACCAAATATGTCAGGCCTTTTCATCAAGGGATTCCTGAGCATCCATCTTTGTAGTTTAATCAGATGGCTGCGGCACCGAAGAGCTTCTGCACTGGCTGATCGGATGCTTGATAGGTCAACCCAGGGGACACTGTGTCAGGGGCCACGGGGGCCAGTTCCCTCTAAGCACATTAACATTCCCGGGTAAATAACCCAGAGGGAATGTTATTGTGGAGACATTAAACAGGATTTTCCTCTCGAAACCCAGGAGAACATCCAGGCATGGTTCTGGCATCTCCATTGCCCCAGGTAGAGACGAGCTGAGGAACCCACTGCCAGAAAGAGTCTTAAAACCTTCAAGTCCCTTTGTTCCTTGGGGAAATTTAAATCCATAGAAAGGCAAACAAATGGGGGTATGGGTTGATATATTTTCTCTGGTTTTATTTCTGAAGCCAAATAGCATAGTATTATCTGCATTAAAATGATGAAAAGATAAACTCTTAGTTTGAGATACTGCCTGCACTTCTGTTCACCTTGTGGGTTTTACATCAGTAAGTAGTGCAACATGTGTTTGGAGTCACATTCACGGGACTGTGGGGTCACTGGGTTAAAACTGGTGAGTAAGTTAAGTTTGAGTCATTGGTGATTGATTCACGTAAAATAGGTTAAAATAAGTTGTAATATAAAAAGCAAGCCAACATTTTACATGGCTTTACTATGGCAGAGTTTAACGCTGAGTGAAAATTTTACATTTAGTGACCTTAAAGTACTAAATGATTAAGTTTATGCAGCTTGGCTATCTGAAATGTCAATGTAAATGTCCTCAGTCAGGATCAAATTGTGAAGACATTATTTTTGCACATTCATTTTGGACAACAAACACCTATTTGAGAAGGCTGGAAGTGCACCACACAACTCAAGACACAATTCCATGGCAAAAGTTCAAGGAGGCTATCTCATTTGAAAGCACAGTTTGTATGTTGTTGTGAATATTATTATCAGCCCGCTATTTTCAAGGCTAATGAGGGTGAAAACATCCAAGGTCTCAAAACTCAAACATCGTTATTCCTGGTTGTAATTCCTCTTCTAACTGGCATTTATTAAGACATAACACAGCTGCCTGGTCGGTTCTTCAGGAATGCTACACAATAAACCCCCTGGAATTGAACTGAGGCACTGTTATTGCCAACTATCACTTTCTCTCTTGTTTTTTAGAGCGCACTCGGGTAGGAGGCAGATCCCACTGACCTGTTCCACTGGGTCGGGCTACAGCTGTGCTCTGGTGCCGTCTCCCTCCCCCTCCCACGGTGAATCACACATTCCTGATGCTGGAGGTCAGACACGCTGATGAAGGCATGAAATACGGTTGGATGGGATCGGTTGATGTTTCTCTCAGAGCCCCACGGAGTCCTGCTGTAAGTTAGCTTTCTCCCGAGGCCTGTATTCGCTGGCTCAAATGTCATGAGCAAGTGCCCACCGAGTGACAGGAGAAAGGAAAGGTCAGAGTGTACCTGAGAGTTAATCACACTGGTAAACTCTAACCTTGGTTTCTCTTTGTTGATGCCTTCAATTATTGGGAGTTTTCTGTTACAGCTCTGGTCAAAGGTTAGGAACATTTGTAAAGGTTTAGTTTTAAGATATTTTTAAGTATTTATGTCTAAGAACACAATGAAGGGCCCACAACCAAAAAGGATGTATCTCTCAATATCACTATTTTGATTTGTCACTGTCTTCTTGCACAGAGATCATGACTAATATTACTTATACAGTAGCCTTCATTCCCAAATATATGCTTATTAGCGCTGCTGTGATACCTGCTGCTGCACAGTGGAGCATATGGAGAGCATCAGAGCACGATGTTTGATGAAGTCAGTGGTAGGTTCTGTCAGCAGTATATTCTTCTTGGCCTTATTCCCAGGGGGCTCCTTCACTCACATATGGAGGTAATTTGTTGGAATTCTTAGGAGAAAGAAGTAAGAGGCCTGGGGATTTGGGTGTTGGAAATCAGTTTGAGATGCAGTTTGGGACTCGGAGGTGGTATACATCATGGAGGGTTTTACTGGGAAATATGAAAAGTCACAGGTGGACTGAATATCTCTCACAGCAGACCAAATAATACTTCTGACCGTCTGTTAACAAAAGTGTAGTGTAATGCTAAAAAAACACAGGCAGCAGAAATGTGCTGAATAACTTACTCCTGATCGAACGGCACAAAGGGAATTGAATAATGACTTCACAAAACAGATGTTAGGAGCTGATGTGTTTTTATGTCATTCTTTGGGTGTTTTTTTATTTTGACATCAATTTGAAATGAAGAAACCGGTAAACGACTCATCGAGAAACTCCAGGTCAGTGTAGCCTTGTGTGTATCAGCTGAGAGGAGGCTTGTGTGGGCACACGTTTGGCCTCCGTCTGCATGTTTACATTCTGCAGACACAAGGGTGGACATAAGGAATCGAAGAATGACTTCCAGCTGCAGACAAAAGTCCTCCTCGATTGGAACATTCAGAAACATAAATGTTAACGCCTGTCTTTGCCTCAAACATTACTTTTAGTTGTGTTGATATTCTTGTCAAGTCTTGCGGTGGTGAATAAGGACAGATTGATGCTAGAAACTGATGGTTTGTCACGAGCCAAGTAAAGAAAATTCCTGCAAAGTCTGAGTACTTGAGTCTCCTGAGAGGGCAGCCATGGAGGTGGCGTTTGGTGAATAAGAAAAACACAGCCAGTGGAGCTGTAATGAGGTCACTTATCAACATTTGGAGGTAGGGCCTCACTTCCCTTCAGTATTCATCCATCTGTCAGCAGGAACACAAATGACCTCAGCAAAAATACTGCCAGTGATGTTATGTGGTTGTCAGACTTTGTACTGGAACAAAACAATGATGCTTTTTCTTTTGATATAGTTTGTGCATAAAACACAAACTGAAGATCAGACCAGACCCAAAAACACAGCACAATAACTCTATAAACAGAATGTTGAATAAGATATGTTTAGAAATTGATAGCAGCTTGTGTGTGGAGCGAGACGCAAGAAATAATAAACGAGCTTCAGAGCAACCACAACAGTGCAGCCGAGTTCATGAGAGGAATTTGTAAATCGCACGGACTAATTACTTCACAAACGAGCAGGGTTAAACTGTGGTGAGAAAACACAATTGTTTTTTCGTTCTCCAAACCACATGAAAAGGATTCCATTATTAGTATGTTAATCCTCGCTGATCAAGAAAGCCTCTTTGGAAAATGGGTCCA
The DNA here is from genome assembly GCA_036850595.1 of Rhyacichthys aspro. Taxonomy (NCBI): domain Eukaryota; kingdom Metazoa; phylum Chordata; class Actinopteri; order Gobiiformes; family Rhyacichthyidae; genus Rhyacichthys; species Rhyacichthys aspro. Next base: position 10,343,985 of record CM072164.1, read on the forward strand.
GCTAAAAACGTGAATAACCAACGACTGACTGCTCTTTCTTGGTCTCATGAAAAAATATTCACCTCATGCACCCTGATCCAATCAGTTCAATCAGAATTATGTGTTTAGGTTAACAGGCTGTTGGTTTAGAATATTTGTTGAGGCACAGCTTTGTAGAAATCCTTTATACATTCATTTAGTTTATTAGATTCAACTTGTGCAGTGTGTGGTGTTACCATGGACAAGAATAGAGATGAATTATGGACCAAGAGCTCAAGGACTGAAGCCTCCCTTTAAAACAAACCAGTCATAATTATGGTCTCAGTGTTTTCTTTATATTCTTTATATTCTCTTTTCTACATGTCTCTTTGTAGATTAATGCTACATTACACATAGCTACAGCAGGTTCATGTTGGTGACAGGGCTGTATCACTCTTAAGGCTTTAATATTACTCAGAATATATTGTAATAGTGGTGAAGTAGTCAAGACACGTTACAAAACACATCCCAGAGTGCTCTTGTATATTAAACATTTCACACCTTATTAGAGTAATCAAGTATAATCCCATTTTAAGTAATGGGCCTGATTTAGTGGAATCAGCGAGCTTAGGATGCATGTGAATGGGCTTTTCTATAGTTTTTAAATCTTGTGCATTGGTTGAACTGCTATAATAATATTTTGATTTTCTGGCATTTGTGTTGAAAGCAAGGGAAAGGTTGGAGAAAAATGTGAGAAAAACAAATAAATGTGAAAGAACAGCTGACCATTTTTTTCACCAAACTCAGCTGGACTTGCTCTTTTCAAGGCCAGAAAATTACCATTTCACTCACAGTCAAATAACATGTCTGTAGTTCCTGCATATGTGCTCTCATACCTATAAATATAGTATTGTTATTTCAAGACACCCTTGTCTGGAAATGAAAAGAATCCTATGCAGTGTGATTTAAATGTCTATGAGCTAATAGTGCAAAAAGCTGTGAAGATAAAGTAAACCTCTAAAGGCAAATTATACAGATTTAAGTATTTTCATGTGTGAATGGCCTTGGCTAGTCTGGTATAGTTTGTGTTTGCAGTCTGTATTATTTCAGAGGGCCAATGGGGAAAAGGGTTAAAGCCTGGAATGTACACCATTTCCCTCCAGGAAGCCAAGCATGGAAGTGCACCATCGCTCCACACCCAGATCTCTCCATCACAGCTACTAAATTACCACAAAACCCCCCAAAACATTCTTTCTCATAGTGTATCTCAAAAGCATCACAAGTTTTATTGGTATTTTATTAAAGGCAATTTATCTTTCAAATGTCATACATTTTCTTTGTACAAAATCATATTACAAAAATATGTCATTTTTAGCGATACTGTACCAACACTGTAACACTTTACTTTTTTAATGAAACCTGTTGAATCTGAAGACATTTGCTAAGCTTTCTGTCTCAAAGCAGCACATTGACGTTTACACAGGTCTCGACATAGAGTCATAGTGGGACTTTCTCTCAGGATATATTTACACACAAACAGAAAATAACAATACAATGTAATAAAGCACTCAGAATGCAGTACTGATGCTGGTTGGATTTACACAAAAAAAGGTAGGATAAGGCGATTACTGGTGATTAAAAAGGCTTCGGAGGGTGCGTTCACAGTCCACAGTACATATACAATTCCACTGATATGTTTTTCATTCCATAATGTTTAACTTTTTTCTTTTAATGTAGAGTCTACACTACTCTGGCCTGTGTCGGTGTTAAAGCCAACAACTCCAGGCTTGTGCTGTAGAGTGTGACTGAAATAGACTTTTAAAATCAGGCCATTGATGAAGATTGTTTTAAATCTTAATTGTAAAACCTTGACAGCCTTAAAGTCTATTTCAGTCAGCATTAACATATTAGACAAATACAGAGTAAATGGAAAAAAAAACATTACTGCAGTTTCCATCTGTCTTGGAGGCAATTAACCCTCTGTCAAAGTGCAGATACATTGAAACGTGATTATTAACCTGTGTGATTATTCTCTTTGACAGAGCCATTGGGCCACATGTAATACATTTAAAAACAATAGCTTTCAGCCATGTAAAACTAACTGTAAGTGGACCTAGAGCCAGACTTTGACCAAGGCTTACGTGTGTATTAGTAAATCAGTGCTCCTCTCTAGATTTATGTATGTACCTGTTGTCCTGCTCGAGGAAGACACAGGCTATAAAGAGTGAAATATATAGACTTGATATTAAAACACACTGGTGCACTCACACACACACTCAGCTCTAACACTGGTGAGCACCGCCTGCTACATTTAACAGACAGTCATTTCATTAAATGGCTCAGTGGGGGCTCGTCCTAGCCGGCAGAAAGAGGCCCACCTCTAACACATACGCCCTTACTGCACTTTTCGTCTACTGTAACTCATGTGCATTTTCTGTGGAACACATAGACACAATAAAAGCTCACAAAGTAATACAAAGCTTTTCAAAAGCTTCACTTCAGGTCAAGTGGTGACACAGTTTAGGTTAGCTAAAAATACAATGTTTAAAATCCTTCCTGAAATAAAGGAATTTGTTTTTCATGATTTTTGTCACACAACAATAACAGTAAAAAAAAAAAGAAAAGTGGCAGATAAACCTTTGACACACGCAGAGCTTCATTCACAGCTGCTTTTTTTTTCCAAGGAATGACACCTCAACAGAGATTCCCCAAAACATAAACTCATAATAAATGCAATTCCATGGCCTTATTTCATGTCATTTTTCTGTAATTGTCTTGTGTAACAGAAAAAAGATGACACTTCCTGTTGTTTTTAAAGGCCCTGAGATGTTCAAGAGTTAAATAGTGGAGGCTTTTTATCCAATAGCAGTGCTTTAGATGGCACAGGTCAGGTCTCTACAGTCTCTTTCTCTTCCTCTCTATGCCATTATAAGAGGGTTACTCCGTTCTCTTATGTCTGGAGGTGGAACTATATCTTTCTTCACTGGCATTGGTGTAAGAGTAGAACGTCTGCCCTTTGGTTTGAACAGGTCTGAAACATAAAATACCTGAGGAAAAAAAAAACACATGACATTTTAAATAACAAGAAGTTAAGTATATATCAATTGCCTTTTTCTGAAACCAACCACTTACAATGCAATATGCCACCAGGGCTCCTTGTACAAACCCAGCCAGGACATCAGTGGGGTGGTGCTTATGATCCGACACTCGGGACAAGCCAGTGTAAAAGGACATCATGATCAGGGTGAACTGGGTGAGGGGGCGCAGAAGGCGGGCTCCGTGCCAGGTGAAACGAGACTGAAGGTAAAACTGCAAACAGACACAGCTGGGTTAAAACTGTGTCTCTATAGAGTTGATCCTAGACTATTTATTCTTGAAAAGCTCCTTTTGTCTAATGGGGTGTGTGTAGATTTCATCTCTCTTCTTTGTCGTCATTAGTCCCAAAAATTCTCTGTTAGCATTGTTAGCTTATCCTGCCCTTGAATTCTTTAACTTGCTTGGCATGTCACTATATCAAACATAAGTTTTGTCACTCATGCACTTTTGTTTGGCTGTTTGACAAGTTGAATTCATAAGTGTGTTTGAACATTATTTACAGTCCAGTAACTTACCACCAGATAAAGCATGGTGTACATGGAGAAGGATGCATGCCCAGAGAAGAAAGACTTTCTATTAGGGGCAAGACAAAACAATAAACATCAGATTTCCAACTGTGATGCATTAAGATGTTAGTGATGATCTAGGTGTGTAGCTGTACCTGGCCTCTTGCACCTTGCTTTCTGGCCCTTGGCACTGATAGTCAGTGATGTAGCCCAAGGAGCAGTTGATGGTGCTGAAGTCCGGTTTGCACACATCTAGAAAGTGGGGGCGCATGCGGCCCACGGACACTTTGGCAATGTCTGTGAAGGACTGGCTGATGGCACAGCCGAAGATGAACACGCCGACCTGTTTGTAGAGCGCCGAAATGTAGGGGTTCCCTACAAAAGACTTGGACCCCTCGTTCAGAAAGTAGATTCTGTAGCTCTCACCGATTATAATCTAGATAAAAAAGGAATAGATCAGTAACAGGATTTGTCAGCTTTACAATAAATCCTGGACAACAACTTAAAAGAACCACATACTATTAAGAGTTAGTTTAACATTTGTGAATAGTAAAAATGATCTTTAATAAAATTATTTTTGATCAGTTATGATTTTACTCTTGATCCAAAATATCATCTCTTATAATTTCAATAGCTGTGTTTTTAAATACCAAACTGAATACATGATAATTAAACAGCAATTAAATAGTTTATATGAACAATGTGGAGATAAAATATTTACCAATGCACATTCAAGTAAATAAAGTACTTCATTGATAATTCATTGATAAAGTGCACAAAATTAAAGCCATCAGTATTTTGACCATTTAAGACTAAAAATCTAAACGCTGCGATCCATTTGGTTATTCCTTCTGAGGTGGCCTACTTGATGGCTCTGTATTTACATGGCTTTGTAAATGAGAGAAAACAGTGAAGCGATGTGGGAGGGAATTCAAACTGTCCAGTCTGTATAGTTTTCTGCTAGTGTGTAAATAAACCACAGTCTAAAACCAACGACTGACATGGTCTGTGCTCTCGGGGTGGTGGTGGGGGGGTGTGGGGCTATAACTCATAACAGCTGTTCAAGCTCCAAAAGGCCTACCCCCTCGTCCTCTGTTGTTCAGCCACTCACAAATGAAAGTGTGCAAAAGAGAAGTGAAAGAAATGAGCGACTTTTAGGGAAACAGTAACAAGATAAAAGGGAAAGGATTGAAGAGAAATAAGGATGAAGAGAGTGTGCTTTAAAAAGGGCTAAAGTGAAAGGTGAGTGGATGAATTATGAGTGAACAAGTGGGAGGAGGCACTGCTGGTTCTAATCAGTAAAAACGCTGAGCTAGGCGTCGAGTCTCAATCGGGGGGCCAGACTCCAGCAGGCGCTCGTCGGGGGCACGTTTGTTTTTGCGCTGGCTGTGTCTCTGAAACTGCTCCGATTTCACAAGGGATGTCTGGGTGTTTTCAACTCAGTATCTCGGTTTCATCAGACATTCTTGCGAGGGGCGCAGAAATAAGTCTGATTCTCGGAAACACTTCGCAGAGGGATAACCCCTAAGGAGATTTAACAAGCTGATAGGCAACGCTGTTTCCACCATCCAGGCCTTTAGAGCCGGCTCCATTCGGCCCAGCAGCTTTCATGGGAGAACGAGACAAGGAGAGGGAACACATCTGGTTCTCTTTGTGTCGGACATTTTACTGCATCAATTTATTGATATTGGGTGTAGCTGTTAAATAACGAAACACTGGAGCAAGAAACTGATTTGTGGCTTACATCAAATGTCCTGCATGTACACTTACAATAAACTGTAATCATTTGTTTTCACTATCTTTGCCTGCTGAGAATAAATGCATTGTTAGTGTTTTCTGGTTCACTGAATACAAAGGTCAGCCAGGATTGTGGGTTTGTAAAGTCATGATTTTCACAGGGAAATAAAATATCTGGCAAAGCCTTCTTGTTTTGGGGCTTTTACCACAATTCCACTTCAATGGCACTATTTAACCAAAAACCATTGCGTCAACCATAATTACATAGTGACTGGAAGCCTTCTCACCATGACTTTTGATGTGAACTTACAGTATACGTTTATTGATATAGAATTAAAAGTCTTTTAGAGTTGACTTTCTAGGGTTTAATATCAAATTATGATTATAATAACAAATAAAGCCTGAGATGTTGCCTACAAAATTAAGCAAAGAATGAAAATCTCCACTGTTTTCTCTCATACAATTAAATGATATTCAGAATGTGGATCTACTACATTGAGCTTCTTATGGCACTTGTTAAAACGCCATTTAAAAAAATAGAATTATGCAAATCTAAACCAGGTTGGAGTTATTGGCAGAGTGTGATTCTTGTGCTTGTGATGAAGAATGAGACCTAGCGTGAGGGAGTGCTGCTAGTAAAGGTGAAGACTGCTGAAACAGAAGACGTGATGATGACATTAGTGGGTGAGGTGACTTACAGACAGGAGGGTGATAAGAATGCCAGCACCGCTAAGCACACCGTCACTAATGGTATCTCCGTTTTTGGCCGGGTACTTGATGGACTCATCGTCGCAGTAAAACCCTCTACGGTAAGGCTGAACAGCGCTGGTCTCAATGACCAAGAAAGGCAGGCCGGCTAGTGTGAAGGAGCCATGAGCAGCACAGAGAGAAGGAAGGGTGGGGGTGGGTGACGGGGAGAGAGAGAGATGGAGGTGCTGGGTTAATGACACACAAATGACAGAGGTCGCAGGTCACGCAGGAGAACCAGAGAACATGTGGGACCGGATCAATCCATTTTATGGCCGTTGACTGTGACTTATCAAGAGAGGAGCCCAGCTTTGTTCCGATTATTTCTGAATGTGGACTTACTTTGAGCCAATTAACCACAGATCATGTACAACTGACATTTCATTTGACATTTTCTAGAGTACAGACTAATTAAACTATGATATTGAAGTTATCCAAGTGAATAGTGCGTTATCATCTTAAAAACCATCATCATGATTTTAAAATGCAAGTGTTCGTGTCAGGGAGAATGTATCCCATATTTAAAATGATTTTCCAGACAGATTTGAATCACCAATGACATGTACACCCAGAAAATATATTCTTCTGAATCTATAATTGAAAAACAAATCAATTATTAATCTTGTTTTGTGGAAATAAATGAATGGCTGTCTACAGTGGAAACCTTACCACATTTTGGCAGCAGTGAATGTTGCACATGATTTACAGTTAATGAGGCACAAAATACAAAACCACTGAGTGTGAGTCGATGCCTGTTTAACCAGTCAAGTCTTTTGAAGTGTCACAAGTCAACCATTTGATGTATAGAGTCCCAGGCATGTCCCCTGCTCCTCCTGCAGTCCCCGGCAGGACTTACTGAGACCACAGGCACAGAGACACCCACGGCAGCCAGAACTTTGGTGGACACAGTGCTGCTCTTAAAGGGAAGGCTGATGCTGCTGTCACCACAGAAGAATCCTCTTTGGAAAGGTGGGAAGGGAGATTTGTGCAAAAACGCAGCAACAAGCAGCACTGTATGGTACACACATGAGAGAACTCTTCAAACGGGCAGACAGAGATTACATTCAAGTCATGTCAGCAAGAGTATAATGTATACAGATAAATATATACTCCCAGTGGACTCGTATTTCCACAGAATTATTGTGTCACTTTGGGTTTTTTATTCAGGACTTTGATATTGACAAGTATGACAACTAAAGTAAACTACATGACAGCTCCAACTGTATTAAAGCCAAATAATCTCTCAGTCTGAGTTATTGTAAAAAGTATTTAATATGACATGTTGGTAAAGGGAGATTACTGCAGATCAATGACAAGAAAAGCACAACACTATCAGTGTCTTCCTATGATTGCTGCTGAGGCTTTCAAGTGCACTCAAAACACTCACTTTAGGATCCCCAGGGGATGTATCCGTCTGATCAATTTAGTCTCTTTCAGGACTCAAAGTGGCAAAAAGATCTTATTTATCTCTTGACGATAAACACAATGTGGGTTTAAGCTGAGATTCAAGCTAAAAGGCAGAGCGTATTTCCTCTTATTTAGTAAAGACCTCAATTGAGCACTTTGAAATTTGAACGCAGTGCCCAGGAGAGCCTTCAAATCACCGTCAGAATTCGAAAACACATTTGAAAAGTCACTTCAAAGCAGCATTTAACTAAAGTCAGTGCTTTCAAGTTTCCCTTTGAATAAATCTGAGATCTACAGATACAAAGAAAAACAAACTTGAGCTCTGTTTCTGGCACGTTCAGCCTCAAAAGCCGAAAAGCACCGGGTGTGGAGGTCAGTTCTAAGAGTGACTGAAGGCAGGATGATGGTGGGGCTTGGGTTGTTTTTTTTTTTCACCAAATGTCAACACATGCTTCAGTTGTTAAGCACTTAGACACAGCTAACTAGCCTTTGAATGTCCAGCTGGGTTGAGCTCAGGTTACAGTATAAATCCACAATGCCTGATGGGAACTCTGGACTTTCCCTCAATTCAGCATGTTTCCCCATATTAACATTCTGATTTTCATTCTTTCTGTTCAAACAAATACCTGTCTGGATGGCAGGAGGGAAAGCAACACCGCTGCTGGGAGAAAGCAGTGATGTAAAGCTTTGAGGCCTGTGACTGATAAAATATACTGGACCTTAAAGCACCCAAAAAACAAACTGATTTAGTTTGCTTAGCCTGGCCCTGAGCAAAGTCTCTCAGACAATATCAAAACAGTATCTCTTGACTACTGATATTGAATATAACAGTGGGAGAAGGATGGGAAAGTGCTGAATGTGAAAAATGCTAACCCAGATGTCCCTGAACAGCCTCTAAATACATTCACGGAGCCAAAACTAACCACAAAGCCAATAACAGAGAGAAGGTAAATGTACTTTGAGCATGTATTTTGAACCATAAATGAATCATAAGTAGTTTTTACGTCATATCATTTATCGATACATGACGACAGTATTTCTAAGGGCATACAATCTCAAAGCTCCAATACAACATGGCTGCAGAACTCTGAATTACAAATCACAGTCATGTTTGCTAATACCCTGAGGAAATCTGTCTGCATTTGAGCCAAAATGGCGGCGACAGGGTCTGAATGCTGCAGTAGCTCACAACATTATCTAAGGATACAAATGGCACTTTTGACATCACTTGATATTTTTCTAATACAACCATAGAAAATAACTGTACACACTTAAATAACTGACAGTGTGTTAATATGGGAAGCCACATTAATGGAGCCAAAGGGATTTCCATTGTTGAAAAAGGTCACAATTCAGGAAGTGTGAAGCACAAGAGTTTTTTGTTACTAGCTACTGATGTTAATTGCTACTTTGCAGAAATGTCTAACTCTAACCACAGACCAGACTCACATATAAAAGAGAAAAAGATCTTATATAATAGGAAGTATAATGTGTGATAAGCTGTAATGTTTTTAGATGAGAGATCCTTCTACGGTCTATACAAGACTTGGAACATCACCAAGACGGTTATTCATTTACACTCTATTGAGATTCAGGCTATATTTGATTAAGTTCTATGTGTAGCTCCTTTATACTCCACATGATAAAAGCACCAGACCATGGAAAACAAGATTAAAAGAAAAGAAATAACAAGATCACAGCAAGATACTGTTGAGTCCTGTTTTCCAAAACTTCTGTCTTCCCTTCTCGACCCCTGTGACCCCATCCATCCAAACAGTGCAGCATCAGCACTGGGTATATTACCTTGGGATTTTCCCTCCTACCCTCTTCCTCTCTTCCCGCCTTTTAACAACCCATGAGACAAAGGGGAGGGGGCTATTCGGTCCTGCCAACGACAACAGCAGTCAGCAGGCCTGGGTATGTCTTTTGCATTAGCTCAACAAGAACTCAAAGACCAGGGAAACAAACAAAATGGCTGGAGAGAGAAAATGTTTTGGCTCCTAATGTCATCGTCAGGTGTCTGCTATTCTCTTTGGAACAAAATGAGAAAAGAGGATTATTCCAGAGGACAACTGTCTGACATCAAGATATGGTTAAAGTCATTATTGAGACTTTCCTATGCTTTCATTTTCCCTGTTCTGCATCGCCAGTTCCATTACGCTGTTGTGTATGGAAACTCAGTTCAATGTATAAGCCTCATGCAGAATCCAATCCCAGCATATTTTGGATAGCATCAGCCAAAACAGCAAGTGTGACTGCTAAAATAAACTGACGCACATTTTCCACGAGTAAGGATCTCTCACTGTCTGGCAAAGCAATGTACACACACGTCTGAGGTGCTCGTGGCGTATGCTCAGATGCTTATGTTTTAACTCGCAGCAGAACCCCACACGGCTCGGTGCTTGTGTGTCCTCCTGTCAGACTGTTTTCTCCATTTAAATCATTCGGATTTGGACAGTAAGCAGTAATCTATGTGCTGATTTTCTCCTCAGACAGTAACCATTTATAAGTATCTTTATAATATCATAAAAAAACACCTAGATGATCACCTTTTGACCTTATAAGACAGTGGTGTCAAACTCAAAGTGGTGAGGAGCTGTAATAGTAATTTATTTAAATTTGCAATAGAAGGTTTCATCTTCATTTGAGTCTTCCAAAAGTTATCTTTTAACATTATTTTTCCTCCTTTTATGGAAACTGGTTTTAGCTGTATTTGAACAGGTTTTAGTGGATTTTAACAGGGTTTTGAAGGATTTAAACAGGTTTTGTTGAATTCCAAAGGGTATTAGATGGATTTGAATATATTTTATTTATGTTTGTAGCAAAAACTGGTTTTAACCTATAAACTTAGTGCCACAGATATCCTGAATGAGCCTGTGCCTGAATGTATTGGCCACATAAAACATTGCAAAGGGTTGCCCTGGGCCTTGAGTTTGACACATGTGTTATAAGGGCAAGTAATAAGTTCTGAGAATAAGTTGTCTAGATATAATTACTTTCTTTCGGACTAAAAACAGCTATTGGCCAGTTGCACAATCATGTTCTCAAGCAGCCAACCCATGGTCTACTGGGAATATGACTGATGTGCATTTGAGCGCTGATGAGATATGTATATTCCCAAGAGCTGTAATCCTGGAAGGGCTATCAGTGTGTGAGAACTGAGGGGTGGTGATTACTAGTGCTCGCCCACCATTTCCTCTTGTGGTCACTGCCTTTAAACCACATATCCAGAAAAACACTGCTGGTTTGTTGACAAGCACCTCTGTGGAAAGGCTGTACATATACAGCTGTTCACGAGAAAGAAATACAAGAAAATCCTAAGGAAGTAAGTTTTCAAATGTACAACAGCATCAGGAAATAGGCAAATTGATTATATTAGGGAGAAAAAATGATGAATGAATACCCATTGCTTTTGCTGCCCAGGCTTATTGCTGTCACAGTAACAATTATGTTTCACTGAGACTAAGAACATTAACCTTGTGTCCACAGCTGTTGAATATCACAGGACCCGTGATGATGAACATCTACACACAAGTCTGACCTTTTCACCACTTCCCTTAATTACACTGCCGCACAAACATATTCTGCCAGATGTGAAGATCAAGAGAATTCCTGCTGGTGAGGAATGTAAGACTTTCTGGAAAATATAATGAGTCAAAATAGAGGTACAGTACAGGTGTGGCTGGACACCAAAGAAATACATCCCTACAGGGGCCACTCATGAATGATTTTCACCTTTGTAAGCACATTCTTTGAATGGTCACCAGACAAAGTTAAATGTTGGAAAAAGTTTACTAATGTTTTCTGCACTGGTAAAGTTGAGCATTTACCTTTGCAGTGGTTATCATTAAACCTTTTGCAAATATCCAGCTTAAATTAAACACATGCAGGCTTTCTGTTTAAACTAGAATTAATCATTACACAGAAAAATGTCCTTTTATTTCTATGTGGGTTTGAATATTGACAGGAACAAGTTCTTTACATCTCACACCCGTAAAAGTACAATAAATCCAAATGAAATAAAGAAAAAGAAAAATAAGCCCACAGTAGTTTGTTTGCGAATATAAAAATTGGCTTTTCCTACATATTTTGCCTTTGGACAGCAACATTTAATATAGAGGCCTGCTACATCTGTAAAATATTAAAATGTTACAACAGATCGATCATTTTGCCTCCTGTTTTATTTCTGTGGCAAGAAATGTAAAAATGACAATAACGGATGAAGTAACAGAGACACTATCACCTACAATGCGTAAATACGCTTGATCTCCAAGTGTGGTGCTCTTACCTAAAAACAAGCAGAAGAGGTCCACTCCGACCAGTAACTTTCTCCTGCTGTGGTCTTTACAGTTATTGTTGTTCAGTGAACTCCCGCCGTTCCTCGTCTCGGCCATGGTTTTCTCATAAATCAAGCAGCGTTGCATTTAAAACCCAGTGTGTGGTTCAAATCAGAGGGAAATCTAGACTATGCCACTCCTCCGTTCACTACACATTCATTACGACTCCAAAGAAGGAGCAGTCACGCAGTTTGTTTACAAGAGGATCGCTCTCGGACTTTCTCCTACTACTTTAACTACCACTGCTTGGTTTCTTCTAACTTCTAACCATCCTTCGGTAGTGGTAGTGAGTCTTGTGACAGCCTCAGAGAAGCCACACCTCCAGCTCCACCTCTTTCAATTAATGCCATCTGGAAAAGCTTTCTCTAATTTACATGCTGCTGCTGCTGGAGTAGGACAGTAAAAACTAAAGAACATTTATCATATTTATTGTATTTAACAATCAAACAAAATTCAACCCATATGCAAAGAACATATTCATATCAATGTTCAAACAAAGTTCATGTGAATAGGCTTAATGCCAATGCTCGTTGTACATAATGCATATAATACATTCACTTGTGCACAATTCAGTTTTTAAATCAGTGACAATAAGGATAAAGGTGACCAAACAGAACAAAAAGTGAAAACACGTTCCCACATTTAACAAATTTCCATCACACACAAGTCAAAAGTTCCCGTCTTGGCAAGTTTTTCAGGGTGAGTGAAAATCAAATAAACCAGAAGGTAAATCAGAAGGTGTCAGCGTACAGCGGCGGCGGAGGAAGCAGCTCCATCTCTGTGAAGTCACTTTCTTGTTCACTGTCAAGACCAAAAGAACAGCTGAATCTCAATCAAAGTTTTCAGAGTCGTTAAAAGCACTCGATGAACGCTCTGTGCTTTAAAAGGACGGTCGAAGGCTAATAATGAGCAGCACACTGGAGACACAAGTGCACATCAAACAAAGAAGCCTTCTTTTCTGATGATGATAAGGAAGCACTTACAGATATGGTGGCTCCTCCACATCACGCAAGTCTGCCAAAGACAAAACAAGACGTTAGAAATGTTGCACCTCTGTAGTCTGTCCAACAACATGTCACCAGCTGTTCCACGCAAACATTCTCCAGACCAGTGCTGAACTCTAGTGGCCTTAAGTGACTGGAAAGGGCTTTGATCTTAGCTTCACCTTTATCAGTGAGTGTGACCAAAGCGGTGACACGAGGGGAGGTATGAAAAAAGGAAAACTTACTCGGTGTTTCCGTGCTTAGAGGAGGGAAAAACATTTAAACGGCATTAGTTGAATTTAATCAAGACGGCCTTTAATGTGTTTGGCTTTATAGTTGAGACAATTCACTTCAAAGCGGTTGAGACTCCATCCTCATCGAGTTCGTCTTTATTGTGCTGAAAGAAAATGGCTAATTTCTGCAGAGCCTCATGCCTTGTCCTAAAAGACAGCAAGAAATGAAACAGGAATACATATTTATTCGTATTGTAAACCTTTCTCCGCTTATGCCAGCTAAGTATAAATGTCATCTGTAGCCATCTTGACAAACTGTGAAAATGCAATAAAGTAAGGCATGTGCTTTTAACACCTGCATGCTACAACTTACTGAGTGTGTAGGTCCTCCAGGTTGGCATCGCTCAGAGTGTGCTGGGCGCCGACATGACCACAGGCTGTCAGTGGCACATAAAAGCAGGGGGAAGGTGGGTATAGGCAGATTGGGGCACGTTATGTAAAGCCAGAAAGACAGAGGAGGGAGGAAGTAAGGAAACTGCACAGTAAAATTAAGCATCAAAGCCTTGTTAGAGTCTGCCATGTCGACCATAACATAAAACAACCACAGGCAGCGCTTGCATTTTGTGAAACCCAGAAGGCTGTTCTCATGTTTTCACTTCAAAAGGAGTGGAATATAAAAAAAACGTACTTACACATCTCAGGCACAGAGGCAGTCTGTTGTGGAAAACTGCTACACCGAAAAGAGAAAGAAAATGTAATCGGTCATTTGTAAACGTGCATTCGATCATATCTTTCATGTGGGAGATGTGATGAAAAGTTGGAAATAGCTTAAAATGCTGTACAACATTGATCCTAGAGAGACGTAACCACTTAGCTCAATAAAGCTGTCAGACTTACAGGCTTTCATTGGAGGGTGAGAGGGTTTCATCTTCGCAGGCCCACTCCTCACTGTCGTCTGTAACTGAGGAAAAACACATTAGTTTGATTAAGCCCAGAGCACATAGTGTTGATAGATGTTAGGCAGAGGGGCTGTTTTCACTTACATCGGATTCCTTTATAATCAAACACTAACACATGGCTCACAGCAGTGCAAATGACAACATGGTGTTATTAAGTCCAGCCACTTAAGAATTACGCTTTTTATATTTAATACACCAAACCAATCAAATCTAATAGAAGTTCTCATCTTACACTCACAGCTGCTTGTAAGTACAGGGTGGCTTGAGGACCTGGAAACATGAGAATTGTGGAATACTGATTAATGGCGTGAATTTAAAGCTAATTTTTTTTTATTGAATTAGGAAACAAATCTATATTAATTACTGGAGTTGCAATACCTGCTCCCAATACTGATGGTATCAGCCTCTACATTGCCTCCTCTTCCAGCTGCCTGGGCCTTCTTGCCAAGTTCCAGCATTTCTTTGATATTTAACTCGACGTTCATGACTGAAATATATCCATCTGCAACAGGAAGGGTAAAGTTGTCGACAAATTAATCATGCATCTTGTGACCGGGTCTGGCATCAAAATTCAATGATATTTTTAAATTAACTCACACTTGTGGTTAGCATCTCGGGCCAGCCATTTCCCTTTGGGGCAGTTGGTGGTGCGAATAATGCTGACAGTGTCCCCACTTTTTACTGGCAGATCATTTTTGCGGACCTTGCTTGCTACCGTGACTTTAGCATGGTACATGGGCTCCTCCTCACCAGTCACCTAAAGACAAATCTCAACAGTTAATTTCTGAACAGTGCTGCTTAACACAATATAAGAAATACACAAGGTTATTTGTAAAGTACGCAGTAATGGCTCGTCTTCATTGTCAACATCTGAACTCACTTTGAATTTCTTTTTCATTTCATTTTCCCTTTTCTCCTTTTCTTTCTGTTCCTTTTTCTCCTTCTCTAGTCGCTGCTTTTCCCTCTTCTTTTGTTCTTTAAAGTCAGCAGTGTTTGGGCTTTGGCACTCCTTGCTGGAAGAAAATGATAATGTAACTCAACCACAAAACACTTCACAAAAATGTAAGAGCTGTAAATGGTTCTTTTAAAGATGTGCGTGATATATTTCATACCTGTGGAGCTGACTGTGGGCCAAATAACCATGTTCTCCTGATACGCCACCCCTATAGTTTGATTAACAGAGTGAGAGACAAATCAATGGCTGCCGGTCATCTGGCAAAATCATTAAGTGTAATGATTGTTTTGTTTTTTTATCTCAGAAGTAAAGACCATACCATGGATTCCTCAGGCGCGTGTTATGACCCGACTCCTCTTTCTTGAGATAAATAAAGGAATGCATTATTTACATTGTGTCAAGTGCAGACGGCAACTTAAAATGAAATTAGTTACCACAGAATTGCTGTCAGCATATGGATCTATTAAAAAAAGAGATAAAAACCTGAGTTTGGATCACACACATGAATATGATTTATTAGATTGTACAATCTGGTCAAAACGTACTCTTTAGTCCTTTTCTCTTACGAGAGTTCTGGTTAAATGTGAACCTGCTGATGTTTTCAACGTCTTCGTACACATTATCACATGTTTTCTCATAAATGCCCTGTTGATAAACACTAGAAAAACATCAAAAGTGAATCTCACTGGATGCTGTAATATACAAAATGTTGCTTTTTTTTAGTAGTACAAAACTCACCCATATTCAAAGTTATTTGCATGTGTTTGGTCACCCTGGTCTGTGTCCTCTGGGATGGAGTGACACTCTGCACCTGTTAGATCAGTTTCATCAGTGTGGGATGACGGATCTACGGTGGCCTCCTCGCTCTGACTCCATTGTTCTGTTGAGGCAAGCTCTGGGAACTCAGAAAGGTTTATTGGTTCAGGGAAGCTGTCTGGATTGAGAGGTATTATGTTTGGATTACCCAGGTTCAGTTCTTGCTGTTCAGAGCTCCTTGTACGATCACACACAGACCAATCAGGCTGGGGCCCCTCAGAGTCTAAAGGACCAATGGCATTAGGTACAGGCAAGTCAGAAGTGTACAAGTCTAAAGCCTTTAGGTCTAGTGCAGCAATATCCACAGCTTCACTTTGTACTGGTTCAATCTCTGAATTTTCAAAGTCTGGGAATTCTGGAGCGTCCAGTACAGGTATTACAGGTATTACAGGTGTGTTTTCACTAGCTGGCTCTTGTGCTGGTGCATTGTTCAGCCCTCGTGACCCATCTGAATAAAAGATAAAATTTTTATCAACATTTCAGATGTGTGTGTACTATTAAGCATATCGCTTAACAAAGACGCACTTGGACATATATCACTAAGTAAATAAAAAGTATGACTAAACATCGATTTTTAGCTTTAGCTTAATAAATAATTCACTGAAATAAAAATGGTGACAAAAATATACTCACCTTGTACTTTATGGGGCAGGTAATAGCTAAGATCGACCACTGGAGGTCTGGGGGGCTTTGTTGGCAGTGGTCCCAGCAACCTGAGGTCAGGTAAAGGCTTCTTTGGAGGAGAAGGAGCATGGGATTCACCAATCCTTGCAAAAGGACGATCAGTCCTATCTTTGCCAAAGTGCTTATCTAATGGAGACTCTTGACATAAAAAAATAATAGTAGCCAAATCTAATCTGGTTGTAACAAAACAGAAATGTGTTATGCTTAAAATGAAGAGATCAAAGAGAACTTACTGAATGTGGTAGTGCCTTTAAAGAAAGGTCTGGCTGAGATGTAAGCGAGGTTTGGGAAGCACATTGGTGGGGGTACTGGTGGGTCTGGTGCAGTGCTGTGGATGTTCTTTGGGGGAGATCCTTGTGACTTGCCTTTAGAACCCCTGTCTGGGGAGCTACTCTTTGTTTTAGTGGAGATTGACACCTGTCGACGTGAGAATTTCTTCTTGGCCTTCTCCAGAGTACTCATTATCCTGTTTTCTGAATCAACATTCATCTCCGCAGAAGGAGGGGTTATTGCAATATCAGGGCTAGAGAGGGTACATTCACTGCCTTGAAGTGAAGCCCTATCTTCTGTGTTGTGTTTTTCCATAGAGGACAACTCTCCAGGTGCACTAGATGGTCTGCTTGTTAAATCAGCATATGTAGGCTCCTCTCCATTTTCTGAACAAGCCTTTGCTGATTTAGCTGATTTAAAAGGAAGTAGCAAACCCTTTTTCTTGGTCTTAGCCTGTACCACACCTTCTTTTAGCTGTTCCACTTCCAGTTTTGGCTCCTTTTTAGATGCTTGCTCTGCCTTGTGTTCTTTAGGTAATATGGGAAGAACCAGAGGCATGTGTCTCTCTTTGAGGGACTGCCTTGTTGGGCCATCGCCATTACCAATGTGGGAAGTAGGAGATCGTTGTGGTTGTGGAGGAAAGGAAATTGGTCGCTTTCCTCCCGATGTACGCAGTCCATCTCTAAAGAAGACCCTTGGAACAGCTGGAGTCTTGTTTTCTACAGCAATATTAATACTGTTGACCACAGAGCTGCAATGGCCTCCTGGAGGAGGAATGTGCTTTGGTTTTCCAGCAACAGCTGGCCGGCTGGCTCTGGACTCAGCCATGAGGGCCTCCTCTTGAAACTTGGCCCTCAAAGCTTTGAAGTTGATTGATCCCTCCTGGAAAGAGTCATAAGTGAACAAACAGCACACAGGCCTACATGAAGATGGATTTCACATCAAAATGGAAACCTTGTGCTGGTTCGAGGGAGACAGGAGAGGGAGACAAAGCACAGTGCTGGTTTATCAAAAGAAGCTTCAGCTTTCTGTTGTTGTTTTTCTGTTTAGGCCTCAATTAGTCATTTATCAACATCAAAATGACACGCTGAAGCCTGAACAGAAACAAGTTAACATTGTTAAAGACAAAACAAAGACTATATCTGTGGACATGTTCATCTTCAGACCAAGATGTGAGTCACTGATAATATACAACAAACGTAGAGGTCAGTGACTATATCGGCTTGTATTAGCAAACTTAAAGCTAAAGGAATAGCATCAATATTTTTGGACGTTTACCTCTTCCATTGTATCTCGTTTGGTTCATCACGGTTCAAGATTTACCTTTGGAAAAAAGTCAGTTAAAGATTCAGACGACATAAAGCGAGCTTTCATCACCTAAAAGAGAAGTTTAAATCTATCATCCATAAACTCAGTGGGAAACATTCAACTCATGTGTTCATGCTAATGCAGGACTTGGGCTAAACGACTTGAAACCGCCGCCATAACGCGCGGGTGCGTGCACGTACGTCAACTCGGGGCGTGCGCGTTCATATGTGCTGGCCTGGCGAGGTATTGGACACTTGTCTACACCAAGGAGATTTGATTGATGTTTTGTTAGCTTTTAGGACCAAAAGTTTCGTTGTGTAAATTCTCTTTTGGGGTGAAGATGGGAACGAGGCTAGATTCCTGTAAGAGCATGTTTACTCTTTATCAATCATTCACTTTTATTGATCAAGATTGCATTAGGTCCCTAAACACACAGGCGCACAACTGTTGAGTGATTTGGGTTTTCAGTTATTCGAACAGCTGTTATTTTGCATGATGGGAATATTTATTCGTTTAGTCCTGAGCCTGTGCTTACTGTTTGTGGTTTTCAGTGTTTTCAGGAGTCATTTAAACAAAGCAGATAACAGGTGCAGTATTTCATCTTGATGTACCAGATTTATTGATTGTCATTTCTGACATCCGTGCATTGTATGGTAAGATATTAAAAAGTGAATGTTGGGTCTTGGGTCTTGCAGGGCTTCAACAAGGATAGCTAGAGCTGCAGGCACACCAATACCTATCAACTGCAAGCTTGGGAGATGGTCATCTTGGACTGCATGTAACTCCTGCACAGACAAAAAGGTAAGTTTGGGTTTAATATTGTGCACCAAAATACTAGCCTTCAAATCAAAGCCCTTCATATGACATGTTACTGTTAATATACATCTGTAATCCAGTGTTAAATCTGTGATGGTTATCAGATATATGGTGTGAAAAAAAAACCTTTTTATATTAGTTACGTTTTAGACGCTTGGAGAAGCCTTCACAGTTTGGTGGTGAACAGTGCATTGAGACATTGTGGGAAAAACAGGCATGTCCAGAAACAGTTAATCCATGTTTTGTGCCAGATTACTGTGGAGAGAAGTTTACATGCAATAGCACAGGTAAGTCCCATCCCTACTATTTACACCTCTTTATTTATTTACAGAATGCAGTTGTTGTTCTAAATTTACCTGACGTGGTTTACATGTGCAGGCCGCTGTATCAGCCAGTCTCTTGTCTGTAATGACGTTAGAGAATGTGATGATTTTTCTGATGAAAACAAGTGTGAAGAAACCCATCCAAGAGAAGACTATTGTTCATCTTTACTGTCTATCCCCGGAGCAAGGGATGGCGTTCAAGGGTAAGACAACATTGGTGCGAGAGCTGCTAATACCATTTTTGTACACATTGAAAGCACCAGGCAAAGCAAAAACATGAATTATGGTAACTGCTACTGTAAAATGAATTCAGAAAGTAACCATCCTTAAAATATCAGAGGACAAAATAATTCCACTTCCCTTCAAGACACTTTTTAAAATAATCTAAACACAAATTTGAACATTTACAGTGGCTCTTGTCATTTATTTTTCTCTTTTTAATGAAGAATTACTATTTCTTTTTAGCTATAACATTTTAACAGACGAATTTCTTCATCCTGTACTTGACCCAAATTACTATGGCGAATCGTGTGAATATGTCTACAACGGTGAATGGAGAAAATTCACATATGATGCATTCTGTGAGAAACTGCACTACAATGAAGATGAGAAAAACTTCAGGAAACCTTACAACTATCATACCTACCAATTTGCGGTACGGAAATGTGTTATTTGTCGCTGACTGCAGTTTCATCAGTTTCCATTTTACATTTTTCATAATATGTTACAGGCTGAGGCGGCATCAGAAGGCTCCCATGAATACTATGAGGATATGGCGTCTTTGCTCAATGCAAGAAAAACTGAGGGTTCCGCTAATTTTGGTGTCTCAGTGGGGGTGGCATATGTGGAAGTCGGCCTGTCTGGAAAAGTAGAATCTGAGTTTCTGAAAAATGTGACAAAGTATAAAAGTCAGGTAAGTAAGGTCTTTACTTACCACTTTTAAATGATCACATATTCAATGCAGCGATACACATTTGCAGACTGGTTAGCGCTCCTGCCTCACAGCCCAAAGACATGCCTGTATAGGTGAAATCTATACAATGCTAAATTGCCCCCAGTGAATGACTGTGAGAGTGAAAAAGTGAAAGGTTGTCCGTCAGTGTCTGTGTCTTAGTGTCAGCCCTGTGACTTACTGGCCATTGACATCCAACAGGACAAAGTGGTAGAAGATGAATGAATGAATGGTAATTAAACATTGCATTCAGTGTAGCTGCAAAATGATTGTGACCATAGTGCATATACCCTGATATTATGAGCATATGTAATATTGTTGTTGAATATTGCCATTGTAATATAACAATATGCCACTGGGAGCTTTTAAACTGAGAAATATTTCATTGTACCAATATCTTTTTTGTTATTCATTCCATTTAAGAAGCAAATAATATTGACATATAATAAACATCAAAGCATTTATTGTCTTTCAAGCAGTCTTATGTATGTTGTGCATGTTGATGATGATAAAATTGTGCAGCCTAAATACAAGTTTTTATCCATACTGTACATCTTTCTTTTTTTTTTTTTAGGATCTTGGATTTGTTCGGCTTTTTTCCAAAATACAAACAGCCCTTTTCAAGATCAGGACCAGCAACTTAATGCTTCATGAGGATTTTTTAATGGACCTCATGGATCTCCCGGAGCAATACGATTATGGGATGTATTCCCGCTTTATAAACACATATGGCACCCACTATGTCACACAGGGAACAATGGGAGGAACGTTGGAGTATGTTGTGGTGATCAACAAAACCAAAACTGCAAAATCAGGTACTGCAGGCCATTCCCTGTTTTAGTCATTATTACATCAATGCTGTAGTCTGTGTTTTAGTGGTGGGTATTTTTTCTTGTGTTGGCAGAGCTTACCAGTGAATTGATCGGCGGTTGCTTTGGAGCCTCAATTGGTTTAGCCGCTCCATTAAAAGGAGCTGGAGAATTAGGTCTCAAAGTGGATGGCGAAATGTGTGGAAAAGAAGGTGGAGGTGGTAGAGGTGAGAAATTCAAGTTGTGTTTGACAAATGGGAGTGCAAAACTAAAGAAATGTGTTATGAATTGTAAAATAAAAAATGTTTTTGTTTTAGAGACTAAAACCCATTCGGCAGATGTAAAAGATGTTGTTTCCCTCGTCAAGGGGGGAGTTACAGTGACAGCCGGAGGTGTTTTGGTCATCAAGGATCCTGACACATACAGAAAGTGGGGAGCATCCCTCAAATACCACCCAGTACTTATTGACTATGAGGTGAAATATTAGTAACTCTTTTAGATTCAACATTTTGAAGAAATGGTAAGACTGTTTGTTTCCCACCCATCTTAGGTCATGCCCATTTATGAGCTAGTGCGCCTAAGTACAGATGCTGATTATGTCGGTTCAAGGCTGGCCAACCTCCAGAGAGGCTTTGATGAATATCTGCAGGAGTTTGACCCCTGTCGCTGTTCTCCTTGCATGCACAAAGGGATCCCCATCTTCTCAGGAACGTCCTGTAAATGTGAATGCAGGTCAGGCTATGAAGGAGTGGCCTGCGAAAAAACACGACGAACAGGTGAGATCTAACACAATGTTTGGCAACTGGATTTGTGGTATTAATATTGTTCTTAGTTGACAATTTAAATCCCTCCCTGTGTGTATAGTCACTGATACTAGACTGTGTTTGTTTTTCACCCATTGCTTTACATAGTACTTTTTCAATCTGATTAAGTAGAATTGCAACAGCATAGCACAGAAATGTTGTGCTCCTAAAGTCTTTACTTAATAATGATTCAAATAATCTTTTTAACACTACAGACCTGAGGACCGATGGGGCGTGGTCCTGCTGGGGGCCTTGGACATCTTGTACATCAGGCAGAAAGACCCGGTCAAGAAATTGCAATAATCCCCCACCAAGTGGAGGCGGAGAAACTTGTCTTGGCTCCGCTTCTCAGACTCGACTCTGTTAAAGTATACTTTGATGGGTGAGCTTTGTTCCAGTAAATGCTACAGTTCTTGTTGTCTCACAATAAAAAAGTGAGTTTGGAAAATGTACACGTTTATTTACAGTGTGAATGAATGTGGAGTGCAGACTGAACCATGGGTGATTTTTATTTCAACACAAAAAGTTTAATATTAAACGCTCATCACAGATAAAACTCCATTCAGGCCATAGTGAGTTACTTAGACTAAATATTGCACAATTTGGATTTACATGGTAAAATATTGATCAATAATTATAACAATTCAGTAATGCAGGTTTTGTTAAATTAATTCAGCCCAGCAGTCAAAGACAGCAGTGTTGCTTTTTGATAGGTTCACTTTAATGAAATGAAATGTACAAGTTTTAAAAACACTGAATGGACTCTTGTTGCAGTCCTCTGCAGATCACGCCCCCATTGCTGGGTGCTGGGTTGTTACACTCTCGCCTCCTGGTCATCCGTCCTCCGCTGCAGGGTGACCACGTTCCCCAGCAGCTCCAACTGCCGTCTATGGCTAAATCTGCCCCAAGATATTACGTTTTAATACAGATATTTTAAAAATATTTGTAAATAAAGACAAGAAAAGAGTGGAGCTAACTTGTTGGTCGCTGTGTGATCTCACAGCCCCTTCCACTGTATCCCGTAGGACAAACACAGTCACATCTGGTACCTGTTAGGACATTATATTTTTTGTATCATTTTATTGCACATTTTAAGCTATTGTTTAATGATGGAAACCCCTGAGAGATGCAACAACACTATATGGTCAGCTGTACCTTTTAGCACAGCAACACCATTGTTGCGACACGGAGCACATCGACATGGACTGACTTCAGCAAGGTACTCAGACAAAGCCTTCTTCAGGTTCCTCTTCAGAACGTCGCTCTGAGTGAAGTCTCTGGGGCTCACTAGCTCATAGATTGGCTTTGTCTAATAAGAAGCAAACATGAAGAGATTTCATGTCACCTTGACAGAGCCAATTCAAATGTTTGTTGCAGAAAAGTAGTTTTTTTTTGGCACAATTTTTGCTCGTTCTTCGTAATGATCAAACTTCCTGTGCTACAGTTTGGAATAAGTGCAAATAGTGTAGAGAGAAGAACTTACTGTTCTACGGATGAAGTCAGGGTTAAAACGGACACTTTCACCCCAGAGCTTCATCAGATCTGGATGGGGCAGTTTTTTGGTTACCAATGAAGTAACAGACTCACTGCTTCCACCTTTTACCACAGCTATAAAGTCCTCCACCATGTTCCCTTTAGCAGTGTCCTCTGAGAAGACAGACAGGATTGTTCTCTCAGTTTATGCTTGAGTCTGACTTTACAAACATATAGATCACTCTTTACCTCCCATTTCATTTAAGAGGCCATCACAGCCTCCCCCTTTCAAGCCTCCGGTCACGTAGACGCCTTTTATGTTGGCACCTAGTCTCAGGCCCGCTTGCACACATGTCTTGTAATCATCCAAAGAGTACTCTAAAAACAATTCCAAAAAACAGATAAACATTCAGATCCATTGAATTCTAAAATGTCAAATATCTGCAAGTTCCTTCAATTGACCTGTTTTCTCCAGTTTTTGTTTGTCTATTATGATGGTGTGTTGGTAGTTTCCTCCCAGAGCAGCTTCAGTGATGTAATGGGTGCCGTAGTCTCTGTAAATCTGCCTGTATTCTCCATAAACATAAAACTGTGGCAGAGAACGCAGACGCAGCAGAAACTCTGGGTGTAGCATCAGATTGTCGGGTTTAAGAATGTACTGGGCCAACTCCAGTTCTGCTTTAGCTTGGACAAAGCTATTAGTCTGGACAAAGAGACAGTACATACAGATAATATCAATGTTTAGTGTGAAATTTGTGCAGGAATATGTACAGTACGAAGCCTTACTTTGCCACTTGCACGGCGCGTCTTCTTGACTGACTTGGAATATTTGGAATCGGCGTAGTTAAATCCAAATTCAGCAACACCAGGAATGGCAAAGCCAAAGGAAACAGAAGTTTTGGACGAGTGCTCCTGGATGGTGTGCTCAATGAACTCAGAGTAGGTGTTAAAAGCTTGTAAGATGAAGTCATAAGAGCCTCTTGTCTGTGCAAGTAATGACAAGTATTTCACACAAACTGGCCACAAATGAAATGATCAAAAATGTCCACACGTGTATGATTGGATTGGAAAACAAAATTCACAGTAAAACAATACAAGAGTAAAAGAAAACTGCTAATACACATAAACACTCATAATTTATGGTTATTATGTTGAAGTTTTCACACATTTTTTTTTTTTTGGTTTGTTTGCTTTTATGGGTAAATTATTATTACTCAAGTCCATTTGTCAAAGTATGTAGTTTTGTGAACATGGAAAGCTTTTACCATGTGTGCCATCCCTTTACCCTAAAATATGTTAAATAAAGATCATAAGCTGTTTTTTTTTTTTTTTAATGAAATAAACCTAATCTTGTCATTAGTGTGAAAGAACTCGTTTTACTTGATAAATTGTAAGCATCACCGTGAATAATAATAGCCTAATGAATGGCCTCATGCTCAAACATCTGAATTACCTTCTGCACATTTGTTTCTTGAATGTGTTCATTTACAACTGTGTGAATTTACCTCTAGAGTGTACTGTTGCAGGTTGAAAGGCTTCCTGAATCTGTAGTTTTGGATGTAATGTGGCAGACAGCTGCCAGCATAATATCTATTATCCAGCACCACTCCCTCCAGGTTACTGTTCAAGATGTTGATTCTGGCAAACAAACACATGGCAAACAGTGTGCAGAACTGATTTGTGGGGAACATCATGTTTACATGTCTAAATAATTGTGTGAGATCGGCTTACCCTTTGGCCAGGTTTTCAATTCCCCAGTACTCCTCAGCTCTCTCCCTGCAGGGGTGCTGATCCGTCCTACAGCCCACTTCATCTGACATGTCCCCACAGTCATCCTCCCCATTGCACTGCAGAGTTCGAGGGACACACCGACCTGAGGAAGCATATAAGCAACATGACATTAAAGTTAAAATACAGATATAGCATTGTTGGCCGGATAAATCAAAGAGATACCTGTCTGGCTGCACAGAAACCCTTGGCAAACAGGAACATCTGTACATATGTAGCGTGCGGGAACAGTGCAGGCCTCCTCCTCTCTGTCATGAGAATAACATGGCTCGCCTCCAAACTGAGATGGCTGCATAAGTTTAGTGAAGCGGTACTGGACAATTGAGGGAGAGAAACATAAACTGTCAGAGAAAAACAGCTCCTATAGCCAATAAAGGTGGTTGAAGAGCTTAGAGACTGCTCTAGGGAACTGTAACAGCTGAAATTAGATTAGAGAGCTGTTTTCACTTTGTCATGTCAAGGTTATTAATCTCCCTCCCGTTTAAAGTGGATGAGATGGAGAGCAAAAGTAGATCAGCAGAGACCTTTGCCAGTGGCGTGCTCCAGCTCACAAATAAAACAGATCTGCACAACTGTGTCCCTTAATGCTCAACCAGACTGCAGTATTAAAGAGCATTATTTATCCGACTGAAGCTTGCTATTTCCAAATGTAGTTATTGTGTTTCCTTTGGGGACAGCAAGACTAAGTATGTAATATTAACATAATATATTAGATTGGCCTGCTGTTTTGAATTATTAAAGCAATATCTGCATCAAGAATGACCTGATAATTTGGTGATCAAGCCTGGCTCCAGTTTTTCAGTATATCTGTTCAGATGTGTTACTACTGTCTATGGGTGAACATCCCTTCACTCTGTAAAAAACACACTTTAAAATGTTTGTGTGATATTTGTAAATGAAGCAAAAATTCATATTATTATTCATGTCAAACTCACTCTCTTTTTCTGACAGACATCACAACGGGACCATTGGCTCCACTCAGATACAGCACAGTCTACTGGATGAACTGGCCCCTGATAGCCTGATGGAGCTTGGCGGACACTTACATGCCCAGTTTTAGTGGCCGAAATAGTACTGTAAGTAAACAAATGAATCAGAAACATAAGAAAACAAACAGTAACACAAGATGTCAGGCCTATTTTTGGAAAAGATGGCCCATATCCACAGCATTTATTTTGTTATGTCTGATGATGCACATCATAGTTAGTAGCAGCCCTACTTAAAAAATGAAAGAGAGTTTCTTACCTTAGTATCCAGAAGCTGAATGTAATATATAGAAGACAGAAATGCAAACTGCCTGCCCTGTTTATCACCTGGGAAAGCATGGCTGTGTATCAGGACTGACAGAGACCAGGGAGATGACACTGCTCTGCTGTCAGTGTAAACACTAAGCGATCAATAGTGGTCTAAAAATGAACTCTGTGCTGTGATTAGAGGAATAGTTCAGAGCCTGCAAACACTTGTGGGTTGGGGTGTTACAATCTTCTGGTCGATACATACAAGTTTACTGAAGCAAAGACTTCGGTAGGTTCGGTAAAACCTTGGCAGAGAAGATGTGTCAAACCACATGTCTGGAAAAAATGCCATGATGAAACACATTCCCGTAAGAGCACTAAACTCGTTTTGTACTTATGACCTGCAAACATTTGCTTTGTATGATAATCAATCCTCAGTTAGTAACTTTAATGAAATGACCAACCAAAATAAAGACACCCCATGACCCTTTTAAGGATTTTCACCTCCTGAAGTTTTTGGTCAGCAAACTCATGTTTGTCTGATTATGTTTCCAAATATATAAGTGTGCAAAGTTGTGTTGATCTCACCAGATGTGTGGTTTGATAGATGGTGGTGTCCCTGACACTAACAGATATATTGTGGATACCAACAAAATGAATTTTAAGTTATATATTTTAATGATTTTAGGCAGTGTATTTTTTAATGAAAGTAGGGTTGGTTTAAGTTGTAATAAGCAGCAATTGTTATCACTTTTCAAAGGCTTATAATTGTAATTATTATTACAATTCATGATATTTATTTATACTTGTGTTGAGAAGTTATTTTGTGATGTGAGCAACCTCTGTTGGCTGGCACAGGTTTGAAAACAGTTGGTGAGGAGATTTCTTTTAATGTTAATAGTTGTCTTAAATGTAGAATGAACATCCAGCACAAAGTGAGAATCACATGTTGTTTTATTGTGACTGTGGCATGGGTACAGTGAACAGGGGGGTCATAGACGTACAAAAGTCCCTTTCTTCATTTTATAACAATTCTTATTTCTTTAAATAAAATTTACAAAAAATTTTGGACTATTTCTCATTTTTCTTACACAAGCAGGGATTAGGTACATTTTGTCACAAGTCTTGCACTTAACAGTGATATCTCCATTTTTGATTAATATGAAGTCATTTTCCCAAATGCTTTGTTACAACAATGGCCTGTTTACTGTATACAACGACAAGTCAAATGGTGACGGAACAACAAAAATAAACCAGAGAAGGCATTAAAATGCTTAGCTTGTGTTTAAAAAGCCATGTCACATAATGGAATGACTTTGTCAACACTTTAGATATGAACGATTTAGAAGTAAAATGTAAACAATGCAATGGGATTAAAAAACAAATATATGCAGGAAAAATACCTGCTGTTTATTATAAAATCTTTAGATTTGTGGAAAATCAGCTCTTTTCATCTCTCATGTTCACAACAAGTGAGACAGGAACATCAGGCTTTATTTTAAATGGCCATGTAACACAGATTCACAGTTAATATCTCAACAAAAACAAAGCTTTTTTCAGAAAAAACATAACAAATGGCAGCGAAAGCTAAACAAACATCCAGACGTCCATGGAGGTGCTGGTAGGGAATTAGAGGAACACAGGCAGATGGCATCCAAGAGGCAGAGAGCAATTGTATGGCACAGAGGTTCAGGTATACGGGGCACAGAGGCTCAGATATGGGGCACTGGGACCATTCTTATTTACAAAATAAATGTTTGGCAAATTTGATTTAAACATTGATGTCTCAAAGTCATTTGATAACTTTAATGACTCTGTGTCACCAACTAATAATTCACAGCTTAGAAAATAAAAAAAGCTCATATTCTTGATTTGTTCAAACCTTATAGGAAACTGTTTCACTCACAGTTGAGTCCACTGATCAGTTTGTTCATGCAAATGGACAGATCGTGAGTGACACGATGAGAACATTTGGCAAATCCATCTGCTGTGAACAGTCTTTGCTGGTGGCAGCTGACAAAGTGGAGGTCAACTGCAAAGAGCCTGCTGTTTCTCAGTTCAGTAAAAATAAGTTCCTTTGTTAGTGTCACAGAGGGGTGTAATTATTGTTATCCTCACGGATCCAAATGAACATATCTGTCAGAGGAGCAGCCTTGTATGCAGCCTGATAAGCAGGCTAAAGTTCAAAGGTCACTTCCTGATAGAAAGCCAAAGCCTGATTATTGTGTGGAGGAGTACAGTATGTGGCTTCTTGAGGAAAGCAGATGCAAGGATATCCAGCAGGATTAAAGTCCTTTTAAAGGTTGATATAATAGAAGTCTGTGCAGTTGTGCTGTCCGAGATACAGCAGTGCACAGTCATTCACTGATCTCTTCTTTTCTGATTTATATTATGGCCCTTTCAGCTTCCATCACCTAAAACACAAAAAGAGACTTTGTATCATCAACTGGTGCAGCCACACCACCAGGGGGCAACCTTAAGCCTTCATCAAAGCAGCACTTTCGAGGCATGCCCAATGAGACTCTCTCCCAATTGGCAGTAAACTATAGGAAGGACAAGGAAGGACGAATGAAAATATAACTTCATTAAGGAAATAGAGACTTCTGGAGCACTGACTTGAATGAACCTGAGTGCACTGTACTCTAGCTGTCTTCTTTTGGACAGCCCTGATCCTGGGATGGATCCAGATCACCACTTGGCACAGGAGACATCGATCTCACATCAGTTAAACCCTGTGAGGCAGAAATAGAGAAATCGTCTGTTAAAAGGAAAGTATGTGATATATTTCTGATAAATCATAGAAAATAACATGTTTGTTCCCGTAACCTTTCGCTGCCTTTCAAAGTGAAATGTACTTTATACTGTGGCTATGTGGATGTGTGTTAGATCAAGTTAGGTTGATTTTATTGCACATACTAGTTAAAGGTAAATAAGCTGATACACATACAGAATGTAAACAAAAACGAGTGACTAAATTCTTAACTTAAAAAGACAGTCAAACTCCATTTTTGAAGCCTACTTCTTGTTTCACATTAGCAACTGAGCATTTATAAAAAAAGATAAGAGCTATAATTCAACAAAGCATAATTACATATGATCTAATCAAAACTCTTAAATCATTGGTGACCTTTAAGTCATAATTGACTTGACATTTTTTTTCTCGGCTGAAATCAATCCACATGACATTCCTCTTGGTGCGAGTGATGTAAACTCCAGCTGAGAACTCATGATCCTTGTGACACTAATAGATTACAGCATTATGCCAGTCAGTTGTTAAACTCAATCTCTGAATCCTATTGACTGTGAAGTGACCCCAAGGGGACGAGTGCTCACAGTTTGCTCCTCCTTGGCGCTGGCCTCAGGGTCCACAGGGGAGTGGTCAGTGGGGGGGTCACTGGTCTGGGAGGGGGGGCAGTCTGATGAGGAGCTCTGATGAGGGGCTGGAGTGGAAGCTACGAACAGGGAATAGCAGATCAGAAGAAAGCAAAAAAGGAGCAGCTGTAGAAGGAATATTTTTTTTCTAAAATGCCAAATGCTTTTCTGTTCAGTGCACACATCTTCAAATCATGGTACTGTCAAACAAAAAGAACACATTCAAATCTAGACCATGTCATCTACTGTTTTTATTCGATGCCTTAAAAGTGTAGAATTGTAATTAATGCATTTAAAGTCTTCCCAAATTTGTGTGTGTGTATATATATATATATATATATATATATATATATATATATATATATATATATATATACATATATATGAAAATAATACCCAATGTTAGAAATAAATAAATAAGTCAGTTAAAGCTGGGTTAGACATATTGTTTTGTATTTCATTCCACTACAACATACTGGAAGACTTTAGTAGCCAATATTTATGTGATTTATGTTTATTAAACAAAGATAAAAGAGAATGCACCAATGACTTCCAGTCTCTGTGTTTTATAAAACTGTAGTCATATAAAGTCTGTATTCTGCAGATTCTTATTATTCAGTGCACTGACATGCCTTTTTCACAACATGACCACAGATCTGTAAAGATTAGTGTAAGATTTAACTACTGGGAGCGGTCTGGATAATGAGAATGACATACGAGATTCAGTTGATGGTGTCGTGGATGTTCCTGGGCTCAAGGTCATACGGGACAGGTCAAGGTCACTACAACTGCCCTCTTCCTCCTGTGCAGCAGCAGTCAGCTGTGAGGACGGTGCAAGCAGCTGACTGCAGATCAGTGTGTCTGGTGCACTCATGGGGCCTGGAGTTCCACACCTGCTCACTGTTGCCGAGGCGACGCCGACTCCCACACCTGCTACTCCCACCACTAAGGAAGAGGGCCCTTCTCCTGCGTCAGCATCCTCTTTTCCTAAACTCATGTGACGCTGGAGCAGGGTGGGGTCGGCCGTGTGCTGTGGACTGGTGATGGCTGAGGAGGGGGCAGACAGCTCACAGGCCTGTGGGCACATGGCCGTAATGGGGACCAGGCCCTGCAGCATGGCGGCTGGGATGGCGTGGCCCCCTACGCCCACAGTCTGCGCTGGCATGTAGGCAGCCATGGCCGCCCACTGCTGCTGAGTAGCTGGGAAAATGTTGGCCTGGCTCCAAATGAGCGGTTGACCACTCGGCAGGACCTGCGCCACCTGCAGAGGACCCTGCACAGGAAAGGCAAGAGTCTGGGCCTGGCCCCCAAACGGCTGCTGTGCCCACTGGGCTGCCTGCACCGGGCCCATGGTCATATAGCCTTTATGAAGAAGAACAAAAGGAAGAGATAAAAAAATTGATACTCATCCATGTCAGTTTCATCTGCCTTGGATGAGAAGAAGACTACAATTCATAGCAATGTTTGCATCAGATAAAATGTGAAATCAGACACATCAAATAAAAATGTATCTAGAGCTGACGTGGGTAGTGTGTGTTTACCTGATGGTACAGACGTGGGGCTGAATGGGGCATACATCTCAGCAGCAGTGTGCTGCTGATGGCGACTGCTCCTGCTAGGGTCCAGAGTGTTGGCAGGAGAAGGCGGCATCTGGAGAGAAAGCACATATTCACAAACACAGATGTCACTGCTATCAAAGTCACCTACAGGTTTTCCAAAGGCACTACTTATTTATCCTCAGGACTGCAATATCAAATTTGAGTGTACATGAAAGACAGTAGAGGAATAGTGGAGTAGAATCTGGAGACTGATGAGGAAGGCTGTAAGTGAAGGCTGGCTTCAACAAGACGTCTGGCTCCCATTAAGTTCTATTAAAAACGCCTGATACTAAGTCAGGCCTTGTTACTTTTATTTGATCTTAAAACCAAAACAGTTTGGGGCTCTGTTATGATGTTTTGAAAGCAAATGGTCAATAAAATTGTCAATTACAAATGCATGGTGTGACAGACAGACACTAGAGACTGGTTCCTCTATTGTGGCTTTCTTGGTAATCAATTTACACTTCCTACATCAACTCTAGCTCCACAAACTCAACTTCAGACTGCTGCCCAGTGTTGTTCTACTGTCAAGAGATCAAATCGATTGACAATGACTAAAGTTGTATCTGAGTAATACTCACAGAGGGAGGTGTGGACATGTCGCCGAAAAGATCAAAGTGGTTGATATTCTGTGAATTGAACAGAGGAGGGGACAAGAGTCAGGTGATATATCAGAACAATGAGTCTTGTAAAGTAGAACTTATCCCACAGACTGTAGTGGTAGCATGGTTGGGTGGGCAGGTGGGGTGTGAAATCTATTCACATCGGCACGAAACAACTGTCCTCTTATTTCATTATCAGAAAATGGATCTAAAATTAGACTTTCATGGCTCTCTATTATTGAGTGGGTAAAAGGCTATTCACTTACAAAACAGCCTTTGATTAGATATTCTTATTTCTGCCAATCAAGAGAGCCCCGTGAGAGGGGTCCACTTTATTATGCTAGTTTCAGTCTGTGTGAGGACATACACACAAAGGAGTGTGTTCATTTCATAGAATACTTAAGGGAAGATGCTCCTCAAAACCACCCAACCAAGACAAAGACGCCACCTCACCCCATTAGCCTCTGTCCTCCAGTTTAAAGGAGAGAGGTCACGGCTCTGGAAAACACTATGAAATGGCTAAGTTGCATGAAATGTCTCTGGGGCCATGCAAAGCAGACAATGGATCACATGCCATAAATAAACACACAGACAGTTAGACAAGAAAAGATGGCAGAAAACACCACAATCAGTGATTCTGTTGAGAGTCTATGTCCCTTTAATAAGACAGGACATAACAGAGCTCACATTTCTTGCACGGCACTTTGTAACCAGGGAGGGAATGAGTCAGAATTTTGGAAATAAATAAATAAAACGAAGGTCAACACTGTACACAGAGGTCTCTCCCTGCAGGCACACATCAGGCGAGCTCCAAGGCTCTTGAAAAAGCTCCAACTGAATGAACAGACAAGCAGTAACACTTGAGAGATATGGAAGCGCTGCTACTTATACCGGCATGGGCTGTTTGGCTGAGATAGCGAGAGGCCAGGACAGTTTATCTGGTTGATATGCTGAGCAACAAGCACACAACAGTGAGACTGAAAACTACTAGGCTGTCTTTAAAAGTTATGGGGAATTTCTCTCTAGACTTGAACAGATTTTTTTTTAATAATATAAGGATTAAAGCGCAGTAGTAAATAAAAAATTCCACCAGGATGGAATAAAAAAATTTTAACCCAAAATGTTAAAAAAAAAAAAAAAAAAAAAAGCTAATCTATGAGCACTCTGTGGCATTGCATGTAGCTGTGACTAGACTGCATGCACCCACCCCACCTACAAACCTCTTCATCCTCTGAGGGAAACAAACAAGCGCCCCTTTAAGACTCTGGATAGGTTGAACCAAAACATGAGTCAGATTCAGGTTTTTAGGATTTAATGTTCTGTGAAATCGCTGACATGTCTGACTTTGGTCATGACTAATCAATTTGTCCAAACTGTTGGAGCAGGCAAGGCATGGTCAATGTGACTTTGTTTCGTAATCGTTCAAAAAGGCGAATAATAAAAGGGGTCTGTGTGCAGCTTCCTTCAAGATGATGTTAAGAGAGGTTTGCAAGTGGAGAAATGAACCAAACAAATAATAAAATCAAACACCTACAGTGAGGAAATGGCGTTTTGGGACATCATAGATCCCTTCCTTCTGCTGACTGGTTGGGACCTGCGTTGGGTTGGAGGTCAATTCACACAAAGATTAGGAAACAAAGCAACAGCCTGTTTTTGTTTGATACTGGCTACATTCTAAAAAAAAAAAAAAAAAGATCCTACAAGAACTGAAAAAACTAGTGAGGAAGAAAAAGCTTCAACATCAGTTTCAATTAAGCCTCTTTTTGGAGATGTAATGTTATTTTTTGGAGCAATGGGATAATGCAGATTGTACAGTTGTGCTACAGAATCAATTCTACTTAAATCAATATTGATTGCAAACAGTGCTGCTTGTGTGAGTATTAAGAAAGCCTATTGTAATGCTGCAACGGTATGTCTCAACTGGGTGAACTGACAAAAAGAAAACACCTCTTTCCACACTTATTTCATTCATTTTAACTATCTGTGCCTCTCTCATCTGGTTAACTTTCCCCAAGTCTATTGATCTTGTTTCGTCGTAAGATCAAATGGCATGGCAAGTGATTAATCTCTCTGCCTCTCTCCATCTTTCATCTTCAGAGGAATGACCGATAGAGGCAGAAGAGAACGGGAGGAGGGGAGAAAACGATAGAGGAAAAGAGTGGGATTAGAACGTACGACAGGTCCCTAGTGTCCTCTCGCTGTTCCTTCAAGATCCAAACGTGAAAGGTCAAAGTGGAGGATATCAGAAAGTAGCGCGGTATAAAAGCTCTAGACTTGACTTTGTTCAGGTTCTTTGTAGTTACAAGTTTGAACATATAGATAGCTCATTTCCCTCAGGATGGTTTGAGCCATTTCACAAAAAAAAAAAAAATAAATAAATAAAAAATGTCTCCAATCCAGAACATGTAAAATTTTGTGAGATAAGAAATGCTGGCTGCTCCATTGCAACACTCCACAATTTAATTTAAAGGGAAATCTTTGAAGGCAATTTGCAACTCGAGCTAAATAACATGCATGCTTTGTTTTTCATGATGAACTCTAGGAATTAATATATAAATCTGACTACTACTAATAATAATAATGTGTCTTTTGCTTTGGATGCAATTGACATGCAAAAAAACATTTGTCGCCGTTCCAGTTAAGACTCCCATCAGCTCAGCCATAAATTTAGGAAGTATTTTAGGTCAAACTAACATAACTTAAACTAGAATGAAACAAGCACTTGGTAAAAAAAATAAAAATATAAAAAAATAAAATAAAAAAAAAGGGGGGGGGGGTATCTGATCCTTTCAGAAACTGCATACTTCACTTCTACACTTACTTGTGTAGTTTGCAAAGCCATGCTGTTATTTTGAATAAGGTAGAAAGAAATAAGAACAGAGTAATAATGAAGGGCAGGGGCAAGGCTTGTCTTTGTACCTGATAAACGCTCTCCTCTGACTGTGGGCCACGGAGGGGTTCATGTCCAGCCTCAAACACTATGTACTACAAAACAGAAGTGGTGGGTACAATGTAGAGGGGCAAAATGGTATGGGGAGATAGAGAGACGTGAGCGTGGTAAAAAAAACAGATTCATATAACAAGTAAGTGGTACATAAAGGGAATAAATAAAAGCATAAAGAAGAAGAGATGGGTCATGGGAAATGTATTTGGGGCAGGGTTGGGGTGGAAAGAAAGAGTGAGGTGGGAACGAGGAAAGAGCACAAGTATAATAGGTCAGGCAGTAGTTCAAGGCAATGAGGTTCAAGCTTGAGGTCTACCTTCAACATCAGCGATGTGATGCTCCACCTCTTTGAAAATAAAAATAAAAAATAGACCTGAAGATCAGAATATTCATTTGAGATCCGTAAATGCATTAAACCTCAGTCATATACCCTCAAATGGGGATTCATGGATCTGAAATAAATATTCTGGACAGTCTGGAGTTTTGTCAACCAACATCAACATAATTGAAAGTTGCAAATGGAATGATTTAATGCAAATACAGTTTTAGAGCAAAGAACAGGGGTGGTTTGGAAAGTGGTTGAGCAGACCACTGAACATAGCATTCAGAGTAAGAGTTAGTGTTGTCTGTATTCAGTGTGAGCAAACACATAAGAACAAAATAGAAAGAGATATGTTGATCTAAATAAGTGTGGGGCAAGAAAAGGACAGGGTTACAAGCAGTCAGGGGCAGGTCACTGGAGGAAATCAGAACATTGACAAAGATCAACTTAAAAATATGGTTTTACAACACTGCACTGGCAAATGGGGGTTGAATGGTTGAACAAAACTGTCCACTAAGATGGTCTAATGCATATTACTGGAATGGTGGAATATCATGAATCCTTAACTCAAGCAGGTCAGGTGAGTAGATACTGTATTTTAAAGGTACTATGTGGAACAACAAGTCACAATGAACGGGTGTAGAGCATATATAGCTTAAAAGAGTAGACCTTGCAATACTTTATTACACACCATCAAGTTAAAAGTGGACTCTGTGGTGGTTTTCTCATGTAAAAATACATGCAGAAAGAAAAATAATGTAGTTCCAATAACAACTTCTGGGTGGTTGACTGTGGAGCTCTGAATATTCCACACAGCACCTTTAAATGACAGATTAACTTTGGCACTACAGAAACCCGAAAAACATTAAACTGGGCAGTGTTCCATGTGTGCCCTGTGTGCCCACAGGCCTACCTGATAGACAGGATCATCTACTTCATCCTCCAGAATAGTCTGCACAGTGGGACGACACACATATTTGGTTTTCATCAGGAAAATAAAGTGCATTTACTGTTCAATAATGCATTTTGATGTTTCAGCATATATATAACACTGCTGTTGTTAGATAATCAACATGGACCTCTGTGTTGTTGCTATGTAGAAAATGCCTCTTACATAAATTACTGAAGGAGTTCAAATATTTGATTTTCACTAGTGGAAAGCTGTTATCACTATCAGAATAAGGATGCATGTTTCCTACCTGATAAACAGCCTGCTCACATTGTTTGTCCTTCTGCGCTTTCTTCTCCAGCTCCTCTCGCTGTTTAATGTCATAGATGAGTGTAAAGAGGTCACGCAGGTCAATGATGAGAGGCTCAGCCTGAAGTGGACAAGGAGCATGAAAAGATATGCAGGAAAAAGGATGAAGCAGAGAATGGTACATAAACTGCATGTGCCTTTTAGCAGCACCAGGGACGTCACACACAATCACTCTTTGCTTATTAAATCAGTCTTTGGTTATTAACTGCCCTGGCAAAATCATACTTGGTTGAGAAAATGAAAGAGAATTGACAAGTACTCACAGATTGTGCAGTTTTGATGGCCACAAACCTGTGGTGGCCCTCCTTTCCACAGACATAGCCAAAGGCTCGGTGGTCCCTTGTGTCCTTGGCAATGTAGCTGATCTCATGAACTGAGTGGTGATGCAGGAGAACCTAAACAATACAAGGGTGCCATTAGTGGTCAAGTGGGGCTGGCAAAATGAAGAAATATTACTAAAACACAAAAAGTCAGGTAAAATTAAAATTAAAATTCTTTCTTTTTAAGGCCTGTTTGTGTTTTTCTAAAGGAGGACATTCTGGTCATTTATTTGTTGGTCTTTGTTTTACAGCACATGAAGTAAACAGGCTGCCACAAGTTTACTCTACTCAGTGCATGAGTTAACATGCTGTCAGTTTTGAGATTCTATGACAAAGCTTGATTGGCATATGTGACACTGTGACACTGTGGGGTAGAAACAGAACATTCCTGCACCCGTATAAACAGACAGTGTAATTTTGCTGTCATTCTGGCACAGCCTCCTGCTGCTACGCTATTAGCAGAGATAAGCTTAGGCGCCAGGGAGGAGCTTTCATTTGAATATTAGCTGATATTAGACATGTCCTATGGGTTGAGATGTTAGTAACACCTCAGATTAATGAGAAATACAAAGCTAATATGACTAGTCTCGTCAGCTTTACATAAAATATTTGCATTGAAAGGCCCGCTGACGCCGCTCTGCCGGAGTGATCCCACTAACTCAAGAGGATATTAAGTATGGAGGGTTATTTACTTACAGTAATCAGTAAATAAAATGGAGAGCATTAGGAGGCTTCCAAAACAACAAATGAGGTTGTCAAAGATGGCTGGTGATGATGGTGGCAACTTTAATGGTTTTTACCCATCCCAGCTTTATCACCACAAGTCAAAACAGATTTAGTCAAAGAAGGATGTTTTTTGGTGGATTCGCTGCGGGGGGGCGGGGGGGAGGTTGGTAGCCACGAGACAAACATTGTTGCATGATGATCCCTTTTGCACTAAGGGCAGCTGAGGTGGAGACACTGTGTAATTATCATTAGCAGAAATGATCATTAAGGGGTGGAACTGACTGCTAATTATTGGTTATAGCTGATGAGAAGAGTGGGCCTATCTTGCCAACATTCTGCCGCGGGACGGGAAAGACAGATCCCCTTCATCATTCTGTAATGGAACAGCGGGGCTCTGAGTCGGCCAGTGGGGATGGAGGCCAGGATGGAAGTGGAAATTGACAGTCTCGTAACATCATAAGTAGGTCCTGCAGCATACCCTTGGTTTACTGGGCTATACTCGGGGTCAAATATCAAATTTAAGACTTGCAATTTAATGCTGTCAAGTTCAATTTTTATGAGCTAAAGGGCAAATGTTCTGTGGAGAGCATGCGTGTCTCTTTCATTTGATATTTAATATGAATTTTAGCAGAACTTTTTTTAGCTTTGGTTTTCACAATACAGCAGTCACTATATAAACATTACATAGGTCTTGTTACATACATCATACATCATCATTAGCTGAGGTGACAGAAGAATAAACGATAATAAAAAAAATATGGAGTGATGGATTATGAATTAAAAACTAAGCTACAACTCTTTGGATTATGCTGGATGCTGCTGTTGTTTCCATTAAACTGGTGCCACAGTGCAGTTATGCCATAATTTTATTATGTTTTGGGTTATTCTGATATTCCCAGCTATGGGGTTCTTTATTCCTCTCTTGTGATTTATGTATGTCGACACATGTGTGCAACTCTGTAAATGTTCTGAGACACACAAGTCACCGGTTAGCTCTCAAATATACACAGAAATACGAATAGTAAGAAGACATTTAGTTTGACATTTGACTTTTAGTGGCTGATTTTTTTTCTCCCAATTTTCAAAAGCTTTATGTTTCTTTTTTTAACTAAATGAGGCAGTTACCTGCTTCATGAGGGATGTCATGTTCAGCCTACTGGTTCGGCCCAGTTTGTCATGTAGCCCATTGGGAAAATTATATGTGTCAACCTCTGCTCTACAGGTTGTTGTAATATGTCAACCGTGTGCTGCGCCAGCCAGGCTTATAAGATGGCGGCCCATGCAGTGAACTGAACCGTGCGAGTGTCTGCCCTCTGGATGTCCTACACTGTACACAGCACAGCAGCTGGCACAGGCCTCACGGTGCAGTTCCACCGAGACCCCACTCTCTTGACAAGATACTCACCCCTGATCTTTCACAGTACATCTTTATTCCCCCAAAAGAGACCGTCAAGAAGACTCTCTGCTTGTGCTCTCCTTTGGAACGTGCCGAGGACGCCATTCCCTGTAAGAGAAGAAAGAAACGACATGAGATGAAAGGATATGAGCTTAACATCAAACAGTAAGGCTCCTCCGACTCAGGTGAGTGCCACAGCAGAGGAAGACGTGTGACAGGAGTTACATAAGCTGTGATAGGACACACTGTTCTTTTATGTGCCTTTCTTCAAGCTTCACTCTCAGCGGAATTCACCCAAAACTTATTATTACTGCCTTTCCTTGAGCACCTTTTTACTCTCCTTTTGTTGAATCTTCTCTGTTTTAACGTGACATATACAAGTGCGAGCTAACAACAATGACTGATATTTGCTGACAGAACGGATCTGGCTGCTGACCGACCAAGACGCTCCGACAACTTCACTTTGTGCTGACTGAACAGCCATGCCTGCCTTTGAAGTGCTTTTTTCCCATGGATCTCAGCAGCTTCTTTTTATGTTCACAGACAATTAACATTTTAACTTTGCTCAATCTGAGGCCACCTGTGCACTTGACATGCCTTTCATGGAACAAAGCCCACGGGGAAAGCCCAGACATAGATGCTTGGTGTGCTGAATATGTCTGACAAATCTGCAGAGCAGCTTTTGTTGACAAGTGATCCATCTCTTCAGTACATCAATCCCTCTCACTGATTCTTGTACCTCACAGCAGCTCATTTTTCAAAATCAGGTTGGTGCTCGTTTCATTAAAGGGGATAGATGTGGTTTTGACCTAACAAAAAACTGTGGGATTATATATAAACACATTCATTGTAAAGGTCTTAATAATGTGGAACATGTGTGAGGAACCTAGGGCTAAACGAAATGACCTGAAGTAAAGTGTTGGACATAAAGAACAGAGCAAGTATTGGAGATGAGAAAGAGATAAAATGAGTGGGAAAGAGGCAGTGGGCGGAGCGGTCAATGGGTGTTGTCAATCAGACATCGGCGTCTCCATTTGGTGGATTAGTCCTCGAGGCTGAGAGAGGCAGCTCAATAAAGATCTGGTCCCCCTCTCTATTCCCTGTCTAGATAATAGCAGGTCTGTATCGACTACCCCATTGACTGTAACAGGCTGCTCACTGGTGACAACTCGAGTCATGTGGAGGGCAGTGCTGAAATGTCACATCAAGGTGCTAGGAAAGATGTTTTAATGGACATATCCCTTCAATGATGAAAAGCCTTTCCTATACTGCTCCTATATTATTAGGCGTCTCACACATATATAGGCTTAGCATTCAGCCCATAGCCCTGAAAAGATGCTTAAGGGCCATTTCCTTCCCACAACAAAGACACTTCTAGGTATTCCCTGCTTTACTTTGGGGGCAATAAACACAGCTGCAGTTAATACATTTAAAAAACTAAAACTTTACTACTATAATAAAAAGTAAAATATTATCAGATTTACGAATCAGCTCACAGACTGAAAGGGCTCATGGGATAAAACAGTTGTAACTAGTGTGTCACATGAGGATGTCAGTCAGGACTACTTAGATGAAAAAAAAAAACTGGCTGTGACTCTGTTCTGGGGCATTCTGACTGTTCCAGGACAAACACAGCTGTGAAAAGCACTAACCACGGGATAAGGCACTTTAAACAGCGCACTTAGATCAGATCTGTAGCTGTTTGGATGTGAAAGAGTGAGCAACTGGTACTCCTCCTTCAAACTCACTATGCACAAGCCTCACACTGGGCCACAATACGCTCTAAATCTCATCATGTTGTTTTTTCATTACCCCATTTTCGGGCACACTATTTTTAGTTCGTATGTCACAACTCCTGTTTGAATGTGTGTTACTACCCAGAAGAACTCATTATTGCAAACCTCCAAGTCACAAACCAGCCTTACTGTGTCTCTCCACGCCGTGATATTGTGTGATGCGGCTGGACTGTATTTGTTCCGTGTGGTCAGTTCTTTGCTGGGCCTCAGTGAGTCACATAAAGAACAGGACAGCTCCGATGACTCATTTAACAAACAAAACCGATTCAGACATTATTAATCTGACTAAGACGAGTGAAGAGGCTCACTGATGCCCACACACACACACACACACACACACACACGTAAATCTGCACCTTGAGTTTCATCATGGAGTCCTGGCACAGCTTGTCCCCTCGTGCCGCTGTCACCTCATCAATCCCGATCAGCTTGGCCTTGTAGCGTACGCCATCTCCACGGAAACGCTTAATAAGCCCCGCCTCACTGCGGTCCTGACCTGCGTCCAGAGATAAAGAGAGAAAGGATAGAAATAAGAAGAAGAAGAAGAAGAAGAGTAAATGTGTGAGCTCAATTGAGTCTTGCAAATTTGCTGGACGGGTCGGTGTGAGTTGGCCGGTCTGATATAAATATTTATGGAATAGGAAATGAAGAATGAATAGTAAATTAGCAGCAGTGAGCAAAGCCTGGAATAAAATTGAACTTGAAGATGGAAAATGAAGTTGGTTAAAGCCAGACTGTCACAGCAATTTATTAAAACAAATGGTGCATGGACACACTCTGTTGCAGGTCATTCAGACAGAAAGCAGAGGTGGAAGGTTACGGGGCGGCTCAGTGGGGGTTCTCACTCCTACACAGACCCCCACCACCCTCAGTTCCCATGGGTGGTGGCAATCCAGCCTGAATGGTGTCTATTGAGGGGAATCATCTCGCTCCAACGCTTACCCACAATCCACCCCAGCCCTCCCCGTGTGATGGATGTTGGGTGGTGTCGGGAAGGTACCGGTGTGAGACAGTGAACATGTTTATGTGTCTACATGGCCTCCGGGTTTGTACCATCCCTCCCTCCCATCGCCGCTGCTGATTATTCTGTCTGTCAATCCCTTCAGTTGCCCTGACATCACCTTGACACCGACACCTTCTACATTTCGTCTCAGCGCCGTCTGCAATCGTACTGTTTTGATTATGTGCACGCGAGCCTCGAGCGTTGTCTGGTACATCTGCAAAGTACAAACCTGGCCCTTGTAACCTGCACGACTTTGTCACCCACAACACAGGATTCCAACACATTTACAAGCTTAGATAGCAGACTTTCAAATCAAGGTCACCAGCACCTTGGAGAATTTAACAGTTTCTAGCCTCACCGCTCACTCAATTCTAGGTCATCATGAGCCTGTGTAGTGCACATGTTAGTGTTGCATTTGAGGGTCTGCGAGAGCTCAAAATACTGCTACCAACGCCATTACATTGTGTTCTATGAAAATGAGCTTATTCCACACAGGAAGCGAGCATAAATCGATTCTTTCCAACACTGGTGCACTTCCCAATGATAAACCTTCAAGTCTTTAAAGCAGAAATTAAAATGAAAAATGGCAAATTAAAATAAAGGAGCAAATTAAATGGCTGGTGCAAATAGAGTCGTGATTCAAGTGCTTGCCTCGACTGTGCACATGCTCTCACTAATTCATGAGGGCACAATTCTCTAAAGGGGGGAAGGGCCCGATGATGCTAAAGTCATTAAAGTCTCTAAGCAAGTGAATGTCAAATCTGGGTCTAATTCAGACTTGTTTCGCTGCCAGGGGATAATGGCTCTTATATACAGTGCACCTCTGAACGTTAAACAGCAGCAGTCTTGCATGAACACATCTGCCATTTAGAGAAATGAAAATCAGAGAAATCAGCACTTTGATGACAAACTCACTAACATGACAAAGTGTGCACACATGCAGTACAAAGTTGTTCAGGTGCAGCACAAGTGATGTCCCCATAACATAGTACTTTAGGGCTTGGAGAAAACAAAATCAAAAGAGGAATGTAGGAAGAAACAGATTTAGCAAAACCCCGCAAGATGTATTTATTATATGATCCTTCACAGACTCGCTGTAGTCTGTTCATACCCGTAATGCATTCCACCCTGATTTCACTGACTCATACACTTGGTAATGTAATGCAAAATGCATGCTGCTCCAGTTGCATTTTAAACATGATCAGTTCAATTCAGTGCAGCACTCTCAGATGAGCTTTAACCAGATGCTCTGTGCCATTTGTTTCTTTACATACTGCATGCCATTTCCCCCTAATAACACTTCAGGAGAGATTTAGAGGTTTATGCACAGATACTCAAAAAAAAAAAAAAGGCCTTGCATACCCAATGAACGCCTTGACACTGGAATAACTTGTAGGCTACGTGTTCTGGGTTCAGATAAAGTGAGCGTGCTGCATTTGAACACTAAAGAGCTGCAGGGCTTGCTGTTTTATGTTGTTACACGTGGTAAGAAGGAAGACGAGAGAGGGGGAAGGTGTGACACATATTCCTCTGGCTCTCAAGGTTGAACCATATTCCTCGTAATATTTCTAGCTGATAAGCCTGATGCTCATAATTTGTCTGACAGAGAGTTGCCTTAAGTGTTGTCCTCAGTAAGTCTGCGTCTAACTCGATCACAGACATTGCACAACATGTCCACCGTTGGGAGTTCCTGGTGGTCAGAGAAGCGTCCTGGCGTGCTCTGCTTCACACAAGCTGCATCATGTACATGTGATTATATGCTCTACGTATAGCTTATGTGTGAATAGTTTCAAATGGGGACAAATGTACATCAGGAAAAGTGTAATTGGTCGAATTTGTAGAAATGGATAAACCTAGGGAGCTGCTGCTGACGAGCTTTTATGTGAAAGTCACATCTCTCACATGTCTGTCTCACTTGATAAGAACACATAAACTGTCTCAAGTTTTGACACAATTAAAAGGCCAATCAGTAATTATGCATGGGCTAACTGACCAGTGAGGAAGTGTATTTAAGTCTATTTTAGCAAGTCTTTTCCAACAATTCATTTTAGTAGTTCACAACAAATGTATTTGATCAACTGCTACAATCACTTGCTT
This sequence comes from Rhyacichthys aspro, assembly GCA_036850595.1. NCBI lineage: Eukaryota > Metazoa > Chordata > Actinopteri > Gobiiformes > Rhyacichthyidae > Rhyacichthys > Rhyacichthys aspro. Next base: position 10,387,614 of record CM072164.1, read on the forward strand.
TATTCTGCTTTTACCAATGTCTGTACAAATCCTTTTATTGATATATTGAAAAATGTTACAAATAGTGCATATAAATTAATTATATTAATAATAATTAACTTTTAATGTAATGTAATGTTATTAGCTCTGGTTGCACAGGGTGAAGGGAGGCAGGTTTTTATCACAGTGCACCAGTCAAATTCATCTCTGCTCTCTGTGGCTGTACCTCAACCATTTACTAGGATCAAGTGCTAAAAGGAAGAAAAACACAAACACCTCTAGGTAGGCTTGTAACCCCACACACTAACTTCAAGGACTGCACTGATCCAAAGTGTCCAGGTGGGGTTTTGAATCAAACACTACAACCCACCACCTGACACACAGACTCACCACCAGGACCACTGAGAGGGCAATTATTAGCCATGCTTCATACTGTTTCCGGGCTGATCGCAGTCCTCTATGCCACACTAGAATGGGGACAGTGCGCACAGATGGCAACAGATGGAGAGTCAGAAGTACCCCTCCAGTTATAAGGACTTGGCAACAAGAAACTTTTTGTTGGGGATCCAGGCATCGAGGCAGCTTAACCTTTGAACCTCTGAGTGTGTGGATCAGTATCGGCCTGTCTCCTCCCGTCAGTGTCTCTCTGTGCCAGCAGGCCACACACCATTCATTTGGCTGTAATAAAATGATATGACATTGCTGCTTTGCCATGTTTCAACCTACATACATACATTATTAGCTTGGGCATCTTGCCACAACACAGTATAAACTGTATGTCCCTATTACCTAAAGCAGCAGTAACAAGAATGAATGTCTGGAGAAATGAGATATGGAGATACGTCCCCACCATCTGCCTCCCCCATATGCACCAAATAACTTTCATAAGGCTCCGCAGATACACGTTTGCAAATATTTATACGTGGTTTGTTATTAAAGTGAAGTTTGATTTGAGCGTTACATTTTTTTTAAAGGACATTACGTGTGTGGAATACTGTGCACTATCAATGTAATAGACCAGTGCAGAGTTACAGGCAGTTTTTTGATTTGCTGGGGATGTGACAATCAAGATCGTTCTGAGGGGTAATATTATGCCTATGATGAAGTGGTGTGATAAAATACAAAGTATACAGTAGATAGATAGGAGCAGCAAATGTGGGAAATAGCGCTCGACTATGATGAAACGGTTTGAATTTGCACTGAGATGAATGGTTGCTCTCTTTCTCTTCCTTTCTCTCTCTGTGGCTTGTCTTTCCTTTTGAAAATATTCATTTTTGTGCACAGATTACAGAGAGAGCAACAGTTGCTATGGAGATAGAGTAAAGTCACCCATGTACTGCGTTTCTGTGAATGGGTAAAGGCGAGCGTTGGATTAACTGTGGCAGCTACACTTTGCTGCAGTAAAGTGCACTTCTCCCAAAAGGCTACAGAAGAAATTATAACAGGAAAGGCCTTGTTCAATATGTATTCTTAAAAACAAATTTCATGTAGAATTTTTGCTGATTAATGAATATGCACAAAGATACCAAATGAAAGTTTTTCCTGGGATACCGGTTTTCACTTTATACCTACATAGATGACATTATACTCACTTAAGTAAGTCTCATCAAACATAAATGAGTGGTTCCTATTAATGCCTTTAAGTTGTCGTGACAAAGGAATGAAATAAACTGAGTTTTGATTTGTTCCACCGCAGTGTCCTTCACTTGGCCCCAGCCTCATCTCGCAGCTGGCACTGGGCTCACTGCATCACAGTCTGCATCTAGTAATGTTGCTCCATTTCCATTTATATGGATCTAAATAGCATCTCTGCTGATTGTGACAATGGTCCCAGGCGTATGTGATTAACATGGTAGAGTCAGGGGCTGATACTCTGAGCTGATAACCCCCTCTGATGAGCAACATGGCCACGTGTGTAATAGCCCCCCTCCACTTAACTCAAATCGATGGGCCCTCCTCCAGCAAAGCCATTTATCTACACAAGACTGAAGAGCCTCAAAGGAGCGGCCCCTTGGCCCCCAGGAGCCACATTTCCTAGACTAGCAGCGGTGGTTTTATTCATGGACACAGAAACGAGGGTACCACACATGAAAAACACCCATCATGCTATTTCCCCTTCCTTCCTCCACTCAGCTGATCCAATCTATTTTAATCTTGAGGAGAACGTTAGTAGAATGCCTCGTACTATTACATCACTTATGCTGTTCATCAAAGTGACAGGATGTGAATTACCCCATCCATGACACCTAAATCATTGCACCACAAACCTTGTGGCTGCTCGGAGAAGCTGTTACTACATCAGAGCTCTGGGCTGTGAAGCTCTCCACAAATCTGAGCAATATTTAGCTTTGAATAAATCTGTTCAGTTAGGATCAACAGACACTCTAATCTGTTACATTGCATTTCGTATGATACAGCATTTCCTTACAGTACTTGTATTTATATTTATATACATTTATATAGAGTATATACACTTTTTGTGAGTGCGACACATTGTGCTGCATTTTGTATGCAGAGAGTTACTTTAGAAACTTCTCACGTACCTTTGATCCTCCTGGACTCCTTTCGTTGGCTGGTTTTCACACCCGGCTGTAGCTCGGCCTCTGCTGACATCCTCCACTGCTGAGTCCCTTGTTCTGCTTACAGCAGATCCACCATGGGTTAACAGCACACAAGCTTATCAGCCCAAGTCCCAGTGTCCAATTCCACCACTGTGCTCAGTCTCACAATGCTTCTACACTGAAGAGGATTTCAGTTAAATCCATGGTGTTACGGCTGGTATTCCTCAATAAATGAAGATCCAGCATTAAATAAAATCCCTCCTTCAGCGCTGGCCCATGGTGTTGTAGTGTCACCAAACAATACATGAAAGATGATGAATATGAGCAGTGTGATCCTCTGGAGAGCAGCTTCAGATTGAATTTGACATCTTCTGGAGTGTACCTGAGTTCTCTCACTGAAGGTCAAGTATCACATGGTCCAGACTTGCTCTTTTCCAGATTCAACCTACAACTCAGGAGTATTCCCTCTAAGGAGACACTGCAAAATTGATTGAATCAAATATTGGTCTTCAGAGTAGGTCGGAAGTGGAGATTATTCTTTGGTAGTGTATAGTAACATACGACACAGCCCATCATAGTCACCGGCTCAGACCTCTGTAAGGAAAGCAGACAAGAGTAACAGTAAATGTTAAGCCTGAGACGATTAATACAATACATCTGTAATTTACCATAGAGAATTACAGAAACCAATTTAAGAAATCAACAAAGATGTTTTTATCTTCAGCATCATCCATTATTAATGAGACAACAGAAAGCACTCTCTGTTTGGAGCCCACCCATCAACAGGACCTGTTGTAATTCTCTTGTTTTATGTACTTTGTGCTTCTTGTGACAAAAATATAGAACATTAAAGCATGACTAGTGCATCTGTGCGTGTAAAGCAACTCACACAACAGCATGAGAGGAGGGCAAGCAGCAAAAAGCACTGAATGACAGGCTCCTTAAAGCACACTGGGGTGAGAATCCTGGCCCCACATTGTACTTTAATGTCCTTGAATCATCCAGGGCTAACACTGGAGCCTGTGCCGAGCTGGCACCGTGTCTGGCACCATTTCTGTTGGCATGGTGATCGGCCATTGTTAGAGAGGGGCCTTGAGCCTGCCTTGGCCTGAATAGACTACACTTCAGGCTCAAGGAGCATCGTCCTGGTTCACCTTGGATGACTATGTGTGTGTGTGTGAGTGTGTGTCAAAGTGCAGGTGTCAGACAACAGTCCTTTAATTTTGCTACTTGTGTTACTTTTTGCTTTTTCCCATGAATTCCATATCAACATAACAAAAGTTTATGCACATTACAGTAACGTAGGCAGAGCAAGCATTTTAGTGAATAATTGAGATTTGGTTCTTTTTACTTTTTCCTAGTGAAATGTTTAGAGCAACAAGTTATTTTTTGTTGGGCCTGATGGTGCCTGATGTCTTTAATATTGTTGCTCTGATGTGACATGTTAGACCTATTTAATCAACTTGAGCAGCAGGGTTCTTCTTGTCCCTGGTGTCACCCTTCACATGTGCTTATGAGACAGATAATGTCATCTGGGCCGAGCCAAAGGGATGGTCTATGAGCACATCTCAGATGAGACCTCGGAGTGTCTCTGATGGGAGACGTATTTTCCATGTCACAAAGAACCTTATCAGAATGTAATTTTCATTACCTACCAGGGAGATATGCCTTATTGTATTAGACAGAAGAGTGATTTAATGTGATGTACGGCTGCTTTTCAAAACCAATGCTATGTAGGTCACCCAGGCTCCCAATCTGCTCCGTGTTTTAACAGCTCCCAGTGTCTCTTATGATTTGGGTCAGAGTTAACAAGCATCTTGCGTTTCTCCAGCTTCTCTCAACTGTTAGGGGATGTCAAAAGCTCTTCACAAAAGGCAACCTTTATTTATTAATTTGTTCATTTTTCTACTGCCTTTCTCAAGTGCAAGAGGAAACTTCCTTGAGGGAAATCAGTTATATTTCTGTCTGCGTTTCTTTATTTTCCCTGCATTTGCTCTTGTTGCATGTCTACCCAATTCTCACAAATCATCTCCTGGGGAAAGATATTTGTTTCCTGCTTGCTTCTCAATCTTTATCTTCAAAAAAGATTATTGACAAAACATAAACACACACGCTATAAGGGACCTGATGCATGGGAATGCAGTCCTTGTCCTCCGTTGGTGCATCAATCATGAAAGCCATTGATTTTCCTGGAGGAGATTTCAAGTGTAAGGCATATTTTCTTCTGGCAAAGAGCTTAATACATTATGTTAAAGTATTAAGATGTGATGTGTCCAGGTCACAAAATGGTTGCTCTGATTTGTTTGGTAACTTGACCTGGACCAGACTATTCAGATACGAAAACATTATTCAAAAACTAGTCATCCCAACTCCTACAATTTAATAAACCTTTTTTCCAGTGCAATAAAGCACAACCGGAATAGTGATAAGAAGTCTGTTCTTTATTTAGTTTGCTGAGACCTAAATGCACCCAATTAACTCCAGTGATATGTTTCATGCCACCTGTGAGGATGAAAATGGTTCATTACTCTCATCAGATTTCCAATCATGTTTACATCTCTGACATGTAATGGGCAATCATGAAAAGACATGCTGATTTTGAAATCTATCCTTCGCCACATTCTTTGAAGCTTCCCTGAAAGTATAATGCTTCCTCCTGAGGCTGCTGTTTAATAAACTGCACAATCAACCTCACATTGAGACAGGGCTTTGTGTGTCTCGCCACTGGTGAAGGTTGAACAGCCATCTATCACCGGATATGGCCAATTACACCTCCATTGCCTCTACCCTCGATGGAAAACCCTGGATGGTCATATTCCCCAGATGCAGGAGCGTCTTCTTGGCCGAAGCTGCCATTGCCCCCTAGGCGGGTGCTTCGTTTGTTCGACAGACTGAATTTGGCACCTCGCGCTGGTCATCTTTGTTACAAAATGCCCCCAAGCTTATGGAGTGGGACAGGACTGTCACAACCTGGTGCAGAACAGCTCTTTGAATACGCCTGCCGGGTTACCTTGTGTCACCTACAGCAGAGCACACCAACCTTACTGCCAGCCTTCAGCATATTAAGCTTTTCATCTGCACTTTTTAATATCATTTGTTGTTATAAATGGCAGAGGCAGAACATTTTATTCTAGTTCACCTCAAGCCTCAGCCATAAGGATTGTCTCACGTGGCATTACAAGAGGCTGATAAGCCTTCAATCTGAGATAAGGTCCATTAGCTGTTGTTAGACTAATTAGACTGCTGATTAGCAAGTGCTTGACATATACCTTATATTACTTTACTTTCAGTGTGTTCACACAGCCTGACCTCATTAGAAATAGGCCATTAAAAGGAGATTGCCTATTGGATTTAGTCCTTACAGATTAATGGAGACAAGTAAAACAACAATAATTGTTTAAATATGATATATAGAGTAGCTGCAACATCTTTGAGTATGCCCAATCTTTTAAATGTGTTTGTTGTGATTTGTATGTTTTATGTGTTTTTGGTCAAGACTAGTATTCAATACCAAAACATTGTTACAGGATCACAAATGACTCTAGAGACTCTGTTTCATGAACATAACAAATCCAATATTTTGTGCTCATTTCTTTATGTTGTGACACTTTAGAAAAATTAGAGATCCAAAAGAAAACCACGCACAGACTAAACCAGGATGAGGAATAATAGAGTGGATGTAATGTCAGATTTAGGATGTTTTCCAGTCAGGGCGTCCTATCACTGCAGGTAAGATGACCAAACCTGCATGAATCAGCTGCAAAGACTCTGGGGTGGGGTCTGAATCCACTCATTAATCACTATAGAGTGCATTATAGTGAATAGGCCATTTAAAATCATGTATATAATATAGCTTCCCTCTTCAGGCATGAGTTGCAATAATCCCATCAGTTTTATTTATTAATGGGACAAGATCAGTTGAATATAACATATTATGTGTGTATTAATAAATACCATAATATACACCACAAAGTCTTATTATAGAAGCCCATAGGAACTCAGATACAGCCTAGAAGTTAGGGTAGTTAGCACACAACTCAAAAACATTCTTCAACTCACAGGTTTTCTGTGAAGAATATAAACACAAACATGTTGATTTTGTGGCTAAAAATCAAATATTTAAAATATGTATTTATTCTTTTCATTGTTGATGGTCTTGTTTAAACAAACATATGTCATTAGGTTGTCAGTAGCCATTGACCTGTTTTGTCATGTCCACATGAGCACTTGTTCATTACGCTACAGTAGATGCTGGAAACAAAGATGGTGACCTAAAATATGCAGAGGGCCTGAAAACACAACTTCAGAGAATGCCCTAATGAGTGGGAAACATTAACATAAAATAAAAGCACACGAAACTAGGGCAGCATCCTTACATACTGCAAAATAAACCATTCTCTTTGAGCCCAAATTACCTTCTGCAAACACAGTATTGTATTGAAAGTAGGAAAAAGAAAGCCCTCTCCTCCTATTCTTCTTTGGTCCCATGCTCTGTCCCATGCAGGCCTTCCAAGGGGAACTGATAGCCTCTGAGCTCAGGCTGTTCAGCCACGGCCCATTAGTTCACCTCATTCTGACAAGATGGAGGGGCGCCTCAATGGCACAGTCAAGTGTGCAGGAGGGGAGAAGGAGGGGAAAATATAGAAAAATTCACTTTCAGGCATTCTCATTTACTTTCTGAGAAAGAGCGAGGCCTCATTGCTTTAGGTTCAACAGCCACAGCTGGTAAACTAAATAAGCGTGGCCCCACAGTTGCTTTGCTGTGCAGATTTATGTCTGAAAGGCCTGTGAGCAGTGCCCGCTATGAGGGGTATGTTCCTAACTCATAGTGGACACATCAACACTGAAAGAATCTACAGAGACAAAACAGACAGGTTGAATTGAAGTCTACCTATTAACCTATGGCAAATAATAAATATTTTACCAGTGTTTGAGCCATTCAATCTGCAAAGCAACAATTTGAGTCCTATGTTGGTGAACTGTGTTAGCATTAATCCACTTGTACAGCTAATGTGTGTATTTTGAGGAGTCTCCAATTTCTAAGCAGTTTCTCCACAGACAGGGAACACCTTGAGGTGGTGGATGAAACACAAAACCAAAAACAAAACAAAGACAGCATTTATATGTTTCTCTGTGTATTTCTATATGTTGTTGTTTTTTTTAAAAATCTGTTTCATGCAATTGTCTTCAGCGTTGTTCAGCAAAAAAACGGGCTGAAATAGCTTTTAAGAAACAAAGACATATATTAGACTGATGTACGGTGAGTGACAATGAAAAGCTGACACCAAAATGTACAGCTAAAAATAGTTCCTCATTTTTGTTTGAAAGAACATACACAAAGAGTGGAGCACACTGAGGAATCCCTGGTGCAGAGCTGTCCTCCAAAGTGCTCCATATTATCCTTTTACCGGCTCAGCTGCACCATAACTGGGCCCAATTTAGACAGAGGCACTGAGAGAACTGGATGCTGTTGTCAGAAATATGACATGAATGAATGAATAATGGTCTCGAGATGCAAATATATATGTGTGGTTTATTTTGAAATTGTGCATTTCCTGAGCTGCGTGCGCCTCTGTAATAGACATATTGAGGCTAATAAAGTGTCACTAGCTCCCTATGGTAACAGTAAACAATAGCATGAAATCAGGTGAGCTAAATCTCCTCTTTTATTTATACGTTTCCAACCATAGTTTACAGCAACAGTCAGTGCTGTTCTCTCTTCAACTGTTAATTGCTAGATCTGTCTCTTCCAAACACCTCCTCTGATGTTACTCAGCAGCATCCCAAAGGAGGCCTAATTCACTGTTGATTTGGTTTGTTTTTGTGTTGCGTTTCAGCGATTGAACACTGTGTGTAAAACAGGCCATTTGCATCATTCAGTGGAAGCGAGAACTGGGTTGTTTCCAGAGATGCTGGACAAACAACAACCAATGTTCTCTCTCTTTCCTGTTTTTGATTTGCTCTGTTTTTATCCGTTTTAATCTCTTCAGTCTTTATTCCAAGGCATCTTTTTTATTCAGCTCTATTTCCAACACCAGCCTCCCCTGCCCTGTTTTTAATTTGTTTGGCTCCTTTCCCATCATTGCCGTTAAGTGGAATAAGTTTAAAGCTTAAAGTAAGAAAAGAGCTGTAAATTGTTTGGTCATTATTTAAACGCGGAAAGTAATTCATGAGACTTTGTTATTTTTCTTTGAACTAAATAAACAGTCAAACATGGGCCAGAATTATAGATCTAAATTGTTGACTCCCATGCCTGTTTCAAATACAGTTTTGTGGCTTCCAAACCTCTTTATCGTCACAGGTTCATTGTGAAGAGTAAGTGTTGTTACAGGTCCACTATAGTTCCTGTTAATGATATTGAGTAACTCCAGTGATTCATTTTAGAAATAAATGACTCTATTGTATTATTGTATTGCACTCTCTCTGTTGGAACATTAGAGTTAGAGGTACTTTGCACATTTTGTTTTTGCAGACACACTACATGTGTCAAATGTTATTAATTATTTCGTTTTTGTGCTTTGGTTGAATGCACTTTGTAGACCAAACTTTGTGGATACAAAACCTCAAAGAAAACACAGGGCACCCCTGCTTCTACACAAACTGTCTCATTTCCTAATGACAATTCAGTATGTGTGGAGGTGTAATTAGTGCATGTCCCACCACACCTCTATGTCGTTCATTAATCTCACTTGAGTGATTAGGCGGCGGCGACGTATGGAACCACTGGAGGTGTGAAACTGGGTGTGAAACTGTTGTCATCTCATATGTTATCGCACTCTGGAGACAAGGCATGTTAAAAAGTGCCAGGCACAGCCCATTGGCAGCTAATCATGCTGCTAATGATAAGTTAAATATTCCACTGCCACCAGGTACAATAACTTTGCAAGGTCAAGATCTCAGAGACACAGACAATGTCTGTCTTAGTCTGTTTAAAGAAATCTTTGTCTTGTTTTGCAGAGACCCAATCCATAACAGCGTCATTGATTAGAGCAAAATATCATTGTCGTTTCCCACTGTGATGTGCTGATGAGAGGTGATCTAAGGGGTCTCGTCACTAGACGTCATGCCGACCGTGGCTGCTGTGCCAGATGCTTGTCGCTCGGGAAGCTCCACATCAAAACTACAGAATCTGTTCCCAGAAGGCAGCACTACACGGGGACCTTCATTTAATTAAAAATAGAGCAAAGATCCCAGTTAGCACAGCTACAGTTTGCCTGTATGAATCTGTCAGTGGTAGGAGACAGAGAAAGGCAGGGTACACATAAGCCATTATGGTAAGCCACAAATTTATCACATTTCTCAAACAAATATGCATTTTAAATCATAGGAGCAACATCTCCATGCAGCTCTTCAAAGAGTTGAAGCTGTTCTACTCATTATGCAGCAAAGATCAAGCTTTTTCAACACTGTTATGAGAAAGAAAGAAAGCCATCATTTGTGGCCAAGCTTCAAAAGGAAAACCACATTAAAGGTGTACTTAAAGCAGGTGCAGTGATGCAATCATTTTTTAACCCTTACCAGCTAATTCTTCCCCTAAACCCAATCACCTCTGACAGAAGACTGGCACATTGAGTATTGGGATGTATTTGACTATGCAAATACATGTTTGCAATTTGCATTTGACCTATTTTTGTCATGCCGTATAACTACATTTCTGGTTGTGTGGAAGTGAATAAGCGAGTTGTTTAATTGGCTGTTTGATCTTAACACAGGCAACGTATTGCGCTGAGTAAAATCACATGAGATTCAGCTCTGTATGCTCCTCTAGGCTGGAGTGAACATCCTCTAGAGCTGAAACACAGAAGTGGGGAGTTAAGAGAGACACAATACATAACCGAGTTTTAGAGTATAGTATGTACAATTGCATATTTTATAAAACATGAATGTACAAATGCGCTTTCCTGACACTGTTCTTGCCCTGAGCTGCACATGGAGTGCTGTCCTGCCTGTGGGGAACAGCCTTGAATACTGGGCCGATGGTATGGGACCCTGGGCTCTGACTACACTGATGTGATGAATGCTGCGCTGCTTATGGAGTCTCCTGTAGTGCATCTGTGAGAGCAGATGAATGGGGAGGAGAGGCTGATAAAATGGGTCACACGGATGTAGCGTTTCTGGGTAATGCGGTGAAATGCTGGAGTAGTGCCGTTGGGTGGATACACGTGCCTACAACTGGAGCAGAGCTGCTTTAACTCTACCTGATTCAGTTTTCACTCCTGGCATTATCATTGGCCTGTTCACTTTAATGAAATTGATCATTCAGTTGAATCATTTTTGTGAACTACATAAATCAATAAATGTATTGTTCATATGTTATCATTTTTCTAACAGCTGCAGTTGCCAAAAACTCCTCTGCTCACTGTCTTTTTGCAGTTTCCCTGTGTAAGCAGACGTAGCCAGCCCTGGAAAAGCCACTTGTTCCAGTAGGATTTTGCACCGCCATGGATTTGGGGGCCAAAAGGTTTGTCTTAATACTTTTGTGATTCTCACTTCTTGAATCTAATTTTATTAAAGGTGTCGAGGAAAAGCTTGATGGGTGTTTAGATGACGGAGAGAAGGGGTCTTTTTCCTTGGCGCAGATATGAAAGCCAGATCATGGGGCAGATAGATCTTGTCGGCAGTGTGCGCCTCTTCTTGGCAAGTAAAGCAAGGTCGATATGGAGCCGGGCCTCTCTTTTACCTGCTAAGATTTACAGTTTGTGGAGCTCTGCAGCCTTATACTGTGGGAGATGGATGAGTATTTCATATGGTGCCAACTGGCGCTCTATGAGTTGAGCTGAAGGTCATTGTGTCTCAGCTCAGAAAGTGTGTTGCTGGAGAAAGACAGTTAAACCTCTACAGACTCGTTTTAATGCTACAAAGAAGACATCCTGGTGAAAGCGGCAGACGGCAGTTCGGCGCCGGTACCGTTCACCATTGACTGGACACAAGTGTTAGGGACAGCTGAGAGTACAGTAGTGGGGAGTAGGTACAGACTGCCATAGAACCTCGAGGCATATGGCAGGGCGCCCCATGCCTCCCAGCTAATTGAGTCCTAATGAATCATTGGTTTGGCACGCTACACGTCCCTTGTGATGGCTGGTGTCATTGATGCATTGAAGATGGTCAGTGCTTTGGAAGTGAAGCGGGCAGTGATTGCAGCTCAGACTGAACGCGGGAGGCAGCCTGACACTGAGCCCTTCACCCACTCACCAGATGTTACAGACCAAGGCACAAGGATTCCTAGCCACACAGCTCTGCACAATGGAAATAATTGTGTCATGCGCTGGCAATTCACTGCCCCATTTGTGGCCAGTTAACCGCCACGGCGCTGGGGTCGCCGGGCCACCTCATTGTCATCTGACCAGGGTCGGTGCAGTAGCGAACGTAACTCGGGGAAACAGCTGCGTCAACTATGTCAATGATGTTAGTGATGCAAGCTGTCAAGGTTTAACACATAAAGGCACGGTAGACAGTGGTGGAGGAAGTACTCAAATTCCTTAAGCAAAAGTACACATAAAGACGTAGAAATGTAAAGTAAAAGTATCCAGTAAAATTATTACTTAAGTCAAAGTATTAAAGTACAGTTGTCCCTCACTATAACGTGGTTCACCTTTCGCGGCCTCGCTGTTTCACAGATTTTTTTAGTGCAATTTTGCATGCTTTTTTTTTTTTTACAGCGTATGAACGCGCATTGTGTTCTGCGTCCTGATTGGCTAAGGGAGAACTCGCGCATTGTGTTCTGCGTCCTGATTGGCTAAGGGAGAACTCGCGCATTGTGTTCTGCGTCCTGATTGGCTAAGGCACTGTAGACCATTGTCCATCAATCTCCTCCGTGCCGTGTCTCCTGTACAGTACAGAATGCGTTCGGCTTGACAAATTTACATAAATGTTCGATCGCTAGCAGTGTGACTCTGAAGTGCTGTATGTTTGTAAGTTTTCTCCCCGACAAAACCCACAATGTTGACGAAACGTTCTGCACCGACAAAGGCACCTGCGGTCACACCCAAAAGACAGAGGAAGATGCTAAGGTTTGAACTTTGAGAGTGTTTAAACAAGAGAGAAATGTGAGAAAATGTTAATGCCTGTCTGAGAAAAGTGTATAAAGTGTGTGGTGAGGTGTTTACAGCCTTAAAACATATATAATAATTGTAAAAAATAAAGCTGACTACTTCGCGGATTTCGCCAATTGCGGGTTATTTTTAGAACGTAACCCCCGCGATAAACGAGGGACCACTGTAGTTGTTTTTAAATGTACGTAAAGTATAAAAGTTAAGGTATTTGTCTCATCATTATTTTAGAGAGGAAGAGCTATTTGTCTAATGTCGCTTTCATGTGTGCTTTGTAAAAATCAGCGCTATAGGTTTAGGTACACATTTATGTACCATGTAAACATTTAAATTTAAAGTGTTGCACATTTACAACAATTTTAAGAACTCAAATTAACTTGTACTTTTAAAGCCAATGTACAAAATAGTGGAGTAGAAAGTACAAATATTTGCTCTAAAATGTAGTGGAGTAAAAGTCACAGTACTGCCTTTAAATATACTTAAGTAAAGTACAGATACTTGAAAAGTGTACTAAGGTACAGTAACGTAGTATTTTTACTTTGTTACATTCCACCACTGGTAGTAGACAAAACTAGATCGTGAGTAAAAGCAAAGAGTAGAAGCCAGTATAAACTTAAATACCACTCATAACGTTTAAAATCAGATTTTTTTTTTGTTACAGTGTTAAATATTGTTCTCATTTAATTCGTCATTTTCACACATTCTATCCTGACATTTTTTGTGTTCATACACCATGAATAGCCTGGGTGGCATTAATAAGAAGGACAGGGGTGACACTTAATTAGCTTGACCGAGTGGACATGAAACTAACAGACAAATAACCCACCACTTTTACAGTGATGGTGATTAATACGTTTGATACTACATTTATTGGAAGATGTAAGCAACGTAACCAAACAGTGTAAAGTGAAATACAAACAGCTGCAGAGAGTAGAGGGCTTCAGCTCCACACACACAGCATCTACTGACAGCATTCACACATTACATCGACCCAGAGACACACAGAGAGTCACGCAGGTAAGAACTGCTTCCCAGAATGCAATATTTACATTATTATGAAAAAGAAACACCATCGTTTTTCAGGGTTGATCAGATTTGGTGTTTTTTTTACATTACAAAAGAACCTTTCCACTGGAGACATGTTATCACTGTTAGCTATTGTATTAAACAACCTTTTTCTTTCATTGTTGCATATTACAAGCTTTTATTATTGCACAAAATGCTTCTGGCGATGAAAAAGGTGCAGGTGGAATATAGAATATAGTTTTTCTTCTTCAGCATTTACATGTATCTGTGTTTTTCAAAATGTTCTCTAGATAGATTAGACAGGGTTGACTACTATCCGTGGTTTGCAATTTCCTGCCACACACCTCCCGATGCCCTCTCAACTTGAGATGCACCTGCCATGTTGATTACACCCCCAATGGAGCATGTGCACCATTGCTCCTTCCACAATGCACTGCTATCGGAACAATCTCAGCTTTTGTTCCAGCAGCGAACAGGGATCACCTCTGACCTGCCTCGTCTGCCACAGGCCATATCTTCATTCATGATAAGACAACCAGCAAAATGAGAACTCACAGACAATCTTGTGAGCTCATTAAGCCACTTTTCGAAAAGATTTACGCCACTCAGGCAATTTGCTGTCTAATGTGGAACAGCTACATCCATGTTAATGTTCCTGCAGTCCATTATGTCCATTATCTTAGAAGACTGGGGAAAGCATTCACGTTTAGTCTGAGCTATTGCCATATGAGGCTTTTTGATGTGAATTACACCAGTAAAGAGGGCAAAGTAAGTCTAAATCGGATGATGTTTTCAATGATGTGTCATTGTTCCACTGAGAAACAGACAAAGAAGTCATCAGTGTCAAGTTAATGCCCTTCAGTGTTTTGGTCAGTGCTCCGCTCCATCTCATACAGGACCAGTAAAGCCAAGAACTACTAACTGTACAGTGTGTTTGTGTCATAAGGCCTGTGGTCACAGCTTAGGATCTGTTGCAGAACATTCCCCATAAGGAGATTACTGCAGGCAGTTTGACCCACTGGCAGAAGTTGCCAATGAACTTCAGTGGCAATGTCCAAAAGCTAAAGCTGACATTTGATCCGGTCAAGCCACAACATAAACATCACTTGTGGTCATTTGGAGATCTGCGTAGGTGCACAAATAGTATCAAAGCAAGACACATGGCTCAATGCTGATTGGATTGTTTCGGGTCATGTTCATTTGAACCTGCAAGGAATGTTGAATATGCTTTGTCTGATAAATATGTTTTGTATGTGTTGTATATGTTTTATATTTACAAACAGGATGCACAACTATTAATCAACATGGGCTGTGTTTGGAGACATATCATCTGGTGCCTATGTGTTAAACATCAGCTAGAGCTACAAACACATGTAAATTCAACACTTCAAATAAATCGTTTCTAAAATTGATTTATAATGTAGCCACACATTTTTGGATGTCTAGTCCATCATCAGTTTGTCCAAGCTTCATTTTAGTTTAGCTCCAGTTTATTATTTGAGATTAGACTCATTTAGTTCTGACTTTAGACTGGTCCTGAGTTTAGCTTCACATTTAGCCTACTCTGGGTTAATTCCAACTTTAAGACCTGGGTTCTGTCTAATGGTTTAGTGTTGGTTTAATGGTGATTGTGTGGCAGTTAGTGCTGGTTCAGTTCTGGTTTAGTTTGAGCCTCAGTTAAAATGATCATGAGTGTGTGGGGATAGTGGTATTTTAAAACCTATTACCATTCTGTGAAAATAATTCAAATGTAGCATTGTTAATAGTGTAGAGAATGTGTGTGTTTTTTTAAAATATTCATATGAAGGTTATGCAAACTTGATCCGCATGTGTAAAGTCCTGTCTGATCTGCATATTGCATAAGAAAACCCAAATGAGCTCGTTTCAACTCGTGACGTAGTCTGACCTCTTTGTGCCTTTTACCATGAACGGGATTGGTTAACTTATGTCCAGATACAAACGTGACTTGAGCTTCCATCCGTCCAGGCCTCTACACTCCAAACGCACTCTGACCGTGCACCACACCGCTGCTGCCTGTCTGCGCGCTGCTCCGTGCGCTTCATCCAGTCCCCATCCACAGGTCCTCAGCCCCCGCCGCATGCACGACCACCTCTCACACCAGCACATTACATCTCAACGCTGCTGCTTCAAGAATCGATACATTATGACATGTCATTCCCATCAGTTAAACGTGACGAGGACGCAGTGCTTTGAACATGACTTACAGTTTGCTGCAGGACGTGTCATTTGAATATGTGGGGTGGAGGTGGATAACGCGACAGTATTTTGGATGACATTACACATAGTGACACCGTCTACGCGTCGAGCCCGTGCTTTTGAGTCATTTGAACGCAATGTGTCTGTCATCAATTTGTGCGCAATTGAATAGTAAGAGGGAGCAGCGGATTTGACAGGCGACCGGCGTTTGCGCGTTAAAGGAGCACACGTTCAGATCGTCTAAAGCATCACACACATCTGCGCTCACTGGTCCGTTTCTGATCATTTTGGTTCGTATATGCACAACCAGCCGTACAGACATATAATTCCGCAGCCAATTCCCATTCAGCCAACTGCATCGTATCAATAAATCTCCACATCTCGCTTTGCTGCCTCGCGCCCACAAACCACTCTAGTTCACTTCACTTTTTCACAGTCTTTAACATGACTGATATATGACTTACCTTTTCCCAACGAGGGCTTTTCGTGAGTGTCCCATTTAGGCGTTTTTTTAACCCACATCCTTAATTTGAGCCAAAGGGAGACGACAGAGAATCCATTTCTTAATTCCATTTGCCGGACGCACAAGGTGAAATCACATTGACTTGCTTTTACACGTTCAACATTCTTCCATAAGATCCCATGAAGCTCTGCTGGGGGTTTTTCCTTCCTCCTCCAGCTCTGAAGTTGCCTGGTTACCCCTGCTTCTCATTCAGGGCGGCTGAAGCCCCGCATGCAGCGGCCAATCATAGCAGCAGCCGGAGAGATTAACTATTTCTTGGCTACACTATTCTAGTTTGAGGCTAAAATGAGGCGAGTGGGCGGGGACAGCGGGCCCCCGGTGACAGAGAGAAAAATTAAAATGCACAGAGAATAATGTCGAGAGAGGGGGATCCGTTAGAGGGGGAGGGGACAGAGAGGATTAAAGTTTTTCGAAAAAATAAAGGATTGAGGGGAGGGACTATTTCTCACAACAAAGATCTATGAATAATATTCCATCTTATGTGTGTTATGCAAACTGCAGAGGACACCCCCACCACAATGTCACACTCTCACACACACTCACTGTGTCTGTGTAAAGAGAAGGGATCACTGCTTAATTCGCCCTAAAAGCAATCCGTCAAAGTAATTGATCACCCGCTTTTAACCTGCCATCCTTCAAACCAAATAGCCCCTCGCCACGACCCTGTCCCAGTCCAACCGCCTCATCATAAGCTGTATTGATTTTAATTTCCCCATCCAGCCAAGGTGAAAGGTATGAGGGCGGCGAGCCAGCTTCAGTCTGTGGTACAAGGCACGGGGGGCCTTAATGACCCCACACCTTCATGCTGTGCCTGTGTTGTGTGTCCCGAGGAGGCCACTACACACAGGTCAGGCCCTTTTATTAGCCATGTCCACTGTAAGACTTAATAATCGCACCCATGTGCACTGGGAAATATTTCAACCAGAGAATGATGGGAATTTTTACAAAAAGTATTGGGTTGGTCCAAAAACCCTGGCCAAGAGTGTAACCAATGAACCTTGTGATGTTAATGCTCATTATTGCCAAACTCCACCAAGTATTGTTGAAATAAATAGTAGAGTCTGGTTATTCACAACAGATTTACTCAAAAATAAATCAAATCAAATAAAAAAATTCAGTCAGAGAGGTTTCAGTGACACCAGTCAATCAGCATCACACATGAGTTAATATGACACTTGATTAATCTGTTAAGTCATGTGTAATGAATCTCAGCGGGTTGAAGTTCAGATGTTTTGTACAGTCTACAACAGCAGTGGCCTTTAATGGGTTTATGTAGGTTCAGAATCAACACAGAGGTGATGTGCAGGGTTGTGAGAACAGTTGTTCCAGAAAACATGAAAACAAGGCTTTCAGATTTAGACAGTAAACAGCAGGGAAGTGGAGGTCCGTGAGGGGCAGGGGGGTGACACCGTAAACAGTCTGGGACTTTTGCTGAAAAACATTCCCCTGGAGAACAGCCTTGTGTCACTGTGTAGGTTTGTGATATTGTAACAGCTGTATTTCAGATCTGTGAAAGTTTTTGTATGGATATTTTTTTTGTTGCAGATTTGAGATAAAAGAACTAAACACTTTGATGTAAATGCAAACTTAAATGAACTTGTAATCTGGAGCTTTATAGGTTTATTACTTGTATTGTGGTCTATAGTGGCTCAGGAGGTGGAGCGGCACGTCCAAGAACTTGAAGGTTGGCGGTTTGATTCCCACTCCCTCCTGTTCATACAGTCATTGTGTTCACCCACAGCACTAGTGTATGAATGTCTATGAATGAGTGTTATTGTAGAGGTGAGTTTGGTGGTGGTCAGTGAAGGCTGTGATTACTGTGTGAATGGCAGCCTGCCTTTCTTTCTGGTCCAGGTGTGAACAGGGTGAATGGATGTAAAGCCCGAGAAAATGAATGAAAAGCACTATATAAATGCATGTCATTTACCATGGTTCACATATTTCACCACCATGCTAAAGTTTAGTGGTTCATAAGAGTTGTATAAATCTGACTAAAAGCCACTTAGGTATGACTTGTGTTAATCAAAACCAAAAATTAATTAAAACTTGTTAAGTATATTATAAAAGTATTCTATTTGTTCAATGTGTAGTCATATTTATAAACTAAACATGAATTTTGATATGAAATCACTTGGGACTTCACCGATCTGTCACGCCTGTCAAAAGAGCATATGTCACAAATATCAAAGTTCGTGTCTGAGTTGTGTTGCAGCCAGTGACGATGACTGATGTTT
Organism: Rhyacichthys aspro; assembly: GCA_036850595.1. Classification (NCBI taxonomy): domain Eukaryota; kingdom Metazoa; phylum Chordata; class Actinopteri; order Gobiiformes; family Rhyacichthyidae; genus Rhyacichthys; species Rhyacichthys aspro. The sequence goes on from CM072164.1 coordinate 10,406,203, forward strand.
GCTGGTTCCAATCCAAGCCACAGATTACAAATGAAACAACAGTGTTGGGGTCCTCCCTCCCTCCCCCACACCAGACCAGAGCTGTGTGTGTGTGTGTCTGTGTACAGTAGTTGTGTATCTGGCTGTAGTACCAGCGCTCACACATACATTTGATTGACGTGCAGCTCTTGGCTCAGGCACAGCTTAATCCCGCTGCTTTCACAGATGGACTCAGTCTTCCTCTTTTTGTCTGGTGTCAACGTCAGTTCAAGTAGCATGTTTTATACACAAACACACACACAGAGAGAGAGAGACACAGACTGTAGCGCACATGTAGTTTTGTTTAGTGGAGACGGAGGCTACTGTGCTGCTTTTAATCCTCTCTGTAACCCGCCCAGGCTTTAGCGGCCACCCCTACTTCGCTCTCACACACAAATGCACACAAGCATCTACTGTTTGGTCATTAAAAAACAAAGGAGGTCAGTGTCAGTGGTACAATCAGGCAGCTGGGCTCTGTGAGGCGAGGGTTAATCCTCATTTTCAAGCAGCAGACAAAAGATGCCTCGCAGATGAAATGTTTTGACAAAGAACATAGTTTTACTCTTGTGTCATCTATCCATCCATCCACACACCTTTACACTACACTTCACTGCCTTCTTTCCCTCAGATTATTCATTTATTTGTTTTATTTTATTTAACCTGATCTTTTCTAAACACATAATGTAGTTTTGCCATGGAGCATTATTATTAGAAAAGATTAGCGCCCCCTCCTTAATTGTATTCTGCAAAAGCCTTGATTTCCATGTAGATGGGGCTGTGCTGATAACACCACACTGCCCTGGAGAAATGTAGCAGAGCGATAAGATAAGGAGAGCAGATCTTCAGCCAAACAAAAACACAAAGACGAGAGTCATCACCCCACATAGCGGTTAATCTCCATTCAGCCAAGAGATTATTGCAGTCTAAATTCTCTCTGAATGATTAGTCATCTCCCAGAGGAGCCACGGTTAACTGGTGGCCCCCTGCACGAGTGAATGCTGATCGATAACTTCCAGGATGTGGTGACGCAGAAGCCATTTTGGGTCACTGATGAACACATTTTTATGATTTTAGAAACATGCTGTGCTAATCTGCTGCAGTGGTTTAAGACCTGTGTTGTGTTGTTGTACACATGACATGGAATTTTGGTCTTAGCTGCATTTTAATACTGATGAAACCCAAAAACAACAACATAAAACCAGCTGATTCAGTTATTTGCTGATTTATGCGTGTAGATCCCATCTCAGATAGACACAGTTATGTAAGTATTGTACAGAATATCCTCTCTAATCTATGCTAATGGGAAGTTCAAATCAAGCCTAATCACATTGTTCTGTTAGCATGGGAGTGATTAGCATTCAGAGAAGTGTAATGGCCTGCTGTCCATAAATGACATGTGACCCCTAAACCGGACAACTGGCGCTGTTGAGAACTTCCTCCCTTTTATCAGACTCACCCCAGGCCTCTTCTTCCATATGGCATGGCTAATCTCTGCGTGCTCAGACCCAACAGATCTGGAGGCCGTGTTCCTTTGGGGAACTTCAGTAGAATACAACACCTACTGTCAGTTTAAAGCTTCCACAACCAAAAAAACCCCAACAGGAACTTTTCTTCTTTTAATTTATTAAGTAAACCACACTAATTTGCCATTGTGAAATCAAATCATCATGGATCATGTGAGCAATAAATGATCGTGAAAGAGACCTGAGCAGAACTTAGCTCTTTCTTGAATGTTCAAAATAAAGCAGGAGCCTAACAGTGGTTTGGCAGGAATACATTTGGAAGCCATAACCCCACCTCATTAATGTCATGTCGGGCCAGCTGTTTTATCAAGGTCACAGAGAAAATGATCATCCTTATGGACTGACTCTCTTTATTTTGGCAGACTCTTCACCTTAGTCTAATGTTGTTTTAATGAAGCTATAATGAACTCTGAACAAAGTGAGACGATGAATAGTAACAGATGCCAATTTGCATTTGGGAGAAACCTGAGTATGTCTATCTGTTTTATATCAAAGTGATGTTCCCTAGAAGTATATAACCACAGTTAATAGTAACACGAACAAACATTTCAATGAAAGTGTTACTCAAATACTTGTTCACTTTTGATAATGTGTTTTAAAAAATCTACAAGTCATTAAAAAAAAAAAAATTACCTACACTAATTCTGAATCTCAAAGCTCAGTGCAGCAGCTTTTTTGGGTTAAATAAAAACACACTAAATCTTATTCATATCAACTTTATGAAAAAGCTCTTTTATTCAAGCAAATGAGCAGACATTTAGAAATCCCAGCACAGACATTATGAAGCACAGCCACATATTGTATGCAGAACTTCCACCCACACATGGCTGTGATCAAATTGTCACAGAGCCCAGTGACAAAGACTGTGTGACAGTATGTGATTTATTTTGTCAGAAAAGAGTGTAAAAGAGGCTAATTGAAGGGTAAGTAGAAGGAAACAAAGTTTGCAAGTCTTGGGGTAGCTTTGTCTTTCATTTAAAGACTATGATGAATTTATTCATGGGTGGTTGACGCTGCCAAGTCAAGGACAAACACCATATAATTATCCCATAAATTTAGGACCCAATTAATTCTAAATTCTTACTATTTAATTAAAATATGCAAATAGACAGCCAATGCTGGATGACGTTTCACACTTCAAAGAGTTACAAAGTTTTATAGGAGTTCACTCACTTTCAATGTTACACTCTGTGTCAGATAAGATCGATGTATTATGAGACAATAGCTGGTAGTTAGTTGTTTTTCTATGCCCAGACCTTAAAGCCTGAGAAGTATTTCAAAACAAAGCCATTTTTGGTCACTTGCAGAAATAAACAACATATTTTTAAAAATTATTATTATTATTTTTAACGTGGGGTTGCATAGGTTATTTGTGGATAGAAAACCTATTGCCTTTGTCAGCTTCAGATCAGTGCAGCAACAGTCTGGCAATTCTGGCCGAGCATGGCTGCAGGGCTGTATACAAAACATAGAAGCAATCTAATCCATAATCTAGTCCACAGTTCATCCCAGAGTGAGGCCCGCTGAGACTTGCAGGTAAAAGCAGTAGACACTGCATCTGTCTTTGTAGTACATACTGTATGTGCATCGGTGATTCACTGAGCACATTCGGGTCCAACAGCAGTGACTCAGGCAAGCCTTCAAAGCGAAGAAAGAGGAGTGGAACCATTACAGTTATAATTGGATTTCATTTCAAGCATGTGAAAGTAAAAAGACCTGTCACCACCTCGTAGAAAATAGGGCCAAATAAAAAAATAAAAAAACAAACATCGTATTTGCTGCACTGCATAGTAGATACAGTTTGTATGTATATGTGTGTGTTGATTGTATTGTGGCTGTGTGCTGCAAGTCCAACACAAAAAGAGACAGATAAATGGGTTTTTCAGATGCATCACATAAAGATAAAAGGCAACGTAAGGAGGAAATAACTTCAGCCTCTACACCCATTTCTGTTGTCAGATCTGATCCCGTTGTACAGCAAAATTCTTTACAGGCTACACACTCTAAAGATGAGTGGTTTTGTTAAGAAAAACTCTTTACGATGTACGCTTTTGAACTCACAAGTTACACAGTGCTGCACCATGGGTGAACTACAAGACATACAAATTTAGCCTTGTTGTAAATGTTGTGTGATTTTGTTGTTGAGATGTTTTTTATCTGTTGTTGTGATTTCAGCAGCTACCCCTTCACTTATTTCATTGTGCTCTCAAAACGTAACTAAATTATAACTACATTTTATAATTGAATGCGGCCATTGCCATTGCTTAAACATTTCCACTATCACAGAAAGAAGTGCTGTGTCGTAGTGCAATCATTGTGTAGTAGAACAATGCTATCTTCACACCCAGTACACTTCAGCTGTCATAGGCTTCAGCTAAAAACAAGATGTTTCGACTGTGGTAGTTGGGTGATGAGGTGAGATGTGTATATTTTACAGCATATCACCCAGATGGAGCTTTTAGGAGCGCATCAAAAGTGGAGCAGGGCTGTGGGAGGGGGAAGCCAAGAAGCATTTGATTTTCCATCAAGAGCATCCAAATGCCTTCAGTACTGGCGCTCACATGGCTGACAAGCACACCTATCTGCACATCACCACATCATTACACCCCTGTGCACAAACAGACAGATGGGTGCAGCTGCCGCACACCTCCGTGTCTCACACTGACATATATATTTAACCACCCACAGTACAGTACATGGCACACACAGTAGATGCAAATGGCTGACACACACTCACAGGTTTTCCTCTCGTGCTGGGGTTGCCCTTCCACATTCTCCAGAGACTCCGGAGTTTAACTGAAGCAGGGCCCAGATTGGAGGAGCTTTGATCGCCATGCAGGAGTCAGTTCACCAAGATGTTGACTATGGCTTATTTAAAAGCTGGCGGCTGTGTTGGGTGAACACACAGCACCACAGACATCTGGAGTCTGGTTCTCCCTCTCCTTGTTCCCATATCCTCTGCTTCATGCTAAATATGCCCAGCTATTGTTTAGAGAGTTTTATCTGGCAGGAAAAAAAACGCTTGACAACACACAGAAATGATAATGAGGCACTCCTTCTCATATTTGGAGGCTCTGACCCAGTTTTGATTTGTTCCACGGGGGGCGTTACTGCAGCACTTCATAACTCCATCCTCAAAAACACGGTATAATTTCACTAAAAGGTTTGCCAGCACCAGTAGTTGGATGTAAAAATATATGTCAGGCGTGTACTTTATCCAACCTACTTGGAACGGAAATGAGAAAGTCTGATTTTTTTTTACATTTATTTTAGCCCTGGGAAAATTCTTCAACTGTATTTTGACAAGAGCTATGTCGCCAAAAATCTGTAATCAAGTTTCTTTTAAGATTGGGGTAGTTTTTTACTAAAAGACAACATGCACAAATAGGTAGAGGCAAACAACCAAGCTGGCATTGGTGCTGGGTCATTTGTATTAAGACTCAATCAATGAATTAAATCAATTATGATCCAGTCTGCCTTTTTCATGGCTATCATAACTGCAATTGCAAGATTGTGGCTGTATATAAATGCATCATTTAAGTATGGTAAGCATGTCAGTATTGAACAAAACGACAAGTAAAGCCAGACAGGTGTAACTTGCTAAAAATAAATCTCTTAACGGTGTAATGAGCAAGATTGTCATGAGAAACACAATTATTTCTCACACAATTATAAATCCTACATATTATGACTTAAAAACAGTTACTTCCCCAAACTGATTTACTCCATGTGATGGCTTGAGTGACCAGATATGTAAGGTTCAGGGGAGAAACTTAAATGTCAGTAGGTAACGACAGCTTCTTACATTAATCACAGTCAGGGGCCTTTTTAAGACCTGAACATCCTTTGGGGAAGAATGTCATAAAAATAAGGCAATAAAGAGAACTGTGCAGCAATGCAGCATGAAAAATGCCCTCTATCTGCAGTGACTCAGCCGGCGAATCCAAGGTAAAGAGGAATATGTTGGGCTTCCCATCTCAGTGCTATCTCTCTGTCTGTCTTGCTCGGCGCACACGCTTCACTTCATGTCGACTGCAGCGAGAGGAGGAAAGCGTTAGCATATTATCAAAGCTTGCTTGCATTCATCAGGTCCCGTGTGCATACAATTTCAGTCATTATCCTCAAACAGACATATGAATTCATATATGGTTGATCAAACAATCACCACTGTCGTGCCTTTTCTAAATCAAACATCACACACAGGCTTTTCCTTCCCCCTCTGTTTGTTCGGGTAATCTGTTAATTCTACATTCCCTGGGTAAGACAGACAATAAGGATGATGGGCTTCTATGTTAAACTTCTGGCTACCTCGTCTACATGGTGAGACTGTTCATTGTCACATGGTTTTATAATGTAAATAGGCTGTGTAAACCACAATCACTGCATGTTACTGTCCTAGATAGATACAACGGCGCAGAGCACAAAGACATATTTCTGCATAATTACACTCACACCGTAGTGAGGTAAGGCTAGCACTTACATAAACAAGAATGTACTCCAGTATCAATGAATATCAGGTTCACACTGGGCTATTTGTGTTGCTCTGTGACTATACAATGCTTGTTCGTGCTCCATAAATGTTTGAAGGACTGTGAACTGTCTGATGAAAAGGCTTATTCAAGAGAAAAATTATGAAATAGGTTTGGATAGACAAAACACTGTGTATTGACGGTAAGAGGGTTTTTCTTTTTCAAGGATTGTTGTATAATACTGTGTGCAAAAAGTGAATGCAGCTATTTCTAATTTGTTATTATACATTTTATGATTTCTAGTCATATTAATTTGTCTGAAAATCGTTTGTTTTAATTCAACAATATATATCTACAGTACATAACCAGATCATTACTGTTGTTGTACAGGTTTTGCTATTGATAAAATGTGGTGCTCTTTGAAGAAAGTTTGTTTAAATCCCCCTTGCCGACATGTATCAGGAACTGTAGATATGATTATGTCAGTGATTGTTTCCAGAAACATTAAATAAATGGCATTGGTTTGGAGGCAACTTTTTTCCTCCTTCTTTGCCAAACATTTGGTGTTTGTTTGTTTGAATTGATTGTCCATGTATAACTACACACTTGCTGTGATAAGTTTTTATTCACCAGTCTGTCCACCTGGAATTTCTCTTTGTTTTAATCTTAAGCTTTCATAAAACAAGTGGTAACCTGAAAAGCCTTTAGGTTAAACTGTAGATTTTAGTATGCATATGTACATGCATGTTTGTATTTTATTAGCCATGTGAAATTACCCTATAAATTAGCATTTATGAATTTCCCTTTTCATTCCTTGTACTGACATATTGACACCCTTTCTGAAATAAAAATAGGTCTTCAATCATACAGCACATTCAGCCGAGTCAAAGGCAGCGAGCATGACAGTTTTACTCATCCGTGTCTGGCCTCGATGCAGATGTGCTGCTGAGCTCGTTAACCTCGACCAATCGGAGATGTCCGTACGCAGCTGTGCAGCCGCCACACTGCTCAGCCTCACCAGACTGTGGCGCTGGCACGAGGACCCCACTGGCACCAAGTCAACGCATCCTCCCACGCTCGAATACATGTGCGTACACATACAGACAACTCCTCAAACATGACTGCGCTCTCTGCCTCTTCCTCTGACTGCTGCCCACTGCACAGTGTTGGCATATATTACATCCACTCACCTTGTCCAAGGCGACAAATAAAAAGGTAATTTATTGACTGGGGCAGCTCTCCCTGCTACATTCAATTACACACGCCCAGGGCCTTGTACACTTTTATATCTGTTCCTGTAATGTTCACCACAACAAGGAATGCAATGCAACCACATCTACCATCCGATTTACAGTAACCATGGCAACTGCTTGGGAGCTTTCAGAGGGGAGTGAGGTCAAGGGTTGAGTACTGTTCAGTGGAGAAATCAAATCTGCTCTTTGCCTAGACAGCAGCTCTGAAGATGGATGTCCAGCGGGAGAGGAGTCTGCAGAGTGTGTTGCTTTGTTGGTCCGAGCTCCTTTGACCCTGGTTAAAGTCTGCTGCTCACACCCACTGTGACCGAGTCCATATCTGATAGATCCAGAAGCTGGCGACCTGCACGGTGCCGAAGCTTTGGTTTGTGTTTGCTGATTTCAGATCTTTTATCAGTCTGCATGAATCTGTAGAACATCAGAGGACGTCTCGTCTTCAGTCTTGGATTTATTCCAGGCTACTCTCGGTCAATCAGTTTGCAGTCTGGTGATTTGTCTCTTTTTGCCTTTTACATCAGAAGCAAGCCCACAGGTGGTCGCTTACTTTACTGTAGCCATGGCAACTGCCCACAGAAGGCCCAGAGTATTTACAAAGAAAAAAAGGAAAAACACCCTCGCTCACCTTTAGAGGGGCAGCTCCTTGAATGAGCGTGGGCAGTGGGTTCTCTGTTGAGTGACTCTGACGGACCTCCGTTAAAATCAAGTAGAACAATATACACACTGTAACCAGGACGTCCAGTCAGCCCAGGTGGGCCACATTTCCCCCTCAAGGCCAGTCCACAGATGGGCTGAGCTGGGCAGAGGGTGACTTGATGTGTGTGGGGGGGTTAGGCACAGTCCTGGCACGGAAAAACTGAGCCATCTGCCTGTCAGCACTGCTTCATTTCAGACCCTGCTCTGACTCTCCCTGTTCCCTCCACAGATGGACGGCCATCAGAAAGGTGGTAGTCATGCCTGGTATACTTCTCAGTCCTGTGAGGAGTCTGTATGTCCTCCCCATGTTACTCTCTGGGTCCTCCAGCTTCCTCCCACAGTCCAAAGACATGCATGTACAGGTGAAGTGCCCCTAGTGGACGAATGTGAGAGTGAATGGTGGTCTGTAAACGTGTGTGCCCTGTGACTGGCAGTTGTCCAGGGTGTACCCAGCATCAGGCCCAAAGCTGCTGGGATAGGCTTCAGCCACCCGCAACCCTCAATGTGAAGATGAATAAATGAATGTGTGAGTGAAACCATGGTCAAGCTTTATCTTTCAGACAAAAAGAGCAATAGCTAGGGAATGAATATATTTTATATTTGAACAAAGAAGGCATAAAACTCACAGCAGAGATCGATCAGTAACTTGTATTTGCAAGATATTAAAGTACATCCCACAACCCCTCATTCAACAACATGTCGCCCACACGACCATCATCCAGTTCTTTCTCCCTTTTGTCATTGTTTTCCTGCTCTCACAACCCTGCCTTCAATGTCATTTCCTTCTCCACTCCTCTCTCCTGTGTGTTACCACATAAGGACACACAATGGAACTCTGTCTGTCAAATCAAATGTATAATATTTCCAGATATGAAAATGCTCAACATATCAGGCTTCCTTAGGAATATTACACAGGATTTCATATCATACTCTGTATATTTAACTCGACCTTGTGATTGTTAAAGGATGACACCCTCTACAAAATATATCCTTGGAGTAATAGGTGCAGTAGGCTTTCTCTTGTAACTAAAACTGCTTTGTCATGTCACTTATTCTCAACTCTGTTCAATTCAATATTCTTATGCTCCCGCATCATCGATTTTTTTTTTACACAGTGACAAAATTGCCCGCTTTTATCTGAACTTGAACTGAACTCAACCACTCCAAAAAAAAAAAATAAGAGTCTACAATCGATGCTTCTCAAATGCCACGTTTGAACACACCTACTCACAGTTTTCCTCCCTCACTGTTTTCTTTTCACCGTCTTGCATCTTTCTTTCTTTACACAAGAGACTCTTAATATCCCTCACCACCCATTCAGTGGTCTCCCCATCACTAATCCGCCGGGATGCAGTGCCACATCTCTGCTGGGGGTTTCTGGAAGTGGATTTGTAAGAGTAACACCAGTAAGCCTCTCTCTCCCCCTGTCTTAATGGCAGATTAGAGCTGTGCCCCAGCATTAAGTCGACAAACACACAGTGCCGTGGTGGAGCCTGGCGGGCAGGTACAGGAGTGAGGTGGAGCTCCACACTGCTCGGGAGTGACACTCGACATGCGTCTGGAAAGTAGCAGCTGGAAAACGAAGAGAGGTGATGATCATAAAATAAACATAAGCTGCTTAATGTTGCAGCTGCTAATTCGTTTTATTTTTTATTCCAGGTGATATGTGAGGACAAGGGCAAAGTACTCCATGTTTCAGTACAACTCTAACTGTAATCATCTTCTCTTTTTTTTTCCAAGATGTTTTTTTTGGCTTTTTTGATAGTGTAGCAGTAGCTGGAAAGGAAATGGGTGGGAAAGAATGGGGAATGACATTGGGCAAATGACCCGACTGAGATTCAAACCCGGGTCTCCTGTGTGCTGGGTGTATGTTCTGTCCTCCATAATTGTCATATTTTTAATCTTATAGTGCCTCTGAATGGTGGCCTTGTTCCATTTAATGTACATTACAATGAGACGTATAATAGAGAAACGCTGCATCCCTCTGCAAACTAATCCATTCTCCCATGAGACTGTGTTAAATAATAGTTGTTAAGGATTGTTTTGAGCCTGCTGTCTGATAAGCACTTTGCTGTTAATGAAGTGATAAAAAAACAAAAACAAAAACAAAAAAAAACACATGGCTAACATAGTAAATAGAAAACATGTCAAATTAAAATGTGCAAAGATATGCATTGTGGGAATAACAGCTCATTAGTGCCACCCACTGAAGCTCTCCCAGACTCAACATAAACAAAAACCTCATCACTGCCAAATAAAAGACACACAGACGGACACAATTACTTAAACAATTACACAGTACACTTATACATTCATTGTGTCATTGCTGTGAGATTGTATTTTTTTTTTTTTTTTTTTTTAGAGTGCGGTCTGAATTGCTCTGGCCACGGGATGACACCATCAGAGGGACTAGCCTAATGCTGCACGCCAGATGAACTGAACTGGACAGAGGGCTTCATCACCAGGTTAGTGCTGCGATCTGCCACTGCCGCTCACACACCTGACCTACTTTGCCTACTGTGCGGCCCGGATGAGCTGGACTAGACCTTCTGTGGCCAGAGCAAGATGGTGGATGTGATGTTGTTGACACCTTGCCAAATATTCCAACTGGAGAGAGACATAATAAGGTCATTAGTGAAGAATTGCACAACAACAGAAATGTGTCACATAAAATACATATGGCTCACATGGTTAGTCATCCTGTAAATATGTCTTTCCCGTTGAGACGTGGCCAATTCTCCTCAAACCGGTAGCTCAGCAGCTCAGAACACGCTTAGTGGACATGTCTTCATCCAAACTCATTGCAGTGATTTCAGCTCCATGCATTAAACCATCCATTTTATTCCCAGACACTTCACTAGATCCTCTTCCAGTGGGATTCCAAAAAGTTCTGAATCAAAACACAGCATGTCCAGGGTCTGTCTTCCTCTCAGTGGGACATACCCTGGGGAAACATTAAGGGGGCATTCAGAACAAATCACAACTTTTGATAAAAATATAATTAACCTTGGATATTCTTTCATTCTCAGTGTTATCTAACACATCATTTTATATTCTCATTTTTCTAACACTCATAGCATTATTGGACCCAAGTAAAGTAATTATGCCACATCACTGATTCTATACATAATCCAGTAAAGACTGCTTTGGACTTCTGTTGGTGGCTTCATATGGGATTTTTGCCAATGCAGTAACAGCCCTACACATTCAGTGACTGACATAATGGTGCATGTAGGCCCTTTTCATTTGAGTTCATCAGTGGTTTAGCACAAAAAGGAACCTAATTTAGACATAGACAAAGCTCATTTTCTCTGTGATTCTCTGTCTTGGTGGCACATGCATTAGTAAATTTGCATGATCTTTCAGAAACGAATGCTTCTCCTCCAAAGACCCACGCTGTGAGTAAAATAGGGGTTTTAGACACTAGCAAATAGAAGGACAAAACTGAACTGGGATAGCAGTGTTTATGTGTGAGAAAGATCCCCTGAAAAAGCTTCATTCTGCCCTGTTTTAAGCACTTTGATCTTAGTCTGAAGCTGCTCACCCAAGAGTTAACAGTGCTGCTTTATTAAGGGCCCATATTCCTCTCTGCTCTGCTTTCAGCTCTGTCAACACTTTTTTTTTTTTATTTTGTAACTCAAATTAGCAATTCAAATGGAGGCTATTTGGATACGCTCGCCCAGCTTCCTCCCTTTGGCTTTCCAGGCAGTTTGACAATATTTTTGTTAAGCCCCATTTCCCCCTAACGCAACTGTAGCGATGGGGGAGAGGGAGGGAGGCCTGTGGACGCCGGCGAATGGAGCATATGCAGCGAGTGTTACACTGGGTGTGGAAGGTCAAAGAGGAGACACAGTGGTCCTGGCCATTTGGCGTGTTGTCTCTGCTAAGCTAATTTACAAAGAGATGGTGGTTATCGAATAATATGGATCTCCGTAGGTTCATTTAGGGATTATCAAAAGTGCCACCCTGCTACTGGATGATAAAGCTCTCATTTACATTTTCAGACTGACCTAATCTATTTGGCTGTTTGTAGGCATAAAAATAAAATAATTCAACAAACATTATTTAACTGGATTAATAAAAAGTAGCTGGTGTAGTGACAGGACAAACTGGTCTCTACAAAGCAAGCTCACGCAGCTTACGATACATTATGTTACATTTCTGATTAGCAAATAAATTAAACACGACCGTTAAGAGCTGCCATCAAGTATGCACGCTGCTTGAAACTATCCACACTGCTTTGGAAGAGGAGAAAGCGAGGGGTTAGCTGATGCACACCAGCATAACAAAGCAGAAGTATCCACAATAAAGCACTGTTGTTCAGCTGCAGAGCAAGACTAGCAGGCAATATAACCATGACGTTTGCTAACTTGCTGCCAATAGACACCATGGACCTATGGGAGGAATACTCACTGTAGCTCGACAATTTTCTGATGCCCAAAATCCGACACAAATTCAGATTAAAATCACATTTTAGCATCACTTAACCTGGCCAGCCATCTTTATTCTTTTCATGTTCCACTGTAAATAAATAATTAGTCTAGTCTCTGTGGATTCGAGTTGTATTTACAGAGACAGCAAACACCACACATCGACTAAAATCCGTTTAAATAAATAGTTATGATTGGTCAGGCCAAGTGGAACTACAAAAGCACTTTCTCAGTCACAAAAAGCAGTACAGTCCCATAATTATGCTATTTGGTCCTTTCTATCGTTATGCATTGAAGCTAGGTAAACTTTAATCCAGTCCACATTTGATTCTACAGCATTACTTTTGCCTAAACTAAAGTAACTAAAGTTCAAACGAAAGGGTTCTTTTTTTCCAGGAAACACACCGGGGAGATTATTGAAACAACAACTGAAAATGTGATCAATCAAGTGAAACCAAAAATATGTTAAAGCCTCCAAAACACACACAATGTGAAAACTGAAGACATAAATTGAGTGGAATCAATAAATGTCAGATGTTTTCCTGTTTTCCCGTTAAACCCACAGAATGATTCAAGCCTTTAAGAGGGCCTTAATGATAGGACAAACACTTGCAATTATCACCAAAGTGCCGCCAATTTGTATTCACATTATTATATGCATTTCCATTTCCTCCTCAGGTCCTCTAGTTTTGCTGGAAGCTGGATGTTCTCTGTTCATTTTATGTGCCTTAGTAAACAGGCCTGTCCAAAGAGTCCCGGAGGTAGCATAAAAATAAACAGAGAAAGTGGCACTACAGATTATAAGGTGTAAGTTGAGGTAAAAGGGGACATAAGAACATAATTTAAGTCCAATAAAATCATTTTTGTCACCTCTGTGTGGTACATAGTACATGACAACATCAGTTAATGAGGGGAGGGATATATATTTCCTTTGTGTGAGCTTCTATCCCCAGTTTAGTCACAAAAGCCAAAAATAAGGCTCAGTTGGATCACATCCCATCCAATTTTATTTTCATCAGATTGCATGTTTGTGCACTGTTATCCAAAACAAATGGGAGCGGCGAGCAAAGGGACAGTGTAATGCTAATTCAATATGCTTGTCCTGTCAATCAGGTCCAACTGATTAGCGGCACTTGTTCATCTAAATGTATTGTAGCTCCTCTTTGCCAAAATATAATGCGATCCTTTCATGCATGTTAGGCCGAGGCCCCGGCGCAGTGCTAAGTCAGCGCCCTAGTTAATAAGTCCTTTTCATTGAACAAGTGTTCATTAAACATTCATTCATTCACTCATCCTCATTTGCATTTTCTCATCATAAAAGCATTCATGAAACATTTATTTGTTCACTTGTTCTCATTTGCATGGTTTCATATGCATTCAGCAAGGAGAGGAGGGAGCTGAAATAGAGAAGAGAAGTAGAATGAGAAAGAGCCGAGGAGGAGGAGTGTAGTCAGTTATTACTCCATTTGAACAATGTGTGCTGTAAATTAAAGCAGAAATTAGATTATGTTTCCCCCCATCATTATGTAGAGGCACTCTGTATGCACACAAATGACCTGTTGCACAATTAAGGGATGCACTGTGAAAGCACATCACTTCTAATATCAACGCATGCAGTTATGAACACTTCATTTTGTAATATTAATAAATATATGAGCATAGAGTACAGTGAGAGATGTTCTCATTCCCAAAATAAGAATAAAGTTTGGTCCATGGTGCATTTGCTTATAAGACAACACCTGGAGGGATTTGCCCTAAATATTCCAAAACATAACATTGTGAAAAAATTTGTGCTGTAACTTCATGTATATGATGTGTGTTAAAATAGACAGGATACATACTGTAAGTGTGATTCTTATACATGTCTTTTTGCTCCACACTGTAGATGGAGTCCAGTACTACAACCCTCTGGGCTGGATGAAGAGTGTGGCATATTGTGACATGTGTAATCCACCAGAGAGTCCAGAGGTCTTTAAGGCACAACAGTAGCAATGGAACTAATACATAATAAACATACAGTACAATACATAACATTTATAGAACACAGTCAAAAGACAATGCCAATAAAATGGAAAACTAAAGCATGTTCATAATGAAAATACATCTACAATATACTCTTGCTATGTTTACACAGATATACATTTACATATAAATGTCATAGGACCATGTACATGACATAACATTGCATATTTTTGTTTTCTTGCCATTTGATGTATAATGTATGAGTGCTTCCCTGCATGCTTTACTTCTCCACATCAAGAGGCTACACATCAAAGTCATATCCAACAAATCCTCTGTGAAATAAAGCAGCTTTGCGCTCCACCACATGGCTGTGGGTGCAACTCCCACTACGTGGTACAGTATGGCTTGTGTATGTACAAATGTCAATGCAATGAATTGAGGAAAGATGATGCGGCGGCGAAAGATCATCCTCATCTGTCTGTAACCCTGCAAGCGCTCTCCATCCGCGATCCTCTCTTCATTAAATCGTCCTCCTTCCCTTTTAACTTGTGCCGTCAGGGGAGACATCCATCTGAGTGACAGCTTGTGTGATCCTCCTCCCGGGCTTGGTGGGAGAAGGAGTACTGTCAACATAAATATCCTTCCTGGGTTCACAGCGGACACAGAGCAGCCACGGCCACCATGAATCTTCATCAATGATCGCAGTGGGGAAAAAAAAAAAAACACGAGCCCATGAGCCAGGCAGACAACCTGACTATCATCCCTCTCTCTTCAGACACAACTCATTCAGTCTGTTGTTAATTGTTTGGCCATTTTACCTACACATGAGAAAGAAATGAGTAGTACAAATCCAGTTTGTTGTAATGTACACAAACATGACATTTCGCCCATAGTGAAAAACATCAGTTGTGTACTATATTATCATCCGTTTTTTCCACATCTTTTTAAACACAATATATCGTCTGCTGAGGCAGGCCCACCCAGGTTGACCAGACCTGGGTGTGTGTCTCTGCCTGTCCACACCCCTGTCCACACAGCGCTCTTCAGTAGCTACTGTTTCTTTGATGTTGATGTTGATGTTGACACAAAGTCCGTGCAGCCCCCTCCACTGGACACACTGATGCTCTGAAAACATATGGAGTAGTTTCTGGCCAATGGACACTGAAGCTTGATTGAACCTAATTGTATGTCAAGCATTACCATAGCCCCAAAGTAATTACCGTAAACATAAGCCTGAATGTAAACCAGGCTTATTAGGCAAACAGACTCATTTCCTTGTGTCAATGGTGGTATTATTTTCAAATCTGATGTGTCTTAACAAATTAAACCAAGTAAACAGGTTGGTAATGTTGTAATATATGCAATTCACATTTAACCAATATCCAAAGCTTTCAATTTTGGAGCATTAGCCAACCCTTGCTTTTCCATATAACACAATGTTGAGCAGTTTACGCGAATAGTGTATTATCAGATCGTAAAACCTATTTATTTTAGATCATAATTATACACCCATATGCACAGACAGACGTTAATGTTGTAGCTCAGTTTGACACTTCAAACACTGCTCTGCTCTGGAGGCCAAAGTCAAAAAGTGACTTATTGTTGGAAGAGGATTTAGATTTTTTTTTAAGGATTACTACACTCAGTTAAGAAATCCAATATTTGATCCTTAAATAAAGCACTCCCTATCATGTCCTTCCTCTTCCTGGACAGGGTTACAGCAAAGGCTTAGTGCTCTCAGTCTTCTTTCCTTCAGGACATTATTAAAGATGGCTGGTGATAATCGTCATGGTATCACTCCAGGCGTCATCAAGCACCAAACTGATCACTCGAGGGATACCAGAGCCCTTTACCCTGTGGGACATGTTCATGAGTAACTGAAGTTAAGAGATAATGTGGCCGTATGGTGTAAAACAGAAACATAAAAACAATTCTTAAATGACCTATTATATTATATTCAATTACCTTTTATTGAAATTCAGTGAGTAAACTACAACACAGCCATGAACCTTGCCCCGAATTTATTGACTGTTGACTTTTGAATAATAGTGGGCCTCAATGAAATACAAAAAGGACAGAGTGGAAAAAGAGATCCTTGACTCCTCTAAAGAATTGAATGATTTTTCTATGCAGGTTATGAGGGGAAGGCTGGAATCCAAAAAGACAAAGAGTAGAACACTAAACCCCCAAAACCTCATCCTTCTTCATATACTGTATGCATGAACAACACTAACATTTATGGGAGTATATGGGACGACAGGTTACTGAAGGATAACTTATGACAGTTTGCAAAGAGTGAAGCAACATTTTCTCTCTTTTTATGTTGCAGCAAAAACTGTAAAGTGATAACATGTATGCATATTTATCGCTACTGCAGGGCGTGTGTCGTATGAATACAAATGTCTGTGTGGGACATGGCTGAAAATTGGACGTTGATGGTCTTCTGTAAGTCTAAAATAACCAGTGGAAACATGTCATTCTTGTCTGAGGAAAACAGAGGGTGTGTGCCTATCTATCAGAGTGTGCCAGGCAGCTTATCAGTGGGCTATCATTGTCTGAGCTACATCCACGGACACCTGCTCTGCAGAGTCACACACTGTGAGGAGAGGAGGCCACCTGAATACAAAGCAGCCTGGCTCCTCAAACTCTGGGGAAGAGTGAAAGAGAGACACTTACAGATAGAGAGAGAGAGAAAGACTGCAGCTTGTTAGGGAAATGGAAGCAGTAATTAGCACCATGCTCATAATGCTATCTTCACAACACATGCCCTTCACTGCAAACTGCTTCCTCTCTGATTGCAGCTGCTTAAGGAAATTCACAAAAATGTCTTGTAACAATACCATTGTTCATGCCTAATGTATATAGCACCATTTTCTAGAGTAAAATTGGAAGGGTGAAGCCTCCACATTTCCTATTTTTTCTGATCTGTTCTTGTTAAGATTAGTTGTGATCTGTGATTGGTCAAAAATCCCAGGGGGATAAATGCCAACTTACACATAATGAAGAAAGAAACTATTAGCTATATTCTCAGGAGAGAAAACAGGCAGGAGGGATTTATAAAATGTACAGCAGCCAAGCAGACAGGACTAACATGATATAGTCTAAATAAGGGGTCAGCAATTAAATTTGCTTGAGGGCCAGCCTGTTGTTTAACAGGTGCTGCAGGGGCCAGCCTTTCAAACAAAAATACATAAGTAAATACCTTCACTCTTTTTTATTCTTATTTGATTTCTTCACAGTTTAATATCTTTCCTTCTTTTTCTTTTTTGAAAGAAAACTTTGATGGTTTTTTTTAAGTACACAAAACAACAGCTTGTGGAAAAACCGTGTTTGATGTTTGAAGATGATTTGTCATGTGAAAAATAAAAAAAAGAAATGAACTACCAAATTGTCCTCATTCTTAAATGTCAACCCAGTCTCACCACAAAATGTAAAATAGTCACGTTAGTCCACATGGTAAGACGTATACATTTCACAAAACGGGCCCGAAATTTGTGACAGTGTCACGGTTTTTTGTTCCATTCTTTTCTATTGATGTCACGTGATGTCAGAGCTGACGCAGACGCTTGGGAGAAAACATGGCCGACTTACGAAGATTTTTGGAGATAAAATGCAATTTTATTGCCTATTTTCAGCACTAAAATCAATTTGGTTAAATTTCTAGCGAGAAGTGTGGTCTTTAATCTTATAACCTTCAACTATTTAATTCATATACACTTTTATTTATGAGTTTAAACGAAGATCTTGTCTTGACATTGTTAAAATTGTTATACTGTCACGTTTTGTTTCACTGGTTATCTCTATGTTTTTCAGCGTAAAATCTAGGAATTATCTCGTGTTATTATTAATTTATTTTAATAATAAAATAATAAAAATACATCCAGGCGCTGAAATAAGTTTCTTTTTTATAAACTTGCTTAGTACAAAGAAGCGAGCTGTGCTTACGTCACAAATTTCGGGCCCGTTTTGCGAAATGTATACGTTTTACCATGTGGACCAACGTGACTATTTTACATTTTGTGGTGAGACTGGGTTGTAAATGTAGACAGAATAAGTCACAAACAACACTTTGAAGATTTGTTTTAGTGTTGCACGATCGTCGGCCATGACAACCTGTAGTAGGCGAAGCTGCTCGAACAGCTCACTGATCAACAGCTGTAAATATCTGGACAGACGACTAAAGGTTGTCATTCCGACTAAATGAGCTATTCTTGTATTGTTCTCTTTCAACATTCATTTGGGTATCTCACTATTGGACACCCTTTCCATACTGTCTGGCTTAAGTAAGCCTGACTTAAATACACTTGGCTTAACTAAGACTGACTTAACTAAGCCTGAATTAAATAAGCCTGGCTCAGTTGAGTCTGGTTCAATTGAGACTTGCTTAAGTGAGCCTGGCTCAAGTGAGCCTGTAAGCCTATAGCTTCCTATATCTTTGTATTATTTGCGATATGGCCCAATGGCGTAGGCAAAGCAGCTCAAACTGCTCACAGATTAGCAGATGTCAATTTGATATCCTTTTTGAGTCATTTTAATAGCTATATTCATGTTTCAGCTCTACCTATTTCTCTCCTCATGTTTTCTAATTTTGATCATGTGCTGGGGGGCCAGATGGAAAGCTATGGGGAGCCTGATGTGGCCCCCGGGCAGATGATCACTGGTCTAGATGCTGACAGATCATGGAGATGCAAACTCATAAATGCAGCTTCTGAACAAGAGCAAACATCCAAACTGTTGGCAGCTGGTCTACTGGGATGTATAATGACCACAGCTGACTCATAAACACTGCAAATTCTAATTAATATTTAGCTGAGTGCCCTAGCAAGGTCACAATCCTCCAGCTCTGATCACTGGAGTAGTGCAGTGATACAGCAGACACAGGCTAAGTTAAACATATTCTCATTTATGTAACTATAAGGCTGATTTGAAACCCAGGAAAGAATAACTCACGCTCTACCTATGTACTTTATGAAATGATTGGAATACATGCAGATCATTAAAAAGAGACTGAGTATAAATGCTTGTATTAATTCTTTAACTGAGAGCCATGTAAAATCTGGGGCCAGGCTTTGAATTTGATTCTGATACAAGATCACCGCCACTTGGCATCACACATCATAAATAACATTCATTTCTGTTGAAAAGGCTGCCAGTGCATTTACAAGAGCATATTCTGTTTTTTGTGTGGGTGACATCCAGCACTTATTATTTCTTATTCCCTGTAATGTGGGGTTTAGAGGATGTGAATGTGAACTGAGTAAACAAACTAATATGCACATAATCTACCAAACATGTCACTTTCTGTTTTGTCTTTGATCTGGGTTTAGGTCAGGATTATGCAAGATTAATTAATTTAACCAAAATCAACAAGAACACCACACATACTCTTACATTTTCCCCAATTTGCTGTAACGTATTTACTGCTCCAGACACAGAGTGAACACCAAACATTAATCTCAACCAATTTTTGAGAACAAACACGTTGTCACCTCCCACGTATGCAAATACCTCTATCATCATGATCTAAAAAATTCATTAAACCCCCCTGGCCTTACCCTACCTGCGTTCACTAATGGCATGTCACATGTATAATGCATGAGCGCAATATGAAAATGATAGATTTTGTAATGTGGATTCATCTGTTAGAAAACATTGGGCTGTGGTAAATAGTAGCTGGCATGCATTTCAATTTCAAAGTGGTTACAGTTGCACATAGTTACCTGATCATACATGTCAAACAGAAGCACGCCTCAGTGACAGTGGCGCCACGGTCCCATGAGGCAGCAAGGGCTTTCCTCTTCATCATTTTATCCCAGGCATTGATTTGATGTGAACTTGGACCATCTGTCCCATGTTAATTGCGTGTGTGCTGCTATTTAGCCCCAGTGGTGAGGTGTTTTATCACAGCGCATATTCCCCTCATTTTTTAGTGCTAAAGGTGAATGATTTGTTTATTTACAACAACAAAAATCAAATGAGTTGATATCGAAAATAGACCTACATACTATATACTATACTACATGTATAATGTGGCAAAATGTGATCAGCAATCAACAGCTTCTCAAAAGAATCATGAGGTAAAAAGCCTGTATTCATTAAAGCACATTTTAAGTACAATCAGCACCAGAGCCCCTGAATGTATTTTTGTTTTCTTTAAGTTCTAAAGTGTTAGTGTATTAATGTACCTGTAAGTGTAAATAAACTTGAAACATCAAAAAATCCATTCCCAGATGCATGATAGGTGTTCTTCTTAAATATGACAGATTAATTGTGCTTATGCAACCAAGGAGGTCAGGCTCAAACTCAGCCTGAAAGCCCCAGCTTTGTTTGTTGATAGTCTACAAATGCATCCCTCACATTTTTTATTCTGTTTCAGAGCTGCAACAGAGCAGGGTTTGGACTTTGTGAATAATAATCAGTGGCTAAAGGGGAGATTTAGTCAAAGTGCATTCATCTGGCTGGCTTGGCTGTCCCCACTGCTGCTTCTTGCCCTCTCTTCCTCCACCGTGAACAAGCAGTCATTGAAAACAGCAGGGCTGTCCCCATTGACTTTAATATTACATGGCTGAGATGAGGAGAAGAGCAGACCTGACGAGAGAATATTTTGATGTCAAATGATTAGGGACCATCCCAGAGTTTTGAGCTGAAAGGAAGGAGGTTACATGGCAAAGAGGGGGCACTGGGATGGTGAAAGAAGGAAAGAGGAGAATGTAACAGATATTTCTGGAGCATAAAGCCTCTGATCTTTTTCAGTATATCTCAAGCACACAAAAGGAACAAGGCTGCCTGATGGAGCAAGAGCAAAATTAAAGCAGAGCAGCTTTTTTCCCAGTTCTGACAGGTATCGTGTAATGTTCAGCAGCACACGATGAGGTTTTAAAGATACAGACACTCAGCGGAAGTTAAAATGATTCTGCAACACAGATTTACAGCATTAAATATATGGGAGTTTAGTTTTTTTAGTTTTTTTTTTTTCAGATAAGATCATGATGACATCTTCAGTGTTAAAAGAACTGAGGAACCTTCAGATAAAGTCATATGTGACCTCCTGCATCACTGCTTCTCAGTTCCACTTCCCCTCCACCTTAGCTCCTGGGGAACCTTATGTCTGTCCTGACACAGTTATTGCCAGAGCAGCACCTGATTTCTGGCATCTTTAATGATGTCATTGTTTATAGACAATGCAAAAAGAATATCAAAAAAAGTTCTCCAAAGTGTTAGCTCCTTTTTTCCTGGTCCACAGTTGAAACTTTGAGAATATGCAGACAGCCTTTTCTTCTCCCTTGTGCATAAATGGGACTGAGTGTTAACAGAAAACAGAGGGACTGGGGCATCTCAACACTATAACAGTGATATCTGTTTGAATATGGATATCTTTGACCCTTATTTTTTAACAAAGTTCTCCTTTCACAGGCTGGAGATGGTGTAAAGGCTGCCATGGTAACAGAACTATCGATCCCTTATGTAATCATGCTCTGAATTACGTAACATGTTTGGCCCTCAGTGTCGCCTGTGCTCCACAGCTGCTGCCCCTCATTCTCACCGACACACTTTCTCTCTCGGCTTATTTTTCTTTTCCATCGCCGCGGTAACCTCATTTGGACCGCTGGGTTAATTAAAGGATCCACAAACCAGAGTAAGAGGCTGCCATATGCTCTTGCTGACAGTAACTCCAGAGCATCACACATATTGTAGCTGTTAGAGCAGAACAAAAGTACATTACTGCCTTCTGCTCCTTTCATCAAATTATACAAACTGCTTGAGTCTCCTTTAACTACAATTAAATTAGCAGGCTTCTGTCTTGAGCACAAAACTGCATCTCGATTAGTAAAGTGTAATCATATTTACATACCACTTATGTGCATTTAAATGTCAAAAATATAGGGAAAGACTGAAGTTAACAGCCAGACAAAGAAGTCAGATTTATACAGTGAGTTCCAGCGAGGAAGCCCAGAGGGGGCCTGGCAGCAAAAGCAAGAGTCGCCTTTAATCTTTAGCCTCAATTAACGAAAGAAAAAGTGTGTTGTGCACAGAGCTCAGGCTCATAAGGAATAAGGCCATGAGGCAATAGTAGGCAGTTCAACTCAAAGGTACTTGTGGTCCTATGGGCTTATGATGTCAAATATGTTGTGGACACACAGAGCAGATTATATTTAACACCTTTGATGATCAGTTACATGTCTAAATGCATATCTATTACATACCTGTCATAAAACAAAATGGAAGGATGTCATTCTACTCATTGTCCACTTTCACATCCTGGTCTCTTCAATCTACAATAATCTGAACAACCAAAAGACATTTTAGAAACCTCAACTGCACCCCTCCGAATTGTCATCTGAATGATGATTGCTTTATTGTAATATTTTTACATTCAAACATTGTAGCTGTGGCTAAAATAGTTTACTCAAATTGTTGCTCAGTATCACCCTACATCGCTTCTTTTTGCCATCCATCTCTGTCTAATTAAGGAAAAAGGTTCTTACAATCATTTTTACATTTTTCAAACACTCAGGAGTTAGACCTTTCAGAACATATATTAGTCACATTCAACAACATTAAACAGAACAAGTATTTACAAAACACAAATGAAGTCAAGAGACTGGCACCCGAAGCTTTCTGGGCCCTGTGAACTATATAGTATGAGCTAGATGTGTCTATTATATTATTCATATTTTTATTTTAATTATTTAAAGAACCAGTGATCGAAACAAGGAGCTCACTGCTTCATTTTTTTTAATCCTGACCAGTCTTTTGACTCATAACACAGCATGACTAGCTCCTTTTTTCCTGCAGGGGCTGAAGTCCAACGTAGGTCTCTGTACATGACGGACTAAACAGTAATTAACTAAACTAAATTGTTAATCTTATATAACCTCTAGACCTCCTCACAACCTATTTAACACGCTGTCAGCGCTGAAAAGCACCCTGTCAGTTCTCAGCGGGGAGAGTCATTGTAAAGCCAAGACCAGGGAGAAATAAATAGAAAAATTGAAGGGCAAATAAAGAGGACATGGAGGCTTTCCCCCTGTATGTACAGCTCATGTAATGAGGGTCAGAGTGCCCTGGGCTACTCCACTGTACAGACAGGGAGAGTAATTTAATTCATGAAGTAAGGAGGGAGGAGTAGCAGCTTTCCATATCAAAGAGCATTTTGTTGGAGATGCACATTTTCAAATTCGGCAAATTCAATATTCTCTTTTTGATTAAAATTCCATGCCTCAGCCCCGGCTCTTAAGATGATTGGAGTGTCAAGAGGCTCCCAGACAAAGACCGCTCTAGGTTGTGGATTCAGCTTCTTCAGGCAATTGACAACTCCAAGTGTTAAGAACAGAGGGGTTTCTGGGAAGGCGCTGTGTAAAAAAAATCTTGAGACAGTAAATCCCAGATGCAGTGGGTTCATGTTCCTTGTACCGCTGAGAGACACTGAGTCAGACAGAGGCTTGATCCTTACTGTGTCGCAGCAGTCTTAGCATGGCGGCACTCACTCCGCGGCACGATCCTCTATCAGATCAGACACATTAAGAAGCTAATTGCCCCCCTTGGGTTGGACTCTTAATTATCTGAGCCAGTGCACAATGCAGTGAAGCAGCAGAAGAAATAGAGGCCAACGTTGACACATACAAGCATGGTCAGTGGATCTGTACAGCACAAATGGGCATCAACATACTGCAGACTGTCTGATTGTAGCACTATTCAATAAGTAACATCACTATCTCCCGAGTGTAATGTATGTATAAAGATTTTTGAAAGATTGAGTTGAAATGAAAGACAGTTACAACATAAGCTTAGGGTCCTTGAAATACTCTAAAACTAAACCCAACAATTCATGTAGGGAACTTTAACCAAACATGAAGTCTGCTAATATGCAATTGACCCAAAACTACACCCTAACTTATGTTTGCTGTACTACAATAGAAGAGGACAGTTCATTCACAAAAAACACACATTTTTGCCACAGAAAAGACCTGGAATTTGTATCACCATCTATCATCCAAATCTACCCCAAGAGAAAGCTTTTAAATTTAAAACAAGAAAAATTGTGGCAAATACTTTCTTCGAACATTTCAAATCAAACTTTGACCCACATTAAAATGCAGTCTTTGGAGTAAGTGTGCAGGCATTACTTTTTACTTTTACATTTTTCTATATGCTACAGGCATTGGCCAAGCACCCAGTGATGTGCGTATAATTACAAACTGTTTTTTCAGTATCAATTTCAATTTTTCAGACTGCACTGCTGTGTAAACATGAATTCCTCCGTGACATATGCAGGTATAGGATTACAGTGACTAGCTTACAGTATGGACCTCTTCCTAAGCGTACAACCTGCTGGCAAAAAATATTCTAATTCATGTCTCTCTTGAGTAATGAATTCTGCAAAAGGCACAAGCTTTCACCCTCAGGAAAGCCAGTGTTTGCATTGTGCTGTGTCTTGTTCACATTATTCCAGCACACATTATTATCCTGTGTGTGCATTCTTTTCTAAAGGACTAAATAACTCCTCTTCTTAACTAAGGAAAGAAATGCTGGGTGCCATCACAGATGCACTGGCAGGTGAGTGAACACACAACAGACCCTGCCCCTTTTTTGAGCTCTAACAAATAACTCGTTCTTAGTACCCAACGTGTGCCATTATTTCCTCACACAATTGAGTTATGATGGGATTAGCCATTGTGTGTACAGCTGCAGTCACAGGATTAGGGATGACTAGGGATGATGGCAGAGAGAACACCATTCAGCTGCACAATGCCAGGCGCACCTGCTTCAAATGTTAGGGTGGAAAGCAGGACGAATAGATTGCACCATGAGAATTATCAACACATGGACAGATTATATTTGTTTTGGTTCCGGAAATGTGCAAGTGTTTTGTTTTTTCAAAGACTTGAATGAGACCCAAAGGTGCAACAAAAAGCATTTTTTATGGCCTTGAGTGTTCACATTTTTGTCAAAGGGTAAAGTGGAAGCACTTTGTTTTAGAAGAAAAGAAAGAATCCTGTTTTAAGTATTGTTTTGTGTTTTGTCTGGCCATCTATGCCTATTCACAAATTCTCTGAAATGGGCCTTTAATTCTTGTTGTTCACAGCAATTTCTACAACATAGTTCTAGAAATCCTGTCAGATGAACCATAACCAATTTTCTAAAATTGGGTAGGCTTTATGTATTAATATCTCTTATTGGTTACCCAGGTGCCTCCAGAGATTGGTTTTATTCTGCTTCTGTTGATACTAAACTTCATTACAAAGACAAACAAATTCTTTTTATTCAGAGAAACAATTAGGCTGGCCAGGCTTTTTAAAATCAGTCGGTGGAATCCAAACTGTGATTTCTTTTTTTCTTTTTTTTTCCTGTTATTGCATCATTTATTCAAAATTAATTTTTAATTCATTCTTGTAATGGGGACAGTTTTAAGTAGATTGAATAGATCTATTATGGAAAACCCAGAAGCTAAAAATTGTTTAGTGTATGTGCCAATTAGAAAGAAGAATGCCTGGATATTGGGTAAGACATATATGAGAATATACAGTATATATGATATATGGGAACCGGTTGACTGAGATGCTAGACATTGTTTACTACATTTTGAAAATCATGTGTTTTATGACTTTTGGGGGCTGTGTGAGAATGAAACACCGCTTTATGTGAACATGTCAGTTTTTCCTTGTTGTTATTCATACTTGTGAGATAGTCATATATTTGTGACTCTGGGGGCATGTATGCCTCATGCAGATGAGCCGTGCTGTGACTGTCAGAAGTGACACGTGATGACTGAGTTTGCGAGACACACCATTATCACGACTCTCACACCTCAGGATACTCTGTGTGTGGATGAGTAATGATAATAGGGTTTACCTCACCCTCACATGCACAGAAGGAGAGCCACACATTTTTATCAGCAGATAGGCCACATAGTCCGAGCCATGGGAACAGTGTCTATCAACGCTGTTATTACACCTCACTACAAACTGGTCATTTACTGTGATTCTAGCCAGTGTCACAACAAGAGCTGATGTGCCTTTTAAAGCTGTCGTGTTTTTCTGAAGCTGGGAAAGCATATTTTTTGGAGGTGGGTGTTGTGCCCCCATGACGCTCAACCCCCGTGGGGCAAAGTCACACTGTGAGGCAAACATGTCAGACAGGGCAGTGATCAGAGGAGGACAGGGTCCAGCCGTCCCGAGGCAGCACTGTGCTACTGTCATCAGTGTGTCTGTTTAGAAGGGGGAGGGGGAGTCTCTAGAGAATGGATTAGGCACCGAGGGAGAGTCAGTACGTCATGAAGAAGGGGGTGAGAGACTGAGAAAGAAGGATCAAGAGTCATTTATCATCCCCCGAGCCCACGTCCCCCTCTCACTCATTAGATCCAACACCACCCAATGAACTAACACCATGTTTGCACACACAGGGCACTTGTGTCAGAACTGCTGCTGTGAGGACATTACACTGACTTCATATTGACTCTTCATTTTATCAAGCACCCACCCTCATTAATGACTATAAAAGGATTAGATACATCTTACATTTATAATTCAAGTCAATTTATAGCAGTAAAGGTCCACTGCCTTGGACTAGCTGCCTTGTCCAAAGTCCAGCCCTGCAGCCATTTGTCGCCCAAGATGGGATTTTATTTGCCCTTGTTTCTTAATAACACAATCATGGCGTAGTCTGTTCGTAGTTGCAGGAAGTAGAAAGTGAAGGAGACACTTTAAATTCCCTCACTTTGCATATAATGTCTGCCCTTTATCTGAACAGTCTGCTTTTTAACACAGACCAATCTGGCCACTTTTAAAGAGATGTTTTATAGCGCTAATCTGTCACTTAATTTTACAATAATGAGGATGCGGTCACTCTGGGTTTACATGTAAATTACTGAACAATGATCTTTAACACTGGTAAAAAATCTTAAACATAAGCAGTGAAAACATATTCAGGAACAAATCTCAAGATTCCATTAGCTTTGGCAATATTGGGACCTCATTTGTTCCTGTCTGTAAGCCAAGCACTCACAATGGACTGTGGAGGATAGAGATTTACTTGAACCTAGCATACCAAATGCTCAGACCACACACACATACACGTATGGCACATGAACAAAGTCGCTTCTACAAGAGTGAGTCAGAGGAGCTTATCCATAATGGGCAAAGCAGGCTGTGGCACTACATCAAGCACTTATCCCGACCAGCCATCCTCTATAATACAGTACTCACATTTAGAGCAGACATTCACAAAGTGGTTAAAAGCTTGTGCAAATTATCATCTTTCACTGTCTACAGTCTGTTAAGTTTTCTTTCACTGACAGGGCTCAGTGCGCAGTACCTCTCATTTAGATTTCACAAATTGCACAGATTTCTTTTTTTTTGCCCAATTTTAATGGGTCGAAGTGTTACTTACCCAAGCATGAAGTGTAGCAGATTGATGTATCAACTGAAATCAACATAATAATAAGCCAGTGTGTTCCAAACATCTAACCTGCCTGCATCAGTGGTGTTGTGTTGATGCAGCCTTCTCACAGATAAAAAAAATAAAAAATAAAAAAATAAAAACTTGCAATTGCTAAATCAGTCTAGCAATTAATTTCAACCCAGTGAACTGACACAGAAACGCACTGAACTACTAATCTGGGAGCAACAAGGCTAAAATCTTCTGGAAGTTAAAGTTTAATGGATTAATGATGTCAAGGCTCTCGAGTGAATAGGGCTGTAACACAAAGTAACTCTGGAGGAATTCAAATGCTTATGGGGAATGTCAGGAAGCAAGAAAAGGCAGACGAGTGCTTGTACTTCTTCTTTTAGCTTTTAGACGGTCTCTCAATACAGAGGCTTTTCTTGCTGTGTAACTATTATTGTGTATTATAACACACACCTTATGCACACCTTTCATGGTAAAATTGGTGCTGTACTTAACTTTACAAGCATTCTATATGGGATTTCCATTTAAAAAATAATGAATTCTCACGTGGCGGTAATTCCTCTATTTCCACAGATGGCCCTCTGGTGGTAAATGTACACACTTTACCTGTATTTCATCCTTTCCTGTGGTCACATGCACATGGTTGTTTTTGGATGTTTCAGTCTATAACAGCTGGCATATGGTCAAATGAGTTTCAAGTAATGGCTAATGACAACAATTGATTTGAATGTGTGCCATCGGAGAGCATAGGGACGGACACTAATCACCAATCTGGCTTTGTTCATTCTGCATACCTGCAGGGATATTCATTTCTGCTTTAACAGCATTATGTTGTAGCTACAAACTAAACAATGACCCCTCATCTCACTGATGATCCTGTACAAGTTTACTGGGAATGATACCGAGCCAGAACACACAATCGAAACAAAAACAGCATTTAAGGACCCCTGCATCACACTTGACATTCACATATCAACCAGTTGTGTCTGTCTGGTTGCTGCTTTTAAGTTGTTAACTTGAACAGACAAAAAAGATTCATTCAGAAAGACTTAAGCATCTTAAAAAGTTCACTTCTGGAGAGTTAATATTAACATAAATAAAAAAAAACAACAAAAAAAACTACTGTTCTAAAATGGAAATGAGCCATCACAAAGCCCTTCCTCTGATGGCTAATAGACAGTCTATGTGGCTATGGAGCATTAGTGTTTCAAGGTGACTTTCTGGGTAAGTTTATCACCACATGACATTATGATCTGGAGCTCTCACGAGCTAAAAGCTAAAATAAAACTTGATGACGGCAACGTCATCAAAAAAAGAGTTTGATATTAATAAGGCCTCATTGCAGCTGCAGGTGATGTATTACAAAAGTGGTCCCAGTGGAGCAGCTTGTTTTCGGTCAGGTCCCTTTTAAAGTGTGTGTCTATAGCACGTCACATTAGAATATTTATCAGGTAGAAAACATCAGGCCAGTGAGGGATGGCAGGTTTTACCGTGGGCAACACAGACTTTTATAAACCAGTAAACACTAATATAACCTGATGTATATTCTGAAAGGAAGGAGAGGAGTAGTGGGCCATTAATGTGGCTAAAAGGGCCAATCAGAGCCAGTAAAAAGGTCCATACAAGGTTCATACTAGAAAAGCAACAAATTATTGTCAAAATGTATGGTTTGTATGCATTAGTGCATGTTCTTAAAGTTATCAGTTCAAAATAACCTTTGCAATGCGTCTGAATTAAACTAAAAGGTCAGACATGTAGGCCAAACACAAACCTCACTCAGGGGCAGCACACTGAGTCGACACAGTGGTCCTTCTAATTCAGATTGCGTGCTTTTCTCACCTGCCGAGTGTCTCCGCGGGGAAGGTCAGGTCACGGGCAGAGGATGGTGGGGATGCTGATGTGGAAACAGAGATTCCTGGTAGCTAAACCATGACAACCTACATGGCCACCATCATCAAAATCATATCTTCATCTGGACCCCCCACCCTTGTGTAGCCATGACGACAATCGGAACAGGAGGGAGTCGCTCGCCCTGAGGTAAGGCTTCAGATGGTTCATAATAAATCTGCTTTTACTTAAGTAAGCTTTTAGAGCAGGTTCAATTTCATATTTTATGCTTTAAACAGCACAAACAGGTCCAGTCTTGGTCATGTGACATATCTCCGCATTGCTGAAACATCTCTGAACAAAAATGTTGATTGAACACTTTATTGGCCTCTTTGAATATCACCTTTCCCTGTTTTGTTTTCTTTGATGCCAGATTACATAATATGCAGTATTTATTCAAGCTCAAATCCATGAATCACAATTACACAGACAGTTGCACAAGAGAGCTATATTATTTAAATACTAATTAGCTCATTAGAGAGGCACATGGGACTATGCTACATTGGAAATGCATTATTTTACTCAGCAACAATGCAAATACAGTCAACAAAGCAGTCAACAAAGCAGCATTTCTCCTTTGAATTGTTAGGGGTTTGTGAGATTTTGTGGTGTATATATATCTTATGTGGATGTGTGTGTCTATGCTAGTGTGCACAATAAGTTTGTGGTACAGGTGGGGCTAGCAACAATATTCATGAATACTACTGATTTAGTGAATAATTTGGTCTCTGAACCACTGGGAGAACTGTCTGACTTCAAGTACATAAAAACAAGGACCCAACTACATTTCCCTGGGAGTCACCTGGAGATTAATTAATTTTGCACAGAACAATTTTAGTAGGTATCTTTGGACAAAAACATAGCTACTCTTGTTGAAAAGTGATTGTGTTGAAAATCTGTAATAATCACTTGGTGCAGGTTTGCATGTTACAATATTAAGGACCATCATATACTGTATGTTCTTCTTGTAGCATTGTGACCTATTACTTCCCTGTTAATGATTTGTGTTGGGCTGACATTCCCAAATCAAACTAATGCTCCAACAAGAAACATTCTGAATAAATATAAAGAACAACAGGCCCAGAGTTTGGGTGTGGATGTGGTCTGATCCTGGTCTTGTATAAGGTCCCTTTTGGCGTCTGGGTTGTGACTCATTCATCAACAGGGGAAAGGTTATGCTCCACGCTCCTGTGAAAGTGCACGTCATGCATGATCATTCTTTACTCGGGGCCAAACGGTGTGCATCCTATCCTGTATTTAGTAGACATGTCACTTCTCATCTGTGAGTGAGAGTGTCTCAGCCTTGATTTTTCGACATGGGCTTTGAGTGGGAAGGAATCAGTGTGACCCACTGAATGTAGTCTTAATATTGTATATCCACGTCTGCGGTACACTTTGGCTGCATGAAAGTGGGACACACATTGTGATATATCCATTATTGCTGCTCACACCTCAGGCACGTGGACAAGGAATGATTGTCTTTCTGTGTGTCACATCAAATGTAAGCGCTGTGTGTCACATCACATGACACAGAGGTGCATAGGGAAATAGTCCTTGAAGCATTAAGTAGTGTCTTCCCTGAATCCATATACATTCATTTTTTATCCAGGTCCTTCAAATGATCAAATGTGGCATGCTGGCTGTAACAGTTAAACTACTCTGTATTCAAAAAGCCCTCACTGTTATGTGGAGATATTTTCACAAGTATTAGTGTCAAAGTCAAGTGAAAACCTGCTGGCAGTTAAGTTAGGTTTCACAATGCAAGGTTTTGTTGCCAGTGGTTGATTTAATTCTGCAAAAGGGCTTTATTTGAGGTAAATGAGCTACTGATGCTCATTACTGATTGGGTTAACTGCAAAACTATGCTAAAACATGAGAATATTACATAAAGTTTCCGATTTTTTTCATAAACAGGAAATAGGGCTAATGCGACACTTGGCTTATGGAGTGAAGCATGGGTGCATTGATCCCAGCATCTTATTGTCCTCTTGCTAAGCACCCTGCTAAACAGCTTTAAATACTATGCCTGACCATAAGAAAAACTTAACTGCCACTAAATCACTACAAATAGGTTTATTGTGAAGACCAGTATAGCAGCAGTGCAGGAAATTGGAACCTAAAGATGTATTGAGTGGTGAGAATTTAAAAGAAGGAAATTAGCAGCAAGATAACAAAAGGAAGGGATGGGAAAATCTATGACAGGAATTGTAAATCCGTGTTTAATGCCGTGGCCTCAAATGGTATCCACAGAACATCAAAGACCTACCCCCATTCCCCCACAATTCTCCAGAAATCTAAGAAAGCAAAGCATTCAAAGGATTATTCTGGTCCAATCACACAGATCCTCCACCTCCCAAACAGAAAAGACACAATGGAGGAAGAAAAGTCTAATTGTCACTGGAAAGAGACAAAACCTTTTACAGCATATTTAATAAGTGGCCCTTGAAGAGTAATGCGTTGTCTTTGAGTTTTTGACTTGAGTGGGTTAAAACTGAATCTGTATTAAAAGCCTGTTGTTAAGACATAACCACCATTTTGGCTATAATTAGCTGAAAACATACTTTTAATTCAGACAACAAAACAGGAAGCACAAGTGTCATTTTAAAGTATTTTACAGTCAGTTCAAACAAAAACAAAAACCCTTGTAATATCAATGCACTGCACCTCAACGAGCTGCAAAAGAAAGGAGTACAGTAGTAGTGAGAAAGCCAGAAAACTCTAATTCACTATAGTGCAATGGTAATAATATCAGTAGCATTAGCATTTTCTTATAGGCCAGTGTGGTGTGAGCTTAAGAGTCAGCAAGCCAACAGGCCAAACACTCATATGGGCTACTCTAAAATCATCTACTCAGTCCATGACAGCCTGCAGAAAAAATGTGCCTGGGAAAAGAGGATTGCAGCCCTGCATTTACAGATAATCTTTGAAATGGGAAGAGCAAGAGAAACCTAGGAATTCAGTTAACAAAATGAGGGAAAAAAAGAGCATCCGGCATGCTTATCTCAGAAAGGTCCCTGAAATCCAACCACACCAGATAAATAAAGAGGTTTTAACCTAATTTTTCACCCGCATCTTTTCTCTGACCCATGCGTGACCACAGTGACTGAGTCTGTGTAAAAGTAATGGAATTAATCCAGATTTTTCCAACATGAAAAAGGCAGCTGTGACCATATGATACAAGCTATTCTAGTCCAGGCTGCACATCAGAGGATCCTGTCTTCAAATCATATTTTCCAAGTCTGAGCTCTGTTGCCTTGAACACAAATGAAAGCTCCAGCTCATTCCTTACTTCAGAGTGTAAAAAGTGCATTTAAAAAGGACATGAGAAATATATTGAGGACTTCCGTGGACACTTTGGTTGCTGAATAACAAATGGGTTGGCACAAAAGGAAGGGGTATTAGCCCTTGAGCTCATTTATTGCAATCCTGAGCAATGACTCATCAACAGAAAATGAAAGGTGGACCAAAATGCACAAAATGTTGGTCAATTTATGGATTGTGCTGCCCCCTACTGGAGAAAGCAATGACATACTTACATAAGAGTGGCTGCTGCCTGCCTGACATCAACAAACAATCCATAACACACAATATCATTTAGCGCATATAGTAGTCCCCATTTAGCACTGAACAAATGAGAAAATATGTAATTATAAAACTTGGAAGACATTGCAAGTATTACAAATATAGACATCTGACATGAATTCATGAGACTACATACATAAAAATTGTGACCAGATGAGGATTGTCCAATGTTAAAGCTTTAAGCTGCCTGGTGCTACTGAAATATACAGCTGTTAAGCAGTAAGTGAAAAGTAGGTTAAAAGTCAGATTGGACCTGAGATGTTCACATTTACACCATAGGTGCCAGAGCTTTGCTCCCTTCTGTTCATAATGTCATGTATAGTGTAAATGGGCAGTGAATGACGCTTTGCTCTGCTTGGGGCTTTAAGGTAGTCCACGACTCCACTGGGCTTAGGACGCCTGCGTCTTAAAGCCCGTTTCTCTGCCCGTGTTTTGGCAGGAGGTAGCCCATCACAGATTCGAGTGCAGGCTGTGGTGATGCCACAAAATGAAGGGTCATCTGAATGAGACCCCTCTGAGCTGCCTTCGGATGGAGAGTCTCTAAAGGTAGGTTGAAGTAACCTTCTTGTTAGCGGTGTAGAATTTGTTTGGACAGACAATCCATTACATAAAACAGCTCCATTATTCTGGATCTGGACCTCTGGAGCAGCATGAATTGATGGTTTTAGAGTCTCTACTTTCTCTAGAGACTTAATTTTTCTGCGTCTCCTCTGAAAGAAATATATGTATATCAATCAGTTATAAGGTAGTATTGCTTTAAATGTAATATGAATGTAATATTCACACACCTTTCTACTGGCTGGACAGAGACTCTGAGTCTCTTCATTTTGCAGCATTTCTGGGCCTATGTACAAAATACAGCATTATTGTATAAACAGACATCATATGATCATTTGTCATCAATCTTAACAGCAAAGAAAATTACCCATAGTGGTGGCTAACTGGAATGACTCAGAGTGGATGAGTGGATAGGATGCACTCCTCTTCAGTCCCGCCTCATCACAGGAAAACTGCCTATTAAGGTAATGGTAATGGTTTCAAGAAAATACTGCATGAGGCAACTTATTAAGACAGGAAACATGGTCGAGTAATTCCTTATGACTCCATCTGGGATGTTCTTCATGAATAATTGTATCTACAAACTGCTTTTGA
Source organism: Rhyacichthys aspro (assembly GCA_036850595.1). Classification (NCBI taxonomy): domain Eukaryota; kingdom Metazoa; phylum Chordata; class Actinopteri; order Gobiiformes; family Rhyacichthyidae; genus Rhyacichthys; species Rhyacichthys aspro. Next base: position 10,440,579 of record CM072164.1, read on the forward strand.
GTAAAATGCAATCATAGCTTCTTAATCACTGCCATTAACTGTTACTGGTATAATTTAAAGCCCAGTTCACCCATTTGTATTTATTTGTAGATTTAAATTATGATATTATTCACTACCTTTCAGGATAGCAGTAAGTGTAGCTTTCAGGAATTGGTGGCTCTGGCTCTGGACTTGGAGGAGAAGAAATGCGGCATCGGTTGAGATAGAGCAGTAGGCCCAGACACAGGCACAGCAATAGAGATAGCAGCAGGTAGCTCTCTCTGTCAGACACCTAGGACACAAGGCACTGATTAAAGGCTATTGTTGAGTACACATATGATTACACTATAAGTTTTCAGAAGGACACAGTAACCAGGTGTGGTGCATCGATGTTTACAGATTTCATTTGATATTTTTAGCCTGAAGCTTTATATCCACCTCATTCTGCAGCTGGCTGACTTTGACAGACAGGTTGAGAACCAATTGAGTCACATTTTCCAGCTGGCCCTGCAGCAACTGGATAGACTCAGTCTGACGCAGATCCTAAAGATAAAAAACACAGCCACATTAAAATTCTGTAGATTAATCAAATCATTAAGTGACAATGTAGTAAAATACATCTAGACAACTTTTATCTGAGTGGGCAAACATACTCTCATCATCCACCTTTCTAAGAATCACGAAATGGGTATGCTTACCTAATTGTAAATCTAACCATTTGAAGCAATCATTGTCCCAACCTCAAAATGTTGAGCACTTTGAGCACAATGTCTAAATTGTTGACTGTTGACATTGTTTTTGTTTTTAATGTTTCATAAAGTTTATTTTAACTCATAACTCTAGTGCTCTTAATAAAGATTAAAAGACTGTATGACAAACATTTTGGTGCAAGTTTGAGATTTCTTTACCTGTTCCTCTGCAACCCTTGAGGTATTCTGGAGCTTGATGATAGTTTTGTTAAAAGCCTTTTGCATTTCCTCCATCTGCTTTCGATACCTGGAATCAAAACATGTAAATACAACATATTGTATGCATAAGACAATTTTATTTTTTTTCTTGATGAGCTCCTTGCCTCTGACTCAGCTGCTCCAGATAGCGTCCACTGAGTGACATGTTCATCTCAAGAGCTTTGATGCGATTGTTGAGTCGCATAAATACAGACTCTTTCTGACTGGAGCCATGGACTGGGTTTTCATTTTGCTCTGTGCCATTAGGGGGCTCGGCATAAATTTCTGAGAGGGGTGATGTAGTAGCAGAGGGGCGGGGCAACTGAGAGTTGCCACCTGATGTTACATCGTCTGCAAGATCATCCATTTTAGAGTCCACAACAATAACCTCTGAGGCCAAGGCGTCTGGGATGGTGTCAGGCTGGGATTCTTCATTTATGACAGGATTATCAGGAAAAAATGGAGTGTCGGGGTAATGCTCTAACGAAGGAGTTTTGGGATGGATAACCTGGGGATGATCTGTTGTGGCTGGACTAATTATTTCTTGTTGAGAAAGATCAAAGTTTGGCTTCTCTTGTAACGATGCCAGTGAGGCATCATCTATTGATACACTGTCACTGGGTACAGCAAGAGAGCTACTAAGGGCATCTGTTGGTTCAATGTGTTCTTCTTCAGCCAAAGGCCCTGCTTCTTTGGACACTAACTGTGGTGTTTCTATAGTAGGAGTAGCTTTGGCAGTGGATGAATCAGTGGCACTGGGGTTGAGGAGGTCTGAGGTCAGACTAGGTTCCATTGGGAGAGGTTCAGACCAGGACTCTTTATGAGGAGGCGGTGGCTTCTCTGATGAGCTGGTTCTGCTCTCAGACTCAGGCAGTGAATCTTGTTCTTTCTCAAGAAGTTCAGATTTTTCTGTTTGTGGCTGCTGAGGTTGTGGACAAAAAGAGGGGGACTCATGTAAGGGCCAATTAGAACTGACAAAAGCAGAAACGGTTTGGTTTTTGTCTGCAGTTTGGCATTTGCGTTTTTTGGACATGAGCAGGGAACATTGCTTTAGCAAGAACTCCTGTAGAGAAGCAGCACATGAGCAAGTGGGAGAAAATGAAGGCAGCAGCGCACAATAATCTCTGCTTTCTTCTTGCTGTATATCATGTTTGTCTTTCACTTCATCCACCTCCTCTTCCTCACCCAGAAGAATGATGGTGGAGCTGATAGGCTCTTCCTCATCTTTCTCTAGTGGAATGACAATTTGTTCCTCTACCAGGGGAAGTTCTTGATTGCTAGAATCAATATCAGGTGTCTCCGGCTTTTCGGTGTCTGAAGTAGAAGCTGGGGTTTCAGAGAGATCTTGCAAGTTGGGGCTACACATAGAGAAGCAACATTAAAAAAATAGTTATGTATCAAGAAATTTGTAATGAACCAAATTATAAGTAAAGAGTGAACACAAGAGCAAGCAGATGACTGATTATCAAAGAAGACAACAGTATACATGAAAAGGCACACATACATTGATGGCAGCTCTGTTGTAGTGGTCTCAGTGGTGGGTTCAAGTTGAAATGATGGTTCAGTCATGTTCATTTCCTGAGATGTTATGTTGCCTTTTGAACAATGGTAAGTAGTCAAATACTCAGTACCTTATCAGTAAAATTCTGGCCACACAAACATTATATAATGGCAATACCTGGTATCTCTTGGCCTCTACCAAGAACATTAACAGCGATATTATTAACCATGTTCAAAATGGCATCTGTGGAAACAGTTCAAACAGTCTTAAGTGAAGAAGTTCACAGGTTTTGGATGTAGTCTTCTTCATGCACCAAAAAATAGGTTTATTTTATCGCATGCCTGTTCTTACCCTTTGCTGATCCAATCACATTTTTGGAATTAACTTCACCGGGTGCATATCCAGGAGGGTAATCTATAGGGGACAACATCCCAATTTAATCCAATTTCTTTTCTTATACTAAATATTTAAAGTTACTTATGTGAAAAACAAGGATGCACATTAAAAGGAAAACAGAAGCTCTTACCCATGTCATCATCCTGCTCCTCTGGCCTTTCTGAGGGGTCAGCTATCTCCTCATACTCTTCCACCATGCTAGTGCCAAACACCCTGGCAGCAAAAGTACATTGAAATCATTCTCAAACCAGCCTCATGTTACAGTGAAGTCTCAACTCTTAAGGCTTTAAAGGCATGTGGCAGCTGCTGCTACACTCTGGAAGCAGAACTAATGTTTTTGCCACAAACAAGTGTCAAGCAGTATTTCATTGTTCATATGTGCACACCGCCATAACCTTCAAAAAGTAACAACTACAGTCAACAGCTGCATAATATGGAGTTTGACTTTGTTTTATAGCTGCCAATGTGCACTTAATTGGTGTACCAGTTTAGGTTATAAACACTGTAGACATGCAAGGCACAGCTGCATATATAATGTAGCAGTTCTCCTATACCCTAATGTCTGTCTGACCAAGGAACAAGCAACATAAAAAACTGTTTGTAATAGACATCTGTAAAAAGCACTAACTGACATATTAATGCCTCAAACCAAACGTACTGTATAACAAAACAACTTTTAAATAAAAATACCATATTTGTATTCTGGGTCACAAACTCATGTCATTGATGCTTCACTTCTTGTAAAACTCTAAAATGTGTATTTACTGATAATTACATACCGTATGAGACTGAGAGGACAGAAATGTTCAGACCCAAAGTGAGAGACCAGCTCCACCTACAATTAACATAAAGAAGCCAGATAAAGCTGTTGTTAGGACACTAATTGGCCAAACATCCAATGAATGGATTCAAAATAAAATGATAAAATTCAATAATTAACGTTTTTTAAGTGTGTATAAACAGCAAACAAATGTTTAAGGTATTCAGGTTGCAATAAGACATTTTTTTGTTTTGCTTTTGTTTATTATTCAAATTAATCATTTGTACTTTGTTATGGCACATTAACTGGACTTGATTATGTGTAAACATTTTTGCAACAACAACTATGTACAAGAAAAATAGGCTAACCTTTATGTACTTGGTGAACATCTGAAGTAAGGGAAAGAGAAAAAAATGAATAAAGGAATTAAAGAAAGGTTCACATGCAATTAAACAAGACCCAAGAGATTAGATTTCTACTTGGTAGTCCTCTACACTACACAGAAGCTTCATAATGTAACCACTACTTCATGCAAAGGGAATCCTATAAACAGTGAGCAAACCACTATAGAATGAAATAGCATTAGAACTGGTATATTAATAAATAGAATGGATACAAATGAGACAAAAGCAGTATTCAAACACTAAAAACAAGCAGCTATGATAGTTTAATACAAAGAGAGGAAAAAGATGATAGTGCAATGAGAAATAATAATGTAGACATATTTACCTTCACATATTTTGCATAAAGTTGTTCATCCAATGGGAAACTCTGAACTGTGCGTTCATCACGGGCATGAAAGGTTCCCAGCTTTAGCCACTTGTTTGTTGGATATCTGTAATAAAGGATTTACATAATGCATCCTTGTAAGTGTAGAACAAAGGAAAAGGATGGGTTTAAATAATATAATAAATAAATACTGTTAAGATATTGGAAAATTCCCCTATTATATGAAACATAAGCTGCCATGCACACCTATCACTGATATACACAAGAAAGTCTTTAGGAGTGGAAGAGAAGAGTTCAAAGTTTGCAATGTCCAACTGCTTCACCTGGATGGGCTCACAGAGCTCAATGATAAACCTGCAGAAACAGAAGAGCACAGGCTAGGATTAACAGATCTTCAGAGTTGAAAATGTGGGGAAAATATTGCAAAAAACATGAACATTACATACCATATTTTATTACTACACGGGTTTAACATGTATAAATCCATGTTCTCCTTCAATATGGCTGAAGTGGTCTGTTTCAAACAGATGCATTTGTTCATATACACCTGACTTATTCTATTACTTAATATTAGGCTATGTTTTTTTGTGAACTGTACCTTAGCCTCTGGGTTGGCACCCAGGATTTTGGCTCCACACTCCACAGAGGCATAGTTATTGAAATTCTTTTGGACTTTCTTTACAGGATGTGCAGCTCCATTCGTAGAGGTATGAGTGGTCAGAGCTGAAAAGATATTGATTCAATCATAGGTTTTAGTGTACAAGTGCATTTAAGATTTTTATGTCCTAAAAAAAATTAGAGTGATTTACTTTTTTCCTTTTCGACCTCCATCATTTTTCGTTTCCACTCATCAAATGTGGGGATGTCCTCTGGGTCTTTGCTGCTCCCACTGGAATCAGTTTCTGTGGTGACAGGGGAGCTCGGGGCCTGTAAAGATAATGATAACATAAAAGCTGCTCCTCATACAGACAGATGTAGAAGACAAAAATAGGTTCTTACTTGTTCCTTGAGCATGTGTGATGCATTGGCCTCCAGGTGCTCTGGGGTGTGAGCAGCTGGAGAGCTCAGAGGAGGGTCCGAATGGGTTTTAGTCCCTGCAGTGTGAGCATTAGAGGTGTTCTCTAGGACAACCGGGGGACTGCTGCCAGTCAAAAAACTTTATTTCAGTATTATCATGTGTTGGCTTACCAAATAAGGGACAACATTTCAACAAACTGACCTGTCACTGTCAAATGGGTTGGGCTCCATCTCACAATCAGCAAGAGGAAGGTCAGAATCATTGTCATCTGGTGCATCGGTGGCATGATCTGAAATGCTAAAAAAGAACTTATTTTTAAATGAGTTATTTAGGCAATAAAGAGATGATAGGATAATAATAACTTGCCTTTTAGGGATTTTGTCTTGAATGTGTTGGATGGACCCATATTTAAGATCAGGAGCAGAGCCAGAGATTGGCTCAGAAGATGGAAAAGGGGAGGGTGTAACCAGTTCATGCCCAATAGTGGCTTCAGGGGCTTGATTTTCTGAGTTTTCTTTAGGTTGATGTGTATAATGTTCTGTTCCTTCTGCCACAGCAGGCATTTCCACTTCCAAGCTCTATGACATACAACGGATACATGTTTGTTAAGACATATGCTTCATGACTGCCCTATTAGTTTGGTCTGCTACAAACAGAACATTATTCCTCTGACAATCAATAAAAACAGTAGGATAATCTGTTTTGAAGCAACTGGAAAGAAAATTACACATTTATTTCTTTTGCAGTACAAAGATTTAAATAGCATGTATAAACCACTGACTTGAGTATACCTGTAAATATTGTTCTCCATTATCCATTCCTTTTATGACATGTTCCTCCTTTTGGAGCTGCTCCTCCTCTTCTTTAAAGTGCTCATTGACAGCAAAAAACTGGATAGGTTCACAAATAATGAAAAATCAAATCTGCAGAAGTATATTTAATGTTGATGTCTGCAGCTGCAGCGATTTTGATAATAAATTAGGTACATTATTTAAATGTATGACTGCATTAGTGGTGATCTCAATAAGCAGCCTTAGATGTTGGGCTGGGTATTGTTAGTCAGGTTATTCTACCTTTTGAACATGAGTCATTTGTCCCAGCTCTTCCTCCGAATGCATGTCCTGTGGGGCTTCAGCCCTCTGGGCCTCTTTGTTGGCCTCTGTACAACCAACATGGCAATTAAGACACCTGTGGAAAAATAAGAGTAAAATGTCATAATAGCTTTGAAAACACACTGTCTGCTAATGTTGTTTTAGACCTGACCTCTGGTCACTGCAAGTGATATGCAGAGGAAACTGTAACATAAAAGTGACCCACCCCTGAACCATTTATCTTATCTGCAGAGTCTGGGAAAGTTGTCATAGGGGCACACCACTAGTATATGCTAAAATTTAGCTTAATATATTTAAAAGGCAAATTAGCAATGTCTTTTTCATTTTCTTCCATACCCATTTGTCTAATCTGAACTTGGTGCTCTGATGATTGTCTAAAGGTGGTAGAAACACCAAGGTAATTAGAAAAAAAAATGTTTTTCTGCTGGGAAAAATGTTACATTGCTCTTGTCTAATAAACCACACTCTCTCCAAAAGCAACTGTAACCTCTACAGTCCCCCTATGTAAAAACCAGCACAAGAGGCATACCATTCACAAACACTTGGCAGCACTATGGCAGCAGCCATAATCTCCCACAGGAGTCAGAGTGGTGTGTTAATTAGTTAAAAAGTAAAACAGAAAGATAGATAACTCACAAGTGCAAAGATCAAACACGCAGCACATTCTGATGGTCACTGAGCCACACCTCAATATAAAAAGTGTGGTGCAGTATTTATTATAGGTCAACCCTGTAAGAAGTGTCAACCCCCACATTCAAATGACATCAGTGTATGATTTCAAAGTTCTCAATGGAAAAAATCAACAAAAGACACCAACATAATTTTTGTGTCTACACTATGTACATAAATAAACAGACAATATGGTATACAATAGAGTAATCCAACAGACAGGTCAAGCAGTGATGATGAATGTAGGTCAGGTCAACATTTACAGAGGTTTTATACAAATACAACATCAATGTTTCCTCACACCAGCAGATCCTTTTCCTCTCCATGAGTAAAACAATGCAGTTAGTTAGTGTTTTGTTTTGAATCGAGTTTAACCATTACAAGTGAGAGCAGTCAGAGATCATATCACTGCGGGCTCTGAAGCGTCCTGTCACAGTGACACGACCCTGATCTAAAACCTTAATCCCTTCATGAGCTGACGAACCAGATCAGTGTCAACCAGCCTCAGCTCAGTGACAGTATATCTTTAATGTTCACTGGACTGAACACATTTGTAAAGACAGAAAGTAGAAATACTGTGTTTATGATATGCCTTTAAGACTGTGTACAAAAAAAATAATACAACTAGCTTAAGTTATTTAAGACAACGCATTTATGCAAAGTATAAATATTGTGTTTGATGGCAGGTTAGCATATTACAGCATATTATATAAATATTATAGTGTATATCGCTTTCATCCCAAAAAAGCAAGGGTTAAAACAATCTATGTTAGCTGTTAGCTGTTAGTTGAATTCTGTTGTTAAGAAGTCATTCAAGCGCCAGATGCCACATCATAGTTAGCTAGCTAGCATGCTACTGTGCGACAACTAATGCTTAACGGCTATGTAGCCTTCAGTTTAAATGCTGTTTTAAACTACCGCGGCAACTACAACTGAACCAACTGCATTTTCATTATATAAATTGGATCAACTTACAAAAACACAACAGCCACACATAAGCACATTGACACAGTTCGCCATAACAGAAGTGTCATCTTCATCCCTCTCCTGCCGGTAAAGTCATTCTTGCCGTGCTCAGAAATAGCTGTTTTTCTTCAGGTTGCGGTATTTCCTATAAGGTTTAATGGCTCAAGCTCACTGTCGAACATGTAGATAACTTGGCTGGTGTTAAGCTATTTTAACTAGTGATGCTCGTCTGTCAACTTACAGCCGGACACTTGGCGTCAGTGCGCGTCAGTGCGCCGCTGTCCAATGGAAACGCACCGAGGCTGTTGCGCAGTTCACTCTGAGCTGGACAGAAAAGGAGCGCTTGTTTCTGATGCTGTTATCGCCCGAAAGAAGACTAAAATTATGTTATTATTAATTATTTTCTGTTGACTCTGCTATTTAAGGCTTAAAAGCTAAAAGCCATAAGGTAATTTCCCATTTGCTATATACTGCTTATTGATTTTTAAAATGCTTTACTAAAATGTTGAGAGTGAACTAAATGTTTTTCACCACCGAAAACAGACTTGCATGTTTGCGTTATCGCCAATAGAGGGAGCCCGTGATTCAAATCTGCAGCGTTACACTGAAATAACTGAAACAAACGATTTACAATCATTGGGCCTATCTAAGCACTATCAAAACAAAATATTTAATAAAAAGGAAGAGGGAAAAAGACACATTGTGTACTAGGCGCTTGCAAATTATTTATTACGCACACACACATGGATTGAAGCCTTAGTAAAAGAAATGAGGCAATAAGAGCAGTAATATATTAGGATTTTTATTGAGGATCAATACAGACACAGAAAATAACAACCAATGCATTTCCCCCATTAAACATTATATGCTCTCTTCTAAACTATGCCATCTCATTACAACTGGAACCATTTCACTGTTGGTCTTCAGCTGTCTTTTTTACCTTTTCTCTGACTATATTATGCTTTGGCAATACAGAATTGTTATCAATGCCATCAAGGCAGCCTAAATTAGAGAGACCATTTAGTGAATAGAGACATAGAACAATTAAAGCGCTAGTGTCTTTGAGGAGGTCTTTATAATCCACATGTCTCTTTATTATTACCTATATACATCAGAACACATTTTAGGCCCACATACACAGTAACAAACAGACAGAGAAGCACTTGAAATTGACAATGTTGCCTATAGCTTTGAGGCAGACGCTGATGCTGATCCCCTGCTTTCATGGTTATGCAAAAAAAAATAAAAAAATGAGTTGATAATATAAGAGCCTGTTTATGGTGTGCATGGAGTTGCAAACCTGAGGAAAAGGCTTAATGCAAACATTTTAAATTAAACATGTTAATTAGAGTTATATATGTTTTGCCATAGAGTATTTTTCATGTATATAATTGAAATCCCATTTATCTCAGCAGTCAGCATCTGAATCAAAGTTTAAGGCTGTAAGGGTCATTACTGGACCATTGATACAGCACAGGTGGACACCTAGGTTTGGTTATATGTATTATTGATGCTGTTTCCATGTACAGAATACTAAAGGTGCTCCTCAGCCTTGCTAGGTGTGTATGACTGCTACTATAACACAACAACTCACAAAAGTCCAACATATATTTTACCCCGAGGGTTTATGATTCATCAATAACACCTTTGACCATGAAAGCAAACACAACTGAAACGCCAACAAACGTGCAGACGGACAGCACATGCACCCAACTCTTAACACATTCATTCACACACACGCGCACACACACGCACACATATACATAGTAGTGGTCATAGATATAGAACAGATGATACCACATCCAGTGTGTTTACATGCATCTATGTAGCTGCCACATTCAGGAAGACATGAATGCAGTAGTCTGAAGGAGCAAAGCTCTCTTTCTGTTTTTGTAAAATATCATTATGATGTTACACATAGAAAGGAAGACATTTTTGACACAGATCTAATCAAAACTGTCCAAAGTAACAAAACAAATTCTAAAGTTACATGTCAAATATCACAAAATGAAGGGAGTTATGGTTGATTTAGATCAGACATCTGAACACATTCTATTGTAATACCACCCGGTACGTATTACCTCCCTAATATGGCTGCTATGTTGGCACCCTCCTACAACACTGCTGAATGTAACATTCAACTGTTCTATATCTATGGAAGTAGTCTCACACAAACACATCTATACACTCACATACTAAGATACAACTTGTGTTCCTATGAGAACATTAAGCTGATAATTAACACTTAGGGGGTGATATACAATAAATTAATACAATACTAAATCAATTTTAGCCTATATATAGGCAAATTAGTCCTTCCCCTGTATACATACACACAAAATACATACGTACTCTACATACACACACTTCCATGCAATAAAAGCAGCTTATGTGCCATGCTGCATTTTGGAATGAGTAGGGCAGTGCAACTGCTGAGCGTTTTTTCATGTAGAAGCAGCAAGTGGGGCAGTGGTGATGGACTTGGCAAGGGGTTTAGGGCTAAAAGAGGTTCCAGGGACTGATACTGGGTCAGCTAAGCGAACCTGGACCATAGGTGAGCAACAAGCGCACATACATATACACCACAAGACAAGTACCATACTGTACATAGATATATGGACATCGTCACCTGGCAGGAAATTGAGGGTCAATGGGGTAAAGACTTTTGTGTCTGCACTAAGGATAGACACGGACAGCAGAGCCATGGCTAAAATAGAGGGGGGACAGAGAGGATGAGCAAGAAAGATAAGGGATCCATTTAGAAGTTTATGGAGCTTGTCTTGTAGGAGATGGTGGGGGCCGCCGGCTGTAGAAGAAAATAAATAGTTATAAAAGTGTCACAGAGAAGGGAAGGAGATTAGACAAGCTGAATGAGAAGAGGGTCAAAGAAAATTTGACAAAAATAATGTATGTCACCTACAGGTATAAGCAATGTAATGGCTCCTACTCCACTAAGGTTACTGTGTATAACAGCAGATGAGATATGATTCTGCTCATCCAGGCTCAAAGATATACATTGTAAGCACCACAATGCCTAAGAGTTTATTTCCCAGTTGATGTATTTATATGAGTACAGACACATAGTATAAACATATATAACTGGATTGTTTGTATTTCATTTATCATCAGAATTTATACACTTATGTATGCTGCTCTTTACATTTATCTTCACTGGACTATATCTTCCAAGTGCATTAGTGGAAACTACTCACCTGGGAATACTAGGAGGAGCCCTGTTGGGGCGGCTGGGGGCCTGGGGGCTTTCAGCACTATTATTAAATGGGCCAAGAGGTCCTGGACGGTTTGGTGGTGGTGGAGCCCCTCGGGGAGCTGGACGTTGGCCTGAGGACATCCTCCTGGGGGCAGTGGGACTGGGCGGAGGTGATCTTAGCAGTGAGATACATTAATGTTAAAATCATTTTCATCATAAGCCTAATCTCCTTGTTTTCTCTTAAGTCCAGCTAAAACTAAAAATGAAAACTACATCCTAATAATTGAGTACATTGTATAAATGTTATCACAGTTTCTTCTGCAGTTTCTTTAATTCAATCATAATCCAATCGGGAATTAATTTGACAAAGCAGAGCAGCAGGTGTGTGACAGGTTTACTACACAGTCTCCATCACAACAGGATGGTGGTAAGATTGACACATTGTGATCTAAGGGTAGTGCACTGTGTTGGTTGATCTACACACATGTAAATTCTACTTGAAATTGTACTACCTGCGGCCACCACTGCTTCCTCCCACCCACGAGGTGTCGACAGGCGGAGGCATAGGGGTGGTGACAGTAGTAGTCGAAATATCACCGATGATGGCCAGAGCCTCCTTCAGGGCCTGGTGGGTCCTCAGCACCTCATCCCTCCTCTGGGCCTGCTCCTGGGATTCATCCATGAGGGCATTCTGGTCGCCTGCAGAGTACAGCTGTGCCAACAGCTCCGCGTTGATGAATTCCTTCACCTAGCAAGCAGCAATTGAAAGTTCAATATTATAGAATGAAAAAAAGTAAAAAAGAATGTAAAACACTATTTTTTACAAACACTGTTCCTGAATGTGCTTACATTGTTGATCATGAGGTGCATGATAGTCTTTGGCATCAAGTCTCGGATGCATTTGTTAACAATAGCCATGTAGGAGTCCACCAGGTTACGAATGGTTTCCACTTTACGCTCTAGCTGAGGGTCCATGGAGAAGTTATCTGTGCTGCTGGTGGTCTCACTCTCAACCTGATGAAAGCCAAAAGAAAGGAGTAAAGAGATGGTTCCTAGTGTTTTATTGAGGATCAAACTTCTATCTATGGCCTAAGAAGTGAGCAGTTAATATGCCAACCGTAGTAGTCTTTTCAGGATAGACCCCTGCACGTAGAAGAGAGGACTTCCAGCTGTCGACATCATCCTGAGAGTCACAGGCCAACTCAAGAGTTCGATTGTCCTTGTACACATTCCTTAAAACCACAACACAAGTAATACTGTGAAATGATCACATGTTAACTTGTTGATTTACTTTATTGCTAAGCTAAATGATCATATCCAACAAGGTTAAAGTAACTTTTCAGAAAAGACTTTGAACACAATGTTTCCATCAAGAGCACATAAAACATTTCAAATGCAGACATATGTTTTGGAAATACTTCCAGTATGGCCCAGCTTACATTCCTGCATACATGCGAGCACACACATACTGTACACAATCCAAAAGAATGCTTTACTCTCTGCACCTTAACTGTAGCTTCATAACTACTCTGTGGTTGATAACATTTGTATGAAGGTTGAATTTATTACGCCACTGCTGACCTTGACTCAGTATTGAAAATGCTGAATATGTGTTTGCTGGACATGAAACTCTTCTCCACATCACGGACCTTCAGGTTGTCCAGAGGCAGCATGTACTTCTTCTCTTTCTCCTGAGAATGACAATAACAGATGGTCCATAATTGTAGACACTTTTATGACAATTATCATTGGCTTCTAATGTTTGTGCATTATTTGGTGAATGTTTTTTTATGGGAGTTTATAAAGAAGAGGTGAAATCAAAGTAAAAACAGGGGGTGACGGGAGAGAGGTGGAATGGGGGAGATAGAAATGGGGGGCAGTGGGAGGAGAAGAATGAAAACGAGAGAGGGCGAGCACATGTGGAAGTCATTACAGTGTGGGTCAAGACACAAGTCGTTCTTCACGGTGTGTTTTGCTGGGGAGCGCTCGTAGCTAACGGCAGAGGAAACTCTTCAGCCAAGGAAAAGATGCTAAGAAGCGCCTTAAGACTTAAAGTATTTACATCGTAACGTGCCCATATTCATCCTCCAACGTCAAGGCTCAAAGACGGCCACAGGACAAGCCATTTGTGTCTCATTTCTAACCTTCATCCTTGTCTGTCTTTTATATCCCTCCCCCTCAATATTTTTTTTAAATATTTTTTCTTTCCATTCCAGAGGGGCCCACTTCCTGCCTAATTTTTTTGAAGAAGGGAAGAGAGAGAGCGAGAGAGAGTGAGATTAAATGACAGCCTGGCGTTAAAACTCAACATCTGGTAGTGCTTAGCAGCACACACAGAACCAAGGGAAGGAGGGAGAGCGGAGACAGCGGAAAAGACTACTAGAGTGGATTTCCATAAGATTTACAAAAGAACACTTGCATGTGTTTTGGAAATTGGTAGTAGATAGACATAGGTAAAGATTAAAGTACACGAAGAAGACAGGATAAGAAACTCTGCAAATCAGTCTGTGTTGTATTCCCCAAAGGGGTCACTCCATCCCATATATGGTCAGGCATGGTCCCCTCCCTCTTCCTCCTGTTCCCTCTTTTTTGTAATATCCCCTCCCTGAACGTGCAGCCAGTCTGTCCCAGTCAGTCGTTTGAGCGAATATGCCACGTCAAGGCTGGATACTCTTGATGGCCGGCATGACCAAATGGACCGCAAGGGGACCTGCACAACGTCTACCAAAACAAATAAAACAAGTGAAGTTCGCTAGGAAAGCTCCTACGCAGATAAAGGCGATACGCATTTTTTAAAGGTTTACGATAGAAGGAATCCTGGAAAAGTGGAGTGGGCACAAGAAGAGACCGAGCATCTGGATTGGCAGAAAACAGCACAAGGCCTGGCTCTTAACTCCGGCTCCGTCCACCCAGTGTTCAGACTACCTGTTCATTATCATACTGGTGTACAGTAGTCTGCACATTGGTTAGACTGGGCATGGACCCTCTTCTGTCAGTCTATCTTTTTGTGTCTCCCTGTCTCTTTCTGTTGCTTTTGGCATTTCAAGTCTGGAAAATGTGTGTGTTATTGTTTTTTGCATCTATTCTATCCTTCACTTCCACTAATTTAACATACCTGTACTGATATTCATATGTTTGTATATTGGGCATTTTAACTCACTACCTTCCCTTCAGTCATTACTGGAATAAACATTGACACTGATTTTCACCACTAACCACGCACTGGACAGATGACCGCGTAATCACGACTGTAAAAATAATTAAATGATAAGTTAATTTAAAGCAAAAAGAGTACAGGCTGTTATCCTGGTGCCCTGATGAAGCTGTGGTCCACTGCAGGGGGAGGAGTTACTGTGGCTGCAAAGCATCAAGCACACACTCAACGAACGAGGGCCAATCAATCAAGTGGAGTTTGAAAATACAGTCAGACGCTTCCAAAGAAGTATGTCAGTGGGTGGCCAAATGGATTTAATACAAAGGACACTGATGTATGGGAAATGGCAAACAACAGATAGAAATGTTGCACAAATACAGCAGCATTTACCAAAAGGACACACACAAGACAGAGTGTTTGTCAGGTCTATGGGTTTTAGGAGCCTGTGTGTTTTTGGTTTAAAAGTATGAAAAGTCAAATCAATTGTGGCTTATATGTCAACACAGGGAACTTTACATGTAATTGTCATTAATAGTGAACAGATGTAGTCATTGGCTGTGACGCTTGTCAACAATAAAGGGTGATCTTGATATTTAATAGAGAGGGCTCTTTGTACTCAAACATTGGAGGCTAATGTTTGGATTATAAACTTGTAATTTTCCTGCCAAGAATGTGAGCAGTTCCAAACTAACTGCCAACTTCACCAAGAGAGAGGAGGAGGAACATGCATGTGTATGCACTTTGCATGTGACTATAGAAAGCTCACAGAGTGTACAAAAAATATATATAAGCCACTGCAGTCTATAATTTCCTACATCACCGCACTTACGTATCAAATAGCAGTGTGTAGACTAGTGTCTAGTGCTGTGCAGCCCATGTGTGCTGTCTGAGGCTGAGTGCTTTCATATATTCTGAGTGTCTGTTGAGTGAACATTTGGTTGAGATTGGGACAGCTCCAAATTTATGAAGAATAAAACAAATGCCTTAACTCCCGCTGGAAAGATGTGGGAGCAGGACGGCAGAGAACAATCATTCTAACACAAAGGCAAAGATGAATGGAAGTGAAAGGAAAGGCTGAAGACAAATGTGAAAAGCAGAGCTATATTTACACACATAAACCGCTACATTACTCTAACGTGAAAACAAATGCATGTGGCCTTGCAGGTATTAATAGACAGCAAATAACAATGTTTGTTTTTTATACTGTACAGTTGTATTTTACATTGTATTTTACAGACTGCCTCCAAAAAAGTAAAGTGCAGTGTGTCTGCCTATCTACACTTGCTGTGCAGAATATCCTCCAACCTGTACAGCAGGCACAGACAGGCAGATATCAGTCTGCCAATATAATCGCCACAGAGAAAAAAAATCCATGGTACATGTCATATCATTATTGTTTTTTCTACTGTAATGTAAATGAAACTATGAAGGATGTTAAAATAATAAATGTGTTTCACTTTGATTTATTTTGAAGAGTTCTGGGCAAATATATTTTTGTCTCACCTCATCATCTTTGAACCAGGACAAGCTCTCAGCAGTCAGCACAAACCAGTACTCTTTGGCTCCTCCCTTCATGATGCTGATGTTGTTAATGGTCAGCCAGCCTTTGCGGATGACCTGAAGGTGAAGAAGGTCAAAAGTTAAAAACCAAGATAATATCAAAATGACAGAAAATGCACACAAAATAATAACAGGATAACCAGAAATGTATAGAATGTCATAATGTTCTAGTTATTAACTCACTAATGGCAACGATTCATGTGTTACACTCGTGTTAGGTATGTTATTGTGTCTAGAGCAACCGTGCAGTGTCATTCAAGGGTCAGTGCTCCCATAGCCACTAGCAGAGGCCTGTGTTAGCTTGTTAAGTGACCATCGTGTTAAGTGAGATTGTGGGTTGAGTGTGTTAGCTGAATTAACGGTACAAGCTCTTTATAAACAGCCCTGCGGGCACAGTGCCAGGCGATTATTAGGTTAGATTACTGTCAGTCTTGCACCGCCTAAGACTCACAAAAGAGGTTACCCAAATCATTAAAACGCTTGCTGTCATTGGCACAAACTGCAGAGCTGCTTCTTAAGTGTTCATCCAAAGAAATCCTTTTTTAACCCTTTGGTGAGGTTTATGGTGGTACTCTTTCTGCTGTTTCATGTCATTGGCAACCCCTTGTGGTCAAAAGGTGGGGGTGGGGGTTAGAGAGTAAAGGACTAGAGAACAAACTCTTACAATCAGGCCTGAAGCAGGAGGAGAGGAGGCCTGCAATAGGAAGGAACGAGGGGATAAGACACCCTGTGGTGCTAATGACACAAGGCAAATCGTGCCTCAGCCAAGCACAGCCTATACAAGCCTATTAAGAATGGGAGTCCCTTATAATGCCACAGAGGAAAACAAAAAAGTAGTAGTAGCAGTAGTGCAACAGAGCACCACACAATGGGAAGAAGTGTTACTGCAGCCATAAATGACATTGCAAACATAACCCACAATGAGCAATACTCACCCACAGACGCCCATAAGAGGGCAGTAGAGATTCTCACTAAGGGATGGGGATGAAATGTGGTACCTTGATGACACAGGAGGGGTTCAAACATAGGGAAATGTCTCAAAAACACCAGTGATGACGGTGGCATAAGTCATTAACCTAGAGTGTTTTTGTTTTGTTTTTTTCTTAATAAGACAAAATCATAAAACCAAATAAGCAAATGCGAACAAACAACTCTAACCAAATTAAAAACTGATATTGTGTAAAAAAAATGTTAATATAATAAAACATAAAAACAAATATTAACACAAAAAAAGAAGAGTATTGTGGAAGAGTGTGTTTCACTGCAGTTGCCGTGTGGCCGTGACCTTGTGCTCCTCTGTTTGTGTGTGACATTGAGATGTGACAAGAGCTCACCTGATTCCCCGCTGCACTCTGGCTCTTATTAGTCTGACTGCTCCTCTGCTGTGCGCTGCGGTGTACAAACAGCACAACAGTGATGATAGGACACAACAAAACCATAACAGTCAATGTAAAAGAAGATCATGAAGAAAACACAAGTCATTACTTAGCAAATCCAATGAAGTCTTCATGGTTAGTGTTGATGTAGGAGAGCTGAATGTCAATCAACAGCAAAACCTGTCAGAACAGAAAATATGGTTAATTTAAGATTGAATTTAAATGAAATGAAAGGAAATCGTAAAAATGATCTTTTACCTGGTCCTTAGCCCGACTCTCTCGATCTCGGATATGCGTCGTCACAATTCTCTCAGTCTCCTCCCGAAGCCTGGGGAAGCACTCCAACTGCAAACACATCCCAGAGAACATTTAACCTATACACAGTGAAACAAAGGGCCAAGGGAACATTGGCTGACAGGGAGCTCATAGGTAACTGCTGGCTCCAGGGGACTCCCACTCACAGAAATGTCACAAAATATCAAGTAAATAGGCTGTAGCTTCATACCTTCCTTTTTTCCCCAGTAATAACTTCTGACCTCCCAGGTATTATGGTTGACAATAACAATGATGGTAGGCGACAATTCCTTGTACTCTCAGTTATTCAGCCAAAAACGTTTCCCCCAAAAGCTCAAAGCAGTCACCTTATTAGAGCATTGGCGCACAGTGTTGATCAGCTCTTGGATGACCATGTCCACACATTTAATACAGGGCTCCTTCAGCTTTATGACCTGCTTCTTCACAATGGCCTCAAATGCCATGTCTGGAGTAAAAAGTCCAGTCCTAAAGGAGACAGAGAAGAAGACAATTGTAACATGTAGAGAACTGGTTTTGTTTCTACGTATCTGTTGGTTATTTTGTTTTTGTTTGTTTAGTACAAATACATTCCTTCTTTCTGTCTACGGATCTCTCTTTTGCAGATTGATTAATTGATAGAGTCAAAGGGTTTCTTTACTTTGGTGGCTATTTATGGCCAGATGTTTTGCCAACTGGCCTAAAAACCACACTTTCTATTTTAGATTGTGGGTCAGACTCAGATAGATGAAAAATGGGGAAAAAGTAAAAAAACCTCATCTGTTCATCAGGTGCTGTGGAATTTATATAATTGCTTTACATCCTTCAACTTCTGTCTGTGCTAAATTGGTTTCAGGCAAGCAACCTGAACGTAAGCATTTGTTTTCCTACCTGATACCATGGATGTTCTTTATGGCATAACTAATTTCACGGCGCATCTCCTTATCGTCACACTCCATCTAATGACAACAGATCAAATAATGCATGCAGTTTTATCCATAACATAATGCTATTAAATAGAAGATGTTAAAAGGAACCACAAAAGGAGAAAACTTGCAGGTTATTGATATGTTTATGCACTTGTTCAATAATTAACCATTACCTTGACCAGTTCAAAAGGAAACCTCTCATGAAAGATGCGGTTGATTTTGGCTCCCCCAGACAGCTCCACTGTATCCACTTGGTCACCTGAACCCTCAATCCTCTTCTCAAAGTCCACTGAGAACTGCTGCACCATCCTGACATCATGAATGATCAGGTATTTAAACACTGAATTGTATATAAGGTACAAAGCATGAATGGAATAAATATATATATTTACTGTGGATTAAACTAAATGCTTGGTGGGAAAAAAAAGTAAATGGGACACTGACTGCAACAGCTGCTTGGTTTTGCGAGACGGGTCATCGGGTCGGTATCCACGGTATTCCTCCGCTTCTTTATCCAAAGCCAACAGCTGGGACTGCAGTTTACTGCGAAATGATGGCAATGTGTCCCGGATATGGTTGGTCAGTTGCTATGGAGACACAAAAACCAAAAAGAAAGTCTGTACACATAAAATGACAGATGAGACACTTTTACAACTCCTACTGCTGCTAAGATACAAATTATGCAATGAAATGATAAATTATTAGGAGCTGAGCCACTGAGTGCTTTTTGCATTTTCAACCAACTCATGGTGCTGTCTCGCCTGTACAGTAAAAAACAATCTGAGCCACCCTCTTTATTAATTATGTAAAGTGCACTGTGGTAAAACATCAGCACTAATCTATGATCACCTCATTGAGCACTCTCTGCAGGCGGGGGGTGCCCATTTTTTCAGCCATGTGCCTGTAAGATGGGTGAGACAAAAAGAATTTCCTCTCAGCCTCCAAGGCAGCCTTGATGTCTTTCCTTCCATCTATGTCTTTCTGGCTACGATTCACAACACCAATATAACCTGCGGAATAAACATGGACACAACAGAGATAAGAAATGCACTGCAAAGAGAATAAATAAATAAATAGTAAAAACACGGGATAATAGACACACCTCGTCGCAGAGGCAGCAGCTTGTTCTCCAGAACATCTCGAGCATCTGTTCCCTCATCCATCAAATCCAGTTTAGTGATCACTCCAATAGTCCTCAGACCTGAGCACATGTAGAAATTTTGTACTGGACTCACACCAGGCAATCCATACTCTACCCAGATACAACTGTCTGATGCTTTAATGGTGTCAGTGCTCCCAACTGTGCTTCAGAATGACATACATCTGACATACAAATGATGGGGCTGCTTTTTATCAGTTGCAAAAGACAGTTTAAAAAAATACAGACCAAGAAACGAGTGGTAATGTTGTAATCATGATAACAATCACAATCACCTGCCAATTTGTAATTGCCAAGAACAAAAACAAGAAAGAATTGACCTAACATGGGCACCTCACTTGGTAGAGACCATTCCAAATACTGTTGTCTCTTTTGTGATTTTTTACGATAAAATGGCCTAAGAATTCCTAAAGACAATCAAAATTAAGTAAAAAAAAGCGGTGGTGGTAAAAGTGGTAAAATCCTGTTGACCAATCAATATACTTCTGATGTATCTATATATCTACAGATAGATTGATACCCTCCTTCTGCTATTCCATCCATTCTAAGCACTTATGCCTCCAGAGCTGGGACACTTTGTCCAAGCCTCCACCCCCCCCCACCTCCTCTTTCTGCTAATTCACCTTCCTCTGTGTCCTTCTCTTTTCGCCTGAAGGTTACATTCTGTTGATAAAAATTGAGCTGATTCAATTGTCCTTTTTAACCTTTCCATGTATCCCATATTCAAAGAGTCATTCAAAAAGTGTTCCCTTCGTTGCCCAACATTTATTGTTTGATTTGGGTCTATTGAAGCCACCATTTAGCTCTTCAGTTCTCTCCTTGCTGCTATGAATAATCTGATACTTAATCGATCCTTGTAAGAAAATTCTGTTTCCACATTCAGAAAGGTCAAAGCACAAGGTCATTCTCTGAGCACTACAGCTGAAGCAGATTTGATTTCTCATTAAGGAACGCCCCAAACTCACAAACTCTTTTATCTCCTCTTACCCTGGGGGTCCACATCCTTGGCTAGTTTGAGGGCATCTGAGTTGGCCAGGTCAGTGTTGGCTGGAGTAACGGCTAAAATTAAGCAGCTTTCTCTGGAGATGAACTGCATGATCATGTCCCGGATCTGCTGTTCAATATCAGCAGGCTGGTCTCCAACAGGAACCTTAGTGATGCCCGGCAAGTCGATGAGAGTCAGGTTCAACACTGGTGACACAAAAATGGAAGATCTTAGCCATAACCGATAACACAAATTTGCAGACATTTAGCTGTCATCATCATCTGAAAATTAAGCAAAACTATTATTATAGCCTGTGTAAGAATGTACAATAATGAGCTTCATGTCAATATCAGCAATATTAATACTGTACAGTTTAATTTTGCATCTCTAAATCTGAGATCCTAACTTATAAATAAAGAATTTATTGACTCACAGATCCCTGTAATCAAGTCCTAATTTAGTTATGGCATGTACCGTGAGGGGAGTAAACGCGCAGGTTGATGGGAACCGGAGAAATTCCTTTGTTGGCTCCTGTGACACGGTCCGTTTCAGCCTCGATCTCTTGACGGACCTCATCGAATTCTGTGAACTTTTTCCCTTTGCAGTGGAGGAATTCAGCCCATTCTGACATGAAGCACAAGAGGAATAGAGAACTCAGATTAGTGCTGCATGTTAGGGCTGTCTATGAGAGAGAAAATCCAGTAAAAAAAAAAAAAAAGATTATAAAAGACGGGGGTGCTGTTTCCCTTGCATGTGAATATGTATGCATGTGTGAGGGTGTAAATTTGCGTGCACCCACCTGCATTGGCACTGATAAGCTGCAGAACAAGGGGCCTGCGGGTGACAATGCCAGATCCACGGGGCAGGAAGTCCCTGAGAAATAATCATTATAATACCATAGGCATCAATATCAAGACTTGCATTGTTACTGTTTTGCTTTTAATATCATTTCCTTGCAGTATCTTCAGCTGACTCTTAAAAACAACAGGTTGAAATGAGCTGCATTGCTGTAAGAGCATTCCTTCATTTAAAAACAATAACTTCATCTTTTCTGGGGCTTCTACTTCAACTAGGTCCTTATCCACTATGTACCCAATACACATCACAAAACAACCACCTATGCTAACAAGATGTCAGCCCCCAGAATCCCCCACGTAGGAGGAGGGGTATTGAAAATAGACCAGCCCACTTGTCCATTCAGCACTGTTCAAAGCAAGAACTGGACAGAAGGACCATTAGTCAGCACCGCGAATCACAATGATGGCTGCAACAAAACTAAATCAATGCAATCCATCTTCAGTAAAGGAACACACAGGCCCTGTTCCCTTAAGGTCAATTTCCACTGTAGAGGTTTATCTCTAAACTGAAACAAGAATAAAATAAAAGCTCTGCTAAACAGTCCATTTACTGACTTTATTTTGGCCAAATCCTAAAGATTAAATGATCTGCCTCCATTTTTTTTGCTGTAAACTGGAAAGAAGCTAAAATTAGTCTGACGTTAAATGCTCTAAGAACACAGAAAATCAAATCCATGGCACCCACTTTAGCTGGTAAACAGATGGATTATTCTACAAAATTCTGGCAACAATTTGGCTGCAACTGACATTATTTTTTTAAGAATAGCTATGCATACACTAGCCTTTGTTATTTTGTTTTTAGTGACCACATTTGTGAACAGAACAGCCTGTTCTAACAAGTCAAAGATGCATAATGTCCATTCAGCCCTTGTTTTTCCATATTATCGCAGTATTACTATTACAATATTTGTGACAAGGTTCTAAAAGATTCTAAAATACTCTAAAGGTGACATACCACTATTCATCTGCTTTAAATGCCATTACACCACAAAATATAATCAACATTGTTAAGAACTAAAGCTCATCTAAAACCTAGACTAAACCAAGACTAAGCCAGGACTGAAACAAGCGTAATAAAGTGAACCTGATTTAAAAACACCATTAAACCAAGATTCAACCTTCTGAAAAGATGCGCATGATCTGTGAGTTCATTTCTGGGGCTGTGGGTGCATTTATTTGGGCTGCAAGTCCCTGTTGATGCAAATGTAACCCAAATACCGCTGTCCTCCACAGACAGCTGGAATTAACAGTGCACAGGAGCTGGTAGATGGAGGTGTTTGTTACACTAAAGCTGGTGGAAGATGCTTTGAACTCTGTGTTGAGAGATTTGCCTCATAGGCCTCTTATGTCATCGTCAAGGAGAAGGGATTATCCTATTTCTGGTGGTCATTTTTACCTGCCCACAAAGTTCTCCAGCACGGAGCTTTTCCCTGCGCTCTGGCCGCCCACCACAGCGATCTGCGGCAGGTCCAGGTTGCAGGCCTGTCCGATGGCGCTGAAGGCATCCTGCAGTCTGTTGACCAGCGGGATCAGATCCTCCATGCCACGGTTTCCCATGGTGCCTTTAGTAGACGGACCCGGGGATCAGCGAATGGAGAGACAGAGAGACAGGGAGGAGGAAGAGGAGGGAGGTATGGGGGGATGTGGCGCTGCTATATTAGTCCAGGATACCGCGGTGCTTGTTGATGTAGTGAAGTCATCTAGCCGCGCATTGCCCCGGGCCAAAGCGAGGCTCGGACGGACTGTTGGAACAGGAGGAAACAGACAGAAAAGAGGAGTAGAAAGAGTGAGAGATGTGAACGGACAGGAGCAGACAATTGCGCAGTTGCTAACCACCAACACCACCACCACGGTCCCTTATCTCTCTCTCACACACACAGACAGAAAACCTCACGAACGCTCTGCTGGTGTCAAGGGCATTTGCCACCGTAAATAAACCATCTTTACATGACACAAAATTCATGCAAAAGAAAGGCGCCCGCACATAATGTCGGTGCATAACAGGACGTAGTGTGTCCGTGTGAGGGCTTGTGGATGCAGTGTGGTGCTGTGCTGTGTTCCGTTGGGTTGTGTTGTACCTCGGTGCCTCAGGAGCTCCTCGCTGTTTGCAGTGTCCCTTCGTCCTGGTCGCTGTCCAGTGCTGAAACGACGTCAGGCACCAAAGACGAACGGCCAAAAACAATCCTACACGAGCAGCATATGCGCCGAAAAGCTCCCAAATGCTAACGTTAGCCTTGTTTTTGCAGTGTACGGTCGCGGTCGGCTGAATGTCAGTGCGCTCTTATTCGCAACACAAATTCTCCTTTGACAGATTAATCATTTTTTCTCCCTCTCTCCTTCTTTCCGCGGTGTAATTGCGAGGCTGCACCTCCCCGACGTCACGTGAAGGACAGGGAGTGAGGCCAATGAGAGTAACCCAGATAAAGTGGAGTCAGAAAAACGCACGTTGCCATTGGGAGAGGGGCACAGGTTCGGCCTAGCTGAGCCCGCCCCTGTTTACATCCATGCCATTTCTGCCGTTCGTGAGTCATGCGGCACGGCTGCGCATCGCTGCAACAGACGAGGTGGACATATTCCCGCAGTAGGAGCCCCGTACAAAACATAAATCTGTCATTTCATAAATACTGCGGGATATGACAGCCGTTTGTTAGGTTTACAATGAAGCCGTGGATGTACTCGTCACGGGAGTCAAAAAGAATGTGCGTAAATTGCCGGTGTTTGGTCAGATTCCCACAGAGTCGTAGTCTCAGGCTTAACTTGGAGGTTTTAGTTCACTTTTGTTGTGTCCTGGTTTAGCTCTGAGTTTAGTCAAGACCCGGGTTAGTCCTGGTTTATTTCTGTTTTTGTCCTAAAGGCCCACGTAGCCATGTATTACTCCTGTTTTGGCACAGGTTTAGTTTTGGATGACTAAATGACCTATTTTTACATAATCGTGGTGTTTATTTGGCAATCATAAGTCGTATTGAAGCATCGTGAACACAACTGAATTCGATGGGGGACGTGTCCATGAATGCCACACGAGCAGGCCCAATCTAATGGAAAGATGTCGTGTGGAAATGGCGCATCCATCATGACCTCTCTCCTCGCATCCAGCACCTTCACATAAACACCACCGTGTCTCTGCTTCTGTGGCGGTGACACGAACACATACACTCAAATGGGTTGTGGCAAAGCAACTGATGTGACTTTGGGCGTGTGATAGAGACACAACAGAGTCCGCTTAGTGCGCCCCCATCCGTTTGACTGACTGAAACATGGAATCGATCAAGTTTGGAGTTAGGCCTGTTTGTCATGAGCAGGCTTCATAAGATGTTGTTGTTGAGCTAAACAGACGCTAGGGGGCGGTGCAGCTCAACCACCACAGCTTTGCCCGAGGACTGCCAGGACTAGGAAGATTAACTGCACAAAATAAATGGACATTACATAAGTAGTTATAATAGCTTTTGTATGTTTAGTTTCATGTGACATTTTTAAAAACGTGGTGTACTTTATGTGTTTTTGTGCTCTCAGAAATGGAAAAGAAAACTGCTGAAGAGTTACGCTGACATAAAATCTCACTGGGCTGTGTTTCATGTCAGGGTTCAGGGTCAGGAACTTTAACCCTGCCTAACGATGCCTGCCCCTCAGTTCGAACAGGAGTATACAGTGACACATCATTCCAACACCTCCCCCTGTCTTTAAACGTGTCATTTATCTCCTGCCAGTTTCCTCAGGTTTTACAGTGACAGGGGAGTTGTTTTGTAGGTCAGTGTTTTGATGGTAAGTCCTGTTTTGTCCTCTTCAACTCAAAGGGGTAAACATGAATTAATGGTTCAAGGGTAAAGCTACAGGAGTATATAAGGATGTTTGTAATTGCGTTAGGTCAAATGGGGACTGAGCTGGGAACAGCATCTTGTTTGTGAGCTCCAATAAGGCTTATGTGTCATATGTGAATCTATTTGAATACATTTTATGTAAAATACATGCAAATATCCCCATTGTGTCAAATGTGCCCTTTATAAAAAAAAAAAAAAGTGTTTATTCTAATGAATTGTTCTATATGGTTTTTTTTCTACAATATACTGAAATTGAATGTATTTTTTTAACACCCGTCACTGTGGTTTTGAATCATTTCCATCTCACTGAACAAAAGATTTAATAACAGAGTTGTATTAGAATGAAATAAAATCTTACTTTTAGTTAGAGCTGTGTCAGGATTTGCTTAAAATAACTCAAAAACATACGCTATGTTTATATTTTAAGTATATTCAGAGTTTCTACACATATCAACACATTTATATAAATATAATAATAGGCTTTCCAAAATGTCCTTGACAAAAATCACTGTGCTTGGAATAAATATAATAATACAAATATAATAGTAATACTAAATTTAAATGAAGGTAGTATATAAAAATATAATGCAATTACACAATTACAAATTCATTTTAAAACGATTTCCTTTGTGTCCTTTTGCACAGTTTGAGACAAGACAAATAAATATTAGTGCATATGTATTTTGAATAATAGTCAGATGCCTAAAGACTGGTGGAAAATACATTATTGGCTGTAAGTCAAAGAGGGCCCGGAAGAGTCGTAATCAACAGTGCACTCTCCTATGCATCACTCCATCATCGCCCTCCATCATCCATTACTCATGCCCTATTGCAACAATGGCCTCAGAATGACCTGTGCTCACCATGAAAATCACATGTTGTTTTGAAGCATTTTTTTTTTTAAATTTTAATCTGGAAAGGCAGGTGACTTTGGGTATCTTTACTTTATGATATTTCAAGAGGTCATTGATGTCCTGGTTAGCAACACTGTTAGCTGCTAATACAGTGCATTGCCCACAAGCTGAAAGTTGAAGAATTGTAAAACTGTCATTAGCAGGGGAACCTGGCCCCATGACATAATTCATACCTTTAAACAGCTCAGGCACATGCTGCTAACCACATGGAATAGCATTTTGTGTTGTGGGCAAAAAGAGGAATTTACTGAAACTTTTGAATATACTCATTAGGTCCAGAGGAATCTCATAACCCCTTATTTATACAAAAAAAGTGTCTCCAGGGTGGACATATTATTGAATTCCAAAGCGTTACTGTATATATTTAGATGACGTAATGTTGCAAAAAAAAAAAAAAAAAGCAGAGGGTTATATACAGTAAAACAGCTTTATGAAATGCTTTATTTAATTCTTTTAAACTAGAAATATCAAATAATACTAATTGGTGAAAATTCTTTGATTCAATTCTTCCAAACACAACCTTTTATACTTGTATGTTCTGTACAGGTTTGGCTACTGTTGCTTTGAGAACAGCCGTTACAACACTTTGGTGGTATGTGCCTGTCCCAGTAATAAGAACATGGTTCAACTCTTGTATTAAGTTGTCAAATGGCTGAAAAAACACCCAACAACAACAATAAAAGGCAATGAAGAGGCTTTGCGTGATCTTTTATGATTATACTCTACGCCAGAGACACCGCGCCATTCTAATGTCAACAATCGACACTGTCTCTTTAGTCAAGACAGTAAGGAGCCAAACGTTTTAGTGTTTTTCTGCATTCGTAACATTTGCAAAGCCTTAATATAGACTCATTTTGCATCAACATTAACACAAGTTTTCTTTCAGTCTCAGATCAAATAATTGGACAATAACGCAGAGGCTGGACCCACTGAGCATTCTGACTTTGACTTATAAAAGGACTTAATCAATCAAATCAATGGTGGTGATTAAAATAATAAAAACAAACTTGTACATATAATAATCACTGGATCTCCTGATTTGGCTTTATCATTTTGAATCAACAGCCACAATCACTCTAATATGATGTCCAGTATTTGCTTTTTTCTTTCAATCAGAATCAAATACATTAATGACTGTGTGTAATCAAATTAAACATTTCTGAAGACCATACGCTAAGAATTCAAGCAAAACAAACGAGCCTGGATCTCAACAGACCACCTTCAGAAAATAGTGCAGTTGCCTGCAGAAGAGTTTAGGTGCTCAGGGGCAACAGAGGAGCTGGAACTAACTTTTACAGGAGTTGTTATGTTATATGGGAAAAACACACCTCAGTAGTGAAAACACAGTAGAATACCTTAGACTTTCCACAAATCGTTAAACGTATAAGATATAACAAGCTTCTCAAGTGTGGTGTTCATGTCCAGAATGATACAGTTACACACCAGTGTGGGCACAAAGCAGGCACAGTGGTGATGTATTTGCCATTTCCTTCCTCTGGTAACACATGGTCACCCATAAAATCACACGTGAATTCAGGAGCAGTTCACATAGCTGCTTGTAATAAAAGCCACTGAAAAATACACGTTTCTACAGTAACTAAATCTCGCCATAATGCTGATTTCATATGCATATGGCAGATTCAAAGAAGCACTGTTTTCATCTGTTGTACAAACTTTGAAATTGTTTGCATCATGTGTACTACTCAGTTCCGTCTGTGTTCACAATCTGCTGCTTTTGTATAATTTAGAAATATTATTTTTCTTTTAGTTAATGGCTATTTTTGTTTTATTTGTTTGTGTGAAACATGGACTTGGGCAGTAATGATGGGCCATGACACTTTTCTTTCCAGACATACAACTTGTCACGTCACAGACATTCCTGCCCTGCTGTGATTAGGGGAGAGAGGTACCTGCCCTACTGTTAAGAAGGCAGATTGGCAAAACTGCCCACAGATTCCCACTTATTCCACAACACCCTAGAGCCTTTTACCATCTATAAACTGGGTTTACACTTAATCACATGACAGCTAAGCAGTAAAACTATCAGTTACAGAGGAAGTAAACAGCACCAGGTGACAGACATATTAAGAGATGCTGTCCACTGAAAACAACATGCACCAACTGCTGAGAGGTAATGAAAAAATGTCCTCAGGAATTCACAGGTGGACTTTTACTGTGCTCATCACTCTTGGTGCACCTACACATCGACAACACAACACGTGGACATTTGCATACACTCCACACCCCCTGGTTACACTCCCACCTCTCTTCTGACCCCCTCCCACTCCCCAACAGTTCACTGTATAAATATCCAAGTCCCAGCCCTGTTGGAATACAGACACAAACCTTTGCTCATCACAGATACTTTTGATAAATTAACAAAAATCAAGCAGGAAAACATCTATAATTTTGAGGATTAGTTGTTTTAGAAAATGTGGTTCCATTTATCCCTCGTGTGTGGTTTCACCTTCATTAGTCTGAATCTTGCTGAAAACCAAGCATCCTTCAGCCACAGCCATGATGACACTGGAAGCTGCCAGTACACCTTCACCGTGGCCAGTCCAGACAAGTCCAGCTGTCCTGGTGCCGGTGGAAAACCAGAGATAGATGGAGTCTTGTCTCGGCTTACTCTTTTAGAAGCTTTGGTAAGCAGGCTAGTCGGGGGAGAAGATGGTTACAGCCATGTTAACAGAGATGAGAGACTGCAGGAAGCCTACTCCCAGGTGACAGGGGAACGGAACCAGCTGCAACAGGACAAGGAGCGTCTCAACAAGCAGATCCAAGAGCTTCAGAGAAGACTGTCCAAGATGAGCCTGGAGGTGGAGAGTCTCAGGCTGAAACCATGCCCCCAGCTGCACAACACAGGGGGGACTCAGCAGGAAAACAGACACAGACCTGACACTGGTGAGGATACACTGTTTTTTTTTTCTTTTTAGATGCACTTGATTGTGCTAGATATTCTTATGTGTACTGTTTGGCTGACAATCAAGCTGCATCAGCAATTTTGAACGGTGATATTACAAATTGAACATCTTCCAGTGGGTTCAGTTCTAAACAGGACATTTACAAACCCTGGGTTCATGTAAATTTGAAACATACTTGCACATATTGCAGTGCAAAACAAGGTTGCTGTATGGCCATTACATTGGTTAAGTAGGCTAGAGAAGTCTCCAGGGGGTAACGGGTCAGGTTGCAGTCCTCTGCTCCATGTTAAGAAAAGGTACAGGAATTTACAGCAGTTCTTTTGCAGCTATGCACCCATCCATGCTCATGTGGGGATGAGTTTTACCAAGGTCTGTTTTCCTCTTTGGATTCTCTCCAAGACCTTGCGAATAGGTTCAGCACAAATGCATACCAGGAGATGAAGGCTGAAGTGACAGAGGTCCCAGCCTCCCACCTTCTGCCTGAGAGAAACCTCACATTCAAAGGTATATATTAGAAATACCTGATATATCTCATTATGAATCTGTTTTAAAGTGTTACCTTGTGTTCTACAGGCTGTGGAGAGTTGGTAATGGTGGGTGAGCCTTTTTCACACAAGAAGGCAGACAGTATTACAGGGAAGTACGGAGTGTGGCTGCAGGACCCTGAGCCTGTGGGGTCTCTGTACACCAACAACACAGTGTGGCGTATTGATGCAGTGGGGAAAGATGTCCGTCAGATCTTTGCGTATGAAGACATGAACCAGTTCTCCCGTGGATTCCCTATGAAAGTCCTATTGTTGCCAGAGCCTGTGGAGAGCACCGGGCCCACTGTTTACCGTGGCTCTCTGTACTACCAGCGCAGGCACAGCAGGACAATTATCCGCTACGACTTGACCTCTGAGAGCATAGTGACACAACAAGACCTGCCACATGCTAGCTTCCACGGGCAACACCCTTACTCCTGGGGCGGCTACACGGACATTGACCTGGCAGTAGATGAGCAGGGATTGTGGGCCATCTATAGTACAAATAAAGCAAAGGGTGCCATTGTCATCTCGCAGCTGGATCCTGAGAGCCTGGAGATCAAGGAGAGCTGGGAGACCAACATCAGGAAGAACACAGTGGCCAACGCATTTATGATCTGTGGTCGTCTGTACACGGTGGCCAGCTACACGGCTCCAAACACCACCATCAACTACATGTTTGACACAACAACTAATGCAGGACGTGCTATTGCCATTCCCTTCAAAAACAAGTACCGCTACAATAGTATGGTCGACTACAACCATGCCCTGAGGAAGCTGTTTGCCTGGGACAACTTCAACATGGTCACCTATGACATCAGGCTGGGAAGAGCCGGCCAGAGCACCACCAACACAGCTTAATGGGCTCCAACACACGATCATGTTAGCAGGGCTATTTCTTTGAGCAGAATAATCTTTTTTGTGTGCTTCTAAAGATTATAATGAATAGAAAGACAATAATGTATGTGGCTGTGAGAGACTGCCTGATAAAGTCAGAACAGAATTTAAAAACATATTCATATTCTTCACTATATTTTTGTTATCTGTATTTAAAATTACCAATAAAAATATGAAATGTGTGGTGCATTTTCATATTCTTTTAGTATAATATTAAGAAATTATAAACTACAACATATTTAAATCTGTAGCGAAACATTCAAATATTGAAATTATATATTTGTATTATGCATTTCTATGTACACTTATACGTTTACAGTATTTATAAATCATAGACTTACTCACACAAAATAACAGAACACATTTCAACCACAAAACTAATAGGTTAATTGAAACTTTTCTATTGTTTAAGAAGTCTTGTGGGTTACCTTGTCCAGAAACATGACATGCCTTAGTGCTACTCATGTCTACATCCTAACTGTGTGGTGATGAAACAAGATACGGCTAAGAGCAGAAGGGATCATTCCTAATGACAGTTAGGAGACCAAGGCACAGCTGATGGAAATTTCTATGTGTTGACTTCCCCTTCACAACGTTCCTCACAGATAAATGCAAATCCACAGTCTTTATAGCTCTCAAGATGCCCTTTACATTAAGGTGAAACAATAAATCTGATTGCTATTGACAGCTATTTTGACACTGTTGTACTCTGCTTCTTAAAGTAA
This sequence comes from Rhyacichthys aspro, assembly GCA_036850595.1. Lineage (NCBI taxonomy): Eukaryota > Metazoa > Chordata > Actinopteri > Gobiiformes > Rhyacichthyidae > Rhyacichthys > Rhyacichthys aspro. The sequence continues at coordinate 10,471,977 of CM072164.1, forward strand.
GACATTCATGGTTTTCAGTGGCACTATGTGTTTTACGTTGTGCGTAGGTTTGTGCAAATGAGCTACATTACCTTTCATTAAAAAGGAAAAACCTTGGCATGTTGGCATAATACTGATTGACACAGTGATCCAGCATTTTCCCACCACAATTATCCAGACGTGAGATCAATCACCACCACAAAATCTCACAGGTTCACATTTCAATGAATTGTGGGATCCAGCTGGCCTGTATATCATTTGTTTTTTAAAATACTATTGTACACCAAAGCATAAAAAAGATACGCAAGGCTTTCGATACAGTCAAAATACAGTCTATATAAATACCTACATAGTAATAGTATGTTTCTAAACTGGTACACATAGTATACACACATTCTTCCACTCACACAGAGTCACTCTTCCACCTAAAGAGTCCAATCTGCTGTCCACAATTCACTGTAAGCCCTGGTGAACCTCTCTCTGACTCTCAGGAGCAGCATGTCCTGCAGACAGTCCCAGGTTACCCACAGCCGCTCCACCAGGCTGTACTGGCAGTAGCCCATGGCCAAACCGAAGCCCACATCCGTCACATAGTGTCTAGCCAGCAGCAGTCTGGACAGACTGACCAGTGAGGCCCAACCCATCACCAGGACGCGCATGGAATTGGTGTCCACCAGCTGGGCCGTGAGGAAGCGTGCACACATAGCCGCCCTTGTGGCGTGGCCAGAAGGGAATGAGTATTTCTCCACAAAGAAGGTAGAGAAGATGTCAGATCGGTTCTGGGCAGGCATTCGACGTCGGACCAAGGTTTTTAGAAATCTGACCAGCATCAGGTCTAAAAGCAGAGCTGTAAAAACATAGCACATAAAAATGAAAAACGTTAACATAATTTTATTTCACAATATTGCTCATCATTATCAATGTCATCCTGGTGACATTAGCATGGGCCATGTACATGATGCAAAAGTCTGCCTGAACTGCTCTGTCATGGTAGTCCATGTTCCAGGTATTTTGGCAATTTTCGTTTCATTAATTAAAATGAATAAAATCAAAAATCTTTTATATTGTGCAATCACAATATATTGAGCAATATATTTCACAAGATAAACCAGCTTTGACACTGGTAAATATGGATAAGAACATACAGCAATCATACACAATATATTTAAAAGGAGCAATGTAAAGATAGTCTGCACTGTAAAAATGTAAAATGCTGATTGACTAGGTTTAACACATTAGGAATAAACTATATTTAGAGAAATGTTTCCAAACCCAGGGCCACCATAAAGACCAAGAATAGCTCTGGTATTTACCATTGCAAAATAGAATATAACAGTATTTGTCCTGATTGCTAGAGTGTCAGTCAGCAAAGATAATCTGGAGGTGCAAAAAAAGCATGGCTGTTGTCACGTGCATGTCCATCAGATACCATCAGCTGTGGCGTAAAAGTGGAAAAGTTTCCATGGCTAATCTTTTTCGGTCATGAGGACACACAGACATTGTGTGTGGCTCCTCTAATGCCTAACGGTTCACTCTGTGCTATTTTCATAACATTGTGAACCATGATAAAACAACTAATAGATGGCATGTATAGAAGCAAAAGAAGAAGTAAACTCAGAAATAGTTCAGTGTCTGTGGACAGTTAATGTAATGACAACAATAGTATCCATGTAACCTGTGGGCCACTGTAAATGAGTTAGTGAACAAATAAATAAACTCAAACAACTGTACATGATATTTATATTGAACTGAATTGATAGCTGGCAGCTTAGAGAGTGTGTCTTGTAGATGTAAACTGTTAAAATAATATTAAAATAACTATTAAGGCAACTTTTCTTGCAGCTTTTTAATCCAATTTAAAATAATTTAATATCGACAAAAACTCAAAAAAAAAGTTTGAATAATGTTTATAGTCTACAAGTATCTTCTATGGGAAATGTGAATTCGCGCACTTATAGGCCTACTGGAACCACTGGAGCTTACCCAGGATCAGATTGAGCATGATCTCCTGCTCCTCCACGGTCTCCCCACGGAGCAGCGTGTACACGGCCCCGATGAGCCACGGGACGACGTGACCCGAGAACTCCACGAGCCTGACCAGGGGGCGTATGCTGCCCCACGGAGCCTCCTCACAGGCGCACACTCCCAGACGCTTGGACAGCCACAGGTCTATCGCCAACAGGAAGCGCAAAGTTATGGTGAATATGGGCTGGTTGAGACTAACGGAGATGTCCTCAGCCTGGGGTCCAGGGGAGAAGCAGCTGGAGCTCCTGCGTCTGTGGCACTCCGCCGCTGAGGGACGGCTCCCACACGACACTCCACGGCAACTATTTCTTCTCGACACCGAAGTGGACATTGTTTGGAAAAATACTATAACCACTCTGGGCAGTAAACAACTTAATCTTTGTGCTCGCTGATGCAAAAAGGTACTCTGGGTAAAAATCTCAGCGCTAGACTGCTCTGGTCACGTGGCTAATAAATAACAAAGCATATTATTACTGTTAAATAAACACCGCGTAAAAGTACCTGCGATAAAAACCCATTAAAATCTGCACACTGCGCCGTCAATCCTTATAATGAATAGCTTCCTGGAATAAATGAAAACTCTACGAAATCTAATATTTCAAAGGCAACTGTGGCAACCAGAATAAAAGCTGGAGGCACCATCCTATTGTGCTGGCCTCAACACAACAGTTGCTTATGTCAATAGAGCAGAGTCTGTCAAAAGACACAGCCGTTTCCGCCTCTTGTCAGTAATTCACTGCAGGTCACTAGAGCTGACACCCTTCACTATCTCTCTGAACATGCCGGGACTGCTGCTTGGAGATGTGTTTCCTGATTTTGAAGCAGAGACCACAATGGGCAAAATCAAACTCCATGATTTTCTCTGTGATTCGTAAGTAGGGAAAGCTTGAATTAGTGATGTAGTAACTTCCTGTTGAATCTGTGAGTTCTGCTTTTGACCGCCTTTGCTGTAACACCTGAATTTGTCTGTGGCTAACTATACAGACTGATGGACTACACAGAGATCCACTTTGAGGAGTTTCTTACGCGAAAGGTTTAGTCTAGGTCAGATGATCCATGCGCAAAGCGTCAGAAAACTTGAGTAGCGGGGTCCAAATCTAAAAACTGTAGACAATGGTAATGGATGCACAATAGCAATGCTGACACCATGAAAAAAATGCCCTAACACATCAGCACATTGTAGGCCACATCCTGTGACATTTTTCACCTTTTATTGTGCAACTTTATATCATGTGAGAGGTATTTGAGAGATTTAATCCTCCCTTGTCCTTCTTTGTCACTGCAGATGGGGGATCCTGTTTTCACACCCGAGAGACTACACACCTGTCTGCACCACAGAGCTGGGCAGAGCTGCTAGACTCAGCAGTGAGTTCGCTAAAAGGAATGTCAAAATAATAGCTCTGTCCGTTGACAGCCTGGAGGATCACCACAGCTGGACCAAGGTGGGATGTGTACCAGTCTCTGCAAACTCCTGATCGTAGAGCTGAAAATGCAACAATAAAATATGTTAAGCTTTCAACTCAAGTTAAGATTATAATTTGTGTAATGTATGTACTATCTGCCATCTTGTTTCTCTCCGCTGTAGGACATCCTGGCCTACAATTGTGACGACTCGTCCTGCTGCTCACTGCCCTTTCCCATCATAGCGGACCGTAAACGGGAGCTGGCAGTGGCCCTTGGGATGCTGGACCCAGATGAAAAAGACAAAGATGGCATGCCACTCACTGCACGCTGTGTGAGGCCCTAACTCTCTTTGCCAAATATCCACAGTTTTTAGATTTAGATTTTTTTTTACAAATGTTTTCTTTGTCCACTTGTGTTTGTATTAGGTTTTTATCATTGGCCCTGACAAAAGATTGAAACTCTCTTTTCTTTACCCTGCCACAACTGGACGCAACTTTGATGAGATTCTTCGAGTAGTGGACTCACTCCAGCTTACAGCAGGGAGGCAGGTGGCCACTCCGGCTGACTGGCAGGTACAGGACATCTCTGTGTAATGCTATTTTCTTGTATATTCACTGTAGAAATAGTTTAAAATAGTCATAAAACAAAATAATGTGGTATTTCTGTGGCTCATCCATGTAGTGACATTTTAAAGATTTTTGGTCAAACAAAGATATGATTTTGGGCTGAGCTTAGTTTAAACACACCACATATTCTGTGATTAAACAGCTGAACCTAACCTGAACATAGCCATCTTCTTTTTCATTTTGTCCCTCTAGCCTGGAGACTGTGTCATGGTTCCTCCAGCTTTGTCGGAACAAGAAGCCGCATCTTTGTTCCCAGCTGGTGTCTACACCAAAGACCTTCCATCTGGCAAGAAGTACCTGCGCTACACACCACAGCCAAACTAAACCAGACATAAGTTAACACTCTTATGTACTTCCAGCAGTACAAGTTGAACAGTTCATAGTTATTAGTGGAGTTCTGACCACCAGTGTTAGCCAATGTGGAAAAATCATGAATTTCTGACAAAACAAAACAAATAAAAGTTTAACATATTTAAAAGTTGGTTCAGCTGGGATAATGAAAGATGCAAATTTGACCAATATTGTTTATTGTGATACTATTTATTAATTATTAAAATGTTGTTTGACCAATAAATTTGCTAAGTTGTGACTTTACTGAACGAGTTTGTTTGTTTTGGCCGGCAGTATTAACCCTGTTCCTCTTCATAATAAGTTGGTTCTGTTTTAAGCGGACTGTTAACTCAGCTGTGTAGGATTTGGTGTTCCTCTCTTTGGGTTGAGGGCATCAGTGAGGAGCATATCATCTTTGATCTTGAGAGCTCCTGTCAACAGATACTCCTCTACGACTGGGAGAAATTCAGGGCAGGGTCAGCCTCACAGACAGAAGCGGAAACTATAATATACAACACAGGCAAGCTGATAAAAAATTAATGTTGGGATGTGTAACAGGCTAAAACGTCAGTGAAAGTGATGAGTACAGCTTCAACATGTTACTCATTTATTAGCTATGCATTTTGTAACCGTACACATGTTAATGTGATACAACCACCTCCTCTTTCCTTTTATGAGACCGCTGATCTAAAATCAGGCAATTTCTTCTGTTTTGTTGGGTAATAAAAAGTGAAAGACCAGGGGCGTAGTGTGACTTTTCAGTCCTTGAGTCCAGTGTGTAGATTTATCATCTCTATTATGTCACACAGAGTCAGTGTCATCTTTGGTTCATGAGGGCCTGGTACTCCCTCTGGTGGGCGACCAGACGCAGAAACACACTGTACTTTCGTTTATAGAAGCTGCAACAAATATCATAAAAAAGATTTAGTTTCTACATGTTTTTTTTTCACAGTTACAAGTCTCACTATAGTTCTGTGTTCACTCATTGCATTCGATTATAGAACTTTTACATGTTTGTTGTTTGTCTTTAATTCTTTTTAACTGTCTCACCTTTTCAGTTGATCGTCAGGCTGGACAACTTTCCCCACTTTAGCCATTTTTTCCATGGCCTCCTGAAATATACATTAAGAAAACCACCCCTTAATAATTCATGTAAAACACAGTCAGTTTTGGACCTGCTTTGACCCAGTTTTCAGAGTAACACCAACTGCAGAGGCTACAGGTTTACTGGGACGCTATGACTAAAGCAATCCTAATCTTCCCTGCAGTCTAAACCTAAACCTCCAAAATGCAAACAGTTTGACTCAGAGGATCAGACACAACTGTCCGCAGAAGTTATGGCTAAAAATGGGCCGACAGGTGCAACCTAGTCCAAACAATAACCTCTTATTTTTAGTACATCTGGCTTAAAGGATTGTCTTTCTCTAAAGCAACAAACTCTGGTACACAGAAAAAATGTAAGCCTCAACATATTTAGGAATTACGACACACTGCGCTGTGATTAAAAAGTGCAGAATGGACTGGCCAGCAGATGGTAACATTGAGTTGATTTTCTTTTTATGTGTCCAAAGCTAGAGACATTTGAAATTAAATTTAATGTGCTCAGAGCTATAATGTTAAGTATAATATATTTCTATGGGAAGATAAGGTAGTAAAAAGACATTACATTGCATACATTGTAAACATTATGAACATAGTCATGCCTAATTGGAGAGCATGATATTATTCTTGTTTACTTGTTTTTATATACTGTTTATCAGTCCAGTACCTGTATTGAACTGTAGTTCTGTGATGCACAGGCGCCCAGGACTGCTGCTCCCACCAACACTGCCTCCATCTGGTCTGGTAACACCACAGGCAGCCCTGAAAGAGGTGACATTGGAAATATAAGATGGCACATGGATAATGTGATTAGTATCTGACGCTGCACTCATTAAACTATATTCATACCTGTAGCATTTGCATGGATCTTTACAAAGAGGGAATTTTTACTGAGTCCTCCACACAGAAAAAGTGTTTTAATGTCATGCCCTGCTTCTTTCATGGCCTCTAGAATATGCAATGTTCCAAGCTGAAATAAGTAAAGAATAATAAAAAGGTCAACCTGAAGCAAATATAATAATAATAATACATCAGCAACAGAGGAAGTCAGTGAACAAAGAGCTAAACCCACAGCCAGTCCTTGTACTGTTGCCAGATAAAGCAAGGCCAAATCATCAAGGGTTTGGGAACATGTGAGCCCAATCACCTGGAAAAAAAAATATATATACACATTATTAATTATTTCTTAACAAAAACAGCTGTGTTTTGCCCTCCCACTTCTTCAACTACAGACCAAGCACCAACATGAACCACAACTTTTTCAGTTTTTGTAAAAATTCAAATGAAAAATATATATATTTTGTGGTAATTATTAAGACATTTTGGTGACTTAATTATACCCATGAGTTTTAAGGTAGCTCACCATTCCCTTTAAGGTGGGGTCAGCCAGGGGTGACCTGTTCCCATGAAAGTCGGGCCACACGTGTAGACTGGAGGTGAGCAGGTCGACAGAGGTGGAATCAGTCATGGCACTAAGGTGGCTGTTTAGGTATGTGTAGATATTCTCTCCAGCAAATGGAAACCTATTGGATGGTTTGAACATGTACAATTATTAGTCACAAAAAAAAAAAAAAACAATATTAAAAAAATTCATTTAAACTGTATCTTTTTATGGCTAATCTGACCTCTGCTGTGCCTGTTCCTGGAGCTGGGTGTAGGCGACATGGCCTTTCACCATGTGGTCAATCTGAGGGAGGGGAGAACATAAGACTTAAGAGAGAAGTCAACTTTATGGATGCTCATTCAAGACAGTTACAAGTTGCCTGTTCGAGCATGTATTCTGTGTAGTGTGGTTTTGCCCGTCATGTGTAAAATGTTTCAAATGTGGGCACTTACACAGTTTATTCATAGAAAGTTTCCATCACCTTACAACTTGTGGTCACCTTTTTATATTTTTGTTGTGAAAGAAATGTAATCCTTATTGCCTTCAATCACTTCCAAATTCTAACACTTTTTATTATTTGTGCATCAACACAGGGAACACACCAGTCTTCCTGTTGCACTCTGTCCTCCTTCGTTGAGCCAAAAGTCAGGCACCATAGCAGACAGACAAGGTCCCCAAACGCCTGGCACAAACAGAGGCTGCTGGCTTATCTGATGCAAATAAACAAATAGATAAGAAAAAAAGTAAAAAAGTCAGAATGGTTAGAGCTGCACATAAGTTGACATGAGTTAAACAACACCACACTGCTGCTAAATTGATAATAATAGTGCAAATTTATATATGTAATTACTGACTGCCATGTGACAGGTTGATGTCCCACAGATCATGGCCATTCGTGAAGTGATAGGCTGGTTCTCACACGGCAAGTTGTAGCCTTTTACATTTGCTCCTATAACACCTAACAAAGAGAAAGATATGTTTTGCAAATTATAATATTTTACTCTTTTAAATAAAATTGTTAGAATAATCTGCTTGGGGTCTATTTACTCTGAACTTCAGATGAAAGGCTTCATGATACTTTGAAGTTGTTCATTAACCTTCATGTGGTCCAGAGCAGTGACACTAACTGCTGGAATAATGTTCACCTAGTTGTTTTTTTTTGATGGAGCGTTCATTTACATATAGCGGTCAGAGGTGTACATCACTTTGACATGTAACCTACAACTAAAAGTGCAGAGTGCTCAGTCACCTCTGACTTATACAACAATGTGGGACTGCTAGAGATTGCTGCTAAGGTCAGAGGGTAGGGTTCAGCAGTAGTTGAACCCTCAGAACAAAACCAGATGTCAAGGATCTAGTTTCCAGAACAAAATAAAAGATGAGGCTCTATGGGTCATGCAGTCACAGATACAAAAAAAGAAATAGGCTTGGCTATGAGAGATAAATAGTACAATGAATTTTGGGGTATGAGGTGGCAAATGCACATTGGGACGCCACTTTACTATTTATCCTTTCACTGAAAATATAATTTTTATGATCCTTTATATTTTAAATTACAGCTGGTACAATTGTGTGCACTACATTTATTGAAAAAACAACTTGACACTGATTCTGCTTTTGTTTAAATACCTAGTCCTCCAGCATGGGCATCAATAAGAGAAGCACCAACTGCAGTTCCCAGATCCAAACCTAAATCTGCAGCGGCCTCCTCAGTAAGGCCCTGCCCTACTGGACTGCCAGGGGAGCAGGTCACACTGCCTGGAGAATAGAACAGATTTATTCACACTTAGATTCACAATGTTAAATACTTTAATAAACTTTGTTGCAAAAAACATAGGTTAGGGTTTAAAAAAACTTAATTGAACCTATTTTGCAGTAGTCATTTTCCAGAATGTCCTCAAGTCCAATATTTGCCCAAAAACTGTCATCCCATCCTTCTTGGGGACAATATGTCCATTTACACACCAAAGTGCATAGGGACCTGTGGAAATGGAGACTAACTTTACTTAAGATGCCAGATTACAGTAAAAGACATACAGTAAATACATAAAATATAAATAATAAAAGCCAGAGTTCAGCCCTGCGACGAACTGGCCACTGTCCAGGGTGTACCCCGCCTAAGGCCCAAAGCTGCTGGGATAGGCTCCAGCCACCCGCGACCCCACGAGTGGGATAAGCGGTAGAAAATGAAGGAATGATGAATGAATGAAAAGCCAGAGTTAAAGACAAATCAAAGACACCTTCCTGAGTCCTCAGTCCATTTAATTTAATGTGTGTTGGTGATACTGAACAAAATATAGGTTACTGTGTAGCACTGATATCATTGATTATCCAAACTTTATCTTTTATGTGAGAAACACTACTTTTTAAATAAATATTTACAGAAGAAATGTCCTCAATAGTTACCTTGACAAAGAGCCTGTTGCTTTCCAGGACAGAAAATCTGGAAGGTCAAAAAAGTGTGCTGCTTTGTTCCAGCAGCTCTCTCTCAGATTCTGATACAGAAAAAAGGAGGATGTGTCCAGTTCAATATTATAGATTCATGTATGTACATAATTTTCAGTGTTTCAATGACACATGAGGGGAAAAAATAGTGTAGGCTAAAAATGTACAAATTTACAGATAGTAAACTCTACTCCATACTAGTGTGCCAATAATTTAGACATGATGAGAAAAATGTGTTAGTGACTTGTCTTTAACATGTAGTATTTAGAAGCAGCTATGTTGTTTTTGAATCATATCATCCATAATAAAACTTTGTAATGATCAGTATCTATGATAATAAACCTAAATGAGTTGGCGGTGGCCTCTCACCTCTCACCTCTTTGAGCCAAAGGAGTTTAGGGGGTTGCATCTCTGGTGACATGACCCCTCCCACTCTGCTCAGGACCCTGTGGTTGGTGTTTGTTATGCGAGCAGCCTGCTCTGTAGCTCTGTGATCCATCCACATTACCACGTTCCTTTCACTCTCACCTAACAGAGAAAACATGGTGCAATCAATGACTACCAGTCAACTACTATTGTTATCCTAGCACTTTGCAGCTTCTTATTGCGACAGAATACATTTATTAACAGCAAATTAGCAGTATGGGTTCAAATTTAACACACATGATTTTGTTCATGTTCCAGATGTCCTGTTTTGTAGCTGACCTCTGACCTCATTCTGAAAAAGAGGATCAATAAAGTATTCAATTACACTAAAGCACAGTAAAGGGTCCTTACTTACAGAAAAAAAAAACATTGATTGCAGTATAATTTACAACCTTGAACTAAATATTTATGATCTGTTTTGATAACACATTTAAAAAAGTTTGATTTCCCCAAAGGTTCTTCTTCTTTGCTTGAGTACATTTTAACAAGAATATACCAGTGTGTTAATAACTATAGTATATATAACATATTATATACACCTACCATTGTGATTGACAGATACAGGCTGAAAGGTTTGGTCCAAAACCACAAGAGAGCAGGTAGCATCGAAGCCAATCCCCCGAACCAGGCTCCTCTCAACACCCCTGGCTACTTTCTGGAACATCAAAAATGCATCTTAAAGTTTGATACGCAGTATATCCAAGTATATTGTCTTTGTCTTGATAGTCATGCTGTTTATATCCTTTCAGTAATAGTCATTTAGTAAGTTTTTGTGTTTTACATGTATGTACGCTCCAAGTCAGTGCCTTATTATATTTGCCATATCACTGTTTTTGTCAAATCAATCCTTGGAAGTAATTCTAAAGTGATAATAATCAGTTGACTAAAGTAATGACCTGCAGATTTACTTGTAATGGTTATGTATTACATTTTCAGCTGAGTGTATATTAAAACTACTGCACTGTGTGCTGCTGTCCTAACCTTGACAACAGTACAGCATTTCTCCCAGATCTCAGTGGAGGACTGGACATAGTGGTCGGACTGGGGCTCCCAGATGCTGATGGGCTCTTCTGCAGTGCTCTTGAGCAACCCATCTCTGGTCACAAGAGCAGCCCTCACGCTGGAAGTGCCCACATCCACTCCCACGTAAAACATTTCTGCCATGTGGAAGATCTCTGTATAAATAGGACCAATGAGAAATATTTAACCAGGTTACATGGAGCCATTTCGTAATTCAGATACACCATTTAGTACAAGCAAATACTATTAGTGAATCTAGGCAAACTATTAGTATTTATTTTACGAACATAGCGGCAACATTAAGAAAGATGCACCATACACAGAAAATCCTCATTCAGTGTCAGTAACTGTTGAAATAGCAACGATAAGATATGATCATTGACCAAGAAAGCCAATAATGGGACAGCAGAGTGATCTGTAAACTTACTTGCAGATTGTAAAACTATTTGTTGGCGAAAAACATCTTTTTCTTTTCCTGGAGTTTCTGGAAAGCGTACTTTGAGCTAAACGACTATGCTTACGGTGCGCCGAAGTGGCCAAAAAGGACAAAGCCGCGCAAAATGTGCGTAATGCTCAGGCGTCGTTAAATTTCTGTTTGGTGCTGTTTCGCTTTAGGGTCCGTCCTTGTTTCGGTTATGCTCTAATTTTGATTCCTGCAGTCCGTTGTTGGAGACCCAGCTGTTCTATACTCTTCTGTTTCCCAAACTATTTTTCCCAGAAACACTGAACAATTTTAGGCCCAATTCCTTTGTCTGTTTTTGCACATTTTGATATTTGTTTGTACAGATTTGTTCATATTTCTTTTCTGTTTGTTTTTTCTTTTAATGCTATTTTGATCATTTTATAAATGTCTTGTTCTAATATCATCATCATAACGTTGATGGTTGTTGTTGTTGTCACTATTTATTTTTGTTTTCTTTCTGATTCTTTTTTAAACTTTGTCCTTTTACAGGGTACACAGCTAAGGAAATAGCACTGGAAGTGATCAGGGTGTTTGGACTAAAAATCATCAACAGAGATGGAGTACAGAGAAAAACTCAGCAGGACAGGAAGACACAGATGGCCTTCAACAAACAGTGCACGGACAGTGTTTGAAATAGACTCATCTGTCTCTCCCACTGCTTGTTGTGTGTATTCTTAGGCCACGCTCAAAGGTAATCAAAACTTGGCTCTGTTGATACAACAACACATTCACTTTTGGGTTTTCTTTGTTTTTCGCTCTAATGACTGACAATATTTCCACTTTTGTATTTGGACAAATGCAGGCCTTTTTTCTGAGGTTAAACCAGCTCCTGATTAGAAAGCTGTGCTCAGTGGAAACAGCCTGAGCAGTGCAGAGGAAATACTGTTATCTGAGGGCAGCTGATTGGGAAAAGCTGACTGAGAAGCAGGAAGCACGGTTATAGAAACACTGCACCATTACGCAGGTGTACAGAAAGAGACGATTAGAAGACTGTAGAAAGCTAGAATTGTGTTTTCAAGGAGACATACTAAAAACATGATTTTGAGCGACCATAGACTAACTTAAATGCACTAATGAGTGTCTAATACTTCCAAAAGGGCTTAGCACAGCTGTGTTTTGTGTTTTGAGGACATGTCATCTGAAGTGTGCTGACCTCAGGCAGCTATGGTTCTCCCAGGCTGTCTGGAGCTCTTAACTTATTTATAGCTGGCTTGAGGAGAACATGTTGAATAATACAATGGGGGATGCCAGACAGACTGGACAGCAGCTGTACAGAGGCTTTACTTAAAATGTGCCACTTTACATTTGCTTATAAGGCCTATTGCACAGACACAAACAAATCTCAATTTGAACTCTTACCCGTTCAAAATGGGGTATTTCTCTTTACGTGCTCCTACAGTGGTGAGCTGATACGTTGATTGTGATAAATCTAAATACTCACCATGTTTATAACCAGGTACAGGTATTACTAATAAATAAATAAGTAAACTCCCACAAGTTATATTTTGTTCTCTGTGTTCAGGCCAGTGTATATTCTTAGTACATGCAGTTTGCAATTAGCAATTGACTATTCAAATTGTTTTTCAGACAATGATGGATTCTGGCATTATCCGTATATTTAACCAGAGGTAGATAGCTTATTACAATGTTTTCCAGCCTTGGGTAAATATGACTCCAAGACATCAACTGGAAGAATAAGGGATTGGCTACAAAAAAGTTACATGAAATGAGCACCACATGCTGCTGTTGTGTATGTGCACACAAAGTTACTACAATTTAGGCAAATGTAGGATTAGATTACATGTAGGGGTAAATTATTCATATTATTAATATTTGGATATTAACTGTGCCTAATACACAAATAACACTGAGTTGGGATTTAAAGAAAAATTGAGCGGGTAACTAAATATTCAAAAACACTACGTAATCCCAGAGTACATTGCTCCAGTGTCTGCATTACCTAATCCCATCAACCATCACGGGGGGCGGGGATTATGGCTAGTTGTCAGAGCAACCTGCATGTCATTAGACATTCCCCGCCCATCAAGCCACCTCCAGCCAATCAGAAACCGTAGAAATGACATCATTGTTATTTTCAGTGGGGCTGCAGCTTAGAGGTGGATAAAGTTCGTCTCCACGTTGGAAGTGATAGAAAGTATTATCCCGTTTAAGACTCTGTTTGTACTTTTCGAGAAGAAAAAACAAATAAACAGGATTCACGTAATTACGTGTGAACACGAAAACGAAAGGCGGAAGATCGGCGATTTTGTTTGTGACAGTACAGCTCGCAAGAGGAAAAAAAGTTTTCTTGGGACACGAAGTTGTCAAGAGAGCTGAACAACAATAGCCGGTGTCTATAACAAATCAGCGGAGACAGAGGGAGTCACGGGACATATGTAAAGGGACTTTTAAGGAGAAGACCTCACTAAAGGTGATAAACTTTATGTCCAGAAAAATGGAAACGACCTTCTACGACGAGAACGCTTCTAAAGCGCAGCACGACGGGACAGGCGTGTTTGCGTTTAACCCCAAGACTCTCAAACAGACGATGACGCTGAATCTGAACGACCCAAAAAACCTAAAACCCCAGCTGAGCTCAAAGGCTATGGATATCCTGACGTCTCCCGACGTGGGTTTACTAAAGCTGGCCTCGCCTGAACTGGAGAGGTTGATTATTCAGTCGTGCACCGGCTTGACTACTCCCACCCCGACACAATTCATCTGCCCCAAGAACATCACGGACGAGCAGGAGGGCTTCGCGGAGGGCTTTGTGAGAGCTCTAGCGGAACTTCACTACCAGCAGCAGATTCCCCCATCGACGGGACATTCTGACACACAGCCCGGCGGCAACAACAGCGTCTCTGGCTCTTCTGTGTCCGAAAACTGTGGGGTCCCGTTCAGCGGCACAGTGCGCACGGAGCCGCCAGAGTACACAAACTTGGGAACCTTCGCCCGTGCCGTTGGCTCCGCACCTCCCAATGAGAAGCCCCCACCTACAGGTTACCCACTCGCCCCACCATCCCATAACCACATTGACCACCAACTAGCGGCAGCACAGCACCCGCGGCTCCATGCGCTTAAAGAGGAGCCTCAAACCGTGCCCGAGATGTCCGGCGAGACCCCCCCTCTCTCTCCTATTGACATGGAAACCCAAGAACGCATCAAAGCTGAGAGAAAACGCATGAGGAACAGGGTGGCCGCGTCCAAATGCCGGAAAAGGAAGCTTGAGAGGATCTCTAGGCTCGAGGACAGGGTCAAAAACCTGAAGACCCAAAACACAGAGTTGGTTTCCTCTGCCAATGTCCTGAGAGACGAGCTGGCTCTGCTCAAACAGAAGGTTATGGACCATGTTAACAGTGGCTGTCAGCTTATTTTGACACAGCAGCTCCAAGCTTACTAGAAAGAACCAAGTCACACATGGGGACCAAAAAGGCTACAGCCGAAAGTAGACTGTTCAGATTTGTATGAGGATCTCCCGTGTCTTTTGTTTCTCACCACTTTCTGCTCAGGCCTGCATCCAAAGGATTGTAACTGACATAAATTGTAAAGTAAATAGTCTAGACAACAAAAACTGTAGGCTATATACTTTGTCAATTTTAATTTTTGGAAAAATGGTTCATGATTGGCAGGTGTTTTGCTATAAAATGCCACTTTAAGATGGCCCATGCTGTCGTCTATTTCAAAATAAGACTGTAAGTTTATAGTGCTAATGTAAAACTAACAGCGTGAACCGATCATTGCCCCACTATTTTCCACTTCTTCAGCCAGTAGCAATTTCTCTGCATATTACATTGAGTCAAGCACTGAGTGATACACATATGTAGCTTCCAGAGTAACACTAACATTTCACACTTTAAAAAGGATTT
Organism: Rhyacichthys aspro; assembly: GCA_036850595.1. Taxonomy (NCBI): domain Eukaryota; kingdom Metazoa; phylum Chordata; class Actinopteri; order Gobiiformes; family Rhyacichthyidae; genus Rhyacichthys; species Rhyacichthys aspro. The sequence continues at coordinate 10,487,046 of CM072164.1, forward strand.
TCATTGGTGTAGCGTTTACTGACCACTGCCTTTTTATATTTACGTACACCTTTGTCATATAGGTGTAACCAACATTAGACTCAAGTAACACTTTGTAATATTTGTACGTTGTATTTTCAGCACTTGAGTACTGTACATTAAAGGAAAAAAAACTTGTCATACGTGAGTTTTGTCTGCTTAAGAAAACATAAGGTAATTGCAGAACTAAGGATGCCCTAAACTTGAAGTGTTTGTTATTGAAGGAACTGGGGCGGACGGGACAGTGAGTCACCAGCTGACAGCATGATCCAACGTGTTCTTTCATTGGACAGCGGCGCGTCGGAAGTGCAGCACACAGCCAAATATGGTCGTAGGTTGTGATGCGCTGCGGGATGGGTGTCTGTGTGCCTCTGACTCACAGGCCTCCCACTCCAGTTGATAATTCCTGGAGGCCTGGGCTAGGCATGTCTGTTTACAATTTTGAAGAGTAGTTTCAAGAAAAGTAAAAAAATATTTACAGGAGATGTAAACTCAACGTCTGAAGACATTGCTATCATGTAGGGTACAAAAAAGTTTAATAAGCACTGTACATTTTGAGAAACAAGAAATGAACAGAAAATGCAAACATCAGTACAGATTACAATAATTTGTGATCATTATTACTCACCCTTAGATGAGGACTAATAAGACTGAGATAATAAATAGTAGCAAAAGGTTATGCATTTTGTAGGATTTGCTGGTTAGGACCTTAAACTATTTGAAGGGGTACAGCTCTGTTGACTCTGTTGAAGTTAAAATACATGACATTACTATTTAGGCTGTCCAACTCTACTCGTCCTCTTCTGGCACAACATTATATGGATTCCACATTATTAGGATTAATGTCCCATCCTTTTTCTAATTTCCTGGGTGTGGGAGTTTCAGTTTTGTTTTAGACTTTGTTCCAACATTAGACGATCTCTCAGCCAACTAGCACACCATCCTTTAAGGAGATGCGTTGGCGATGCACATGGTCCTGCTCAAGTTCTTCGTGGCTAGGATGCCAGAGCCGTGATAGAATACGTTCCATATTGAGGGCATACATTGTGTGGGAGGGCATCACGACATGGTGTACCTATTTAGGGTAAATATAATATAATACAATTGTTATTGATCATATTATAACTTTTGTTTGCATAGTTAGAAGTCATTTGGGTTTCAGTTCTGAAAAATGCTATTTTTATTGAATATGCTTTGTCCAAGCATCCACTTGTCACTTACCTGTAAAGCTTCAAGAAGATCAAACATGTTAATAGAAGGTAGGGCTGCAGGAAGACTATCAGCAGAACAAGCTAATAAATGAACAGCTTGCTGCTCAGCTTCATCTGGTGACACTTGAGCTGGAGGGCCAGTGGGAAGAGAGGCACTTGGAGGAGGACTAAAATGTTTTACCATAGTTAATTGAAAACATAGCATATGGACATATAGATATATGGTCATAGATTTGTCAGAACTAAGGTATGATCCTTACCATTCAGTCACACTGTGATAAGCAGCAAGACTATTCTTCAGATATGGCTGTGGTGTCACATCATTACCAAATGCGTAGGGGAACTGGCCATCCCGTAACCGGTAAGCTTTCCTCCGCATTATCACAGCAGTTAAGACGTCTTTCAAGTGGTGCTGGAATAATTCAGGGCATTGAGTAACACTTAACACAAGAATGTAAAATCTTTATTATGTCTAGTAAATATATTCAAAGTGGTCTATTCTAACCAACAAGTAAAGTGAGAAGATTGATCTATTTCTACATAAATGAGCCAGGTAAAAAATTTACTGAAATATATAAAAAAAATTCTCTTTCATAAAAGACAAAAACATGATTTAAAGAACTCAAAATTAGGACAAATTAAAAAAAAAAGTACTGGAAATATTTAGTATTTTGTGACTGTAACGTTTTTATCAGGTACACACCTCAACGGCATTGACCATGGTGCTGACAGCATCCTCTGTGATGTTATCTAGACCCTGTTCAAAGGCTGTCACCATCATGCGGGCCTCTAGCTGACCTCGTGAAGGGAGCAATAACGTGTGGGCACTGAGTCGCAGCTCATCTTCCTCTCCACCTACATCCCGTGGACTGAAATGCTGTGCTGCACTTAGAGGGTTCTGAGGCTGAAAACGATGCTAAAGGCACACAAACTTTTGAATTGACATCTCATAAACCAGCTAAAATTACATCAAGTTTAAACTTATTCTACAGCAATAAATGAACACCTACATCAAATTTTTGCCTTGAAGAACTCTTCTTCTTCACTTTTGGTTTTCCAGGCTTAGAAGCTGGGCCACCTGACCACTGTAATGGTACGCCCTCTAGAGGAAATGGAATAATAACATGAAATTCTGGTGCTTATTATTGGTGATATTTGATTTTTAGAAAATACCTAATCTTAATTTGTTTAAAAACTGCGACTCTAACGTTTCATTGTTGTAATAGATACATATGAAGGGTTTAATATATAATCAAAATAATAAGAATAATAAGAATAATAAAACATTCGCTTACCTGGAGTGGAGACAATGATCTGGCAGCGAGTTAGAATAGCCAAAAGGAAATCATTGTGAAAGTGCACTGGAAATTAGAAGACAAACAACACAAATAAGTAGAAAAAATATAAGATCTTTTAACACTTATTCAAAACTGTCCAGAAAATACTAAGTCCAACCATTTTCCTGTGCCAGCAGACGGCGTGCCTCAACGTCAAATTCTTCCTTACTGATCTTCTGCTTGAACCACAACTTAAGGTTTGCCCAGTAACTGCAGACACACACAGATAACCTTAGACTCTGTTACTGAGCATTAGACAATGTTTTAGTTTTGGATTTTAAATAACGCACAGCGTTAACAGTGGTCAAATATACCCAATCTTCATCATCTATCTCGAAACATCTGACCTTTACGCAACGATATCTATTAAAAACCAAACTTACTGTTTGACATTGTCACCGATGGCATCAGTAAGATTTTTCTTTGCAATTTCTAGCTCGCTAGCATGAGCTGCCATTGCGGTTTTCGACGCTTATTGTTACGTCATCGAGGCGCGACCCCGCTTGTTCCGATCCTTTCTTTGGATGGCCCTTTCCTATCGTTTCCTCCAATCTAGATTATCTGAATTAGTTGCATAGTTAAATGATCTGGGCTAAATAAGGAGCAATTTTAGGAATGTAGCTACCAAAGCTAAACAGGCCAATGTAAGCTAAATAGTTTCATGGGTGTCCTTGTGTGCTTGCAAAATAGGTCTAAATATATTATTGAAGTTACATTTTAGTTTTAAGTGCAATTTTATGTCTTTTAAACCTAATAATTTGAAAGCTTTTGCACCTTGCAAATGGGCGCAGATGTAGTAACAGCAATAAACCACTAGATGGCAACAGAGTATGATTTAATTTCACCATCGATGTGGGCTATCTACAAATAGACCAGTATCATGTTTTGCAGCTTGATATTGATATTTTATTTTTATTTATATCATGAATGAGAAACTGTACAGATGATATCAACCTAAAGTGATGAAATAGGTCTAGTCAGGGTCATGGAAAATGGCTGTGTGTATGTTAATGTAGGCTATAATTCTGACTCAATGAGACTAAATAATAATAACTTTCATTCAGTGTTCACCATTGCAAAAAATCATCTTGTGCTAAGTAAGTCAATTGATTCAGTAGACAGCCTTTTTGTTAATTTCCCCCTGGGTTTATTTTTGCTGATGCTGAAGTAGCCTCCTCCCCTGTGGTTCTGTGGCTCTTGCCCCCTTTGAGCAGGTTTTGGCTCTGAGGCCCTCATCGTTTCACTGTTTTAACTATGGTGTAAAAACAGTGTAGAAGTCAGTCAGTCAAATGGGTCCTCTGGCTCTTTCCCCCTAGGCGGTTGTGAGGCCTTAAACAGACGTCCATGACTCACGCCATCTATCACAATAAGTGGGATTGTTAAAGCAGAGCACACAGCACACATACAGTTAACACTCAAATAAACTTGAGGGTTCTCCAGTTGGGTGAGTAATGCTGACTCTTCTGTTCTGAGGTCACTGTTTTCTAAGAAGGAATTCATTTTGAATGTGTAAGTGCAGGACAAACACATTTCATGTTAACCATAGAAACAGTAACATCATCTGAGCTTTGGGTCACTACTAGACATATTTAAAACAATGATATTTGGCCCTGGACTGTATTTTGACCTTAGCTGTATATCCTTATACAAGCAAAAAGGCCTGATTAAACTAAGTGTAAACTTCTTCAAAATGTTGTGGACTAATAAGGACAGTGGAAACTCCAAGTACCTGCAATGGAATGAGTCTCTGCAGATCTCTGCCGCCACACTTCTATCAACATCCATCTTCAACAAATGTCTGTTAATCTTTGACTCAGACATGGAGAAGTTTCACTGACTACGTAAAGGCAGAAATCAAGTGATTATTTTTAAAGAAAACAACTCCACATCCTGTCAGTTGATTAGCCAGTGGACACTAACTGAGCTTTTGTGGATAAATGAGTCAGCCTCAAGCACATTTCTCCAAACACTGACCTCTTTTAGTAAACACAAGCAAGCTGTATGGCCTTCCAAGAATCTTCCAAACCTAGTGCCATTTTGGTGGTTAACCTCATAGACAGTTGGTGACAAAGAGAGCTTTCACCAGTTGAAGTTAGCCAGGTACCTGAGGTGGTAGAGGCCTGAGTGTGGTCCCCTTTACAAGAGCCAAGGATGTCACCATCTTGACTTTAACTTGAGCAAGTGCACACCTGAGGCCTTTGTGACATAACCATTCATTTACATGCTTCCAGGGCTGTTTAAATTATGAGAGTTCTCTGTATGGTTTGACACACTGAAAAGCATCCCACATTGCCACACTGGCAGAAAAGATACAATATCTTCAAGTGGCATAAAACATGAGCCCTAGATCTAGCTTTACAGTCCAGTCATGTTCTTGTGAGTAGGTTGAAGGATATCTGTTACTTTAATATGAACAAAAGTCCACAATCACATTGTGATAATACAGTAATATTCATTGATTCAAGTTTCTAGTAGGGCTGCACAGTATGGCAAACATTATCATTATCAACATGCACAATATGTCACAAATAATGACACATAAACTACAGTATTTGTTAAGGCTGTCCATGCACCAGGCATTAACACTTTGCATGTTCATATTTCTGGATTATAAGAAATGCAAAAACACTTAACATATGTATGAATTTTATTTTTCCAAGTTTAATATTTTTGTTATTTTGTATTATATTTTGTTTGTTTTTATTTTCTCTAAGGGATAATTTAGATGTAATTTTAATGTCAACTCATATTGTCATTGTCATTAATTAATCAACACCATCACATATTGTGTGTGTTCTGTGCAGCTCTCCTATTACTGCCCACAAAGCCCTAAACCTGTTGTTGGCAGCACCAGGACATGAAACAGACATCAAGTGCTGCCTAACATAGTCCTATACCAGCTTGTTGTTAACATTTACATGTTTCTGTGACTTCAGTTCATGTCAAAGCCTGCTGCTTCACACACCACAACAGACTGCAAATGCTTTGTTATTACTAATAATATTGATTAGAAGCAGCTATGTATGTAGACACTTTCATCCCATGACTCCCAGCCTGAAAATAAATATATTCAGCTTAACCATAATAAAGTGATGCATCACAAGGAACATGACAGGTTGTGAACATGTCTCTGTAGTGACCTCAACTCCAATTTATTGACTATATTGTATTGCTCTGCAAAGTATTGTGACTCATGTTTTTCTTCAGCATTTATTAGTATGACATTTTTCTTTTACTGCCTTGTTTGGCTGGCATCTTTGTATTTTGTTTAATTGCTGGGTGTGATGGCCATTGTGGCGAAAAGGCACTATATGAGAATCTATTTTTAGCTGAAACACCAAAGGCTATTTTCTTTTTCATGAGTGTGTTGTTGTTCAAAGCACCCTACCCACTATATCAAGCCAGTGGTCTCTGGGATGGTTGCAGAGCTGTCTGTAATTACAGAAAACAGATATTTTTAAGAAAACATTTGGTTAAAGCACTTCTGTATGGAAAGAATGTAAATTTCTTAACATTTAAAAGGAAAAGGGAGGGTAATGTAACCTGGAAATTTGGACTAATTCCATCTCAATTCACCCCCTCCCTGCTTTTTTTTTCCTCTCAGTTTCCTCAGAAATGTGTTTCTCGTTGTCTGTCTCACCTCACAATACGCTCGGTTGGCATATTTTTTTTGTGCTCGTAACCACTGAAAAACAAATTCCATCTTCTTTCTCCCTCTTGACAAGGACCATGCTGGAATTTAGTCAACATATAAATGAGAAAAGCATATTACAGCACTTTTTTTACTTGTGGAAGCACACTTGAAGAATGATTGTCATATATACAGTCGAGGAAATTACTTCTATGCTTAGTAGGATAATTTACTGTTCCTTCAGGACACCTGGCCCTTTTCTGTTATGATAAGTTAATTGTCCACATATATTATAGTTTCTTGTCATCTGAACATGGAAAAGGCAGTTAAACATACAGTACAAGGGTCATCTAAAGTGTTGGGTGGGAACATATAATCTGCTTTGTTTTTCCATATGAGAACATATATAATAATGTTTCTGCAAATATTTTCCAACATTAGAGTGACTCTTCAGATTGTAGAGTCTTAATAAATCTTAATGGGTATCAGGAAAATGTCTTTTCCAGCTCTTGAGTACTATAGCACAAGTAAAATACCATATATGTTTCCCCCTGACATTTATCTAAGAGTGACAGGAAGAGCTGGATTAGATTCCATGTTGCTAGAGCTTAAGAAAGTAATCATTGAAAGTCTTTCTCTCAGTAGGGTGACTCCATAATGAGGAAAACACTGCTGTTCAAACCAGAGTGACAGCTTACACTGATTAACTGCAAATGTTGGAGGATAAAGGACACCAGTCGTTTGTAACGTCTACAAAAGTCACCCCTTTTCAAGTTTACTTCCCCCATTGCCTCAGCCTCACTATGGTTCTAGGTTTTTGCTCAGTCTATGGGCCTGATCATCATGCGGACAGCCTTCATGGAGTAGAAGCCTCCACCGTAGTCAGCCCAGAAGATCCCATCTTGGAATTTGCTGCGGTATACTCCTCCGTTGTACCAGACACCGTTCAGATTGGTTTGTCCGCAAGCATTATACCACCAGCCCCCTTTATGGAAATGGGCGCAGTTACCTGTTATGGGCAGAGGAAATGTCAGGGTTAGTCTTTTAAGATTAGGGCTGTCTTTCCATAACAAATACCAAAAATAAATGAATAAATAAACTTGCAGGTGCATTTCTATAACCTGCCAAGAGGCAACTAATCTATGCATGTAGTGGGATCAGAGAATATATTAGAAAGTAGTGGACTGTGTCATGGGTATACATTTTAATCTACTTACATTTCTATTTCCATTTCACTAGTGTAGTAAAACACACCTATATGTACGCTTTCAAACAGTAAATTTTGTGCAGCTGTATTTTAGCATCTGGTGTAGAACTACAATTACACAAAACAACCTATACCTGAAAATGCATCCTTGTCCCGATCTAGAGTGGTGAACTGTTTGCCATTGTGGCTGGTAAGTGAGTCCCCAGCGTTGCCCTGGTAGGTGCCCAGGCGCAGACGGAAGCCTTCACTTTCTGGCTCCAGGTGGAAACTGTTGTACTGTGCATACACCTTCTTCCCCATCCAGTCCTCGAGCTCCACCAGCAGCTTGTAGTCCTCCTGCTTCCCCAGATTGTATATACCTTCTAGACCGAGCCAATATTCCCCGTCTATGTTACCAAAGCCACTCTAAAGCACAAGATTAAAAGGTAGAGTAAAATTACAGAAACTAGTGCAAGCTGTTTGTTGTGCGGTTTCTACAGAAGTTTAGACACAAGACAGTTGTTTGGTATAAAGTGGAAGAGATTGTGGGAAATAACAGAACAAATGTATCCATGGTCCTGTAGTTTAGACACACTACAAAGGATCAAAAGATGGAGAAAAGGGATGCCAATCTGTCTTTGAAATCCAAAAAACATGTTGTAGTATTTAAGCTGGAAAATAAGCAAGAGTCTTCATTATTCTGATGTGTTTAAACCCTTGAGAGCTATTGGATTCCATCTAATGGTTAAAAAGGATTGAGTGCCTGTGTCGAATAACCATGAGTGTTCTACAGTATGTCTGGCCATGTGCCTTCACAACACTTTGTATGGTAGAGAACTTTGAGGTTTTCATTTGTGGATTAACTGTTTGAGCCAGAAAATGATGAATGATGTAGGGTTTCAGACCTGGGCCTCTTCTTTTAGTGCTATGTGTCTGTGTGTACATGTGGTGGCTTTGTGGGAGAGCAGAGAGGCAAATCAATGTTGAAGCGAGCAATTTAGCTTCCAGTTACACATCTACAAGTCTGGCTGCACTGAGTGGAATCAGTAAGGCTGCCAGCGGTGATATACTCAATCTGACTAAGCTTTGATGAGAAGGCCTATATGGTGCGGTGTAAGCAGTAAGCTGAGCAGTATCCCATCCAGGAAGGCTGCATAGTAGTAGTGGTTTTGGAAAGAAACCCCCGCAGATTGAGCTCTGGAACATTCTTTCCTACCGGTCCATCTAATGTTTCATTATGGGAATCTCAAACCAAATGACCTCGGATGAATAGTGCTGCTGACAGAGCATTTTATTTAACACAAAGTGAAAACACAAGGATTCTAGCCGAGGAAATTGTCCCGAAGACCCAAGATGGTTGCCCTGATTGGCTCATATAACGCTCCCACTGTTGCGCCTGGATAAGTTAAATAGTAGATCGAGTGAGAGACAAGAAAGACAAATAAAAGAGACAGGGCGAGGGGAGTGTCTTGTTATCTGTCATCACCTTATAGTTATCCCAGTTCCTGAAAAAGTTGACCGATCCGTCTCGCCTGCTTTGGATAACAGTCCAGCCTCCACTGTCCATATCCTGTTCACACCAGACCTGCATTGGCCTCTCTGCCTCATCTGGTTTGATCACATACATGCCACTGGTGCTGTGACCCGCTTCCTGAGCTTGGAGGCAGTCTCTGAACGGGCCTGAAAAAGAAAGCACTAGAGTTAGGAAGCACATATTAGGAAAGGCTAGTTAGAAATCAAACAAAAGGGCAAACAGTTACTTTAAATGGTATAAGACTATCAACAGCCACAAAACTTTACTACTTGTTTGCCTGTTAGCTGTAGAAAACACATGACAACACTGTTAGCTGACATAAGAGGAGACAGTGAGGCCAGGAAAACCAGTAAACAAGACAGCAGACGAGTTAATAGAAAACACATTTTTCTAGGCTGTAGGTCCTCAGAGAGACCTTGTTTGGCCCTTGTGGTGGCAGTAGAGAACAGGCATTATTAAGTTTCACTCCAGGCCACCAAACCAAAATAAATGTTCAGCTAACACACTATAAAGTGGCTAATGTCTGTGTTTTGTCAAGGTAATTCCTATTATGTGAGTTTTAATTACAAGCAAATATCCAGTGTGTTTTTTTTACAGGGTGTGACCTGACTAATAATGCAATAATATCTCAAGGTATAGCACATTCATGCTATGTGGTTGGTGGTTTGCCTGGGTTTTGTCTGTGTCTCACATGCAATGGAACAGTCTTGTCAGGATCATTTTCACACACAGCTGCGCTCAAATCCAGCACACTTTATTATTCTTGGGTGCAGGCGATCTAAATGTGTCAAGAATTTAAGTTGATGAGCAAAATCACACTGGTTAGGTCTTTGTAAGCATTGCCATTAGTACCATGCCTCGGTTGAGACGTTACAACATTTTTATTTCCATTCTGGTTTGTGTTTCTGTTGAAAGGGAAGCAGAGTCCCAATTGAATTTGGCAATCTTTAAGCATTGGAAACAAGGCCACTGGCTCACCTGCAGCTGCATTTTAAAAAAAGAAAATGTTTTCTTTGGCTTGAAATGTCATGACAGCTCTACATTTTTGTGGCTTTTGGTGAATGGATGAATGAAATTGGATTAATGAATGGACTGATAGACGGATAACTCACTCTCTCCAGAGGCTCACCTTCAGCACTGAAGTTTCTGTGTGGAGGTTCTTGAGCTTCCAGAGTGCCACTTGTGGGAGAAGGCCCAGACCGTGAGCCTCGATCCCGGGCAAATCCCCTTGTGTTGTCCCTCTGGATTTCATTGGTGAACCGTGGGACATTTACGGGAATATTCTCAGGCACCACTTGTACCAATGGAGGTCCCATGAGAGGTGGTTCTTGTCTGCGACTATACACTTGCATACAACGTTCTTCCAGTGCACCAATGAGCACTGACTGGTTGTTGACCACTGCTGACAGAGCTGCATATTTGGCCTCCAGTTCTCTGTATCTCGAAGATAAACGCAAAGATTCAGTGGTGGCATTTAGGATACGTGTCTCTAATTGCGCCAGCTCTAAAGAGTTGTCTCTCTTTCGGATTATTTCATGCAATAACTGCATATAGAGCTGGGTCACTCTTGAATTCATGTTTCTACTCTCTTTTCTTAGCAGTTTCATCTCATTCACCAGGTTACCATCCACGTCCACCACCAGTTTCAGCGTTTCCATCTCTCTGCGCTGCTTCGACAGAAGATCACGAACTGCGGCCACATCTAATCGAGTCACTCGGTCTTTGTCTGTAGAATAACCGCGAGCTGCACAGATAGGGCCTGTGATCTTCTGCTCAGGAACAAGGAAGGTGTAGGAACACTTTTTAGGCTCACCACTGACCTCTGGAGCCCTTCGTATTCTAGACAAAATGGGATGCTTTGTCAGGGCTTCTGAATTGTCCAAAAAGAATAAACTACAAAAAATAAAAAGACTCCACAATCCAGCTTTCATGATGTCTTCTTTTGTCTCCAAAGTATCAAGATATCTGTAAAAAGAACAAGGTTAGACTATCTCTATCTATTTTCCAATGACACAGAAAAACACCATGAATAACATTAATAGCTTCCTTAACCAAAGTCTAAACTAAATGAACAGAATTAAATGTCACATGCATAATTTCACCATATAGAATAAAATGATAATAAAACTGGCTTGTGCTGGCCCAGCCTAGCTCAGGTAAATTTCACTTTCAACTTAAATTTTCTGCTTAAGTTGGAAGTGACCATAAGACAAGAACAATGTTTAATTCCAGGCCTATTCAGCTGTTGCTGCCATGAGGACATGAGCTCAAACCTGACAGAATATGTGAAAACTAACAGATTGTGGAAGTGGCACTATACAAGTACTGCAGGTCTTTGGTGAAACAGGCCCTTTGGTTTACTCGTGGTGGAATATGAACAGTGCCACCCACTCTCTGCAGATCTGTTATCATAACTCATATTTTTAAATACCTTCTCTTTCATTATGTATCAGGTGTCTGGGTGTGTTCAAGTGCAGGAATCTGGATTTTTCTTTTTTTCTTTAGAACTGCTTGTTTTTGACTCCAGCACTTCTGCGCCAGCACAACATATTCATGTAGTAACATAAATGGTAATAAAGATGTGTAATGGATAAATATGTTATGAATGGGCCTTGCTGATAGTTAAACGCATGCCATTTCAGCTTGACTGGTAACAGTTAATTGGGACGGAATGAGAACTAAAAAATGGAAACAACTAATGAAAAACAGCAGGGGGAGCAGGAATCTCCCTTTTAAGTAATGTTTTCTAAAGTCTATTTTTAGAAGGAAAGCATGTGCTTTGATTATATTGGTTTTGACAGTGATGCAGAGCTGGGCTGGGTGACATTAAAAATGCAGGCTAACAGAAAGATCCCTCCTTCCATCTTGAATAGCAAGAGTTTCTGGTGAGCCAACCCAGGATGATTTTGACAGTCAAGTTTAATCCAAACATGAAGATAGTTGAGTGGACATGGCCAAGGGTGTTAAGTAACACTTCTGACAGGCACACAATATGACCCACTTCATATCAGCACTCATCAAAACAAACCGACTAAAGATTCTAACACATGCCAAAAAATTGGAATTAATGGACCCAGAGACGACAGGGCTTTGAATCATTTCTGTGGTGTCTTTTTGCTGTTTAGCTGCACTTAAGAGTCCTGACCACAGTAAGTGGTGCAGATCCAAAGCATTACCTAAGCTCCAACTGCTGCTGTAGCAGAATAAGACTCTTTTATCATTGTCAAAGGAAAAAAAAAACACGCCTGCCTCAGGGAAAATACATAATGTTTAGTGTGTCTTTGTTAAGTTTTATAAATTATTAACAGAAAACACATTTTGAGCCAACATCTTTTTTTAATAAAAGCATTGTTTGGTTTAAAAGTTTAGCAATGCAACACTAAATCTGCCCCGAAGACCACACTAAATGAGGAACACAATTTTGGAGAACAGTAAAGCCGTCGTTTGTTTTGTTATGGGAGCAAAAGACAAGGAGCATTAACAGAAAGTGGGCCATGTGTCAGAAACACCATGGCACTTACAGTGAGTTATTATTACCCAGAATGTATTTTTTTCCTCTCTTTTGGTAATCATAGGTCATCCCCCATTAATAGCTTTGACTTAGCAATTGGCTCGTCCGCATGTCCCCAGGCCTACAGCATGAATCTCCCAAACAGTGACAGTGTTTATACAGTGGCAGGCTGCTACTCCTGGTCCGGGCTGTAAATCCCATTTATCCCAGTTATTACAACCAGGTTTCTGTCTGTCATTCACACCCTGCTGGTCTTCGTCAACTCAGATGCAGAAGCCAGTTTTGTTGACTTATTAAGAGAGCATTTTACCCCTTTATTCAACCAACCCATGTCTATATTCAAGCAGTCTTTGCAACAAGACTGGTCAGACTTTGCTGTGGCTGGTTTTCCAGAGGAACAAGAACTTTTCCAAAAGGCTGACTAAGTAGGACCACCAAGATCAATGTAAAATCCTTTAAGAGACAACAATTAATGTATACAATAATACAGTAGGAATTTTATTTTACATATACAGTATTTGTGAAAAATATATCATTTGGATTGATGTGATTGTGCTCTGTCCAGGTGATTTTAGTGTGTCAATTATTCCACATATTATTCTTATGTGCCACTGGGAGGCAATAAACATGTGCCTTGTTTGAGTAAGGTATTAGAAATGACTGGTAAAGTTGTACAACCATTCAAAGCAGCCATTATTTACCAATTATTCATTTTAACAATAACACAATAACATTTTCCATTTGTTACTCAATAATTGAATCATCAAATTATTCAATTCAAGTAACTTTTACAGTTATTATTATGAATTATTACCTTAGAACTTCTAAAACTATATGTATGTATATATGACTTATAAAAATAAAACAATCGGTCTTACCAGATTTGAAGAGGAGTCCAGGAAAGTCAGGTAGGACCCAAATTGGTGTCTTAATGGTCCCTTCTGTGAAAGCTCAAGCTCTCCATACTCCTCACTCCACTCTCAGTCTTTGGTCTCATTGAAAATGAAGGCCTGCAGACAGTTATGGTACAAGCGAATACTGTCCACTAGGAGAACAGTGGAGGGTGGTCCAAGAGCAGAAAGAGGGAGGCTGATGGTACGTCTCTAAGTGTATTTGAGGAGAGGGAGACTTGGTACTGCCCTCCTTCTCTGGTGTCATCTGAAGTTTAGCAAGGAAACGATTTAATTCCTCCTAAAAGCAAAAGTAAGAGAGTAAGGTAAAACACATTGAAACCAATCATATTTGTTGTATTTATTAAGAGTCTTCCACAGTCACTCAAAGAGGTCCTCTCATTCTTTCACATGTTCACAATACTTAGTAATTTTGCACTGAACATACTACTATCTGCTCAAACCTAACAAGTAGAAGACTCGAATTGACACTTTGGATGTAAATGTTCCTGGTAATGTACTCCATTAAAGGGATGTGTGTCTTTCTGGTGCCACAGTCCTAGAGCCACTGGCAGCTGTGTTTATCTGGTTATGAGAACAATATGGAGAGGATTTTGCAGACAAAAAGACCACCCCTCAGCTAAATGTTTTGGATTGGAGAGGAAGCAGAGGCTTTGATGCATGCTGATTCTCTGCAAGAGGAAACATACTTCTCCATGGTGGAGCACAAGACATGGTAATGCTGCAGTGTGGAACAGAAGTTTGGTCTAAATAATAACGTTTTATCCCAAAATTACATTATATTAAACATAATTAAGTAAATGTATGTGTGTTTTGTGTATCAATTTATTGTTTTATCCTTCAAATATGTTATATCTTACCTTGCATTTTATCCACCAACACGAGTCAGTTTCTGGCACCTATTTAATATTGATTGTGAAAATAACAGTGTTTAGGCCTGTCCCATCAGAACTTGTGTCTTGTTTCGCTCTTCACTATTGATGACCTACTACTGGCAAACCTCTCTGTGAGCCCCTCCTTGTGGCTGAAGCAGTTAACTGCCCCCTTCCGCTGCTAATTGTAGGTGCACTTGTTTCCTGATACGTTTACGAGGTATAAATTGATAGGATTTTAACTTTACATTTTACGTTTGTGTTTATCATTTGATGGTCACCTGAGCTTCATAAAAAGTATTTCATTTATATGTTATATTTGTCCCCCTGTTTGTCGTTTGTGTCGATGTGCATATAAAACTCAATTCATAAAATAAATAAAACTTATATGAAACAAGTGAAATGATGAGATTTGTTGATAGTTTCACTGATGCCATACTTAAGCTGACGTCACGTGTCTTGTCCAATGGGAGGAGGTGCTGCTGTGACTGTTGACGACTCCAGTCCTGCTCTGCGGCCAGCGACCGAGACAAACGCAAATGTTTTGACTAATAACTTATGAACGCACGAAAGATATGGATCTAAACTGCAGCTGTGCGTACACATTCAGCCTTTTAACTTAATCGGTGCTTGTCAACACTTTTTTAAAATTCTCCTGTGGACTGTTTACATTTCCAGCATGGTGAGTGTGGCTCGACCTCTGTCCCCTGTTAGAAAAACGCTGCCTCTGACACTGACCTACTGTGGTAACACTGTATAACGCTCATTTACAGTAAACCACCTGAAGGTATCTTTTGTCCACTTTGCCCTACGGCGAGCTGTCGGATTATGAGCTTTAAACAAGCTTTATTCCTGTGCAGTGGCTCAACTGTTGCGGATAAAATTAGACCCTTAGCATTAGAGATCTTGTGTCACTGTCTGGCACAGAGACAACTGTCAGCTCTGTAGAGTATGTGTTTTGTCAAAGTGTTTTTGATGGCTAACGTGAAAATAACTTTGAGTTCTAAATGTAAAAATCTATCAAATTAAAAGAACTTCTTCCATTTAGGCCTATAGGTGTGTACATTATTTCTGTAACTGGGCTCTTCAGTAGAACATCTGATGCTGTTTTGAAGGATACTGATGGACCCATGTCACTATGCGAGCTGTGTCTGGCTCAGGTGTGCACCAGCCTGGATGCTCTGTGCAGCAGACGAGCAGATGGTTCTCTCTGCCTCAGCAGGGCCCCACTCTTTCCACAAGAAATGGCCGACCAGCTACTGTATATGATGAGTATTAAAGGTAGGACAGGAGCAACCAAGTGAAATACTGAAAAGGTCAAAACACGTGGGATTATTGCCAACTTTCTGACAGTGAAAACCTTTGGGAAAAGAATTTTATAAATAAGTAAAGTAAATGGACAGTCTCTTCATATCTATCGTGAAGTGAAGAAACAATTTGGCCATCTAAAGATGTTGGAAATGTCTAATCCATGGACATAAATATGGCTAAATGATGGTATTTCTCCAAGCTCTCATTCTGCTTCTTTTTGTCTAGGTATACTTAATAATACAACAATTGGGATTTTCCAAGACTGCAAAGAACTTCGCCTGCGCCGAGCCTCCATCCGCTTCTGCACAGTGTCATCTGAAGCGTTTGGCCTGGCTCTTTGCCCTCACCGACTCCAAGAACTAGATGCCTCTTGGGTCTCTGGAGGCCTCACTGGGGCTAATATCATCTCAGGCCTGGCCTCCAACCCAGAGTGCAGATCAAGCCTGCAGAGGTTGTCCCTGAATGGACTGTGTCTGGATTGGAGTACACTAAAGGAAAGTGAAGGGACCTGTGTAGGCTTTAGCACCCTGCAGGGTTTGAGGAAGCTCAACCTTGCCAACACAGACCTAAATGATGAAGTCTTGGAGGATATATGTACTCTACCTCATCTGGAAATGCTTGACGTTTCCTGTTGTGCAATCTCAAAGCTCACTCCACTGCTTCAGTGCAAAAACACACTAAAATCCTTGATTGCTCACCGGCTCAGGCAGCTTGATATGTCACCTTCTAGACTGCTTTTTGTACTTACTCAGCTTCATGCTGTCAGGCATCTGGACTTTTCAGATGACCACTTAAGTGATGACAGTGATGGCAGCAATGGAGATGAGACAGTGCGGCAACTTCTTGAGGGAAGTCTCCAGGTTCTCCCGTCCCTGGTTTCTTTAGATGTGTCAGGAAGAAAGAGAATTACTGAAGCTGCAGTTAGAGCATTTGTGGAGGCCAGAAGTGGACTGGTCTTCTTGGGCCTTTTGGCAACTGGTGTTAGTTCCTGTGATGCCTTGGACTCATTCAAAAACCTTCAGGTAATATGTTTGTGCTGCAAGAGAGCAAGCCTTGTATCACTTATGAGACACATGTGAGACCTGGGCATACGTTTTTCATTTGTCTTTGACCTGCGGGTCTACTGTGTATTTTCTTAGTGACTTTGCATTTCCTTTGTCTGACATTAATGTTCTCTGTTTGTTCAGGTAACTGGAGAAGCTAATGAAAGCCAAGTGTGTGAGGCTTTGAGAAGGTACAGAGACAGGGAGTGTTATATTCGGGAGGCTCTCATCCATCTTTACAATCTGACCACCGATATTGACAAACCACGACCTGATATGTTGAAGGTAACATTCCCACAATTCTCAAATGGATTCAGGGGCAAAAGATGTCGATTTTTGGTGCACAGTGGCAGAGTGGTTAGGGTTCCTGCCTCACAGTAACAAGGCCTTTCTGTATCTGCATGTCTTCCTTGAGTTGCTTTTTTAATCTAAAGTTAATAAAGTAAATACAAGCATATTCACATAGAAACACTGTACTGCCCTCTTAAAACCAGAAGTTGAGTTTTATGGAGATTATTAGATATAATATATTTGTTAAAAGCGTGCTAAAATATACATATTATATTTCACAAATCCAACAAAGTGGCTACTCCTTTTGACTGCATTTATTGTTTGTCAATGGTAGCTGGTGCTAAGTGGGATGCAGAGTCACCCCACTTCTCTCCACGTTCACCTGATCGCCACAGCGTGTGTGTTCAACCTGACCACTCAGGACCTGGCAGAAGCCATGCCTGTTAGCCTGCTCACCTCCACTGTCTCCCAGCTGCTGTGTGCCATGAAGACTTTCCCCAGTCATCCACAGGTCAGACCATTTCTTCACTGTTTGAGTTTACACATCTTTGTAGGTCAGAAGTTAACAACTGTGTGTGTGTAGCAGCTGTTTAAATCATCAGCCAGACTTATTTAGCATTTTACCAGGGATTTGACTTGTCCCATCTGAGCAATTTTACACAGCGCTATACACTTCAATCATAAACAGTATCTTTCCAGGTGCAGAAGAACTGTCTGTTGGCTCTCTGCAGTGACTACATCCTTCAGGACGTCCCATTTGATAAGTTAGTTACTTTGTTTGAATAATTATATTATTTGCAGTATGAGCCAAGATAACCTGTGCATGTTAAATTGCAATTAAAAAACTCTAATTTGTTAAAGACTGACTGCTTAGTTGTTGTATTGTTGTATAATATTGTGCTCATTAATATATGGTTTGATCATGGTTTAGGTATCTAGCTGCCACACTGGTCATTAACTGGCTGAGCAACCATGAGGATCCTAATCTCCAGAGGATGGCAGTAGCTGTTATCTCCATTCTGGTAGCAAAGGTCAAGACACTGCTTACTCACTGTGTATTAGTCTTCTGTATCAAAATAGTATAGCACCTGCTAGTGTCACCAGATTAGTGCCCTAATGTCTCTGTTATGTCTGTGACAATGCTAATAAAATGTGACACGAGGCACCTTTTTTTGTAGTAATCTCTGACTCTATAAAAACAGTTTTAGTTTTACATTTAGTTAGATGTCTCAAAATATTTATGTATGTATTTGTCATGTCCACAGCTGTCATCAGAAGAGTCTGCGCAGCTCAGCAAGGACATCTTTGTAATGAAGGTACATTATACTTACAGGGTATTAGTTTCAAACCTAAAAAATGTCCCTGGCTTAACAGCTTATATGCACAAGTGTATTTCTGGGTCTCACTCACTCGGTCTGGTTCACCTGCTATATTTTCCATTACATACATACATCCTATAAAGATAATATACATCTGTTCTTACCTACTTACTTCAGTATTTATTCATGTAAATTAATTTATCATGCATCAAATATGATGGCCTTGTAAGGAATAATAAAGACTCACAATCTAACGCTTTCTTTTTGTTCTTTCATTTCCTTTTTGTTCTATCCTTGTTCTTTATTCATTTCTGTTTTATAGCAGCTGCTGACTATTGTCCAGCAGAGAGCCATGGTTGGAGTGGTGGACTCCACTTTGAAGTTTGCCTTAAGTGCTCTTTGGAATTTAACTGATGAGATGCCCACAGCAGCCCGCAACTTCATAGACTGTCTGGGCCTGGAGCTGTATGAGGAGGTTTTAGAGGTTGAACATAAATGGCGAAACATCTGCTTTTTTTTATTATCCACCAATATTATGTGAGTTATATCTTTTTGTATTTATTTTTTTACTGTTTGCAGTCCTATTGCACTGAACCTTCTATTCAGCAGAAAGTTCTTGGCCTTCTGGTAAGTGTGTGGAGATAAGACCTTTGCTTAGTCAAAGCAACTCTGCAGAACTTTTCTTTGAGTTTGCACTCACTGTCTCTGTCTTCAGCTACACTGCTTCACTAAGACACTCTTAATATGTGTCCTGTACATATATGATGAGCGTAAAGTTGTGTTTATTTGGTGAGGTGAGTGTTCCAAAAGTAGCGTCCCCCATCATTCAAAGTTACATAATGCAGTGCCTGGTGAATTGGGCTGTGTGTATGAAAGAGGGTTTCTTTCTTTGTTCTTCTTGATTTTAAGGCTGTGATTTTTATGTTAAAACGTTACACAAGTTTTGATTTGTTGAAATGAATTTTTTATTTATTTTGCAGAGAGTTGCATTACTTAACTGGCTTTATTGCAGAACAACATAGCTGAGGCAGAGGAGTTACAAGCTGATCTGATGAATGAAGACCTGTTGGAGCATGTCCTCAGTCTACTTCAGGATGTCCAGTTGGAGGTTGGTGTTCGATACTTTGCTGGTGGTATTTTGGCTCATCTTGCCTCCAGACCCGAAGCCTGGACTCTGGATGAGGGGCTCCGCACCACAATACTGACACAGCTGGTGCGTGTAAAGTCTGTTTAAAATCTGAAACCTAAAACAGGATATTATTTTATTTATAGTTCTCCTCTGGCTCTGTTTGTTTCTTGCAGCATTCATCAATAATGACATGGTCCCACCTGGAGAGAGAAATGGTCTCCTATCGGTGAGAGGACAGTGCTTTGGGGGTGTTAACTAATCTGTCTGTACTGTCTCTAGAACAATCTGTTCTTTAGTCTTTAATAATAACAGTATGTGATTTTCTTCTATTACTCAGACTGATAATAATATATCAGTTTTCTGCTTGCAGCACAGATCTCGATGTTAACATAACATCTCTTGACCTCCATCTTGTAGGTCATTCCATCCGTTTTTCCCTCTGCTTCAGACTTGTCAGCCGTCGGGAGTGCAGCTGTGGGCAGTCTGGGCCATACATCTGGTCTGCAGTCAAAACAGTAAGACACACACACAGGAAAGTGTGGTAATTCAGGGAGAAGCACATAGATTGTTTTCTTTGGGTCAGCGTATTCAAGACAAGGAATATAAGTAACTACAAATGGCATTATTTATTCACATGATGTATTTTGCTTTATTACATAAAAGTCAAGTCATATTGATCTCTTTGCTCATGTTTTTATTAAGTGTTTTTTTCCTCTATACCCCCTCAGCCTCACATTACAGCAGAATGCTGGAGAAAGAAGGCGTGACTGAACTTCTTAAGGCTTTGGCTGCACATCCCGACACACACAGTGACATTAAAGAACTATCAAACAGCATCTTGTCCTTGGTAGAACAGAATCAAGAGCATCCAGGGCCCAAGACAACGCCTCAGAGCTCCTGACAAAAAAGAATTTGGGTCACTGACTACCCAAGATAAAGTAAAATAATACATTTATTATTATTTTATGAAGTTGGAAATAGATTTTTAATGCTGTCAAAAAAAGTCGATTTTCTAAAGAACATAGCTCTAACCCCCAGATACTCAGGAAATTAAAATGAATAATTAACATAGCTACTAGTCATCTTTTTTTATCCCAAGTAAGAAATTCTAAACTTTTTGTATCTCCTGAAAATATGACTTGTGTCTCATTTGACTAATTAACTTACACTGTAATAATGTCTAAAGAATTCTTCCGTTGGTTGATCTGATCAGTTTTAGACTTAAAGATGTTAAATAATGTG
This sequence comes from Rhyacichthys aspro, assembly GCA_036850595.1. Classification (NCBI taxonomy): domain Eukaryota; kingdom Metazoa; phylum Chordata; class Actinopteri; order Gobiiformes; family Rhyacichthyidae; genus Rhyacichthys; species Rhyacichthys aspro. Next base: position 10,507,592 of record CM072164.1, read on the forward strand.
TTTTATGTAATTTATTTTGACGTTTTAAATAAAGTTTCAGAACAAACCCTCTCCATTGAATCTGCTGAAGCTGTGATCAGTAGAGGGCGCTGTAGCATAGCAACTCAGTGCTGTTTTGTTCCTAAAGGTCACTTTGCATTAAACATTAGATTATGAACAGCTGTATGATGAAATGGGAAAAGCACAACCCTATTTAATCTGCAGTCATGCTTTACAAACTACTGATCTCTCTGTTGTGCTCTCATTTGGTGTGAAGACAGAACTGCTCGTAGGCATCTAAGTTGGTTTATTAATAAATCCTTTTGAAAAATAGATGAACAAGCTGGAGGAGTGTCTGACTTACACCACCTTGATCAACTCAAAGTGTCAAGTCTTCTTAATTGACATTATTAAATGCTACTGGGCACTTCAAAGTGATCTGTTTAATAAAATATGCCGAGTGATTTCCCTTGGTTAGCGTTCTCCCCAGCACATGAGAGAGGGCTGTGAAAAGTGATCCTGGGTCAGCATTTAGCACTGACTTCAACCTCTAAATGGTACTCACTGGGCATCTTGTGGGATCAGGGGTCAAGTGTAATGCGGGTGTGATGTTACTATGACATGCTCAGGTCATAAAAATTGTCAGATGGTCCTAATAAAGAAGCTGTACGTTTTTCTATAGAGTAGTTTTAACTTCTTTTATGTACACTTGGAAAACCTTGCATGTCAGGCAGTGAATTGAATGTAGGAGCCAAAAGGTAATTGGGTAGTGTGGGTACATTAATTAGGTCTTAGGTTTCTGTCTCTGCCTCAAAGAGCACATCAATATTCCAGTGACACACGAGACAGACAGAAAACTCTAGCTGAAAGACAGGCAAGAAAATACACAGAAGGAAAGAATTACAAAGAGCCTGAGACGTCTGTAGGAAACTGACAGAAGCAAAAATAGGACTTCTGACCAAAAATAACATGAATCGAGTTAAATAAATACAACTGGAAATAGAGAGAGCTCAAAGACACTAAAAGTCCTTTCAGGCTTTTTGATTGTTTGTACAAAAAATATACTCTAGACCAATTTTCTGGGCGCCTGTCTCAGCTGGAAATTTCATTGTGAGCTTATGAGTTGAAGCTTAGCTTGAGTAAGCATGGCGTTATCTCTCCCATGCAGCCAGCTCTGTTGGCTTAACACATCTGTGCTCCAGTCTGAACACACCAATGTACAATAACACACTTCCACCTCAGTGTTTACCCCAACATGCATGAGAGTGGATAAGCTAACAACCAGATGTGGGTAGAGGAGACCAAATTCATACTCAAGTAACTGTGGGCTAAAAACAACCGTAGTAGAAGCAAAGTACCTATTTTAATACCTGAGTAAAAACTGATATATTTTATAGTAAAATAAGAGTTATAATTGTTTGTAATATTGTGTTAAGTCAAAAATGTGAAGTCAGTAAAATAGGTTTCCTGGTCCTTTTGCTTTGAATGAGAAAATATTTTCTGGTAGGCTGTTTCATACATACTATACTTTTTTTTTAAATCTAATCATGGCCAGGATCTCAGCCAATAGGCCTGTCTGCTCTTTCATGGAAGACCAGGAGTGAACTGCATTTTACTCATAAATTTGGACATTTATGAGCAAAGTGGGTTAGGATGGTGTGTTTCAGGGAAATGACATGCAGCTGTGGTTAAAGATAAAAGACAATGCAAACTGCAAAAATTGGCAATCGTTATTTCACTTCCGTCTTAAATAAAAATGCTTCTAAATGGTAGGCCCTATTTGATGTTAATTGTGTAAATGTCTGTCTTGGTCTGAAGTCTTTATGGAACAATTTAATTAACTGAATGAATTGTTAATGCTCAGCCATGTCAGAAATAGGAGCATAAGCCCTGCTTCTTGCCAGCATTGTTGTGTCAGCCATTGTTGATGTCTGCCTTTCTGTTTGAAATCTCTCATGAGAAAATACATTAAACAAACAGTAAAGGCCAAGCAAACAAAACCAAACTAAAAACATAAAGTACAGAAGTTATAAAAGGGTTCAAAGGGTTTTGTTTTTCAAAAATGTACTCAAGTAAACACAAATTGTCTTTATTGAGTCTATCCACACTTCCATTTATACAGAAAGCTCCTGAAGTAAATGTCCCTCAGCCAAAAAGGCGAGGCTCATGGTCAGTGTCTGCATTGTTCCAATCTGAGTGCTAATCAGATTAGACTAACCCTTGAATTACACATAGAAGGGCAAAAGATGGAGAAGTAAATTCAAAGAGTAGGAAGACACAACAACAAGACATAGCAAAAAGAACACTTCTCCAGGCAGGACTATGACCCACAAAAGGACAAACCATCTCCTCTCAAATGACTTTTTATTGTTGAGGAAACATAGGCTGCCGAGCAGAGCTGTGTATGGAGCAGCAGCATAGGGCCATCCTTCTCTGTCCCAACTTCAGGATTTCTTTACCGTCAATCATAACCATCAACTGTGATCATGTTGGTTGGAGGGAGGGAATAAAAGCTATGGAAAGTTGTGTTTGGCTTGTAATGAAAACCAGACATTGCACTTACCCCTGTTCTACTTTCTGCTCTTGAGTCAGAATATAAAACCAGATTATAACTAATTTATGTACAATGTGCAAAACACACAACAGTCATTCCACATGGTTTGTTAGTTTGCTAAAGGCTAATTTAATGTACTTTGGAGCAGTGCAGTATAGTAATTCAGTGCTGTCACATAGAACACAGATATTAATGATGAAATCTTCTGGAATTAAGAATAACACATGAAAGCACAGTTTCCAGGCACTGTAAGTATAACCCTCTCCTCTGAACTCTCATGCAAGCCCCAGGACTTTCTCCACATTTCATTTGTGTGTAAGCTGATGTGTCAGACGACTATTACGCTCAGTTAGAGCTGCTCTTACTTGATGTCACATCTCCAGTCTGTGGGCATTTTACAGTGCCTAACTCGCCTTCTGGTCAGTGGGACTACATCATGCTACAAAAGCATGACTCAAAAAGGAGACAGACGGTAAACAAGGCTGCTAGACATTTTTGCATCCAATAGCTGTGTCATTTTTAGTATTCACTGATGTGACTGGAAGTCCCAGCTGTGCTCTTGATGTGACCATCGGTTGTTAAGTGTATCATTTTGTATCCTGTCTGCTGTCTCTTAATCAGACTAGAATACATCCGGGGCGTTACTACCTCTAAATGTCAGGGAAATTAGATATAGGTCCATGAAGAGGGTAGTGTTTCTGTCTCTTTCAGTGATATATATTAGTAAAAGTAGAGCTAATCTCTGAGCTATGCATTTTATATCAAGAGGCAGAACTTGGCCATATTTGTGTGTAATTGTGAGACATGAAAAGCACTGCAATATGATAATATAAATGACCAATTGCAATATTCTTTACCTATAAGTCGTGTAACAAAAAACAAACAAACAAATTATTCATAATAATCATTGATTGTTAAGTGAAAGAGTGCATATTTATTTATTAAGGGATTAGTGCTCTATCCATTTGTCACTTTGCTGACTTGAATAAGGCCGACCAGCTATATCCTATTTCCTTGTTCACCCTTGCCTTTGGCGTCACGTGGCCTTATCAGTTTGCATTGCAGAATCTGTTGCACAATCTAGAGCTGTGTGTACATATAGTAGTTAAGCAGGTGCACAGAGACATGCATGCTGTATATATTATGTGCAGGAAAGAATGCTACAGATTTCATGGCATGCAGCTGTCCCGACTCATGTGTAATGTTCAGTCAGAGGCATGTCGTACATACTGCTGTAGTAGGCAATATACAGGTAGCTACAATATTAGTTCTGCCTTGGATTAAGGGGTCCAGTTACATATGTGGGTACATGCATACTAAACTAGAGTGTTGAGTTTGTCCCTTAACAAACACATACATTTAATGTTATCCTGTACTTGAATATGTTACACCCCCAAATGTGAAGCTGCAGTAAATGAGCAAGTTAGTTTGAGTGCATTAGAAATTTATATTCATAATTTATATTGGAAATGATGTGGTATGGTGCACAAATTACAAAATTCTGAAAAAACATGTGAGTTTAGTATCCAACATGCTTGAGTTGGAGTTGTGTCTTAACCTAAGTAATATCATACTGAGGAAACAAATGCAGGGCTTGGAGAAGAATCCTTGAGATTCAACTTATGTCAAAGAGCAACTAAAAATTTAATAATATTATTACAAAAAAAAAAAAAGACAAGTACAGATTTAAAAGAAAGATTTCAAATGACTACATTTAGGTTGTGTGATAGGTAAATGACATTTCTGTCTTCACATAATTAGATTTGACTTTAGCCCTCAAAGACACACTTTTAAGGCTTTGTGGTGCATCAACAGTGCATGCAGAAAACAAGGACACTGGACTAAAACCAGGTCCTCACAAACAGAGGATAAAGTACAAATCAGCCATCACATTCTCTCTTTTTACAAGCCTCCAATGGGACCTGCTGCCAAAACACTATCATGACCTCCACTCAAATACATCCTTGACATACATGAATGAAAGGAGAACTAGCAGTACAAAGACAGATTGCTCACATCTACAAAAGCACAAGTACCTCTACAGTCACATGACTCGCACTGCTTTACTGCCTTTGTATTAGATTATATGATCACAGAGTCAACTCCCAATGCCATGATGGAGGTGTCCAAACAATACCAAGCCTAAGGGAAATCCCTTAATCCCTCAATATAATTGAAAATTTGTTTAAGAAAGCCTCCTTCGTTGTAGCTCAGATAATCAGAAATCAGGAGGGTCAATAAAGCATATAAATATCAACCAAACTTTGCCTGATTCAAATGATGTAGATACAACTTCATTTATTAGTGAACATGCAGTCTAAGGTCTTAGACCTCCATTATGGCAGTCTGTGAGAATACCTCTGTAACAGTAGATTTATGTCTTTCCTCATCTCTCTGAGGCTGTCAGACAGTTCCTTTAACTGAGTCCTGAGGCACTGTAGGATTCCATGATAAGCAGGAAGGCGTGAGACAATTACGCAGTCTGTGTGCTTTTCAAATTCCCATTGCCATGGTCACTTCTGCTCCGAGAGGTACGCCCCGTCTCAATGATTTCCCCCTCTTCATCCGGATCAACCTGCTGGTCTTTTTTCTTGATGTAGCGCTCATACAGCACCATGATGACACCCATTACCCAGGCTGACACTGTTCCAGCAGCAAAGATGACAAAACCAATGAGGACGAAGAAAAGGTAATCCCAGGAACCCAGAGTCTGGTGGCACAGCGTCCGTAACTGGACGCCAACTTCACCCAGACGCCTGCCCTGCAGGTCAGAAGGTGATCCACATACAGTCTGACCCTCATCTGTCACAAACACAGCAACAAGGAGTAATCAGAAAACAACTCCAGTTATATCACAGTAAACACATGCATAAACCAGAGGCAACTTCATTTGGGTCATCTCCAGGGCTGCAAGTTTGCATTTCCTGATGACATCAGTTTAAGACATTAACTTTGTCCCACGGAAGAAAACATTTCGTTTCAGTGAATGTAACTAGAGATAACCTGTGCAAACTAGCAGAAAAATATAACAGATCCTTTGATGTTACTTGTCTGAAAGCCTTTAGCGTTGAAAATATTATGGCATTAAAACTGTGCTGAATTATTCATACACTCACTACATATCAGTGTGCGGAGCCATAAATGATGCATGACTGCACACACTCCTGTAGGTATTCAGGCTATCACATGCAAAAACATAAAATGCTGGAAATTGCAGTACAGTACATGTGCATGTTGCTTTTTTGTAAAGAGCCTAGTTGCAGCATTAAATTCATTGGATGAATTATTCAGCCTCTTTTCTCACCCATAGGATTAAATAGTGATGTGGCCCTTTGTGTCGGCCTCAAACCACTGATTATAAGGTTCCTAATCACCAGGCACCAGGCTAAGGCTTCACCAAAATCCTCAAATCCTAATATAATGTAGAGTTTGCTCGCTTTCTGCAAACTACAGTGAATGGATAAAATAGTCAGGGGTCTATCAGAAGAATTAAACATGATGGATTTTGAACAGCAGCTGCTGACAAGACTCGAGTGGAGCATTTTGCACAAAATAATCCTCAGGTCTTTGTCAGTGAAGGCTGAGGGAACAGAACAACACTGCTGCCATCTCCATGAGGCCACTGTTTTAATTGGCTTCTGATTTTCAGAGCTTTGTGTTCAGAGAAGTTCCCAAAGGAAAACATCAAAAGATTTTTGCACAAGGAGCACTTTTCTGTGAACCCGCTTCACCAGTAACAGACTCAGAATCAACATATTTTGTGTAGTTTACCACAGTAAGTGTAGTTTGGACATGGAAATGGTCCAAACAACTCAATAAGGATAATTACATTAAAATCGGTGCTTAATCTGTTGTGTGCTCATCCATCTGTCCTTATATGTCCATGGGTGCAAGATTTTACAATTCCCACTGACCCCTGACATGTTTTGAACCATAAAAATAACAACAATGTGTGTTGCATGCATCCGTATGTTCAGATGAATTTTCTGTGCCTCATTTCAAAAAAACAAGCAGCTGGAGAACACAAGGACAGTTTGCTTCTCTGAGCTCTGACTACCACAGAGAATTCTCCTCTGATCCTCTGGAGGACTGCTGCTGTGCACTGTGCACATACTAAACTGGCAGACTCCTCTTACAACAAAGATAATACACACAGTCAAGCAAATAGAGTCATACTCAAGGCTGTGTGGCCAGGCCATGTCAGTAGACTAGGGCACAAGCAGAGCTAAGAGTAAAACCGGGATTGCATGAATTTACTGCTGCTAGTTTTTTTTTTTTCCTTTTTCTTAACATTGTGCAGCCCTATAAAAATAAACCACTTTTGTCTTAGGAACTGGGCCTTTGAGATGTAATTTCCTATTTTATTGGTGATAAGATTTAAATGATGGGTGTTGCATTGTTTCCTTTGATACATAGTTGTGTTGCACTACTTGTAGTTTTTAGCAACAACAACAAAACTTACGCATTTACAGGCGTTTAATTTAATTTACTGGCATTTAAAGGCTTACTTCCATTACAAGTATGTTAGATTACATAAAAGGGGTATGTCCCTGTCAAATCACCACGCACCATTGGTCAAAGACATCACACCTTTCAAGAGAGTAAGTCCATCATCTGTCTGAGCTAGTGTGCACGTTTCTGACAGCTCGGAAGGAAAGCCCTTCTGGCTTCACTAACCACCCCCCACCCCCTTAAAGAGACTGGCATCAAAGGAAAAAGGGCTTTCCCTCTCTCCTTCCCCCATCCACACACTGCTCTATTTCGAGACTCTCTCCTTATATAACAGCTGGGGGAGTGCTAATCTAACCAGGAAGACGAGACAGAGGAGAATCTGTTGGTTCCTTTTTCCTGAAGCTGTATCTAATGTTTCCCTGCTCTGCCTCACTTGCTATTGATGCATCTCCTAAACTAAGGAGACAAGCATGCCACAAACCAGGTGAGACCCAGACGAGAGGTAACAAGAAGTGATGCCAGAAACACAGACCTCTGCACAATGTCATATGTGTTTCAACACTAAAGAGAGAATAAAACATAAAAAACACACACAAACAGGTGGAAAATGTATGAATATCTTTTATAAGCAGCTGTCACTAAAAGAGGCACCATTTCAATTTAAGCCAGACAAAGGGGATGAGCGACAAAAAAAATAGGACAGCTCTTGTAGGACTTGTTTTGAGCCATAGCTGCGTGGGGACTTATAGTGAAGTGTAGTGTGTGTGGGAGAGTGAAACGCAGGGGATGCCTTTTGAGCATGAGTGGCGGGTGTATTATATGCATGGTGTTAGAATTATGACTGGCCTCTTGCTCACTAAGGCAAACTATAAATAGTAGCTGGCCTTTTGCATAGTGACACATCCATAGCAGAGCAGAGCTAAAAGTCGGAAATATCGTGGAATATCAGACGCATGTATCAACTTGACATTAATAAGCCAATGGGGGAATCAATATTTGATGCTGCACCTGTGATCATTTGTCACAGCAGTCTGTTTTTCTCTCCTAAACGGCAGAAATGATACGTTTCCAGAAGTGGCTTGTTTACTGTTTGAAGCTCGGGTCTAGGTCATGTATCTATCACTGGGGTCATCTCAAATCTCAATACCTCGCTCTTCCCAAGCTCCACTTTAACCCGGCCTGTAGTAACAGCCCCGGTTTCCTATTTAAATCAAACAGCGCTCTGCCTCCCGTCCTGTTATTTGAGAGTGTGTTATGTTTCATGGCTGTCACCTGCGCCTTGCCTGACTGAAAACTGAGAAAGGGAGTAAACTCTAGCATCAGACTTCCCTAAACTGATCCTGTGGTCATACATATGTTTCTACATCTTTAGACACACATGCTTCATTATGTATGACGTAAAAAAGTGTCATGTAGAGTGTGTTTAGACACAGATGACAAGAAAGTGTGAGATGTGCTTGTGAGATTCTGGCATCACAGGAACATCATAATAACATAGAGAGCATATCCATCCCATTAACAATAATAGGATCACCAAGTATGACAAGGGATGTGAAGTGATTTAAAATAGTCCCTAGACTTTAGCATAGTGGTTGTATTATGCCTCATGATATTCCACCTTTTTTTAATACTGATAAATAATACCCTCAACAAATGAATGTCAGCTAAATGCATATAATATGACTTATATATATTATCTTATTTTCAGACACAAAAATGTGACTGAATATTCTATTATTGTGTGTGCAGACACCTAAAAGACATATGCAGCTCAGCTACTGCCCATTGTCTGGGGTAAAATGCTCGTGCAGTTATTTTGAGGAACACAAACTAAAGTGATAAAACCTTGAAATTTGAAGCCCTCCAAATGGACCCACAGGCAGAGGTCTTCATTGTCGCACTCGCAGCTCCAGGGGTTCCCACTGAGGCCAACAGAGCGAAGAGCTGGCAGCGCGATCAACGATGTGATGTTGAGTGTTGTCAAGTTGTTCCGACTCACATCCAGCACTTGGAGAGCCGCGTTTTCTGCAAAAGCGTCTGGGTGAATGTGTGAAAGCCCCGGGTTGTCCGTCATCCTGAGCATGACCAGACTGGCCAGAGGTCCAAAGGTCCTGTCTTCGATGCGTGTAAACGTGTTGAAGGACAGGTCAAGATAGGCCAGCTTGCGTAAGTTCCCAAACGTGGACTCTGAGATCTCTGTGAGGGAGTTGTTGCTGCAGTCCAGATACACCAGGTCCGAGAGGTAGTTGAGGGCAAGAGGGGGCAACTCCACTATCCGGTTGTTGGAGATGATGAGCTGCCGCGTGGCCAGGGGCAAGTTGACCGGGAACGTAGTCAGATGTTGTCCGGCGCATTGGACCACTAGCTGGTCATCGCACACGCAACGGTCCGGACAGCCCGTGGACAACACCGGGGATGCAGTCACCCCCGCGAGGAGGAGGAGAAGCAACACTATGAGCCGCAAGGGGTGCGCGCTTGGCTGCGGGGCAAGACGCATGACACCGCCGAGGGCTTCATCCACCCCGTTTGGAGAGAGTAAGACGCGTTCACATTCTTCATTGAGACATCCTCAGCGATTTGTTTGTTTCAGAAATGATTTCTACAGAGGTCAAATGCGAAGGCAGTGTCTACCTCTCGCGCGTAATGTCACTTCATGCTTGTTTCTGCCCTCAGTCTTGCGCGCTTTTTGAACTTGACAAGCTCAAGCCTTAACCTTGCTTCGAATGACATTGATTTATCGGGTTTCCTCCATTCGATCACAGCTATATCCACACATTATACGCGCCTTCTCTACTCCCTGCAGAGTCTGATCAGTTGTTCCACTTCATGTTTCATGCAAGCCTCCTGCTCTCTGAAACTGAATCCAAATAAAGGGGGCGCACTGAACCGCGCCGTGGATGGCAGTGGGGGTGTTGTGGAGTGATCTCACTCTTTGAAGTGAGCAGGAGAGAGACTGAAATTCCCGACCACTGAAAATAAGTAATATCATGATCATATCTTAATAGGACTATGTGCATATGCAAAAAGGACTCCTCAAACACTTGAATTTATAGCACTCTACATTCATTTAAGGGCTTCACTTATCTGCAGAAATAATATGCACTCAAATATTAGTTTAGGGTTTTTTTTTTAAAGGCGCGTTGTTCCCCAAACAAAAAGATCTGTCTTACAATGATTCACACTTAATGTAGGAAGATTCAAAGCCCATGGACCTGTCGTGGTCAGAAGTAAAAATTGATGGTCCATGCAGGACAGCTTTGTCAGTCATTCAGAACATGATATATAAAAATATCAAGTAAAATGCTATTTGTAGACCCACGACTAAAAAGGCAGTATTATCACTGAAACGCCAGTGTAAGGCAAATATTACATCTACTGTTACATTGTTCAAGTAGCAATGAGAACAAAGAGACAAGATTTCAAGAAAAGAAGAGTCCAGAATAATTACTGAGAGCCTTTAGTCCTTCAGTGGGAGATTCCTTTTCCACAGCAACATCTTGAAATTGATTTGAAATGGCACGTTGCCCACCACAGTGAGTTCAGCAGTATTGATGAGTGCTTTAGTGACATCTATTTTCACAGCAGTGCCACCTGGTGTTAATAAATAGAATCATTTCACCTAAATTATACTGTGTGCCTATTAATCTAATTCCAGAAGAAAAAAATAACTGGTTAACTTTGAACCTGCTTTAATGAGTTACCTTTACTAGCTCAAGAGGTGTGTCTATATGTTTTTTTTCCCCTGGCCTGACATATAAGAAGCCCCAGCTGTGTGCACGGAGGTAGAAAAGCAGGTGCACCTGATACCCATGCACCACAGTACACGTGCTCATTACTTCACATGGGTTTATCTGGAATGAGGGGACAACCAGGCGCAGGCTTCAATGTGCATCCAAGTTTCAGCATCAGTTATTGATACTCATGCAACAGGCAGCCAACACTGCTGAACAGTATATGTCCGGCCTCTGAGCAGCCAGCACCACGTGAGGTGATGGGACAGGGTGGTCTCCAGAAGGACAGGGGGTTTCTACCCTCAGAATAAGTCCAGAGTTTATTATTTGTTCAGCGAAGGTTCTGAACCAGCCTCAGTGTGCTGCTGAGAGGCTATGACAAGATGATGGCCCTGGTTTTCACTCCTACCATCTCGTGGCCTGGACTCATCCACATGTTTTTTGTCACCAATAGCTCTATGAGGACATCTAGTGAGAGAGTGTGTTATGTTTCATAGCTGTCACCTGCACCTTGCCCGACTGAAAACTGAGATGAGAGAAAACCCTAGCATCAGACTTCACTAAACTGATACTGTGGTCATACATTTGTTTCTACAACTTTGGACACACATGGTTTATTATGTATGATGTAAAAAACTAAGAAAAGTAAGTAAGAAACTGTGAGATGTGCTTGTGAGATTCTGGCATCAAATGAACATCACAGTAACATAGAGAGCTAGTATACTCTTTAGATATGTATATCTAAAGTAGTAGGATAACCACAAATGACACAAGGTTTGTGAAGTGATTAAAAATAGTCCCTCTAAAATTTTAACGTAGTGGTTGTATTATGCCTCATGATATTCCACCAATCAGTTTTGTTTTTTTTCCCTGATGATAAATAATACCCTCAACTAATGAATGTTTTTGTTTGTCACTGGTAGCTCTATGAGGACATCTAGTGAGCATCTACTGCACAGACAAGCTGTTGGAAGAGAAAGGTGATGTAGGCATTTGCGAGCCAAATTTCCCTTCACTTGAATTTCAGGACATATCATACTTGTATGTTACTATATGCACTCATAAACGTGCAGTATATTTCCATGCGTTGACATGGTTTTGCTTTGGCCAACCTGTTCTATCCTCACATCATCAGCCCATACAAGTCTGTCAAGCCTATCCAAACACAAATGTAACGTGGTATTTGTGTACACCCAGTGGTTTCTGGAAATAAAATGCAATTTTATTGCCTATTTTGAGCACTAAAATCAATTTGGTTAAATTTCTAGCGAGAAGTGTGGTCTTTAATCTTATAACCTTCAACTATTTAATTAATATACACTTTTATTTATGACTTTAAACGAAGATATTGTCCCGACATTGTTAAAATTGTTATACTGTCACGTTTTGTTTCACTGGTTATCTCTGTTTTTCAGCGTAAAATTATTATTTATACATTCTATGGTTTAAACTCAAATAAAAGTGTGAAATTTAAAAGTGAAATTAATCAAATGTAATTTTAGTGCTCAAAATAGGTAATAAAATTGCATTTTATCTACAAAAATCTCGGCCATGTTTTCTCCCAAGCGTCTGCGTCAGCTCTGACATCACGTGACATCAATAGAAAAGAATGGAACAAAAAAACGTCAGTGTCACAAATTTCGGGCCTGTTTTGTGAAATGTATACGTTTTATCATGTGGACCAACGTGACTATTTTACATTTTGTGGTGAGACTGGGTTGAGCAGTTTGCAGCACGCCAGACAACAGTTGGAATGTCGTTGTTTTTTCAGATGTTATTCACGTTTTTATCAATAAAAGATGACCATACCACATAGTTAAAGTTGGAACACGTGTGAGCTTAAGTAAACCCACTTATTCCCTGCAGAGTCATAGGTGGTGGGGAAGTGCAACTCAGGACTCCCGGGCTTTAGCGCTTCTCCACGCTGTCCTACTCACCGCGCAGCGCTGCACTTTCCCCCGACACCACTGTAGTCCTGCCGGCAGGATCTCAGGAACCTTCAGGTTCCCCAGCGCGCCGTTTTAGTCTCTCTAACAGTGAGAGGGAAAGCGCTTCAGCCCGGGGTCCTGGAGCCTCATCCACTCCAGCTACAAATTTTAAAAATGCTCTGTTATGTTATGCATAAAATATATTATATTCATAAAATCCATATTTTTATATACCAAAATTCACATAAAATCCAATAAAAGATCAAAGTGGAAAAAAGAGGTGTGCATGGTACTTCTAGTCTAGTACTATGAATATAAAGTGGATTAGAGTGACCACGTAACATGACCTGGAAGCTATTGAAAAAAAAAAAAAAGATTTTAGATATAAAAGAAATCATATAAAAATCCAATGAAAGATAAACATATGTGTGTCTGGTACTACTTGGCTTGTTCTGTTTATTTAAAGTGATTTGGAGCAACTAGGTTTTTTTTGTTTGTTTTCTTTTAAGCTATTGATTAAAAAAAAAAAAAATTTTAACAAACGTCATTTATTGACCTAAGTGTAAATGCTCAGTACTAAGAGTGAGCTTCCAGCGTGAGTTCCCCGCAACCCTGACACAGTGGTCGGACACAGACGAGGGAACCTCGCGGTGAAAGTGCGGAGCCTACTATTCAAGGTCCAACGTCAGACTAACTTCACCGCGGTTGTAAAAGTCTCTCAGGTTCTTGGAGCGTCAGGGCGCATGTCACAAAAGTGGAACTGATTATTTGAGGGAATGTTGCTGTGGACTGTTGAAGGAGCACCATGGGGCATTTGAGGACAACAGGATATCCTACCAAAATGTACTAAAAGACACCATACACTATCGAGTTAAATAGAGATAGTCGTGGAGTGAGTGGACGCGTAAACCACGCCCAGTAATTGTTACGTAAAGTACGAAGCTACAAGCTCAGTGTTGGCTTCTGTAGTCTGGTTCTTTGCTGAGTCGCTTAACTGGTCTGACTGGGACTTCTCTGTCGTAAATCCTCCACAAACCAAGGTAAAAGGCTTACAATTTGCAATGTTGTTGATTTTTATTTTTTGCTCTATTGGTGTACGCGCGTCCTTAAGTGACCTTTTGGAATAGCCGTCGCTTCCGCACTGCAATGATGACCGCTTTCTCCTTCTTTATACGCAAACTACACGTGTAGCTTCCTTTGATGATTTATAAGTAAATGCAACAAGCAATAGTGACTGCTCTCAGTTGTTTTACAAAAGGAAAAGATGAGGAGAAGCTTGTCACTTCTTCTGTCAACAATGCGCGTACCATTCAATGTGCTTACTCTTTCTTGCATCAGGTAATCCGAGATGGTTGTCTTATCCAAGGAGTATGGCTTTGTGGTGTTGACAGGTGTTGCCAGCATGATCATGGTGGGGCACCTGGCTGTCAATGTGGGTAAAGCCCGCAAGAAGTACAATGTGCCGGTGAGCAGAAGCACCCATTACAAATTTACTAACCTTTTTCGAATCATTTAAACAAAATATTTACTTTTTAAATATTACTATTACTATTAATATTACTATTTAATATTTTTTTTTACCACATGTTGATTAAATGTGCTACATAACACATGTTTCCTCACAGTATCCTAAAATGTACAGTGATGATGAAGAAAATGGAAATATTTTCAATTGTATCCAGCGTGCCCACCAAAACACGTGAGTATGAGCTTGGAGAAAAAGGTATTTCTTTTTATTATTTCTTTTACCTTTGGAGTTGTAGAAAAGAAAAACAAATAAATGCACTTTATTAAAAATGAATCTCCTTCTGTGACCTTTAGCCTGGAAATGTACCCCGCCTTTCTGTTCTGCCTGGCTGTTGGCGGTCTTCATTGTCCTGTAAGTTTGAATATTTGCTGATAAACTTGTTCCATGTCATGCTTTATTGTTGCACCCACACCTCACATGCCTCTTCAGTATTGCACAATACATGTCTCACTATTTGTCATTTTGTCTGAATGCAGCGTCTTGCCAGTGGACTTGGAGTTGTTTGGATAGTTGGCCGGGAGGTTTACGCACACGGTTACTCTACCGGAGGTACGTAGATGTTCACATTTATGACTTATTCTATACAATTGAACTGAAATCCTGATTTTGTTCATCTCCCAGACCCGACCAAAAGAATGAGGGGAGCCTTTGGTAATGTTGCTTTTTTGGGAATGATGCTGACCACTCTCAACTTTGGCTGTCACTTGCTGGGCTGGACAGGGCCACGATTTGGATCCTTACGTCATAACTGCTGCTGAGGTTTACACATTAGCACTATCACAGAGCCCTAATAGCACTTCAATCTTGCAGTATGTGACCTTTGACCAAGCACTTCAATATCAAGTCAACTCTGGTTCTAACTGAACACAAATGCCCTGCTAAGAATGATGTACGTCAACACATTTTACTTGTACCCTAATTCGGAATGAATTGATATTGTGTCGAAATGTATGTTGCTCTTGTACAAAATCTACATTTGTACTAAATTCTATATTAGTAAAAAAAAATGCTCATACATATTTGTGAATTGTTTGTTTTTTCACACCATTACTTGACAGATGTGGTTTGGCCTTTTACAGGGTTATATAGCCTTAACTCTCTTTCTAGTATAAAAAAAATGAATCCTTAAATAAAGGACAACAAGATTGAACAACCAAAGGTTTTTTAGCAAATCATTTTATTATCAAATATTACCTTGTTATCTTACAAATAGTTAGACACCACTGTTGGCACTTAAAAGTAAGGCAATAATAAAAGTTACAACTGCTTGGGTCTAGCATATTTGCGTGACACTGCAGATAGGACATGCAAGGAAACACTGTCAAAGCTAACAAACAGCCCAATGCTGCGTCTCATTATTGTTCAAGAAAAAATATATAACACAAATCCTGACAATATTTAACATTTCAATAATTGAATACAGCTAATACTCAAGTTTGTTAAGTTTGTACTTTTTAAAACTAAATTCAACTTTATGCCATACCAACTTCACAAAAGGCAACGATTTACAATGTATTAAGACAAGTACCTCCAAAAGCAACATTATTGGGGAAATTGCTCTCCATAATTAAATTTACATGTCTCATTTGTTTAAAATGTGATTAAGTATTCAAGCACTTTCTATCTAAATTTGTTTTAAGTCCTACCCGTTGTCTGTTTAAAGTATGGGTGTCAAAACTTTTTACAGTGAGGGCCACATTTGATGAGAGGAAACTTTCCAAGGGCCAATAGTCTCTTTTGATTTTATTCTTATTCCACAAGTATAGGTTTGAAATGGATTTGAACAGGTTTTTGGTGGACTTGAACATGTTTTAGTAGATTTGAATAGGTTTTAATTGGACTGGACATGTTTTAGTTGGATTTAAACAGGTTTTTGTTGGAGTTGAACAAGGTTTAGTTGGAGTTAAACAGGTTTTTGTTGGAGTTGAACAAGGTTTAGTTGGAGTCAAACAGGTTTTAGATAGATTTAAACAGGTATTTTTTGGATTTGAACAGGTTTTATTTGGATCTGAACAGCTTTTTTGATGGATTTTAATAGGTTTTAGTTGGATTTGGGCATGTTTTAGTTGGATTGGAATTTCGAACAAGATTTAGGTGTTGTCTAAAGAGATTTTAGTTGGATCTGAACAGGTTTTAAATGGCTTTGAAAAGATTTTAGAAGGATTTGAACCTTAATATTAATGCAGTGTTATTAATGAGCTGCAGTTGGGGCCAAAAACAATATATTTTATTATTGAAGCTGAGGGCTGCTGTTGTTTGGCCTCGGAGCCTGACTTCAGACATGTTTGGTTTATAGCATTACACCTGAAGTTGCTTTATATTATCAACGTTGCCTTATATGTCCACCAGGGGGCGATGTGGCCATTTATGTCACATTAAAGTGCTGTGCATAAGGTCAGTCTTGGTAGAGAAAAGCTCACCTGACTGATCATCTCTGAGCTTTGGAGGGAATGTAAAATGGCTGTAACGATACTAAAACTGAATCATCCTAAACTTATCATCAATAAAGCGGCATTACTGTGGTTTAAAGTACCACAATATTTTGAAAACATTCAACCACATGAGAGAAGGTCATGTCAAAGATGTATTTGGATTCTTCTGAGCAGGAGAAAAGAGGTGTCAGTAGCTGTATCTCGAAAGAGGTGTGTCCTCCATTAAATCATCCTGCAAATAATGTGAAAACTCTATCAGTGCTGTTTTAATTGATCTAGTCTTCCACATAATAATAATGCATGTACGGGCACGTTTTTATTCTTGACTTTTGTAATAAAAAAAAATTAAAAAAAAGTATATGAACAAACATTAATGAAAGGCATCAGACATGTTTTTTTCCTCACCATGGGTAGGTCCTGCAGCCGATGAAACTCTGGGTTGTTGTTCTGGTGACGGAACTTGAGAAAGAGGACGACAAAGACGACTGCAGTGGTGACAATAAACACAGACAGAAGGCCAGCGAGCAGGGGGTCCAGCGAGTTGGAACGGTAGTGAGTCCCCTTAAAGTCTGCATGAATCATTAGCCAAACATTATCTCACATACACTTGAATATTAGCAGTAAAACAAATTCTGATTCTTTTTTTTTTATTATTACTACCTTCATCTCCAACATTCAACTGTGATGGGACCTCTTGGTGTGTTGGCCCCGCAGCCCGACCTGGAGCTATGATCTCAGTGTGTCCTGTTGTTATCTGTGGAGAGGCTGTGGTCAGAGACACAAACGGCGGCTGGGTGGAAGCGTGGACCGTGGGGGCTGTATCCAGAGACGGGCTGGCAGGCTGAGATGAAAAGGTGTGTTCGAGGCTTTCGGTGGTCGATGTGCTCAGTGGAGTGGCTGTGACTGAGAGGCTCTCTGAAGCTACACAAAGAGGTGTAAAGGTAATGCTGTATCAAGTGAATGCACCAGAAACCAAAAAGAGGCTGTAAAATGAGGCTAATTTGAGGTTATAATAACATTTTGACATATGTGTCCCAGACAGGATTTTCTCTTACTTACATCTGCCCAGCGTTGAGCTTATATTTGAGTTGTCAGTTTAACAGTGTATATGTCTGTTGCTATCAGTACTCATCTTTCTGTTTTTCAGTGACAATTTTAGAGTTGTAGGTGTTTTTGAACCAATGATGTATGACATATTTGGAGCTATGAAAGAGGGGCAAACATCATTAAAAATCTCATTGTGCTAAAAGAATGAATAGTAAATTCAAATTGATTGCACAGTGGGTTGCAAATGTGTGGTTGCCTTATGTCATGTCATGTTATTTCTTGCTCTTAAGGCTAACTTAGAATCAGCTCATTTTTAAGCAATCTCAAATACGGTTAAAACACAACTTCTCAGTCTCAGTCCCGTCATGAGGGAGTCATGAGAGGCCTGTGTTCCCAAAATGCTGAGACTAACAAGGTCTCAACAGAGCAACAGTATTTGCAAATAGTCTGTATTCAGTGTCTTTTTTTTAATCTAATACTGTAGATTAAATCATGAGGATGGAAAATATTGAGCAGTTTTCTCTGTGTGCAGTCTTGTCTACAGTTTACCTGAGGGCGATGCAGTCACGTCACCTGACTGGGTCGTGGAGACAGGTGCTGTTGTTGTGGTAAAGAACACTGTGCCTGTGGCAGACTGTGTGTAGACTTTTGTGTTGGTAATGACTGTGACTTCAGTTGAACTTTCTGTTCTGAATGTGGGATAGTGTGTCTGCTGGAGACCATCATTGCCAAAGTCTTCTGTCAAGTTAAGAGATCCAGCTGTTGAAGTGAAGACAAATATCACCATATGCTTAATATATGATAAATGTATTTCAAAAATATGTGCACATAAGAGTGTAGAATGTTTTTTTTTAATTTGTGCACACAATAGAGAAGAATAGAATAGAATGGAATGGAATGGAATGGAATGGAATAGAATAGAATAGAATAGAATGGAATGGAATGGAATGGAATGGAATGGAATGGAATAGAATGGAATGGAATAGAATAGAATAGAATAGAATAGAATAGAATAGAATAGAATAGAATAGAATGGAATGGAATAGAATAGAAAGCTTTATTGTCATTGCACAGCAGTACATTGAGATTAAAGTGCCACATCTGATCAGTGCATAGAGAATTAAAAAACAGATAAAAGAAATTGTGGTGTAAGTGTAAATCTTATTATTAAAAGCGAGCCCTGATTTCGGAATGGTGTCGTAAAAGTATATAGCTCAGTTATCCATGAGACATTCATTTCAAAGCTGCTCTGGGCAAACTTTAAATAACTGGTCGCGGCAGTTGATAGCATCATGTGGCAAAGTCAGTACCGGTCCAACTCAATATCTATCCACATGAAACAAAAGACACAAACTGCCCCTTACCCAGTATCAGCGGCGCGCTGGAAAGGACCACCACTAGGTACAACCACACCGAATGAATTTCCACTTTCATCTCATTCGCAGCCTTCTTTCAGATAATAACAACAAAACAGATCTTCTTCTGTCTCACGGTAAAAGCTCTGGCCCTTTTCTCTCTGAGGTAGTTTCCGTTACGTGATTTGACAGGGCTCATCATCACGGCTAAAAATATCCTGAGGGAGTCGGGCAGAAGAGGAACAGGGGTGGGGCATGCCGCGCAGAGGCGAAGGTGTGGACCCGGGCTGTTTGTGTTAAAAATGTTACCATCGCGAATAAATTTTACATTTTAAACTGCCGCCTGTATGGTTTTGTCTCGAGGGCTTACTGGTAAAATCCTGAGTTAGATGAAGCTGTTGCTCCCGCCTTTGTCAACACCTAGAACCAATCAAATGCCAGTGCGTCAAAACGCAGCTGGCTGCGTCAAGAGCGCCTGTTGTGGATCGGGCTAATATTACATTGTCAAGTTGACTTTGTTTGTTAATAATACTAACAAAGAACCCCGGGGTATAGTTTCAAATATGACGAAAAAAATGTGATTGGTTCTTGGTGGAAATGTGAGAGCTCCTCTAAGGTCAGTGAGTCGTCACGCCTCAGCTCACATGTGTTCAGTGTGGACAGCTGACCCGCTTCGTCCTTGTCATTTATGTTGCACTCCTTTAAGGCCATTGACTGTCATGTGTGATTATTTCATTGTCATTGGCTTTAATTTGTCAAAATAGTCCTGGAGCAACAGAGAGAAGAAGCCGCTGCAGTGCACATAA
This sequence comes from Rhyacichthys aspro, assembly GCA_036850595.1. Taxonomy (NCBI): domain Eukaryota; kingdom Metazoa; phylum Chordata; class Actinopteri; order Gobiiformes; family Rhyacichthyidae; genus Rhyacichthys; species Rhyacichthys aspro. The sequence goes on from CM072164.1 coordinate 10,527,404, forward strand.
TGGAGCCTCCAGCCAACCCAGGAGACAGCCCCGGGGACCTGGAGTGGACAGTGGACAATGTGGAGTCGGTTAGTCAGTTAAACTACACTTTACTAAACCACTCAGTGTTTTATTACAATAAATGCATTGTTCATTATCACTCTTAATAACTAAACACCTGCAGTTTGGTTAAACAAGAGTCAACTGGGCAATAGTACTTTCACAAATACCTCCACAAATGCTTTCTAGCACTTTGCAGTTTGTCATTTGAAACACAGTGGTAGTGTCACACACTGTTTTTGTTTGTTTGATTGTTTGTTTGTTTGTTTGTTTGTTTGTCTGTCTGTTTGTTTTAACTTACAGACCATGACTTCTTGGTGGCCGTAGTCCTCAGTTTAGACACACACTGCACATAGGTGAATTTTTGTAAGCTGAAAAAACTTTGACTTGTTATCTCTTTATTACTTTATATTTCATGTTTCTAAAATTCCTGTGTAATAATGACAGTCTGGTGATTTGTCATGTTCAAAAGGAAAGTCTGTTTCAGTTTAGCTGTAGAGTTGCTCATTCCATTTGAAAATTATTATCTGCTAAATTATTGGTGAAAAACACAGCTTAAGTGACTGCTTTCCCCAGTCCTTACGTGCTGTTTGTTGGGATCCAAATCATCACAATTCAGACTTTGGAAGCATGTCATCCGGCACACACAGTGAGGCAAGCTTTTCTGGACTCTTTGTAACATGATACCAGCTATAAGCATATGCTGTCCTAATAATAACTATCACCATGCACTTTGGATTAGTTCCTATGGCAACAGTTTTTTAATTCTGTGTGAACAATTTACCATTCTTTATAAATGATTATTAAAGTTTGTTGTGTCACTGTAAAAGACAAGTATGTAAAGTTATCAGTAATGTACACAAAGCTGATCGTTTTTGCTTCTCTGTACTAGTGCAACGTGTAATAATAATGTGTCTCTTTTCTCTTCCATCAGGCTCTTTACCAGTTGTACTTTGACCCTGACATGGAGCATAAAAATATGGCCCAAAAGTGGTTGACCCAGGCCCAGGCATCTGCACAAGCATGGCAGTTTTGCTGGGCCCTGCTGAGTCCAGACAAGGTACATTGTATAATATAATGCATTATTAAGTTCTGCATAGTTTCAAGTCTCCATTGCAGTTTTCTTCTATCCACAGTTCCATAATTCCCTCATTCTTTTTATCCTCTCTGTTTACAGATTCCAGAGGTCCAGTTTTATGGGGCCAGCACTCTACACACCAAGATTTCACGTCACTGGGGTGATCTCCCCCCAGAGCAGCACGAGAGCCTCAGGACACAGCTCATGTCCCACATCCTCCACTTCTCCTCAGGTCCTAAAATGGTGCTGATAAGGCTGTGTGTTGCTCTAGCGTCATTAGCCCTCAACTTAATTCCTCACAGTTGGCCTCAGCCGGTGGCAGACATGGTGAGGACATTCCAGCCTCAGAAACCAGACTGTAAAGGTGGTGCTGATTCAGGAATCAGTCCAGACCCCCAAGCACACTGCCTTGCTTTGCTGGAGCTCTTTACAGTGCTCCCAGAGGAGTTCCAGAGCAGCAGGCTCACTCAAACTCGTCGCGCCCAGCTGAGAGAGGCCTTAACTGGGGAATGGTCAGGTGTTTGTTCCATGTTGCGGCAATTGCTCCAGAGCCAGGACTCATCAAACCAGGTGAAGGAGAAAGTCCTGCGTTGTCTGTCCAGCTGGGTGGGCCTAGATGTGCCTTTAGGAGAGAGTTATGAACTGGTGCAAGACTGTTTTGGTGCACTGTCCAACCCAGAGCTTTTTGACACAGCCGTGGAGACAATTGTAAACGCCATCTCACAACCAGACTGCCAGAGGTACACTGTTTATTTTTCTGAGGTTTTCAGATGTGATCTCCCTGGGATTACAAAGCCTTAATGAAGAGAAAACTCACAGTTTATATAAACACAATATGGACAGATAAAGTAACGCGATGACTAATTAACTAGAATGAAGGAGGTTTAACTATAAAAAGGATTTAATTTGACATATTCTGAAACATGGCAAAAATGTATGAATTTACATTTCTGTTGAATGTGTGCTGCTTGCCATAAATTTAAACTATTTTATGTGAAATCTGATACTTTTTTGTGCAGATATATCAATGCTCTTTTGAACTTGCTGCCTCTTGTGCTGGGTCTTCATGACCAGCTGAAGGCAGCTGCTCAGGAAGGTGACATGGAGACCTCACATGGGATCTGTCGCATTGCTGTGGCCATGGGAGAGACACACTCCAGGTACATACAAGCACACAACAATAAACTGACTACATGTTTATGTTCATGTGGACTGAGGTCAGCTTGTCTGTTTGTTTATGACAGGGTACTGTTGGATCAGGTGGAGCACTGGCAAGAATATCTGTCCTTAGTTAACATGATTCTGTTCTGTACTGGGATCCCTGGGCACTACCCTGTCAGTGAGACCACCAGCTCCCTAACACTTACCTTCTGGTACACTCTGCAGGTAGTGTATGCCTCTATTTCAGACAAGAGACTATAATGCTAGGTTTAACTGGGTTTTTTCTTCTCTGCTGTTTAGGATGACATCTTGTCATTTGAGGAGGACAAACAAGCAGTATATCTACAGGTGTACCGGCCCGTCTACTTCCAGCTAGTGGATGTGCTGCTGCATAAATCTCACTATCCGTCCCAAGAGGAGTATGCCTCCTGGTCGTCTGATGACAAAGAGCAGTTCAGGATTTACAGGTCAGACATGGCAATTGGAAGAGGCTCATTTGATTTTTCAATTCAAGAGGCCACACTAATGTATTCACGTAAAGCAGATTGAATTCATATCTATAAATTTCAGAGTGGACATCTCTGACACCCTGATGTATGTTTATGAAATGTTGGGTGCTGAACTACTCAGTAACCTTTATGATAGACTGGGCAGGCATCTGGTCGACCCCCAGAAATCTGCTGTATGGCAGGTAAAGTCATTATTACATATTCACGTATTTTCATAATCAGTTCTTCTTCTGTACTCTTTTCTCATTATTTTGGACTATTTCCATGTGTAAGAGTCAGTCCCCTAACATACATTATGCAACACCCTCTTCAGGACACTGAGGCATTGTTATTTGGCTTCCAGTCCATTGCTGAGACCATAGACGTCAACTATTCTGATGTTATTCCTGGTCTGATTGGTCTAATTCCCAGAATTAACATTAGCAATGTCATGTTGGCTGACACTGTCATGTACACTATAGGTATGTATCCACACATCATTTTCCCTAATAGATGTGGATGTATTTATAAAATATGAAAACTGTAAAATCATCTTCATCAGGGTCTTTGGCTGAGTGGCTAGCAGACCACCCAGTGATGCTGAGTGGCATATTACCCATGGTGCTCCAGGGCCTAGAGAAGCCAGAGCTGAGTGTTTCCAGTGTGTCCACTTTAAAGAGGATCTGCAGGGAGTGCAAACATGACTTGGCCCCTTACGCTCGGGACATCCTGACTGTGTCACAGGTCAAACACATTCACTGTAGAGGCAGGTGTTTTCAGTGAAGGTTTTTTTCACAGTTGCTACTTTTATTTTCTGTAGGATGTATTGCTAAAAGATATCCATAAGGTGAGTAGACAGCCTTTGCCTTTACATCATTGTCTGTATATAATCTGTAAATAGTCTACGGTTTTCATTTGCTGCTGATGTTGTGTGCAGAGCAGCCAGTGCATGTGGCTGATGCAGGCTCTGGGTTTCCTCCTCTCTGGCCTGCCCGTAGACCAGATTCTGGGCCAACTCCATTCACTCATCACACCACACATCCAGCAACTCAATGCACTGGCGCAGCAGGAGGTAGAGTCTAGTTATTACAAAATGATGTATAGGTGCATTTCAATGGAATTCTGTTCATCTTCTTCTTTCATTTCCCGACAGCCCAATGCCAACAATAAAGAGCCCATTATCCACATACTGGGGATGCTCTCAAACATGTTCACCACTCTAGATGTTAACCCACAGACAGACAGTGTGGAGGGAGTTGTCAACCCTGGATTAACCCCAATACAATCCACGCACAACCCAGTAAGTTTAGAGTGATAATGAGTGATAAATAATTGATTGATAATATATATATAAAGAATTACAGTCCAGTTTCAATTTAAACCCTGAAAAAGTATTGCTTGATAGTTGTCTGATTTTTGTAGGTTGTTGTTGTGCTGCAGCAAGTGTTCTCATTGATCCAGACTATCTTAAGCAAGTGGCTGGATGACTCAGACATTGTGGAGGTGGGCCTCTTTAATGCCAGTTCTATGTTAGTGTGTGTCTGTGCATGTATGACTCGTCTCGTCTCCTCTCCAGGCAGTGTGTGGGGTGTTTGAAAAGTCAGTGCGGACCCTCCTACATGATTTTGGACCAATGGTGGCTCAGCTTAGTGAAATGCTTGGGCAGATCTACAGCACCTTCCCACAGGCCTCGGCTTTAGATCTTGCTCGTCAGGTGTGCCTCCACATCTCAAATGTTCATTATTTTGTATTTAAACATTTCCAGAATGATTTATTCTGTGCCTGTTTAGATGGTCCACATCTTTTCTGGAGAAGAACGTTACATCCCCAACATAAAATACCTTGTTCAAGTTTTGTCTTCTGCCACACTGACTTTATTTCAGAAAGGTATTTTAATAAAAACAACTATGTTCTTAATATAGTTTCTTCATTTTCCCAACCAGTATATGTACTTTTTTCAGGACCAAGGGATCACCCTGATATTGCAGAATCATTCATGTATCTCCATGCACAAGTCGGTTCAAGACATCTATGAATTTTGTGCAGATATGAATAAGATCTGACTTTGTCTATTGTTTCTAACCTATAGATTCTTAAAAGGAAGCCTGATTTGTATCTGTCTGATCAGATGGATGTCAAAGCTCTTTTTTACTGTGGTAAGTGTGAACTTATTCGAGTTGTGTAATAATAGCGCATAATAAATAATTCAACATTTAACTTTTTTTCCTCAGGCATTATGTCTCTTAAGTTTCCAGAGACACCTACTGTAAAAGCTGCCAGCCAATTCTTTGTATGTGAAGGAAAACCTCTTTTTTTGTTTTTAAAATCAGTTGTACATTTTCATTCAATTCAATTAATTAAACCCAGTGTATGTTGTCTTTGGCAGGTGGAACTGTTGCCTCGTTGTAAAGACATACCATCTCTTCATGAGGTGTTGCAGGCAGATGGAAAGCTCTTAACAGAGACAATATTACAGGTCATACTACGTGGAGCTATAAACTAAAATTCAATACCTTATGTCTTTAGAGTAGTGTAATGTTTTCATTTGTGTGACAGGCAGTAGGAGGGGGGTCTTCTCGCAGTCTCATTGATCACTTTGCTGAAGTGCTGTTGAGTCTCAACAGACATTGTCCTCGTCTGCTGTCCCAGTGGCTCAAAGAGACACTTCACACCCCAGGGTTCCCCTCCACTCAAGTCTCCACGGAGCAGAAACTCACCTTCACCCAGCAGCTCTTACGGTAACCCTTATGGTGCTGAATGTGACTTATTATGTACATAGATCAATTCAAATTATATATGTATTTTTTTCAGAGAGCAAACCAACAAACGCCATGTTAAAGAGATAGTGAAGGAGTTCTCCCTTCTCTGCAGAGGCTTGCAGGGCTCTGGACACTCAGACTATTAGACTCTGCTCCAAGTGTGACATGTATTATTTTCCTTTTACAAAAAGCTTTTCCCAAGTAAAATTATCCAAATGCAACAACAACTTTGGAATAATACACCAACTCAGAAATCTGTGCTTAAAATGTTCTTTGTTGATTAAATTAAATATTTTTAAAATCAAACTGAGAAAACAAAAATAAAGGTTTTATTTGCAGCTGCCTGGGCAACTGTGCATGTGTTCACATATTTATTGTTTCTCCTTGTTGTATACTGTTGTAGATCATTTTCAGACATTATCAAAATATAGAAATGGACACAAGCCCAGAGTCCTCTTTTGTTTGATCCAAATGAGAACCTTTTCAAATGTGTCATTATTTTAGTCTTTAGCTTACATCTGTGGTACATATACTTGCTATCATATCATAAAACATTTATATTACTTCCACAATGGAAAAGTAAACAACAACTTTTTCTTCATCATTAGCGCATTCAAGAGTCCTTACTGCCTTTGTTTTTTAATTTGACTTAGTGTGAGGGGTTTGTTGGAAGTTGAGACTGCATCCTTTGTGACAAAGTGAATTTAAGTAGTTTTCAGTAGTTAACTATGAGTGTCTTGTGTTTTGATTATATCACTCCTCCTGAAGAATGACTAGATCCAGGCCTGCCACTACCGGATTCTTGTGAAGAGGTTCAACACTGATTTTGATTCCTAAGAAATACAAAGAAATGTCAAATTAAATTACTTCAATTTTTTCTAAAATACAGTCAAATTATTTTGACAGATATTCTCTATAGCATTACATTTTAATACCTTTGTGCAGCGTGTTTTACTAAAAACATTCCAGAAACGAAGTGTCTCATCCCCAGCACCTGTAACAATGGCTTCACCATCAGGTGACATAGCCTGCAATAAACAAACAGAAAAGAAGAAAAAAAAATTAGATTAAAAATGGGAGTATCATTGGTTGACATCAGAAGGAAAGGCTATTTAACATTTTATCAGTATTTCTTACCAAATAGAGCACTCTGTAGGAGTGTCCGGTCAACTTGGCCACCTGTGTTAATGATGGATACTTCCACACCAGAATCTGATTCTGAGAGTAGCCATGAGTGCTCACCTGGAACAAAAAGTAAAAAAGGAAATCATAAACTCACTCAAGCTTAAATTGCACATTGTAATTTCATGCTATTTTAGTAAATTAAACAAAACTGTACAAAAATCATGAATTATGTGTTATCTATTCTACTTTGACTGCAGTGAGTGTGCATTCTTACCAGTTCATTGGCATGTTTGGACCACGCTAAGTTGCACACCTGGGAGCCAGTGTCCGTGCTCTGTAGGGCCTGACCCGTCAGAGTGTTCCAGAAGCGTAAGCAACGGTCTGCAGTCCCGCCCCCTGAGGCAAGCAGGCCATGTTGGTGCGGGGACCAGGCAATGGCCTTCACTGCAGCCAGGTGGTCACTATACTGCTGTACAGGCAGTAAACTGGAGCTGTTCCATACCAGCAGCTGGAGAGGAAAAGTCAACAGTAATATCCAGCTTGGATATGCTCGATGCATGAGTTAAGCATCAATTATCACTTTTACCTTGTTGTCATTGCCACCAGACGCAAGATGCTGATGGTCAGGAGACCATTTGAGGCCACACACTTCTTGCCTGTGACCTTGAAGCCTCCTCTCAGCGGATGGGGGTGTTCTAACATCCCTCTGTAGGATCACCCTGTCACGACTTCCAGATGACAGCTGTTCTCCATTCCACGCCAGGGCACCTTGGGACAAAAAAAAAACATCTCAATATTTCACTTTTGTTTTGAAATAATCAATTTGAAGACACAATTCTAATGCCACATCTACATACATTGTCAAATGAAACCAAGCAAAAGTCACTAAACCTCAAATGGCCCCTTACATTGTACTTGTACTGTTGTATTGTGCTTGTTTCACTCACCGACACGAGCTGAGTGACCTTCCAAACTGGTCAACTTCCTGCCTCCTGCAGCGTCCCAGATCTGAACATATCCTTTATGTGTTCCAACTGCGACTAGGCTTCCCTGATAGAATCAAGGTAATGCTTAACATACTGTAGTTTTAATCTATATTAGTTCACCAGCTACAGTTTCATAAACAAGCACTAGCTCACCCTTTCATTCCAACAAACTGATGTAACAGAGTCTCCATCCACTGAAAGGTCACACAACCGTGTTACCTGTTAATGCAAATTGGAAAATACATTTTTTCAAACAAGAAACAACTTAATTCACTTTAAGGACACAAAATAACTTTCCACTGACCTGACTAGTGCAGGCACTCCACAAGTAGACACAGGCTCCCAGGCCAACACTAAGCAGGTTTCCTGCTGACCAGTCTACCAGGTTGAGGTAAAAGTCGTCTTGTAGCTCTGGAGCATCCAGCACTTTAAAGGGGATTTTGGAGATCTTACGAGCTGGTTTACGAGGAGAGCGGAGCAACTTGTGACTACAGAGGCAGCATACACATAAAAGGACAAATTCATTAACCCACATTTCATAATATCTTCTCAAAAATATCTTAATTATCATTTTTTCCCCATACCTCTTATTACTAAGTGGTGAAAGGGAGTATGGTGAGATTTCATTATCACTATTGAAAGGCACTCTCTTAGTGTGAACAGTGTACTGCAAAAACAAACAAAACAGGATTATGATTATAAGCTCAGTCACTTTAACAAGTAATTCATTAAATATGTTTTTTTTCCACATGCATTTATGAAATTTCTGATGTCCAAAAATATCTCGATAAAAATATTACAAAAATGATGTCTGAATATCAGTCATCCTGGACACAGTATTTTAACATTTATCTCTGGCCATACCTTTCTACCTTCAAAATATGTCCACATGCTTTTCTCTAAAGTTATGTTTGTTCCCCATGGTGTTATCCCAACCTAAATGAATATGGAGTTATTACCCTAAAAAGGCTGTGAGAGTCGTCCAACAGCACTGCATGATGCCTGTCATCTGTATGAGGGTCTGGCACAGTCTCTATTCCTGCTCCTAGTAACTCATTCCTTAAAAGAGCAGCATAGGCCACAGCATCTAGTGGGGCAAACGTCAATTTAGTGATAACAAGACACAAACACGTGGCAGCTAAAATTATCAGAGCAAATCTGACCTTTGCTTGAATCAGAACTGGCATCCTTTGCTTTATGGTTCTGATTGGGAGAGCGGCAATTCTCCTGGAATATAACAAAGACAAGTCAAGTATTATTCCTGTTTTATTTAAATAACGCATCATTTTGTGACTCAGATGATTACATAAAATTCTCACATTAGCATAGTGAAAGTTGATGCTCCAGTTGCTTCCAGCTCGTGTAGGAATGAAGCGATCCCCAGATTTAACACTGACAGGACTGCAGGTAGCACACTGTCAATGACAAAAAGAGATGGTAATTTGAATATTTCAATGTATAGGCAGAAAACTGTTGTTCTGCTCTATTAATCAAGATATTAAGTTAAAAAAACAGCCCCCTATAGCTGATCTTTCAAAAAATTGAGTGCAGTTTTAATAGGTCCTGACCGCAACTGACCTGAAAAGAGTTGTGGAGATGCTCAGCCACAAACACCGAGATTACAACATGGGTTTGTAAAAGTGTGTCAATCTTTTAACAACACACAACACATCAACATCAAGAACAAGTGTTTGCTGCTGACATACACATAAAACCAGAAAATGCTGTTCAGTTCATGGTTGTATGCACTAGGGCTGCACAATATTACCAAAACATGAAATATGTACATAATATAATATATAATATAAAGAAATATGACCTGTGATAACTCTGACAAAGTAAAACTTGAACTGCAGTTTGATTTAAAGCTCACCTCAGTCATTCATCTTGACATGCAAAGTATGAATGTCCCAAACATGGAATATCACAGTATTATTAATCATTCTCATCTCCTCAATTACAGCAGTTATTTGCGATAAGGATTCTGCAATTGTTGATTCGGCAATTACATAAATATGTGACACATCAACAGCTGATTGAGCTCCCAGAGGTCCTCATCAGTGTTTAATGATCAAAACCAAGCTGTGAGAAGAAAAATTATTTGATGGTGTTGATAGACAAAAAACTGACAAAATGGATAATGGCCCTGTGCTGCTTTGTGGATCATGATTAATTGCAGAGGTATTAAAAAGAGCATTTTTATTATTTATTTTGCAGTTTCTTTGACCACTACTTGACACAAAAAATAATACTGTCTTCTTATAGGCTGATCCATTTTGCCCCTAAAATGATCTGCATTATTGATTGCTTTTTGTATTCACTTGTCAATTTTTTTCTGTCACGTGTCGCCTAAATGTAACTGCTTGTTAGTAAATCCCAGAAACAAAAAAACGTTAACATAATTGTAATATCACCTTGGTCAGGCGGGCCTCTTTGGGCAGGTTCTGGTGGTTGATCTGCCTCAGGAGCCGCCTCTCATACTCTTGGTCCATCTCTACAGGCAAAAGAGCAGGAAGGCTGCTGCTGTGGCTGCCCTCCTTTACTCCTCCTCTCCCCCCCGGTGAGGAAACCCACACGGGATCCCCATGGCTAGGGAAAACAAAATAAAAGGAAAAAACAGGATCCTGATATGATCCTCACAGTCCAAAAAGGCCTATTTGTTGGGCGTCTATGTGTCTGCGCATTTACAGTATTGCAGGCTATAATGCATTGTTAAACAGTCAGATCAGATCTACGTGGTCGTGAGTTATTTGAGGAAAAATACAGAGTTAAATCCACATTAAATCGCTTCAGAGTGCGCTAATGACAGTCGCACCGTTGTCATGGCATCATCTCTGCACAGACAACAACCCATTTAACAGCAGTCTAACATCAGCCGACGACCCTGTGCCTCTATAAACAGGTTGTTTACCTCAGACACGATGTCTCAAGCGTCTACATTTAACCTCATCTTCGGTTGAAGTATAAGCGTCGGGAGGAGTGACTGTTACGTCTTCTTTACAAAAACGGGGGGGTATCGAAGGGCCAACACAACTCACCGATGTTGTTTATGTTCGCGACAAAGATGGCGACGGAATCAGCTGGAGCAGAAATTCTTTGGGTGACTTCTGCTGTCTGTGCAGTTCAGGCAGCAGGCTGCTCAACAGCGGCACCCGGTGGCAGCTAATGCGCACTGCAAGATTTTAGCATAAATTATACCATAGTTTGGCCACAAGATGTCACTGTTGGATTTATTTTTTGTTGTTAGACAGTGGGACTGTGCCGTAATCTGGTAATACTCTGTTGACGGACCGAACATATGAAGTATAAGTCAACGCAACAGGTTGATTGGCAGAGGATATGTGGATAGCTTTTATTAAATCATGGACCCTGGTGCTGCAGGACAAAAGATCTTCGGGCTCCATTTTTAATGTATATCCTATGTTGTGTTAAAGTTTAGGCCTAAATGTAGCCTGCTTTGTAGAATAAATGAATGAAAGTATGCATTTAAGATATGTAGTTATATAAAGGTATGTATTTTTCCATTTTTGTTTGTATGTTCCTTTTATTTGCAAGACTTTGTTCATGTTTAACTGAATTAATATATTTTTAGATTGTGGCACTGACTTTGCTTTGGGGAACTTGTCCAAAGTGTTTTTAATGGCTCTTTTATTCAATATTTTTGGGATAGCCTATTTAAGTGAATGTCACATATAGTCTTTTTAAAGATAAACATAATTTACCCTTTCACATTAATTTGCAGCCCATCTGCTCTTTAACAGCAAACAGAAGGTGAAAGTATTAATAACACGTGTTTGCCTGAAGGCCACAAAAGGCATTGCCTAATGAGCATGACTTAAAAGTAAATAAATCTCTCACATTTGCCCTCACTAAGGCTCAGCTTTCTCTCAGCTAAAAGCAACTGGGCAAGCGGGCAGATAAAAGTTCACTCTTTAAAGTCACCCTAAACACCTAAAATAGAAAGAAAGATCTGAGCAGACAAGAAGAATGCATTGCTTTGGTTTTAATGAGACTGACTGACATGGTCGATTGGAGACAAGGCATGGCATCTTTGTTGGCACTCTGTTCCGCACGTAGACCCATCTGCCGTCCACCCTTTTACTTGAAAACACCCAGTTTTGTACCCTTTTCACTGTTACCTTTTGGATAGCCCTGAGTATATAGACCACAATGGGTTACAGATAGGCCTAATGTTTTGGTATTCAGCATGACCTTTGAACCAATTCCCAAACAATTTTGTAGTTGGGACACAAACACAATAATTATACAGAAGGCCCTATCTGACCAACAGTCCAGTCACAACAGGCTTTTCTAATCTGCATCCTCCATCAGCTGCACTCAGGGAAACGTGCAGCCAGATCCACGTTTGAGATCAATCATGAAAACATTGAGTGTCTGGGGCAATTTACAGTACAGTAGCTGTGCGCTTACATCAGGGTGAGGTTCTTATTGCTCTTATAAATATAATAAAACAGTGGGTACAGTAAGATTGTCTGTAATATATCTTTAATTTAATAGAAATCCATTAAATGATTTGCAACACGTCATTCTTTTATAGTGTCATTGCTAATCTGGTGTCTTAGAGAATTTTGATTTACAAATTTTACATAATCATATTTTTTATGATAATTCTGTCCTTTCCTCCTTTTACCCTCTCTGACCTCTCCTCTGTGTGCTTCCCTTGCCCCGTGTTACTCCTGACACAGAGAGCATTAAAGCCCCCTTCTATCTGCCGTATCTTGTGTCAGTTGAGGACAATATTGATCTGGGCAAATACATGGACAAAGCATGTGCTGTAAACTTGATTTCACTTACTGTAGCAGGTGAGAAGACCGTGGCCCACAGATTGTATCTAAAAATCTATTATTTGTGTCAAAAATATTCAGTCAGATTTAAAGGAATTAATTACAATAAAACTGAACTAAAAATGAAATAATAATTATGGCTGAGAGAATGAGAATCTCCATGTATAAGAATCTCAATATAAACAGAAAGGCAGAATTATCTTGTATGCATGATTCTTATAGGAATAGTGAAGTGCAGTGTGTGTGATGTGTCTGACATGCTTCAAGCCTGGCTCCACATGTACAAAATCATATATGTCTTTATGTGTTATCATCTCATCAGTATGCGGGCAAAATCCCTCAACAAACAACAATGTCAGTGTGTTGCTGCTGTGTTCTCACAGTGCAACAAATCACCAGCACACTGCATGCTGGGTAAATACCCCTAAGGAATCAGCACAAATGCCAGCCTGGTGCAGTGTCCTTAAAACGTTCAGATAAATGTAATTTGACACAGACAAATTCACAATGTTCTGTCCAGGCAGGCAACAGTGTGTTTTAAAATGCAGTGATAAATCTAAAATGTCTGCATCCATATTTGATAACTAGATTCATTGAGTTCACTTCTTTGCCATCTGTCTGAGCCACTCACAGATGACCTTTGCCATGTTTGGGTCACAATTGAATTATCCTGGGATAAGACATTTTAGCCTGCAATCCTAAAACTGATCACACAGTCGACTTCTACCATTACTGCCAGTTGAAGACAAACAAATTGAAGCTGCAAGAAGAGACTCCAGGAAAAGGTGTGTTTTTATGAAGTGGATGTAGAGAGTAGGTTTGTTTTGCTGGAAGTGGTTCTCTTCCTCTCTCCGTTGGCCCCTAGCCTCAGGTCCTCTCTGGGTCTGGCTGGTACAGTGGAGAATGGAGGATGACTGATTGTAGCCTGGACCAACAATGGCACAGACAGTGCCAATGAATGTGGCATAGGGGCCTTCACTCTGTTGACATTAGTCACCACCACACCACAAACACTCCCAGACCATTACCACAGCAGTGTGGACCACCTTCATGGAAAACTCTGCTCTATGTCTGTGGCCTTGTTTACACTACATGCTGTCTAATTTCTGCTGAACACTCAAGAAGCAGATGGTCAGGTTTCCTGTTGTTAAAAGCTAAATGCTAGTAGAAAAACACTGAAACACAACACACAAGGGCTGCAAGCATTGTATGTAGGATATGCTAAATCTAACGTTAGAGTATTTGTTATTGTAAATACAAACCAAAATGGAGCATACAGAGTAGTACGTGTAGAATGAGCATTTGATATAATCAGTACAAACAAACACAAGTCAAATCTGTAGAGTCATCTTAGGCTTCCCGCTAATTTGATTCAGTAGACCTCTGTGGTTGGTGTATTTGAGTGTTATCAGTGTGGGTCAAGGTGCTCAGAGCCATGGGAGAGTGAATGCCCTGAGGGCCCAGCACATAGCATTGCTATCTCTAACCTTCCTGTTTACATTCTGATTCAGTTTTAGTTCAAAGACTGCTGGGACTGCACCATTTTTCAGGGAATTCATGTCAGTGCGATAACTGAAGTAAAGCTTCAAACTTCATTTGCATTTCCACAAATCTGCACTGGAACCAAAAGTAAAAGCATAGGGGTCCCGATTGTGGACCGGGCCTTGAATATTCCTCTGTCATTAGGATGTGGGTCGGGTTATGTGTTGAATTATAACTTTTGTGAGCTGTGTTTTTGCATAAGGTAAAATAACATTGACATAAGAACAGTAATACATGCCCATTTTTAATAAACTGATAGAAAACATGTGAACACAACATACATGTATCTGTCCATAAATTGTGAGGAAAACACTGAAAAGAATACATTTAAATATTTTTCCTGGCTGTACAATGACCCGTCACCGTACACAATTTACTGCAGCCTTCATTATCTGTAAGGAAAAAAAAAAAAAGTAGACTCTGTGTGCCTCAGTCAGGTAGTGAGGACAAAGAGTGTACAAAAACTGGGCCTAGAACCAAACATACATTTCAACTTGTCAAAATTGAACATCATGTTATGGTCTTAATTGCAAATATAAATCTAATCATCCAGGCCAGTTCAGTCTCAATGTGATATGACATGGCATAGAGCATATAAATAATAGCAAATATACAGTAAATATAATTAATTAATATCAATATTATCATGTACAAGGAGAAGGTAATAAATACACTATTACAAACAACTGGGTGCAACAAGATTGTGCAACTCTGTGACCACTTAACATTCACACACCCACACACACACGCACGCAAATGCATGCATGCACACACACGCACACCCACCCACACACACGCACATAGGAGAGGTGTCAGGTCGAGACATGACAGCTACCTCCCTCTAATTTAAGGTTGCACCTTACTTACATTGTGGTACCTTTAAGGTAGTGTTAGACAGATATGCAACCAGCTGCACAACTGTCCATATATTCAAAGTGCTGCAATAAAAACTACAAGATACATTTACTACAATTATTACTGTATCAAGCTAACAGGTGCTTTTTTAAAAATGTGCACACAGTCAACAGTCATTCAAAGTTCATAATGAGTCATGGTGTAAAGCGCCATTCATGAAAAAGGAATGCTCTTAAAAATCCCTAACCACAACAGGTGTGTGTGAGCTAATAAAAGGGGAAATTACAAGGTAGACACACAGTTTCCTTACAGGAAAGGCTCAGTATTACACAAGGTCATTAGTTTGCCTGCACTCATAATTCAGCTACATTTGGGTGTGAGGGATCAATCTGACTAGACGTTGGCCTTGAGCTTTTTCGTTTTAAGGAAGCACTGAACTCTTCAATCAATCAAACAATCTTTGGACATTTCAGTTGGAGTTGTCCAACTGAATCTTTGCTTTAATTGCTTATGTATAAAAGGAAAACAGTCTGATAAATCAGATTTTGGTTATTCTTGTGTCTCTCAGCAGTTATTATAGTTTGATCCAATGTCAAGTGCAAAACTCTTACAAGATTGAATACATCCAACACTTTTTGTGTGAAGAAACTGACTACTATTGCTGAAAACTTGGGAAGACTGTGAGGTGACGATGTCCTTTTTGTAGAAAACTTTGAACATTTTACAGCTACATGACATGTTCAAATAAATTATAAAAACACTTACAAAAAAGGCACAAAAACATTTTCGACAAGTGTTAGAAAAGAACTACTCGGTTGCAAAGGGCTTGCTGGCAAGTAGTTGGGTTTGGACACTTTAATATGTGGCATCCAAACATAAACTAACATAAGAATGTCCTGAAGTGCAAGTTTGAAATTGTCCCATTTCATGTATTATATTTGCTTTCCTCTTCACTGTAGCATACAGCTCTGCCACTGCATTTCCACAGTAGTCCCTTCTTTAAAGAACAGAGGCTACTCTCATCAAGCCCCTTCTATGGAGCTCAAAACAAACCGCCAAAGGGTTTCCCAGCCTTACTGGCAAGGGCATCAACGGACAGTCAGCCCCTCTTTGCCAGGCAGCATCAAAAAGCCACATTGCAGGATTACTCCACTGCAATAAAATGAAAAACCTTCCATACTCTCAGTTCAGCTATGTCTCAGCTAGAGACATGTCTTGAGTCGGTGTTTCAACGCTGCCCTGATCACATGGTTGATCTGGTGGACCGTCACAGGCTGTGTCCATCAGTCTGCTGTCTCCGTTTCCATCCTGCTCATTCTGGTCCATTACTGTTAAGTCAAATTGGAATTTATTGGGAACAGATCCGTCTAGTTCCCCATGTGGGCCTTCTTCTCCGTCGCCTGTGTAAAATGGAGGAGAGGGGCTCTGGGGGATCATGCTCTGGTACCAGTTTCTGTTGTCCTCCAAAGTGTCAAGGATGTCCTGGGCGTCTGGGTGGACTAGATCGGCCCATGTCTCCCAAAGTGGGTGGACAATGTAATCGATGAAACCCACCTAAAAGGAAAAACATGAAAAAGGGAGAATGTGTCAGTCTAAACATTTTAGCTCTTAAAAGTGCCACAGCTAGACTTTTTCATCAAAAACAAATAAATAAGCCCTGATGCAATGTCACAAGCAAAGTTGTTGACTTAGGTTAACTATCAATTTGCCCCTGTGATGCTCTTTGGGGTTACAGAGGGAAAACTATGTCAGCCTAAAGTGGTGCACATTATTACTTAAAAAATGCGAAATATTTTTAAGCATACTCATACTATAATATTGTATTGTTATGATTGATTCTGTGACATGACAAATTGTCCAGTTCAGTTCACTAAACTTATACATATACTATTTTATTTGAACACATTAGACTGTGAATCCTGTATGACTTTCAGGTGCTCTGTACCTGTGTTCTCTCCACAGAGGCGGTGTGCTTGTCACACATGGGACTGATCTCCATGCCCCTCTCCCTCTCTCTGTCTCCCTGGTGGAAGAACTCATCCATAATTCTGTCTGTCCATTGTCTGTACAGGTCTAAAGGTTTGGTGGGGTTGCTGAGGTCGGCGCAGTGAACCATATTACGCAGAACCTACAGAAAACAAAAAAGGTTTAGACACTCATATTTCTCTGACATAATGAATGAATAAATATCTACTTTTTTTCTATGTTGTATTAACCTGCATTCTGTCAGTGTAGTTATCAAGCAGCAAAACTCCTGAGCTGGTCACCTTCTTTGTTTCCACCATTGTTTTTAAGTTAGCCAACAAACTCATGTGTTTAGACATGTCAGTTGCTAGTACCTAGAAAACACAAATGTACAGAATGAGGTCAGATGTTAGGGAGAAATAAAAAGTTAAGGAAGGAGGCAATAAAATAGTCCAGTTAAAATGCAGCCGTTTCCTCACCATGTCTATGACCATCCTCCTGAGTGTCTGCCTCTGTTTATTCGTGAGGTTTTGGAAGATGTCACAGTTGTCTTCCTGCAGCAGTTTGAAGCCCACAGCCAGGTGGTGGTTTTCCAACACTGACTCATCATTGTACATCAGAGCCAGCTCCGAGTCTGCAGTGGGGGAAGGGAAGATATTTCAATTTTTTTAGTCACAACAGATTTCTTTAGATCACACATGTCAAACTCAAGGCCCAGGGGACAAATGCGGCCCTTTGCAATGTCTAGGTGATATTTTTGGCACTACGTTTTTACTGGAATCCAAATAAACCTGTTCAAATCCATATATAACTAGTTCAAATGCATATAAAACCTGTTCAAAACCAACTAAAACTAGTTTCCATAAAAGGAGGAGATTAATGTTAAAGATAACTTTTGTAAGACTTAAGTGAAGATGAAACCTTCCATTCAAAATGTAATAAAAGTGTCTCTATCTTCGGCCCCTGAAAGGATTCTTATTCACTACCGTGGCCCTCACCACTTTGAGTTTGACACCACTGCTTTAGATAATTTGCTGAATATAAACTAAATGAAATTAACTACTTTAAAGGAATGCACAAAAAAGGACTTACTGGTGTTGATGAGAAACTGGTTGGATACGCCAGGGTGATCCACGTCATGAATGGCTGCAGCAAAAATGGCTGCCAAGATCTCAAGATCAGTGAATACCGCCTGTATATAAAGAAAAGAATACGTTTGATGTTAGCAAAGCAGTGTTAGAAGAGGCTATAAGGTTGCCTTTTAAGGTAAGGTTTTGGACAGTAGTTTAAGGACAATCCTATGCGTCATCCTTTGTAGTAATTAGTTTCAGAAAAACACTGGTGACGACAATGGGAATTATCTTACATGAACAAATTGGTTAAGAAAAAGGTGTGGTGCTGATACCACACTGAAATTATTGTATTGTATAATCTGACTGTATCAGGGAAGTAATTACCAAAAGTAAGTCAATCCAATTAGGTTATACAAAAAGCGTCTATTAAATCTATTAAGAATCTAATGGGCACTTACATCAAGAGCGGGAGTGGACAGGAGGATGTGTGTAGACTGAGCGACATCAGCGGCATGTAAGCTGTTGTGGTAGGCCACGTCTGAGTGATAGTGGCCCTCCAGGGTCAGCATGAACGTCACAAAGGTGTCAGTTGGAATCTTGAACGTTCTCATCAAGTCTCGCTCCTGCATTCCACACAGATTAAGAAAAAAGTTACATTTGTTTGACTGTGTTTCTGTAAATTAAACCTATGTAGGATACGATATGAGTGAGATAGGCTGCAAATGGCTGCCTGTCTGTGATGATGATTCACAGTTACAAATATATTGAAACATATTGTACAAGCAAGGCATAATGCTTTTTACATTGTTGTATATAAGAATCTGTATTCTGTCTGTATTATTGTGAATAAGAAAAACAAGAAAGTTGACATCTGAGAACACTAACCTGGAAGATGGTGTACATAATACATGTAAGCGGCCTGTTATGGGAATGCTCTGCCACCTTGAAGATGTTTAAACCCCATTTATTAATGTCTTCGAGGTCCTGTAAGACAATGAGAAACAGATCTCAGTATGCTTTTCAGAAAATTGTACAGCTGGATTCTGCTTTAAGGGTGTTTAATGTATACCTTCGACAGCTGCTCTTCCTGGTCTGTCTTCACCCCAAAGCGATTGGCTGTGCTTCCAGAAATGTTGGGTGTATGGTTGACTTTTCGGACCCCGCTGATCTGACTCATCATCCCACCCTGTTGCTGCTGTTGTTGCTGCTGCTGGTGATGATGGCCCTGCCGCCTCTTTCTTTCTCTTGACTTGGGAACCGGACATGGAACTTCCAGCTCATTCTGTTTGTCTGTGAAAAATAAAAAGGCAGATAGCACAAATTGAGTTACTGAGAGAAAAACTGGCAAGGCTTGGAGTGACTGGGGATGCATCCTGACTGCCACTGCCGCATGTAAACAAAATTAACACAGAGAGATGACTGACCTCTCACACTTAGGTGTCAACACATTCAGAATGTACTGGCAGCTTTTTAATTAGGGAGCAGCTTTTCTGGTGTGAACTAAAATGCAACCCTTGGCAAGAGTGAATATTAATTAAAAAAAGTTTCAAAATAGGGGATAATTGTGAAAAGGTCAACTGTGCTAATGAGGTGTTTGCCATTTGATTATGTTGCTGCAGCCAGTGTGGCTTTCTAAGAATTATAACCACAACAATCCACAGAATAATGGAAAGCTGACTCTTATTTAGCTGAAATGTTTAGATATGACACTTTTGGATACGGGTTTGTTTTTTGCATGTGCTTCTGTTTGGTGGCTGGCTGAGATTCTCTCACATGGTGTAAACAGCTGACAGTGTGCATGTGTACATGTGCAAGACTGACTCGCTTGAGAAATGTGCACCACTAACAACGCAATGAACAAAAATAATGCAGCAGCATCCTCCACAAAGTAAAGCCAAATGTTCTTTGTACAGCTCACAGGTGTCAGGTGAAGATGACAGCCCAATGCTAAGATGAGCTCACTTTTACTCTGTGTTTTGTGTTTTTTATTTCTTCCTGTGAAGGTCAGCATCAATTGCCCACATCTATCGTCTTTTTTTTTTAACCTTTTGTTTGTGTCATGTGAGCAATGTTGTTAAAAAGCTCTTATAAAACAGCAGAGGCAGGTTTGCAGTTGGATGAGAGCCTAAAGGGCAGAGTTGCTAGATGAGTGCAGTGAGCTGGAGAGTCACGAAACACTGCTGGGCTTTTAAAAACCCTGCCATATTCTGGTTAAATAATACATTTTCTAAGTAGACCTGATGGCATTTTCCCTCCCCAATTCATTGCCCCTAGTCTCTCTGGAGGAAAGTCTTCCCCAAGCCCCCCTCCCCTTTTCATGGTTCTGCAGTCAGTGCAAGGGGACTCTCCATCTCTGTTATAGACCAGATCAGACTGGTTTAGGAGCAGTGCTGCAGAGTCCCTCTGCTACTTCTCACATTTATGGATAACCTCACAACCCCTGCTGCATACTGAGCTGTTGCGTTTGTTAACCAAGCATGCAGAACATTTCCCAAAGGTCTCTGTATGTTTTGTATTTGGCTTTGCTCACCAAGGATGGTGTTGGAGATGAACTTTGACACTTGGTTGCCTGATCGGCTCATTTCAGACAGGTGGCTTAGCTCGCGGTTCAGCATCCTCTTGAACTAAGGTCAAACACACAAAACATGGAAAAGGTTAATTGGGCACATAAAAACCTTGGTAAGGGAAAAAGCTTTATATCACAATAATATTAGTCCAGTTTACAAGCAGAAGAATGATGCATTTCCTGTTATTTTCTACTGGATAATGTCCCATGAGAAAATGGGCCATATAAGGACTGTGTTTATATGTATTGGTTGTAGGTAGTCCTGTGGCATTTCAATAGTTCAATAAACAAAGCACAAATCAAATAATATGCCAAAACCTTCCAGAAAACAAATAGCAATTTTCTTTCTTAGTGCAGACAACCACTAGCACAGAATACTAACACAAATGTTCAGACGTCCTGGCATGTAATCCAGCCGTAACAGCAAATATAATCATGTCATTAGACACAACACTAAACATGCACAACTTGCACAACCCAAGGTAACACAGAACACCATTATTCCCAAGGGTCACACCTTAATGTATCCCCAGGACACAGAGAACAGGTAGTTGGCCTCAGGCATGTTGCTGAGCTGTGCTGAGCCCCTGGCGCTCCCCAGCAGAAGCTTTGTACGCTCCTCTCTGAGTGAATCCCCAAGGCTGAGCTCAGCCCTGCAGCCTGACGATCAGAGCTACGCCAAACCACTGCTGTCCGATGCCCACAACAGTAAAATGGTCCAGCTTTATAGAGGGCTGCTGTGGTAGAGCCCTACATCCCCGACTGAATGCACCTCCTCATTGCATCGCTAGTGTTCTCCGGGACTTATGGAATCCCGCAGATGCAATCGATATTGTCCCTCTGGATTTCCTCTCTTGTTCCTGCTGCCCTTGTCCCTGTCCCTGTCTCCTGCCACCACGATCCAAATGGGATCCTGTGACATGCAGCGGGGAAATCCAGCCGTCCTGTGTCCAGACTGCTAATGGCAGCCACTGACAGACGGAGGAAAGGAGGAACGAAGGAAGGGGGGGTGCGCTTTAGCTGTGCAGTCCCCTGTGGCAGACAGCCTTGTCTCTCCTCCCTCTTTCTCTTCTAAGCACTGAACCATGCATGAGACTGCAGAAAACAGGTTTGAAGAATCCCCTTTACCATTTTCAGGCTATCTCTCCTTTTTGCCCCGATCTGGAGCTTTAAAGACTTACAGTCAACTTTCCCTCCCTTCTTGATCTGCTGTGCTGTATTGTAATGCAGAGCACATCACTGCGCAATATCAGACATTGTTTATCAGATTGGTGTGGCAAGGATAATTTAACATATGCTAGGTTTTCTTTATCATTAGAGAGGCGGTATTGTTAATAATTCTTAATCATTTTTAAAACATTTTCCTCCAAAATCTAAAACCTAAAATCAAGATCATGTAGTGCTATTAAATGAATGTACAAATCAGTTTTTTTATCTTTACAGAGAAAATAGGAGACAAGTATTGGTATGCAGACCGCCAGTGTATGACCAATTGCAGAGCAACCTGAACGCCATGGCAACAGAGTCACGTGGCTGCCTCTGTAGTTCTCACGGTGATTCCCACTTTAAACACACATCACATCACACACACTGACACAGCCATGAGAAACCTCACACATTCAACGTATAAGAGATGAAGGGAAGCTGTAGATAAACACTGGATATGTACAACTAACACAATTAGAAAAAAGACCATTTCTACCAAAGAAATGCCTGTCTTTAGAGTTATAATGTCCAGAGTTGGATTTTCCTTTTTTCTCTTCTTACTGGGACTCTCTCTAGTGTCAATAAGTCTGTCTAATAAGTGTCAGGAAGACTGGTAACATCTACTTGACTGTGGATACCGCTTTCAAAGAGTTGGCTCCAGCCAGATGCTGTCCATACAAATCAAAGAATGCTAGTGAGAACAAACACTAGGGCACAGAATCAGATTGAGTATATTGACAGGAATCGTAATTAATTCTTTAATGCAGCCCAGCAGTGCAGGCTCATGTGTCTACAGGAAATGTTTAAAGTGCAAGCACATGTCTGTGACCACCCTGAGTCATATAGTGCAGCAAAGAGTGGGGACACATTTCTCCACACATGGTGCAACAAATACATCCTTACAGAGTAACTCGCATCAGGACGAACTGTACATTAAGTAACCTTGAAAAGTTGCACAAACTGAGGTAAGTGACATCAAAATGAAATTAGCTCTGAAAACCTGGTGCCTCATGACATTTGAATATTTAAATACAATGAATACGTTTATAATTTACATGTTTCACAATATGTAAATGATATATAAAGAATAAACACTATTCACACCTCAATCTAAAAACATCTGTGTTTTCAAGAGGTTTCATGTAATGCCATCTTGTAGACCTAAAAGATAATACTTTGGTGTATTGTAACCTGATGGTGATAATTAGGATTAGCTATGAATACTTAACAACTATGTGATTTACGGCTTGTCTAACTAATGAATTAGTTTGACAATTCAAATCAAATCCTATAACTGCACTGCAAATACAGTAACAAATAACTCACCTTTTTAAAACTTGACAGTATTCCAAAGTTTTCCTTCTGCTTTTCAGAATAACATAGTCCCATTGTAACTAAAGAGATGAACGTGCCAAAAAGAAACTTTGTAAGGCTCCAAAACTAACTCTATAACTTTGCTGAGAGACTGCTTCCTCTCTCTATATTTTCTCTGATGTGGTGTCAGACAGGAAATATATGCCGATAAAACTGACTTGCCTGACTAGCCTACACAGACTAACAAGAAAACAATGGCTCCTCCTACTCTCACAGGCCCAAGCATGAATCCCCACCTACTTCCCTTACTTCTTTTTTTTTTCCTTAAAGACTAATGACTGAGGTCATTTACCGGTAAGTACAATGCTTCAAAAAGGCTTCAGGCAAAAGACTACTTACATATTTGAGATCATCATCTGTAAAGTCCCACATAGCTGGCTTGTCGGGAAAGTCTCAAATGACATTTATTCCTTTAGAGCCAGTGTGTAATAGTTTGCTTGATTTGCAGCCAACTTCGATCCACAGTAGTGATAAATGGATACCTCTGACATGATATTGCAATAGCTGTTTAACATGACAAAAACCCAGAGTGAGGAAATGCTGTTCCTGCCGTTTTGAAGATAGTTGTTGTGTCAACACACTTTCTTAGTTAGGTAACTTTAGAAAGAAGAATTTCCTGGAAGCCACTGAAAATACTCAGTGAGACAAGGTTTTCAATAAAAACAGCCTTCATATATTCTCCTGGCTTTTTGTTCCATGATCAGAGCAGCTAACAGGGTTACAACTTTTAATTACAATTAGGTAGTGTAATTACCGCTGCTGTCTGATCTCCTCACCACCCTTTCAATCAAATGGAATCGCAACACTATAATTTCATGTCCATTCCCCTTGTCACAGCTTCAGACCCACCACTACATCTGCTGCAATAATTTTGTCATTTTTTCCCCCTTCTGAAGACGGCGGTGCTTCAAAGCCGAAGTGACCACACGTGAGTTAAAGTTTCCTACTCACTCACTCTCTGTTCAGGGGCTTGCTCGCACGCTAACCCACAAAAAGCTAAACTCTCCTAACTGGATTCAGATGGCGGTGTTTGTCCAAGGCCTTCACCAGGGAGAGCATGGAAGTGCGGCCAGGTTAATGATAGTGGAGGGCAGGGGAGCAGCCCCTGGCGCTCAGGTCACAGCAGCCATGGCGGCCGTCTGCAGTCTGTGTGGTCTGTGTACCCCCGGATACACCTGTGCCCTTGGACGCAGCAAAAGGACGTAGGCAAGGTTTGGTTAGAACAGTTCTGGTTTTAAAAAGACATGTAGTTCTTGTTGAATATCAGGTCCCGTTCTGGAGCTTTAGTGCCCGAATGAAGGTTTCAGGACATTTTACATTTTTTAAATTTCATTCTTTTTCCAGACTCAAAATTCCACAGTTCTCTGTACATTTTTCCGACCATATTGAAACTGTAACAACATATTAGGGACAATATAAATGCAAGAAAAGAGGGGGTGAATTTCCCTCCTTCAAGTCACATTATATTTCAATATACCTTGAAACATCTTTTTTCCAAATATATTTAGATTTAAAATTAAAAATCATTTTCCATACTAACTAGGGACAGTGACCAATGATAGCACATTTTATGATATGTTACACAAAGGCACACCCACACAAACAAAATTAAAAAAAACAAAAAAAAAAACTAATGTATTCCTAACTTAGCAACATACAACAGCCCATTTTGACTGTTCACTGCTGGTCCTCAGAGCTTATTGTTGGTTTGTTGGTCACAATTAACAATAAACGGTGCTCGTCTAGCCCCGCAGCTGTGCTTATGTGTGCCTGTGGGCCCTTGTGCTCATTGTCTTGACAGTCCCAGTGACGTTGTTGTCTGTAAAGTCTGAACCTGGCCGCCTGGTCAAAGTGTTGCTTTTGTCGTCTGCTACCCAGGGAGCAGAGGGGCACGGGAAATTAAGAGACAGGAAATGTGTGTCATGGTCACAGTCAGCCGTCACCCCCCCAACCCCAGAATACAGACGGAAATGGACACCACCTCCCAGTTGTTTATAATCCCATGCTGCCATACAGTCTCCTACAGTATGTTTGCTGAGGTCAGGAAATACATGAAACAAAAGAAATAGCTGCTGTGTTTAGTATTTTACTACCGCGATATTTCTGTCACTAAAACCACTTCTCTATCTGAAATGTCAAAGTAACATCTAATTCGTCATTGAACTGATGATAGGGACTACATGTTTTTGTTACTGAAGTAATGTGATCTACTGTATGTCTGACAACATTTCAGTTCCAAAGTACATGAAGCTTATTACTTCTAAAATCTTATTTTAAAATCTAAATTTAAAATGGCTGTGGGATAATGTATAACCTGCTTGAGTACTATAGACAATATACTGAAGACATACAAAGACAAATCAAAAACACTAAAACAGCAAAGGAGTTATAGAGGTTGTTTGTTGGTGTGTTGTATTTTTTATATACAGTATTAAAGAGAGGGCAATGCAAATATGTGCATACGAGCATGGAAGTACATGCTTTTAATATTAGTTTATGTAACTACTGCACAGAGCAGACTAGTGTTTTGGACAATCAGGAAGAACAGGAAGATGGGTTCTGTGGAAAAGATACTGTAGCTATATAGAAGTTAAGAGGAACTCTTAGACTGTATTCAGATGGCGCTCTTAGTTTTTTACAACTGACCCATAAAATCAGGCTGGCACGTATAAACATAAACACAACCGCAGAAAGCCTATAACTCTGCAAGTGCGTCAATGTGGCAGAAAACAATTTAGATTTTGCATACAGTGTGCAGAGTGACAACCACACTACAACAAAGGCCAACTGTAGAGATGTGAATTAGCAACTTAGGCCTTGTGTGTTATCTCCCATGAAAGCATATTACAGGGCCCTAAATGATGCTTTTTCATGACAAACAAATATTATGAAAATTGAGACACTCATTCATCAAGCGAGTGCTCTGTGATCTCAATTTTGGGTACACTTTGCTCCTGGGAGGTCTTATGGTAATCATTATCTCAGTGGCTACGGCAGGCATTGAAGAGGGACAAAGGACAAGACGATTTGAGAAATGCAAAGTAATATACATCAAAATAGTGTACTTTATGTATGCAACAGTGTATGATAACACACACTATTATGAGAAACCATTTACAAGGTTTAAAAATTCGACTGACTTTCATCTCCTAGTCCTACCTTGTTGGAGGCCATGTCACTGACAGAGCGGTAGGTCTGTATGGTCTCCAGCTGATCCAGACACCAGTCGAGCTCCTCCATGGTTTCCATCGCCAGCTTTTGGTAGGACTCATCTGCCAACAGACACATGGACATGTAATCAGGACCAAGTGGATCCATGACCATGTTAGAGCCCCCTGACACCATGCATGTAGCTGCCAGTGTCCCGGAGTGGCTTGATCGTATGGAGGACTGGCCAGCAGGACATCCGGAAGACTCAAAAGACGAGGGGGAGGTCTGCGCATACAGTTCCTTCATGTTATTACCCTCCTCCAGGTTTAGGGAAGTCGTAGTCCCAGACAAACTGGGGCTAGAGTTACTGTTTGCCCACTCCCACTCTGTAGCCTCTTTCTCTCTGTACCCCCTCGTTCCCCTCGCTCCCATGTGCTCTGCAAACCCCCTCCCACTCAGCCTGCTTCCCCCACCCTCTTTCAGTCTTTCAAACTTTTGCCTATTGCCCTCAAAGATCTCTGTACCTCCAGTGAATAGGTGCCAGCAAACAGTTAGTCTGGTGCCTTCTGCTGTTAATAAGTCAGACTACCCCCTCCGCGACAGAAACAACTGGTGGAGACATGTACTGCTAATAAGCTTTAAGAGAGGCTTACTTATTTTTTAATGACTGAACTTAAAGAAAGTGCAAGACCAAGGGCAAGGGTTGGTGCAAAGTACCTAAACTTCCTTTGACTTCCTTTCTGAAACACACAGTCCCCAAAGAGCACTGTGAAACTGTAAGTGCACCGCCATGCTTTACAAACTAGCTCTCTCCTTTCTGAACCTTTTAGAAGGAGAAAAAGGAGAAAAAAAAATAAATCAAACACCAAATTTTATTTACACAAGCAATACGAGAGGCAAACTCTGACTCCGATGAATTGGGGGAAGGCCAGGCCAGGGTCTTGTTGTGTGCCAAAGAAACTAAAATACTTCCTCTTTGGCCACTACACACAAAACATGGAGTGGAGTAAATGAATGGTGGAGTGACTGCTGAGGACAGTAATGCTGACGCTGTCACGGCATGAATTAAACTTGCTATTAAAAGCTACAACTCACATGGTACACAGTTTCAACATAAAAAATCTAAACAGAAAGGGCCCAGATTGAGAAAATGAGAAAACAAATTAAAGGGCAAACTAATATAACAGGGAATGTTGACTCAACAAAATTCAGCCCCGAGGGAGCTAATGTTGAATGCATCTGGATCTCCTCACCTTCATTTATCTATGGAAAAGACTGATCTTTGCTTCATAGGGCTTCACACATGGAAGAAATTTACCCCATATGCTTAGCAAAACAGAACAGCCAGCAAACTGCTCCCCAATTTACGTCAATATAGTGGATCAAAGCACTTCAAAGCCAAGTGTTGGCGCACAGACTCTGAAGCACTTGTGTTTAACAAAGAACTCGGAGCATGTCCTTAAAGAAAACTATTAAAGCTTAAATATACTAGAATAACACAGAAAAATCTCAAACTTAAAGTGATCTATGATGTTGGTTTCTGCCATCTGCTGCTGAAACTGTAAATGCTACAAGATCACAAGAACCAGCATTAGTGCTGCAGTCAGACAACTTTAGCATGTTATACGGCATTGTTACAATATAGCACTAGGGGCCTTACTTGTTATGCTTGTTCGAATGATTCAATTACCATTAGCATCCAAACCATTCAATTCCATTTTATTTGTATAGCCCAGTATCACAACAACAATTGCCTCAAAGGGCTTCACAGTAAATGAACACACAAGACAGTAAATGCACAAACAGGCAGAACAAAACAACATCCCCTGTCCTTAGACCCTCCATCAGGGTAAGGAAAAACTCAAAAAACCCAGTAACCATGTAAAAATGAATGACACGAGTGAAATTAATAAATGGCTTCATGCAGTTGTGAGTTGTTGAAAGTGTGTATACACCAATGTGCAGACGTCTTGAGCCAGGGTCACAAGACACTGCCAAGAACTCAGGACCACATCCTGACCCTGTTCCCTTCGATGAGTGTACAGAGACGAGACCTTTTCAAAAGGAAGTCAGGAACATTATGGGCAATATGAATATGGCAGCTGAATCAAATGCACAGTCCAGAACTTAATGAAAAGTAAGACACAAGAATAAGACCGTGGTGCAGTTTCTTGGGGATGTGGCCTCTACAAATCATGGCCAAAGCAAGCTCCTGGAAGCAAAACCTCAGCTCATAGCTAGTGTGACTCATCATGTTTGTCATGCATATTCACACTAACAGTGCATGACTGTCAGATCTATCACTGTCTTTAGCTGATTTTACACAGTTAAATGATTCTACACGAGTCAAAGGTGGTGTGACGCACTTTCAGTCTGAAAACCTGCTTCCAGACAGAGAGTGATGTACTTTTCCAGCTTGTTTTTTTTTTTTCAATACAGGGCTATTTTCTTCTGCTGTGCTTAATGCTTTGGCCATATGCAGGCGGCTTGAGAGAGGACAACAGAGCTCAGTGTGCAGACAGACCTCTCTCCCCTATAGGCCCACAAACCGGCCTCTGTGAGAGCCATCAACTGCAGTAACGACCAGGGCTGGGCTCAAACATGCCCCCACCTCTTTACCGCCCGAGACACCTTCCGCTCACATGCGCCTCACACTGACCCTCTCTGTGCTCCAACCCCATACCTGCTTCTACACTGTCTGGCCCAAGTCTGTCTGCAGCCCTGGACTGTCTCATCTGGGATACCACCTACTGAAAGACGATAACCAAAAGCATCAAATGGATTCCTTCCGCTAAATGAAGTATGAATGAGATAATTACAATTGGTGGAGAAAAAATGTATACTAAAATCAATCAGAGATATCCAGTCCAAGCCTTTTGAGCAATGACACAGATTTTTCAACAACAAAAGAACATTATGCATCATGTTATTATGTTGAATTGCTTTAATTTAGTAAAGCATTCAACATATGTAAAATTGAAATGAAATTATTATTTTAGACTAAGCATGGCTGAGAATTTAAGGTTTTCTCACCTTATCTGATATGTCAGTATTACTACATTTATCCTACACATATATATTCTCTTATTTCATTAAAAGGAACTGTGGGAAACTTCAAAATTATGACAATATTTTGCTTGTAGACACTGAGGGACTTGATCAACTAGTTACAACCATAAAAGGTTTGACTCATCGTTCTCATCATCAAAAGTTAACGTAAACAACTCCTGGTTCTTGTCAAAGACACACATTGCTTAACCTGACCATATTGTGAATATGAAAGCACACACACACACACACAGGTCCGTGCACATATGCAGTGCTGTTTGTGCTTAATACCACACTACACGTGGGGCTGACACAGACAGGGAGAGGAAGGAGGAGGGTGATTCACCTTTGTCTCACCCTCTCCGTGCGTCAGTTCAAAAAAGAAAAATATGTTTGACAGACTTTATTGTAAGACTGACTGAATCAGTTTAATTTGTTAAGTGACGCGTCTAAAGGATGTTAAAGTTGTGTTGTGCATTAAGTTTCAAACTAAGACAAGCCACGCACCAACACATTTATACTTTAATGTTTCTTGTAAGATTATTATAATTTTAAAAACCCTTTTCAATGTCACAGTCTTTACTCTGTATAGTCATGTAAGCTGTATACTCAGACCATAATTATTATTGCCACATCTGCAACAACCCTTTTTACTGTTTAAAATGCAGCACCTGGTGTGTGTGAAATCTTTTTTTCAGTTTTTCCTTTTTCTGGGCATTTCTTTATTAGACCGCAGCAGTACATAAACAAAAAATGGAGATGTAGGAGTGGTCCCTCAAAGCAGAATGCTTGAAACTTGTGGTACACCTGCTATCAGGTACGCCATGCCATTTTGTTTTTGTTTCTAACTATAACTAACTTTATCTGAAACATCTAATCAGATAGTGAATAAACTTTTCCCACAGTGACAAAACAAAAAAATAATCACTTTAATTATTGTAATACTTTTCATTATTAAAATTATTTCTATATTTGCAGTACAAATACTTCCGAATAAGTTGTTTAAGGAAGTACTACTCTGAGGATCTAAAACCTGTTGGGGATTTACCGTAGATCCAACCCTGAAACTGCAACGCTGCCTTTTGTCTTCTCTCACAAACAACCTGCACTGATTTTTATGACCAATCGGTTTAGAAGTACACTATAATCTTTTCAATCATCAAAAGCAAACACACACACACTGTTTCATGCAAACACACACCCTATTAGGGCCAGTTTGACAGCTCCTTCACAATGCACCATGGAGCTGTGTTGGCACGGGCCAGCTTGAGGGATGGGCGGCAGCGAGGTTTATGACTCTGCTGACGTCAATGGCATAATTCAAATACTTAACCAGGCTGCACGCTTCCAGCTCTCCGGATCCTCTCTGCTGGCTGAAAGCCTGGAAAACCTGACATGGACTCCTGCTGTGCAACGTGGAGCAAACTGAACCAGCGAGGACAGGACTGGAGCGGACTACTCAAACGGCATTTGACAAGTCAAATTTGTCCAAGTCAAATTTGTCCTGTTAGTGTGCGGTCCAATGTTTGACAGTTCATCTAACAATTTGTTAGTTTCTAAAGTTGCAGGAGTCACAATCAAATCACTTTTCGAACTTATTTAAACAATGGTAACTTTAACCAAACTTTGATAAAACCTTCATAAATCAAGATTGTCCAGAGAATAAAGACTGTTTATACGAATAAAGACGGACAATAATACCACCAGCATGAATAGAGCTTTTGTAAATCCTAGGATTTTTAGGATGTCTATAAAACTAAACAAGCCATAGATCACATGAAGAGATCAAAGCTTGTTACTTAGGATATTAGGGAATTTCTGCATGCACATTATGCACACGTCAACGTCAGATCTGAAAACACTGCTGCTCTAATTTAAAATGTATTTCACCTTCTCATTTCCCATTAAGGTAAAATAACCACCTTCCTGATTCTTCTGCAGAAGCCGGTTTCAGATTTCTCTTTCATCACCTCCCTTCCACGGCATGTTTACAAGAAGAGACAAAAGGTGAATGAGTAATGCTTATTGTGTATTGGCCCCACGCCCTGACACTTTACAAACAGCGTCACATGTCAATGGAGTTTCAAGATAGACAATGTACAGTATGTCACAATCATGATGAAAGTAAGGCGGTACAGTCCAGTAGGGGACCATTGTTCCGTAAAGAGAAGAGGACATCTGAACTAAATATTTTATTGTCTGTCCGAGGCGCTGCCTTTACGTGAAAAAAATTACTCAAATACAATAAAAATGTTCAGGCTTGTATAGCTATAATAAATGTTTCATTATTTAATATCAAGACAGTTTACATTTCTGATTTTTGGGATGGTTTTTAGGACAGCAATGAAAAAAGTCAGTATAAAGCTCTCAAATACGTTCACTGTAAATTAATAGACAGAGCCTATTAGCGCCATAAGTTCTTTTTGTTTTTGTTTTTTTTTTTACAATTTTCTGCTTTTGTAAAATGTATGAAAGAGGCTACTGACTTGCATCAAGATTTGTTAATAGTACCGGCAAGAATTCTAAACTAATTTCACCCCTGGTGTAACTGAAAGTCAGCGCAGTATATTTAGTTTTTATACAACAGCCACCATATACTTAATAAAAATTAAAGAGAGATGTACTCCGTAATCTGCTCCTAACCATTTCAAATAATTAATGATTTATGAATGTTTAAAACTGTACAGCAAGTATCATGTTGTAATGATTATGATCTAGTTTGACTAATTGCGAAAATTGCATAAACTGCAAACTCTGGCCTAGTTCTTTTGTCAGCACAGCATGACATTAACTCCCTCTGACAACATTTCTCACCCTTTACGTGCTTCAATAGTTAACCAAGCACTAACCTCCAGAGCCTATTTTCTGTGACAGGATTCAGATAATGTTAGTCCACTGTTGCAAATTATTCACCAGTCCTTGATGGCTACAGACGTCATAACTTGGCCATGGTATTTTCTTTTTTTTTTTTTAATCAAAGATGATATAGCGAAAAGCATATAATCTAGAGCAGTCTGAGAAGAGAGAGTCCTTTGTTCCGTTTTTGAGACTTTGTTGATACGGCCAAGATGATTTATTCTACAAACTCACATGAGGAAAACTACAATCCCCTCACGTTACTAAGTAAGATGCCAGTGAACAGTAAAAACAAGCCACAATGACGCATTTACAGCTGAGCTGATTTCTAAGATAACCCCATTTCAGTTTTTTTCCTCCAAAATCTGGTCACGTTTCTGTGCTGTTTTTTTTTTTTTCTTCAAATTAGACCCTGTTTTCTGCTTAACTTACAATGCATCAGATTAAAGTTACAATATATGACTTTTCTTTAACTCAGTTTTTTCATTTACAATTAATCTTTACTGAGTTTGTGTCCAAAAAGCTGCCTGATGTATGTATTCAAATAATAATAACATTTCATTCGTGAAAACATGGACACAAAACAGGAAATATCTGTTCACCTTTTCCGGTTGAACTGACGCCGAAAACTGCAGCACAATGGAGGATATAAAGGCCTCTTTCTTTGCAATATTGTTACTCTTTGTACAATAATCATTATTTACTGGCAGGAGTCCTGTACATGTGAGTTATTCTTTGCTAACTCACATAAGTTGACAACTGTAACCTTGAATGAAAATTCGTACCACATCTTAGATAATTGCAGTTCATATTTAAACACATTTAATCACTTTGTTTTAGCTGACTATCTTCTACATGCGTCATGATGAAGGCCATTGGGAGAGTTTTGCTCGTCAGTGATTACTTGGGAAAGGTCAAGGTTTGTGAGAAGTGTGGAGGAGGAAGGACAATAAGAGCCTCACAGTTGTCTTGTATTTTTTCCTGCTGTTGAACGTTCCTGACAGTCCATCTGTGCTGATAGGAAGTGGAGAGGGCCAGTGTGCAGGCCACTCTGACGTCAATCAGCCTGCAGAAACAGTGCATCAGGAACCAATATTCCCACCTCCCTCATCTCATTCTTCATCTTCTTCACATCTACTTGATCCGACGTGGGCCAAATAGTCCCAAAGACAAAATTCAATTCAAATCATTCACTTCAAAAAGGTGAAGTTAATGGTTTGTTTAGGAAGTAGAAACCCCTACATACATGGATCGTTTATTCTGCTATTATTTTGATGTATTTCACAGTTTAAGAAGAGGACTTTCATTTACCATTAGTCAGACTTTCCAGCCTTTCATTCCTAAGAATTTGGGCACACACATATACACAGAGACAGTTGTAAGCATGTAAAAGCATTTCTAAGAATGAGGTTTTACAAAACTCACCCGACAGACACACTTTGGTGACAGTGGGCTGACTTGCAGCTGGAGACCTCCTACAAGAATACAAGATAATTAGTGCATGTCTGCCACAGATTGTTTTATCTCAAAGTGTTCCCTAAGACACAACTACAGAGCAAAGTAGTGACAGATTAGGTTCTAGTGTAATAATAATATGGTTGCTTCATGTGAAATCTGACAAAAAAAGCCTAGACACTGAACCTTTTCTATTACAGTCCTAAACAAATGTCATTAACACAGCATCTACAGGAATGGCTCTCTGCAAATGATGAACATTTTCAATTTGGTCTTAAAGTGTATCTTTTGTATTCTTTGGCGCCCCCTTGTGACAAATGTTGGCATCTGAAAGTGTATAAAATCGACATCAAAGGAAATTTCTAAAGGAATCACTGACTTGTCCATGCTTTCATGTAGTTCGGTGATGAAAAAAATATCAAAAACATTTCTAACACATCCTTTAACTAAAAAGGGAATAATGTATTGACTCACTTGTTTGATTGACACTGCACATTTGTCAAGGTAGTAAAGTTGTTCCTGACGGTCCTAAGGCTTGCTAGAACCTAAAAATAATGAATATAATGATCAATATATGGCAAATATAAAACATATCAGTATATATGCCCATAAAATGTCCACTATCAATTTTTGGTTTGTTGTGTTTGTGGATTAAAAACATCCCTGCTGCCAGACAAACTTTGTAAGGTCTCTTTTAGGCCACTAGAGGGCGCAGTGCTTAAAGATAAATAATGTGACCCTACCAAAGGGGATCTGCCTTCATTCTTACATTGAATTTATAGACTCTTACCTGAGCAAAGGGAGTTACAATCAAGTCTTCTGTGTGCCTAGAATTAAGGTTAGATTCAGATCAGTTATGGTTCAGTGAGTTCGACAGCAGTCTTA
Organism: Rhyacichthys aspro; assembly: GCA_036850595.1. Taxonomy (NCBI): domain Eukaryota; kingdom Metazoa; phylum Chordata; class Actinopteri; order Gobiiformes; family Rhyacichthyidae; genus Rhyacichthys; species Rhyacichthys aspro. The sequence continues at coordinate 10,561,820 of CM072164.1, forward strand.
TAGTCAATGCAAAAATGAATAAATGTAACAGTGGCTTACAGTTCTCCAACGATAGAAGAATTTCGAGACAAAGATTTGGGTGAGAGCTCATAGTCACTGTCGGAGCGGTACAGGAAGGACTCTCTGCGCTGGCCGTGGCCTGCAGCATTCGGATGTAAAACCAGACTTGAACCCGGAGACGCCTGGGGATCTGAGGGACTGCAGCACGAGGACGGGCCATTCTCACCTTCAAAGCTGCAGCAAAATGAAGAAAGTCAAAATATCTACCTTCAAGTCATTCACTGATTAACACTGAGTACTTTCCAAAGCTGCCACTAAGTCGACTACTTATTTGCCCAACACGTTCTTGAGTCCAATCCAGCAACGAAATGGTTGTTTAATTGTTAAAAATGATTATTCCCCCACCAGCCTTAAACAATCTTGGGCTTCATAAACAAATGTGGTTTGCGGGTCAGAGAGAGGAGGGGCTGGTTTTTGTCAACTCTGCTCTGTTCAGTCTCTCAGAGAATTAGTCAGGGACAGCTCTGCTCATTCATGCACAATTAGAGGCGGAGACATTACAGATTTTGTCTTCTACACAGTAAAGGGTAACACTTTATAACCAATACACACTTCAAATAGGCATAAGTAACAACTAATAGAAAGTATAACACCTGTGTAAATAATCATATTCACCATAACGTTATAAAATGGCAGTTGATTATATTTATTAATGTTTTAGTAGTGGCTAATAATATGTAATTATTATTAAATGATTAAAAAAAAAGAAGAAGACGTAATCACCAACAGATTAAATAAAGTACAAAATCAAAAATGCATATACAGTGCAAAGGAGGCCTAGTATATAGACTTAAATGTGGATAATGTAAACATTTATAGATTTGCACCACTGAAACCATCACAGATACAAAAGCGGATGTAACCTGTTTCAGTGCTGCAGCTGAAAAGTGTGTAACAGATGATCAGGTCACATGATTTTAGGGGTGAAAGGTTAAAGTGCCAGTGCAGCCACAAATGAAAAACTCTCACAACTAAGACTGATTAAATGACACACTGGTAAATTGTAACTCATTCAGATTCTGTATATGACATGTTGTTTACAGTAGTGGGCTATTGGTTTTCCAATGGCCACTTCTCTATTTGCCTCACACTCAGTTTCTCCTCCAAGTGAGATTAACTAGGCACCAGTCCCACTGTGATACCTCAGCCAGCACGGCTCGGATTAACAATAATTACATACAAGCATAATCATACACGTCATCTAGAAGCCTTTTACGTCACTGATATGATCACTTCAGAAGTATCTTTTAATACACAGATATTATCTCTTAATCTGGAAAGGCAGACAGTTGTCATCCATTAACGGTGCACTATTTCTGCACTTGTGTATATAGAATTAGTACAAAAATGGACAAGCAAAGAGAAAGCTGATAAACAAGAATGCCAATAACCACCAGTTAAATTTTAAGGAAGAATGCTAAAACTGTATTTTTAAACTAAATAACAAAAATATTCAAGAGTCACCTGGGAGCTGAGAGGTGAGCGCTACTGACCACTTCCTCGCTGAAGTCAAAGTGTCCAACTCTGCGTCTGGGAGACCTTCGCAACATCGCTCTCTTCCTTCCACCTCTGCCTTTCTCAAGAACCAAAAACCCAAAGACCCTGACTGCTCTTTCATACATGCACACACACAAACAACAGGCTGTAACGGGCCGCATGCGGAAATAGGCTTGGCAGATGCAACGGGATGGATCTGGGCAGGATCCACATGAACTGGACTCACTGTCACTCTGTTTATCTGACCGCCTGTCCTTCTTTCCCTCTGTATTAAACCACTGCAGATTAGTGCGTTCATCCCCCCTCCCGCCCTTCTCTTGACCATCTATTGCCAGTGTATTGCCAAATCTGGAGCAGGGGATAATAAAATGAACATATTTTGGATTTCTAATTATATATTTCATAGATTAAAGAAACTGATAGATATGACATATAATGATGATGAGATGGTAAAGTACAAATAGGAAGACTGGGAGCTTAGATTGGTAGCTTTGAAAGAGGGAAATGTGAGGATAATGTAGATTAAGAGAGAAACTACAGAAAAAAAACTATGAATGAATACAAAAAAGGACTGTGAAGTGCTATGCAGTGAGTATTTTGTATTTTACTCTATAGTTGCTATATTACGAGCTACTGCTCACCATTGTTTCAATGGTTGATGGCAAAATGCTATGCTACTGACAGAAAGATAGCCAAAGATGACTTTAATAGTGAATTATTTGTAACTGGGTCAGAGAAGAAAATACTCCTCTCAATAGATGTCAGAGCTAAAGCAGATCAGCTTCAGGAGATGGAGAAACAGTGTGTGAATGGTGAAATATATGTGACATTTCAACACTTCCAGAAAGTGTAACTGTAATGCCAAGCACATAGAAAGGAACACATATTACTGGAAGGTTATTTTTAGGCATTTAAAGAAAGTGTGTTTATGGAGAAAATAGAGAAAGCACATAGAAAGTCTAAAATCTCTGTCCTCGGATAATCCCCAGACCCACTTAATAACATTAGAGGGGTCTGGAAGTAAATAAATAAAACCCAAATCGATTACGCAATATGTACTTTGTTGTGGGCTTTAAATATGTCTTTGTCTCATATTTTAACCAACAAATATATGGATTTTTAACAAATGTTTGCTGGACAGACATGCATATTTATCACCTGCTGGAGAGACCTGTCAGGCTATGTCCACATAACTGTTGGGTACTGTATTCATTTTATAAAGGCTGTTCAGTCTCCAGCCATACAAGCAAAATTAACTCAGTGAACCACATGGAAGACAAAAACTGACTGCACAGGGTTTATCACTATAAAATAATGTGTAATTAGTAATTAAATATATCTGAACATATTAAATATAAATGCTGTTTGAGAGTAAAAATAATCTCCTTCCTCATTAACTAAAAAAATCTTCTACAAATTAGAGCATTGAAATGCACACAGATTAAAAAAAAAAAGACCAAATCAAAAGTCAAATTTGATCAGAGTGTATATTCAGTCGAGGATTAGTGGGTAAGTCACAAAGTTACAGTTAAAGAGGAAGTTGTTGAAAGATAAAATGGGCTCAGAAGCCCATTTTATCTTTCAACAACTTCCTCTTTCCTACTTTATCTTTGATTTTTTAAATTAACTTATCTTTGAGACACCCAGTGCTTAAAAATATTGATATAATTTAATCTGGGACAAATTCCTTTGGGAAAAGTACTTTAAATTTAAATAAAACTTTTCTTGGACTTGGAACCGTCCTGCTCAATGTGAACTCTTTCTTTTGGAGACTTACCTGTCGGGGTCAGCCTGTGTGATGTCGATGCGCGGCAGTGAGGAGATGGGCAGGCTCGTAGGTCTGCTACGTGTCACTGGGTCCTCGTCGGGCGTGAGGGGCCTTGCCCTGTCTCGCTCCTTCTCCGCCTGTCGCCATGACAATGGAGGCAGCTGCAAGTTGCCAGAGAAACGTCGGTGGACTTTGCACAAGTCTACGCCGAGGGTGCTGCCGGTGGGAATTGGTCCTAGAGATGTCTCCTTATTCTCCTGACAGTGTGGAAAAGAAAAAATATGCACATATCATTGTGTCAGACACAATGGACTAAGCTCACAGTCTTCTTTGGGTACTCTGTGTAAATGATGTTAAATAACAGCTGTAAATGGTTTAACTAAACTGTGGAGTATATTGGTTTTGTTTATGTTTTAATCTGCTCAATCACACAAAAATTAATAGCTTTATCAAAGCTCCAGACACACAAGCAGCCAATTGACATTTTATGAAGCTGCACTGAATATAAATTGTCTGCTTAATCTGTCTGGTTGAGTGAGAAGGTTCTTGTAAGGAGCCCAGAGTGATTTGCTTCAACGACTGGTTGTAAACAAGCCAGCCCATAGAGGAAACAGTGGCGTTCTGCCAGAGCTCATTGTGCATACATCACTTTCCACTTTATGTTCTCCACATGTCAGTGTAAATGAAACACACCAACATCTCCAAATGAATAAGGCAGACTCTGAGGCATGATGACGGAGGGGGCAAAGAGGATCGAGGGATTCCTAGAATTCCACTGCAGGAAAACAAGAAGTTATTTGTTAGTTTTTTTGTGTGAGTGTGGTGCAAGGGATGAGAGAAAAAGTAAGAGTGCAAAGCAATAGTGTGGGATCATGTGACAAGGAGAAGAGTGAAGTCACCAGCTGACCTCAGTGTTCTCACAGCTGACACAGTTTGACACAATCAAAGATTTATTTTGATAGGGTTACAATATGTGCAGTTTTTTATTGATATCATTTGCATGTATCAATACAATTGGTAAAAGAAAAATATTAAGTTTTTACTGTTAGCTGTGTTTGTTTTGTTGCTGATAAATGAAGAGGAAAAGCTTATCAGAGCTTAAGATACATCTTTTACATATATCTTCTAATATGCTGTTTAATTGCTCCTTTTTGCTGTATGCTGAACATATAAGAAGTAATCATCTCATAAAATGGTTAAATGTTGGAAAATCTGACACTTTCACCTCAAATGAGATGGAAATTAGGAGAAGATGAGGAAAAATATAAAATAGACAGATAAGCCCCTGAAAGACATTTGAGACAGAAAACAGAAGATGGTTAGAGAAACCGGAGATGGAAGAGACAGGGGACTGTCTTCCTTCTCATTGTCAGTAAACAGAGTTCTGCTGACTCTCCTATACTCCTTCGTGGAAATGTAATTTGTCTGATTTATTGAGGCTGTCTTTAAGACACATTCTCACTGTCACAGGAAAAGGGTAAAAATTAAATCTTGCTAAAAACAACTCACAGTGACTTCTGGGACTATGTGGAGTTGTTGACACAAAAACATTGTTAAATGTAAGAGATCAGTTGACATTATCCTCTGATGCACTGCCAAATTATTTGTCAATCCTGCATTGATTGCACCTCTGACATCTGGACATGTAATTCTATGTCTTTATTGATTTGTTGGGCTTGTTCCAAATGACAGCCTATCTGGGATATATTGGTTATGAGTTTACCCTGTACATTAAACACCAGCCGAGGATGTTGACAATTTTACATTTCAAAACAGCTCTGGATTTAGAAAGCTTGATTTGTTGTTTGTACTGGATTGCAGACATAAAAGGACAGGGCATGAGATGAAAGGTACTAGCATCAGTCTCACAAAGAGGGACTGTAGCTACAGTGTCAAACAGAGGTGGACTGTGAGTTTTCCTCTGGAAGATAAAAGGGAATGCTTGGCTGCTGAGCCTGAAAACTGTCACTGATTTATGGAAAACTTCTAAAATTATTTTTTGAAGGTGATACAAATGAGACAGCTTCAAGAAATTGAACCCAGTGCTACACGTAAATTATTAAATTGGGCAGCAATGAAAGAGAGAGAAAAAAGGTCTGCTTAAATTATTAAAAGGTATAGAATTTAAATGTGTGAAAGCCAACTCATGGGTGTTCAGTGGGGTAATAGAGCAAATGTCTATAGTTTGCCATGTGCCTCTTTTCTAAATCCAAAAATAAAAACAGATTGCTTAAATATTTGTAATTAATAATGAAAATAAAATCTGTAAAAGGTGTAATGCAAACTAAATAAAAACTGACAGACTGTTAAGACTAAAGGGAAAAAGTCACATGATATAGTATGTTTGGCCTATAATGTGGCCATCACTTTTGCATAAACTGAGATGAAGTTTTATTGCATTTTCTAATACTGACTATTTCATTAGGGCCAACAGTAACTGCAAAAAACAGAATTTTACCCAGGCTGCTTTGAAGCAACTATCAAAAATAATTTCATAGTAAGGAAAATACTGTAAAATGCATTGGCATTTACGCTACTGTTGGATTGTAGATCATCTGACTTGCTTTATTTGTGGCAGAGAAATGAAACAGATGGACCTCTCTGTCAGACCTCAGTCCTTCTTCCTCTTATCCATGTTTCCATTCAGTGTCTGTCTTAGTAGTGTCCTTAGTAGTGTCCTAACCTCTCACCCTCCTCTTGACAAACACATTAAACACTATACTTCTTCATCTATGTTCAAACACACACACACACCATCTTGCCCTATGCAATGTGTCCCATCGGGTAGCGCTCTGTTGTGTACAGTACAGTCATCTGTTTATGAGTCAGCGACCAGCACATAGACATACTGCACCTGACAGTCTTTTTGCAAGAGATCAGTGTGGCCTTATTTTGCAACAACAACTGGTCGACCACAACAGTGTACACTAGCTGTGAAAACTGAAGAAACTCTATAGAAGATTTTGTAGGAAACATGGCAATTAAATAAAAAGAAAGGACAAGTGGGTGATAATAAATGCATGGATGGAGTCAAGGTTGAGCAGATGGAGCTCGGAAAGGAAATCAATACGTACCTCTCCTGGAGTAACCCCTAGTGCACTCCGGCTTTTCCTCATCCTGTGGGACGATCAATCGGCTTCTCTCTTTGCGTGTGATGCTCCTCCGCTCTGGAGATGCTCCTCCGGCTGTGGGCAGCCTCACCGCTCACTGCTCCGCCTGCACATGGGAAGCAATGAGAGGAAGAGGGGGGAGCACAGCAACCATTTAGAAAAGTTATTCCACGTCCCTTGCACTGACCATTATTGTTTTGCAAATAGCAGTTGTAAATTGCGTTTTAATTAATGTGGTTATGTTTTTTGTTTGTTTAGAAGACATCATGATCACAGCATGATTGTATTATGTAATATGTTCCATTTCTACATATAAAAAGGGAACCAAACAACAAAAAAGATAATTCTTCATTTAAATAAAATATATAGTTTTTGTGAGGCTTAGTAACATGATGTTTGTGCTCAGGGTGGTTTTAGGTGGGTCAGTCTGTCTTGTCCATGTGGACTGAGTGTACACTCGTCAATTATACATGCGACAACCACAACTGGCAGAAAACCAGGCAACATCGTGTGATCAGTCAATATTTTCCATGCCACTCACAATTGATTCCTCCATTGCCCCCTCACATTAGCCCTTATTAACAGCCACACCATTTGAATCCAAATCTGTTACGCTCCAAAGGCGAGGAAAGTTGTTGGGGCTTTCCATCTGTCACATGGCACCAGGCACAAGTATTATTTTTTTTATCTGACCAAAGAAAGTAAAACAAGAAAAAAAAGTATCTCATGGTGCCCTGGTTAATTTGCATAAGCTGTAGTTTATAGTGAGCAATTAGTCATGATATAATGCAACACAAAACTGACAGTTCACATCCCAGCATGAGCGGAGGGTTTTCAATAATGCATCAGTCAGCTCACACAGGTATATGGCATTTTCATTTTGTTAGCTATGCATATCAGTGCCATTACACTTAGAAGTAACATTAAATTATCCTATACTTGGACAACCCTCAAGAGGAACCGGTCTGTCCATAACTTTACATTCCATCGAAAACAAAAGGTCAAGCTAAAAATTATAGATGAGGATAAATACTTCTGCAACTTTAATGCTAGTGCTTCATTCACAGAGTCCATGTACCATCAACAACAACAGCAGCTGCTTGCAGTCCTCCCCAAAGGCTTCATAAAGTGTATCTGGGTTGCTGATATATTTTGTTACATACTTTTAAAGGAGCCTCTAAGAGACCACTTATTGTGAATGGAGTTGGTAGTTGTTAATTATTTGTTTGTTTCTTTAAAAGTTAGGTTTGAGCATCTTACGGAGGAGGACTGTTGTGAATCTGTCCAATACTAACCTACAGCTTCATTACAATACAGCACAATAAGAAGCAACTAGCAACTGTCTGTTCTGTACATTCCAGTTTAAAACTTCGAAAGTCTGGGTTACCTAATGTGAAACGTGAAAGATAATGTATGGCTATGAGGGACCACTTGAAATACTCGAGATTGTAAGGATTTGTTTTGGATTTTTAAAAGCTCAATCATCAAGAGAAGTGTAAATTATCATTCAAATAAGACATTTCCAGCAAGTTTGTTTTGAGCTTGCTGCTTCATATTCCCAAATAAAAGAGTTGAATGAGAGCACATAAATGATAAATGCGATATCCAAAAAACTCTCACCTCACCTACCATCTGTCAATGATCCACTGCTGAAACAGTCATTATTTTTTAATATTTCCCTCACAGTATTGTGGTGTGTATGTACTACAAAACAGCTTTTTAATATCAGCTTTTATCCCTCTATAACTCAAAATAAAACCATCTCGCCACAAAAATAATGAGGCATCTGTGAGACACTGTCTTAGAGTCACACAGCTTCTGGTGAATGAAAAGAAGTCATTAGCGCGAGGTCAGTAGCTGTCACAAATTAGATCTGATGGACACCCACAATCAGAGACTAGCAGATTATTTCAATAATGAAAATCAAGCCTTTGAGTGCAACTTCAGTATGCCTGAGAACAACCATACATATGAAAATGTTTTAGATTTAACCTATCAATTAAAAAGTCCTTTTGAAACCAGCTGAGAGTGTATGCTTTTTACCACATGGCTCTCACATTATGTGTCTCAGCGAAGACTAAACTAAAAGTAACAAAGCAGGCCCTACACAGAATCTGGAAAGTACTGTATAAAGCAGTTTTGATTTTGGATCTTATAGCAACTCTAATCTGGAGAAATACATCAAAATCTGCCTCAAAACATAAAAGAAATAAGAAAAAAGCTACAGTACGAGCTGCCTGGCACAAACACTTGCACCTCGAGGCCACTGAAAAAATGCAAAGGGAAGCACTTGTGTTTGTTGTAAGATCATCTTTACTTTAAAAACTACTCCAGCGTACATCATATGACTTAATTTTAAAGACTGCAGATGTGTAAATAAGAATTACATAAATGACCAGGATGAACATCATTATGCTGCTGTGGCTCACCTATTTTGCACACATGGGTACCAAGCTAAATAAAATGTAAACTATGTAAAGGGGGAACGAATGGCTGATTGATACCAGCTCTTCTAATGTGGAAAAATCAATCGAATTTCCTCATTAGCAAACATTACTGGAAGCCACTATTATGCACTGCCTTTGTCTCTCAATAAAACTGCCTTCTTAAACACAACATCTGTTCACAGCAATATTTGCTCATCCAACATATGATTGTAGGAGTAGGATTTGATATATTTTGTTGAGAAGAGCATAAACAACTTCCTATGGGGATACCAACAGTTTCTTCTAATCTTATCTGTTCTTCCTACACTGTTTGTGTAGGCATGGGCCACCCATAACACAGTTGTTCCACTTCATGCAGGTGTTTTAAGGCCTTCAAGGAGTTATGTGACTAGTAATGAAATTTCAGAAAATGAAATTGTCCTCAAATCTGTCTTAATATGATATTTGAAAACAGTAAGACACACATGTTTAAGAAATAATGGCAACTATGTCCCCTACAACCAGGAGCTTTTTACAGAAATTTAATTAGAGTTTAAATTTGTCTCTGAAAATAGACTTTCTATTGGATCAACATGTAACATTCAATGTATGCTGCTGTTGCACTGTCAATGAATTGATAAAAACAGCAAGACAATAAACTGTTTGTGAATGAGTCACTGTTGACTCAATTTACTGAAAAGAGATAAAGAGGGAGAGCCATGCTGTTAAATAAAAAACACCCACTTGCACATACACTGATTACTGTTTTGTATTCAAGACACCCTATTTAGAGTCCATTTAGATATTGTTACTAAAGATCTGTGGGTTTCAGTTTTCATCAGTTAGCCATCCACTAGATTCGTCTTTTAAATGTGTGTGGCATCCTCTACAGAGCACAGATATCTATATGAGTTGGCACTTTCTGAGCTACTCTGGACATAAATCTATCACTTGAAAACTGAGAAAGAAATGAATCAGTGCGCGGCCATGACCTAGACTCCTCCAATGGGCTCTTGAAGAAGACTGAAGCAAATCAATGTGATCTACCAGCACCTTGACACAGCAGGGGCTATATTGTGCTGGAAAACGGTGGCTGGCATTTTAATCAAGTTAAAACGCCCACAACTTTACCAGAAAGAAAAAAATAATAATAATTTCGATTTTTGAAAAAGCTTTGTCCAAATATTATTATTATTATTATTATTATTATTATTATTATTATTATATTATTATTATTATTATTATAGTATTGTTCCCCATTTTTCTCAGCCTACTCTAATGGACAGTCTAATAGCAGTCTCTATATATATGTATGAAGAAAATGAGAATACAGGTAGAGGAAAGTGCAGAGATACAATCATCAAACCGTATTAAGTCTAAACAAACACATATACACTTTCACTCAGAGTACACTACATAACTACACAGAATCGTTTTCCCACAGAGTCAAAGAGATCTAGTTTCAGCAGTATTTTGGGGCAAATGTCATCGAATAGACAATCACAATGTAGAGATTAAAATGACTGGCCACAAGTGCAACATGGGCTCTTGAGATTTACACTGGGGAGTATTGTCGATGATTGCACAGGTCAGATAGCAGAGGCATGATGGGATGCGGTGATGACAGCCACTCTCTGGAGCTGCTATATTCCACATTTTCACATCGGGAATTGAACTCAGTCACTATGTTCCTCTCAAAGTGTGACCGCTATTACAATCACAGCTCAGTTTACAATCCAACCCACACGTCCCGCTGTGCACATGCACATTCATGCACACATAATGCATCTTGTATTCACAATCAGCTCTGTGGCATATTAATCAAAACACTCACACAGGCATTTTAGCAGTACAGCCACCGATCAGGCAGTAAATGACTCATTACTCTGGCAGGTTTTCTTTTCCAACTAAAAGATTGACTTAACGTGCCCCATTATTTTAGCAGTCATTGAGAATAACAGGAGAGTGGCCAACTGAGCAGTATCCACACGCCCATATAGACCACTGTGTAACAGACTGAATAGAAATGTAGTTAAACAGATATCACATGTCACAATTAGGCTTTTGTGAGATATTTATCTCAAATGAACTGATAATAAAGAGTTGTAAAAGTCACTCAAGTCATATGAGCTCATTTCTGTTTCTGTAACAAAGCACTTAGGCTACCTTTGTCTAATTATTGTTAATGTCATTTCACATAAACCTAATAGTCTTATCAGTTAGTCACATTCTTTACTTTTATGCCGATTAGTAAAGGTGAACCATTATAGACTGTTGCTGTTGCCTCAAAACAAGGTCATTAGGTAGGAATCATGTGACTGGGCAGTTAACTAAGTTGATGTGATCTTCGTCTAATGCACACCAAGCTTCACAGTTCTGCATACTGTAGGCTACTTTTGCATGAAATCAAAGCGTTACGCAACAATAAGACTCAGCAGGAGATTTTTTTTTCCCTCACGCTCCTAAATGTCTTAAATCGGGCAATGCCTTGGTTGACCTCATTTGACTTCAGACTTTGTTGTGGAGTGTGCAGTGACACATGCTAATAAGACTATCTTTTGACTGCAGGCTATTACATAAAAACAAACCAATCGCTAGAACTCTGTTTAATGTTCTCTGCCTACCACGTTTCCTCAAAAACAACACTGTACCTGAGCTTGGAAAACACATTGTTGTTCGGACAGGAACCAATACTAACTTAAGCCACAGCCCAGCCCATTAAAACTACAGCGACATTGATCCACCAATATGAAATCAGAAAACGCAACAGCCAAATCATCTGTTAGTTAAAAGTCCCGGTAGTAACACATTAGCCTTACCAGTGTTGAAACGTTTTCCATTCATAGGAAATCGACGCGCACTGAGTTAGTGTGGTCCTCACCTCCGCAGGCGAGTGGACAGGGCACGCTTCCTTTTTATCACGTCCCATTTGTGTCGTTCGCGCTCGGTCCCCTTTCAGACCCCAACAGCGAATCGATTTGCATTGACACAGACGACGCAAACCCTTCTGCTCACCAATGGCTGTCCCCGCACACGCCCTTTGCTCTGCCTTCCGAGCGCAGCGAACATCCATTGAAGCCCCACCACCCGGAGGAGAGAAAAAAGGATGGATGTGACTTTCCACTTTAATTAGGCGACGGCCCGCAGGACTATCTCTCCGTTTTGTCTGCAAAAATATAATAGACTACCTCCTCGCTTTATTATATTTTTACTCTAAAATAATTTAAAATACCCCCCAAAGGCCCTTTACTAGATGAGCCTGGGTGCTCAGTTTGTCTCTTTCAAATGACTTTATGAAAAAAAAAATGAAAATAATTTTACTGGTGGTTTCCTGCAAGAAAGTGAGTTATGAGATTTGTGGATCACAGCTGCAGGGATATAGGTTTGTCTTCGCCTAAGATTGGGGAGGTTATACTCATTTTCACCGTGGGGAACTGAAAATAAACATTCTAGAAAAATGTTCCAGTTTTCGCAGTATATATGAGAAACCTGAATGGAGACATGTTTTTTCAATTTAAAATATAACTATCTTCTCTCTGGAAATCTAGATGCTGCTTTGTGTTTTCAAGGCTAAACTCCGCGGAATAATTCGGATGTCTTTGTTGCCAGGCAACAGCTGTCCTGCCAAAAAAGATGAAGTTTATCCACTGCCTCCATCTCCATATTTTCCTTCATGGTGTTTTTGTGTATTGTAAATATTAAAATGTGTAGCCCAGCCTTAGTGGGCAGCAGGTGTGTGTCTGAATACCACTTTTAGACTGGAAACATGAGGATTTTTATAGGATACATAGGATCCTTTAAGGACACATTGGCTCAGGCATGGAAACATAACCTGAAAATCCTGTTCATAGTAGGCTACTTCAGCCGTCAATGCAATGTAGCACCAAATAACTTTTGGTGGTACATTTTAGCAGTTTTAGACAATCGGCTCTTGTTCCAACGGGAAGTAAGTAAAAAGACTGAGATGCACAAATCTCTCTAGTAAATTCATTTTCAAAAATGATAAGTCAGTGTTTGTAATTTATTGCATATGAGGAGACAATAAAATGCAACACTTAAGTTATTTGCAGCTATGTGATTGGTCTCTGATTTCATCTGAAAGGATAATGTTGGACTTTATCAGTCTTAAGTAGTTACCTTTTCCACATCAGTGTAACAACAAAAAGCAACAGGAAAACGTGTATTTCTTTTACATGCTGCATGTTAAATGTTTCAGAATATATAAATTATTTAGAAATTATTAGAAAGAACAGAGACCAGTTATAATCTGTGACCAAAATAAATATACATTACTCTAGAACACCTTGTATTGCAGTTTCATGGACTGCCACTGTGGGGCACCGCTGCCATGAGTACTTCATAATTAATTACTTATTAATGCTGTACCCCTTAATTACACACTATACCCCTTACTTACACTCTGTAACCCCTCATCACACTCTGTACTCCTTAATTACAGGATATTAATTACAAATTGTGACCAGTATGTCCTAGAGTACTTGCGCTGTAATTACACTGTAAGTAACCGGGAAGTACCGGGCCATAATCTAAAGTGTCAGCGACACTTCTACTACACAGATTTGATTGTTAGAAAACAAAAGACAGTAAGGAGTTCATAAAATAACATTTATCAGGTCCTCTTTAAGAGTTTTCAAAGAGTGGAAGTCACAAATGATACATTTTTTCTGTCAAACAATATCAAAATGTTATTGAGACAAATATCACATATAATTGCAATTGTGCATTACAAATCAAAGAAAGCTATTAGATGTGATCATAAAAAAATTCTGATAGTCTCGAAGTGTAAAGGTCAGTATTGGTTTATTATTGATAATAAATAGAAAGATGGAGGCATGCAATTATTGTAATGGTTTGAACAACCTTTTTCTTTTTCCATTTATTCTTTATGAAAATATCAACATTAAATTGATATATCTTATAAAACTATAGCAGCATCCCAAAAGGATGTTCAATTATTTTTATTTTTACAATATTGAAACGTATCAGTGAGCCAAATCTTATTTAATGGAATATTTCTGTTTATCAAAACTAGGCAGCGTGAATGAGAGGCACTTTCTGGAATTGTTAGTTGGCCTAAAATAAAATATGCATGAACATAAATTTTAATCATTCAATACATAAAACTTTATCATGTGTTTTTCAATATTACTTTGTAACCTGCAAAAATATAAAAGAAGACAAGGTGTTAAATATGAAGTTCCATACAATAATCAAACAGACATCTTTAGATGAAATACATTCACAAATAATGTTTTGAAAATCCTTGGCAGGGTTTAAGGATCACAGTGCAGGGCAGCACAAAACCTGCCCTTCAGTGGATCATTGCAGTCAAAATTGTTCTTTGGTGAAAATGTAAACAATTGCACCAGGACAAAAGTTAGTCATATCACAAACTGGAAAAAAAATCTCTCCACACACATAAATAACAGTTTATATTTGCCTGATCAGGAGTCTCCCAACAAACTGTCTCTAGAGTAATGCTTTTGTCCTGAATTAAAAATATACTAGTGCTGGAAACAAGCAAACTGTAAGTATTGTTATGTATGTCTGAACAATGAGCACAATGCATCACAGCCTGAATTATATACTGTTAGGATCCCTTTATGATGCACAAATACAGTGAAAAAGCAGAGAATTCAAACTAATGAGCGTCTTTAGGTAAACGAGTGCAGGATTACCTTGGGTGTAACATGCAGACTTTTCATTAACAAATAAATTCATCCTCACAAAATGAAAACTTCTTTTATTCCATAACTATGGCCTTATAAAACTTGGGGGGTGGATTTATCTAAAAACCAACAGCTTTCTGTCTGTATTTCACTGTATTTTACTCCATTGTTTATATTGAAGAGACATTACGGATAGTGAAGCTCTTAGCCAATCACATCACACAGAAGAAAAAGAAAAAACAGCAAATCTATGTGACAGGTGGCTAAAATTCAGATACTAATCACTTTACAAAAATATGTCTGGAAAGGCTGCATATCATTCTTTTAATATAGAAAAGATGAGGGTGAAAACGATTAAGTTTTATAGCAATGGATAGGTTTCTCTATATGCTCCCAAACAAAAGGCACTTCATTAGACCCCAGTACATAAGCATTGTGCAGGACACAGTGGCCTATTATTCTGCAATCTGTCCATTCAACTATCCTTCTACACACCCGTTTTTTTGTTTTGTTTTTTGTTTTTTTTGTCTGTTTGCTGTTGGAAGGCACTCTACCACTGCTCCCAGCTGAAATCATCCCCACCTCCAAACACAACAAAAAAGCCAAGAATGGTGAGGAAAATGACAGCGTTTCCAGTCATTACCAGTCCACAAGCCCCCCACTGGATCTGCAAAAAGAAGTGCACTTAGTTTGACTATATTGTTGAGAAGGATTAATTAGTTAGTTAAAGACATTTATTTTTTCATAAATAACAGGACGTTCACTTTGATGAGTAATTGAGGAGTGAGAAAACACCAACCCCATTCAGTTTAATCTAAAAAAAAAAAAAAAGTTTTCCAATTTTCAAATGTCTAATAAATACTACGTAGACATCAGTTTGAATTAAGTAAATTTGCTCTAAACTGTAAATGAGTAGTATGCCATTCGTAAAAGAGCCTCAATAACAATCCTGTAATAAGGCACCATTAATATGTTAAAACCAAAAGCTAAACTTTATCGAACTATTGAAAGTCACGTAGCACATGTGCAAATAAAAATGGGGAGCTAGAACTTACAATGTGTTTGCGGGCAAGGATTATGGGAAGCCCAAAGGACGATACAACAATGCCAGTTGTTAAGAAGTATGCCAACTCTCTGCATGCGTTGCTGGTGGAGTCACTGTCATCACTGATACGCCTGGCAATGAAGGTCGGGATAGGGCTCAGGACATAAAAAATCAGAACAAAAAGTGGCCAGTATACCCTGTGAAAATAAGCAAGAGTTAGCGACATGCAACGATGTAATTGTTAAGCATGCTTAAAAATTATGTACATTTCAACTTATGTGCAGTAATTCCCAGCAAGCTCCAAAACACTGCCTAATGTCATCATACAAACAAAAACTCAAATAGCTTACCCATACTGCTCCAGCGCGCATCCCAAAAGAAGAAACGTCAGTCCAATAGCGCCACTGAAGGATAAACCAACGAGCGCTGAAAAAAAAAAGACTTACATGAGTTAAAAGTAGGTCAAGACGATAAACATTGTGTTTTCCTGTTTAACATACAGCTGTGATTAACTTCTCAAAAATAATAATATAGATATAATCTCAGCTCGGTAAATATTACACGAAGAAAACAGCAGAAACTGGGTTAACAAATTTCGTGGTAAAAATTGCGAAAAAAGGCCAAAAATTAGACAATACCCACATTGTCAAATCATTTATTCATGTATTTAACCAAACAGCCTACCTTTAATGCCAGCCATTGCAAGAAGTTTCTTAAAGAGTTTAGTTTCTTTGTGTATTGTTTATTAGCTCGGGCTCCTTCTTTGTAGACGCACTTCCTGCTTCCTACTTTTCCCTTCTTCTGTGTCACGTGACTTCCTTAAAGGTACAGTATTACGATCAGTCCATTGACGGTGTTGATACAGTATATCCTACTTTATGGGTCAGAGCGAGCTATTTCTTCTCTATGGGTGAGACATAGTTGACCAATTTGTCCATTATTTTGTGCTAGGCTTTGATGTATTGTGCAGATGTTCCCAATATTGTTACCTATGGGTGCTACAGAAATCCATTTTAAAATATAGGCTCCAAAGTCTTTTAGCCACGGTCCTGATGTGATTTTATGGAGGCTTGTTTCAAACTCAGTGCAAAGTGTTCAAACGGAAGTGACTAAAGTAATTTCACATTATGTCAATATTTCATCAACACTATCATCAAAAAACAATGATTACTTTGTACAGAAAGATGACTTTTAATGACCCTCATGCAGTGTCTTCTGTTTTGTTGTAGCTTTGTTTGGAGATGAAACTGCGTGAAAGATGCTCAACTTCAAAGGGCATCGGTGATCACAGAGATGGACCAGATGTTACTGGACTGATAAGCCTCTGTTGTTCACATGGAAATAAGGTAGCTTGCAGAGCTGAATCATTTTATTTCACAATTATCCTTATTACAGGTAATTATTGTAGGCCCAGTTGTATAATTTGCTGTATATTATACTCCCGATTTCTTGTGAAAGTTTAAACTGAAATCTGATTGTGTGCATCCTAATCCTCTAGCACCCTCGTCCTTGACTTCAATTTCAGGTTTTTACTCACTGGTGAGTTTTAATTTACCCAAATCAATGCGTATGGATGAGTCACATAATAATCTAAGGCTTCAGAGAAAGGAACACTCGTTCTTTGCAAATAATCACTGGGTTGAGGAAATGAGAGAATTGGATTAATACAATATTTTCAGTCACTTGAGTTTGCAAAGATAATCACTACAATTTGCCTCAGTTAGTTTAAAAGTAAAAAGTAGTTTAATGTAGTACAGTCACAAGTCAATATACATTTTAGCCCTAAAATTGTAAACACAGTATTAGGCAGAATGGAATTGAAGCCCAGTTTGGACAAAAGTGAAACATACATTAATGTTATCGTTTAAAAGAGGCAGGAATCATGTGATGACTGATGGACCACTACGACCTGTCCTGTGATGAAGCTTAGAAATCTTTAGTGCAATGGTTGCTAGGGGCGACAGCATCACCTGTTCAACAGAAAGACACCATGGTTAGACTAAAGCACCTGGCTCCCAGATGCTTCTGAATATTCAGCGATAAACAACAGTTTATTGTGTGCCTCGGAGAGTGAACAGTGAGTGTGGGCTGACTTCAATATGCAAATGCATTTTCTTATAATCTTTCTTTACCTCCTTGATTATTAACAATTACTTTCATTTACAGATTATTTTATTTTCTTAATAGATATGTTGCGATTAAATACTTTACCTGAGTATCTTGAAAAACATGCTCCTTTTCATAGCTATCAATGTATATTCGAACAGTGGCCCCCTCACTGCTTGTTCCACTGAGTCTGTAGATGATTCGAGAGCCATCAGAGAAGATTATCCGAAGCCCCTGTAGTGAAAATAGCCAAGCACAGACATCTTTTCATAGTGAGTGGCATGTCTAGCAATGTAATGCTTAAAGTGTGCACTTTCCTGTACCCACTGAATACACCATTAGAGTTCATGAGTGGAAAAGCGTATCGTGATAAAAAATGAGCCTGGCTTTTACCTGGTTCCTGGATATGGTGCTGTCGACAGGATCTGTGTACTCAAAGTTGTCTGCTTTTTCCACTCTGTAGATTTTATCCTCCACAGCAAATCTCTGCTTCACAAAGGACTTGTCAGTTATCAATATTTCCAAATCCTCCATCATTTCACAGGCTGCATCTATGTCTACATTCTCATAGTCGTATCTGAAGCAAATATAGCCAGAAAACAACTATCAGTTACATATTACTCTATTTATTTTGACCATTTCGTTTCTCAAGTAGCTTGTATCTGCTCCACTTTAAACTGTTGATACAACTAACCTGGTATAATAGTTTCTTCCATATTTTAGCCAGTGAGCCTTAAGAATATCCTCTACACTTTGTCTTCTGGTGGCCAGAATGGACAGCCATGCCAGCACGGCCCAAAGCCCATCCTTTTCACGAATGTGGTCACTTCCTAATTTAAAACGAAAACTGTCTCATGTTGAAGGGATTCATTGTAAAATGATTAAATGAAAAAACAATTACAATGATATTTAGTCTACACTTTGACAGTACCTGTACCAAAGCTTTCCTCTCCACACAAAGATAGGCAACCTGCATCCATTAAATTTCCAAAAAACTTCCACCCTGTGGGAGTTTCATATAGCTCTATTTTTGTTGCCTTGGCCACTCTGTGGAATATAAAACAAACCGAGGGTCAACATATACAACAATAGAAAAACATAAGAGGTGGAACTGTTATATCGGTTGCTAGTAGCATTAATCACCCCTGGATGGTCTGTAATTGAGATATATTATTAAAACAGTAAGCCCAGCTGCTCTTACCTGTCTAAAGCTGAACTTGTGGGCATGCTGCGGGCAAAGCCTCTCACCCCTGTTTGCTGAAAGTACGGGATGCAAAAGATATTGTCTGCAATCACAGCCACAGAGTCAGATGGAGAGACGAAAAAGCTCTTCTTACCAAGGATCATGTTACGGTCCTAGACAGCCAGGACAGGTAAAAGGTCAAGGCAAATAGACACGCAACAAATTCTCTTCATTTAAACATTATCAATTGTGTTTTTGTTAACAAACCCCATCACCATCAAATGCTGCACCAAAATCACACTGTCCATCTCTCATGGTGTCAACCAGATCTGCAGCGTATGTTGGATTAGGAGGTTGTCCCCCAAAGTCCTCCAATGGGATACAGTTAATGACTGAATTGGCAGGACAGCCCAACTCTTCACAAAGTATCCTCCTCACATATGGTCCAGCCACTGAAGAGTAGAGGGAGTGACAGAAAAGACTCTGAAAACCCAGTATTAGTTGTTTTAGACAGCATAAATAAACTGTAAGAATTATGTGATAGGGTAAACAATCTGAAGGGTTTAATGGTTAGTGCTGTGTTGTGGTGATGTGGATGTGCCACAAGTTCCTTGAGATTCAGTTTCAGTGTTTGGGGAGACTCAAAATAGCACTAGTAACTCAATAAATATACATCAAAAACACTCTCAGTATATTACCCCAGTATATTGTCAGGCAAATCAATGCTTAAAATTTTACATTTCTGAACATTCTTTAGTGCATATATACATATGGAAAAGTATTATGTTCTGCTTTTTATTTAGTGTTAAATGTCTTCATAAAACATATGATTAATGGTAAAAGTCTTACCTCCATGCATGGCATCCACTCTTATTTTGATGTGGTTCTCACCAGACAAAAGTTCTTTCAGAGCAGCAAAGTCAAAAATGTTCCTCAGAAGATTAGCATATGATTCCACAGAGTCCACAATTTCCACTAAATACAAAATTAAAAAGACAAAAAAGATGATCCAAGACCAATAATAACCAACTAAAATAAAAATTGCTTACATTTTGTTACTCTTCACCTGTAAAGGGTTTGAACTTATTCTCAAGATCAAATGTCTGTTTGCCTACAGTTGTCAGATCTACTTGGAGTCCAGGGCAGATGGCAAACTCCTCAATAGTTCTGCTGATCTGAAAGATTTTATTTGTGGTAGCCTCTTTTGCTGGGCCTAAATATGAACAAGTATCAACACAAGTATCAAGATTATGTTGTTCATATAGAAACTTCACAAGGCCCTGTTCATTCTTGTTAAATGTCTTTCTGAATTCTCTTGTAACACTATTTTTCACTTGGCCATTGCCCCTGCATGCTCTCCCCTCTCCAGTTACCATACCTCCATTTGCCACGTTGAACTTAATGCCAAAGTATCCATCAGGTCCCCCAGGGTTATAGCTGGCAGTGAGGATAATGCCACCAATAGCTTTGTATTTCCTGATTACACAAGAGATGGCAGGCGTGGACATTATCCCATGGTGTCCAATGATCACACGACCGACCTGAAGAAATGTCACACGTATGTGTATGAGTCAGCTGATAGGCACATCTTAATTTATCTCACTGCTGGAAGGAAAGACATCATTAAGCGTTAGGTTTGTGTTTCATGGTGCTTCGAAAGAGTAACAAGGTATACATTTTCAATCCATAAACATCAGACACAGAAAATCAACACTCAATGGCTATCTCTTAAAGTAAGTTTTTACATGAGTGATTAAACTGGAGCATACATTTGACAAAAAAACAAAACCTTATCATAAAAAAAGAAAAAAGACCCTAAAAATTAGCAAGGTCAGTGTGTGACTAATGCAGGACCTCACAGAAAATGTGCCTTTTCTAAATTAAGTGTACAGCTATACTTTGATTAATATACTACACAATAGTGGTTTAATACTCATGATAACAAAATGCTTCCCAAAAATACATTGTGTTTAATTACAACACAGCTTCAAGTGACAGGGCAGGTGACATTGACATGCACTACACACATTGATCTGTGATCATGTTTGTCATGTGTTCATCTGTGTACACACCGTACACACTTACAAACACCCCCATACACCTGGAATGCACAAGACACTGACCCCATTGGCTGCTGCCATTTGCACAATGACCTCAATGGCAGTCCGGTTGAAGTATCGTCCATCTCCTCCGACCACCACAGTGGATCCCTGACGGTCACGCAGATCAATGGAGGAGAAGATACTCTGGATAAAGTTGTGTAGATATTTTGGTCTTGTCTGAAATACATAGACCTTTTTCCTTAGTCCACTTGTGCCCGGTCTCTGGTCTGGATAAGGAGCTGTAGCCACAGTCAGCACCTGCAGAGGTCCGTTATCCATGCTTCAAAGTAAATATACCTGCAGTGTGGAGACCTATTGTTAAGAGGGAAATCCCCTGTCCTTCGACATGGGGGACATTAGATAGGGTCAGAATAGGAGGGTAAAGTTCTGGCCCCTCCTATTATGCGATGCAGCCTAGAAGCACATGGGTACTTCTAAATCCCAAAATAACATTTCAGACAAGTGTGTGTGGGAAACTGAAGACGCTGCTTCACACATGCGCAGGGATATCACTGTCAAGGCTTTAGGCCCAGTCACAAAGAAGGGGGTGTGGCCTAGGTATTATGGGAACAACTTATCTGAGTGTGAAGGGCTGCAGCTGTGTAGAGTGAAATGATGGGCACAAAAAAGCATTGCAATGAAAGCACTCTATTTTAGAACATTTTTAAGGTCTGATCAGAAAGTTGTGGCAGTAATTATAGAGTGCATTAGAAGAACATACTGGAAAAGAACTGCATAACTATAATTACATGTTTACAGGAACGATATTGCATTCAAAGTCCCAGTGTGGGAAGTATCTTCTTCAGACAGCGGCTTCTATAGTTTATCCAAACTGTCCTAAAGCTCACTACAACCAAATGTGCATATAGCACAAACAGGTCATATTCCACAATAGTTAAAGTCTGTATTTGATGTTTTCAGTGAAAGGCATTGAGGGATAATCCTCTGCATGGTTCTTATTTAAACAAGTTGTTTATTATGAGTATTATTGAGGAAAGTATGTATTTTTTTTAAGTTATACTGTTCATTTAAACTATAAAAACAGTATTAAAACAAGTCTGCTAGGTTAGTATATCATAATAAAGAGTTACACAATAAGGATTTTACAGGTTTTATATCAAAAAGTCTTTAAACACACAGTTGCTGGTAAAACAGTGAGACTTACCCTTACCTAAACTATCTCTTAACCTACCTCCTATGATCTACCTCCTATTTTCACTGTAGCCTCACTGTTAACCTGATCAGAAACTATTTATAAAGAGCCCTACATTTAAAGTACTCCCCACAAAGTCAGCAACTGTTCAGGTAATGAGTCAATATGACTCAAAAGGAAACTCTTCATGTCAATTTTTTTTTTAAATCTCAGGCATGAACCATTACCTAGGCTGACCACTGGAGGTCGCTGCATAATACACATCTTTTTTCATGATCTCAGACCATAGAAGCCAATGAAGAGGGGTCAGCGGTGGGAGCACTGAGAGGCCGGACAGATATCTGGGTGAATTTTAGGGGATGAGAAGCCTTTGTTGACCTCCACTGGATCCCTTTCTTGCGCTCCGAACGTCCCTTTTGTCTCAAGTATTTTCCATTCAGGTTAGTGTCTCCACAAGCATTAAACCACCATCCACCTTAACACAGAAGATATATATGGTCAGAGTATGTCAAAAAAAATAATTTATGAACTTAGTCTGTAATAAAATAGTACCAGTGTCTTGAGCACAGTTGTAGTCAGGGTTATTGTCATTGTCCCTGTCCCTGGTGGAGAACCTCATGTCTGTGTGGTTACTCAAGAGGTCAGGCAGATCTCCCGACAGATGTGTGAGATGAATGGTATAGTTGCTCTCTGGGCCGTCAAGATGGAATCTGTATTCGATAAAACGTCTGCCTTGTTTCCACTCTTCCAGCTGGATGTGAAGGACGGAGTTGCCCCGTGCGGCGAGAGAGTGGATCTGTCTGAGTCCGAGCCAAAACTCCCCTGTGACAGAGACATCAGTCTGTAATAGTGCGCTTGACAAGTAATGCTGTCAAAGTGTAGATATTCTGACTGACTGAAGGTTCAATTGTTTTAAATTCAGAGACAAAACAAAAGCTTCTCAGAAAATTCTCACCTTCAAAATTTCCAAAACCATTTTCATACTTTTCCCAGGTTTGATCAAAACTAACTGAACCATCTCTTCGCCTCTGGATAACAGTTTCTCCTTTTGAAAATAATGATGAATAATAAAAAGAAAGCCCACAATAGCATTTAACATAGCAAAGATATATTATAGAATTTAATAAGTGGCCGGGTACCTTTATTCATGTCACAAAAGGCCATGAAGGGTTCAGATCTGTCTGGTCTGATGGTGTAGACACCAGTCAGTCGCTCTCCTTGGTTAAACAGTTCACCACAGTCTGATGGGAGATCTATAAGTATAAGTAATGATTTTAAAGTAGAACAATGGGCATACAGTACACACAGTGACTGGGTAGACATTTTTAGAAAAAGTAGGCTAACATTTACAATGTGTCATACTCAATATTTCTGATGTGTTGGAGGGCTCAGAAGTTAGATATTGGGGCAACATTGGTTCTGCAGCTTTGGATATGTCAGCCATTTTCTCTATGGTTTGTTGCTGTTGTAAGTTGGCTGCAAGCTGAAAAATAGTGTTCAGGATATTAATAGTATGAATTTTCTCCAGTCCATTACTGAGGCAATATATAGCACACCCATAAAAGTTTATTTGCACTTGAACGGTGAGTGCCGATCCATAAAACTGGCATGTCATTCCTCAGGAAAAGCAGTTCAGTGGATTTCTTGGAGAAGCTCACTTTTACACAGCATATACCTTTTCCTCAAGCATCTTGATCTTCAACCTCTGTTGGTTAAGCTGGTTACTTTGTTCCTGCACAGCCTTCAGCAGCTCTGTGATGCTCTGGTCTTGGCTATAAATAGTGTTCTGAAAATAGAAACAAAAATTACTTAATGTAAGCATATCTGTAAAAGCTGAATCACATTTTTTTCAACATATCATCCTCAATTTTTCAATATTCCTTTGATATTGACTCACCCTAAGGCCACTGATCTCTGCCACTTGTTCGCTTGTCACCAGGCCCTGGGACATACTGCTTAGTTTCTGCTCTAAACCCTCCACTTTGTTCTGCAGCCGACTCTTATCCTGTAGAATGGTGTCCACTTTAGACTTAATCTGAACAGACAAGCCCATAATCTCTTCATTGTTGGCCTTTAGTACAACAGTAGTCTTCTTCAGCTCTTCTTCTTCCTCTTTAATTTCACTGGCCAGCACCGAGAGTTGGTAGAATGAGTGGTCAAAGATGTTCAGCTTTTGTACAATGTCATTTATCTGTCCTTTTGTTTTCTGTACAAATTCCCGCAGACTCTGGCCCAGCTGGAGAAGACCATTGGCCAGGAGTCGCACATCATCCAAAGCAGCAAAACTGGACCGATTGTTAGTCGTTGGAAAAACAGAAAGTTCGTCTTTGGCACAGAGGAAAGGGCACGGCATGAACAGGACAAACAGTAATGCAAATAGTCCTCCCCTCATATTGTTGTTACTATGAGATTTTAGGAGAACAACTGGTAGCCCTCTGGGTCCTCTGAGGTTTAGCCAAGAGTTACTCACACAAAAACACGGTATTTATACACTGTGTAAAATCAGATCAATCATTAACCTCATCTGATCAATTCCTAAAAGCTTGGTGTAGTGTAAAGCTTTGTTCCACTAGACCATATTTGATGCTCTTCTAATGAAATCAATATTCATCATTTTCTGTAAAAGCAACACAAATGTGTATTTGAACTTGTTGTAATGGTGTTTATTTCCTTTCTCAAAAGCTTAAAGTTTGACCTGACCTATAGAGACCAGTGCAAAGGTCATGGCTGGTGCGTGTTGTTGTTAGTTCTACCTAATTTTTAAACAAAAATTGACCCATTTTTCAATGGCACTGAAGGAGAAGGAGGACTTGTAAGTTCAGGGCTTGTGCATGAACCTGGTCACAAGTAATTGTATCAGAAAACAGCTACCAGCATATCTAACATCATCTAACTCATCCATCATAAGTAAATTATTTCATCCCCTCTTATAGACCGAGAGACATATTTACTCATAACTCAGGTACATATCTTTGCACAATAAATAATAATCATTTAAAGGCCCATAAAACTCTCTTCTGAAGCACCTCTCCAAAGTCACACAAACAGAAGAGCCCTTTTTATATTGCACACACCCCTCTCAGCTGTAGTGGGAGTATGATCTGACAAACTATAATCCCATCCAAACAGGGTCACGACTGTGGTTCCACTCTGTTAAATGTTAACTACACATATGAGAGCATGGTTTAGGGCAGCTTGTTTACACAGCAAATAGTGTCCACAAGCCTAACTATATCTGGGCTCTGCCAAAGATGTGAGTACATACTTCAATCGGAGCTTTCGCTGCAGAAAGGACAAAGGGAAAATAAAGGTCAGGGGAGTCCGAGGGGTCATCTGTGATAAAAAGGCAGAAAGGATAGGACAAATACAGAATGATTATATTTGCTTGGGCATTGACAGTATTGGCAAGGCCACATTTGGCCTTTCAACTCTTCTTTACCACACTGTACAATCACTTTCTCCTGACTACTTTAATACAATTATCCTCCCCTTTTCACCCATAAGCACAAGCATAATGTACTCTCCACTACGGGTAATTTGTTTCAACCTATGACTTAACTCAGCAGTAATATCTTTGTAACAGCAGTATTCCCTGTACAAATAGACCGTGACTGAGGGAAGATATATTTCAATCATAAACTTTTCTGAGTTATTGAAATTGTAGAAGTTGCTTTTAATACAAGATATTTGAATTTGATCTGAGCACAAGGGAAGAAGCCAGTTGTCAGATAGAAGACCTTCAGGTCAATAGAGACCCGCCTCCTGTGATATAACTCATATCAAGTGATACGAGGCTATGATAAACCTTGAGGTTGACACAATTACTTTTCCATCTGGTTTCTTATATTTCCTTTGTATTTCAAGAAAAAAAGCATTAGACAAACATATGGATGGTGACTGGATAATTCTATAAACATATAACAACACTTCAGCACACAGCACAAGATGATCTGGCCTTGGCAGAATTAAACACAACTTGTTTTCCAGCAGTGAGAGTCAAATGAAAAGAATATTAATTTGCAGTTTTGTGACCTCTGATATTTTCCTGGGTTTGAAACATCTGTTTATCTAAGTAATAATTAACAAGTCCAATTTGTACCTCATATTTTAAGCAAATGTAGTTGATATTTCTCTAAAAAAATCTTTCTCTGAAACTGTCTCTGAGCAGACCAATATATCCTTCTTTCTGGCCAAGTTTTCTGCTTATGTGGTCAGTCTGTCAGTCGTCATTTGGCCCAATAAAGTGTTCTCTGACTCTTTCCCTCTTTCTCTCTCTCCATCTCTCGTTCTCTCTTCAAGTCAAACCACAATCCCTCTCGGAGTCAGTTGTCCTGCTTATGTAATGGAAAAGGAGTATTTTGCACTCATTCACGCTTATGCCTTTTCCATGCTTTGAGGAGCAACAAGCAGTGGTGTGGTCTTGCATCTTTTAATGTAATGGACTCGTATCATTTTTATAAAATTGTGTGATGTTATTTTAGGTTTCACCTTAAAGAAGGTTTATTCACATCTTATTTATTACTAAAACATCTTTGGGATTGTTCATATGCAAACGAAGAAAAGGAACAAACACTTTGGAGAAGTTGGGTCAGAAGCCTGGCCATCCAGACCCATTCACTTTCTTAGTGAAGTGAAACAGGCCCTGAACCCCTCCCATTCAAAACTATTTCCACTCCATCAAGATCAATCCAACCTGACCAATCGTAACCGTTTATTTAAAGTGGGGCAGGCTTTATGCAGTGCTTAGTTTCTCTGAATGCTTGTTTTTCAAATTATGTGTTTGTACTGAGTTATGTTTGGTTATATGTCTATCCAACTTTATTCAGAGGTAGTTTAATCTGCGTCCATTTGTTCCAGCTCCTAATTCGGTGTATTAGAACTGGAAGATCAGGCGAGGACTATAGCATTTTGGAGCTCTTCTTTTAAGTTCAGAGAAGTTGGTGGTGTTGATAGTAAACTCTTAGCCCCACTGTTGTTGTTTGTCTTTTTTATGCATATGACTGGCAGATATGGCATAGCGGCTGTGTCCCAAAAGAAGATGTGTCGACATGTGAAAAGGGGATCAATGAAGAATGAGAACCATGCACTGAGTGAATTAAGCCCTATGGATGCCACCCAACCCTGTTCTTTGCCCCCTGTTTGCCTCATTATATCGGGTTACACATTCCGAACAAGGGGCGGTCTGTCAAGTTATCCGAGACAGTAAGTAAACTCTACACACAGTTAACTCTTGCTTCATACCAGCTTTCTCTCATTTTGACATGTTGTCAGTGTGTGTCCCAGAGGAGCTGCTTCTGTCCGTCTTCCCCACCTCTGGCTTCCTATTGGCTGCTGTGGGAGGGAGTGGGAGCGGCTGACCACAACATCAGGCCTCCCTGCTTGTCAGTTTTGTTGGGCAGACGGCATGTTCCCAAGCCCCTCCCAAGTCTGGACTCCCCTTTGCACACATGAGCTTCTGTTATGGCAAGGCCGCACACTGGCATTTACCAAACGGCCGCTGGAGACAAGCAGACAGGCTGAGCTGAGATGGGATCAGACAGTAGCAGGCTGTTTGGCAAACACGTCTCGTAACAGCAACTTACCGAAGCAAACTGCTGAACACATGTCCCAAGGTAAGCCCTTGTTAATGTTCATCTCCTCTCTCTGTTGAATTGAATCGTTAATCAAAGCGGTGATGCTGAATACTAACCTTGAAGGTCTTCGATCTAGGACTAAGGCTGGGTCGGAGAAGCTTTTGACTCATTAAGCCATTAAACAAATTGTGGGAATGAACCACTTAGTCTCTGCTGAATACTAATACAGAGAAAAGCGTGTATCGATTAAATGTTAAACTGTCATCTATTTTTTAATACTTCACAGTCGCACTTTCTATTTTAACCTTGCCATGTTAACATACCATGCCTTCCTTTCCCTGCATGAAGTCCCTGACAGCTGTTTTATCCACATGCCGCACAATGAGGCTCATATGTATCACAATGAAAGTCTGACCCAGGTTAGTGTTGGAGTAGAACCAGAATCTCCTCCAAAAAAGACTCAACAATAACACACAAAAGTCCACAGACATGCAGGAGTTCAAGGTAGGATTGATGGGGAAATATACAGAATGAGATTCAGATTCAACAAAATGCAAGTCCCAAGCTGGCTTTTCTGAATCACCTCAAAACGTTTAGAGGAGTGCATTTTAAAAAACCACAGTCTGTACAGCCAGGAGGAAAGGAATTATTTTTTCCGAGAATAGACAGGGAAAATTTGCCGAAACAGACACAGGTTATGACAAAAACAACGTGCCTCACTAGAGCTTTTAAAATATACGTTTACAAGTTCAAGCTTCATTACTGTCTATTTTAGTTCTAAGTAAAGAATTCCCCTTTTATTGTATCCATAAACTGTTTTTGTAGAATAGAGAATAGAAAGCAGGCGGGTGGTGCTGGGTACTATGTGGGTACAGCCATACAATATAATTCCAAGTGTCCAGACTGGCAGCTGGCAGAGTGGTTTCTCCCTGTGTGAACTTGGCGAATGAAAAAAGAGAAGGAAAAATTGTGAAAATAAAAAAAAAACACATCACCACAAGAAGTGACACAATGAGGGTCTTAACATCAGGATAATATCTTAAACAACTGTTGCTTTTAGTCTGAGTTTTGAGCAAAAGGAGGTCATTGTAGTCAGTGTGTCTTGAGTTTACATTTAATTTGTGGCTTTGCACAAGAATGCTGTGGATAGAGATGTTGTGATTATGAGGTTCATGCTGATGCAGGGAAAGATCGGTGTGAGAGGGGTCACATTTACACAAAGCTTTAGAGCAGCTGCTGTCAGAACTAAGCAGACCTCCATAAAACCATTAAATCTGACACAAGCCTCAAATGGTTTGAAAGGAACTGCTTCTTGCGGCCCGCTCTTGAATTGAACAGTTCAGGAGAGGCAGCAGAGCTCTCGCTGGGGCCTGTTTGGGGTAAGGCGAATACTTTTCTACGTTTCATTTCTTTGGGTTTCCTGTGAGGTGGGCCCACTGCTCTAAGTGTGGACCATTTAAACCTGCGCTATGATGATGTGGAGAATGTTAGGCAATAGTTGTAAGGGACTGCTTTACCCTGCTTTATTTATAACCTGGTCTTTCACAGTAGGTAATAATTAAATTGAGCATCTGTTTCCTTGTCCTATTTAGTATTAATAGTTACATAAACAAAACACACATAGTCATCTATCATAGTCATCACAATTGAAAAAGTTTTGTGTTGTCATTTATAGCAGCAGCCTGTGTTTGGATGTGGATGACAGGTCACAGTGATATTTATTGTCTGCAGTAACAGGTGCTTTAGGTATAATGCTATTTATCACTGATCAGTCATAAGAGCGTTATACAGATAAAATGTTTATCATAATCAGTGATAACGGTTTGTTTGGATTGTTTTTCTATCTCTGCAGTGAGTAAATAGTGTTTTATTGTGTTGTAAAATACCACTCCAAGTCCCTTTTGTTCTCTCGTGAGACTTCTAGGCTAAACTTAGGCTTGTCATATCAATCGCTGAAAGATTGTCCTGTGCCTTCAAAAACCCCACTGGAAAAACTGCATAGACAGAATACGGTATCAGTTTCTACGCACGACACATACATTGGATTTCAGTAAGGGCGACAGGACAGATGCAACTGCAATAACTCATGGCTCTTATATAGGTCATCTTTATCCATATTTCCACAACATAATATAGATAAATCTTGTTTTTGTTGATACAAAGGCTGTCGTTCAACGGATATTGTACATGCAGGACGTCTCAACAAGCGCTGCGTTCTAAAGGTCACACAAGTTCATACAGTAAATCATGAATGTCGGGGTGTTTATCTGTAATTTTCAGATTGGCTGCAGTTTATTGCTGGCTATCAGAACGACTGTGTGAATGATGGAGGTCAAAATTCCCAGCAGAGAGGTTTGGTGGTGCTCGCCTGTTTACTGCATAGCTCACATTGTTTGGGGCTGTGGCTCAGCGGCTGCGGTGCCTCCACACAGGACATGGAGCTGCCACTGAGGCTGGTGGTCAGGAAAGAGGGAGCATGGGGGAGGTGAGGGGGCAGGAAGAAAGTGCAAAAGGATGAGAGCATATTACAGTGATTTATGATGGTGTTACCAAGTTACAACCTCAGGGGTTCCAGGGGAAAGCCTGTTGTACCTCTTAGTTTTGGATTTAGCCTACAGGGCAGGCACCAGGGGTAGGCTATCACCAAAAACTTGGCTTTTCATATTTTTACACTGTTAGACACCTAATGCAAGTTGTTCCTGAGTGAGAATAAGACGACACATTCTTTTTTTTAGCCTTCAAAGCTGCTATCTATAAATTCAACATGAGTTTGAAATCTCCTGAGAATAAGTAATGTCTGGTTTGGCCAAACCTTTGGGATACCACTCAAATAGACAGCCAGTAGACAAAGGAAAGCAATAATGTATCTGAATTTTGCCACTTAGTTATCACATATATAGATTTGAAGAAATTGAAGACATTAAATTCCTTCAACATTGAAGACGATTGATAGATTTGGAAGGGTGCCATCATTAGTCGTCTTTTATAGTCTGCGTGATCTAGTCATTTGTATATTGATATATATTTGTATATTGATTGTTGAAGCATCAGTCTTCAAAAGAAACAGAAAACAATCTAGTGTAAAATTAAATATTACATAGAAAACATCACAAAAGGGCAAATGAGTACAATTAAAAAGCCCAGAACTAAAATGCCAGAAAGGAGGAAGGTAGTGACTCAGAACAATGGTCGACTGTATTTATGTCTGTAGGAGTGTGTTTTCCTCCGCTGGCCAGGACGGCTGGAGGAAAAAGTCCAAAGTTATTTTCAACTCTCATCCTCCTGACTTGCAGGGCTGTAATCAAGTGAACATCAGTGCTACCACTGGTGAATAATAGCCGCCCAATGCATGGAAGAAATGAAGTTGCAAGAGTTTAAGAAAAACACATCTTTACATCTTTAAAGGAAAAACAAAGCAAGAAAAGCACTGTGTAAAAGTGAATGTTTAAATGGTTTTCTTCACTTTTTGAATTGTCAGTGGAGTGCAAAAATGACAGAAAGATGTTCCATGTGGTCGTAAAATTAAAATGAGTTCCACTAAATAGACCACAGCTCAACCTCAGCTGCCAAAACTCTCAGTGACAGGATAAAAATGATTATTAATTCATAGGCTAACTGCAGTCTTTTCCTTTTCTGTTTGTTGACAGATTTTAAAAGTGGAGCCAGATAATGCAAGTTGCCACAATAATGGAAAAGAATGGTAAGTTAAAAAAAACAAAAAGTCCAGTCTAGAACTTTGGCTGAGGTTCATTTCATCTGTGGTTAACTTCGCCATCGAGTGTTTATATACTGTTGTTACACCAGTCTTGAATTTTTATTTTTATTTTTATTTTCTGGAGTATATACATTTGTTTTGAACATAATTTTGGAGGTGAGGTTATCTAAATAACAATTACATTTTTCATTTCTGTTGATTACAGGAAACATATTGAGTCATAAAACAAATGGTTTCAAAGGGAAGCCCCCATACTCAGTAGAGACTCCTTATGGATTCCAGCTTGATTTAGACTTCCTGAAGTATGTGGACGACATTGAGAAAGGCAACACAATCAAACGTGTGCCGATCCAACGCAGGAGTAAGGTTCCTCGGGCTAGCACTCTTCCCCGTCACCTTAACTCCTCTGGCTACAGGCCAAGCCCATGGGGGTCAACTGGAGCTCTGGGGCCTAGGTCACGACTGTCAGATGCCCATCATTATGGTTATACCTCCTGGTCACATGACACCCAGACACCTATTTCACTGGCTGGTTTTAAATCTCAGGCTGAAATGGAAGCAAGAATAAAGGAGTTTGACGAGCAGCCTCTTGGTGAACACATTAGACCACACCTCCTGCGTGCGTCCAGTCTGCCACTCACTGTTTTACTCAGACAGAGCTCTGAATCCACTGATGATCCTGGCAGCCTACAGAGCTCAAGAGATCACCTTGAAGGAAGGAACATCTCATTTGAAGACGTTTTTGACTCTAACAACAGATCTCATGATTGCTCTGGTTTGTTGAAACGTCTCACAGAGGCCTTAGAACGGGTCGGAGAGCTGGAGACGGAGGTGAGAGTTATTCCAGAGTTGAAGGCCCAGATCTGCATACTCCAAGAGGAACGGGAAAGACTCTGTGTGGCTCTCAATCCAAATATTCAGACTCACTCTACAAACGGCTGTTACACATCATGTCGCTATAACACTGTTGACATCAAGAGGCCAAGACACGACAGCCACATAAGCCACAGATTTAATAATCACCTGGACTCCAATCCAACACGCGAGTGGAGGACTAGTACGGACTTGGATGAGTTGCTCACAGTGACGTCTCTTCAGGCCAAAGTAGCCCTGTTGGAGCAGAAGCTTCATGAGAGCAGTCTGGAGTTGCAAAGGGTCACAGAGCTGCTAAAGGAACAACAAAACGAAAGCAAGAGGAAGGACAACAAAATTCAAGCCCTCATAAGGAATCCTGGAGTGTGGGTTAAAGCCGAGAGAGTGCTGGTGGAGCAAGACGGAGATGACATGGTAGTGAAGAGTCTAGAGTCGAAGCTCAATGCAAAACAACTAGAGTCCTCTAAAATGATCACTGAAGAGGCAGCTGACTGGGTTGACACAGCAGTAGCGACCCATCACATAAAGCAGATCAAACAGCTCCTGGATCAGCAGTGGGACTGTCTGTGTACTGAACATGGACAACATATAGACCCCAGGGTGAGCTCTCTGCAGGAGGAGATGATGGGACTTGTTGACCTCCTCTCATCCTACTACAACCAGCAGAAAGAAGGGAAGCAGCTGACTCAACTTGGAGGTAATGTAGTGGGGTACAAATATTTAGATTTATGCAAAAGAATAAGATGTGTGTGGTTTGTTACAATTCTTATATAAGGCATATATAAAAAAGTATATACGTGTGTGTGTGTGTCAAAATCATTGCTGTTTTTGACTAATTGAGTTTCACAACTTCTTCTGTATTTGTCTTTTGTGCAGCATCTAAATATGGCATAAAGGAAGAAGGATATGATGGATATGAGCAGTTGTCAAAAAGCCTACGATTTGGTGTTGATGAAGGGTTAGTAATAACTCTCACTCTGATGTCTGCTTTTTGCTCAGTCCGCTTGCTCGCTGTGGTAACTGTGGTAAACAATGTAACTGAGAGTTGTTGTTGTCAGTCTGAGCAGCCTTTTCTCTTTCTCTATTGTGTCTTCTATTATTCACTATTTATAAAGCCCCAAGTATCAATTTGTTTCATACTCAGAACAGATGTGAAGTTTTTGGAAAGATTTAAAAAAAAAAAAATAAAGCTTCACATTTAATGTATTAACTTTGTTCTTTGATTTCTAGCTTTGGAATCTCTTGGAGAATTGGCTTCTAAATATTTGACCATAAATATGAGTAATGCAGGAGCGATCTTGTCTGAATCCCATTTGCTTGAAAAAAGTCCAAGTCTGCTAGAAAAACCTGGTGCATGTTCTTAATGCAGTAAACTGGATATTTTTAATGATTTTTTTTTTATATTGCCTAATATATCATACTGTTAGGTAAATGAATTTAAACAACGTTTTTGCTTTTGTTTTAAAGTGACCACTCCACCATAACTGTAAACCAAAATGGTCTGAAGCAGAAGACAAGCCCTAGAGAGAAGATGGCTGCTGCTCATATGCATGAGGGGCCAGAGGGGAGGCAAGCAATGGGGGGAGAGAGACAAACGAGTCCAGACAGACAGATGATATCTGGAGGAATGGGATCTGCCTTAACAGATGAAAACACAATGTCTGCTGAAGCTCCAGAGAAAACATCCAAGATGAAATGCCAGCTCCCAGGAGAACAGATGGAGGGGAGCTCTGGCTGTGACACAAGCGCTGCAGGCAGGTGAGATGAGCCCATCCTATCAGGGATTGTGGGAAAAGTAACTGTGGTTGGGCTGTAAGAGTATAGATCCTTAGAATGTCCTCATGTTATTTCATAAGAATATATTCCCTGTGGTAAATATATTCTCTTACTTAAGCACACGCTCTCTCTGTTTCTCTCTCTAGGGAAAATGTTAAAGCTGAATTTATAGCTGCCTGTCAGTTTCTAAAAGATCATATGGACAACATGGATAATCCCAATGATGATATGGTACACAGTTGTGTTTATATGAATGTGATACGCATAATTAGATTAATCATTATACATGTGTGAAAGTAGATCAAACCCAAAGAAACATCAATTTAATTGTAGAATAAATGACGGTAGGAATATAAATGAAACTCTATATAAATCAGACTTTTTTTTTCGCTCCAGAGGAAGGCCCTGGTTGTTCTATTTCAGAACTGGTTCAGTACAACAGCAGAGGAGACATCCAAAGCCAGCACTGTGACAGTTCATGTGAGAGAAGTAAAAAGAAATGCACCATCACTGCTGGCCTTCCTGATCAACCTTGCAGATGATAATGGCAACACAGTGTTGCATTACAGTGTCTCCCATTGCAATTACAGCATTGTGAGCGTGCTACTGGACACCGGTTTGTTTACACTGCTTGGATTATTCTAATCTAGACTATATGGGAAATAAAGTTCTGACACAATAATATACAAATATATACAGGTGTGGCTGATGCAAACCTTCAGAATAATGCTGGCTACACAGCCGTGATGCTGGCCTCACTAACTGCCCCTGATGGTCCCAGTGGCATGGAGGCGGTCCGCAGGCTAATGGAGCTGGGCAATACCAACATTCAGTCCAGCCAGGTAACACATTCAGTGCCAAAATATATTCCTATTGAAACTTATCAGCTCATTCAATGCTGAGAACATATAGGACAATAGTTGTGTCATCACACTTCATATGTAATTACAATGTGTTAAAACAATACACTCATTATGTTATCTTTGAATAAAGAAGACCAAAGTTGACTTGAATGTGTCTCATTGCAGACAGGCCAGACAGCTCTGCACTTGGCAGTGAGACATGGGAGAGTGGTGATGGTCCGGCTGCTGCTGAGCTGTGGGGCTGACGCTAACATCCAGGACAAAGAGGGAACTACGTCACTAATGTTTGCCTCAGAGAGGGGCCACACACATATTGCCAGGCTTCTGCTAGAGAGGAGCCAGTGTGACCTCAACCTGGCAGACAAGGTGACACTGGAATGGGTGATAACATGTGCAAGTTCACTAATAATCATGTCTATGTTTAAACATAAAGAGACATACTGTCTTGGAAAATTAGATTTGCAATAAAGTCTATGAATGCCCCCAAAACTATATATGTTTTGGTTTATAGCTGAGGTGTGTAGGACCTTTGTGTAAAATAATACAGGCAGCATCCCCATTACTGTTCAGCTAATGTGACAGGCCTAGCTTAACTTGTCATACGAAATCCTGTTTGTCTGCGTCACACAAATATTATACTTTTCTGAATGCAAAAAGCTGCTTAACCCACAATATTTTGACTCACGCTGTGTGAATGTGGGTGGGCTGTCAGACTGTTTTTAGGAGCATGGAGCTTTCCCTGGATTAATGAAAGCTGCAGTAAGACAAGGGAGGAGATGAGCTAATCCTCTAACAGTGCCTTATCTGCCAGTCTAGAGTGGAGTAGGGCCAACGATACATATGTATCTGCTTCTTAAGAGCAAGCCTCTTAGTAAAAGAGTTTGGGTCTAATAGTGACTTCGCACATCTCACCTTGACACAAACATAGGTTAATTACAACAATTAAAGTCTCATTAAATGCATTCTTAACCCATTAATCTAAGAGTTTAGCCAAATTTGTATGCACAGTTGCTCTTTAGTATCTGTACATATTATTATGTAGACACAATACTTTGACAAATACTTTTAATTATGTCTGATTAATTTAGTTTTAAGTTAAGAATTGACCTTGTATTTATTTATTTATTTATTTGTCCTCTTATTCTCTCTTTACGTCCTGCAGCATGGTCGAACTGCACTGTCTATTGCCATGCAAGGGTCCCATAGTGATACAGCCACTCTTCTGAAAGCCCACGCTAAAGCCAGAGCTGTGTAGTGGTGGAAACCACTGGAAGAAGCTTGAATTGGATGGAACTATTGCTGTCTCTTATTGGTCTGACATTATTATTATGTTTCAGAGTCCTCAATACCTGCAGTTATATGATCTATATTTGTTGCAGCTTTATATTTTCACCATGTTTTTGGACTTGCACAAAAAGCTGTGCAATTATGAAATTATGAAGAAATATTTATAACATTATCCTTTAATGTATTGCTCACATGCACTTCTATAACGATTATATATAATAATGATAATAATGCGGTACTAAAATGCTTTTAAAGAAAATCTATATTTTGCCTTACATTGCAACTGAGCACTTTTACAAAATGATAATGTAAATATACAAATAAAATAAAATAAATGTATATTGTCGTGTTGCATGCCAAGTACATAAAATAAAGTGCTTCATATGTTGATTTTACTATCTAGTAGCATAGATGCTGTAATTCATTGAGTATTCAATTTGGTAATTCCAGTAGTACCTTTTGGTTTTGTACTCAGAAATATAACCAGTAGGTGGCACTGCCTACCCATTTCACCTTTTACATCCTATCTCTACAGCAGCCCTCATTATTCACAATCACACAACGTACAGACAGCAAACCTAAATCTGGCCTTTCATCAATGATTGGGTCTCGGCCTGTGACAGACAGTTCTATGAATGACATCCTTTGAATAGAACAAACCCCATTGTAACAGGAGACATGGTGAGATATACCTGCATCCTGAATGTATGGTGGCTGGAAGGGCCTAGTCAGGCATGAAAGCAGTGTCTGAGTGGCCTTTGTTTCCTTACACCTCCTGGGAAACAGTACAGGGCCCAGCTTGAGCTTTTCTGCAAGAGCTGAGATAATGTTTGTAAGATAAGATAGAAAGGACTGAGTAGAAAATTGGGAGCAGGCTGGACTTCTGTCTGACAGGGCAAAGCCACCTCATTTCCTTTTTTCAGATTGAACGTCTCACTGTCCAACTGCTTTAATGACCCTCAGCAAATATACATAGTCTGTTCCAGAAGGGGGTAAATAAATAGCACTACTACTAATACAAGCAATGTGATATCATTACCTTTCATGTGTAAATATGTTTGTAGCACTGACTGAGAGCAGTGTGGCAGTGTTAAGACTCATGCAGTGGTTTGGATATACAAAGAAATGAATAAAATGATAGTCCATCACTGAATAAAGCTGCACAAATAAACATCTGCAACACCTAAGTGTTAAGTAGACGTACAGGAGAAATTATTAGCACTTACATTTAGCACATATTGCTAAGGGAATAAGCATTGGGCTTTTTACACCAGTCAAGTTTTGGTTCCTTAGCTCTGTAACAAATGCCCTAGGGTTCTTCACTTAAGTGTCAGTGATTTACCCCAAATGGAAAAAAGAAAATATTTGTTAAGTAAATAAATATGTAATTATACGATTAAAGACAGCAGACTGTGATATTTTTTACAGATTTTATATATCAATATATAGAGTTATTCAAAGCAATTAATTACAGAAAATGGAAACAGTTTGGTCTTGATGCAGCTTGCATGTACAGTAGTCCCTGTCCCTTTCATGAACACAATAAGAAAATCAAAACCAAAGGCACAAATTAACAAAATCATTGTATTAACATTAGGGTTGTGGGGGTTTGGTTTGAAATACACTGTGCACTGACATTATAAAAATGAGGGTTACACATGGTGCAAATTGATACACAAGAAACAACACAAACCACTTTGTAGTAAAATCCAGGTTTGTACAGTGCAGTCTTCTATACAAATAAATTAATAGGCCTGTCCAGACTTTATCTAAAATCTTATATACAACATTTTATACAGAACTGTATAATACATTATCAAAAAATTTTATGAAAACATATTTACAAATCAATGAGTCCAAAAGCGTCCTCAAAGCTTTCGAGTGTCATTCTCTCATTCACACTCAGTCACTCAAATTCTCACATTCACACCTTCACACAGCGTCTCATGCAAATACACAATACAGAAGGCATTCTAAGAGGGTTGTGCAACAAAGAGCATACAAAACAGTTCAAATATGGCTGTGGGATGAACATTAGCACTCACATGCATATTTATGAAAACACACACTTTGAGGTGAAACAAACTTGTTGTGGATGAAAAGTGATGATCCTTCATTAAAAGGACTGAGTAGCATCAATACATCACAATGTGACTTTTGTTTACACCATACTGGTGGTCTTTCTCATCATACAACCACCTGCTGGTCCCTCCTGTGAATCCAGTCCCAAACTGCTGCTGCTCTGTTTTGGGCCACCTCAGAGGGAGGGAAACAGATCGCACAAGCCCCCTGTTATGATGTGTGTGCACGGGACAATGAATGGCTGTGCTGTCAGTTGGTGAGCAATTATGCATGC
This sequence comes from Rhyacichthys aspro, assembly GCA_036850595.1. Classification (NCBI taxonomy): domain Eukaryota; kingdom Metazoa; phylum Chordata; class Actinopteri; order Gobiiformes; family Rhyacichthyidae; genus Rhyacichthys; species Rhyacichthys aspro. The sequence goes on from CM072164.1 coordinate 10,600,403, forward strand.
TGTTTGTGTTTTTCAGAGGGCAAGTACACATTGTCTCCATCCTCTGGAGAGCAGTGTGCGCTTGTCACCTCTGCACTCCCGTGTATTCCTGCGAGCGCTGATCTACATTTGTCACAGTGAAAAGCAGGTGATGAAAGAAAAAAACACTTGAGGATTTCCATAAGCACAAAACTCAGCAAGTATTGCTTATCTTAACCATTGTATATATATCTTAACAGCTGACAATGAACAAAATGTAACTCATTCACTTGCTAATTTCACACATCCATTTTCTACAGTCAACAACTCGCTTCTCCAGCTAAAAAAAAAAGATGTTTTTTTCACTCTGGCTCAGTAGAGACCTCATCCATGAAAAGCTTTCCAGTAAGATGGACAGAAAATGTATAACCTGGAAGGGAATCTGACTAAAAGAACCTTGACAAAAAAGAATCCTATCCAAGAGGAAAAACTCTAATGGCAATTAATATCTAACACTGATGTGTCCAGATTGTCCCATCAACGCAAATGCTGCTATGGTTTCATAGTGTATTTATCCTAAATAGAGTCTCACAATGGTCCAACAGGAATCAAACCAAACTAATACGTCAACAATGAAAAACACACTCTGAGGAGCTCAGTCACAAAGTACAGACATATAGCACACACTTCACATCATCTTACATAACCAGTCAGATACTAGCTCAGGGCAATACTGCCAGAATGTTGAAAGGTTTAGAAAGAAATTAATCAATATATTTATGATGTTGAAATTCACCTCTGTGATTAATGATTAATAATTAACAGTTACTTTAATTTTAATACTCTAGAGATGAACAGGTCATCTCTAACATAGAAAAGCAATGAAACTATTGGACTAATGTTTCTGTGGAAATTTGCATCTGACATGACTCTCAATGGCTGCATGTGTTGAAATACTTGGCGTTCTTCTTGTCACTGCTGATCTCACCCTGTGCGTGTGCCTGAGCGGCCATCTTCCCTTGAGCTGCCCTTGTTGGTTACTTAGCAGTGGTCAGCATGGGCTGCTCAGTATACCAGTGAGTTCCTGGGTCGGGCATGCTTCCCCCCAAAGGGAGAGCGATAAACTGAGGACATGTCCCACCTCCTGCTCCCACCACTCCCATGCCCACTCCCTGGGGGTATGGATGATGGTGCGTGTGGTGTCCCATGGCATCAGTCCGGCCAATGTGGATCTCGTCCTCCTCCCCCTCGCCGGTGGTCTTGCGATAAACGGGGTTGTCAAAGTTCATACTCTTGGTGGAGTTGCGGCGATAGTTCCGCCAAACCAAGTAGACTCCAGCGCAGACCAGACCGAACACCACTGTGGCAACAATAGGAACTGCATGTGTTTACCACACAGCGGCAGGGACATGAGGGGGCAGCGTTAACGAGGCAGAACAATCCATGGTATGAGATGACACACATCGAGGAGCACAGGCATGCAGAGGACAGAGAGGGCAGGGGCAGTGTGGCAGTGTGTGTGTGGGTCATTTGGCTAAACAGCCCACAGCTCAAATGTGTTCAGTACAGACTGATCAGGCTGTGCTCTGCGCCATCAGTGGCCAGGCTGTTCGCAAAATTAGGTTTAAACTATCCTTTGGGAGAGAAATTTAAACTATTAGATTTTATAACCATCACTTGACAACTCAGCCCCAGGAATAACATCCTTGAATATTAATTTTAATTCATTAGATCCTTATTACTTATAATCGAGCTTTATTAAACTTCTGTGGTAACTTATTTATCTATTTAATAAATTACAGCAGTCATTAGCTCCAACGAGATACATGCAACCAGTGGATGAAATGAGAACATTTGTAAGGCCCAAGGCACTCTATGTTAACAGGATTAGACATTCAATATTTTAGTTAGTATTAAACCTGCATTACTCAAGTTTAAATAAATAACTATTAGCCATAAGATGCTAAAGATTAGCTTACAGTGACTGATTGACATGTAAAGTTGAGGGGGTAACTTTTTGTTTTATGTTAAGAAAAAAGGGTCTACTGATAAGGTGGCCCGAGGGCACCTGAACAACCCAACACAACAACACAGTGTGGGGTGAGTAATGCAGTGATGTCAGAGACAGAAAGAAGAGCTGTAGGCCAGTCTTCTCTCAACCTGCAACAGCAGGGTCAGCGTGATACAAACACTGTGGCCACAGCAGCTTTATGCCGTGCTGCAGGCCTTTCGTGTGGACAGACACACACAAATGGGAACTGCGGCTGACTTACCTATGGGGATGACAACTCCCAGAACCGCCACTGTCAGATTCTCCCCCAGGAGAAAATGCTCACTTCCAGCTGGAGAGAGAGACAGGAGCAGAATGATGCATTAGCATGAGACACTAGTGAAGATACCAGGAATCATAGTGTGACAAACACATTGAAAGATTAGAAAGAACTGCTAGAAACCACAGCAGATAAACTGCATAAGTGGGAAACTGATAGTTAATGCTTGTCTGTGAAAACATTCACATATAAAAATGGGATCAAACTGATGAGCTGGATGGTATTTGGTGCATTACTGCAGGGATGTGACCTTGGGAGTGCCATGACATTCTGCACCTCATTCATCCCAGCTCATTAGGCTCCAATGTCACCCACAGCTCATGGTCAAAAGCATGTACATGGTATGCCTGACACCTTCTGGACTATTGTACACACATTACCAGTGTACACAAAGCCTTGCAGAAATATAGTCAACATTTTTTAAAAAGAAAGGCAACATTTTCAGTGCAAAAGGCCTTTAATCCATCATTTCTAGTTGGAGGGACAAGGCTATAGGGGCATGCCCATATTTTGGTCTAATGTTGTTGTAAATGTTAGAGAAAGGCTGTTACTTAAAGAGAGTGAACGAACTACAGTCCATCTGGGTAAGTGCTGCTTTATCAAGAGACTGTGAGTTGTCCCATGTTAAAAGCTCGTGAGTAAGATATAAAAAAGAGTGGTTTGTTTTGTCGCTTTAAGGAATAAAGCATCTTCACTGTTTTGTTCCCTGCGTTTTAGTTCTCCACCTCAGCTGAATTCAGTGTTACCACTGCTTTATTAGTTTTTTGGATTCTTTTTGAAGGCCTGTTAAGTTACAATATCCATAGCCAGGGAAAGTTCTCCTCAAAGGCTACAGTATTGCTTGAAACACTGTTGTTAATTACTGATTGTTCACTATTACAAAGTGATAAAATAAGATATAGAAGTCTATGGTTGGCTAAATAAAGTAGGACCGTATATATATGTGAACAATTTAGTTTGTCCCACTCCAGCAGTTTATCATTTAAAAGAATATAAAAATTTAGCATTTAAAGCATTTAGCATTTTGTTCCCCTACAAAATCTAAGTCACCAAAATCAACATAAAAAGGTTATTTTAGTTACAGTGCTGTGACACGCTGCTGTCCCCTGCAGGTGTGGTGGACATGACCATGGCTGTGGCTGTGGAGTGGGAGCCCAGCGCCTTGGACTCCTCTGATGACACCGGCTTAAGCGTGGGGAGAGGTGTAAGGGGCTCCAGGGCAGCAGAGGGGGCTATGGTGAGGTGAGAGGTAGAGTCAGCTTGTGAGGCTCCCTCAGATGGATGTGCGAAGTCTTCACTTCTAGCTGTACTTGTGCCAGGTGTTAGTCCACCAGGAGCTGAGGGTGTCACCTCATTTCTGGGTGCTCCTGATCGGAAAAGAAAAGAGTTTTACAGTTTTTTGTTGTTCCTAAAGCATGTTTTCTGAATCTAGGAGCCACTTTGTCAATACTTAATACAGAAAAGGCTTAAGATGTTACATGGTACATAAAAACATCATGAACTCTTCTCTGCACATAGTCTGAAAAATCCCAACCACCTTTCTAATGATAAGCCTTTAGTTATCAACGCGCCATAGGTCTTGCTTCAAACAAGACAAAGCTCAGAAAACTGTGTAATAATGTGTGAGACATCATTTTTTACATTTATTAAACATTTTTAGTTTTAAATAATTACCGGTAGCTTAATACTGTATTTCACAGCATTGGTATTATATACAGTTCTAAAAAATATTTAAAAACAAAAATTACCTTTGAACAAGCAAAGTCTTTCATTTTTGAAACTGAACCTTTCTGAACCAAATGTGCAATGCAACTGATGCATTCAATAAAAAAATGACTTTCATGAGAGAGAGGACACTTATAGAAGGGTATTGTTGAGAAATAAGTTAAAATACTTTCTAGGTAACTATTTTTTAGTTCAAATGTCCTTGGACCTCCTTTGAGCTGGTTTTCTGCACGAGAGTAATGTGATATCTATCGACACTTGGCTAAAACGACTAAATGACATTTTGTAAGTACTCACCTGGTACACAGCCCCTCATGTCTGGGCCCAGGTCCTGTCCATCAGGGCAGGCGCAGGTGTATTTGGGAGAGTGTTCAGTGATCTGAGGAGCCTTCAGACATAAGTACTCACAGCCTCCATTGGCAACACTGCCAAGATTACAGCTGTCTGGGCCTGACGACAGCAGAACAAATACAGAGACATGGAGAATTAGCCAGCTGCATAAATAACACTTATATCAAAGTATATCAAAAAGACGCAACATATGGTAGTGGGTTCGTACAAGATGTTCCCGAGTTGAAATACTCTGCAAAAATTCACATAAGCCCATTAAAACTATGAAATGTTTTAATTAAAAAGAGAAGACGAAAGGATCCATTACTCAACTCAATTTTAACACCAATTGCTACATATCCATAAGGTACAGCACAGTTCTGTCATGTCAAATTTGAAAGACAGTGATGAAATATACTGAAAGATATAGTTTAAATTGGCAGAGTTTGAACTTGAAGAAAGCAATAACAAGAAGCAAAAAGATAAAAAGACATGAAAAATAGAAAATGATTTGATTGGAGAGACACTTTTCTTGACAGAGACTGTTCTTGTTCTGATACTGCTACCACTTTGATCACTTAACCACGTTCACAGCCTTATTATTTATTCATAGATCTGGGTTCACTTGGATCTGCAGAGGAAACTTGGTCAAAGAGATGTGACTCATATATCTTGGAGGAAATGATTCAATGTCACAAGTGCACACACACATTTCTGGTGAAATAAAGATGCACACACACCTGGTGGCTGTCGGAGCTGGTGGAAGACCACAATGTCATGGGGGTCATTGAGGTTTTCGGCTAGTGTGTGGATGTCTTGACCGCTCAGTCTATTGGCCATGAAGACTGCTGCCTTGTCTCTGTCAGTCCAATATATTCGATCCTGGAAGAAGGAAGAAAAGAAGAATCATTGCTAACTGTGCTGAAATAGCCAAAAAACAATCAAATAATCAATATACAACAGTTGTTAGTAACCAGGCAACAAAGTTTAATATTAACAACATAGATATTCATACATTTTCACAAAGGCATAATGGACTTTTGTAGCACTTTTGCCTTGAATCATCAAAATAAATTACTATTCATTCATACATTTATTCATGAATATAATAACATTTGGGAGCTGACACTTTTCCTGTTCCTCTGAAAAACAACAGAGTAATTTTGAAGTGGTGAGACAACAGGCTTCAAAACATTGTTTATTTGTGTCAAGTCTACTGAGTGGGACAGAGATGGCAATATCTGGCAGAATACACCAGGCTCTGTTCAATAAAACCAAGATAGGGCATGTCTAACAGGAAGGCTAAGATGCTCAACAGGAAGGTCACCTTGTATGTAGCCACAGAGGGCCATGAAATACAGATCAATAACTGTATGTACAGTATGTAGGAGGGAATTTATCATGATTTATCAGATTTAAACCAGTCTTGACTCAAGGTTACAACTTGTACTGTATTGGAGTTTTAAAGTTTGATGAGAAACATATATGGAAAGAAAATCAAGTCAAAATCCTTCTGCGGCAAAAGCTGAGAGAGGAAACTGCTGTGTTGCAATAACCACAGGGTCAGCCTTCGGTTGTGGAAAACATCTCAGACAACAACAACAACAGTGACCTCTCTTTACAAAAACTTATATTTGAGAAAAAAGAACTGCTGTCTCCTGAGAAAATACTCCTCTGGCTGTGGAGTCCCACTGAGGTACAAGCCATGAAGGTGATGTCAAAAAACATTTCTAGATCGCAGGACAAGTACAGACTTGTGTACTGCTGGGGCTTAAAAACAGAAATAAAGCTGCAGAAAACTAGATGATTATGATTATCAGTTAAATTCTGTGCATGTTAAACCTAGAGAGCTAATTATACTGAAGTGATTCATAGATATTAAAAATGCATAAACTGTTAAATAACTAACAACTCCCCAAATTCTGAGAGATACACAAACCTCAAAAACAGCCAGAGCGTAGGGGTGTCCCAGTCTCTCTGCAGACGACAAGTGTGTCCTGCGATGGGCACCGTTCAGGTCCACACTAGATATGTGGTGCAGCTTGGAGTCCACCCAGTAGAGACGTCTGTTGGCCACGTCTGAGGAAAACACACATGCCTTAAACACCCACACGCGTAGGACGTCCCTAAGCCGAGTAGAAATTGATTGTCTTTGCGGTAAGCACTCTTGCACTCTGACCAACAAATCCCTTTAGGTAATATTGATTGCCTTTTAAAATGTCAGATTCTCACTATTAAAACCACTTCAAGTCTTACTGTGTCGATCCGTAAGCTTTGAAACATTTCTAATTTCATCACTTAAAAAACGATGACTGTTTAAAAAATCAATATCAACTTAATTAATTCATGATTAAACTCTTTAGCTGTAATATTTTCAATCAGTCAATTTAAAAACTCTATTTACATTCTCGATATGTGAGTAACACAGCTGTTATTTTCTTACCTAAAGTGATTCCATTGGGCCATTCAATGTTATCAGCCACCAGCACCTGTCGGTCCACTCCATTCATCCCAGCTTTTTCAATCTTGGCTCGAGCGCCCCAGTCAGACCAGTACATAAAGCTTGAAAAGAGAGCATATATAGAGCTATAATACACAGCACATCGTTTGTTGTTTTTCTGTCTATATATTGATAATACTGTAATGTGCCAAATGACAGCAAGCACAAGCCACGGCAGACTGCTTGGTTCTGTGAGTTAAAACAGATTAAATCTAACTATCAAAGACATGCATGCACTTGTACTTAGTGGCAAGGGGAATTTTAAAACAGGAGCTGTCCATTCAGTACCGCCAATCCCTAAACCTGTCATAGAGCTAAAGGGGTCATGGACTTGTACGTCTGGCTTCCCATATACAGCAACAGAGTTTTCTTATGGTAATCATTAGACTTGGTCACAGATGAGGATTATCTTTATTCAATTTCTGCCTCCCATGATGAAACATTAAATCTTTATCTGGGGTCTCTGACAGCTATCATCAATATAATGGACAAGGGACGCAAGAAATCATGCTAACTGGTAAGGACTAGGGATAATTTACATTAACTTAACATTAACAAAAACACCTTATATTGATATTATTTATTGCTTTATAAAACATATATTTGAGTAATTAGCATTTTTTCTATGATTATATAATTTTATCTTCTTAATTTTAGATCTAAAACATTAAGATATATTTTTTTCTGTATTTATTTCTGTCATTTAAAACTGCCCTCTGCTTTGAAAAACCTGACAAGGCAAAACTAGCAGCATATTGGCGTTGGCTCCAGGTTAGTGGTGTTGACTCCAGTGTAAAATGTAATATTATTACTTCTTATCTAATAATTTTGGTTGCATTATTTACAAATGTATGTTATATTGCATTGTTCCTTTAAGGATTGGTAGCCATTGTTACCCATGGTGGGGATCCAGGGCTATTGCTCGGGGTTCACTCAGGTCAGTGTTGATTAAGACGTGTCTTTTGGTACCGTCTACTGAGGCCACAGAAATGGACTTGTCTCCTGAATCAGTCCAGTACAGATTGTGTTGGAGCCAGTCCAAAGCCAGACCCACAGGGGTCTGCAGCAGTGAATCCACCAATGGCACCTGCTGGGAGGGGTCACTGGCCTCGTGGATGAAGGCGCTGCAGGGAAAGGGGGCAGCAGAACAGTAGAGAGTAAGCTAGAATCTGAAATAATAATAATAGTAAGACAGAGGGGGACAGTAAGGGAATATTTTGAGAGGTGGTGGTGTAACATCAGGCATAAGTAATTGTAGTAACGTAAGTGTTTTATGGTGAAATAAATGTGTGGTGGTTGGTGGGTTACTGTGTTTTGCAGATAATAAGTATATTTATGACAGAACATCATCTATTGTGGTAATGTACTGTACTGACTGAATGATTTCATTATGAGCTGAAGGCAGCTCAATCACATCAATAACCACCAATTTTGAACAAAAAACAGTAATATCCTCCATGTGTCTGGATTCATGAACACTGTCAGAGGTAAGAGGAAATACTTGCTGTGCAAGTGAAGCAGCATTTATTTTGGTTTCAAGTTTATGTGCACATACTCGGCAATCACAATGCCACTACAGTGTGTGCTGGGGATACTAATTCATCATTGCCCACTGTGCTGTAAAGTGAGGATGGAGTGGGTAGCGGGCTGTAGCCTTGGGACAGACACAGAACAGGGTCGTCCAGAGGTGAGAGTCCTTCTCAGGTAGAGCACTTATCAGAGCAGACAAGGCCTCACTCAGCGGTTGCCCTGCTTGCTAATGACTTGGCCCCAGCAAAGGTGTGAGGTGCAAGTGAGGGCCAAGCAGCTGTGCCCTTCAGTGGGAATTACAATTTTTAGCTTCTCCAGAGAGCTTTTTCTTAACATCCATTTTCTAAAGAGAACACAGTGCTCCAATTAGAGGGCACACATGGGAGAAAATGCATTTGAGATAACAATGGGAGGGAAGGGTGGGAGAAAATCCAGTGCATTCCATTCAATATATCATCTTGTATCATCATACAGTAAAATACTAATACAGTTTAATGTGGAGCCATGTTATCTTTCATATAAAACTGAATAAAGATTTTTATTATATTTTACATGCATCTATTTGTGCATACACATAAACTAGTGTGATTCTAATGGCTGTAATATACATAATTTAAAAAAAAGAAAGATTTTACACTTCGGTTTACCTATAGATTTTTCTGTGAAAGCGGTCGCACCAGAAGACACGGTTGTTGGCCACATCCAAATCTAGAGCCACAGCGTTTTTCTGGGTGGACACGACCTGACTGTACTCCCTCTTTACCAAATCAAGTCGTCTGATCTCATGACGATTGGTAAACAGCAGGTAAGGACTTTTTCCTGCAGAGACAAGAGGACAGTTTATAATTAGTAATTTACAAACGAACAATGTCCAAAGTAAGACAGCAGCTTATTTGGACAGAAGAACATGAACAATAAGGGATGTATTTTACTATACTTTGTTCTCAATGTCATAATTAACAAAGTAACTCAATAGTATCCTCTAACAAGAGTATGAGGACAACAATCCTTTATTAAAAGTGCTGAGTACATGTGGTACTGATCACTGTGTATTTAAGAATCTTTAAGTCTAAGCTTCTCATTATCTTTTGCAAATATAGCTCAGTGGCACCCATGGTTTTCAGCTGTAGGTTTTTATACAACATGCTGTTGGCACACGCAGACAGTCTATAAACAACAGTTCGATTAGTTAAACCCTATTATGACTGGCTGCAGATTTCCCTCAGCACACAATTTGCTACTTAGATTCTGGTTTGATTGTAGTGTAAGATTGAAAAACAGACTGACCAATTAGATCCCATTTAAAGATAATTGGCATTCGCTGATTACGGGAGCAGCCAGTGATTACTTCATGAGGCAGATAAACAACACAATGAATACAGATACATGAGCTGTGCAGAGAGCATTGACTGTAGTAGGAGGCCTTCACTCAGAGACCACCTCTTCTGTCAATTCTAATTCTAATTCATTGTATTTCATTTCATATGTGCACACATACCACAGTAAATTTACATTATTAATCACCGTAATGTTATACCGACAGCAGATAGAGGCTTCTGCACTACTGGGATAGCAGTCCACAAAGTTAAGAAGCTATGTACTCCATGTTTTATTTTTGTACACTGCTTGAGAGCAAGTTTTGTTAGACAAATGTGGTATTTATTAACTAAAAAAAACATTAAGATGTCATAATCTGATTATGACTTAACTATGGGAAAGAAAAAGATGAAGGTAAAGATCTGTCATCACTGTATGGGACACTATTGTACACAGATGACCACCTTTGTCTAGAAATGTCTATATTAGGCCTATCTATTCCTGACACTGCACTATAATAGCATGGCGGCAGCAGCAGCAGCAGCAGCAGCCGGTTATCTCCAGAGGCAGATATGAAATTCTCTCATTAAAGGCCGCTTGCTTCACTTCTGACAGCCTGAGCCGTACCAATGGTACGATACACCAAGACGCTAACACATCCTGCCCTCGGCTTCCTCTGCTGGCACAAGAACTGTACAATGACAGTTATGCTCAGCACCAAGGTTTTATCAAAAAAGGGGCCATTATGCTGGCAATATTTTCAACCCCTTTAAAGGGAAAAATGCTTCCCTGATGTTTATGGGCTGTTGAAGCAGCATTTGCTTTCATCACCTCAAAACCAAGCGGTGGAACTGTTGTATTCATTGCTTTTGAGTCACAGCCAGACACATATCTCTCCTGGCCACAATAAACTGATAGCCAACTCACAGAGCATTCATGCAGAGAGAAACACAGACACACAGTGGGTTGATAATCGTACAAACACACATGGCACGTACAAATGCAAACATACATCCAAGTTCTGCATTGTATTTGAGATGACATCAGCTCAGTTTAATTGAGGCTAATGAAATCAGCATTTGACAGCCATAGGGACCAAATCAGCCTAGTACATTTGACTCGATACTTCCTGCCAATTAAAAATTACCATTTTGAGCAAAATGGAGTGTAAACATGTAAACTGACCCTCTCTAATCCTCTTGCCAGTAGCTCTTGGCCATGGTTTTAGGTTAAAGATAATTAATTAGCCTCTAAGCAGTGCACTTGTTCTCCACTATTTCAACTGTTGTCAACAAGCTAAAAAGCAAAGCAGATTAAATGTAATTAGTACCCACTGTGACTCAGCCAGGTGCCCCTCAAGAGTTGCCGCACCTAATTATAAGTGTTCGACACAGCTGAACACCCCAGTCTGTCCCACCTCAAAGTGTCTAATGGGATGTGGCAGGCTGAGTCTGTACAAACTTAGCTTTGGTGATGCTTTGCTTTTTTTCGCTGTTTAACAATCCATATAAATGTACAAAAAATTAATAAATACATCAAAGATGTTTATGATTTAGATTAAATGCACAAAACGTGCTGAGCTCATTAGACAACATGACTGAAAAAAGAGGTAAGTCTTGAGGTAAATTTTTGGTATATGCTGTAAGTGACATATGTTGGTTGTTTCATCTTTTGTTTTAATGACTCACCCTCTGCCTTGCAGGTCTTGGTGACAGGGTCCATCTCATAACCTTCATAGCATTCACACTTAAAATCTCCCTTGTAGTTAATGCAGATCTGGCTACATGCATCTGGGTTCTCACACTCGTCAATATCTGAGGAGAGATAAAGGGTGACATCAGCTAGACTAAAAATACAGACCTTCTTGCTTACATCCAACAGCAGGCAAGATGTATGTACTGTAAATAAAATCATGTATTATAGTAGACATCAATTTCATAAATAACCACTGCCTCTATTTATCAGTGTCATTGTACGCTGTATTTTTTAATCACCTCCACATGTCTTCTTGTCCAGTAGCTGGTAGCCTGCGGGGCACTGACACTCAAAGCCAATTGGTTGGTCCATGCACACGTGAGAGCAGCCTCCATTGTTGATCAGGCACTCATTCAGTCCTAGAAAACAGAGTTAAACCGTTGTATAGTGACAGACACTAAAAGATGTTAAACTGGATTCTTTAAGAATGGGTATCATCTTCATTTACCTCTGTTGAACTACTTTCAACATACTATACTGTTGAATCCAAAACTCACATTTGCCACAGAAATCAAATATACCCAAGTTCACACAGAGTGAACGCTTTGAAATGTCAATCTGATCCATCTACGGTAAACTGGAATGTCTGTTGAGTGTCTGTATGAGGACTAAAGCTGTGAACTGGGATCTGTAAATATTCCTGAAGGATTCATCAAAGCAGCAACTGAAGACATCTTCAGTCATGAGCACCTCAGAAAATAAAATAAATTCAAAAGAGATGTATACAAAGAAACTTCTATTAACAGCAGGTCACAGTGAAGGGCTTAAGGCAGGCAAATAAAAGTGAAGGTGGACGGATGTGACTATTTAGCACACAGTGGGTTTAGAGAAAAGCAGTTTTAAAAGTCACAGAATTAATGTTTCAGGACAGTTTTTCAACACATTTCATTTCATAAACCAACAGTGAGCCTTGGCTTTTGAATGAATGAAATGTATTTGCACAATGAGGCTCTGACACCTGGAAGGAAGTGATAAAGAGGATATACCTCTATACTCATACAGTAAACATAACAGAACACAATTATCTGAACAATATGTACGTCTTTTATTAATATTATCTGTTAAATGATTGATGCAAGCTCAAAGCCAGAAAATCTGTCACTTTAAAAGATATAATATATGGTATTGTACAACAATAAGAACACGTATGTATGCAGACAAACAAAAAATGTTCTATGGAAAAAATATAACATGTTGTCTTTGATTGTGCCTTCAAGGACAGCCAAGATTTAGAGGTCAGTGTGTGTGTGCGTGTGCGTGTGTGTTGTGTGTGCGTGCGTCCTCTGCACAAATAAACATAATGTCTTTGGTTTATCTGCACACCTCCACCTCATTCTCCTGCTCTCACCATGGCAACCAACCTGCAGCTGTTTGTTTCTGTGAGTGATGGTGCCGTTCAATAAATAGTATGCCTTGAATGAGTCAGAATGCCATTATTTCTAATAAGGTAGCACTTGTAACACGATTTCACAATTCAATCACAATGAACATTTAAATGTTTCACTGCATCATTGTTTCTTTGAGTGCTTTTTTCCTGGTTGGGGGAACATCTTGCAAGTTAATGGTTGAGCGAGTTGAACGATCAGCAAGGTGTGTGTGGACATGTTTTTAATGAGCTGCAAACAAGACCTGAACTGAAGTAAAGAGGGAGGAATATGCGACAGGAGAGAAGCATAGATGGAGAGGAAGACCACATGGGAGCAAAACAGCACATTTACTCTCTGGAATAGTGATTCGGTCATGCAATTTCTTCTCCTGCTAGAGGTCAGTCTACTTTCCAGCTGTCACTTTTCCCTTCCCAGTTTAATGTTTCTAGATAATATGATGTGACCAGGCTCACTCACCCATGTCACATATTCAGCAATGAATAATGTGATTGACACCCATAAAGTCTTTTGGCTCTTTAATGTCACCTTTAGGATGGGAAAAGATTAAAAAAAACTACTAAGGGGCTGTTGGTAATTTGCTCCACAGCTTTAGAAATGCAACGTAACAAGAGGAAGGCAGTATGATTGTTGAAGCAAATACTAGTGTGTTTATATGGTAAGTGCTGCTGAAAAATGTCTTACCGCATTCTTTCTTGGGCTCATCCGATCGGTCCTTGCAGTCCTTGTGTGAGTCACACACCTTGGAGCTATCAATACATTCCCCATTTTTACACAGAAACTTCAGGGGGCCCTCACATTTTGTGGCTGAAAAAAAGAAATGAAAATAAGCATCTGTATTCTAATGTGTTTCATTAGCTACAGCAACACTCGCAGACCAAAAATGTAATGAGATTTAGTAACGTGCCAGTTTCACAGCAGAAAGGCTTAATTTCCTGCAGAAAATTATTCATTAAAGTCAGAAGAAGTCAGAGAAAAAAACAACTCCAAAAATACTACAATGAACCTAGAGAACATTTGTGATTATGTGGCATCGCTTTGCACAATCAAATAGGTTATATGGGTCAGAGTAGGGTTATCATGTATTAAAGTATAATTGCAACTATTAGAAGAAGAAGAGAAAATTTGGACAACACGTTTTATAATATGACTTGAAAGTGTGCAAATTTGACAAACACCACTTCATCAAATCTAAATACAACTGCAGTATCGGGTAAACTATTGGCAAGGAAGACTTATTTGAAGTGGTATAAAATAATAAGTGTGATAATAGTGATAAAAACAGAATGTGTCAAGTGAACTTACCATTAACACAGCCTGACTCATCGCTCTGGTCCAGACAGTCATAGACCTTGTTACACTGTTTGGTGCCGTGGATGCAGGAACCATCACCACACTGGAACTCATCAGGACGACAAGTCAGCAGAGCTATAAAAAGGACACAAACAGTTAGGATGAAGATGTCTCGACTGCTTGGTGTACAACAGACATACAACTACAAGAAGAGGAGAACAGCCTGGTCTTTACAAACAGTAACTGAAAAGTCTTGTGCATAAAGCCTCCAATTAAAAAACTTTTTCAAAAGGAACACAGTTCAGATTTTTACATCATTTACAACTACATAGATCAAATGACAAAATAATGTTACATGTGAACAATATTCCTTCAGTAATGTGTGCTAGAAGAACACAGTTAAGCCACTACTCCATGTGAGGAATAATTTTCAACATGCAACACAAAGACTGGAGCGGAGAATGCCACAGACAATTTCATTAACATCCCAAGCACAGAGAAGGTTTTCATCAATACAGGCCCTACGCTCATCTATCCCCCCTAAACCGCACTAAAAAGCAATATACATGGCTGAATGGTGTATGATTTAGTGTTATCACTGGACATGCAGGACAGAGGAGCTGTAATGGAATTGAGCCTGCAGCAGCACATTGAAAAAGACACAGCTGATGCTACACACATTCAAAACTCATTTTCTCCATACTGTATTTCACTGAATCTAATAGATCGATCTAGAGATTTGTTAGAAAAATAAGTCAACTGGCACTGGGTATTTTCTGAATGTATCAGATGGCTAATAAAATGGCTGGTGTATAATAAGCTGTGGACCAATGTGAAGTCCCTAACAATGTCCACAGCTCTCTGTAAATGCAGCAACCTAACAAGATGCGCATTCCTTGTAAAAGCTGCCTAAATGACACAATCGGGTGTTTGATGTGAGGAGCATATATCCTGATAATGATTCACAGCCTGGCAAAGTGAGACAAGTGCTTTAGGGCTCTTCCATCCATGACCATTTAATAGGAAAACCTGTTTTATCACAAAGCCCCATCTTTACCTGGCATTTGTCAACACAAACAAATTTAAACACCTCAGTTCCCACAGAGTTAACGCCCTGAATGAGAAAGTGACAAATTGGATGTGGAAGGAGATGTTGTTCTGTTGAGATTGCAAACTATCCACAGACATTCAGAGACAACCTATATTTATAGACATAAAAAAGGAGGTGTGGTCACATTTTTGCTTTACTGAAGTTTTTGTTATATAATCAAACAATATTGCATGTTCAAGATAAATAAACATGGGAAGAAATGTATGCATTTCTAACCATTACAGCCAAGAGTGAGTCTTGTATAATTTATGTGGTACAATATAATAAGTGCTTTGGTACAATGTATTATCAAGGAGCACAGAGTAGGTCAATGTACTTCTCTACGAACACTATATCTAAGTTGTAGGGACAATTAGTGCATTCATTACACTGCACAGATGGCATATAATTTACATTTTAAACAAGTATTATAAACTATATCTATACTGCATATGTATACTTTATTAAACTTACCTGTAACGCAAAATAACACTTTGAACTTTAAATGGTAAAGGCTGTGAAACCGCTCTGTTTTATTGTGGCAAAAAGAAATACAAGGAGAACCACTCACGGCAGTCTAACTCATCGGATTTGTCCTTGCAGTCGGGGTCTCCATCACACTTCCAGCTGAGCCGCACACACTCTCCGTTAGCGCAGCGAAACTCTCCGGCGGTGCAGTTAGCCCTGCGGTTGGTCAGGTACGGGACGCCATCACCTCCACAGCGTTCGGGCCCCTCGTCCGAACTGTCGGAGCAGTCAGGGTCTCCGTCACAGCTCCACATCAGAGGCACGCACTCGGAGGTGTTACACCGGAGATGGTTGGGCCCACAGGTCTTAGGCGACGTACACTTGAGCTCATCGCTGCCGTCTCCACAGTCGTCATCGCCGTCACACACATATACAGAGGCCAAGCATTTACGGTTGGCACACATGAATTCACCAGTGGGACAGGCTTTGGCGTCTAGAGCAAAAGACAGAGGAGAACTATTACCTTCACATACTGACCCAAATAGACTGTGTTTGTTGTAGGATATACACAACACGGTAGGGAGCTAAAAGAAATAACACCCTAAGATGAGAAATTTTGGCTTGATTTGACCTTTAATAGAGCAGCACAGGGACAGAAATAGGACTTCTCGGGCAGACTCAAATTTATTACTGGTATATCATCAGAGAAAGAGAGTAATGTTGGTTATCATGGCCTTCACTCCTGAGGAAAAAAATGATAGCACATCAGGTATAGCATCTCTCGCTCTACTTTCCACCCAACGCATTACTTCTATTAAGTGTACTTTTTCCTGTGAGTCTATCAGGAAAGCATCTCTTATCACACATATACTGTATCTTAGGATAAACGCCTACATGCCACATATGGGTCAGAGCAGATATTGAATCAAACTGACCCTGATCTTCCCCGTTCCTGCACTACACTATGTAGCCATGGAAGAGTTTGTACTCCCCCTTCTTCACAAGGCCAATCTTAAGGCTTCGCTCAATCCTTTTCACTGTTTCACTGTGTCTTAACTCCATCTGGATAAAACCACTCAGGCTCAGCTTCAGCTTTTCTACTGTGAGCCTACAGCAGCAGGATGCCAGCACAGAGAGTAGCACAATTTCAACAATATATACACAATCCATGGGGAGTTCAACACCTACTGCTCTGAAAGTTGCTGTTTTACATTTTACACAAAGTTCACATTTAGTATTAGAGAGTTAACATGGTAATTAAAAGGATAGCATATCAGTTTTGATAATTGACTTTTTTTGCTTTAAAAAAACCCCTTGAAACCATGTCTCCGATGAGCACAAGCAAATTGTCGGTCAAATAAAGTAAAAGTATTCACATACAGACAAAAGGGATGCAATTTTTACTGTGAATAATACACAGTAAAAGCATGTTGTGTATTCCATTAATCACCAGTCCAGTATTCTTGTACTGTCAATGTGAAACAACAACAAAACAACCGCTGCAGCTACAAGGAAGACCCAAAGATGTGTCCTAATTACTCTCCTGTGTAATTATATCATATGTTACTATACATTTAAGTCACTATCCATTTTCTCCATTGCAGACAGCTGTGATTCATTAACTCACACAATGTGTTCACCACAAAAGTACAGTAAGTAAAACAAACACGTGTCTCAGATACAGTTCAGCAAAAGGGTTTACTTTATGTTCATTAATATTAAACAAGCTCCATCACATTCTGATGTGTTCTTGTTATGAATCTACCCTTACTCTTACTAATCTGACACTAAATAATTAAAGACATCCAATAGGCACATGGATTACAGAATGCATTACACGAGGGGAGGCCATTAGTTATGTGCTTGAGTGGCATGGATACACTGGAGGGAATGTTTTCTTCATTCGGGAACTCACTCACATGACCTTTTAGTACCCATGCACATTTTCCCATTGTGTTAGAGAAACCATATGGATTAAAAAAAAGATTAATATTTAACATTGGGGCTGAACATTGTGTTAAGCAGGTGACTTAAATTATTCAGCCAAAAAATGTATATACTGTGTGCAACACAGTATTTCAAGTGTGGTATATTACTGTAGCAAAGTAATAAACAATTTCACCAAATGTCAAATGTGCTATGTCAAATGGGCCCTTTCCTCTTGACTCATTTAGAAGAGGCATCACTTTGACTAGCACTGCAGAAAGCAAAGGCTTCTCGTGTAACCCACTTTACTTTATTCTGGCAGCTATGATGAGAGAAGATTGTTGCCAGCGGCAACCAGTGCTGAGGCAAGAGTTGACTGGTCGTTCTCTTCACATTAGCATTACAGCTGATGAGTGTTTGGCCTGTGAGTCAGGATGAAGTGAGAGAACGCAATGTGAAAAAGGGCGTAAAATAGGCAGGAGTCAACAACTGCTAGATGAATAGACAACATAGTGCCTGTTGTGAATGCATGTAAAATGGCTATGCACACAATAATGAGCATTTTCAATCATATATAAAAGTCCATAAGACACACATCTTTGTGATCTGAATCCGAACGGCTCAATGCCATACCGGCCAGTCACTGGAAACCAAAGAAACCAACTCAATAAATGTTAATATATTCATAAAAAGCTGGGGTCTGAACTAAACAGCTATGGGACAATGAAGCATTCAGAACACATAATAAACCTTAAATGTTTGCTATATAGAGTAATATTTACTCTGGTTGCACTTACACATTCACCAGGTAAACCTCTAGGACAGAGTCTAGATAGTTGCAAACATTTTATGCTGCACATCACACAGGAAAATCACTTAGGATGACCTTCTGTTTATACAGCAAACACGGCCATAAACTACTCGTTCACCTGTGGCAGCAAGTGAGTTAGGTGGTGGTAATGTGCAATTGAGAATAAATTTTCCTCCTAAATTCATCACTGCTTTAGCAATAAGCTGAACAAGTGGCAGTGTGGAATTGCTTCCTACCTGTTATTAAGCTAACTGAAAACTTGTCTAAATTATAATGAACAGAATCAAATTAAAAGAAAGCACTGGATCCCTGTAAAGCAGCGCAGTGTGGAGGCCTCAATGCAGCTGATGCACCCTGCCTTGCGTTTCTTTTGGAGCTGGCTGTGAAAAGAGCAGGTACTGACAGATTTGACTTGTACTATCCAACGAATTTTAAAAATGAACAAGAAAAAGAGCCAAAACACAACCACAAAGGCAGATATAAGGCAGAGCTGCTACTATTTCTCATCTGCGCACTAGATCCCAGCAGACAGCGGTGCTCTGGAGATATGCCCCACAACTAACTCCACATTAATCTCTACATCACTGCAGGCTGAGGACACACTTTAACTTTCTCACCGCATCTCTTTCGTGCCGTGGCTAAACGTAATGTTGATCAGAGAAAGTTTCCTCTAGTGAGAGCTTGTTTCTACTTAATACATTATTCAATATGTAGATAACTCAATTAGAGGAATGCCTTTGCAAGATTTACTTTTAGCAGTCTGTGCTACATTTGCATACTGTAGATATCCACACAGTGAGCTGTGGAAAACTGAGTGCTATTACTTACTTCTAATACTCAGTTCTTTGTTAAAGATTAAACTTTTTTTTTTTTTTTTTTTCAAAGTTGGATTGCAGAGTAAATGTAAGTGTCTGAAGGTGACACATTTACACTTTTGAGCTCATCCTGCTGCAGTGCTTTCCATATTTCACTGACCCTATAGGAGACTGCACACATGACGGCTGATCCACTAGAACCACTGCTGCACTTCACACATTATCATTCATTTGCCCTCTCTCCTTAAATCCAAACATACAGCTGTGTTATCCCCTGCTTTGAAGTGCATTCTCCCGCTGCCCCTGTGCCAGAAGTGAGCCCGCGACTAACAGACCACGACTCATTCAAACCAACTGTTAATTTCCGGTGCTCCTCCCTCACCGTGCATCATGACTGCCAATGAGAAAGATCTGAAGCACTTACAGCTAGATCCAGCTTTAAGTGTTTTTTGGAGCAGACACTAATTACTCTATCATTCATTTGCAGCTGGTATTGTTCTTATGGCAGTTTTTCATGACATTTACTGTATGTTAAATATAAGGGAACAATGTAAGTTTTCTTGTGTTCTACAATGTGTTGTTTACTTTTTACACCGCTAACGACATACTATATAACAACGTCAAATATTAACACTGTGATTCTTTTAATCCTTCTATACACTTCTTTTGTAGGAAATGCAATCGGGCTATTTTTTCAGAAATTATTTTCTGTGTTAATGAATGAATAGCCAAAAACGATATTAAAATATACCAAAAGAGAAAAATATTTAATAAAAAATAATAGTCAAATTTCCTAACTGCAGTGATATCTCGAGGAAATCAGCTTAATCTGTGACATTTAAAAGCTTCTTGCCCTTGATGCAGCTCTGTCACCCATCCCATCAGGTTTAGATAAAGCAGCCTGAGTAGCACTTAAGCATTACTACTGATGCTATCTAACACTGCACTGTGCTGTAAATTGTGCTTGTAAGTAAATAATTCCCCCCTGACGCTGTTGGGGAGAGTTACCTCTGAGATTGTGCCCCTTGTTTAGGGTGAGCGCCAGCCTGCAGCCTGCCCCCTGTCACTACTCAGAGGCTTAAGTCTGCTGCATCAATACAAACATTAGAATAAAAAAAAGGATTAGTACTGGCTAAACTGCGTCTCAATGGGCAGCGCAGTGAAAAGCCATCTAAGCTAAGAAGGCATTAGATCTAAAGTCGATGAATTGCTACCACTTGCATGGCGTGTGTGTGGGGCCACTCTGAGACAGCAAGTCATTGACAGGCCACTTTGCAGCCAGTAAAGATCTTACAGTAACAAGAATTTAAAAAGCATGAAAAGGGGAAATGTTTATTTTTAACTGCATTTCATTTTTCCTTTTTGCTTTGGCAAAGAATATTTTGAGTGTAACTTTGTAAATGGAAATGAATAACTCAAATGCCAGGCTGTCACACTCTTTCCACCCACACACATGCAAACAACCGAGGGGGACGAAACGGCTGAAAATCAACATCATTTAATAGAACACAATAAGCAGATCTCTTTTGCTCTCTTGTGCCATTGTGCATTTTCTGCCACGTGCCATTTTGCACAGTGATCAAACTCTATAAACGCCACACCCTCCTTCAGCTTGCTGCTTCAATCAATTCTTCTTGACAGGAAGAGGCAAGGGAGCGATAGTGAAGAAGAAGCCAATTCTTCACGGCACCTCAGAAGTAGGGCAAGGATAGTTCCTTAAGGGGTGGGGGTGGGGAAGCCATCACAGACTGGTCTGATTGGTTAAGTGTTGGTGATGTCATTTTTGATGGTTGTGAGAACTCTATTGCAATAAACCTTTAAAAGCCAAGGTTTGCACTGAAATGACAGAATATCATTGAGCTCCAGATATTTTTTCTCATCAAAGCTGACTTTGTTGTTGAATCCAGGAACTGGCTTGAATCAATCAATTTTTACGAGAACAATATAACAATAATATAGCTTTTCCTATATGCATTTGCAATATCTTTCTAGATTCTAATATGGTAAAATATTTATCACCTGGTCACCTCTGGAAAGAGTGGTATATTATCGGACCTGAAATATTTTATGTAACACATAATCTGGCCTTAGACAATCTCACCTGATGCACAGTCTTCCTCGTCTGCCCCATTCTCACAGTCCTTCTCTCCATCACATCTCCATGACAACGAGACACACTTGTTGGTGGATCCCCCACAGTCAAACTTCTCTGGAGGGCACGTCTGTTTGCCTGTGGGCACAGATAATAGGGCGAGTGAGATTACTGCAGAGGTTTATGGTCCAACGAAGGCCACAACCAAAACAATGTCATTGCTGGACTCCATTGCTCCCATGTCGCAGGTAAAACACATAGAGCACCACAACTCTGGCAAATTGATTTTACTGTCTGGGCCAGCTCTAAAGAGAGATGTAGAAAGATTGTGAAAAATAGCAAACACACAGTTGGCAGTAAAGTCAAAGAACCACCCCCTCCTCCTTCTCTGTGTCCTGCCAATCTGCTCTAGTTGGCACATGGTGGGTTTGATCCAGATTATAGCGTGTTTATTATGAGGCATGTTGTTAATTATACATCTCTGCTTCCAGTGCAGCCTAAAGCATCCAAGAATAAAACCACAGCCAATGAAATATCATTTACAAATATTGTTTACATGCAATGTTCAAAAACATTGCATAGCTGCATTAAGATGAGTGTTTTAATCCCTTTCAGACGACTTAGAGTTGAGCTACATATGGGCAGCATTGTAAACTGTCAGCTGTTGTTAGCAGCATGAGTGAGGATATGTTTCATTATGGATGCTATTTTTGAAGTTCTAAGTAAATCTCAGAAGCTGTCAGTTGCAATGTTAGGTGCAAATTCATTCTTAAGTAGGGATGAATTAAGAATAGGCTTCTATAAACACAGTATGCATGTAATTACAATTAAAAATACATGTCAGTTTTATGCATTTTTCTGTTATATATTTAAAACTGTGATTATAATCTAGTTTAAATTCAATTATACAACTAATGCAAAGATATGGAACTTTACATTCAATACCTAATTTGTTTCACACCAATCAGATCTGCTACAGTTATTACTTTATCACCATAATTAAGCACTGGAGCGAAGCTGAAAGCTGTGTGGTGTTTTTTCTTAAACTGCATTAAAAACAGGATTCACACAGAATACTAGTTTTAACAGATTCCCACTTTTTAAGCTTTGACTGTTGTTGTCTCTTCATTAATGCTTTATGACATCGGATTGAATGATTATTTAAGTCAACATTTACAGACATATCTGAAGAAGAATTTCAGTCTTCCTTCACCTATGGCCAAATTGTAAAGTGTCACAGACTGGTAAAGTCAGCTCCTTCCCATTACGTCAAGGCCAACGCCGCACAGATAACTCGGCTTCAAGGCTAAACTCTATTGGGTAAACATCAATCCTTTGATAGGGCGTTACGTATGCACTGATCCACTATTAGGCTTTATAATCTCAGTCCACAGAAGCATAGACAGACTTGTATATTCAATACTACAGTGTGTTGAGTGTCTCGTCTCTGGATCCTGTATTGGTGGTCAATAAACTTCTCCTGCCTACGACATCCAGAAAGTCTCCAGCCCGTCTTTCTCATGTGACTCCTCTCAGCTCCAAGGCCAGCTCAAATATTTCCTAACAATATCTTTCAAATGTAAAACACAGATAGATTTTAGAGGTAAGCTAAACAGCTGGAATCAATATGTGCAAAGCACCATGGGAAAATGACATTTATACAATTAAAAAGATAATTGTGACATCCCTTATTGCCATAAGCATAGCCACTATAGAGAATGTCAGTACAAGATTAAAGCTAGTGCCTGGGGTCTGCGTGACTCTTTCAAGAAAAGTGATAAAATCCAACACAGTTCCATGGGACAGCTCCGGGTGAGAAAAACCACCATGAAATACCCAGCCTGGTTGTGTGACTGTCCCTGCAGCACAAACAGGTCAAAGAGAAAAGTTGGAAGGAGAAGCAGGCGCCTGGGGATGGAGCAGTGAGTGAGTGAATGGCTGACCCTGTAGAAAAAAAAAAGTAAAACTAAGCAAAGCTAAGGCTATGGACAACACTATGATAATGTTATTAAATAGCACAACATTTAATGGATCAGAAAAACTCTCGGTTTTTGGCCTCTATAGATAGATTGACAGTAGCTGGAAAGGAAATGGAATGAAACAGTATAAAAAATAGCAGAATATAGCTAAATAACAGAATGTTGTCAAATAAAAACATTCTCGAGTGTAGGAAAAATCATGTAAGTATGAGTAACAAAGAGATTATTAGAGAGAATGAGTATTTAGAAATAACTCCTCAAGAACTTGGCAAAAATTAGAACAAAAAAGGCAGGCTGACTGGCCTGTGAAAAAATATTTAAGTTAAAAATGTGTAATGATATGTGCTCTTTTTTCAGTACAGCTACACTAAATTGAAAAAAAAAAGTAACTTACTACCCATTTTTACTTGAATGTATTAAAAGACAAAATAGTTGTACATGATAAAAGAAAATTATAAACAGTAAAAAGTGACTCAAGCTGTGCATTAACAAGTCTTTAAGGAGTCCATAAGAAGAGGGGAAGCAGAACAATGTCAGTAAAAGGAGAGGGGTGACTATGACTTTTTATTCTAAAGCAATATCAAAGCCATCTATACTGAGGGAAAAGATGGAGGATGACGGCAGACTGAGCGGGAACAGAATCTGAATGAACTGTGCACATCATAATCAGCCCTCCTTTTAACACTTTTAACAGAGAGCTACAAACTTCACTATCCCATGGAGGGGCCTGAGACGAATATTGACTAGTTAAAGTACAGATTTTATGAAGACAAAGGTGATGGGTTTGTGCTTGAGGAGGAGACAGCACAATAAAAGCCAATTACTCACAGATAAACCGGCTGTCGAGGCTGGCGGTTGTTTACCGTCAGAGTGAAAAATGAGGATTCATCTCCACAGTGGCATTTTGGCAGGTGCTCTGCTTTCAATTCATAACCTTTTACAAGACCTGCTGTGGCCCTCAGCCCAACACAATAAGAGAGTAATGATTTACTTTTTATGTGACCATCACAATTTGACCGTGTTACTGCTGTCAGATGTCTACCATCAGAAGAGGCACTCAGTAAAGAAATACAGAAAGTGATCAAATGGACAGAGCCACTTGGATTGAAAGCTAGCGCTGGGAGTCCAGCTTTATAACAAAGCAATGACAAAGCTCATAGCATGACACAAATTCGGTAAAGTCATCTTTTTACGCCTGGATTCACATAAATGTGTGCCCACTGGGTCCTCAGTAGGATTTTTCAGAGATGACTGATTCTTCTGAGAGCTAATGGCAGCTTTTTCATAACACCAAGTGAACATAGCATGTAGTGCAAAAGGCCTATTCATGCTTGTAGCTAGTTCTACATGGCAGCCAAGAGAGCTCCATGACCCGAGTAGCACTTGCATATTAAATCAAATCATAATTTCCAATAACTGAATTTTGGAAGCATCAAATTCAAGTGAATTTTTTTTATTTGAGTTTGAGCCATCTCATAAAGCAAATACACTGACATACAAAATTTAAAACCATAAAATTAAAGCTCAAAAGTCATGTTCAGTATGTATATTGCACACTGATTTCACAACTATGATCTTGAGCAGCTCTGGCATTGCCATAGTAAACACTAAATAAGCTAGAGTAACCCACACATCTTTATCATCTGTAGATGTGTGTATGCATTGGTAAGTATGTGTGAAGCTTGTAAATGTCAGTAGTGTTTGATGCGAGAAATGAAAAGACAGTGTTTCTGCCTCAGAGCTGAAGAGGTACACAGATTGGGAGTCATGAGTCATATTCGGATTCACTGCTTCATTAGGCTGGGTTAGTGCGGCTATGTCCAGCTTCCTGAATTATAGATTCATGACAGCGAAACACACTTGCTGCTTGTAAACTAAAAGACAGGAATTTATTCTTTTATACAAAGAACATAAAGAAGATTGTACAGCTTGAGAATATTGAATCTAAAGAACATCTAAGTACAATATACTGTACAAATATTTATGAAGCACACATAATGGTGACAACATCTCGGCAGACGAGAAAACATATGAAGTAAGAATGTGGAATGCAATAAAAACCTCACCTAGTATAATGTCATTATAAAGGCAAGGTTTTGCTATTCATGAATTAGAAAAACTCCCAGTGGGTTGAAGCTCACTCTCTGCAAAGAGGTTGATGGGGATATGTTCTTGTTATAGAAGACTTCTGAAAAATATCTATAACAGGGGTCACCAACCCTTTTGAAACTGAGAGCTACTCCATTGGTACGGAGTAATACAAAGGGCTGCCATTTTGATACATACTTCTGAAATAACAAAGTTTTATGATTTACCTTTAATTATATATTATTATTAATAATGATATTCATCTGTGTGAAGAGACTGTCTGATCATGTTAATGATTCCTCAAAATAATTATTAATAATGAGGAGCTCACTGGTGACTACTGCTATTTTTAGAACTTTCCTCGCGGGCACCTCATGTGGTTCCTGTGGGCGACCTGGTGATCTATAATGCAAATTTCTCTAATTCAGCCTTTTCTTTTGTTGGATATGTGTTTTTCCTCAAATATGTGATATCCTGAAATACTTGAAGAAACAAAGAGAAAGAGCTGACCTCAGCAAATTTTGTCAAGTAGCTAACATTTTCTTTCCTTTGATTCTTGGGTGACAGGGAGTGTCTGTCTTGGTCAGGGAACAAGATGCTGACTGCACAGCTGGCAGCAGTGGCCCAGTTCCTCCTTGATCTGATACAAGAACTCTGGCATCTCACATGTTTCTCCAGAGTCATTTATTTTTCAGTGCTCGCAACCAACTTAGTGTGGCCTGAATTTAAATTCTTAATGTGACAGTGTAACGCTACTCCAGCGTGTAATTGGGAATCAGTGCAGTGAGCCAGAATGATTGTGGCACAGATGTCTGCAGAAGCAAGTCCAGGAGCTATAACCAAATGTGGGCACATGTTTGTGCATATATGTAACTTTAAAAGAGAGAAAGCACAGGAGAAATGGAAGGCAAATTGAATTAAAAGCAAGATGAGGCCTTTTTGTGTGTCATAGAATCTGTGCAGCTAGGTTAACATGCTTTAGCATAAATGGAGCATGATGCATTAGGTGAACACAAGCGGGATGTAACTGGCAGAAGTTATACTGTGTGTGTTGTAGTCACCAGTCATTGGTATTTACAAAATAAAAACTTCTAACTGAAAACTATTAAACTTAAAAGAGGGCACACTGTGTAAAAGGAGCTCTGTTAGAATTTTGAGACATTTTTCCTCTTCCATGTATGTGACATTACAAGCCCATTACATAGCCTTGCATTACAGTTATCAGTGTGATAAACAGATAGACTACAAGTAAATCAGGGCATTAAGCCAGATGACAAAAGTGCAATCATTTCATTGTTTAACTCTAGCACAGTGGGAAACACTTAAACATGACAGGATCAAGGATTACAACAGCTGTGCTCAAGAGCTAGCCTTGAACTGACATTTTAACCTCAAGATGATGACAAAAGCCATTGTCAAAAACACAAACAATTCGAAAATGTGTTCTTGCTTTTTACACACTTTATTTTACTTTAGAACCCTCCAGTGGCACATACTCTGGAGTTAATACCAAGTTAACCAATGTTTGTTTGCAAATGCTAAACATTTTCTGAGTTGGTGTTGAAACCCATGTGGATTTCCATATAAATGGCTTCTATTCCTCTCATCACAAATCTTTGTCTAATCTGCAGCCAAGAGATGAATCCTTCCATCATTTATCTTTAATTGGATTTTCAATATCAGTGTGTTATCCTGTGGAGGCCTGTTCAAATTTCTGCGGGTGACATTAGAGGCTCAGAGAGGCTCCTGCATTATTTATTGGACTGGCCCACACATCTACAGCCAATAAAGAGTACTCAAACTTAAGGAAATATCTGTTCTTCTCAACCCAAGAAACTAATTGGAAAAAAAAGCATATAAAGTCAATAAAAAAAAATAACACTGTCATAATAAGATTCCCTACACATAGCACGGCCCATCAATTTAAAGGCTTTGTCTTTCTAAGTCAACCAAAATAGAAAACTGTATGTCGACTCTTTCAAGAAGATTATTTAAAAGTATTCGAACCAAACTGTTTGACACTGTGTTTGTTGTTTGTATTTTTGTTTGTGTCCGGTAACTGCAGAGGCTTCCCATACGGAAGAGTGTGGGTGCGCTAGACACAGGCCAACGGTAAACTAGCCACAAATATTCGACTCTAACAGCTTGGCAGAGAGGTAATCGAGGCCTTTCTGGCACTCAGCATCAGACAGCATTGAACACTGAGGTGCGTGGGTGGACAGAGGCAGGCAACGCGGCTCGGCTGCTGCCAGAGCTCTGATAAGGAGCACATTAGCATACAGGTCTACGAGAGTCAAATGAAATAGACTGAGATGAAGGCATGACAGTATATCCAGATGTGATGTGCAAAAGGCCAACATAATTAATCACTCAAAGTTCACCCAAGCAGCCTGACTAGCAGTGGAGCATTGGTCACTCTCATTTTTTTATACTCACTATTATATCTCAAAATAGGTTCACATGGTCATCAACTGATTAAATCTAGTTTTGTTATGTTTGAAAAGGTCAGACTCATAGGAACCAAAACAACTGCAGCCCAAATAGTACCTAAAAAAAAATCATGGCCTATGCAGTTGTGTATTAAATATCGTTATGGCTTGGGAGTCTCTTAAAACAGAATTTATTTTTACAATAATAGCATGGTAAGATCACGTTCCGTTGCAGGTTAATCCTTCCTTTCCTTGCGTCCTGAAAGATGTCCTGTCTTTATCCTACAACAGGAGGTAATAACAGAGACGGGATGGACTGAAGCGTGGGCATAAATAGGGCAGCTTAGCATTATGGGAAACTGAGGACATATTATGTGTCTAAGCAGTAGGATATGCACTAAAACAATACCATTGTGTGTTTAATAACTATGAGCACCTCCCCCAGTGCCATTTTCACATGGTTGTAAAACAAGCTTGTGTGCAGTGTACATGGTTGAGCATAAGTGAGGCACAAGGCTGACTAAGACAGGTTTTTGCTGAAAGATATTCCCACCTATATCACATAAAGACGATAAGACGGGCCTTATGGCACTGATTTTCACTCAACAAAAACAGCTCCCATCTCTGTTTTGGTCGACTTTGACTTACTGCAGGTCTCCTCTGCCTCGTCTGAGCCGTCAGGACATTCAGGTTCTCCGTCACATCGCCACCGTCCTGGGACACACTGGCCATTGAAGCAGGCAAACTCAGCAGGGGCACATGTCTTCCTGGCTGCTCGGAAAAAGACAAGAAAAAGATAAAAACATGAGAAGTGGTGTGTTATGGACAGAGTAAGAGCATGGTCATAAAAGGACTAAATCATGAAGTGAAACTGGTCCCATTACTTGATTTCATGCAATTGTCCCTTTGCTCAGATGAGATAAAGCTCATCATCTCAGCCTCTTCATGCCTATCTCCTCTGATATCCTTGGCTAATTATCTCCACATTAGCCATTTTCCTCAATCCTTTTTCAGAAGCTGCTGTCTTTCAGTTTCTCTCACTTGATCTGGGAACTCTATTCTCTCCTCTAGATTTTCATCGCAAAGCAGAGAAATGGATGCTGATTATTGATTAAAAACACATTCATTCAGTGTTTTACCACCAGCCACAAGGTTACAACACAGTAAACTCATCAAACACTGAATCTGAATATCAATGAAATGTCAAATGCAACTGTGGCAGGGCTCTAGTCAAACCCATGCGTGTTCAAGTGGTATTTATTGTGCCAGTGTCCAAAGTGCAAAAATATATACAGTAAATACCAGTCATCAAAATGTATTTACAAATGTACAAAAACAAAGAAAGTCTAAAGTCAGAAAAACCAGCCAACGTTACCTGCACTGTAACTGATCAAGACCAGACTGAATACAGGCCTGAAATGGCTCCTCTAAATACCCTTCTGGCCCCTCCCATTGGGCTTCAGTATTACACAAAATATTAATCACTGAACAAACAAAAAGTTGAAACATAAACATGTGGGCTGTTCTCATATACAACAACATATAATTAATAATTAATAAAGGATGACTGAAAGGGTGGTTATAGGTTTTTATGTGTAGGTGACCTAATGCGCATCACGTGATCAACTCCAGCGCGCGAACAGCGTTCATTTAAACCACCCGGAAGTTATGGCTCGGGTTTGGCTCAGACGCGCAGCATTAGGAAACGCAGAGAAACAGGTAAGTGCTAGCATGTATGACTGACCCAAGCTAACGCCTCTAATGTGCACTTTGGGACCATAAAAGCGGCAGGAAAACGGGAAAAAGGCGTTGGTCGTGTGCCGGGTGCATATTAATGAACCAGCGGGGTAAACGGGGAATTAGCGAGTGTGAGTGAAAATGTGTGCGTGGCCAGCGCGAGTTCGTGGGTTCCTTTGTGACCGTATGCGCTCACCACTCATTGACGGGCGTGCTCCGTCACAGCAACTTTTATGTCTTCGATCAAAATGTACAAAATTCTCTTTCAACCAGTAACATTACCTGTACACACATTTAGCTTGTAGAAGATAGGCTGGGGTAGCAATGCTAGACAGAGGTCAGAGCCATTCAATTTCCTCAGCGCTCCACTGCTGAAGGAGCCGCAGTACAGTCTAATAAATCACTGGTTAAAAGGCTCCCGGTTCAGCTGCTGCTGTTTCACAGCCACATCACTGCTTAAGCTTGTTATGTCTTGGCACAGACGCTTTAAGTTGTTTGGTGTCATGCATGAAGCTTAAACCTGTGGCTCAGGGCTTATAAGAGGCACTAAGCAGTTTACAGTACGGCCTCTTCATTAGGAAACCTTAGATTAAGAAGCAAAATGATCTGATGTGTTTTTATAGTGACACTCAACTCAATGGTCTTACATGTGCTAATAGTCTCCTCTCAGAATGATACAGCGTGTCCAGAGTTCAGACAGCCTTTTTGCTCAAATGGATTTTATGCTCATCCAGTATTTTAGTTTAGTTGTTCATACTGCAGTTCTATCAACAAGCATTTAGGACTCTTGTTGTTACCGTACTTCTATTATCTAACTTCAAAGCCACTCAGAACCACTGTTTTCCCAAAGATCTAGGAGAACGGTGTTAAATAAAAAATACTTCCATGAGGAACATTTGATCATTTTCAGCTTATTCACTACATATCAGTACACACAACAGTAAAACTGAATTCTCTCATTTATGGTGGAGTCACCTATGACACTATTAAATAGTGTTTTACTGCAGTCGAGCAGCTAAAGCCCAGGACAATTTGCCAAAAAGCAGCCCTTGTAATAAAAAGGGCTTGTCTGAACTTTTAAATCTTGTTTGAATCCTCCATTTCCAATTATCTGTTGGGTCAGAGTGCCAAAGTCAAGGCAATATCATTATCATAGCTCACTGATGTGATAGTGTCCAATGTTTTCTGTAAAAGCACACAAGTTACAGATGTAAAAGGGTTCTACTACCCTTGGCTCATTAATAAAAACATTTTCTTAAAAATTTAATGTAAAGCTCTATCCAAACATTAGTGCTACTGCTCACTTTGGAGCTTCCACCAACTCCTTTAATCTTTTCCCCAAACCACAGCCTATTTTCTTAATAAAGGCAACTTACTGGTTGTTTATCTGAGCTCACACAACGGTTTCCTCTAGCAGCACTTAAATGCCATATGCCTCCCCATTAGGGGCTGAAATGTGTGCATTTGTACAAGGTGAAGACAGACAATTATAGGGCAATGCAGATTGTGACATTCTTTTAACCAACACCTCCCTCGAGTGTATAAACTCATTAGTGAAGTGCTCATATGATAAACCACACATCTCTGCCTTTCCTAGAAGTACACAGAAGGAGACATATTTTCAGCACAGTTTATCACGGATGTAGGTGGGTGCAGCAAAGACCCTGAGGCATAACATAAGATTAAAAGTTTTTTGCACAACTCAGCTGTTAAGATAAAGTAACAGGAAACGGAGAAAACTAACTTCCCGAACAAATCTTTCTATTTTTTCCATGTAATCCTGTGTATTTATAAACATTTAAAATGTTATGCTTGGAGAAATAATATTAAGGTTAATTGTTTGTCTTCATACATGTATGATTAATGGATGTCCTCTTCGTAATAATCATTTCACCAGAGGCCACTCATCAAAATGCAATAAAAAATCAAATGTGCTCTAAAAGGACTGTGTCTGTGGACTGCAAAAAGTAATAAAGGGATATTGTTCTATTTATTTTTATTGATTTCTCTAGTCTGTAATACAAAAGTAACATTTAATGACACCGCAGAGTCACAGCGCTCACTGGGGTTCGGGAAAAAGCTTTATGTAGTGTGCTCAAGTGGCTGCAGAACACAATAAATAAACCTATAATCTAAAAACTTATAGAAGTGTGTGTGTAATAAATGTCTGTCAAGTTTGATTCCAGGGGTGTGGATGTTGAAACTGTTCCTAATTGGATGTCAGAGAGCTGGAAGGCCTTTCAGAAACCCTGGGTGTATCGGAGGAGCTTACACTGAGCGACACAGTAGAGTCTTACGGATGTGAACTGCACTCTCTACTCATTTCAGTCAAGGTCTACAGGGGCCTTGGTTCGCTTGGCAATAATTACCCCGTCCAGCTCATGCCATCTGCTTAGAATGACTTTCTGTTTTAATTAGGAGAGGTTTTAAAATGTTAGGCTCATGGGGGGTGGCAACACAAGGGTGGGCTGAAGGGGAAAGTGACAGAAGAATGAGACGTAGTTAGATATGAGGCAGAGAAACAGGAGCTGCATGGATGGAGAGTGACATATAGTAATAATAATAATGCTCCAAATGGAACATGTGCTGCTGAATAAAAATAGACAATATTACTCCAGATGTCAGCCTACAGAACAATAATCCTTATGACATACACAGCACACCAACGTGGCATATTTCAATATTTAGGATGTTATACTGAGCTTCCGTTTTTCATAGAAAGACAAAATATGAAAACAAAAAGGTAGTTGTTTTGTGTATGTTGTACTGTGTGAACATAACAAATGGGATGTGACACCGACGGAATGAGGGTCTGCACTGGGAGTTCACCCAGCCGTGTCATTTCTCCAGGAGGAGGAGCAGCAGTGCACACGCCGCCTGCTACACCTGCAGCCTCCAACCTTCTGCTGTGGGCCCCATCGCGCCAACATTTTACCTTTCATATTTGTTATATACCAGCATTGTGGGTGTGGATGACATATCTATACAGCCTGTGTCTCCTATGACATTATTATGGTGCTAGATGTGAATGTCAGATTCACAGAGCTTTAGTGACTGCAGCTCCCGAACCACTGACATCTGATTCGCTCTGCAGCTTTAGGGCAAAATCTGCAGTGAAAGAATCTGGCCTCTTTCTCGAATTACGACACAGATGACTAACTTTTATCTGCAGTCTGACCTTCACTGGAACTGGAACTCTCTAAAATAAGACAATGAAATAAGTTAAGTTTGCTTTTTAACGGAACAAAATGTGACGCCTGTACGGATGCCTGCAAAAGGTAAAGCAATGGAGCCAATAAGTGATTAAAATAAAAGAAATGCAGCCAAACACTGTAACAATGCCTAGACAGAAACATTTTTGTTTCATAGATGACAAACGATCTTCTTTCTTTAGTTTATTGTCACTGTTTTTACTTTTGATTTTCTATCTAAAAAACTCTACTGCTTGGATATCCTTATAGTTAACTGGCTCAGCATCAAACATTTGTTCCATATCATTCCCTCTCATCCACATTTTGTCAATCTACTGCCTCTGTGTCTTTTATCACCACAAAAATCTATATTTAATACAGTCCTGTGGCCCATTCACCCATTTAAGTTGGGTTTTACTGATGATAAAACACAACTGAAACATAACTCAAGACTTGCACTGGTCAAAGCTGCTCAGTGAATAGTAATGAATACAGTGACTGATGCACCACGAGAATAAACACTTGAATGCACCAAATGGGGTCTGAACACAGTCTGTCATTACACGAGCAGAGCAGACAGCCTTCAGTCATTTGACACACTCTCTAACCCTTAAAGAACTTTTTTCCCACCGTGAGAAATATTAATGACAGCTCTCTCCATTTGGAGGCCACGCAAAGCTTAATAGGTAATGCAGTGATAAGCACATTCTCTTGGGCATCAGAAGACAAATGGCCTCATTAGCTCGCACTGAACTATGGGAGTGTTGTCGGAGCAGGAAACATAATGTATCCTGTTGGATTCCACTTCCATGCAAATGACTGAACCACCCAAAATTAATGGGATCTCACGGTAGAATACAAATTACAGAGCGGCGTCAACAACCTGGGACAAGATGTTCTCGAAATGGGTTGGCAAATGATTATTGGGTTTAATTAAGCCAATTTCAGCACTGATGGGACAGTTTCTATTTTAGTACATTTCATTTGTTTTTAATAAGTCTCAATTATGTCTCCTGTAAGTAGAAAAAGTATCTATATTGATTGACACAGTGTCTGTTTTGTCCCAGTCCGTTAGGTGAGTGTGACGGGAAGAGCCCCTGAACCAAGGCAGAGACAAAATGCCACATAAGACGGCACTCAAACTCAGCAGTCCGATAAGAGTATTGATCAAAAATCCCAGAAAGCCACGAGAAAACACTCCCAATCTGTCGTTCAAAAACACATTTTCAGTACTTGAACAAGCCTTATGCTCTTTTGTCCTTTAACAAAGAAGTATGCTAGATACAGTAAGGATTCATGTCAAACTAAGTGTATTAATTTGAATTTGAATGCTGTAAGAAAGGCCTGCTGCTTGATAGTGTTCACCTCCCAGCATTTCTTGTGACTTTGTGCACTGATTAAAGACATACTGTGCTAATTATAACTCCCCAGCTGCTAACAGACATGTTTCCTCAGCTGCTGTCAGGTCACATTGGCGCAAACACCTTGTGGCCACTGAGGAAGAGTGGGCTGGCACTTCTAAAAGAGCTCATCGGTTTCTAAGGGAATCTCAGAGTGATTTATCTTGCTTTGGTTTCTCCCCAAGCGATTCGTCTTGATGAAGGACTTTTATTCAGACACGTACAGGTGGTTTTCCCCAGGTGTGCGCAACTCAGACAGAAAACAACATTTAAGCCAAGTGTTGATTTATGAAATTGTTCAGAATAAATGGAATATAAACAAATATCACTAAAAGAAGGGGTACAATATACTGTTGAAGAAAAGCAAATACAAACACATATGCCCACGCCTGTGCCTTTCACCACATGACGTCTTCTCCATGTGCTACATCATCTGCTACACTCTTCGACTGTGTTTGATGAGCAAAAGATGGCTGCCATAGATCTACTGCCATATGCCATGCACTGTATTCTTACGAAAGCCTGGCAACCTCACTGTGGCTAACAACAACAAAAGAGAAATACAGCTGAAGTCGAAAATGAAAAGCAATGACAGTTAGAGAGATTCAAGACAATGGTTCGAGCAGCGGGAGGGAGCTAGAATATTTCCCAAGTGAGCTGAATGTAGCAATGCAGCAGGAAGATATATAAAAACACAGAATTATACGTCATATTATTCAGGCATAAAGACACAGTGTGGATACAGCTTTGTTACATTCACTGAAAATGTAACCTGTAAATTAATGAAATCCTGCCAGTATTGCATCTTTTGTGAAAAAAACACACTAGCCCTGAGGTTATTGTTCGGTGCATGTTTGTTACAGTCATAATGTCTTAATAAGAAGAGCACAGTAAAACAATGAACTGACCTACATTTGCTAAAAATGCATGAAGCAGGTTACTGTCATACTGTAGCATTTATTAAAGAATGAGTAAGAAAGTGAGCGGTTTGTGAGAACGGTGATAGATCGAAGCAGAAGAAGGAAGTCCATCAAGACGATGCGGTGTGCGTTAGAGGATCCGCATTTTTCATTCATCATTTCTGGAACACCGATCAGTGATGCAACCTGCTGTAATACCTTCAACCATTCACAGTACTCTTTATTAAAAAGAGTAACACAGATACAAAGGGAGAACAACTGAGAAACACAGTATTCAGTGGGCCCTCAAGGGAAAAAAAAACACTAACTGGTACTTTAAATATCAATTTTGGGGCCATCATTAATTGCATTACTTTTACATTTGACGGTACAGGTTGCAGGAGTGTTTCCTGAACGCATTCCAGCACATTGCTAATGATTCATCAGGGAGCAGCGTGAGAGCACACACCCCTCAGTGACACTGGGAATCAGGGGAGACATACTGCAGTTTTGAAACACGACGCCCCCACAAGCAGGCGACGGAGTCCACAGGGGACGAGGTGTGATGGGAAGAGTGAGCGCCAGACGTTAGCTGAAACAGGAAACATTATCACAGCTAAATGCTTCGTGAGCTGATCGGGTTCGTTTTTGTTATGTTCGCCAGGTACAAGCCTTTTGGAATCGATGTTATTTATGCCTTGTCTGAACTAAGCGAACGGTTCTTTCATTTGTCTGAAAGCGCCTGCAAGTTTTTTATTTTGCTTTTTTTGAAAAATGAGCAGCTGTGAAGAGCAAGGCAATTACTGTGTGTTTCATTGAGAAACTAGACGCTGAAGCCAAATAAGGCATTTTGGCTGAAGAATCTCATTATTGCTCACTGTAATGTAGTGGAAGCAGGCAAGGCTTAAACAGTGGGTGTTTGAAGCATCCAGCCTCTGCTACAGTTACTAAATCCATGGAAAGGGCCAAATAATGCAGCCTTCTCCAAAGCATGAGCTGCTTCATATGCCCCTAAATCCAACTCCTATCAGGATAGAGCAGGAAACAGGAAATCCAGTTGGACAGATGGATGTAAGATAAAATGCTGATGGTTCATTTCAGATAAAGCTGTGATTCCCTGACAATTCTTCACACAAAATGATACTTATTGCTAAGGGAATTAGAGCACTAATGGCAATAAAAGGCAATCTTTGCAGGCCATGATTAGGCAAAGGTAACATCAATAATTGGTCGTCTTCCAGGTCTGAGTGAAACAGAAGGGTTGGTGCTGTCAGTAACCTGCAGCACAGTTATTGGTAAAACATTGTAGGTTTCAATGATGTAAAAAACAGACAGGCACTTTGAGGAAGAATCATTCAGCCAAAAAGTTCACACCCTGACAGTCATTCCTACAGCACTGCTCCTACACGCTTCACCAGATTAACACCACAGCCTGACGCCCCCATCCTGATCCAACACAAGCACACAGACAGTGTCCAAATACACTGTCTTTCCCTTTAGGTAGTCACAGGCCAGTAGATCTAGGATTTTCCTCCTCGAAGCATTTTAACTTCTGCTCTAGAACACAGACACAAGACATTTTTTTACATCTGTGTGGATTTAGCATATCAGCTGCTTAAATAAAAAATCATTACTTTCACCATATCAAACCTTTGCTTCATGTTTGAGCTTGTG
The DNA here is from genome assembly GCA_036850595.1 of Rhyacichthys aspro. Lineage (NCBI taxonomy): Eukaryota > Metazoa > Chordata > Actinopteri > Gobiiformes > Rhyacichthyidae > Rhyacichthys > Rhyacichthys aspro. Next base: position 10,637,125 of record CM072164.1, read on the forward strand.
AAATAAACTCTAGGACATTTACTGAGACAACAGATGACAAAATGGAAACATTCTAGGGCAAAGTGTTTATGTGATCACATGCTTGCTCTAGTTCACATTCAACACCATCTATGTCCAATTAAGAAACCATTAAAGCAACATATTTGGGGCAATGCCTGTATTTTTTGTATAACACCAAATTGCTGAGTATGATTCCGTTTTTGTTTTTGAGTGCTGAGGTGTTTGTGTTCTTAAGATAGCTCAGTCTACAGAGACCTTCCTCTACAGATGTATCGATCAAAGCCCTGGTTTAACCTTTAATGATTCAGTCAAAGCTGCATGTAGACGAGAACAGTCTTTCTGAAAAGTCCTTTTTCACGCAGAAATACCCTTTCATCCGGACGTTTGCATCTCTGACACGAATCCAAACATGAAACACTCAGCATATATATTCAGGACATGAATTAATTGATTTAACAAAACTTAAGTCTATAATGTATAATGTATAGCATGCATTGAGTTTATACATAAATCACTCAAATGCAAACACAAGGCTATAAACCTTTAACATCTCGGAATGACAAGCACATATAAGTTCCCATCCCACTACTGTTATCCAAGCTTAAAATGACACAAAGGGTCTTTAAACGGTTTTTCCTGACTGTGAAATGAGAGTCTGCACTACTGAACCATCAGATGAGTGGAAATTAATGCGGAGAATCCCAAAGTGATATCTCTTGGACAATCTCCGCGGCTTTGTAGCTGCACACACACATATTTTTCTTCACCATCATTATGCATGTGTCAAAACTAATTACAGCTCTAAGACCAAGAGCATCATTCATCGTTAGGACGTGACACAATGCATAAAGTCTGGGAGCGCTGGCCAGACCATAGTTTCAGTGTGACTTTGATGGAAAATGACCAAACTGAATGTATTTTAAACTGATATGAGTCATACTAAAAGCATAAAAAAAATTTAAAAATTGAGCGCAGGTATTTCTCATTCACTGAAGTTCTCTCAGACCTTTTTTTTCTATCACAATTTGCCCCACACAATTGGATAGATTATAGTATTAAACAGTTTTAAAATTTTATTTGCAGTCTTTTTATGCAATGGAATATATATTATAAATACCTCGAGGAACTCCAAGGTTTATGTCAGGACAAGACAAAAAGCAATAAACAATACTGTATAAACATGTAAGGCCTTTTGCATGTTGCTTTTCCACTGGGACTGCATATACAAAGTAAATAAATAATAAAAATATAGCTTCTATTTCCAAAATATTAAACATAAAATTGAAATTATACATCGGAGACATTACTATTACCTCTAAGTGCTCTTTGCTGATGCAATGGGAGGCACAGATTTGAGTGTAAATGCTAAAAATGTGTTTTGCCAATCTTAGTCAGAGGCTGTTTAATGCATTACAGTGGAGTTGTGTACAGTGTGTATAGAAATGTGTGCCACACTGGATTACAGTGTCTGTCTACTCCAGTGACCGAGTGAACAGAGCAAGAACTGAGAGATTAGGCCTTTCCTTCTCTGTCGTTCTGTCTCCAGATCTGCTCATATTAACACCAAGGACAATACCAATGGAGAGCAAGTTTTATGAAGGACCCGGGTTGGCCTGAAGACTTAGGGATTTAAATTACTGTGACACAGCAACGAGAGCAGGATTTTACAATTCCCTCTGCAGACTGAATTAACATAACTGTAATACGGCCCGGGGTCAAACTCCTTGTTGTAGAAAATCTGCCTAAGAAACAAGACAGCGTAATTAAGACACACCTCTGTTTTATGCCCAGCTGCTGCTTGCCTTGAAAACAAAAATATAAAAAAAAAACCCACACAAAACCTACTTCTGCACATGTTGTCTCTAAAGCTCTGGACTTTACCATTTGTTAGTGCTTTCGGTCTGACTAGAGTCCAACAGAGGGAATAAAGAGTGAGACAGCTGCTGACGGACTGCCTGTATGAGGGTCAGTGTGGTTGCTCCGCTGTAAGAGCCAATCAAAGAGTAGCACTGAGATTACTCAGAGCATGACTAAAGGCTTCACTCTCACCACCAGAGCTGCTATCAAACTTACAATACCATACTGAAGTAGCACAAAGCACTTACTGTGTGTGGGCAGAGCACATCAGCCGTACATTAGTGCTTTATAACAACACCTTTTGAGTTGTTCACTAGCATTTATCTGCAGTTATTAAAGCAAAACACACAGGTAGTGAAAGTAATTCAAGCTAAAGTAGTAGTATTCAATTTATAAGAGGCATTCTGGAGCACAGAACCACCTGGACACATTATCATGTCTCTTTGGTATCTGAAACAACATGTATGATTTTACAAATTATAATTAAATTCTTATTTGAACATGAAACAATCATGTCTCATTGCTACTAAATAGTTTACATGCCCTTTTCTACTTATCACTGTCAAAAACTGTTGCTGAATTTCATTATCAAAATGCTGAAGATGACACCAAATGTGCTTTTTATGCACTTCCTTTGAAGCATGCAAACTTCAGATGGTTCCATTAAAACACGGTGCGTTTGATACTCAGAGATGAAATGCTGCAGTTGGTCTTACTTAAATTAACAGCAGATAAGTGAAGTGAACCATTAGCTGGTTTTATCTTACCTAAGCTGATGTTGACTGGCCTATATTGGAGTATGCATTAAAAAAGTGCAAGTCGATATCACACCATAGTGATTTAACACAGTTTCACTGCTGATATGATCAAGCGATTTGACTTACACAGACAAAAGACAAAGACAATATGTAAGGCTGCACTAGATTTATTTTCTAGCATTTGAATAAATAGTTATATGCACCATTTCTGCATTTTTATAACCCCTTGGCAGAGAACAAATGCAAGCTTGCACAATGAAGTCTAGATCATAGCCCTCCCTTCAACACACTTTGAAACAAGTCACATGGTTCAGTTTCAGAGCCTGCTGTTGCATGAGGCAATTTAATGATGAGGGTTTGCTTCTGCTCAGTTATTGTGGCACACTTAAAGTAGAATAAAATATTATATGCCATATTAAAAGCTGGAACAGGCCTTTGTTTGTAATGCTACCCTAAACGAAGACTTGATTCAATCACTAGCGCCTGCTCCACATGAAGCCAATACGTGTAGTGAAGATGTGAAGACGATAACACAGTGAAGCTTTCAGGTGAGTTTAGCCTGCAAGTACTTTCTACTTCAAACAGCATGGTAATTAGATCATGAGAGCTGCATGTCCTCCAGGTGAGCCCAGCCGTCTGACTTTGTCTTACAACTGACAGATGCTCGGTTTCCAGTTGGAGCCTCCCGAAAAGATGTTCTGCTTGACTCAATTCACACACTTTATTTCCAACCCTGCATTTAAGCAAAGCAAGTGGGTGTAATCCGTTTTTGCTGTTAGCAGATCTGAATATGGGACAGTAAAGCATATCAACTCTCACGCTTGACATTTCTGAAACGGAGGAGCTTTTGACCTGTTACATTATCTGATGTGCATTATAACAATAACGCAGCAAAACAAGCCCTCAAAAATCAATGACACTGCAGCACTCTTCATTTTCTCCTACCACCCCCCTTCCCATCCACCTGCAGCCCCCTCTGGACTCTTTCATTTCTCTCTGGTCCGTTGTCTACTGATCCGTGTCACAGCTCATTACATCACTCCACACAAAACCCAATAAAGCAACCCGTCTTTGTTGAGGACGTGTACACCGCTGTTTTCTATCTTAGCCGACTGTGCGTGTGTGTGTGATTTACAGTATTGTGTGTGCAAGTGAGTGGCCAATAGTGATACTTTAGAACATTTCTATCTCCAGGCAGAGCTTAGCAACTGAGCTTTGATCATAATTTGCCAGCCCAAAGCACAAGAGGTCAGGCACAACTCAAAATCCATCTGCCAGCTTGCAGTTCATCTTACTCGGCTTTCCATCGGCTTTATACTTCCTCCACTTCCAAGAAAACTTTAACAACTTGGTGTTAACACAGTGGGAGCATGTTTTAAAAAGGATTTTGCCTACAAATGATAACTTTTGAACTTGCTCTGCCTCCACACACATACCAAGTCAAGTCTTTAAATGTATAGTACTTTCTGCAGCTCTTTTTGACATGTCTTTACTCAACAGTGTGTGAGGGATGAGAAGTCAGCTTTTCATGAAAAAACAGACTTGTTGAAGACAGTCTATCTTAATTCAAGTCAAGTATGAGGCAAGTTAGACTGAGGGTGAATTTGGATTTCAACTGCGTTATTCAGCCCAGCCTATAATGTAAATGAAAGGACAAGAAAAAAAAGAAAGCACAGTGCAGATAAAATGTGTTTTTGTGACAGTTTCAGAGAATTGACTTGCAATTATTGGTACAATCAGTGTGCAGCATAGTTCAGCAATGTAAACAACTAATTTAGCTAAATATGTTTTCAGGTGAATGGAAAAGGAATCGTCTGTTTAAAATGGATTTTTGGCGGGGTTTTACTATTCTTCTTTTGTGTACAAGTGTATTGCTAACAAAATGCATTAGGTTTAAGAAAAAAACAGTCATTAAATAAAAAATATATAGTATAAAAATCACACTACACATTTTTCCCACTTCAGTTTCAGGTGAGTTTTTTCTTGCACTAATCGAAGGTGTCTAACAAAGGCTATCTTTCACTAAACATTACTTGAGGGAGGTCTGTTTGTGAAATGAGTCTCTGTACAAAAATCACACAGAACACATAACACGTCCCACGTGATGAGCAGCAGCGTTATGAGTCAGTCCGCACTCGGAGGAGGTTTGAAGGTGACACTCATAACTCATCGGTTTGACTCAATCATCAATAAAACACAAAACAGTCTGGCAGCTTCACACACATTTTCTCATCATTTTATTTCTCTTGGTTACCATAGTCGACTTCAGCCTGGCATCATGCCCTCTGCAGTTCTGCCACGAGTGTGACCCACAAACACAAATCACATTAAAACATGCAGACAGGATCCAGTTCGTCAACTGAGATTCAGAGCAACACTGTTGAGGCCAGTGAAGTGGCATTTTTATAGAAATCAGTCACAGAGCTGCAGCATATGCCAGCATTCTCCCTCATGGGCCACTGTCACAGTGACGCTGGATCAGTCACAGCCAGGACGCCTCTGGCACAGAGGCCAAAGTTCACTGAACAGGAGCCTCTCTCAAATATTCAGTGAGTGACTTTGAGCTATTTTCAGCTGAGTCATTGTTGTCAAACCCAAAGCAACATTTCTATTAAAAGTAGCATCATAATTAAAGACACATCAGACCACATCAAGTATTAATATATAAATGTATTTGAACAACACAAAGAAATGTTTCATTTTAAGTCGGTTTACGTGAGCAAACTTACAGGAAGTGTTGGATGGTGTTTATACTCAGCACTAATCCTGGTACTCCCCTCCCCCTTGTCTCGCGCTCTCTTTTTCTCTCTGGCTCTTTTTAGCATCATTGCTAAATGGCACACACTAATCTGCCATTATAGCTCAATTGGAGCTGCCGACTTAATAATGACTTTGAGCGAGCTGACTTTGATATAGCCAGACACATGGCAATGGGCCTTTAGGACTAGCCACTAAAAAACAAGAACAAGAACACAAGACTCACAAACAGCTACTCTGAGACAACAGTGTTTACAAGATTTAATCCCCAAAATACTCAGGTAGGAAAGTCAAGGTACTCAAAAATCCATCAACTGCTGTCCTAAAAATGCTTTACCCAGGCTATTTATAAATTTGTCATGCTTTATTGAGACGATGTGGAAACATAAATTGATAACAGACCCAAAAGGAGACATGCCTCATTGCGTGAAGAGATAAAGCCATAATCTCTTCTGTACTGTGTACAGCGTCAACAAGCGTGGAGATTACAGGAGAATTTGATAGCAACATAAACAACCTCCCAGACTCACCCTGCAGGTCAGTGATTTATTTCCCTGTTTTCTATCACTGCAACTTCACTCATTTTTATCCCACTTTCTTGTCCCAGATTATCAACGGGCCCACTCCTCGCTGCTGTGAAACATGTGCCTTCTTGTCAAGAGGATACAAACAGAGGAGGGGAAACACATGCCCACAACACAAAAACAGACCTGTCATTTTAACAAGTCTGTCTGCTATCCCAAAAAGCTTTTTATTTAGGGTGCCAGTCATAATGAAACATAGACTATCACATGTGTTCTCCAACATTTAAAAGATCTTGTACTCTTGAAATGAAACCACTCATAGAGACAGACTAATGGAGCTGATAGTGAGTGACACATCAGCTCTAGCTACCACGTGCAAGATAATAAGTACGCAGTTTCTTAGTGAAAGGTATAGTAAACATTAATTATAAACAAAGCATTTTGTCTTTACAATAGCAAAGACTAACTGTGGCAAAACAAAGCCAATTTCTAAATGTTATCACTATATTCAAAAAGAATATTTTGAATCTTTGCAGAAAAACAGTGCTTTATTCAGTGCTTTGAAAAAAAGATTCAAAGCATGTGTCTGTACTGTGTCTTGTAGCATCTCTGGAGAGGATGTTAAAGCTTTGTGGATTGTGCACTGGCAGGGTTTTAGTTGAGGAAGCTGTCTCAATTGAAAGTTTCAGAGGCAGGAATAAACAACGACAACAGCAGGTGTAGAGAGCAGCAGGAGTGTCAGAAACGAGTTGAGCCTGTGAATGAGTTTAGGTAAAAGATTGTAAAGGGACGAGGCACAGAGTGTGTTGCTGACTCTGCATTCAAGATACAAACAAAGCAACACTTTGAGCTTTACTTAGCAGTGAACTGCCTCCCAGCAGGTATACATGTTAAATTCATGAACACTGATGAAATAGATTTTTATCTCTCTCAAAGATGAATGGAAAGATGTGTGCCAGGCTGAGCTAAACTTTGTGACGTCCAGCTCTAATCAGGATCTGGATTATACTGTGGCTCAATGGCAGAAACTCAAACCTGACTTGAGGAGTTCAATGCAGAATGCTTTTGTTGCAGCTTATGGAGAAAACACAAGAGCTCAGTAGAACGACAACAAAACATTCAATTTTAAGCTAAGACATTTCATTCTAAATGCATTAGGGTGTACAAATTAACTTAACTAAAAAAATCTCCTCCCAAGGGAGATAACTCGCCAGATGGTCTGTTACACAGATGCGCCAAGAGCAGGTACTTTACATTAATACCTGGTGGTGACTGACAGAACCACCTGTCAGTATTCAATCAGAACAAAATGGTTGCTTTGTCATCAAAACTAAAACATTTCCATAAGTGTCAGTACTGCCACACAATTAGTCAGAACCAGCTGCAGGTCGAGAGCAAACACTTGCCTGGAGCAGAACAAGATGAGCACTCACGAGAATACAGCTGCTGCACAAGGTAAAGGACCTGTTTCCATTGCGATTTCATATTGATTATACTTAGGAAACATTCACTGCATTCAGACCTTAAAACTGGCCACTTCATTTGTTACATTGAAGGACAAGAAGAACTATATACATGTACAAAAGTGATATTGTTGTAGAGCAGTCCTCACAAAACACAAAACATGGAGATATCAGTAGCAGACTGCTGTCCTGGGAGGTGTGATATTATAATGTTGTGAGCATTCATCAAAACAACACAGTTTCTATCAGTCAAGCTCACTCTGACCATAGCAGGGGGTTTCTTCAGAGCATTTTAAAAAGCCCTAACATTTGTGTCAAAGAAAAGGGGAAAAATGGGAAATTTGTTTTGCAGGATTGTTAAGTTCACGACATGGACATAATGACCTTACTATGATCTGCTGTTAACGAATGAAAAGATGTCACACTATATAACTCCTTTAACCATAAAAGATAAATAAACTAATGAATCAACAAATAATTAAAATAATATTTAAAAGGGACTAGGCAATCTACATATTATAAGAGGACTACTTGATTGTTGGATGCTGTAGACTTGTATGAATCTGGTCTGTACTAGTGGCCCTACATTATACAATCCATGTGCAGTTATGCATGTATGAATGTATAGAAGCTATGAGCAGACCAACGGTCAGTGGGGAGTAGAGTTTGAATGATGGGGGATGGTGGGTGCAGTCTGGAGGAGGACTGGGGGGGATGGGACATCAGAGACCAATGATGGAGAGATCATAGGGCATAAAGGATATTATATTCATATGAGCACTCGCAGTGTTTAAAGACGTGTCCTGTGAGGTTCAGCTGTAGGTAGCCAGGTTGACAAGGTGACACTGCTGTAACAAATACAGAGCTGCAGCAAATGTTTATTCCTGTCAGCATATTTCATAACCATGCTCTGTTGCACACTCTCACTCACTGCAGTTGGTGGCTTAGCATTGTGCAGGTAAAAGTTAAAAAAAACTAAAAAAAAACTATGAAACCATCTAATTTAATTTAACCTAATTGTGTACAAGTTAAATCCTGACCACTCTTCCACTGTGCAACACATGCTGTACAGTTTACACATCCTTGCACAGTGCTGCCCGACAGTCTTTTACCACAGAACTGTTTTAACAATAACAATCCACCAGAAAACCTCTCAAATCACACCAGGTAAAAGGACTAATGAACTTGAGAGGCAGAAAATAATCTTTTATAAGCTGAATATGCTCAGACAGCAAGAAAAGAAATGGGCAAAGACTGAGGGCCTTTCTCTAACATAATGGCAGGTTAACACTGGAGTGCAATAATTGGTCAGACACAGCTAAAAAGGTTTTAGGAGACGGTTTTCACTCAAAATGTTGTATTGCAAAATGCTTTGCCTAACTGACTAAATTTAAGGCCATGAATCTCATCCTGCTTGATTTATCACGTTACCAAATACAGCATGACAGGAATAATCATTTGTTAAATGTCTATATAAATAGTGGCATATCAATTCAAATGAAAATGATTCAAATGACCTCCTTTCCTTTGGCATGCCTGAGGACAGGTCCTGCTGCTCTGTGAGTCAGTGCAACAATAGAAACACCTACTCACAAAACTCGCACCGTGCATGTTTATCGCGTGAATGCAGCAGGTGTACGGGGGACTCTGTAGGAGACCGAAACAAACAAAGTCTGACACGTATTAGGAGACATGGTGTATGTACATATAGTCTGTGTGGGGAGGTGCAGGAATTTCTCCAGAGCCACAATTAAAACAGACACAAAGGAAGCTGCTAGGCCAAGCTTGGATTCTGCTTTGGCACAACTTCACTGGCTTCAGCATGAGCATCTCCAAATATATATATATATATATATATATATATATAGGCCACTGGCTTTGAGTCAAAAAGGAAAGTGGAATTCCATTATTTCCACACAAAACAACACATCCACATACCAGTCAAAGCTTGAAAGCTTGAGTACTCATTGTCTCTCAGCTGGACAGCCTTTCAATTGGAAATAATTGTGAAATTGCATCACACACAACATCATCACAGCCCACAGTAAAATGTGTATTTTTTTTCTATAAATAGTTAAAAAGTCACCTTCACACATGTCTCAGTCTGAGGCAGATTCACAGCTAATCAAATCTCACAACATACATTTTGTGTTAGCGGCATCTGACACAAGAGCATCCAATATTTGACTAATTTTTGAGTGACTAATGAAAGAGGTGTTAACCTTACAAAAGAAGAAACACTTAATAAGCTACAAAAATCCTGGTGTTAAGCCATAAAAAGTAGTGTTATACATTTTTAATGTAGATGTTTAACTTACTCCTAGTTTGTACTTATTAGTCCTTACTGAAATATGTGAACCAAAATTAGAATCGTCCCTGGTTTATTGATTAGATGACACTTACGACAGTTTTCTTCATCACTGTTGTCTGAGCAGTCATCATCATCATCACATCTCCAGATAGTAGGTATACACCTTTGGTTGTTGCACTGAAACTGTCCATCCTCGCACTCATCCGTTGCTGTAGAAAACAAGCAAGAGAAAAACAATGTCCAGATTGATTAGGACTAACCACCGGGGATGTTAGGAATAGTAGTAGTTCAAGTGTCATTTGCAAATGAATGCCTAATTGATATTCAGCTTTCATTCAGGTCAATTGGATGTGGAGCATAGAGCGTCAGGGCCTGGTTTCTTCCACTTATCTTTTCAGAAGCTATAATCAAAGTAACTAACCCGAGACACATATTTCTCGGCATAAGAAGACAGAGCATGCTGCTACCTTTGATGCAGTAGGCTAAAGATGCTCACGACCAGAAAACACTTGATACTCAAACGGTTTTCGCTCTTTAACACGAAGCACGTGATTTTAGTAATGCAGACTTAGCAAATGCCACACAAACACATTCCGAATTGAAAAGATTTATGATTAACAAAAACAAATGTGCATTTTTCCTTGATGTGCAACAGAGAAACACGCGGAGTGAGTAGCAGGAGCGCTTTCCAATCTCGCCTCATCACAAGCAGGACGAGGGGAATCCACCTTGATTCAATTTACAAACATAAGCACTGACCTCCTGAGAAATGCAGTCTCAGAAGCAGCGAGTGTAAAAGTAACAGTGTCCTTATATCCGTCCACATCTCTGGAGCAGGTGATGGTGCTCATTCACATCCACTAAACAAAAGCCCGACAGCAGCTCCTCTTCTTGTTGTACCGCTGCGACGCCTGCCTCCGCGCCGTAAAACACCCCCGCCTTCGTCCGGCCGCTCGTTTCCTGATTGGCTGAAAAGTGCGTGACGACGGCAAGTGGGCGGGACAAAGAATTAATCAGCATTGTTGTTGCTCCCATGGTTTCTTCTGTGATATTCATCCTGAAGTAATAATGCTGCTTACATCTCAGGGTTTAGCGGTTTCCAACACACAGGGCTGTCAGTGAATTGTAATTTAATATTTTGTGGATGATTTGGGGCCTGTACTGGGGGCTGATGAACGCCTTTAATTTCTAAACCAGACAAATTTTGCTTTGATATGCTTCATTTGGACTGTTAGTATGGTTAGTATCATTTTTAGATCAACACAGCACATGGACAATGTATTAGAGCTTCTCTGTAATTGGATAAAGGCCTAAACTTTTGACAAACACACACAGAGTTTATCAAAAACATCATGTGCTGTGTTAAATTGCTGCTTACTGATGTTATTTGAACTTATACACTTTTCAAGACCTGTTTTTTAAAGTGTACCCTTAAAACAGATTTTTTTTTTATTTTTATCATTTAAGATGTGTTTGAATAACAATATGTTTTTTTTCATACACCACCTTACACAGAAATCTGCTCATAGTTGGCCCCTGACTCACCATGGACTCAGTTTTAATCCTCATTAATGCAGACAAAGATGGAGCATCTGATTGAGACTCGACTCAAATGACTGCCCCAGTGTCGCTTCAGCGAGGCAGGCATACACTTCTCCTCACACCACCTCTTTTTCTGTACTTTATCTTGTTAAACAACCCCTTTATTAATACACCCCTAAGCAATAATGTGCCATGATACTCATATATATGCAAATGATGTGAAGGTGAACTGCAGGCAATACAACTTCTTGGTGGCAGGAGCAACAGAACAAGACCCCTTGTCATTTGTTAAATAAACTTTCACATTATTGCTTTAACTAACGCAATGAGACAGTACACTGTGTCGGACAACTGTGCATCAGTAGTATTTACAGTAGCTCGCAGGCTGAGCAAACAAGGGCCTCTTTTAAATATAGGCCATGACCAACTCTGACGGCATAATCAGTCATTTTAATGGAGCTAAGCTGAGGAATAACTTAATCCATCCTCCTGTCCACGACACACTTGTATAGGTCCACATTATGAGAGATACTGTAGAGCACATACACAAAGGTGCTACTTTAGGCCTGTTGTCATGGTTGCACAGCAGCAGCACAAGCAAAGAAGCATAATTTTTATTGTTCTATGCTGGTTTTGAATATGTAATAATCTAATTAACATGGGACATAGGCAAACATATGTTTTGAAAAACACAGTCTTGATAGTTTGCCAGACATTAGTGTCAAAAGTGTTGTACAGAAGTGTTATCCAGGGCAGTCTGTTACACTCCACAAGTCACCAATACACCAATAAGCTAACATGGCATATGACACGCTCTTGTCTTTGGTAAGACTTTCCCGTTCTCAGTAGAATTTTGTGTGTGACCTTGGGTCATGTAGAGCATTCATGCAGAGTATGAAGACCAACCAAGACCAAAACCATGTCAGGACGAGACCAGGTCAAAACCCAATCTAGACCAGAACCAGTGTACAATAGACTATAATAGATATACAGGGACAGCTACAGTCCAAGTCCAGTTTCAGACCAAATCCAGACTCATGGAGGTTAGTCCTTAGTGAAGGAGGTAGAGTTAGTCCAGTCTTAAACCAAGTCCAGACTCATGGAGGAAAGTGTTTGTCTAAAATAGGTTTTCATTTAATCTAGAAAAAATTTAAAATAAAAAGATCTCAAGCAGCTAATCACACAAGCAGTTTGAATGTTCTTCCAAGTGCTAAGAATATGGAGAAGTAGCAGGGCTTCTAGTTGTTTAGTGATTTGTCTGTTTTTCAGGTGTGTTACTTGTTTGGGTTTTAGTACTTGGCAGCACTTCTTGTTGGCATGGGAGAACAGCCAGTCTGAATCAACAGCAACATTTTATCACTAGTTTAACATTTCAGACAGAGGGAGCTGTCTCATACAATCACAGTAATCATATTGATCTACAGTCTTTTATGCATGCTAATTTTCACCAAGTGTGACTTTTAACGTTGCCAGCATTCACAATTAACCTTTAGTGAACATTTGCTGAGCATGCTTTTTGTTTTTAAGGCTCTACATTGACTTTAAAGGCATGGATCATTCCACTTCATGGTTCAGCTACAGTAAAGCGATCTACTGATGGCCTCAGACCGCTGAAGCAATTAGCTCTAAGTACACTGTTCAAGTAGGCCTCAGCAGCTGCTATCCAGATATGAGAGAGCCCTGTTCACTCTAGCAGCTGGTTGTGAGGAAACTGGAACAGTAACGATCTGGCCACAAGCCCTGTTTGTCCAAGACTGTGATTAGTCCTTCCTCTTCACTTGATGCTGTGCCTGTCAGGTATATCAGCATGGGCAGGAGTAAGTGGCACAAATCACTTTTGTGATTGTCACTTTATTTCACATGCCAGAACTTGGAAATGACTGGGGAGGGTTATTTTAAAAATAAGTGCACCATCATTAACATATATCAAACAGAATCTGCAGATTTTTCTCAAGAGTAATCATGTAAACTGTTCCCCAAGTCTGAAAATGTCACAACGGGCAAGAAATATAGACGTAGGTTCACAGACTACGGTCTAAAGGCAATGTTGTCACAAGGTCATTATTAAAGAGTGCAGCAACTAGACTCTGTATAGTTGCACTTTTTTCGGCTTAAAATGCTGAATTTAAAAAATAAATAACGTTTTGATCCTACACAGACTTCCATAATGGCTTAAACCACAGCACTTTCGAAAAGCATTGAGTAGCAGAGAGCTTCTGACTTCAGTCAACTACTGAAAGTGGATCTATTCTGCCACCTTGTGGTTGAGAGTCATGTCCTCATATCCAGCTATAATGTACAAATATAAAAGCACACTGTATGAAAAACATGAAATAATAAAAGAATATCATTGTTCACAAAGGTACCTTTCATTAAGATTCTAGCAGTTAATGAAAAATTAATTATCTCTCTGTATCTATCCTGAAATAACAATAATAATGTTTATTTATGATGTTTGTGGAGTTTCTCTGTCATCCAGGTAATCATAACAACAAAGGGTTAAAAAAAAAAAAAAAAACTAAGTCCGGATGCCTTCTTTTTTACTCCTTAGTGTTGTTTATTCATGACTCTTGGTTTGATTTTAACGTGATCCAGCCACTAGAGGGAGCAAGCACACCACCAAGCTTCACTCATGATCTTTTTTTTTTTTCACTAGATGGCCACTAACAAAGGTTAGTGTAAGCCAGTGTAATCAAATTCCGTTGTTTATGAACATTTATATAGTAAATACAATACTCAGAATATCAAAATCTTCAGTCTGGTGATGTCAGTTGGATGGGGAGTGTTTCACAGAAAACAAAGGCATGTATTCAGTGACTCAGGTCTACTCATAGTGTGACATACATCATCACAGTTAGTGAGCACTGCACTGTGGGGATCCACTGTAGCTAATGTTGAAGCTAGATCACAGTGAGAATGACGGTATCTAAAGGATCACAGAAACACCATTATCAGCTCACAGTGACATCACTCAGGCCTTCACACCAGCAACGTAACAGCACTTCTCAGCACAGCCTTCAGCACAACAGCACATTGTCTGTCTTGGGGCAGGGATATAACAGGGCAATGATCCATAGCAGCTTTTGTGATCCATTATTTTCCTGACAAGAAGACTTTCCAGAACTAAAACAGGAGAGAAGGTGAAAGGTCGGATGTCTGCCTAAAACAAGTGGGCAAAATTTAAGAGGAGTCATGGCAAGTTTCCATCGTCATTGTGACACTAGAAACTTGCCTTGAAGACATCTGACGCTACATCATTGTGTGGATCAGCATCACTGCCTCTGTACAAGAGAAGACTGCACGTCGAGTTTTCTGTTTGTTTACTGCCGGCAGCTTTTTGTCTGGGGATTTTATATTTTTACCAATGGATGTGCTTAGAGGGACACAGTATCTCCTGAAAAAAATGAAATAATTACATTTATTTAAATAGCTCTGCTGTGAATAGGGCTGCCTGGTGGGATGCATGTGGATGGACATCACCCTCCTCTTTCCAATGTAAGTGACACACATACTACATGTACACCACACTCTCAATTGTACACAACAATCTGTACACAAGGCTTTGTATAGATAAATACAGTTGTCTCTTAGTGTCTTTTTCTACAAATATTTTGAATTATTACCATGAACCATTTTTGGTATCTTGAATTATTTTATTAATCTAAGCACTACACAGTTCTGACAGGTAGTCAAGACATGGCTGATCTGCAAGCTATCTACCAGGGCCATCTGCAGCTGGAGGCCGGCCTCATCCATCGCCGGGTCCTGGATGAACAGGTGGAGCTGTGGTGGTTCAGAGATCCATGCCACTCCCTGCTCTGCTACTGCGCCTCCGTGGCTCTCATTTTGGGCTTGGGTTTTGGTGGAGTGGGCCTCCTGTCCACCACTACAAGTCTGTCAGGAGAATGGCGCCTTGGAGTGGGCACCACACTGTGCCTCCTGTCCCTGGCCGTGCTGCTCAAGCAGTTGCTCAGCTCTGCCATTCAAGACATGAACTGTGTGCGCAGCCGGCGGCGCATCGAACAGTTGAAGAGTGGTGGACGGGCTGACCCTGCTCTCATCTTGGCTGTGGGGATGGCAGTCTCAATGTGTGGGACAGTGCTTCTCTGTATGGTCCCTGTGAGTGAGGGACGGGACAGGAGGGACATGCTGGTCTGTGGTCTGGTGCTGCTGGCTGCTGGGGCAGCTTTGACTCTGGCTGTGGTGGCCTACAGCGTACTCCTCTTCATCAAGAGAAGACAACAACGAAGCAGGAGCACGATGAGAAGCAGCAGCAGAGCCAGGAGACTGAGCGGTCGAGCAGTTCAAGTGTTTAGTGTCTCAGGCCGAGACATGTCCTCCAGCAGAACAAGCCTCATCTGAGCAGCACCACTCGCATTTTATCAACCCACAAGCATTTCATCAAATCTTGTATTAAACACAGTAACCTTTACATGTTTAAACCTTATGCCATAACTGTATGATGTATGAATAGTATGATGAAACATTTATTTTATTAATGTGAAGAAATCAAATGTGTCTACATTTATAGAGTGCAACTCAAATACATGCATTCAATATAAATGATTACCTTATTTTTCAAATTTGTTCAAAACACATTCTTTTATGCATTTATTATCAATGATACCTATTTTTTTTTTTTCCTTTTTTAAATAAAATGGGTTTAAATTTGTCAAATGTGCAGTGATTGTTCTGAGACTGTGATCTTCTGCTTTTGCAGTATAAAGAATTCCTCTGAAGTCTGAGTTACAAATCAGCAGCTGGGCCATGTTTATTTGCTCTCACCCGATCGTGAACTGGAGGTCATCGTCACTGTCCTCCCCCTCCTCCTCTTCCTCCTCTTCCTCCCGCTCTGCTCTCTCTTTTTCACTGGTCTGTATGTAGTTGTCCTCAATGAAGCCGTCGTCATCGTCGTCCAGCTCGTTCTGTGTCCCACCGCCCATTCCCACTCTGGATGATATGTTGTTGGGGAATGCCACCTCCTCTTGGCCGTACTGGCTGATGCCGTCGGCCTCCTGGAGCAGAGAGTGTCGGTAGCTGGCCAAGAATCGGTGGAAGACACGAAACTTAACGGCCATGACTATAATAAGTGTGATGGTGAGGAGTGTGCCCAGTCCCGCGGCCATGTATGACCACTCCACTGACTTCACACTCACATCTGTCTCAGCAGCCCCTGAAAACAGAGCAAACATTCACCTTCTTCACACTGTAAAGAGGTCAGCAGTGCATTGGGAGGTTAAAGTCCAGCAACACACCTTGTTGTAAATAGCCACATGATGGTAGAAGACGCAGCTGGTGACTTTTCTACTTACTTTCAATTGCAGTGTTGTTACTGGTGGGCTCCTCTTCCACTAAGAGATGTCTTTGTGGACCTCTGTGGTTTTCAGAGATGGAAGCACACTGCACTACTCTTACAAAAACATCAAAAAGAAACAAGAATGCCACTGTTGGGAAGCAACTCCTGCGATTCATGGTTCCCTGCCCTGAACACAGACAACAAAATCAGACAACACACAGTACACAGACTTTTATTTCAGCTTTATAAATTATAAACCCAATCATTACAGTAAAAGCTTTAGCTCTTTCCCACAAACCCATGTAAACGCTAGCACAGTAGCAGCCATGTTTCATTAAGTCATATGACAGCGGTGTCTCTGTGACACATTTAACTTGAGTGATATCTTTTATGATCTCAACACCTTCTCAAATCTGTGGTGACTTACCCATTTGCTGGCTACAAAATCTCTTCGGTAAAGCAGTTTTCCAAACAGTGTCTTTTTCAGCTCTTTCTGAAATACTGTTGGGCAAAGGTCGCTCTGCCTTCTTTAGTGTCTGACTTCCTGCTTAGTGCCTTTAAGACACAGATGTTAATTAGTAACTTCAGGAAGTAAATTACATTTTGATCACATGACTATCTCTTTTTTAAGTCATTTTACCTTTTACTTTCAAGTATTTCACGTCAGGCCATTTTCAATGAGCTTGTTAACTTCATTGGCTGCTTCTCGCTGAATAATAAGTGGTATCTTGAGATGTGATGTCTACTGGAGCGGTGCATATTGATAAGTACATCAGGTCTGAAGCTCAGTTCATATTCATGATACAAGGTGTAATCTCTAGGCTTCAGGGGCAAAAGAAAACTGTCTTCTTTTCGTTTGAAAAGTATCAGTTTAAAAGAAATAAATGGCAGAATATATTGCAACTTAAACAGCACATTACGCATATGTACATATTTTTAAACAAATCCTACAGTTTTCTCATTCAAAATGAAACAGAGAAATGCCCACATGATGATGAGAAATAAAAAATCAAAGTGGCACCATCAAAGCAGATGTAATCTCTTTAATTGGCACTTGTTATTTTCTTTTCATCAGGATTTCCTTTGAAGTTCTAAGATTAACCTCTATATATTTCTTTTAACATTGTCAGTTTTTCTTTTTCTGTCATATACTGTGGAACTGCTTCATTAAGCGTTTTCATACACACAGCGATAACTGTCTATTTTCACAGGCATCTCAAAAGTCCCATTGAATACTACAAGCACCAGGCTTATGTGAAGCCAGTTCAGCCAAGCACGTACTGTTGATTTAGACATCGGGCGGCGACAATTAATAATAAGTGCAAGCTCACTTTAAAATGCTGCTGAGTACTCAAGGCAAAAGTGGCATTCATGTTTGTTCTGATCTCTGTTCTTCTTGTATCACCAAATGAACTTGCACTTACTGAACTAAAGTACAAACCAAATTATACCTTATAACTGAGAAAAATATCACTCACACTGTTGTTTTTCAATAAGACTTTTAACAATTTGGAGTGAAAAAAAGAAAAGGGAAGTAACATGTTGGGACTTGACAATTTAAAACGGTCTGAAATGAATCAGGTGCAAATAGAAGATCCTTGAAGTTTAAACCGTGCTGACAATCTTAATAAAAACCTTTCTTATTGTTTGCCTTTGCTTACTTTAGGTTATTCATAACTCTGCTTTGTGAGTCAATCATATGGAAGTAATGAAGAACACAGAAAATGGGAAGTTGAATTCATTCACTTTTATCTGATTTTATTTGAAGGATGTAAGAGAACTGCTGACATGAATCTTGCTGTACATTCACAGAATGCATTTGAGAAACATCACCGTGAATGTTGGACATCATCAGTAACCTGCCCCCTTCTCCTCTACCTCTGACATTTTAAAGGTCTGTTTATATGGCTGGGTTATTGTGCTTCATTTTTTTTACATATTTTTTTTTTATAAAACACCTTTGAGCCTTTACATGGACATAACAAAAAAGGAACATTTTCAAGCTTAGCAGCAGTTGAGGTACTTATCTAAACTGCATGGTGCCTTTTCTTTTTTATTCGTGTCAATTGTGTGGAACAGAAAAGAGAATGAAATAAAACTGTAGAGCAAAAATACACTCTCAATGCCACAGCTATAATAAGCTACAGGTCAGGCAAAAGAAAAGTTTGCGTCATTGATTTGTCAGTAGATACCACTGATTTAAGAAAAAGGGCACTTTCTCAATGTGCATTTAGAAGTGTGTATTGAAAGTTGCTTGAAAGAAACCCCTTTGTTTAGTGTCTTAACAAAAGCTGTTATTACCTCTGTAGCGCTTTGGCTCTGAATGCTTTAATCCTGAACATGTGCTCCTTCGTGTCGTGAGAGCAGCTGCTGTCAAACTTTGGTTTAGTTTATCAAATAGTATACATTGCAAGTTGCCAAAGCTTTATGTACATTCACAGTATTTTAACAGTAAGGTCAAGCAAACACAGTATGGTATTTTACTCTGTGGACCAGAACGTGTAACATTCAAAACGGACAACAAAGCGTCTGTTTGGTGGCTGCATTAAATTGACTTTTGTTTTTGTTTAGGCCAGTCTCATTACTGCGAACAGATTGTAGCCTGTTGACATACATTGATTTGTTGTGGGACCAGAAGTGATCAAATAGGGACCAAAAGGTGAAAATAACAACGTACAACGACATTAACAAACACATTTGAGTTGAATCAAGTTTTAAATGACTTTTGTAGTTGTTAGTTATGTCTGCAGATGTTTTATGCCTTGTGCAGATACATGTTTAAATTACTAAGTGATGTAGTGAAAAAAGGGAATAGCCTCTGATTAACACCCTACAGGACTCAACATCGTAGTTACATTCATTTGCAAGGGGCCTATAAAAATAACAAAGTGAACTGCTCAATGTAAAGACCATGAGAATTACATCTGTATATGTATATGGAATAATATATGGAATTATAACTTTAGAAGTCACATGACGGTGAACTTTTGTTGTAAAATCAATCTGTTAGCTTTCAATGAACAAAACCAGAGTCAACAATTATTTCACATTTACAAATGCAAAGTAAAGAGTTACATTCAGTGTAGAAAACAAATCAAGGCATCAGATATCAATACAGTTGATCAAGTCAAGCCCCACTCGACCGCTCGAGGCCATCTGTTCTGACTGGCACATCTTGTTGCACAACTGGACTGCTGCTTCCACGACAGTCTAACAAGAGGGACTTTCCACTTTGACTGCAGTCAGATTGGCAGGGAAACACCTCTGAAACAGATGATCAGGATGTGGCTGCTGGTCATCACAACCCAGCTTCCTGCTTGCGAAGAATTTTTGAAATCCCTGCGGCGCTGACAGATGAACCACTCTGGTGTGACTGCTTCCTTCTCCAAGATCTTCCACTGAAAGGCCAACAAATAATTACCTAAACTTAACACTGTTTAATATGCTGTTGTTTACAGGTCTTACGCCATCATTAAAAAAAGTCAATTTTTACCTGCAGGTCTGGGTCTCAGAGCAAGTCCGTTGTCAAGACAACTGGGTTTAGTTGCTATAAAGAGGTAGCAAAGGACGCACACAATAATAAGAAATGCCAAGAGGACTACAGCAGCAACAGAGAGAACGACCAGAGCTCCAAAGCTGGCAGGAGACAAGGGGGTAATAAGGGAAGAAGGAAATGGAGAGGAAGGAAAGAGCTGTAAGGTAAAATAATAAAAGAGCTGCTAAAAGATATAGATCATATTTGCCCATAACCCCTTTTAAGTGGTCATTTGTATGGTGTCTGAGAAAGTAAATGAAGTATAAATATTATTTGTAGCATAAATTATAATGTTTATAGGACGTTTTATATTTGTATTTTGAGAAATTGATGGGTGTCAGAAACTCCAATTACAAATTTTAAATGCAGATTATCCTTATTGCATCCACAGGAATAAACAACTTATGATAGACATGAAACAGCATTGCTTGGGAACCCTACATGGGATTAAACCATTTTAAAAAGATGGTTTGGGGCAAGAAAATATTGTTTTAGTAAAATGAACAGTTTGCACATGCACACATATCTGTAAATCTATCAGTAAATTAAAAGCTGCAGCTAAAACGTGTACACACTAAATCTATATGCATAGTATATTGTGTATTTATCCATTATAAAGCCTACCTCACACACCTATAAATAAGTGAAGTGAAATAAATAGGGAATGCTGCTTTACCTCAGCCACCACATGTATCCATACTCATACGGGAAAAAGCTGTTTGGGTCATCGCAGCAATACTTCATGTCGTTAAATCCACAGCAATAAACAGCCAAAGGGTTTCCCGGTTTGGGGCATGAGAACGTGTCTACGAGCGCACCGTCCACGTTCGTGTAGCTGCTGCATTCAGTATCCATTGTAGCCTACATTGAAGAAAAAACACTTCTGTTCCGCTAAAAAAGGACAATTAATTGAGTTGAAGAGAAGAAACTAGTGAGTGAAGAGGAGAATGTAATCCAAGCTCCATTATTAGTTTTTCCGCGAGGAATGGCTTTGCGCATCACTGCTCGATGAACTGAGAGGCTGCATAGTGAGATGAGGACAGAAAAAAACTTTGAACTTAAAGAAAGCCGTGGGTGGCTCTCTCTCTCCTTCTCTCTCCTTCTCTCTACCCTAAAGAAAAACAAACGTTGCCGAGGGCAACAAGTTTCCAAAGTGCACTTTTAGTTTTACGCATCAATCACGTTTTAGAAATGTGTCATTTTATTCTATTCTTTTGTTCTTTCACTTGACCAAGTAGAGCTTATTCGGTCCTCAGAGTGCCTCATATGTGTGTTTAATTCAGTCAGATTCATTAAATATCACACCTTGACAAAAACAAGGGTCGTTTACATTATTTCTGTAATAATCATCATGCTCAAGAATAGCCTAATTAACTGATACGTGCGCGCCTTTGTCGTAACTGCCGCTGAGCAACCATTCATCCATTCATCTAATTGCTCTTGAGATGAATGATTATTACTTGTAATTGTGTTTAAAATCACATGATGACAAGAAGAAAACCGCAAATTGATTAAAAACAAATGAAGGTGTGCTCAGACATCACAGTGTTTCTTCATTGGGGATAGTCTGGGTTTCTTGGTGCTAGTAGATGAAGCACTCTTCCTGTATTTCAATATTTTTTGCAAGCACAGGTTGTTTGTAGGTGTGTGTATAAGATTATGCCAACTTTTCCTATGATGTCTATGTGGCAGGGCTGAATGCTCACTTTACACCAGGGTCATTGATTTGTGTTTGTTGCAGAGTTTCGACAGTTCATACATTTTCATTTAAACATATGTGTTATGTATGTGTAGATCTGTGGGCAGTCTCTGAATAACCAATCTGCCCCATTTCTACAGGCTATATAACCTGTGAAAACAGAAATATCTTGTAGCATTTTGATTGAAACAACAGTGCCACTCTCCACAGTCTTATTATTCTCCTTGAGTGAGCAATGTGAAAGACATTTAGGCCTAATTATTACACAAGAAGGCTTAGTATGACTCACCATCACTCCAAAGAGAAACAGTTCCTGTTATAAATCTGAGTCAAGGCAACAATTACTGGATGATTTGTCATTCCATATTGTCCATGCTTTGTTTTTCATCCTTAAATAAAGTCACAATGCGTCTCTGATACAATAGCATACCAGTTTGTTCGGAAAGACATCGAAGTTTGAGTTAGATGTGATAAGATGAAGCATGTGATTTGCAGTTTTATTACAACAATACTGGAAATGACTAAAACTGGCTTTCAGTGAAGAACCCCTCCCACAAGTGACACATGTCCACACCTCTACAACCTTGACACTTGTGATTAAAGTGTCACATCATCATATGTTTGCACACAGTACTGGATTTGTGCCAACAGTCGGTTACCATTGGCTCCAATGTGTTGAAATAAAGCATCGATAAGAATGTATAACTTATGATGCAAATTCCATGTGGGACACAATTATCAAGAAGATGGACAGTGAATGATACTGTACAGGGATGCTTCTGAAGATTTTAATGAGGTTGAGGTTTGAGGTTATCATTAACTAATAAGCCACAAGGGACCATGCTCTGCTGCGAGACATCCCTGCTTTATATTTTAAGGCTTTATCATTTAACAGAGCAGATTACAGGTGGTCTTATAGAAAATACGTAGCATTTATGGCATTGAGCATACTGTGTGTAATGTGCTGTGTAAATGAAAGAACATTGTTACAGATAATGGCACTAATTGGATGGAAAATTTCAAAACAGCAAGACCAAATATAATGAAGGAAAGAAGACACACCAGCAGTATATCTTCTTATAAAGAGTATCAGTATTCAAAAAATGATGTGAGAGTAAAGTACATCAGCACCTTCCAGCACCAAAAGAGTTGTAAAAACAACATTCTTCATTGTAATTCTGCAGCACAAACCCTATCAGAAAATAAAAGTATCATACTAACATTGCACTGTCACACCCAGCTATTACTGTCCATTTTGCGTGTAATAGTGATGATCTGCACTGGAATAGGAGGACTCTCACAGCGAATGGCCAGTGGCAGGAGAACATGTCGGTCTGCTCAAATGAATGAGGCACACTGAGCCTGACAGCTATCTGTAATCCCAGATTATCTTTGACAGTCCAATCCAGAAACAGGGAAAAATTGGCAAAAGAAAGGGGATTATTTCAGAGCGATGGGGATTTTGCAGTCAGTGCTTCACTAAAATGAATTCCTACGTGTCTGTAAGCACCACAGGTATGCACAAACACTCACTGAAGTACATATGAACACAAACAGAGCTCCTCTTACGTAGATCCGCGCTCATCCCTCTGCTTGTTCATTCATGAATGAGTCGAGGGAGGAAGCAAATGATCAGAGCAGCACCACGACCTTTGCCATTGACACCCTGCTCCCACTGCACTCTACATTCTGCTCTTCATTTGACAGATAACCCAGCCCTGTGCACGCTGCTTAGCATAAATCAGCAACAAACCGTGCATCATTAAACACCTTTTTATTCCAAACTTTTCTTTCCGGCAACATGTTTTCAAAAAGATACCCTTTGCCCTGACAATTCCTCTGTCATTTCAAATGGCTTGACAGGTGGAGAACTGTGGACAGCAGTACATGCTAGGCTACTACACACAGTACATGTAGGAGTTCATCAGCAGTCTGGTTCAGCGTCCTCGTTCAACACAAAATGCAAACTCATTCAGTATTCTCATCAATCTTTCTCTGTGACCTTCAGGTTCATTTTGGAAGTCTATAAAGTAAAAAAAACAAACACATAAATTATCTTCATCAGTGTAAGATGTTCAGACAAAATGTCCAGGCATGTTGTGAAATTCTTCTACACATAAAACCATTTAGCAAATACATCACATCAATTTTTTGCATTTGTACAAAATAATGCAGACAAAAGGTTTTGTTAGTACCAGGAGAGACCTAATGTACTACATACTGCTTTTATGTTCTGCTATAGAAAACTTAAATGTCTCTTTCATTTCATCAGTCATTTATATTTTTGAACAGAAGAGCCAATATGCATCATTTTATACTTGTTTAACCCAGGACTTTAATTCATGTCCTGTTTCTTAAAGTAGCCTTGAGTAATGTAAGATGCTGAAAAAAAGCTTTTTTAAAAAGCTGCTGACATTAATATCAACAGTTTTCTGTTGTTTCCGACCCTTCACGTTGCCTTTGGTGGAGTCAGTTCCATGGTGCATTTACATCAGAGTCCACACATTTAGCCAAAGTTATGTCCAGATGAGGATTAAACAGCAGCCTCACATCAGATGTAGCATCTGGATTACAATTAGAGTAATATCATCTATCATATGAAATCTTGTTATGCTGACATAATGGGAAAGCCTCTGCTTCCATGTGTCAGAAAGGCACTATTGTTTTTAATGGAAAATACATAAGCTGTATTCAATGTGGACTGTACAAAGTATATTTAATCAAGACAATGAGGTGACTTTAAAGTGAGACCTCTTTTTATGGATTCTTGAAACAAATATTTTATTAAATATTGCAGTTCTGAACAAAATTGCATTTCCCAAACCCAAAGCTTTATACTCATTGTCATATGTCATTACCTCTGATAACTTGACATGTTATTGCACCCACTGATGGTCATGTTGGTGATGGTCACTTAAGCATTCAAACTGATGCTGTCAGACATGTTAAAACATACACTCTATCCACATGAGTCCCACATCCACTGACAGTGTGACACCTCATTTATACTGTATGTAAGAAGCCAATGACATCTGTGAGTAGAACAGCTGACTATCAAAACATCAAAATAAAATCTGCAAACATTCATGAGTGAGGCAAATAACCAGGCACAGAAGCTGTTTATTATCTTATGCTTGTTGATTCCCATCCTTCTCTCTGATCTGTCCAACTTATTTACTGTATGTGAGTGCACTAATCATTGATGACCCACTTCCATTATTAGAAACTGTAGACAGAACAGATTTTTTTTCTTCTGTGTAGATGCGGCTAATTACATAAAGTGCCATAATTACAACATTCCTCAGTTAAAAAAACAACAACACTGGGAATCATATGGAGTTTGAAACACAGGCTTCTGTCACCAAATGACATTTTTTTCTTAAACACAAAATCATTAAACAAGTTTGTTTCATTTATGCTAAATGGGTTTTACATAACATGTAATAAGACGTTATGTGTATAAAAAAAGAAACGTGGTTGGCGATATCCGAAGGTGTCTGATTGTCACAAAGCACAATATTTGTCAAGCACTTTCCTGTTCTATTTCCAGGCTTCTTCTATGACAGTGGAAGAATCATACACAGATACATAACAAAATGAACTATTCACTTCTTTTATGGTTAAAACAACAGAAAATGTGTTTTATAATTGCAGAAGAATTTAAGCACTTTAAGAAATGAGCTCTTGTCTTTGTGTTAAAATAAACAAATCAATTAATTAACTATTATTAACCTGTGCATTTTGACACAGGTTATTATTATTATTATTATTATTAATAATAATAATAATAATAATAATAATAATAATAATAATAATAATAATAATAATAATAATAATAATAATAAAATAAGTGCTTGGGCTGGAATATATATATATCTTCATGAAATATAGTAGATAAACTGATACTAATTTGAGTTAATGGCAATGATCATAGATATATCAGGCTAGTGCACTATGGGATGGACAGTGTATTCATTTGTAAAAAGGAAGGACAGAGCTTTATTAGATGACTCCTAACTCCTCGTGAAGCTGACTGTGGCAACCAAAGAGTGAATGGAACCACTTTACACCAATCAATATGGAATAAGTTGTATGAAAAAGTTCTGCTTTTTTCACAAAAGAATGATTTTAGTAAAATTCATTGAATACAACAATGTTTACAAAAATCAATGTTGTTATTGCCCTCTTTGTGTGTTCAGTGCATATTTGTCTGTTTCTCTGATGCATCTGAGCTTTCATAGCTGTCCTAACATGAAGCTGCTCTTCCTAAAGACAAAGACAGAATAATCAACAAAGTACATTTTGAACAATCAATAAGTGTGTCCAATGGCCCTGTTCCTGTTCTAACACTTGCACTATGCCCTCAGCACTTGTACATTTGTTGAAAGTGTACTGAAGGGTGTTAGTGCACAATGGTGCTATTAAAGAGGGGAACTGGGAGAGTCTGGGTGGGAGTGTGGGTAGTGTCCTTCAGTGAAGTCAGGGCTGATGCACACATGCTGAAGGGCGCATGAAGGGTGCAAGTGCAGTGCAGTTGGAGCTCTCACAAGAGAAATGAGACCCTTCTCCTTTGAACCTCTCAGCAAGAACTTGTACTCGAGGAGCACAAGTGCAAGTATTAAGAAAAGGTCAATGTCTCTCCATAAATATCAACAATATCAACTGATTCTGTTGTGGAATCTGAGAAGAGTGTTATCAGTCACCATGGGAACTGAATGTTATTTCATTTTAACAACATAAACACTTAAAACAGAAACTACTTTTCCCCAGAGAAACCATCTGAAGTGGGTGGAAAGCATTAAAGCATGTCTCGTCAACTATTCAAAAGACTGTACTACTGAGTGGCTGCATTGTCGGGCTTTGACAGATGCATTATATCTTTGCAAGCATCTGTATATTTTATTTCTTCTTATTTCTTTCCCAGACTCATTTCTGCCTTCCACCTTGGCCAAGAGATTTTTCAATCAGAGTACATTATTACATCTTTGCCCCGAAGCACAACATTCACAAAATAATAATGTTGATACAAAACAGAAGCAATAAAACTCAAGCGTTAGACAGTGCAACTCTCCAAACTCTGTGCACTAAAGTATGTTCACATGAGGACACGAGCTCTTGAACCACGATTACTGGGCAATCATCTGGTGAGGCAGACTTGATGCAGCATATACGCGGGACCTCTGGAATAGCAGGTCACACTAGATTGTTTGTCCTGTTTTTGTTTGTGCCATGCCACTTGTGCATTTTTTCCCCCTATTCCTTTTTTTCATTGGGTGGCAACAATCCGCTGTCCAATTGTTCAGAGAGCTCTTTAATCCAGCCTTAGATCTGAGTCGCACAGCGCGGCCTAATAGGATCGTAGTATTAACCCCGATGACAATACCACCAGCTGTCGTAGAGCCCCCTGTTGGCCACCACCAGGACTGCGTTGGAGGAGGGAAAAGTCTTTAGAGGGAGGTGACTGATGCCGAAAGAGACAGACTGACATAGATTGAGTCTGGATGACAGTCTCATGTGGAATACCCGAGAGGAAGCTCAGACCAGGACCGTTCTATCTTGGGACAATACTTCCATCATTTTGACTCTTTTTCCTCTCCTCAATTAACAATTCCCTCTTTTCACCATCCCTCCTGTGTGTCACAACATTGTCCCAACCGAGTCTGGCTCCCTGACCTTGCCCTTTTACTTTAAGTCCCAACGTTCCCTCTGCCGCCCTGGCTGTTGCTCATATGTGCATGCTCTATATGGCTGAATAAGTGCCATCGAGTGGGGTTGGGTCTGGTGGTCTGGTGTCGTGAAGGTATAGTCGGGTCCAGGACAAGCCAGGACAGGAGGACAGGAGGAGGAGAGGATGGCAGTGGCTCTGGATGAAGTTTGGGGACGGGTGAAGAATGTGTGCAAGCAGAACGGACTGCTCATCCTGTCTGTGCTGGCCGTGGTCATTGGCTGCCTGCTGGGCTTCTTCCTCAGAGGCAAGCAGCTATCGGAGCAGGTCAGTCGGATGAAAAACGCTGCTGTGATGTGGTGCCCTCAACCCCACCCCACCCCACCCCGCCATCCTCATGACCTGTTGATGTTACCTCCCCCGCCAACCACCCCCCAAGACTTGAAAAAGTGTGCTTTAGCAAATGAATTCAGGTGCTCAGTTCTCTCATCTTCCAGCGGTGACAAAAATGTTCTCTAATGGGGGCGACATGACAGAAACTGAAGTAAGGGCTTAGCTGAACAAGGAAATGCAACAAGCCTCATTTAAAATCCAATCTTCCTGCCTGAGCCAGACAATGAATCTTTCCTTTTGTGCGACTTTTAAAAGTGTAATTGCATCTTATCATGTGATTAGATTGGATATCGCCTGTCAGATGAGTCCACTCGGGCCACTGAAAGAAATGCCCGTAATACAGATTATCACCCACAGAGACATTAACTCAACAACATACCATTCGTGTTATATACTTATATAATTCACCCAAGACAGAATGAAAAGAATCTGTTCGGAGTCACGACAGCTGCTGTGTTATGCTGTCGGAGGGAAACTTCAGTCAGGTGCAGATCAATTTTTAGTTAAAACAACATTTGATAGTGCAGGAAGTAGCGCATGAAAGAGTGAATAAATGCTTTTGATATATTTGGTTGTTTTAAATGGCCTGGTTGTTGTACCTTTATACTTCTCTGGAATGAGAGAGGACGGTTCTCATTTAAAACCCAGAGTCTTTTTTTTTTTCTTGTTTATCCTGCCGAGGACAACTCCCCTTTTTTCTTCTATATTCATTTATGTGTAATTGGTTGGCCAAATTGTACTAAGCCTGTTGGCAAGGCAAGACACAGCAAATTTATTTCTGTAGTGCATTTCAGGCACAATGCATTTTAAAGTGCTTCACATAAAAAAATATACACAGTGTCAAAATACAAGTGACTGGATCATTAGTAGGTTCCATTAGTCCTGGACGCTGTGACTGTGCTGTGAAAAAAACAGTATTTGTTTTTTATTCATAAAACGCTTTGAGTTGAGTTCAGTTGAAATCAGACAACACTGATCGAAGAGGTCCATCGGTGTGGTCAAAAATATGAAATTGATGGGATTTTTCTTGATTTTGGTTCATAATGAAATCACAAAACTTCAGATGTTATGGGATGACACGTATTTTGGGCATATTCGATATTCGGTTTTTACACTAACAGCATAATTTCATATCTCATGGAGCAGTTCTTATGTGTTGATTTTGGACCATAAGACAAAGTAATTCCCATCAATACAGTAAAGGTACAGTAAATGGAAGGATGCTGAAATGTTTTTTAACCATACTATTTTATTTATGGACAAAAATGTTGCACAAAATGAACTGTCAGGAGACAGGACCAGCTGGGTTCATGTTTTCGGTGGAAAAACACAATAGCAGCCCACACACGCACATCCACATGAGCACACATCCAGCCATTTAGCTCCTAAAAGCTTTGAGTCTCTCCAAAAACAGATGCAAAAAGCTTTTGCTTGCTCCATCATTTTTCTGCACAGATGGGCTCCACTTCAATTATCTTTTTTTATTTTCAGCTGGGCACCTGTGTTTTCTTCATGTCTGTCTTACATACATCACATTTTGAGTAAATAAAGAGTAAGACATAAATGTTTGACTCAAATGTATTTATAATATCTCATCAAATAAAGTGTTTATTGTAGAGCTGCACTGCGACAGGATATGGAAATGAGTTCACCTGAATACATTTACTACTCCTATTTTTAAATGGTGTTGATAAGAGCAGAGGCTATTGCCACACCTTCACTTTCACACAACAGTTTCCAGAGGCTTCCATGTGATGTAGGTTTTGTTTGTAAGCTAATTAGATCATCCAGGTGTCATTGTGTCCACAGTTCAATAGTATGTATGTTAATTAAGAAGACAGCATAGTGCAGCGTTGCACTTTTATCTGTCAGATGTGAGAAAAATGCACGTTCTGCACTTGAAACTTTGTATTTGAAGTGTAAAAAGCATGCAGCCTGAAATCAAGCAAACCTTTTAAATAAGTAATGGTTGCAATAGTCACAATGAAAGAAATTGTGTAGAGATGGCTACCTAAATACTTATTCAAAATACATTTTTAGGCATGTGGAGAACGCCTTGTGGGAGACCATTTTAGAAACCAAGCTAAAATAACAATGACATGGTACTTCACATAAAACACTGATTCCTCTTTGTGGAGTCTTATTTAAGATACTGCTGCTAATAATAATTATAACACCAACAGCAAACAACCTTATATACCTATACATTTGCTTTACAAACCATTATTTTCTTTCTGTGTCATCTACAGGAGGTGAAGTACTTCCAGTTTCCTGGAGAGCTGCTAATGCGCATGTTGAAAATGTTGATTTTGCCTCTTGTTGTATCCAGGTAAGAAACAGATAACATTACTTAACATAACAATAACATAATGTAAACTCCTGTGAGGTTCATGACAAAGTCTCTAACATGTATACTGTATATTATGCCATAAATGTCATAAAATGAAAGGAAAACTGAAGTGCTACTCAAAAAATATTACATAATGGATGCACAAACTGAAATCGCTTTCTGGGAACATCATTATGTCAGTCTCTTCTCTTTTTCCACAAAAAGGAAGGAGTTCTTTTTTTCTTCTGAAATTTGCTGCTGAATCATTTTGCTGGCCTTATGCAGTGGCCCCAGGCTTTGGTTTATTTTTATTTGAAAGAGTACCAGCTGGGACCAAAGGCCACTTGCGAGCAGACACAAAAGTCCACTGTTTGGATGATAAACAGAAAACAGAGAGACTATGTTAGCATAATGTGCCAATGCTGTAAATTATGCAGAAGTTATTCTATAGTTGTAAACATGCTGCTCAGAGACGATGGTACTTTATTGTGCTAACTAGATATGAGAGTGAACTGTCAGTGGAGAGACTGAGGTGAGAAGTAAGACCTCTCTGAATAAAACATCAATTGACAGGGATTGTAGAGCTGGTTTCTCATGATTTGTAAATGGCAAATGACTGAGAATAAATGATTTTTCACACAGGTCTAGTTGTCCAGTTGAGCCACATTATTCATCAGCCTGCAGCATCTGTCATAAGGTCCAGGGATAACTCTAGTCTCATTCTGGGGCAGCATTACCAGAAAACCCCTTCCCTCACACTCCCAAACAGAGCATGTAGCTGCTGAAAATTCTCATCAATTAATATCCTCCATAATTGAACCTAGAGTTAGCTTTTTGATCGATCATTCTTATTACAGTAATAAGGTCGGGGATTACGCAGTTTTCCTCAATTAAAAGATTAAAATCTCTCAATATATGGCAGTGGAGTGATTCATTCTGAGCATTTATTTTTGACATTTAGCGTTATTCATTATTTATATACATGTAACCAACTGCAAAATCAAAGCACTGGGCGCATTCTGAGAAATGCACAAGCGGACAGATTTCCCAGTTTGTCTGTTTTAAGCACAAAGCTCTTAGTTGCCTGTTTGAGGTCAGAGAGGTACAAAATACCAAAAACCCCCAAAACAAATCATGCAAAAGCACCGGTTACATGCAGGGTGCTTTGTACAATAAGCTACTTACAATCTATGCAACAGCAAAGACTGGATGAGAAGTTAATCCTCAGTTCCCTCTGTCTCTCGGTGTCTGCCTCATTCTATTGATGTCTGTTTACTGGATGTTTGGAATATTTCTGTTTTTTAATGTTTCTTATTTTTAGTACAGGCAGTTCGGGGAGATATGCCCGTTTCTGTAAAGCTGTAAATTGCTTGACTCTAGAGTTAATGCAAGAGTTTGAGTCACGTGAGACCGAGAGATGTTAATTACATGTAATCTTGAATGGCGCGAGCAGGCACGGGCCCAAAACGCTGCCAAGTTCAACATGGCCTCACTGAAACTGAAATGGGAAGGCAATCAAAGGGACACATTTAAGAGCGCGTTATGGAGTCAAACTTAAACTCGCTCAGTGTTCTTGATTGTTGCCAGAAGCGAGATGGAAGCCGTATTGGAAAATGTATTATTGCTTCCTGCTCACAAAAGAATCAATGCCAGCTCAGTCTTGGTTGACATTTGGCCATTATTTATTATTTATTCATTTTTTGTCTGGCTTGACGTGCTGTTATATGGTACAGTAGAGCTTATCAAAGGGGTGAATATCCTCCGCAGCGCTATAGCCTGCCTGTCCCTATTTTTTCCCTCTCCCAGCACCATCTGCGCACCATCCAAAGCGGAAACCAGATTATCCCGTGTTCGCGTCATGCAGAGTCAGTGACCACTCCCCTCACAGTCTCTTTACGTTTGTTTCATTTAGGGCTTTGTAATTAATCTACTCACATCATTACTGATCTATTTGTATTTCTGTTTGTTGGTGGGTTTTTAGCTTTCATGCACCGATCAGAAGTGGCTTTCAGTGTCGCTGTACTTCTGCACAATGGCAAAAAGCTTCTAAGAAATGTCATATTCAGTCACGCCTTTTAATTAAACACAAAGCCAGTGGCTCTCACTCATCTGTGTTGTCTTGGAGATCTGAAGGTCAAAGGTGAAGCTGTTAAAGGACCCACAAACATATGGCTGATCCAAACAGTTGTCAGTGCTCCTAGCAACATCTGCATTTGCATTTGAAATATTGCTGTGAGGTATAAATAGGTCACCATCTTTAATTTGCAGCATTTCAGTCTGTTTCCCAAGAATCTCTGATCTCAGTAATCATTTCATCAAAAAGAAAAAAAAAAATAACTGAACTGAAATGTGAGTTGACAAATGTATCCATTTACCATTTTCATTACTATTCTGAAGCCTTGTTCATCTCCAGCATGACAGTATGTCTCTTTTGTAGCTTTAATGGGAACAGAGTGAACCATTCACTTGGTCAACAAGCTTCAGCAGTATCTCTTTAGCTGCAAATTGATGTCCTTGGGCTTATTTTATGATGCCACAATGAATCACTCAGTGTAGGCTTTTGTGTTTCTTCTGTTCATTTTAAATGTATAAAATTATCAATTAGAGTTGAATTACATAACATTAAGTTCTAGATTCAATTTGATTGATTATTTCATAGCAAACTGAGCATAATCAAGAAAACTACAGAAATACAACCTTTATCACCATTGTTTTCTCTTGGCTACTTATTGTTAGCAATTTCTACATTATAAAACTACAGCTGTGCAAGCTATGCCTATGAATAATATACAATAACAGAGCCACACGCAGTTATCATTTTTTATTTTGTGCTTACTTTATGTGCATATATTCAGGTGCAAGGAATTAGTGCTAGTTTCACTCGAACACAGAGATGGTGAAGTGTTTTACAATTTTGCCACACTGAAGTCTCATATTATCATAGAGTTAGATAAGACACAAGCGCACTGTGTTGTACTGATGGATTTTTCTTCCAACCACCTTCAAAAAATCAAGGCTTTCTCTTTTTAATGGTTATTGTTAATTTTTAAGACCACTCATTTCAGCATTCAAAGAAACACTCAGGATTATCCTTCCTGACTGCCCTGCAAATTTAAGATACACTACTGGAAATTATCATTTTTCCTCAAGCTTGAAATGAGTAATTGATTGGCCACAGAGCTGTGCTTAAGATGACGCTGAGCTGCTTTCCAAAGAGTGAATTTATTTTGCTTGTATCAGAGCAGTTTTTTAGTTCTTGGGCATGTGACCACGTCACCTTTTTCTGTACATAAACCTTTCAAAACCACTTGTGATTCTTGAGGTATTGTCATATCTTGTGAAGTTCAGTTATTTCTCTTATCTCATATTCCTGTTTTAAAACTTCTGCAGACTTTTAAAATCTTATCTGCAGTGTCCCACAGAGGTTTGCTTGCTCTCCACTTTATTTCACTGTATCTTCTGTATTTCACTGTTTTTCACTGTAGCTCTTATTTTAATTTTTTGATGAATATAGTCAATGGAAAAACACGTAGCAAGTTAATGGAGTGCAGATGTGTCATTTTTGTGCATTTTTATTACAGTTTAATCCATAGCTGTATCTCCCCTAACCTCTGAAACTATTGTTACACCATGAATCATCACTTCGACTAATGCAGGCTTGTCTGAGGCTACGGTGTAAGTCATGGTTCAACAACTCTCCAAGAAGCCTTCTCTTTTTCATCTGGACAAAGGATTACTGTAATGCTCTTGCTCAGAAAAGGTGCAGCAGGGAGGACTGTAAGCCCCATATGGTCCAAAAATCTTCTACTGTATGTCTGCTCCTCCAACCTTCATGATCTGGACAGCTACACATGCAGCCTGCACACAGTAATCCCACCTTAAGTTAGATATCATGAAGGAGGATCTGGTAGTGGCTATTAAAGTATCTATAAAGTGTGGAAATATCCCACTTCCTGTAAAGTCAACTGTATTATAACTCATATATCACAGTAACCATGACCCCACTGTACAGTTCGAGGTAAAATATTACAGGGGTTTTTATGTTGAGATGGTTGGAACCTAAATTAACCTGTGCTACATGCAACACATCATCATTGTTCAGTGGTAAACAGAATCTTTATGTTTCCGCCCTTTTTTTCTTTATCTTTGAAATTTAGATGGCACAGTTGCATGTCATTAACACAGTGTTATTTATACTTTAACACACATCAGAGATAATTTATTACGTGCACAGTTTCTTTCCAAACATGACTGCTGACAGATTTTGGTCATGGCGTTTAAAGGTATTGCTTGAGGGGAAGAAGGAACAAGTAAATCCTTGAAATGCCAAATGTAATTTTGTTTTTCATTTTGATCTCCAGGCTACAAGCAATTGTTGGTTTGGTTCCAAGAGGCAAAAGTACAAGGGGAAAAAATCGGTGTAGCCAACATCTGCCCACACAATGCTGTACATTTACAGTTACAGCAGATTGCCATTTCCACAAAGATTTTAGTTTTTAGTTTTTAGAGCAGATTCAGATTTTCTGCTTCTGTCTGCCTTTCTTCTTTTTTGTTGGTCAAAAGCCAGGGGTTTAGTCAGAGGTTTCATTCATATGCCAGTCACTGCACTCTCTGAATAACAAAGTATGAAATAATAATATATCTAAACACAGAACGGTGAAGTGCAGTGAACGGTCTATCATCTAAAAGCAGAGAAAACACCTATACTAAATCGTGGAAACCTGTACTTCATTAACTGTACTGTAGTGTGGGAGGGACAACTGCTGCATGCTAATAGGATTCAGTGAAGAGCAACTAATTTAAAAATAATTTAGTAGCCTACTTAATCGAAACTGCTTTCTTTATAATGCGGCTCAGTACTTCAAATCAGTCAGTTAGGCACGTGGTTTTAACTTGCATGAAATGAAATATAGTAGATAGATAATGATCATCATGACAGTGACTCCCTTTGCTCATTTAGGCTATAAAAGTATAAAGTGGTCAGATGCACAGCGCTACAACCATCAGCTGTAGGTATTTATAGCAGCAAACTTAAACTTGAAAAGCAGACACTTATTTTTTACAAAATATGAACCTAGCATGCTGCAGAAATAAACTGCAATTCATTGTCATGTTATAGCTCTCAATAGGGAATCCTGTATGGAAACAACATGAGGTGGTGCACAATTTGGCAAAGAAAGTTAAGCAGACTGCAATACATTTTCAATAGACAAAAGAACACAGGCCATTGGTAATGTCAAAAACGTCATTAAACGTCATTATTTTTGCAAACTTACCACATGTGTAGTGATGTTAATAGGGAACATTACGAGTATGTAAAGTAAAGTAGCACACACATATGGGGGCTATGCAAAAATATGTGAAGGTCCGTGGTCCTAATGGCTTACAACAAAACAGCCAACAGTGTATCTGGAGAATAATAATCTTTTTAAGAATTCCAGGACATTTTCAAGACTTTTTCTTGACAATCCACTACACTATTTGGGTCCTTATTGCTTTAATTTCAAATGTTTTTAAACTAGGCTCCAGAACTACAGCAGCCTCAGAGGGTCAAAACTCATTTTGTCTCTCAAATCAAATGCCAATCTATGAAATGTCCAGATATATTTTAACTAAATTGTGTGCTGGTCTGAGATTATTTGTACACGATAATATACTGTATGTAAGTGCTTCTTTTATCGTTGGCAAGAGGCTAGTAATCTAAATGTAAATGTGCTCCTGTGTTTATGATTATGGACGTTGCCTGCTGCCTTAGACGTTATATGACAGCTGAGTGCACAATACACACTTTGGCATTTTTGTTTGCAGCTATTCATTTCCCTTTACACCATGTGTTAAACTGAAGTAGCCCTGACAGTGTTTCAAGTGTAATTCAACATTCATTCATGTTTTCTTCATATACTAGTGTGTATAATATGTACAATACAACTTAATTAGCCACTTCAGCACATCTGCTTCAGACAGCTTAGTGATAGTAATGGAAAGAGTGGCTCAAGCAAGTCATTTCTTAAAGCAACACTATGTAATGTTTCAGAGTTTGCTCCCGCTAAAGAGTCCGTCTGCAAACTTATATGGAATAGTTATTTCTCAATATGCATTTTACAGCTATCAGATGTGAGAAAAATTATGTTGATTTGTTGAAGTGTGTTCTCATGTGTGCCTTGTCGCTCAGAATTATTTGGTAAAATATCTTATTTATCCGATATTCATTTCAAAGAACCATCCAAAACAACAGGCTCTGTATGTTCCTGATGAGTCAGTAGAAGACAAAGAGTTACTTCATAAAAGAATGGTTTTCCATCAGTAACCTCAGTCCTAACTTGTATTTCTGTCTCTTTACCTGTGTGCCCCTTCTCCTCTCTCTAGTTTGATGTCAGGCCTTGCTGCTCTGGACGCCAAGTGCTCCAGCCGCTTGGGTATCATGACTATCTCCTACTACCTCTGGACCACTTTCGTTGCTGTGGTAGTGGGCATCGTCATGGTGTACATCATCCACCCAGGTGGTGCAGCGCAGAAAGAGGACTCCGAGGATAGCAAGAAGCCAATGACCAGTTCTGCCGATGCTCTGCTGGATCTTATTCGGTAAGTTTAACCTTGTGCTTGTTCTTATTTCAGAACGGGATGTTTCACGGCATGAGGGATTTATCATTAAACATTTAGCATTTAATACTGAGCACCCCCAAGGATGCCTCAGAGGCTCGTTTGTTAGGGTATATGGCACATAAACAGAGGGACCTGGGTTCGAGTCCTGGCTCAGATTGGAAAGCTCCACGTCACCACCCTCCGTCTACTCTGTCCAATAATGGTGTAAAAGCCAAAAAACATATCTTCCTCCGTTGGCCCTTACACACACAGAGCCCATTAAATCTGGTGCAGTTACTCATACTGAAAACCTCATAACTTAATTGAAATCTCTCTCTTCCGATTTTTTTTTTCCTAGCAACATTGGCCATTTATTATGTTTGGGTTAAAGCTTAGATCAGACCTTTGCCAGTGCTGCCATGGTAACTGAGCAGCAGCTGACAAATGCAAGCAAAATGAAGGCCATCATTAGTCATTTAATGTTTTAACAATGTTCATAGAAGAAGTGAGTTTGGCCTTGTCAGAGGGCTGCGTCCTCCAAGAACGATCTGTTGTTTTCAATGTCGTCTTACGCTATGTGCCTCTCACAGTGAGACAGGTGAGTGTTAAGGGCCAGAGCCTTGTGTGCCAGTGGGTTATTGTACTAAGCTAATTAGAGCTGCTAAAGGATCGGGGGTGTGTTAAGGTAAACCTGGCTAAGTTCAAGTGACAAATGTAATGGATGAATCCCTGGAAGCCACTGTGTCAGTTGGTCAGTTCGATAAAGCTTCAGCGGTGTATACCACACAACAAAATGCAAATAAATGCAAATATATATATTGTAGCACAATGACAGTTCCACCGCGCACAAAAACACATCTTACATCATAAAAAATCTTTACCGTCATGTAGAAATCTTGGATCACATCAATGTTTAACAAAAAACACACATGCTTTGCCAAGGTTATGCTGTACAAGCCCAGGAATCTCACAAAAGAGAGAACTTTGTGACAGTCTATGTGCAATTATTAAATTGTGTTTTACCAGTCACAAACCATTCACGAAAAAGATGTTATGTAAATTGCATGAAAGTGATCCATTTATAAACCATTTATACATAAAGAAATAAAATATGACTCAGGTAAAGTCATTATTCATTTACCATTTTAAAATGTGTGCCCACTCAAAACTAGTTTGTAATTTGGCCACTTTTCGAGTATTGTGTTTTTATTTACTGAAAACATTTCTGTATTTAGGACAGATAGTTATTCTGGTAGTGAATTAGATTTGCATACGCAGCCGGGCCAACTGTGAAATCCTGTGAACTACGCACTGATCATGTGGCAGCTCTAGTTCACGGGACCTCAGTGTATATGTGTGTCTTCCTGAGCACAGCTGTGCTTTGGATTTATCCCGCAAAGCTTCTTTAAAGCCTTCATCTATCGTGCAGCAGACTGACCGTCTAGTGTTGTGTGTGCCTCAGTGTGTGTATGTGATGAGCATAGAATCGTTAATGAGCTGCAGTATGCATGAATACGTGCACTCTTGGATTTATTAGGGCCACAGGGGTCAAAATGCATCATTAGCCTGCTTTTCTGTGTCTTGGTGCAGGATTGGCACCATGTGGAGTGGTTAAGTGGTTGAATGGACTCACTCTAACGCCATATTGTGCCTGTATATCTTTGCCATATGTTATTTCTGTTAAAGGCCCCAGACGAAATAATACCATATACATTTTAATCGCATGGATATAAAGAGTATGCATTGTAGTGATGGGATTTACAGCCAGCTCGAATGTGAAGCTGCTCTGTTGTGATGAGATGAAAATAGTGACACATGACAGGTGGTGATATAGAAAACATGATTTAGGATTATAACAATTATTATAATGTTCTATAATTTTACATGTAATATTAATGGATTAATATATGGTTTGAGCACGAAGTTTCAGATTGAATTGACATTTGTATCTCTCTTTAATGTGATGTGAAGTGATTTTAACCGAAACACTATGGTGTATTAGGAACGATGTGGAATTAACTGCCTAAAAACACCAAGCACTTTAATGTCAGTGTTTTGGAAATCAACTACTTTGTATGCTCTCCATACTGTCCCGTCTAATAAGGATGAGAAGATTCCTGCATTGATTCCTTCAGTCAGAAAACAGAAGAGCCTTAGTTTGTGCATATAAGAACACAAATCTCAAATAAAATTCAATCTCCAGCAACGTCAAAACTGCTCATCTCAAAAATGACGTTAAAAAGCTTCATTCAAAAGTCTTTCTGAATGGCACAATGTCACTGCCACTAACTTTATCGTACATGAATGAATAATTTGCATGTCAAACATCTTTTAAACTTACGATTGCAGTTTGTCTCAGCTAAAACGCTTCAGTTCCACAGACTGAAAGTTTCATGATGAGGCACTCTCGGGAGCAGTTATCTCTCTTTGTGAGAAAAGCCTCGATTCATCTAAATTGCTCTTTGTTTTCATCTTCTCTTTTTATGTTCTCTTCTCTTCTTTTATCACAAACAGACAAGATACTTCTGTTTGAGATTTTGTCAGCTTCCCAAGTGAACAGCTTTTTAACAGTGAAAATGAAACAATGAAAACTTTGAAGGATTTTGGTGGGGATTTCAGTGAAAATAGCGAATAATTATTTTAAGCATGTGTTGAGACAAAACGATTAAATGTGTTGATTACAAAATTGCTTCGCTCTATGTTGTTGCGGTCTCTCTTACATGTCACATTATGTCTCCATAGCAACATGTTTCCAGCCAATTTGGTCCAGGCTACTTTTCAACAGGTAAGCTTTAAACATTACAGTTTCTTCCCGTTGTATTGATATGCAAATTCATCTTTTGTTTACCTGTACTGAAAGTGTTTTTTTCTTCTTCTTTCTGTTTGGTTTGAAGTATCGAACCCAAAGAGTACCAGAACTTATCCCCAAGCCCACAGTGGCTCAGCTTTTGGATGAGACCACCACACGAAGAATCTACATTTACGGCATCCAGGACGACAATGGCACTGATATTCAGAACTTCTCTCTTGACCTAACGCCACCACCGGACGTCATCATGAAGACATCACCTGGCACCAGCGAAGGCATGAATGTGCTGGGGATAGTTATTTTCTCTGCAACTATGGGTAAGTGGTTATACAGAAGTCCACACAAACATTCAGTATATATTGTCCCTATTGACTTAGTGGATACGTTATTATGTGAAATTTGTCTGCAACTGCTGAGCTCAAATGCTGTGCTGCTCTGTCGTTTTTTACAGGTATAATGTTGGGAAGAATGGGGCCCAATGGAAGTGCTCTGGTCAACTTTTGCCAGAGTTTAAATGAGGCAGTTTTAAAGATTGTTGCCATTGTAATCTGGTGAGAACTTTCATCTGTCTGAAAAAATCTAATACAATGTGGACATAGTCATTTTGTTTTACTTTAGTTTGTGATATGTTGCACAACTCAAATGCTAAAATTTGTGTTGGATATAGTGTTTACTGAAGTGCTTGTTTTAGCTTTAGCTTCTTTTTTTTTAAGCTTCCTGCTATTGAGTATATATAAAACTGCATAGCACTGTCAGCTGGAACAATAAACCTAATCAAATCTGAATGTTTAATTTCTCATGTAGGTATTTTCCCTTTGGAATTGTGTTCCTGGTGGCTGGTAAAATCCTGGAGATGGACGACCCTTCAGCAATGGGAAAGAAGTTGGGGTTTTATGCCATTACAGTAGTAATGGGATTAATTCTTCATGGCATGTTCATCCTTCCAGCCATGTATTTCTTTATCACCAAGAAGAGCCCTATAGTTTATATAAGAGGCATTCTACAAGCTCTGCTCATATCACTGGCCACCTCTTCCAGGTAAGACACTAAGTACCCTCCTGTACAAGAAACTATTATATGACAAGCTAAACTCCTGGAGGGTTTCATTGCAATGTTCAGTGTCTCTCCAATCTCCCTAAACCTCACAACTAGCTCTCAAGCATCTGACTATTTCAGAAGTTTTATATCTTCCGCTACAGTATATATATTTATTTTTTTTAAAACCCCCCAAAAAAACCCTTAAAGGTGGACT
Source organism: Rhyacichthys aspro (assembly GCA_036850595.1). NCBI lineage: Eukaryota > Metazoa > Chordata > Actinopteri > Gobiiformes > Rhyacichthyidae > Rhyacichthys > Rhyacichthys aspro. Next base: position 10,677,897 of record CM072164.1, read on the forward strand.
TGTCTGGTCACAATATACATTTTCAGTGTGGTTGAACTCAGACAGAAACAGCTACAGAACTAATAACTGGCATTCTCCTAAAAATGCAGCTGCAGACTAAAAGTGTTTTATTTCATCAACTGCTGACACAGAAAATGATAACTGTAGAGTAAAGGTATACACTGTCTGTATGTATAGACTTGAAAATGCAGCAAAAAGTATGTTTTTTAAATCATTCACAACATTTCACTACAGTTGAATTGTAGAGTAGATAACCAGCTGATAACCTTGTCTGTCTCTAAGTGCTAGACCTGTGATTCATTGGCCATTGTCCAAGATGTACCCTGAATCACACCCAATTATCTGTGATATGAAGACAACTAGGACAATGGTTGAATGACAAGTAAAATGAATTCATTGTGAAGATTCCAAGACAAATACCAGGCCAGAACTCATTCAAAGTGATGACTTAATTACTACACTTGCCTTTACTCATTGTGTTGTGTTCCCTGGTGCAGCTCTGCCACTCTGCCTATCACCTTCAAGTGCCTCCTGGAGAACAACCACATTGACAGGCGCATCATCCGTTTTGTACTTCCTGTGGGGGCCACCATTAACATGGACGGCACTGCGCTGTATGAAGCAGTAGCCGCCATCTTCATTGCCCAAGTGAATAATTATGAGCTCGACTTTGGACAGATCATCACAATCAGGTAAAATCCAGCTGAGGTTACACTGCTCAGTTTCACTTTACTACTAAGTGAGACTCGTTTTTACTTTGCAGAGCAATATGTGAATTAATCTAACGTCGCATTTTATTTAATTCTGAATTAATAACAAATTTGATGGGATTTACGAGAGACACATATATGTAAATGTCACACAGATTATGCCTCATATGAGCTTCTTAGTCTGATCTGATTTTGCTAAATCAGTCTGGAAGCCCCAGAAATACACACAGAATGATGGACACAAAAACAAAAATAACTTGACGTCCTTCCCTCATCACTCGTTTTACTCACAGGTGAACAAGTCAGCCAGGTCCAAAACAGTTCACTATCCCCTTGATTTGATGACTTTTCCGGCTGTAATAACATTAAGAGACCTCTCCTCATGGCAGCAGTTTGTGGCCATTCCCTCATAATCCCTTGGCGGTAAAACCCATATGACCTGTATTACACTCGCCTGTTGTCACACCAGAATTATAATCATTTTTCCCCCTCTCTCCACCCTGTCCCCATGCCGTTTGGCTGCTGACCATATAGCCGCTCCATCTGTAAACTAACATCCCAACTGCGTCTGTCAACCATGCAGTTTGTGTCAGATGCTCAGAGGGCAATCCACTGTGCAATATGTTTGATTTAAACAAATATTTAAATTAAATCATTCCATTTTTTTTTTTTATTCCTAGCATCACTGCCACAGCAGCCAGTATCGGTGCAGCTGGAATCCCACAGGCTGGACTTGTAACCATGGTGATCGTGTTGACCTCTGTGGGCTTACCTACAGATGACATCACTCTCATAATTGCTGTTGATTGGGCTCTGTAAGTCAAACACAAAGAGCACATGACCATCATTTTGCTAAAACATATAGAGGACACTGTAAAGGCTTTAAAGTAGGGCTGCACAATTTATCATCACTCCAAGAGCAACATGTAAATTATATGCACTCCTGGCACACACTTTTATCTATCTATCTCCAGAAGAAAATGTAAATGTTGCATGTCAGATTGTCTAATCTTTAATTCACACAATTACATCTTCCTACTGGTGTGCAACTCTACCCTATAGGCATGTTTATGAAACCGTTCACATTGAAGAGGCCAATAAGTGCTGTTTTGTCCTTGGCTTTTTCTGCAGAGATCGCTTTCGGACCATGGTGAATGTGATGGGGGATGCTTTGGCCACAGGCATCATGGCTCATATCTGCAGGAAAGACTTTGTGAAAGAAGGAGAGCAGGTGAGGTTAAACAAAACAAAAAACAGTTCAGTAGATTCAGAGAGAACACAACTATTCATTCATTCATTGACAGTGATTGAAGAGTGTGGAGTGAACAAATATCAGTAATCAGTGGAAAAATACACACACCAAAAAAGATTATTTATTGTCGAACATGTGGCGTCTTGTTGCTTTTCAAACTATAAAACATGATACAAAAAGGTCATCATAGGATCAGATTTTGATTTTATAGTGTCATTGAAAGTTAAGATGAGCAGCTCAAGGCAGCTGGGATGGACACCACATAAAGGTGATGGTCTTTGCTATTACTTTCACAGTTAATATTTAGGCTAGTTGTGAGACCAAACCCACGATAAGTACCAGCAGATGATGACTTACCAGCTGCGTCCAGCCCCAACACCTGACAGTAAACACAACCATTTGTCCACAAACGTTGCCTGGCTCATAACATGAATCTGGCTTTTATACGTCTATTTTTGTCATTCCCTGTAATTTATTAAACATTGGACCTCTAAAAGGTTTTTTTTCCCAGTAGACCACAATCTGTAAAGCGCACAACAAAGACTTATTAAACAAAATTGTTTCCTGTACTTTACTCTTATCTGCTTTGTTGTCTGCTCTCCAGACTTTATGGGATTTGACTATGGCACAATCCGTGTGTCTAGCCTTAATATAGACACATTTGGGCAAAAGTTCATATCTCTGATCATCTATGCAATATAGTCTGTGCGGCAGAGCCCTGAATGGACAGCGCTGATTGAATGTGTTTTTATCTCCACCAGCAGAATCCATGAGCTGTATAATAGGCCTGCTGATTATAAAAGAAAGAAAGAAGTCTCATTCCAAAATTATGGCTCCACACGTGAAACACAATGGCCGTAATGTTATATTAAAGATGAAGATTAGCTTTCAGGTTTCACTTAAATTAGTTGTAGGGCTCTCTTTGATTATTTAATATTTATATTTCAAAAAATCTACTTACACAGACATATTTTCGGTTGTCTCAGATAGTCTGATAGATCACTCCTGTCCTGAACTCTCTTTAGTGGCTCCCAGTTCTTAAGCATTTAATAGCCTTGCAGTTTCTATTCTATGTAAAATGTTAAATGTCCATCGACCCAGTAGAGGTCCCCAGGTCTAAGTTGAAACAGTGGGATGATCGTTCCTTTGCTGTAGCTGGTCCAATGCTTTGGAATACTTACTAAACTTAAGCTGCGTACCATCACTGACTTTGTTACAAGCTAAGCTAAAGACTTACCTATTTAGAGCTTTAGACACTTTGGGAGCACTGGGGAGCAATGAGTTCTGTAATGTTTAGCCCCAGTTCCCCTACTTGTTTTTAGTGTGTCTTCTGGGTTGTCATTTTGGAACAAAATAACACATGAGCCCATTTACTGTGAATGTATTCATGATGCTGATGTTAGAAAAACATTATCTTATACTCTTGTCTTATCCAGGTGCCTCTGATCTGCGAGACCAAACCCATGATAAGTATCCAGCAGATGATGAGTTACCAAAACCAAAAAAACGGCTGCTTCCAGCCCCCACCACCAGGCAGTAAACACGACCATTTGTCCCCAGACGTGTCCCGGCTCATCCAGCTAGAGGAGGGTATCCGGCCGATAGAGAAGAAGAAACATGGTCACTCCTCTCATCACAAGAGAGAGCACAGAGACAAAGACCACTGTTCTATTGATATGAATGGACTGGAGACAAATGTATAGAAATATATCACACATGCTGTGCCAAGGCTTATGGCACATCCACAGCTGCAGGCCAATGAGAGAGAAATGTAAAATGAACACTTTTCCTCCAGTGACGGCTGAAGACTAGCTCAAAGTGGATGACTACAAGTAAGAAAGACATTTGAATAAACTAATGACCCATTTGCTTGTTTTTTTTTTTTGTGTGTGTACATTTATTTGTCATATTCCATGATACAACAGTGACAGGGTGCAAGGTCGGGCTGATGAAGAAGCATAAAAGCTCAATGATCGAAATGAGTCTCTAAAAACTCATCCTGGACCCATTATTCACCACTGTCTGAAGAGGACCAGAGCAAATTGCCTGCTTCACAAATGAAAGAACGCTGTCCCCTTGGACTGTGGAGCATAATGTCTTTTTAATCAGATCAGTTTTGGTATGTTTTTAGCAACATGAATCTGGCTTTTGTATGCCTATTTTTGTCATTCCCTGTAATTAATTAAACATTGGACCTCTAAAGGTTTTTTTCCAGTAGACCACACTCTCTAAAGCGCACAACAAAGACTTCTTAAACAAAAACATATACAAATGTTTCATTCACAATTAAAAACTATTGTTCCCTATACTTTACTCTTGTCTGCTTTGTTGTTGTCCCTAGACTTTTTGGGTTATTGGCTTTGGCCATAGCACAATCCTACATAAAGCATGTCTGTAAAGACACATGTAGGTCAATGTTCATATCTCCATTCACTCTATCTATGCAGTTTATTCTGTATGTATTCCAAAAGCAGTAATGTGGATTTTATATCTCAGTGACTGCCGTTTATTTAAATGAAACACCATCCAAGCATATATTTTTTTTGTTTTGCCTTTTAATGGTGCTAGGGCATACATGTAGAGTTGTTTTTAGGGAGAGATTCAAAGTGTTCAAAGTCAAATGGCTTCACAGTCCTTGCTCACCAAGATGTTCTATTTACTTTTAAAATTAGGTTTATTTAGTTACATGTTGTTGCTGTCTTCCTGTTACCACAATAAGAGGGATTTAAGTATTTTTCTCAGGCCCCAATTTTTTTTTAGTTTAGTTTTCCTTTTGGGTTTCCATTAAATGCAGATTCAGCATTAGCCTCTTGACAGTGAGTTGATTTGAGGTAAACACAGGTTTAAAAATGATCTGCGGATGCTACTCCTCCACCTGTTCAGACTGTGGATACTAAAGCACATCTCCTAAACACACATGTTAGCCCAGGATGCTCAGGACCATCGAGCCTGTCCAGCCTGTGATTATGAGCATTTGGCCGCGGGACAGGATGAGTGGTGGGCTAAAGCAAGGGGACATGGTAGCAGCATTTAGAGCACAGGCTGGATCCGACAGAAGGTGCTCACTGAAATGCAGAGGGGAGGAGGTCAGCAGGGAGATGACTGGCTTGGTCTAAAAATAAATGGATAAATGGGTGGAAAATGGACGTGGGAAGTAGGGCACAAATGGTGAAAAAAACAGGGTAAGGGTTTAATTGTAACCATTTTAGGATACACAGAAGGCTGTGGGACTTGTTACATACTGTTTTTGGTCTTTAAACCTCTTAGCTAAAAAGCTGTCATTCATCAAGAATATATACTTTATTTATTATTATCTACAAATTAATCAAAAAGATTTGTACCCAACACTGTTTGTTTTCCTTGAGGTTTCAATCACACAAAAAGTAGAGGCACAATAAGTTTTGATTGCAGATTGAGATTTGCTCAGAACAAAGATATCTACAGCTGTTCATCACACATCACAACATGATGTGTGTCAGTATATTCAGTTCTGAATAAAATTGAAATGGTTGAATATAACTAACGTACAGATACTGTTAGAGATAGAATAACCTTACAGTACATACAAAAAGTTTTTCACCAGTTTTCGTGTGGAGCCAAAAAAGTACCTTTGACAGGACCCCACCGGGCACTTCTTTTCAACAGTAGCAGAGCAATTTTCTGCAACATTTTCTACACCAGATACAGTGTCTCTCACTGATAACATCTAGCTCTTCATTTCATTAAAATGCTAGCACTTGAATTAAGTGAATTAAGGCTAATTTCCTGCCAATCAAAGCAAAAAAACATTGATATGCGAATGAGCCTTCACAGCTTTGCTTTTCCTGGAGCAATCTGGAGGTTCTGCAGCTTCATGGCCATGCCCATGTTCCCAACGATCTTCAGCTTCCCTTTGAAGAAAGCCTGTCACAAAAATCCAGAAAAGACAAGGGTATTGAGCAATATGTCTGGTTAAAAAAGTAAATATAGTAACAGCTGTGTTTTACAAACCATTTGTGGATTCATCTTTCCTGTCATCAATTCTAGAAGATCTCCATCACTTGCAGAAAAGGTACAGTCTGCTTTTAAGGCTGAAAAGGCAGAAAAAATAGGTCTAATCTAAATGAATTCATGAATTCAAATGATGTGCAGACCTGTCTTGACAGGTTGCAAATGTTAGAAACTCTGCAAATTTTGTCTCAATATTGATTATTTCGTATTTGTTGAGGGTTTTGTATATTTCTTACTATTTTTAATGGATACTACAATCAGTTTAAACAAGAAGAGATCTACGGTGAAGGAGTGTCTATGGTGTTTGTTATCTGGTTATCATCTTACAGACACAACATCCTGATGCTCTCTTTAAAATATTAGGCATTAGTTTGAAGCCTTCCTCATGTTTTACGTTTGAGCTTTTCCCAGTCTCAGCCTCATGGGAATGTTTTCTGTTATTCTAATACTGATAAACACTATTAACTGCATAGTCCGGAACAGATTAGGAATTCACACAGCACATTTACTTTTCAGGTTATTTATAACCTAAATCTTTGTTGACTTGGACAAAAAAAAATAACACTATGTCAAAAAAAAACAAAAAAACTATGTAGACACTGTTTAAAAGTAGATAAGTAAGGTATTCAAGAAAAGTCCAAAACCTCAGGAATATTGGCTTTGACACTTCAGGAAGAAATCTGTCTAATGGAATCAGGCAGGGGGCTTTACAGCTGTGAAGCTGCTTGTAAATGTGATTGTGTGCGTCTGTGAGTTATGTGTGTGTGCCTAGCCATAGGGTTTCAGTGGGAGTAGGTTCCCTTAAGTGAACAAACATAATTACTGCAAGATTAGTCTACCTCTGTATAGCTGGGAATCTATAACAGAGAGTACATATGTGACATTACCGACACTGTTGATGAAGGGTTGGAGAAAATTCTTTTGACCTGTTTCTTAAACAATAAAAATATCTCTTATTCATACCAGGGTCATTGCTCACAGAGCCATCGCCATTTTTCACATCCACAATCCAAGTCGCCTCTTTCCCATCTGGTCCATCCTTTATTTTAAAGGCAAACACACCACCAATCTTCTTAACAAGCTGTGCTCCCTCCTGAAAGGTGACAAGAAGGCTTTTGTATTACATTATTACTTCTGTTGATGGAGAGATGCTTCATTTCAGAATTCCAATTTTATGAAACACTACACATATACACACCACACAATACGAGTGTGGTAAGGATAAATTAGGAGGAAAGTGAAGTACTACAGAGAAAACATCTAAAGGTCAAATATATATTACTGTATATGCATCGTACTAGAAACCTGCCCTGGAGAAGTCTCTGAAGGTCTTCTAATGCTTGGTGAGTGCTATTGTGCAACTATAAGTGTATAGTATGGTGGCAAATATAATCTTTGTGTTAAATACCATTTGAAAGTGTAAATCACAATAATGACACAATAATGGTTCTCCTTCTGCTGTTTTTTCTTTGTGTATTACATTTTCATTTAAATTTCAAGGTGACAAGAGTTTTGCTTTTACTGTAGTCCTTTCTGTTCTTCTTACAGACATGGTCATTAAAACTGTTAATCTTGCATACAGAATTAATAATTAAGAGTTTTTAAAACCTTTATCAAGTTGTTTTAGTTTAGTGGAATACCTCCTGCAGACGTTTCTCAATCTCTTTGAAGATGGAGTAAGATTTAAAACCTTCAAGATTGTTTGAGCTTGTGGGAACAGCAGAAACTTGTAAACTGTAAGAAGAAAATTAGTGTCAAAACAAGCTACACACAAAATGTCTGGCATGGTTATGAATGCCTAGTTTACTATAGTGCATATGTATTACACGTGAATAGAAATTACAAAACTCTATACAGAAAGATGGTTTTATAGTGCAGGGAGAGGCAGAAAAAAAGAATAGCTTTATTAAAGTTTATTATTTAAACTTAACAGTAAATTGGCAGCAAACTGAATACACTCCTAACAATGATCATGAAACTCACAACAAACTGTTGCATTCTTGTTTACCTGGGCTCATGTGGAAATCCCAGCCTGTAGAGAGTAACCACCACTGCTCCTCCTAAGCCAATGTTGTGTTGCAAGGCCACTTTTGCACCTGGGACCTGCCGCTTGCCCGCCTCCCCTCTGAGCTGCCAACAAAGCTCAGCACACTGGGCCAAGCCTGGGTAAGGTCAAGAAATTAGAACTTGAGATCAATTTAATGGTAATAACATACAAGCACATTATAGAAACATTTACAGTTATTGTTCAGAAAGACTTTAAATACAGGTACAATTAATTTGTTCCTCATAAAGTTACAGACTTTTTAGAGTCAAAGAAGACACAAAACCTTTTTACATATCAACACCACAGCACTGACCCTTAATCTGACAACTCACTTCTAATCTGACCAGGGCCAGCTCCAGCACTGGTGTTATAGCTAAGTATTACATCCCATCTGCTTAATGAGCTTTTGCATTTCACCATTATCCCAATAAGCTAAAGTTCTTAAGAGTACAGACCTCATGGTAACTCTTTTACATTGGGTGTCCATCTTTTAACCTTAAGGCGACAGAGAGCTCTTTGTTAGGCAAGCACAAAATTGGTCTAAAAATATATCCTTTTTTTTTTTTTTTTTTACCACTGGTCTTTCATCACTGAAGCTTTTAAGCCTGTTCGGATTCACTTGATTTGTCAATCAGCACTCAAGGCTCCCATTTTATCTGTCTGTAAATCACATCTCTCTAAGGTCATTAGTTCCTATAGGAAGGTCCCTGCCAGGGTCATCCCATTGCACACTCGTATTTCCTCTCAGTGTTCCTAAGGTAGAGCTTTATAACTCAGATTAGGAGCAACACTGTGGCTCTGACAGAGCTTAGGTGACTGTGGCCCTCACAGAGTGAAAGAATGACCCCTGATAGAGAATGCAGCACTGATGTCACGGACGGGAGAAAACAGTGAAGCTGAGAAAAAGGTGTTAGTACTCAGTTACAAAACTGAAGATGTGATCCATGTGACCCAACTGTTGGCTCAAATGTGTTTCAAAAGATTAATATGTGGACAGATCACAGGAAGAACCAAAGCCACTGTCAAATGCCCTTTAACATACTTGGGTTTAACATCAGCAGCATTTATACCATTTATATGGTGATGATGCCACCTAGTGATTACAAGCTAAAATGTAAATGCATTAAATAAATAAATAAATAGGAACAACTGAATCTTTATATTTCTGCTTGTATGTGTACATTATAATACAGTACACACACTACATTTGTAATAGTTTCTTTTGATTTGCATAGAAAATCTCAATATAATATTTATTTTAAAAGGGAATTAAATAAAATACTACACTGTGATACCATGTGAAAACTCAACTACAATTTTTACATGTATTTAATTATCTTTTTTAAACTGAACGGAGCATTATAAAAACATTTAAAAACCCTGCCTACCTGTGGCACCCAAAGGATGTCCTTTAGAAATGAGACCACCACTTGGATTCACAACAAATTTGCCTCCGTATGTGTTGTCACCTCTGTCAATAAACTCTCCTGCTTTGCCTAAAAAGAACAAGTTAAAACATGGGTAAATTAAGATTAATTTAGTTTACAAAATACAGAAGAATTAGAAAAAATGCCTCTTAAGTGACAAAGTGCCACGCTGTTGTCTGGGTTTAAAAATGTAGCTATTTCTCACCCTCTGGACATAGGCCCAACGCTTCATATGTAATGAGCTCATTGGCTGAGAAGCAGTCATGTAGTTCAACCACATCAACATCGTTGGGTGTCAACCCTGTAGACTCAAAGCACTTTTTAGCAGCGACCCGAGACATGTCATATCCCACCTGTATGGACAGACAAGGACTATTCAGTACAATGTTACAATTCTATCTCAGAAGTATTAGCCAGAGGCCAGTTCCTTACCATTTTAATGCAGCTGTTTTCATCAAATGAAGAAGACAGGTCTGTCACCATCTCCTGGGCTACAATCTCAACAGCCTGGTTTTCCAGACGGTGCTTTCTGACAAAAGCCTCACTAGCCAAAACTGCTGCTGCTGCACCATCTGAAGTAGGACTGAGAGAGAAGATGTGTCACTGACTGGATAAAGGCTATAGCTGAGAAGTTTGCCACTTTCAAAGCTCTACAGCTTCTTACCAACACTGCAACAGAGTGAGATATTCAAAGACTTTCCTAGAGTTTTTCACCTGATCCAAACTGAACTCATCCTGGAACTGGGAATAACTGCACACACAGATTAAACTTGTAAGCTAGAAACAAGGTTAATAATAATTTAATACTATAAAAAATGTATTGTAGTTGTTTCTTACGGGTTATTGGTGGAATGCTTGTGATTCTTCCAGGCTATTTTAGCAAAGTGTTCAGGTTTTGTCCCTGGGAGAGTTTCAGACATAAGGTTTGTGATCAACAGGTGAAACTGTATATTTAACAAAACAATACTGGTGCAACTCATTAGATGTCACCTAAAGAAAGATACCATATTTCTCCATATGTTCTCTGCCAGCGTTGCCAAACATCTGCGGTGCTGCAGGAGCTGCCACTATTCCATAGCGATTAATCATTACTTCCATGTGCTTGTCCATTGGATTGGTTCTGTCCATAAACTAAAATAAACAAGAACATTTAGATATTATTTGGTGTGCTGTTCTTCTTTTGTAAACTTGAATAGATCTGTTCTTGCCCTGTGCCCTCATGTTCTCCCAAGTTCCTGAGTAGAGTTGTGCAATCTTGTTAACATAACATTTTAATGTCACACACACACACACACACACACAACCCCCCCCCTAAAAAAGATTATAATTCATATTAAGTAGAAAAAAACAAGCTAATACTAATTATTTGTTGTAACAAGGTGTGTAAAGTGGGGAACTTTTTTTTTTTAATTGTTGACTGTAGATTATTGATACCTTTGCAGAAAGAGAACCTCTCTCCATTTTTTCAAACCCAAGGGCAAGCACACAGTCGGCCAGACCTATGAAATGAGATCAGCATTGTCCAGTTGATGAACTTTGACAGACAGCGCAATCAATTATCTAGTGAACTGGACGTCCTTGACTGACCTCCCTGGACCAGCTGACGAGCCATGAAGAGAGCAGTGGAACCTGTGGAGCAATTATTGTTCACATTGATGATGGGAATCCCGGTTAAACCAAGGCTGTGGTAAATGGCTCTCTGCCCACATGTGGAGTCTCCTACAATAAATCAAAAAGAAAAATAAATACATTAAGAACAGTGGGCAGTGGACAAACTCACTTATCAGACAGCCATTTTCACCACCCTTAATGCTGTTATCTTAAAACTGGGCCAAAAACTAAAATTTAACGGCAAACAGTCAGCTTACTGCTGACAATTCTTTCTCCAAACAGATACACATTTGGAACAATTAGCAGATTCGATCAAACCTTCAGTCTGCAGTCCAACTCTGGCTTAGTGACAGTAGTAAAATGACAGTGTGAATGTACTGATAACACATATTTACCATAAACATATCCAACACAGGCTTGTTCAATGGAAGCATATGGGATTCTTGCATCTGTCAAAGCCCTTTCACCTGGATTAAAAAACACAGAACGTAAATTCATGACTTTAGCCATACAACTGCACACTACCACAAAAAAGCATTCTTTAACAAATACCTGCTTCTTTGGCCATGTCGGGGTAGTCATAGTCTCTAGCTCCAGGTTTGTCAAACTGTTAAAAACAAAGAACAACATCTGTTTGTGTGTGCAATGTTTGTATGTGCAAAAGGCTCAGTTCCGGTTGACAATATTTACTTTCGTAGTTTGCACAATTGACTGGAAATAGTTTGTGAAGTTTTTAGTAGTTTCTAAATTGTATGTTTCAAATGTATGTATGCATAGTTGTAAACATTTGTCATAAAACTCTTTTAGATGAAAATCTCTTATTAAATGCGGTTATACTTTTTTACAGCTTCAAGTACTTTCTCAGAGATTAGGAAGCACAGAGTCCTTATGACGACCCTTCACACACTTTACTCGGTTGGACATGAACTATGGACTGTGACTTTCAGACAAATTAAAATGCGTCGAAGACACAACTACAGCTAAAACAACATTATAACAACAACATACAGGCTAATACTAATTAACATAACTAAATAACAGTGTAACAGTATAATAACATTGGAGCTAGCTAGCCCACAGCTACTAACATTTTCTGCAGAAAACTTAACTTTAGTTAAACGCTCTACAAAGATGTCAGTAAAGGTCCTTCAAATGCAACATTTATGTAGTTAGTGTTCTGCTATAAATACTAAATTAATTGCTGATCTCAACCAGATAACTACTTGTTTAGTTTAGCAGCTACTTTAGCCAACTGTGCTAATGCGTAATATAAAGACATCGCTGCTGTTTGTGGAGGAAGGCTATAAAAATTAAAACAATGGTACCTTGGTCATCCCTACACCGATGACATACACTTTGTTTTTCTGTGCAGGCGCCATGGTCTCTTCTCTGAAGCAGCTGTGGTCCAAAGTGGAAACAGGACCCTGGACTCTGAGCACTGGCCCATATGAGCACAGCGAAGATCGTTTAAGGAGAGCAGAGGGTCACTCGGTGAAAGGAAAAAAAAAAGGGCCGCGCTGTGTCCAAAAGCGGAGAAGGCTACTTCTACTGCATTTGTTGTTTCATGTTTTATTACAATATTTACAATTATTACAGATATTTCCATGGCTTATATCAGTACACGGAATAGTGATTTAAAGTTGAACACTGCATCTCAATTTATTTTATTAAAAATACACAGACACTTACTAAATATGGTATATAGTGAATAATATTTTAAGTTTGATATCAAACTTAAAATATAAAACAGTGACTATTTTTGAGGCATTCAAGAGGTAGAAAGAAGAAGAAATAGTTTTTTTTAATTTATTTATTTATTGAAAAGATTGTTTATGCTGCCATGTTTTCTTAATTCATAAATGTACTAAATATCAATGTTGCAGTTTCTGTAAAAATACAACATGAATGAATGTGAAAGCAAAATGTGGCAAATTCTTGACTTGTTTTATTCTTATTAATCTGACAAAATGTGAACACACTTATGCATAATTCAAATGTTTCACTGTCCAATTTTATTGACTCAGATATAAAGCTAGATGGAATTAATTAAAACCTTTAAGGTTTAATTTTCTGCATCATCTGCTGTTAATGTTCAGCAACAACAAAGCCAGGGAAGCAACTGACAGCACCTGCTTATTTTAAATACTGGCATCAGCACTTGATGAACTGGTGTGTGACTTCATATATTCCCACAGATTCACTGATTTTCTCATCATAGTCAGTCCAGTCCTAAAAATGTGTAATTTAATTTTGTTACATTTCATTGACAGACACTGTAAACAGAATCAATAGAAACTGATGTACAGCATGCTTACTTTTTCTAGTAGATTTATTTCAGGAAACGATGTACCAGACTCTGCTCCTTGTGCAGCAAAGCCAGCCTGCAGAAAGTTTCGAGGAAGATAAATTTCAAGTTAAATGTAAACATCCTTACAAACAAGGAGCTCTCATCCAAGGGACAGTCCCATTTGCTGGTAGTTCACTTGTCAAAAAAAGGAAAGGAGTTTTCAGTAACAAATTCTTACTTGTGGCTGAAAATCAACAGGCTCCAAACCTCGACACTCAAATTGCACCATTGTCTTGAAGCGTTCATTATCTTCAGCCTTTGACAGAGAAACAAAATATATAAAACAGACAGAAGCTGGAAAAGCAAATAGTTCTTATTCAAAAAATTATTTTATTTATTTCATATCAAGTTAATTTTAGTTAACAACAGGTTCACAATGATGATGGCTTACATTATAAGATGTAATAGTGTCCCCAAGGATATCTGTAAAAAACAGTTCTGTAGTTACACATGTCCAAAAATAAGTATTAAAAATGAATTGAATAATAAAGTTGGATACCTATAGAGTTTTCCCTAGAGCATAGTTTGCACTTCTGCACCATGCTGGCACTTCCTCGTCCACCCTTTAGTGGTACACTCTCCTACAGAAGTTAAACATCATGTGTGTTGAATAGGGTACTATGAGAGAACAGTAACTAAGAAAATATTACAGATTTATATTAAATTAAAAAAAACAACAAAAAATCACTTTATTCTTACCACAAGAGTTACATATTGCCATTTATCTGAGATCTCTCCACAGTTCCCACACTTAAGCTTCAGTAGATAAAAATTAAAAGCATTAGTCACATCAGCAGATAATAATCAATGAATGAATTAACTTATTTATTTATTGAATTCATTAAGAGTTTCATAAACGAGGATTTGGTGCATTATGTGGTTTATGAACCATGGGCTACATGTTTTATCCATCAACATGATTTTGGCAGTGTTGCTGTAAAATAACATGTTTATCTAGACTACAGTGTGCAGATGTAGTTTGATAAGCCTCTTCTAAACATTGTGAATTTACTGTTCATGATGTGTGCAAAAATCCTTAGCAGCTAAATGTTTGTGAACTGTGGCTGCCAACAAATTGTCTATACGTGTGTAACTGTAGATAGTGGCTACCTTCAGAAACCAGCGGAAGTCGTCCCCCACTGGTCGTACGTTGGTGATATTTTCCAAAGTGGCTTTGAACTGGAGCCCAAATTTCTGTCAGAAATATAACAGGACGTGAATATTGACAGGAAAGGTTCAATTAATCCAATGTTTACACCAGAACACGCAGCCACTGTACATACCACCATCTTGAAGCCTTCGAACTTCCCCTGATGCCTTTAGGTACACCTTGTAAATTTACTCTCACAGAAAGAAACAATTGAGTCAAAATTTGCAGAACAGATTCAGTTTCAAACATAACTTCATACATTACGTATACGAACACCAATGATTAGTCAGGCATTAGAAATCACCTTTCCTTTACTGTATATTCTGGGAATTTTATGTTTGTGTGAGTTTAAGTAGGTCTTATTATAAATCCGCTGGCCTTTGAAGAAGCATTCTAGCTACATAAATAACGCCCTCTGGTGGGGGGATCTTTTTTTCCACCAGGTGGACATAAAAATTAATACTGACAAGTGTTAAATACATATGTTGTTATATAGGCTATTTCTATATTTTCCAAAGTAAAGAAAGTCTAGCCTCGCAAGAAGGAGCATTACTGTATTTCCAGATTCAAACAAGAAGTCTTAATGTGAAGTTAAAAAAAAAAAAAAAAGACCAACTCCAGATGACCTTAATGATTTTTTTATTGACCATGAACCATTGATTGATCAGTCAAATAAGAAATCGACATCCCGCAATCCAGTAGAGCAGTCATTCAGTACAAATCGCTGGTACAAATCACTCATACAGTTGCATTATACAGAAAAATACAGTACGGGCAGTGGTAAAAAAAAAAAAGTTACCTATTTTCCGAATGAGATGTTTCATCTCATGTGAAGAATTTATTGTATGTTAACCTGAGGTAACTTTACAGAGGCATTGTGGTGGGCCTTGTAGTCAATAGCCACACATAACTGTTTACTGATATTGTGGCACTCATCTATTTCAAGCTTTATTTCTGTGTTACCAACCTGAGTGTGTATTATATTTACCTTTTTTTTTTTACATAGCTTCTTCCTTCATGTAAGTTGGAGACATATGGGAAGTAATATGAAATATACCATCCTATTCTATGTAGTCTCTAGTTTATATCTTGCCATTTTAATACCTTACCCGCAACAATAGGCATTTGAATCTGTCAGCCTTTGGCTTCAATAGTTTGGTATTAACATTATTCTGTATGCGTACTAGATAACATGTCAAAGCAACCTGCTGCAACATACAACAATTACATACAGCGTTCACTTTACAGTCAATTAACAATAAAAGACAATGTTGGAACTAAAACACTGGAAACATTTCGGTAACACTCTAGATTGTCAGCATAAACAGAGTACTCCTGGTCATCTCAAATCTTTTAAAGATATATCCTTCTTTGATGATACCCATCCAGAAAGATACTTTCCAACTCCCCAACCACAGGGGATTCAAGTTTTATCAGACATGAAAAAAATAAAAAAAGGTTTCCCCTCTTTTATTCATTATTGGCATGGACTTCCATGGAGCAGCAGAGCATATATAAACAAAATACAACCTGGGTAGAAAATACATAAGGTTGATTCAAACTATGGTCTTGCCACAAAGACATTAACTTCTTCCCTCCCTGTGACAGAAATCTAAACCCTAAATCCAACAATTACAATAAAGGAAACCAATACCAAGTGTAGTCATAATAAAAGGCATTGCAATTCTTTGAATTGGATTACAATTCTCTCTTCTTCTTAAATATGGTGACCCAAACTGGCATTATTTACAGCACTACCTCCACACCCCTCTCCGCTCTGAAGAGAGGTGTGACAAGGTCAATGAGGGCGGCTGCTAGACTCTGATGTCCTTCGTTGCCGTGGGGTACTGTGACCGTTCATGCAGCCGTTGAGACGCTTGTTAAGTCCACCGTTCAGAATGTCTTGAATGTGTTGTACTATTAAGTTGATTGCCACTGCAAAAGAGAAAACTTGTTAAAAGACTAAAAAGACTTAACATGACCAGTTCTCTGTATAAAATTATTGCTTTTGGCCATACCAAGGTTGTCAGCCCCTCGTGGAATGATAACATCTGCATACTTCTTTGTCTAAGTATTAAGTAAAAAGAAAATATTTAATCAATTTGATTTGAACCATAGCAACTGATCCAGTGTTTATTTTAACATCCATTCTTTATAGTACTTCACTGACACAACTTACTGGTAAACAGAATTCCTCAAAGGCTGGTTTTACAAAGGTGATGTACTGTGCCAACACTTGCTCCAACTCTCTGCCACGCTCACTGATGTCTCTCAGAACTAAAGCCGGAAAAATCATGAACTGACTAAATGTATCACAAAGTTAGCCTGTATTTGTACTGCCTGTATCAACGGTTTTTAACAAGAGTTACATTAAGATAAGATAAAATATGAGTTTATTGAACATGTATATGCTTAGGTTAAATTCTTCAACACAAACCTCGGCGTGAGAGACGTGTATCTGGATCTGTGTCAACAAAGAGCTTCATCTGGAATAGGTCCCGGATCTCCTGAGAGTAAAACATTAGGATCCCTTCAAACAAGACCACATCAGCTGGGTACACTGTTACAAACTCATCTTTCCTATAACAAAAAAAACCCAAAACATTATTATGTAGACACGTCTAGTGAAAGTGCTACTGTACATTAACATAATGAACCATTTGTCCAAGTAAAACATTTCTCACCTGGAATGAGTCACAAAGTCGTAAACAGGAATCTGGACAGTTTTCCCCTGCAGGATTTGTCTGAGTGTTTGCATTATCAGGTCATTGTCAAAGGCATCTGAGAGGAAGAAAGACAGGCTTAAGTTGTAAACTTTACAGGGTGTCGTTTCACTTGACACCAGTGTGGACTAAACACGTGGGACTCCTTCACTGCACATTTGGTAATCAAGGAATCTCTTTCCCGTAACAGGTGTTTGCTTCAGTCAGACTTTTAAAGCAGCTGCCTCTAGAAAAGGCCTGCTGACTATGTATATTTACAATCAGCCAAGAAAGGAAGTCATTCAATGAGGGGCAATGCCTGGGTCCAAAAAAGGGCCTGCTCTTCTGCTTAAGCCTTGACTATGAACGTGATAGCAGTAAATCATGTGGTGTCATGCAAGCCCCTTGCAGGAGCTGGCATGTTGGATAATTGCCATATGATAACATTTGATTTTTGCTGCCCTCTGTGCAAGTATCCAAGGCTAGTCACGTGTTGCATAAGATGTTTCTCTGATACCTGGATGATCAAAGTTGTATTGGCCCTTTTGTGCCTTTGCCTTTTGGTCAGGAGTCAGCACCTTGTAGAAGCTGTCCTGACTCAGTATGGCCACCTGCCTCTGGTGATGGTCAATCTCATTCTGTCCCAGCAGCTCCATGATCTTTTCACACACTGATGACTAAAAATAAAAAAAACAAACATCAATGATAAAAGAGTGCATGGTTTATTTAAGGTCAAACATAGGGTTGCCCTGTCCTCGCTGACTCATGACCATTGCTGAGTGGGCATTCTCCTGCAGCCAGAGGCAATGGACTGCTTTTGTGTTTAGGATTTTTTACCACAATGAATTTGAACACTCAAACATTTTCAAAGCAAAACTTGAAACTAAGCAAGACCATATTTTAACTAATAAAATGTGTATAATGACTACATACAATATTTGCACTATTTCCATTAAAAAAAACTTTTTCAAAGTTTTTTTTTTATTATTTAAAAATAAATACAAATGTACATGGGGTCAAATCAAACATTTAGTGAAAAAATATTGTTTATGCTACAAACATATTCAGTGAATTAGCCTGCAAAGATGTACTTCCAAAGAAGACAAAAATTACAGTTCAAAGGTACTTTGGTTTTAAACAACGCATATATACATATATATATAAAGTCCTGCTGTAAACACGGTGAAAGTAATGAGGTGAAATGGTAAATACAAAGCCTCTTCCCGCCCATGTGAGGGGGGTGAGGAATCAAAACTCTGGCTACATGCCAGTGCACTCATTTCTGGGACAAAGTTAGGAGGAGGGGCAAACGGATGAAAGAAAAGACTCACAAAAAAGGCATTGCTCTCTCTGCAATCCTACTATAGACTTTAGACTTTATTGTCCCTTTGGGGAAATTCTTCTTCACAACATCATCTATAATATATATTAGCTTTATAACTGCCCCTGCTGTTTTGTATTTTTTGGTACCACTCGCTTATCTCAAAATACACAACGTACAAGACAAATAAATGTAGCTTATATCGTCTTCGCAATGACTAATATAATAATTACTGGTGACGGCTCATCTGTACAAAATCTTTCAAAATATTAAGTGTTTGAGTATAGTAAATAGAACACGTTTGTAGTACTTTATATCGAAAGACACAACTAAATACTCAAAACACATAATTAGAAGCGTTTTGAGTATCTATAATTTTAGTATAAGCGCTGCAGGTTTATTACAAAGAACAAAGACAGGTGCGGTGGATTTTCTCGGATCTCGTCGATTTCCCGCTGGCGCCTGTCATTTATTTCCCATCTAGTAAATTAGGTATGTTAAACCTACCTACAGGAACCTTAACTCAACAAAATAAAGTGGACACAATACACACGTACAGTTGACAGTTGTGTGCATTCATAATAGTGATCATTTTTACACGTCAATGGATCAATGGATTGTTTACAAACACCATTGAGCCCCGGGTTATGCTAGCACAGAGCCGTATAAATAGAAGCGCTAGGTGACGCTAGCTAACAGTAGCTTCTATGTTAACTATTGTCTACCGGCTAACGTCTGAAGCATTACGCCTAAGTGTTCAGGACGGCATCTGGAAACAAATTCAATTAATCGTAGATTAATATTATAACATGCCCTCGTAGACAGGTAAGATAAATAGATTCTAACAAAAAAAGATGCTTAATGAAAGATTGAGCTGTCATTCATCAACCCTCATTGCTACGTCGCTAAGGCCATGCGGTCCACTTCCCGGCTCATGACTGGTACCAGACTGTAATTTAGCTAAAATAAACTCATGACAATTTCTCCAAAACGTCAGAATTAGTAGGCATGGTTCATACCTTGCCACTGGCAGTGCCTCCGGACACTCCGATGAGAAAAGGCTGCCGAATAATGTCGGTTTTTTCGCCTCTATCCCTCAGATGTGTTTCACTGTCCCCGGCCATACTTGCAATGTGGAGCCGGAGACGCTGCGAAGGAAGATCGTCGACTCGAAGCCCCTCCCACAAAAAGGACTTTTTACGTCCAAAGTTAAACACAAAATAATAATTCTAACAAATATATCAGCGTTAGCCATTTATTATATTTACAACAAATATCAATTCAATAATTGATTTTTCTTTGTTATCTAATTTTGATTGACAGAGATTAGATCCAATTATTTTTACGCTGTTTTGACGTAGGCAGACGTCAGAACCGCTGTGAACCTTAAGTCCCGCCCACCAAGCCTCGACCAAAGTAATAACGGCACTAAAACTTGAGTTGACAGCTTAAAACAACACGTTTTATATGGACACAAGGTAAGTTTCAGCAGACTTCAACATGAACTAAGTCAAATAAAGTAAATATTTTTCAGACACTTTACAGTAAAAACTGATTTTTGAGTGTTGTACGTGTTTCAGTTGTGAAGTCTAATATATGTGTCCATAGCTTTAACGATAACCCTTTGGTCATCAGCTGAAAGAGCGATAGATCCGAGTTTATTATGCTTCCGAGGCTGGCTGTGACTTTGCGGCGTACCGCTGCTGCTTCTCGGGCGCTGGTCAGATGTGTCTCCTCGGGGTCTGTAAAAATCACCGACCCATTAAACTTCTGGGCAGGCCAAAGAAGATCAAGCACACAAAAAGACAACGGGGAAAATGTTTATGAACCTGCAACAGGCAAGACACAGTCTCTAAAAATATTGATGCTCGTATCTCTCTCATTGAACTTTGGCCTTCACTGTAAAATGCTTTGTGATTTCCAGCCAGTAGACTACACTACAGGAGGCTAAGTCCTTTAATAACAAGAACAACATTGCTTTGCAGGACGTGTTTTGTGCCAGGTAGAGCCATGTGGTGCCGAGGAGATCAATGAAGCTGTGAAACATGCTAACACAGCCTTCACCCATTGGAGCAAAATGTCTGGAATGGAGAGAGCAAGGATTATGATAGAAGCTGCACACATTATTGAGGTATAATATTCTTTTACCTACAAATGATTGAAATTATACGTTTGTTAACATATTTGGTTTTCTTGTGCAGAGCAGGAGAGAAGAGATTGCTCAGATGGAAGTGGTCAATAATGGAAAGTCCATCACAGAGGCGCGTTTGGATGTGGATTCTGCCAGACTCTGTATAGAGTACTATGCGGGGCTGGCCAGCACTCTGTCAGGTCTAAAATTGTTTTGTTTTTTGTTTTATTTTTCCTCACCTTTGAGCTGATTTATTGATGGATTAGTGATGGGAAATAATTAAGTGATTTAGGGATAAGTAAGTCATCCGATTTTATAACATAGCACTATTATATCACACAATAATTATTGTTATATTTTAACTCATTTTGTCTAAAAGGCCAGCATGTCCAGCTGCCTGGAGGATCTTTTGCCTACACGCGAAGGGAACCTTTAGGAGTGTGTGCTGGCATTGGTGCTTGGAATTATCCCTTTCAAATAGCCTCTTGGAAATCTGCACCAGCCCTGGCATGTGGTATGGAATACAACTTTCATTGACTTTAGTAGTGCCACTGTTGTCATTTATTTACCTTTAACAAATTTATATGGACAATGTAATAACAAAACACAGTTGGAGGAAAATACCTTTTATATTGTTACTATTTTCCGAAGCATACCTTTAAATGCTCACAACAGGAAATGCCATGGTCTTCAAACCATCACCAGTGACCCCTGTGACAGCGGTCTTATTAGCTGAAATTTATGCACAGGCTGGTGCTCCTAAAGGGCTTTTCAGCATTGTCCAAGGTGGGCAGGAGACTGGCAGATTACTGTGTCAGCACCCTGGTATTGCCAAGGTGTCGTTTACTGGAAGTGTACCTACAGGCAAGAAGGTCAGCGCCTTTATGTTTTCACTGTAGAATAAGTTAACCACAAAGTTTACAGCTCTTTTCAACTGCCCATTCACAGATTATGGAAATGGCTTCTCATGGGGTAAAACCTGTGACCTTAGAACTTGGCGGGAAATCGCCACTGCTCATTTTTAGTGACTGTGATCTAGAAAATGCAGTGAGAGGAGCGCTCATGGCCAATTTTCTCTCTCAAGGACAGGTACTCATCTCTTATTTGGATATCTGTTTTACTATATTTCAGCACAAAGAAAATATTTTGCGTGTCTTTGATTGCAGGTGTGTAGCAATGGAACAAGAGTTTTTGTTCAGAAAGATATTCTGCCTGAGTTTGTGGAGGAAGTGGTGAAAAGGACCAAGGCAATAGAAATAGGGGATCCACTGTTGGAGACAACTCGAATGGGAGCTCTGGTCAGCCGGCCACACCTAAACAAAGTCTTATCTTATGTCAATCAGGCAAAGAAAGAGGTATTCCATATTTGGGTGTTTGTCATCATATTTCAAATGGCATAACAAAATATGGGCCATAATTATGTCTCTGTTTCAAGGGAGCAACTGTTTTGTGTGGAGGTGATTTATTTTTTCCATCCAATCCCAAACTTAAAGATGGATACTACATGACTCCATGTGTACTTGGTAATAATGTATTTTGATTAGAGATGATTTATTTTTATCTGCATATAGAGTAAATATTAACTTGTATGTTTTTTCCTTTAGGGAACTGTACAGATGAGATGACGTGTGTGAAGGAAGAGATCTTTGGACCTGTCATGTCTGTGCTGTCATTTGAAACAGAAGAAGAGGTGCTGCCGCGAGCAAATAACAGTAGTATGGGTCTGGCTGCTGGGGTTTTTACTAGGCAAGTCTTAATAAAATGGAAAGTTAATTTATATCAAAACATAAATCTCAGGTATCTATGCTTTTTTTTTTTTTTATTTCATAATTTGTACACATGCATAGGGATGTGAGGAGAGCCCATCGGGTAATTGAACATCTCAAGGCTGGTTCTTGTTTCATCAACAACTACAACATCACTCCTGTGGAGGTGCCCTTTGGAGGCTTCAAGATGTCAGGTACAGCTTGATGATGATCTGCTGGCAAACAATGCAATTTTAATATACTCCCAAAATCAAACTTTTGTGAAAATTGTATTAAAATATGATAATATCCAGTAATTCGGAAATGAATTGTTTTAACTCTTACATTACAGGTATAGGGAGAGAGAACGGACAAGTCACAATTGAGTACTACTCCCAGTTAAAGACTGTGTTTGTGGAGATGGGAGACGTGGACAGCCTCTTCTAGGGAAAAAAAAACCTTAATGTGCAATTATCAGTGAACCTATCAAATGAAAACAGATGGTACAGACCTGGAAAATACTTGAAGAGAATTGCAATCACATTTTGTCTTAAACATGCTTTGACCAAGGTGGAGCCGATGGCTATGAGCCATATTTTATCATGGGAGAGTAAATGTGGGGTGCCTTGGTGCATAGCACATACGCGTGGATGTACTTTTGCTCCATGTCATTCCCCTCTCTCTCCTTGGGTTTCCTGTCTATCTACACTATCTATATTAATAAGGGCTAAAACGTCTAAAAAATAAATGAAAAAAACGTTATGTGTTACATTTAGTGTTAATTGTTTGGGGTCACTATCTCATCTTTAATAGAGAACACAAAAATTTTATAATTATTACATTACCTATCATTGTTTAGGGTGATTTGGTGACCTAAATATTTGTAATTCATACTGTTTTAATTTGTTTGTTGCATTCTAATTATTAATTGATGAACCACTATGTAGTAAATACAACACAAAGCTGTTTAGAACCTTATTTTGATGAGGATTTGAATAAACTAAATGCCAGAAGTTTTTACACCACTCAAAAAATGTGTTTACAAATCATATTTTATTCAGGATACTTACACATATTATTACAAAAAATACATCTTAAAATAATGTAAGTGACCTTTTATACAATTTAATTCATTTTTATAGCTATAAATAATGTTCTGAACTAATAAAAGAACCAATAATGTTAAAAATGTTTGACATGTCTTTGAACAGCATTCTTCAAAGTGAAATGTTTCTGTATAACCATTTTTGCTTTGTAAATTGAAAGCTCAAATTGTTCTTTTCCTTTTAGCTTTATTTTTGGCAGTGGCCCTTCTCTGTGAAAAAAGACAGTATCTTTATTGTGTAGCCTTTTGTGCCTTTTGACAATTATGCTACATCTTTTACATTCAGTTGAGTGTTACCTTTGCTAAAGGTCGGGTGGGTTTCTTGAACTGTGCAGACTCTGTTTGAAGGAATTAATAAATGTGAATAATGTGATAAATAAATAAAATAATAATAATTGAATAAACTAGTAGCATTTATACATACCGTCTTCGGAAGGGAGATCCTCTTCATCACACACTTTCTTATAAGAGCCCTGTACATGAATATAGCACACATTGAGTAAAAAAAAACCCCAATGACCTCAAAATTAAAGACGACTTCCTAAAAATTCATAACTTTGCATCAAGATAATTCTTCTGGACTGACCCCTTTTCCACTTGTAGATTTCTCACTCAAAGGCTTGGTTTCCCTCAGGTTGTTTCCTTCTTGAAGCTTTGCTAATCGACCTTGTTCCGCTGATACACGCACTCTCAAGGTGTGGAAAGGTGTCTGCACGTCACCGACCTTGAAGTGCACGGCCATGCCTTCAAACCATAAACTGTCACATTCACCCTCCTTGAAGCCTGGTGGTTCATAGTCATCAGGAGTGACTGTGACAAAAAATCATCAAAGTGAAGTTTTGATTATCATGAGAATTTATTTTCCTACTTGAACTTTTAAGTCTCTTACGTTCATCGTAGTAGTAAAGCTTCATGGTAAGGTAGACATTGTTGGGGAGGGAGCCCAGGTTCTGCATTAGCAAAAAGAGCTTCCTGATGAGCAACACCGAGGCTCTCTTGGTGTCTTCCAATGTAACTTGCATCTGCACAGCATTGTTCCTGTGAATTAAGATATAACACAGCTGTGTGTAAAAACCCCAACAGTTTGAATTTTTGAAAAACATTAGTCCGTGTCTTTAAACCTGTGGATGTTCATCTGTGGGCCCTTCTCAGTATATTTGAACTTGAACTGGTAGGATTCAGTTATGCACTAAAAATACATATTGTTATGATCACTTTTCTGGTAACCTTAACCTTACCCCCCACCCCCCCACACACACACACCATAATGGCTTTAAACTTACATTGGGGTCATCGGGATTGGTGTACACCTAAATTTTGATGTGGAGAAAAGGACTGTAGTTAAACATTTTGTTGTAATGTATAACATGGACACAGTTTTGCCTGTATATGAGTTACTTACCCCAATAAACACAATCTGGAGCTGACATCAAGACAAACAATATTACAATAGTTCTAATTTGTAGTAAAGACAAATGTAAAGACAAACATAAATATGCTTACATATTGTTTCTCTAGTGCATCAAAGCAGCCCATCATCCTGAAAAAAAAGATTATTTAGGTGTCTGCAAAAGAGACTACGTGACCAATTCAGTATAGTTCTAGTTAATTATTGTGGCAATCAGGCACTAACTTAAGCAATAAACACTTACCATTTCACAATTTTGTTTGCTCCAGGAGTGCTACAGTCCTCACGTAAAACTTTAATGCACAAATCTGTTGACACAAAAACAGCACATGACCAATGACAGGGTTAAAACAGATAATAAAAGTTGGACTGACATGGTAATGGTCAAGAGG
The DNA here is from genome assembly GCA_036850595.1 of Rhyacichthys aspro. Classification (NCBI taxonomy): domain Eukaryota; kingdom Metazoa; phylum Chordata; class Actinopteri; order Gobiiformes; family Rhyacichthyidae; genus Rhyacichthys; species Rhyacichthys aspro. The sequence continues at coordinate 10,703,235 of CM072164.1, forward strand.
TCCAAAACGTCCAAAGTTACTTGGTAAATACAAATCTCCAGAGAAATGTGTGGGTGAACTGGTGTTTTATTCACCTTCCAAGTATCTGGATCTGTAGGCGTCCTCTGGGAAAATCCCTCTGAGGTAAGTGATGGAGGACACAGCCACAGCCATCATCCTCTTCACGAAAACAAGGGACGCCTGTTCGGTTTTCACATCACCCTGGAATAATCCTGTCCACTTGGGAGTTTGGAAAAAAAGAGGATAGCTTTCAAATGACTGGATCCACACAACATTGCAGTTGTACCGTCAAAGAGCCACGGGATGGCGCAGTTAGCTCAGGGGCCGCTAGTACGAAACTGACAATGTAGCTACGTCTAAAGCGACTGCAATTATGATTTTTATCACACATTTTCAAATGTAAAAACACAACACTGTAAAACTTACCTCGGCTGTTTCCTCCTTGCTTTTCCTGATGCACATCTTGCTAGCAGACATTTTTCTTTTTGAGGATTAGCAGTTAGCTGGATTATTGTAGTATTAGCCTGAATAAACACCACAGATAATAGCGTCGTCTTCTTTTGTTTTTTTTATACACTTTACTATATGCTTTATGAAAGATCTAGGTATCAAACTAAAGAAGTTAAAGGGAGATAAACATGAAAAGTCCTGTTGATAGAGAGTAAATAAAGTTGTAAGTTTTTTAAAATTAGCTAAAATTCCCGCCTAAAGTTGTGCTGCGTTTACTGCTCACGATTTTGCAGTTTTGTTTATGTATAGCTTGGGTTTTCAGAATTTATAAAGTAAATAAATATTCCCCAGACGGCCAGAAAGATGCTGCAAACCTCTTCAAGTTACTAATATTAATTCAGACTAATGCATAGAGACGTGATGTGATAGTAATCTATGCTTAAACTATAAAATAATAGGGAACAGCAAATGGACCCAGTGTCACAGCTGTAAATGTGACAAGTCTGTTATCTGTTTATTTATTTTTATATCTTATGTCTGATACATCCATTTACGGTAAAAAAAATAAATAAATAAATAAATAAATGGCCCTTTTTATCGTCAATGGACAGATCAGACAATTTCCTTTTGTTTTCCCTGAAGTGTATTGTTTGATTTATTGTGTGCTTAGTTTATCTATTTTAAATGCTGCAACATTGCTTTCTTTAATGTTTGGTGACAAATGCCAAAACTTAAGCTCTTGTCTCTACACAGCATAGGTTAACACACAATGTACAATATATTCTTTATTCAAACACTGTTTACTGTAAAAAAAAAAAAATATATATACTTTTTGTGCTAGACGGTGCTAAAGATGTTGTGAGGTCTTTTAGTCCAACATGGAAAAGTGACACAAAAGAGACAACAAACAATAACATCATTAACATTAAGATCATCACACAACAGTATACTTCATCATTATTTCTGTAGACAAAAAAATACAGCATTTTACTACAAAATCATCTACACACTTGAGGCACAGCGGCTGACATAAATATTGTTCACTGAAACGCACTTGCTAAATCAAAGCTACAACAGGCAGCAGATTTTTGCCTTGAGCTTATTACTGCTTGGAGAAGAAGTCTTTACTTTTCTGGACGTCAGGTTTGATGGTGTCACTTCCTGGTTTCCAGCCAGCGGGGCAGACTGAAAAGATAAGCCTGTAATGAGTTCTGGCCCAGAAGACAAAACAACAGAAATGTGCCAATATAATTTAAACAAGTTATATCTCTGTAGTTAGGGTTAAACAAGAGAAGTAAAGTATTTGTTTCATTATTTAAGTACAAGTAATTGGTTCATATGTAAGCAATAGTATGCAATAGTTTTAGCTTTGTTGTTGTGTAGTTGCATTTGTGATAACATGAGATGACCATATGACTATAATGTTTTAATTTACGTAATGAAGTCTGGTACCTTCTCCGTGCTTGTCAGTGAACTGAAATGCCTGGACCAAGCGTAAGGTCTCGTCAACAGAGCGACCGACTGGGAGGTCATTGATGGTGATCTGTCTTAGGATGCCATTGCTGTCAATAATGAAAAGTCCCCTACAATGAAGAAAGAGACAATGTGAGTCTTGTGAGCCATAAGATCTGCCCAGTGGAAAAATCACACTTAGCTAAACGATGAGGTGAGATACTTCATATACAACAACATGACTTAATGTTATTGTGATATTTAAAATATACAAATTTTTACTAGACCTGTAGGCAATACCCTCATCCTCCTTCAGGACACCATAATCTGTGGAAATTGTACGGCGTGTGTCGGATACAAGAGGGATCTTCATTGCACCCAGGCCGCCTTGTTTACGTGGAGTGTTGCACCTTTAAGAATATAAACATAAAAGAAATATGCAGGTAATTTGTTAGACCTTTCTCTTTCAGTAACTGGGAAATAAAATGACATCTTTTCATACATACCAGGCAAAATGTGAATAGTGTGAGTCCACAGAAGCAGCAATGACTTCACAGCCAATCTTCCTGAATTCATCAGCAGCATCACTGAACGCAATGATCTCAGTTGGACACACAAAGGTGAAATCCAAAGGATAAAAGAAGAAGACCACATATTTTCCTGGTAAAATAAAATTGGAATGCTTTTTAAGTATCTACATGAAACAACCCATTTAATGTTAATGTAATTAAAGCGTGTCTTTGTAGTGCAAATGTTGGCCATTAAGAACCTCACAATGAACTGAATAACAGTTCAGAGCTGAATCAAAGCCCCTCCTCAATCTAAGAGTGCATTATACAGTTGTACCTCTGTAGTCAGATAGCTTGAGGTCCTTAAAATCTCCGTCAGGCATCACTGCTTTTGCATTGAAGTCTGGGGCCAGCTTGCCAATTTGTGCTTTGCCTGCAGCCATTTTCAACCTTACAGAAAAACAAAAGACATAAATCATTTTAACATTCAATACATTACATACAATGGATATACATACATCAGTGATTGAAATATGTCACCCACAACTACAAATCTATAACATTTAAATAGCTCCAATAATATATTTAGATATGTCTTATCTTATTTTCACAATTACATTAATCATCAGTAGATCCGGACTTTGCTTGTTCAAGATCAGTAACTTATTTCTGTATGGATAAAGATGCTTGATTACATAAAATAGTCATTAGCTTTTCATTTACAACCTTTATTTAGCAGTCAGTACTGTTAACATCATTGCTTGTCCTTTTTTCATGTTTATTAAAAGCGAAACAAATCAACCCGTTTCACTTCTCATATCACCCACTTTCCGCGTGATTTAACAATAGCGTACACGTTTATTAACAACACCCAAATGACTTCGATTAGTAACAAATTATAAATAAAATTTTAGCAAACTGGCAACAAAATTGTCAAGATTTGTTAGACATGCGTAAACGTAAAGTATGAATGACACTTGTTGATCAGTGGCGTAAATATAGCAGTAGAGTAGACTGTAGCTCATGATAGTAACAAATCTACACTTTGTAATAGAAGAAAAACTAAAAGACATACGCACCGAAGTAGTAGTCCCTCCACAGCCAAGAGTAGTGTGCACTCTGTTCTCAGCCGATGAGGATTTATATTAAAACCTGAGTTCTCGCGAGATGATGAACCATAACGTGATTAGAGACCACTTAAGTTCAGCCCTGTTAGTCTCAGAGCAGGGCTCAACCCACACTGCATGACTTTGCAGTTTTTCTCCTTGAAATGTTCATGCTCTTACGAAACCATATCAAATCATAAAGTAAGGATGAGGAGGCAAAAAAGTAGCATCTGTAAAAAAAACTTACTCCACACAAACATTTTCCAACATCAGCATTCATCCTCTTAAAAACACTGACAATAACAGTATATACTCCATTTCAATGAACTGTCAGTCCTTTGTCAATAATTACTTAAGTAAGATGTAAATTTGGGCGTGGGTTCAATGTGGCAACCTTTTCAAAGGTTTTATTGTTCTTATTTCCTTCTAACTGTAACTCTGACATCTCATTTCCTTATAACTGTAACTCTGACTATGTTTATTTAGTGAGTAGTTATAATCTGATTAACCTCCGTGAGCCAGATAATTTGCAAAAGAAAATGGCATACAGTTAGAAAATGTGTTTCCAATCAGTTTAGGCTGGAATATAGTCATATTTTGCCTGACTAGGGGAAAATTTTGACGTGACACTGAGAGCTGATGTCAATATCACAACAATAGACAAAATCAGTCACGAATGTACATCAACAGTCTCAGAGAAACTAGCGAAGGAGGAGAACTGAAGCTGCTTTATAAAACCATTTGGTATCCAAATCCCTTGTGGCGAAGAAATAGTGTTTATACAAATTCTAAAACATAAAACATCACCAATGTTTTGCATAAGAAAAAACAAATGTCAATAACATGGAAAGCTGTTTTGTTATCAGCTCCAATGTCCCCTCCGCTTTTCATTTCTGAGCAGTGTCTCTGCTGTTTCCCTGGGCAACCTGTCAAGGGCCAGATAAGAGGGGGAACACAATAATTTCCTTTTAGAAGCTCAGCAATGTGCCAGTGATCAAATGGTCCCCTGTGTTTATCTCCTGTCTCATAATGTGCTCATAATTAGTGCATCTGCCCCAATAAAGCAAGCAATGTTTGAAGGGTGCTTGAGTCAAATTATTGTATTTACATTCATGTCTGCCAAAAATGTACATCTGACATTTCTCGTCTGGTAACCATGGCTTCAAAGATACCTGCATGAGGACATTCACAAAAATACTGAAAAATGAATCTTTCATTTTTGCCTTCAAATAAGGAATGCTATTTAAACTACATTATTATGTGTCTGTCGGTATAATACAGGTATACTAGCACACTGGGGGGATCTCTGTAGATTAAGGATGAGGTTTCCAAGTCCAGACTTGTCTTGAGGAGGCAACAGCACAGGTGGAGCTCAAGGGGAGGCTGTACAATAACTGTCCCTCGCAGCAGGAGATGACAGCTGCCTCTCGATAGTACACTGCAATGGAAACGGGTACATGAGCTAATTCTACAATTATATCACAGCTTTTTTTTCATTTTGTTATTTGCAACTTTAAGAACTTTAGTTTATGGATTAAGTCTGAGGATAGGTAGAATTTATTTTATTTTTTTAATATAATATGCTGACATATATAATAAGAAAATTGTTAAATAAAAATAAAAATTATAAATTATATACATTATAATTATATTATATAATTATATAAATTAATTATTATAAATAATTAATTAAAAATAAAATTATGAGGTATTAGAAGGTTGTGGGAATTTTATTTCATAATTATGTAGTGTAGCTATAATGTAAAACTAAATTTAATTTAATTTCTATTTTTCTATACATAAATTTGTGTGTTGACACTTGTATTAAATTAAATTAACAACATTTTATCTACGTTTGAAAGGAATTTTTAAAATTTTGATTTATGTAAGTCAAATTGGACAATAATCAAGTTAACTGTATAAATTAAAGGATTATCGATCGATGTGTATTTATCAACAATACATTTTGGTGTAATGTTAAAGTGAGCGATCACTTTTGGTCGATACGTCCGTGACCTGTACCTTTAACAATTCTCCCGCGCTGGTTACGATAGCGGAAGTGTGCCGGAAAAAGTATGAATATTTGGCGCCAAACTCAAGCAACCAAGCGTTTCTCCAGAAGAACGAGAGAGAACAGTCAGACTGCGGCACCGCTTTTAACTTTCTTTTTCCCCTCGTGTAAGTAGAGTTTTTAAAGGTAATACTGAGAAAATATGTAAGAATAATAACCTACTGTACACGAAAACCATTTGACATTGGAATTATTGTTCTAATAAACACCTTTCATGTTTAGTTTGGCTAACATGGAAGAGGCAAACAAGCTAATTGGCACCGGCAAGAAGCACCTGGTGATGGGGAAAGCCGTGGAGGCGGTGAGCGCCCTTCAGGAGGCCTGCGGCATGCTGTGAGTCAATTAATATAACCTCTAAAGGCTATTTCATACAGGAACCACAAAACCCTAGAAAAACATTTTATTGTGTAAATTGTTTTAGTGTAATAGTGGCACAATGCTATGACGTTCAGGCGTATCTGACATGAGACCAGTCATTGTTTTGCAAGTCACAAGTAAGTCGAGTTTTTGTCCTCAAGTTCCAAGTCAAGTCCAACTTATAAGTGCTTGTATTTCCATAGAATTATTAGTAAAAATAAAAAAAGTGTTGCCATAATGATTTTTCTTGTTTTCTTTTTTTTTCTATGCTTTGGTGATGTGTGGGCTGTTTCTAAGCCTTTGGTTGTAAAGCCCTGTAGCACTGAGCTTTACAGAGCGCATTTGAAGGCAGCATCATAAAAGTAATGCGTAGTTTATCGCTGTAATCTGTCAACAATAGTAGAAAATGAATTGCTTTGTGCACACTCAAATGACATTCCTGTGGGTGGGAAGTCTTTTCAGGCCAGAGGGCTCAAGTCCAAGTGAATTCTCGAGTCATTGGTGTTAAAGTCCAAGTCGAGTCACAAGTCTGTTTGCATTCTCTCAAGCCAGAGGTCATCAAATTTGTGACTCAAGTCCACACCTCTGGTATCTGTTGTTCTCTGTGTTGATTACTCTAGGTTGACGTGTACGAAAATGATGCAAGCCTCCTTTGTATTTCAGAGCTAAAAAGTACGGTGACACGGCGGATGAGTGCGGTGAAGCTTTCTTCTGGTGTGGCAAAGCACTGCTGGATTTAGCGCGGCAAGTTTATATTTGTAGTCTCTCTGTCTGTTGGACCATGATATGTGTAATTAAAATGACTCTGGTGCTGTTGCAGGATGGAGAACTCAGTCCTGAGTAATGCTTTGCAAGGAGTCCCAGAGGAAGAGGATGAAGAGAAACCTAAAGACTCAAATGTGGAAATGGAAAGCACAGAAACTCTTGATGGTGAGATATGGTTATTATATGGCCTAGCTTACCTATACACTTGGTGGAAAAAAAAAGAAAATCTATTAGCCAAGTATAAAGCAGCAAAAGTGTTCACGGCTAATGCTTGAAATTTATTCTTGGTTTTCTGACTATAAAAGATATTTGCTTTTTTTAAACAAAATATTCATTCAATACTCAGACCTCATTACTTTTTCTAAATCCTGGCCACAACCCTGCACTTGTGTTTCCAGAAAAGACCCGGGATGAGTTGCGTGTTCAGGTGTACGATGCCATGGCAGAGAAGAAGGAAGATGGCACACTGGAAAAGAAAAACGAGGATGTACAAGAGGGAAAACAAGATGACGGCACAGAAAAAAAGGAAGGTGGGGACAAGATGGTGGAGAAAGATGACGCCACAGTCCAGAAAAATGAAGATGCAGGTGACGCCGTTGAGAAAGTTGAAGAAAACCAAAGTGGTGCTGCAGAGAAAGCTGAACAGAGCAATGAAACAAAAGGCGAAGACAAGGCTAGTGATAAACCCGATGAAAGTGATGAGAACAAAGAAAACATAGAAGTAGACATGAAAGGGGAGAAGGAGGAAGAGAAGGAAATGACGGAAAAGGCAGAGGAAGCTGAAGGTGGGGATAAAATGTATTGACCATTGTATGCTATAGACGTCACATTTATCCTAATATAAACGTGCCTCTTGTGTCAGATGGCGAAGAAGATGGCGATCAAGAAATGGAGGGTGATGAAGATGCTGAAGAAACTGAGAATGATGAGAAAGAACAAGCTGAAGGAGAGGACACAGCTGAGAAGGTACTTAAATAAGTCCAAACAGCTTTATTATTAACCCAGTATAGGTTGAAAAGACTTAACTGTTCAACCTGTTTTAGGAAAGTGATGATGAGGAAGTGGGGAATCTGCAGCTGGCTTGGGAGATGTTAGAAGTGGCTAAAGTGATTTACAAAAGGTTTGGGAATTGGAAATCACTGTTAAAGGGTGTGAGTTTGTGACACTGAAGTTTAATATCCTTATTATATTCTTTGTAATCTTTAGAAAAGACTCTAAGGAGGATCAGCTCATGGCAGCCCAGACTCACCTAAAACTAGGAGAAGTTTCAGCTGAATCAGGTAATGTATCAAACTCTTCAGTCTTGACTCTGAAGATAATTGTCACATCAGATTATCACAGGCTATATTTACCAGAATCTAATGATGCAGAGCTCAAGATTGCCATCTCTATTTTCAGGAAATTACACACAAGCACTTGAAGACATCCAGGAGTGTCTCAAACTACAACTGAAACACTTGGAGCCAGATAGCCGCCTTCTGGCTGAGACTTATTACCAGCTTGGTCTGACCTACAGCCTGAACTGCCAGTATAAACAAGCCATTGAGGAGCTCAACAGCTCCATCTCTGTCATTAAGAGCAGAATGGGTAAGCAGAAGATTGAGTGATCATTCATACCATGTTTCTGCAGTTTTAACACACTGCTGTCTTCCAGAGAAACTACAGGAGCTCATAGACAAGGTTAAGAGCCCTGAGGCTCTGCCCGATGAGCACAAGGAGATGGAGGAGCTCAAGGCTCTTCTGCCAGAAATTCAGGAGAAGGTAGAGGATGCCACAGAAGGCCTGTTAACAGCCAGTACAGACACAGAGGCTGTCAAGGGTGTTCTGGTGAGTGTGGCCTAAGAATATCTGGTGTTTCCGGTTCTGAGCCCCTGGAGTGCTAAGTGACCAATGAGCTCACTGAAAGCTCAGTTCAGGGAGAAGAATAATGCTCTGAGAAACTAACAGTTTGACTTTTTGTCAGGATGGAAGTTCCCCTGCTCAAAATGGTGAAAATTCAGCATCCACAAAGGTAGATATTAATGCTTTGTAATGTCACATTTCATTATTTAGGGAAACCTGAGTTTTGTTTCTACACAAATAAACATGTTAACTGCTGCCTTCTTTCGGGTTTGTCTTTTTGAGGTTAATGGTGTATCAAATGATGGGCAGACCGCAGTATCTGATATCTCTCATTTGGTGAGAAAGAAGGTAAGAAAAAAACTGCAATAATTGTTAATATGCCTATTTGAAAAACCTGACTAATATTTGTGCACATTTCAGAGGAAACCAGAAGAAAGTCCAGTGAAAGAAGGAATGGTTAAAAAAGTGAAGCAGGATGAAGGACAAACTAACGGAGTTGAGCCTCAAACCAATGGCGTTCATAGTTCTAATGGTCACAGTAATGGCATGGAAGTGGAGAGGTAAAATTTGGTCAGCATCCCATTGAACTGTGATTTCACAAAATCAACTTTTTTTTTTTTCTTGCAGTAAGTGACTGGCCTACTGAAGTTTTCAAATGAGGGATGCACCAAAGGCCATTTTGTCACTAAACCTTGTTGTAAATATCTGTTCATAGCTGTTTGTGTATAACATTGAATAAATAAGCTTTATAATAAATGTCTTGTTTCAAATACTTGACTTGGTTGTAAAGATATTGAAGGTTTAGTTTTACTAGTCTGTTTCAAAACAATAACATTGTGTCTTGAAACATTTGGGCAGTTCTGATCTTTCAGTTTAATCTTGCAAAGTGACTTATTTGAAACTTGTAACTCAATTATAGCAGCCAGTGAAGTGTTCATGCATCACATTCAGCCATGACAGTTCTACTGCACCAAAAATTGTGATACTAGGACATAGTCCTAATCTGAACCAAACTTTCTCTTGCTTTACTTGGCCCTTAATGTCATTCTAGAAGTTTTAATTCAATGAAATTAAACATCAAGCCAAACACCACAGTAGCCAGATTAATATTGAAACATCAGCTTTCAGGAACCAATTTTTATTAATATCATTAATGTGTCATCAGCATCATCAATGAAATGAGTTAGTCTGTTTAAAGCAGAATCACGTGTGCATTCATTGCCCTTTTCTTGATGAACACTTCAGTTCCAAAAAGCAAGGAAGTAAAGGAAGAAGGGAAGAGGGGCCAAAGGGCAGGGACTGCAGTGAAGGAGGTAACGCAGGGAAAATGACGTCTGGCAGAGCAGGAATCTCCCCCTTCACTGGGATATGATTGGTTTTTCCCTTGTGCAAGAACAACAAAAATCAAAAGAAATTCAAATGGTGCTCTAAAAACAAAGATGAGAGAGGAAGAGGGGATTGCTTGGTGGGATGTGTTGTTGGCTGCTGTGTTTTTTGTTCTGTAAAGCCACATTAAGATTTGATGCAGTCGTCGTCGTCAGAGGTCTGGCTGCTGCTACTGGTTTCGGACTCGGAACCCTCTTCCACATGCGCCTCCGCCACACTCCTCCAGGGGGTGAAGTGGAGGGTCACGCCCCGTGCCCTTGGAAGAACCCCATTCCTTTGAATGCCATTCTTCTTCAACTGTGCAAATAGAGACATACGTGAATACAGTATACAAAAAACTGTTTCATTCTTTCACACCCATCTTGACATGAAAGTGCAGAAATCAGAATAAAAAAAAAAGTGCCAGTTATAAAATACTGTTCTTTTTAAAATGCACAGGGAAGCAATTGTGGTTATTGTTGATAGAGAGAAAGCAATTAAAATTCTGGCACATATTCCTTATCAAAAGGGCCTCTTAGCTTAAGTCACCAGGGACGATACATTTTGTAAAGCTCATAAAACTAATTTTACAAATCTGCTGAAAAATAACCCGTAACATTTATTCGACATGCCCACCTGTTCAGTTTTTGTCTGAAACTCTTTCAGCTCATCCTCTGTCAGCGGCAGGAAGTTGTCATCATTCTCTGGATACTCCTGCCAGCCCATTGCTTTCAGCAACCTGTAAAACCATTCATTATTTGTTGCTTAGTTGACTTAGTGAAGTTATATGCGACATGTATTGAACCTTAGGCAGTGTCCTACCTGTGCTCTGCCTCAAGGGAACTAGACAGGTGTTCAGTGTCTGAGTCACTTAGAGAGTAGGACAGACCATTCTCATGGCAGACTTCCTCACTGTAGGCTTTGGGCTCTGGGGTGTTGCTTTCTCCCTGACAACAAAAACATACAACAAAAATATATACTCAGATTTGTGAAAGTATGTCTGGGAAAGGAGATCACAAGACCAACTGACTATATAAGAAATAAAAGCTAGATTATGACAGCTAATTGTAAAACACAAACCAAAAGATATCTTCATGTATCAAGCCTTATCTGTTAATGCAATCTAGTGCTGTGGGGAAACTTAAAGAAAAATACAGCCTACCTCTCCTGATGTCCCTGGGCTGCTGCTTGTGGTCAGCTCTCCAGTGCCCTCATCTTTCAGAGCTCGAAGAAACTCACTTTTACGATCAGGACCACGGCGCATCAGCTTCAACCTCGATGGAGCAATGTCTATGGGAGGAGTGGTGCTGGAAGGATGCTATAAAAGAAAACAAGGATTTTGTCTTCATTGTTTCAAATGGTACTGCAGCTCATTCACAGGGAACATTAAAAAACACACAGCCTCAGATTTAACAATTACTCAAACATCTTGGTTATCTACAACTGCCCAATAAAGACTGAAAAGAGAACTTTGCAAATCTGTTTCTTAGGACAGGTGCGTAGGAGAGAGCGTGCATGTGGCTCACATAACATTAAGATGAAAAGACTCCTGCACACTGCCTTCCTTGCAAACAGTGAGATTCTATTCATAGACTTAACAACAGGCTTGTTTGGTCTGTGAATAAGTAAAGACTAAAATGTGAAAAATATACAGACTGTAGACGAGAAGACTGGCAATGTGAAGTACATGAAGTACATTGAATAAGTTAAGACAAAACCCGTGACAAACAAACATGAAGAAACCCGCTACATATATTTTAGACTGTTCACTTAGCTACAGTTTTATCAGCTCATGGTTTATGCATGTGTATGTTTCTTATGGACATGACAAATGGACATGCCCTGCACATTCCTCACCTCTTTTGGGGCATTGTGCTGAGGGGCACTATTTGGGGTGCTGGGTTTGGCTGCAGAGACGGGGCTGGTGAACACCGAGTCTCGGCCTGGCACATGAAGGCCAGCCTTGGTTATCTCTCTTCCACCGGCTTTCCACTGGGTGCTCTGTGAGGAGACATCACAGCTTTACACTTCTGTAGTAACAAGTGGATAAAAACATGCTTCATTATCTGCCTAAAAATAATCAATCCATGAAATACAATCCTACTTTGGTGGGGGCCACAGCGGGCTTAGGGACCAGGTTCTTGTAGACGCTGGAGCCTGCAATGGGAGCTTTGCTGCCGTTGGTGGGCAGAACCCCAGCAGTGGCAAAACCTGCAGAGAAGGCTGTGCTGGGGTCCTCCTTGGAAACCTTCTTGATAACCAGCATTTTGGAAACCATCTGTTTTCCACTTGGAGGGTTTTCTGGAAAACATTTCAATAATTATAAGACAACACTGCCAAGCTGTGCCGTTTTTCTTTTCAACTATTTATTTGTGTTGATCTTACCCCACACTCCAGCATGGGGAGCTACAGCTCGCATCTGAGATCCAGGTTTTCCAGTTGTTTCAGGGTTGAGGGAAGGCTAAACCCATAAAGAAACAAAAAGGCATTTCTAAGCATGCATGAACTGAAACTGATAGTATTTTATGTTGATGAAGTGCTTTTTACCTCTTTTATTACTTAATTTAAACCAAAGCTATCTCGTGTATAATTACATGATCTGAAACAATACCACAAGTTCTAAAATGCATTCAGACAATAAAGGCTACTCACAAAATCCTCTTCCACAAACTTCAGCTTGTCGTCCTTGTTGTCTTTGCGTTCCTCGTTGGGGAACTTGTCCGGATACGAGGTGCCCTTGCGTGGATGGAAGTTGCCATTGCGCTGCCTGTGTCCCCCCTGCCTGTCCCTTTCAGCTCCTCCCCGTTTGGGGTGGCGTACCTGGTGGTGATGGCTGTCCTGGGCTCCACGTGGAGCTCCATGCCAGCTGGGTGTCTCTTTCCAACAGGAGCCCCCTGCTAGACCACCCTGTCCACCTTTGGCCACCCCCGAATCCACAGAGTCATGCCTCAAAAGCAGAGATGGCTGCTGCCACCCGTCACCTTTAAAAAAAACAAACATTTTGAGTCTAAGATACACATATCTACAATGTAACATGAACACATTATATCTACCTATTATCTATTATGTCCACATCAGATTATGTTAATATCAATGCTGAAATGTTAACAAAAAAGATATTTTATGATAATCTACTTTGAGCCTGAACAACTCTTTGAAACTCAACTTTGAACCTTAAGATTTTTTTTGCAATATTTATGCAAACTCAATACATAATGACATGTGCATGTGTTTTTTTTAGAATATAAAATGCAGTAAAAGTAATGGATAGTGGAGAACCTTGGGCAGAAAAAAATAAGCCCAAAAGTAAATCAAATGTTCACCTGCGTTACCTGCTGGTGCACGCAGGGAGCCATTGTTGAAAAAGCCGTCAGAAGAGTTGTGGCGGCGGCGGCTCACAGAGGTCCTGCTGTCTCTGAGGTGAGGCTCGCCTTGTTTCTCGAGGTTGGCAGCAGGGGACTTGAGAGGGATGAAAACTGTCATTAAGTCAAAACTGCACCAACTACACAAACAATACATGATTGGTATCACCTATAGCATATTTTCTCCATTTAAAAATATTCTACTGTTGTCTAGTTTGTCACAGATTGGATAAAGACAGTTTGAATAGTGCACCTGCACAACAACACTGCACAACTACATTATACTTTCTGCCATCCACACAGTTGATAAATGAGGGCCAATATGACCCACAGATGAAAACAATATGCATTTGGTCTATAGAGTTAAAAGCTGATAACATGAGTTGCTCCCATTGCTCCCTCAGTTCAATTTAAACCCAACTGTTAGTTTTATTGAGCACAAACCTTGGCAGGCTGGGGTGTGGAGAAGTTAAGCCAGGCAGGGACAAAGTCATGCTGCGCCATTTAGGTCCAGTGTTTCCGGTCAGTGGAACGAGGCATCAAACCTCATGGCCAGGATCTAAAAAAAATGTGCAACAACATTTGACATACACGTTTTAATTTGACTTCATCTAATAAACAAAAGGTCTATATATTCTAACCTTAGAATGTGATATTTAAAGTCATCCTCAAGAAACCACTTTCACAAAGTGTATTAATTTTCTTCAAGACATGATATAAAATATGCTCTATTCTTAGCAAAAACAATGCTTCACTTGCTGCAGCTGCACCTGTAATGTTGGCTGACAGATTGTGAACAATGTACTGCAGAAGACCTAAATATATTTTAAAATACCCTCAATAATGGAGCTTAATTAGAAACATAGACAAGGCTTAGGTAAGGTTTTTTTTTTAGATAATTGTCATCCAAAATAAGAGTTTAAATACTATAAAAATAATTGAATTTCAACCATTTTTGTGATACTAAAAACGCTGACTACGGCTACGACAAAATTAAACTTATATGCAGCAAATAATTCAATTAAATCTTATTACATCATTTTGTTTGTTAATCCTGGTTAAATACAATATACTGGGGAATTATTAGTTACCCCAGAGTCTGAAGCTCTGAAGTCCTTTGCCTCCTCTCTACGTCTGCTGGGCTGCGCTCCTCAGGCCTGTTGGCACTGACTGCGTAGTGTGTGCAGTGACAGTTAGGGAGTAGCACACTGAAAGCCTCTTCTCCAGCTTCGCCAGGACAGCAGAGGCCCTTTTTCCAGATGCAGACTGCTTTGTCCAGGGTGAAACTCCGAGACACCAATGAAGAGTAGGAGCAGTTTGGAAAAGTAAGCAGAGATGTCTCACTAATTTTCCTTTTTTTTGGACCAGATCCCCACGTAGGTCTGGTGCTGGTCACGTCTCTTGATGACTTGAGTGCTTTGCGTTGAGGCAGTTTGTAATCTTTACTAGTTTATTTGGACTATTTTATTTGTCCTATTTGTCACGATTCAGAACATGAATTGTGATTGGCAAAAGGGATTGCTTTTAAGGTGATTTGTCCTAATAGCAAAGAAGAGCCAGGCTGATGTTATTAAATGAAGATAGCAGTCTGTGAAAAAACTTCGGCCTGGAACATGGACAGCCTTTACTGAGCAGTTCCACTTTAACACCAGATGAAGTGGAAAACACAGGTGTTGTCCTGCCACACTGTGTGTCAGTATTTCTTAATGGTGATGTACCTTTTACCGAATCATTGTAAGATTTACTGAAACATATGCAAAAAGAAAAATTAATTCAAAGACAGTCTTAAATTGGCAATGGAGGGCACTGAAACCACTGCTCACCTCATTAAATTGGTGAAAAGACTGTCTATGTGTAACGAAAATAATGCTTCCGAATTCAACGTCACATGACAATGAAGAAAGTAAACCCTATGTTACATTGCTGTCATTTTCTGTTTTTGTTAGTGAAACTTAAATGATGCTGAATAACACATTATGTCGAATTGAGCTTAATGTTTCTTTCACATTTGTAGGATTCCCATTTATTCATCTGATGCTGTCTGTTTGAAGCAAAAAGGGTTTACATTGGTTTCCTTTGATATGTCAAAGCCACAAGTCCAAAGTCTTCCTGTTGTATCATGCACAAGTGTCCTTATGCTTCAATATGTTTAAAAATCTTCAAGAGATCGATATGAACTTCAATTTCTTGGAGAAAAACGTACTGTGTGGAAAAAAAGCATGCGTCCAATATATATCAAGTGGTTCTGTCCTTTTTGTTGAAATATGATTTAAGCTTCGGAGTAGAGTACTGTTTGAGCGCTGAATAGAGAGTTATTATCTGCACAGGAACAGACTGGATCTACAGAAAAGAAAGACAAAGTAATGTTAGTTATACTTTAACATGAAATTATATAAAAATCAGTCCAATAAAGACAAGAGACCTGCAATACTTTATTCAACACAATGGCGTTGGTTCAGCACTTTTAAAATCTATCAATCAGACAAATATGCTTCAGATCTTACAAGAACTCCCAAGACATTTTAGGGAAGATTGTGACTCAGAATTTGGCCCCCTTTAAAATGGTGTCGAACCAAGTAAATTAAATATTCATTAACATGTAAAAATAACTTGAATCGTCAGCAGCCCTGGGTGTACAGTCTGTTGCGCCAGGCCAGACGGGGTTAATTAAATTTAAAGTAAGTTATCAAATTCAGAATAATACAATCAGATAATTTCAAGTTATATTGATATAATGCGTTTTGCTCGCATTAAAATAAACGTTAAGGCCAAAGAAAAGGATTTATCCAAGCAGCGCTGCCGTGGGATGAACTATTATGTAACTAACAGCTCAGCATCAATGAGCCTGCCACAGACACGGGCTTCAGTGGATAACATGAACGTTTACTTGTGGCCAACCAAATTTAACACAAAAACCAACACATAACCTACTCGTGCATAGAACATTAGCAGTTTAGAAAAATAAAGAGACCATATGGCCACTGCAGTTACACGCAGAACATGCACGCTTATCTTGTAGCTAACTAGGAATTAACAAATACTTAAGGCCTAACTTAAAACAGGAATAGAACTCGTTATATTATACCACCACTGTATAAATACAAACATCAATGTGGTCATCTTGGCCTCAGTTATTTTGTAACTCTTTGGTTAACTAACTTTGTGTGGTTACCCATCTCTGATGTTAGCATAGCGTTGGTAGCAAATAGCTAGCGTTGCTTAGCCTGTTTAGTGACACACGAAAACACGTTGGTCGATTAACAGTGACGAAAAGATTGGCACACATATTAACACATAATCGCATTTCCTATAGGAAAAGCAGATAAAACTATGCATTTGAGCACATGTCAGGGCAATTCAATAGAGGTAAACAGACCTGGCTTCGTTGAAACAACACAGTTTCAAAATGGCTACCTTAGCAGCGGCAGCACACATTCATCAGCTCGCTAAGTGCTAATGCTAACTTTCCAGTGTTTCGTTACGGCACCTGCTCTCGAGTGGGATAGCCTCTGGCGGAGAACTTTTACAGTGTGCATATAGTCCGGATACCAACAAGCCTACACTTCCAGCCAACCATGAACATCATTAATAATACGACAAGAGGTGTTTGTTTGGGTTTTCAGAGCGCTTACCACTGGCGCTGGAACTGAGGGATTCACAACCTCAATAGTGTGCCATTCAATGCGAAGCACACTTATGCAACATAATACTGCTCCCTAGTGTTTTTTTAAGTACAATTTTTGCTACAGATACGAAACTGTCCTTTTTATAAAGAAAACATGTAATATTGTTTAGGTTAAAAAAGTGGTATTTTTAATTGTTTTAAAATGTTTAGTCAAATGTTTTTGGTAAGTTGTAGTAATATATTTGTATCTTGAACACAACTCAATAACTCCCCCGCCACGGCGAGCCAAACCAATCGATAACAGAATAGTCATCATCAACTTATTCAAGGCAGCTGGTGAAATGAACAGGCATTTAATAGAGTATCGATAAATGACAGCCCGCAAAACGACCTTTGGCGTGGCCAGTAAATTCTTGTGGCACAAATATATTTATTCGGATGGTGGCCGTGAGTACTACTCGAGTGAAATAAAATTTAGGTAAATATAGTGTTTGTGGCGTATGAACTGTTACTGTATGATCGCATAATATTGCATCATTTAAAACAACGCTTTTGACGTAGGTGTGAGTTAGCTAATATGTTAGCCTTGAATTTTGTGTTTTATTAACCTCACTGCATGCCCTATGGAAAGTGATGTATAATTTATTCTTTTCAGGTTGAAATGTTTCGAATTGCTTCAAGAGAAGGCATAATTGCTAAGGTAAGGGGGATACAATATTGTTTATTATTCAATATAGTTTTAACAAAATTATGTCAGATATGGTAAGATTTTTTTTTCTTTCCCCCTGTTTACTAGTTTACAGCATGGAGATTCCTACTACATACCCCCAGAGCTCCAAAAGTCCCCACAAATGCCTATATGCTTTTTCACCCCTCGTCAATATTAAAGTCGAACAATAGTTTTTTGAGCATCAAGCCCATCACCTGGCATTTGTCACGCCTCTGTCATGGGGTGGCTTCAGGAGGGAGCGCCGATCAAGATGATAAAAAGGGTTTCAGTTTAAAAACACTTGTTCAGGGTCCCAAACCAGCTCTGTACCTCGGCTTCTCTGGGCTCATCCCCTTCCTATCAGCCCCTCTACTTATGGCTGCCACAAATACCTTCTATCCTCAAGTCGCTTATGCACAAATGGTTTATGGAGCCTCCATCGTCTCTTTTCTTGGAGGTGCCCGCTGGGGGTTTGCTGTCCCTGATGGTAGTCCTGCTCTGCCTGATTGGAAAAATTTGGGAAACAGTGTGGTGCCATCCCTTTTGGCCTGGATGGCATTGCTCTGTAGGGACAATATCACAGAAGGAGTTCTGATTGTTATTATGGGACTTGGTCTGTCTCTGCACTATGACCTCACCCTCTTGCCAGGCTACCCTGCCTGGTTCAAAGCATTGAGGACTATCCTCACTTTGGTTGCAACATTCTCACTTGTGGCTACATTGACACTTAAAAAGATATGCCATGAGAGGATCAAAGATAAATAATAAATTGAGAAGTGCAGACAGTATGGTTTGTCTTTGCAGTGCATCTTTGTGGCCATTATTCCTAAACTGCATTGTTAAACTCAGTAGAGTATTACAGAACAATAAAAGAAAAACATATAGCAAATGATTCATAATTGTATTTGATATAGATATTTACATTTCTCTTGTTACAGGCCAATGCATCAATCCAAGGATCCTTAAAACTCAGCCAGTAAAAGTCAAGGTGCATGCCAATAATATACTATTACTTCACTAATTACCACCATATTAGTGGAAGAAGTGGAGTGAAGAAAATAAATTCATTCAACACAATAAACATGTTTTAAGGCAAGGTAAAATAACTGGCTAAAGGAGACTTAAAGTTTCAGAATAAAGAAATCATCTGAAAAATAAGTTCAAACAAAAATCCTAAGGTTAAACCAAAGTCATTCATTATGAAAATACAAAAATGTCTCAGCATCCACACAATTGAATAAAACAAAATATTAAAGGGTGAAGATAGCAAGAGATAAAATGCAATTTATAATAATGGAAACATAAATATGCAAACTTTATTTTATGTAAATGAAATAAAAGACTAGTGAGACACTAGTGTACTGTTATGTTTTCTTAATACATATGAAGGTTTGACATAAAGTTTAGCTTGCAATAGTTTTATAGGACAGTGAGTGTAGGTATAGAATATATTAAGTAATATGGTTTCATGTACAGCTATCTTCAACCTGAATTTTCAAGTAATGAGGCACAAAATATCTAATAAAAAACAAAATGTTAACTAGAAATGTGCACTGTTCATGTGGTGTGTAAAATGTACCCAGAACATACATAATTAAAACAAAGAAGCTAATTGTTTATATGTAAAAATACACAACTTTGAAAAGCACATAACAGAATGAATATTAAAAAAAATACAGTGATAACACACAGAGAAAATATCTGTTATTGTCTTCCCAATACTAACTGAGTAGAATCAGGCGGTGCCATGGTTTCAAGTAATACACCTTAAACATATTTCAGGAAAAATGTTAGATATAAACTAAGGAAGCAGTGCTTTTCACTCACTGTGTGAAAAAATCTCATTTGGTTATGAGAAAGAGGACTCTTCTCATGACGACACTCAAGAAGTTACTTACATTTTTATATACACATCTACACACAAAGAACACACCTAAGCTTTGTATAAATTATTTGTATAAATAATATACACGATAATCTTCTGAAACTTATGTTGCTTAAGGTGCAGATTGTTTTCAGCTATTCCAGTTATCCCAAATTTGGGATAATTCACAGTTTGCATATTTTTGGCCATTAAAGCACAGCCAGACCACCATCACAGCGGCTTGTGATCATGTTGCCAACCTCAGTCCAGGTGTCCAGGTGAGGGTCGTAAATCTCCACAGAGTCCACAGTAACTGGTGCAGAGAAGTCTCTGCTGGCTGCCCGGCCACCAACAGCATACAAAAATCCATTTACTGCTGATACTGACACTCCTGCACGTGCAGTTGACATTGGTGCCACCTCCACCCATTTTTCCTACATACACAGAAGCACAGCCATAAGAAAAAGTGACTAGATGTATTTGTACCAGTCAATATACTTTTCTTCCTACCTCTTCAGGACAGTACTTTTCCACAGTCTCAAGGGCACCCAATGCCTCATTCCATCCTCCCACAGCGTAAATGCAGTTATTGAGGCAGGCTACACCCACATAGGCTCGCCGTGTGACCATGACTGGCAAAGCACTCCATCGGCGGGAGATGGGGTCATACACCTCAGCCGAACGTAACTCCATTCCTTCGTCACTGATTCCCCCGATCACATAAATAAACCCTGAAAGAACACAGCCAGTGCAGAGACACATTATCTAATCTATTTATTATAATATCTGTAGAAAAATGTGCTTGCTATAGTCTGTGCCAGGTGAGCTTTATCTGTGTGGAAAAAATATACCTTGTAGCTCACAGCAACCAAAATAGTATCTTGGAACTGCCATACTGCCAATGACCTCCCACTTGTTCTCCTCTGGGTCATAACGTTCCATTGTTTTTCCAATCTCAGAGCCAATCCAACCACCTAAAAATCAAAGTATACTGATCAAGAAAGACATTCGCAAGTAAACAGGATTCATTTTGATGTCATTACAAAAACTGTGCACAGAATTTACTTGAGCAAGGTGAATATTTTATTTTATTGGTCACTCTTACCAAGTGCATAGAGAGCTCCATGACATGGGCAAACACCAACCCCACATCGTGGAAAGTTAAGAGAAGCTACAGCAGCCCACTGTTTGGTGACTGGGTCATATCTCTCAGTACAGTCAAAAATCATTGAGTCTTTCTCTCCTGTCAAGTAAATATTCATTATTATACTGACAATTAGTGTAGTGTTTTTCAAGTTGTGGATCTACTTACCACCCACTACATAGATCATTCCTTCCAATACAGCAACTCCCAAACCACTGCGGGCCTGGTGAATGGAAGACACAGTTGTCCAATACTGATTAAAAGTATCAAAGCGTTCAACACAGCTCAAGGCCCTGCTGTCACTCCAGCGGCCGCCCTGCAATCGAGTGTACCCTCCTAAGAAAAAAAGCACGACGACACAAGTTTACTTCTTTTAGATCACTACTAGACCAAAGGTACAGATTGAGAGAAAGCTTATAAAACCAAACCTATTGCATAGAGATATTTCCGAGCCTTTCTTCTTGGTCTCATCTTGGCTGATTGTAGCTGACTGTACATCTTATTTTCTTTTGGAGACTTTGAAACTTCAGTGTATTCCTTTAACAGAGTCTGCAATGCCACGCGTAAGCTAAAGTCAGCAATACCTTTGTTTAAAGACAAAATGTTAATGTAATTTTTCATGTGATTGACATAAATCGAAACTTGTTTATTATTACCTTCAATGTACTTAAAAAGTCTCTGTGGAGAGAGTAAAGGGAAACGGACTGGTTCTAACACCTCCACAATGTACTTTTTTCTCTTTGCCACATCTTGAAGAACCCAGTCCATTGCTGCTGTAAAAACCTGATACTCATCCTCTATTCTCAGCTCCTCACTTCTGAGGAGCCTCACTAACTGATCCTTTAACAGCCCTTTGAACTCTTCAGTTGCACACACCTAGAGGGAGACATAAGCACATACAACAGGAAAATTCAAAACGAATTTCAAACAATTGTAAATAAATGGGCTCATGAACCTCATGTACCCAAAACCCAAATTTAACTATATGATGCAAACAAATGAATAACATTTGAAGTTACATTTTCTGATGAAATTTAAAGTAAAAAGTAAAATGTGGTTCATACTTCCAAGAAGTGAACATGGATGAAGTTTTCTGTGAATTCAAGCATGTCCATACAGGCAATCTGCTCCAAGAACTGAAAAATGCCCACACAGTTGGTTGAGTCCATGTGTCCTTTAAGGAACTCTCCACAGATAGAAACAACTTCATTCAGCTGTAGCATGTCTGCAGCCATCATCAGCTCTTGGACATTGTCCACTGTTACACTGATCATTCCTCCAAGACAAAGAAGACAAACTTTGTTCAGTGTAAAATATTCTTTATATACAGTCATGGTGTGTATATCAAACAGTACCTGTGTATATGAAGTCCAGCAACACCTCAAAGACATTTGTCTCCACTCCAAGGATCTGCACCTCTTCTTTTTCTGACTCTTTCATTCCTCCAGAGAAAAGTGCAGAGAAATATGGGCTGCTGGCAGCTAGTACAAGTCTGTGTACCCTGAAAACCTGTCCTCCGACATTCAGCCCCACGTCACAGAAATCCGTGCGGAGCCGCATCTTGTTCATTTGATCCAGGATGAGTCTAGCATAGCGGTCTGAAGCCAGTACAGCCTGCTCGGACGCTTGGGGTGTAGTGACAACCGCTGCATCACCACAGCCGCCATAACTGATGGATGCTGAGGTGGAAGACATGGCACCTGAGCAGGGGCTGTGTTACCATGGAGACTTCAAACGTTCAGCTGTAGTGGTCAACAAGACAAAACACACACATAATGGTTACGATGTGAACAAGAACAAAACATTCATGCAAAACACCAGAAATGGGAAGATAGCCATTAAAACTTATAAAAAATAAGTTCAGACTCGATGACCATCCGAGCATCGCTCAAAAAAAGTCAAAAGACTCTAGTAACAATAGCCAAGCAAGCTAACAGAAGAGGTACTTTTTTTTACACCGTCATTTACATTAAACATAGACCCAAGGGTAATGAATTTACTTAATACATAAACTCGCGCAAACAGTTGAGTATTCCTTGTACACATTATATTACATGAGCTTTATTAAAGCCTGTTAGAGCTGCGACTTACCCATGAGTTTACTGATGGATGCAGGGAACTTCCTGCTGGTTGTCAATCCATGTCTCTGAATCGATTACACTGGTCTCGACCATAAAAATAACCATTGAACCAGGCCTGGCTAATCAAGGAACCTGTTCAAACCATGCCTTTAATCAACTATAATCTTCTACTATCTTACAGCCATGGTCAACAGTTCACTGTTAAGTCTCTGAAAAAAATCAATAAAAGCATCTCACTTTATGAAAGTCTTGCCTAGTCTGTGGTTCCTATAATGAACACCAGATGGCGTTACAGCCTTTGTACAAACGGTCAAACGAATAGAAAACCTTGACAACCAGCCACAAAAGCGCCCCAAGTAAATTACCATATTATTTTGACAATGTCAGCGTCTAGTTTAGTGTAATTCAGTGACTGTGAGCTACATTGTTCTGGAAATCATTTATAGCAGAAGTGCCAAACTCAGACTGATGCACTTACACAATTAACACAATTACATGTAAGGGCCAAAAATTGGTGGTTTAAGGCCTGTATTCTTTTGGGATTAGATTTTTTTTTTTACCTTAATCACTCATTATGGGCTTAACAAACCAGCATGATAAAAACCAAAATGCATGTACAGGCCGGGTTATGGTTTTTCCCCTTATTTTAATTTTAAAGGCGAACAGATGTCTCAAAATGTGTGTTAATAATAAGTAGGATTAGATTTCACACACTCGAAATACAAGTTCTTAAGATCTGTCACTGGGCTTGTATTTCAAGCATTTTTAAACATGTCTTTCAGAATTACACCCAGTGATGTAGGTTACTAAGAATAGGTGGCACCAGCGCTAACCAATTAAAAGTCAAGGGTAGAAACATGCCAACCCAGCCACCCATTCAACTGCACTCTCGGTTGAGTTGCCCTGTATTGTTAAATTTCCAGTGCGTCCTGCTTCTCTAAAGGGCGTCCAGCATGGCTATTATATTAACTAAACAATTAGCTTATTGGATACAGCTTAAATGGACTCATAAGCCAATAAGGCACAGCTCACCTCATGAACTTATTGTGTTTGAAAAAACAAACACACTCCCTGTCCTTTTCTTTTGGTATAACTGAAAGTACAGAATTTCAATTTGAGCCACACAACTGAGGCTTTCAAAGAGGATGGTGATTTTTATTTTCTTCAATACACTAATATGTTGTGTAATATAAGCAATTAGGACTGGTTTCCCATTCAGATGCTTCACTGTGTTTCCTTAAAGTGTGGCTTAGACTCCATCAACATAAAACATGTGTTGGCAAAGAACATGTTGAGCAAGGTGAGATGTTTAACATGTAAATGGGTCAGTCAGATTTCCATAGACAGTTACTAATATGGCATATAAACATGTAATCTACACAGTTCTAAAATAAAATATCTGCATTGTCTGTAAGTTATCTTGTAAAACAGGTTTTAAGGTGAGGTGCTGAAATCAATGTAAACAAAAGAGAGGATTTCGGAGGAGAAGATGTTTTGTTTTGTTTTGTTTTTTGCCATGTACAGTGGTTTCTTCCATACAGTTTTACATATGCTCTTTAAATGTTTGCACTGACATTGCTTGACTCAAGGCTTCTGTCCCCACTTGACAGCTCTAGTGAACTACATAACCCTTCTTTATCTCTCCTCGGCTTGAGTTCACTGCCTACTGTGTACATACAGTGGTGAAGGGAAGAGTGATTCTCATTTGAACTCTGAATCCTCTCTGCCTGGAACAAATTAGCTGTGTGCCTTCAGAGTGTTTTAATCTATATTTAATTTGAGAGCTCAGGTCCTTAAAGAAGACTGTCCAAAGAGTTTTTTTTTTAGGTCATCATATGAAATTCTTTCCATTTTTACAAATAAAAGAATCAGAAATGCCTGAGATGTCAAAAACAGGAGCAAACAGACATAGTAAACAAGGTCGGGGCTTGTATTATGGAGACATACACAGCTCCAGAACACATTTTACAAGATATAGTCCCGATGGACCCTCTTCTGATATATGCTCACAACACAACATAAGATTAGGACTTGAGGAGTGAATACTGCCCTATTTAGCACTGCATCCATTTCTCCAGGGAAAGGCAAGGGCAGCATAGCTTCACAACAGATCTTTGAGTGGTCATAGGGAACACTGGGTTACAATATCATCCAAGGCACCTTACCAGGCACTAGTAGGGCACAGCATAACTTTTACTACTGTGGAAGGGCATTCATCAAGACACATTACAGTATTTTCTGGTTGAAAGGGGGTATACTTTGAAAGTGCATCATGGGGTTACTTAGCCTGTCGTTTGCCATGTTTTCCATTTAGTTTTACAACTTATTTTTAACTAACACAACTTACATAATATATATTTTTATTCATAAAATCTTGCTCCACTAAAGAATTTGCAAGATGTTTTCATTTATATTTTTCTTTTAGTTCACAACTTATGGCCCAACACTTCTTGAAGACATTTAACGTTTGGGGATTTTTCTTTGTTGTTTCTGTGTTAATGTAAATAGTTTACATTAACAGTAGCACTAAAACTGTTCTTTTCTGATCTTTAGCAGGTTTTAGGAGAGCCAATAAACTGCCTGTATGCTGCTTGGCAGAATCTCTTGTCTCCATCCTATAAGCCCGCTATAATGTGCTCGTAAAAAGAGAAAGGAAAAAGTCCTCTCTTATCGATTCTGCCTCCAACATAGCAACTGCTCGCTGATTGGCTACTGTGGTGCACGTACTCCGTCTCTCATTGGCTGGTCGTTCTGTGTGAAAATGTGGAGTCGGACGGAGACAGAGGAGAGCAAAGAGCCGATTGGCTCCGGTCAAACTGAAAGCAAAAACCCTTTTTCTGAGGCCTGCGAGACTGGTGATTGTGTGTGTATTCTAGGCGTGACTCCAAAGGCAATTCTTCCTGCTCCCCCAGAGCACATCCCCCAAGACGTAATTAAATTGAGGACTATAAAACAAAAATCACTATGAATTTAAACAAGCCACTAGGACTGGGACGTAGTAGTTTCTTAAAGGGAAAGGAAAAAAAGAGAAAGCTTGGCAAGAGTTAGAGCAGTGCTGTTTCAAAGTGCACATTCGCCAGCCTGTTGAATATTTTTCAGTTGCCCTTCAGATTAACACATTTTCATGACTGTATTCTATTTTTGTCTCTAAACCCCACACATTTTCTCATCCCACTCTCCCTGTGTCTTTCTGACACACTTGCAGCAGCCTGAGGGTGACTCAGCGTTGGTACAGACTGTCCTTTCTGTCTCCAGTGCATCTGGTCCATCTAAACAGTGAGTGCATGCAGCCTGCCTTTCCATTGGCCCTCTTTGCTGACACAGGTAAGAGGGTGTAATCTGGGCCTTGGAACTGAGGCTGTCCCGCACTATGTCCCTGCTCTCTGCATCTCATTAATCTCTAGTTAGCACACACCTTATGTGATGGCTGAAATAGGCCACCTGTTGTATCGGCCATGGGGGTTGGGCTATTATCATTGTGTTACCTAGCTTCGTGAGTGGCTACTGTACTTTGCAGATCCAGATTGAAACACTGACACGACTGTGGTTCAAGTATGAGAAACTGAAGCTGCTCTCTTTGGCTGGTACCGAATGTTTACAGTTGGTCTGCATTCCTTTTACCTTGGTGCAGGCCAGAAATCCAAGTAAAATAGGTTTCCTAGGTTCTACATTTTTACTGACTTTACATGACGGCCAAACTAAACATGGAAATGCCTTTCACATCTCCTGCTATTGTGTTTATGACTTCCTTTCGCTCCCATCTGTCTACTGTGTCCTGCATTGCCCTCACCGCTGACCTAAGGATAAG
This sequence comes from Rhyacichthys aspro, assembly GCA_036850595.1. NCBI lineage: Eukaryota > Metazoa > Chordata > Actinopteri > Gobiiformes > Rhyacichthyidae > Rhyacichthys > Rhyacichthys aspro. Next base: position 10,729,745 of record CM072164.1, read on the forward strand.
CTTGTCAGGCAACAATGGCTACACCAGAGACAGATGGTAGATTTAAGAGAACTACTCATCACCTCATATCCCCAAATTAAAAACAATATAATAACAATAACCAAGATCTAACATTTACACTAAATTGTGGTATATCACACACAAAAGGCTTAAATAAATAAAGCAATAGGGTTATTTGACAAAACCTTTATCAGTTTATTGTCTTTCTGCAAAAAAAGGTCAGGGTCTCACATTGCTTAGCTTTACCAGATGAGTTTTTTTTTCAAAGTCACTGTATCCAATAAGAGGCAGAATCATAATCCTCCTTTCATAAACCATCCTCCAAAATACATTTTACAGTTTCTTTTTACAGAGTATTGTCCTCAAACTTGAAAAAATGTGCCAAGTTCAACATGGATTCCTTTCCTCTTAAGCTATGTAGGCTGCATGTCATGAAAAACATTCATAGCTTGAGCAATGCCACAGTTCAAGTAATGGAGGCAGGATACTTCCGGACCTCTGGCAGTTCACACAAACATAAGAGGCCACATCATACAAACACCACCAAAGAGAGTGCATTTTTGTGGCAAATGTTAACCTCTCATAACACCTTCACCACCACCACATTATCATACATTGCAACATTAGAGAAATACTGTTGGATTGCACTTTCTTCAAGCTTTCATCGTGTGGCATGTTTTTAGAAAAAATATATATAGAATACAAAAAGCTTATACTTCTTTGAGTAACAGAATATAACATACAGTACTTCAGATTATGTTTTGATCAGCACATCAGCAGGTGTACATAAATTGCCCTATCCTTGCTCAAATGCAATTTCCAAAATACACTGGGATGTGTTTTTGCTCACTATTAAGTGCTTTGGTCAATGGGATTAACATTAGGTTATTTTACCAGGTTACAATCATTTCAATCTAAAGGATAATGCTACATACGTATTCACTGTATTGTATATAAATGTCTGAATCAAAGTGTCAAATTGTCAAAATGCACCATCACTTTTTATTTAAATGCATGTAGCATTTACGCTAAATTATTTTGGTCAATCACATCAACATGACAGCACCATTTTTCAGCTCACAAATGCAATAGCAGAATTCATTAGGACTAGGTAAATTAATAATTCTAGCAACATCAACTCTAGAGTAAGTTGAAGTCAAACAAAAGTGCAGCACCTGATGGGAGTGAGCAATTTTCTCATACACAACATCTCTACCAGGGGTCCAATAAACGGCAAAATATGAAGTAAAAATGTAAAACCTTAAACAGTCTCTCTGAAAATAAAAATGATTAAAAAAATCTATGTTTCAGCTGACATTCAAGTTCAGGTCCCACTTTATTTGCAAATGTTCATTCCCAAAAACTGATGGAATCACTGTAGTGCAAAATGTTACACAATGCACCTCAATGCAGTCGTTCTCACAGGATACAGTAAACATGTCCTTTTGTCTCTATCCAGTGGGTTACATCTCTGGAGCTGCAGGCAGCAGTCCTGCTGAGTGTTTCGGAGTCTGTAAGAGTTTGTGATCTTCTGCATGTTGAGAGGACATATCTGGAGCTTTGGCGTGTACCGGATGTGACAGCCGAACATCCAGGGCATCATTGTGTTGTGCTAAGGAGTGCAAGCGATAGTGCAGGACGAGGTCTTTCAGTGAGCAATGGGCGTCATAGGGTTCAGTAAAACCATATCCATGTGGTGTGCTGTAGATCATGCAATGCTTCACTTCTTCATTTACACTGCAACACACACAGAAGTAAAAAAATTAGATCTAAATAGATAGTCACTGCCGAATATATTCACCTTGAAGATTACACACAGTTTTACTTACACAACAGAGCAGGCATAGCACCCTTGTTTGCTGCTTTCTCGAATCAGGAAAGTTCCAGCAGCTTTACCCTGAAGCATCTCCTCAGCCTGAGTCCGACTTAGTTCACCCACAAACCAACTCGTCTCGTCATGATGAGGCAAATTCTTCTCGTCCCCCTTCAACACGTAGGTACTAAAACAGTACAAAAATTTTGTTACACACCTGTAACAACTCTTTTGTGCAGGTTAGAAATGATAATATTTAGAGTTTAGTACAATACATGTAATGAGAACGTACTCATCAAGGCTGTCGCTCTGTATTCCCAGCCATTCATTTATGCGTTTCTGCCGTACCCCTTTGTGGTTAAGCCAGCTGCAAGATAGGTTAATCTTTATTTAATTTAAATCTGATACAATACCTTAAATCATTTTAAGAATTACATACATGTACATTCTTGAGACAGTGCTTACTTTAGATACTGGTCTCTGATATTTCTTAGATGTATAAGGTCAGGTCGCAAGCTGTTAATCTTCCTGTCTGTATCTCTGTAGTCCTCAACTTGGGTTCTTAAGTCTTCTTCCAGATGGATTTTGCTGTCATAGATCTCCCCAAGACGGCACTTCAACTTCTCATAATTTATCAGAAAACTGTGAAGCGAAAGGTTGACGGTCAGAAAAAAGTTAAAAGAATGTGAATTAATATTGTCAAAGTTTTCTTCATGAGATCTCTTTCAACAGTTATATTGTAATTACTTTTCCAGGTCGTTGTCGGCTCCCTCTGATTGATTGTTTCTCTCGAACTCTTCTCCGTAGCGCTCCTGTTCACGACACTGCTCCTCAAAGATCAACATTGTCTCATTAAATGCCTCTATTGCGGTTCTCTTCATCTGAATTTCCTGCAACAGAGAAGATCCAATAAAAACTGTAAATTGAATATGTATTGTGCATATGATATTTCAATCTTTAGACAAAGAACAACGATGACTTATTCAGTGTGTTTTTACCTGGGAGGTCTTAGTAAAAGTTTCATAAAGACGATCAAACTCTTTCGATTTCTCTTGGTACTGATTTTGCACTTCCTTAAGTTTTCTTCCAGCAACATCGACTGTGTCCTCCTTCACCTAATAGAAACAATAAAACGTTTTTATTTGTACCGACAAAATAATTTTAATTTGCAAAATTTGCTTTAAAAATGAAATCTGGTGCTTGCTAACCTGTTGGAAGCGGGACACCGGATGGGTGAGCATAAGGTCCAACATGGCATTGTATTCCACTAATGGATGGTGTTGGTAGTACCAAATAAGTTCCACAACCGAGTTGAATGTGAGAGGGTCTGAGAAGCCGTATTTACCGTCACGATGATAAATCTTTATAAGCTTGTTGTGCCCGTCTTTCCTGAGATAGATTTTCAATTCAAACATTAGTTCATTTGTCAAATGTTTATGTATTTGATCAGATCTCTTTTCCAACTTGCCTACCTTAACGTTAGCGTAAAGTCTCCTTGCAGTTTTGTAGAGGCATCTCGCACCAAGAAGGAGCCGTCAGGTGTGTCTCTGAGCTTTTCATTCACCTCATCCCTGCCAGAGACACAATAAATAATAAGTACATGTTTGGAAAAAATGATTTTAGGATATTCATATGATGAGGACCATACCTAGTGATGTCTCCCCAGTACCATTCAGCATCTTGTAGTGAACACGCAGGCTGATTGTTGTTATTGATGCTGGAGGACACTGGCTTAGCTGACCGGGGCGGGAGAACTGAGAAAAAAAACACAAAACAAAACAATAAATATACTGAACTTTAAATCCACTAATAAAACAAACAACATGTAATCATGTCGCCATTTTCTTAAAAAGCTAGTACTTTCCTCCAGTACAGATTTGGAAATATGTTAAAACTGTCAAAAGTGGAGTATCCCAGGGTGACATGTGAAATGTCTAAACCCTGTGCACAGACATGATGCAGTGTCACTCCTCACCCCACCCCCCCACACACACACAGTTCCTTGAAGCCCGTCAAGACCAGACAAGCCCAGGCATGTTTCCAACAGGTACCACGTGCCAACATCCAAATTAATTAGTGTAGCTGGAAATGAAATACATTTCTGTAATTTCTTCTAAATATTCCTCGAAATAAACATTTATTTGCATTCAGCTTTTGTGGACCACTGACAGGTAAATCTTCTGACTCTAGTGAATTACATCAAAAGCATATCATACTTACCTCTGTAACTCTTTTAAATATTTATAGTTATTTCACATTCACATATCCTCCTGAGTTTTCCATCAGCAAAAACCTGCCTAAGACTAAGCGTTTTCCTAAAAATGAAAAACGGCTAAACCGCATCAAGGAGGTGAAGGCGATATATTTCACTGCAGGACAAAAGTGCCTTTCATGAAGCAGTCAGAGAGAATACAAGAGCAGCCTCAGAAACGAGAAAATGTGGGTTTCTCCCACCATCCGCTCTCCTCTTTTTCTGACCTTAAAATAAACAAAAGGCAGGTGCAGAAGCACAGTGGCAGGCTCAACGAAAACCTGCGGCCCCTGGACTCAGCAGAATTAAATGTGTACACCTTCCCCTTTCAGTTTGGGGCCAAGAAATACTGGCTTCAAAACTAACATGCGCAAACCAAACCCGGGAAGACAATAAATGAAACTTGTCACGCTATAGATTGTAGATTATTGCGTGATTTTCCAGAAATATGAAAGAGGCATCATCCCACATATTATTTTCATTATCCTGAAGTTGGTAGCCTAAACAAAAAAATAGCACTGACAATCACTGAAAGCAGGCCTGTTTCAATTATTTAAACACAATGCAAATTGAGCAATGTCTTTCAATAAGCGCTTGACTGACAGGTGTGAGAGCTGAAAAAGCAAATAGTTTTAAACCGCTGAGACGGTGCAAAAAGCCCACGGTCAAATGACAAATGTAAATAAAAAATGAAGTGTTCGTGAGGTGGAAGACTTAAGTCATGAGACGAGCTGTCTAGTCTCGTTGCCTCTAGCCTACTTTCAGAGCTAGCGCACAAATGAACCATGGCTGGCTGCAGAGGAGAACAAAGCGCTCGTTTCATGCGCCGTTCATTAACGCCATCTCAATTGTCCTCTCTCTCTGGCTCTGTGCTTTCCACGGCCATACACTTTATCCCTTTTTGATAATGCGTAGTAAAGCAAATAGGGTGTGCAATGTTGCCAAGTTTGGCCGATGAGCTGGGACAAAAGAAAGGACTGACGCCTCAACGCTGGTTCACCGAAAGGTATTACGTAATTGTCAAGTGAATTGCGCTATGCATGCCTGGGCAATGCCACTGGGGGAGCACAGCGCCCAGGACAGCTCCATTAAAACGCTTTAGTGACACCTGCACAGCATTTAGAGCATCCTTCAAATATGTCAACTCAATTCCTGACATTAACAAAGAGATGTCAGCAGAATAGAACAAGAAACGCGTGAATTAAACACTGTCAGGTCCCATACAAGCGAGACAATGGCTGTCTTGGTTTAACCCTCACTTACCTGGTGGTGCTTGATCCATTTCGATGTAAAATAAGCCTTCGGGAGGATAAACCATTCCTGTTTCCAATGAGTAAGTCCGAGTTGCTGTCGCTGCTTTTGTGCGTAAAAGATGCACAATTCTTCTTTTTGAATTCAGGCAACTTCAATGTAGTCGCAAGCGCCACGTCCTACATAGATTTGGACGAAGTAAAGCGCGTTTACCTCCGATTCCATAAAACAAGCCCAAGTCCAAATTGTCCGAACTTGTGTTTAAAGGAATAGATTGTCTGTCTCAGTCCTCTCTGTGTGCAGCGGAGCTCTACTTTACTTCATCTCGGAAGTGGAGTTACTTTAAAGGGCTGCTCGTCACATCATCTTGGTAAAGTCCAAATAGCGTTGACAGAGGGGGGTTCTTTTACTCAGAGAAATTAAATTAGCGAAGAAGACGTCTAGTTACATGATTATTACACATCAAGTGATACTCGAGTTTAAGTCATTTCTTGAAATCGTACATTGCGCAGGTTTATTGTTAGAATAAACTAATGACTATGCTAGTTGCCGTTAAAATCTAATGGTACAGTCCAGATCGTTTCATTCACTCTCCTCAAGCTCCACTGTAACAGCTGAAAAATGCCTTTCAGAGCATGAATGAAAAAGAAAAGCTTGTTTAAACGCATGAACCATTAGGCGGTAACTCCTACAGTACTTGAACTTACTTACTTTGTTTCTTTCAACAACCCTTTTTGGATTGTTAAATAAATAGTCTGCTATAACTTCTTATCTGTGCCAAAAATAATGGGAAATAGGCCAATAATTAAGAAATAAAACAATGGTCACCATTTCACGCATAAAATATGTGAGGTGACATAGGAGACTAGTGTTATAAGTGGTTTCTGGTTATTTAGGAAAATAAACCAAATGCTGAGCCTAAGTTGAAATATTGAGATTTTAGCGTTAAACTTTGATGTGATGAGGCTGTTTGCAGCAAAAACACAAAACTAGCCACTTCTCAATTACAATTATTGTGAGCCCTTATGGTTGTCTTTTAGCAGACTGACAAAGAGTTTGACACCACTGCACTAGACTAGACTCCTTTGTTTGACAAAGCAGCAGGGCTGACTGCCTTTTTTGGCAAGTATGAGTTGTATACTTGTTTAGCTTGTCGAACATGTTCACTGGTAAAATGCATCCTGACTGTCGCCCACAGAAATAATTACAGCTGAGAGATTATTGTTTTGAAAAAAAAAAAATCAGGTAACAGAAGGCTTGTTACAATGACAGTATTGCTGAATTAAAGGTAGAGGCACAAAATTAAAAAATGTGTTTTCAAAACATAATTTATGCTTGGTTTCAGTATTCTCTTAAATGGGTTATGCTGTATTTCTAAACAAGCACAGGCTTTTTAGTTGACACCAATGGCTGCAGTGAGAGTGAAACAAAGTCTGCACCGTCAAAGGCCTGCCTCTGTTGGTGTCGAGGCGTTTATGGCTGGTCCCCTTTTGACCCAAGACTGTGTAATCTGGGAGGTAATTGCCTCCAGCATTCCCTTCCACATCAGATGTGCTTCCTACGTCATAAGTAATGACACCTCAAATCATATGAAAATCAGACACGTGCTTACGGTTCATGCAAAAATACAAATTTGTATTAATTGGTCCTGTGGTGTATCCAAATGCTGCTGTCATTGCAGTGGAGGGATCCTGGCGATATTTTTAGCCACTGGATCCACTGTTTCACAGACTGAGATCACGTAGGTGTGCACTGGGTGAATGTGCTCACATGTTCATTTGTAGATGTCTATGTGTTATACTGTAAGAAGCCCTGGAGCATGTCACAGCATGTCACTTGGCTGTTACCCAACCCCCTCTAACTTTTGAGTACAACCTCTGTTTTCACTGGCGTCCTCTCCAGATACATAACTTTGGTAACACAGTCTAAAAATACAAAACTAGACAAGATGTGTGTTTGACTTGGCTCTTTTTTGTTGTTAGTAAAATATGAATATGTGCAGCAGCATCCCTTGTGTTTTGTGTATGCTATGGTCAGTGGAGGGAATGGCTGACTTGTAGGATAAACCTTTAGGCTCTGCACCTCAGATCTAGACAGTCCTGATGGGATCAGTAAAGGCTAATCGTAAGATTAAGGTGATAGGCTGATAGTGCAAGCCTGCCAGCTGCCTGCTCACTGATGTGACTCATCTTGACACCACTGCAATATACCACTGTGTTGTGGGAGAGCTGGGAAACTCTGGACATGTTTGAAATCACTAGATTTGGCCAGTGAGGTTCCAGTTTGTGACATGTGACACAGGAAAAAAATCCTTAGCTCCTGTTTCTGCAAGTGGCATAAAAAGAAGTTTATTTTGAACAGACAAAAGATATCTTGAATGAAAAATATGCTTACATAATGCACAACAGATACAAAGATTGTGCAAATGTACTTTCAAGATTTTATTATTAGATTTTATTTAGTAAGTCCACATCAAGCCCAGCTTAACAAAGACATGACACTTGCCAAAAGGGCTAAAGGTATGAGCACAATATATGTGTTTGGTTGGGCATTAGTTTGGAATTTTTCTTTTATAAAGAAGGAGATCCAGTTATGGGGACGGCTTTCTCTTGTGGTTTTGTACCTTGTATTTGTAATGTATTTTAGACTAGACACGGCCCTGTTTACATCATACCAGCTTATTGGTTAGATGAGTTTACCCACTGCTTCTTTACCAAGCCAGAGTAGCTCGAGTGTGATTTAATTTTTCAATTTCATGGAAAATAAGTTGGGGTTAAAATACAGGTTCATGAGTATTAGTTAACTTTTAAATGGTCAGTGTAATGTGATGTATTCATTTTGTATCATGACGAAAAGTATGTCACAAAAAATATTAGTCTAAGTGGAATAATAAAAGTGTGTCAAGGAACTGTGTTATTTGACTGTATTCATATTTCCTGTGTAGACCACTTTATCAGTTTGTTTTCTTTAGTGTGCATCAGAAAGCCTTTTAAGACGTAACACAGTGAAAGCATGTCAGAGATTAGTTCAGTTCAACAATGTTAGTATCTGTGTCATGGTCTCGCTTTGTAGCTGTGGCTGAATTGCACAGCTTTCAAGTCCTCTGTACTGTAGTGTGCAGCTATTCACCACCATTGAAGGGATGCATAATGGTCTTGGCAGGGCCTTCAACATTCACTATGGAGAGACTGTGGGGTTTCCCTGATCAGTGGCCAGAACTAGCACACAAAGCATGCAGTAGTCTTGCCAGAGGCAACTCAACTGTGGGCAGTGAGTGGGGCGGCTATGGTCTGGCCCCCAGGATCCTACCATTGTGGATATGTAAGTAGGGACAGTGTCTGAACGGCTTGAGTTGGAACAGAAATCTTTGGATGACCAAAACTATGAGCTTCAAATAGCTGGGCCCTGGGAAACATGGCCTGTTCATTTAGGAGGTCAAAGAGAAGCCAAAAAGAGGAAAAAAGCAGCAAACCAATGTTTGGTGGAGAGAATGTCAAATTGGAGGCTACAGTTACAATAGACATCAGCAAAACTGACATATTTTTCCAAACTATACAGGGACTGTCTGTTTCTGAGCCTGTCAAGTCGCTCTGTCCTGCTTCGTGTAGCACCCAGTGGTCACACACCACTCATCATCTGTCACTCCATTCTGCCAGAGCCTAATCTTGCTAACAGAGGTGACAACTGAGGTAGCCGTGGCATGCCACTGCATAACATTTAGCAGCTGAGTGTCTGGGTTTGCCGAGGAGGATGATTCTGTGGTATCAGTGGCCACTGGGGAGGCCAGAAGTACCATGAGTGCAGGCAGGATATATTCATGTTTTTTATGTGTGTAGAATAAAGAACATACTAATGATGCATTAAATTATTGAAATGACCACCACTAAGTAAATCAGTTTTTTATATGTATTGTATGTTGGCAATTTCATTTAAAAAAATAAATAAATTATTTAATCTATATGATGTTTTAAACAACAAACAACTTTTTGAACGATATAAAATTAACTGAACAAATCAAACTACAGCTGTTATATTTGGCCTACCTGAGCTGACCTTTTCTGATGTGTCTTGTCAACTGTGAATCTTTACAGAGAGGGAGTCATGTGGAAAGCAGAAGAGCACATTTATCGCTGCAAGCTCAGTGAAGTTGAGCTAGTAAACTCTCTCGCCCTCACTCACACAATCACAGCCTTTCATGCAAAGCAAAATTGAGAAGCAGAGAGCTCTTTCAAGCTCTTCGCCTGTTGCCCTCCTTATATAAAAGGACACTGCTCTCCTTGGCTCCATGGCCATCTCATCAGCACTATAACTCTATTAGGCACAGCTCCAGGACACACTAAGCAAGCCAGAGCCCACAATGGCATCATTGTCAGTGGGGATTGCAACCATTGTTGTTCTTCCTACAGGATTTACCCCCCACCCCCCCACCCATACTGTGACCTTCACCTTTGACCCCAGCTACTATCACATGCTCTGACACAGAGAGCTTGTGAGGCTTTATGCCTTCTAGGTTTTTAATGCTCATGAACAATAAAGCAGGTCTGCTAAGTGATGTCTCTTCACAGCACAAGTCCTGGGATGATTCAGGTTGGTGTCAGGGAGAAAGAGAATGAGGGGTACTCTAGGACAGAGTTGTGGCCGGTCTAAGTGACCCCCAGTAAAGGTCATCTGTTCTCCCCCTGGCCTGGGCAGAGACTCTACATGATTATTTATGCATGTGTGGGAGCGCGAGAGGGGCTGTAGTGAAGCCCACCAGCCTCTTTGTTACGAGGGTTGGGCTGAGGTGTCTGTCATTGGCTCGGTTCTGTCATGTATGCACACACAATATTAAGAACCCCTCCCAGAGCTGCAAGGACAGAGAGGAGGACTCTGTTGCAAGGCAGATTTGGAAAATCAGGTTTGCTTCTTACGATACAATGTCAGCAGTTTGATAGATGCTTCTTAGACATCTGACCACACCAAACCTGTAGGAAATGTAGACATCCGTTTGTTGCCAGGATAGCACTTATTTGAGTATATAACTAATAGTACAAATTAAAGTAGTCAAACTAAACTAATAAACATCTAAAGGGCTACTGTAGAATACAGCAGACCAGCTGTTAGTTTTCACTTGGTCTGCCATTGTATAAAGCCAATTTGCTAAGTTTCTTTTTTTGATTGTGGATAATTGATGAAAGTGGATGGAATACAAGAATTTTCCTGCTTGCTGCAAAGCAGAGGGACTGGGACACCTATGATACTGACTGACCAATTAACAGCAGTGATGTCTGTCAGAATATAGCTTTAAATCAAAATTAATCATATATAATATACTGCTGCCTTAAATAACTTGTTAGCTAGTACTTATTTGATTGATGTAAGTCATCAATGATTGTTATGTTTTTATCAATAAAAGTTCACACCACTCCAGTACTGCTAGTATAACATACAACACTTTTCTTTTTTGCCGCTGACAGAGTTAAATTAAGCTTGAATTTCACACTGAAGTCAAATGGTCATGATGTCATGGTTTGAGGACAGAATGACTTGGTTTGTCTGTTGACTGAGAAGGCCTATTCTTACATGTTTGGGTGGGAGCATAGCATATAATTGCAGAGCGGGATAGCAAGAAGGAATGGGGGAGGGAGAGAGTTAGCACGCAACAAGCTGGTGTGGGTGCCAAACTTGTCTAGAGGGCTGCTGTGTGGATCTACGTGCGAGGTTAGTTCTGCTCGGCCCGGAGGCTCTCACTGTTCCAAGGCACATCTTTCATTTGACGCTGAAAAGCAGAGCAGCCCAGGGCAGTTTGGACTGAGAATGAAACTGGCTTTTTAGACTTTTTGGGGGGATATTGGGTGAATGCCCGGTTGTGTGTGTGTTTGTGCATTTAAGAGAGCGTGAATCTTTTTTCTGGACGTGCAGTGTCCTTTTTCTAAAGGAACCCTGCATTGTTTCGTTGTCAAGTTAGTTGTTAGGGAGCAACCAAACCGCTGTACTTGTGTTACAGCCATTCAGGATTACACTGATCCAAAAAATCTGACTGTAAAGAAGAGAATGGAAAGGTTTGTTGGCCTTTTCATATCCTCTCTGTGGGAGGTAAAAGCCAAGACCTAGAGTCCAGACCTGGGCTAGTGGTGGTGGGTGTTAATGGGTGGTGTGAGTGCTCAACTGCCAACCAGATGGACAACCAAGCCGTGTGTATTTAGGGAGATCATATGGGATAACCTTGCGAAGACAGATTGACATTTTGCTGACAAAACAAACCGCACACAAATGCCCCCCTACCTTTTGCCCACGCCCACGCACACACAAGCACACTATCATGTACGGCTATACAAATACTTTAAGTGGTATTTGCTTACATAGGTCTTAAGGAAGTTATTTCAGAGTGTGTTAAGCAGCCAGTGAGGAGCCATAACAATAAGAGGATAGGCCAAATGAATCTAGGATTACACAACTCCTGTACGAACAATAGCGGCAGCAGTGACCTGTGTGAATGAGACAACCTTGAGCTATGAGCAAAGCCAGTTAACTGATTTTCTGCGTCATGCATTAGGATTTACCTTGGCGCTTTAAGGCCACAGGGTGGGATATCTGACCCAGAACATTAAGAGCATCATCATCTGTTTGACTTAACTTCATGTCCTGATTTTCTGCCGTACAACCACTGGAAAGATCAAGGATTTATCAGCTGGAAGCTAAACTTCTAAAAGCGCAGAGATCAGAGCAGATTCTAGCATATTTTTACATTTTTCCACTGCCATAGTCAAAATAGTTATAGCGACAAAAGAGCTAAATGTTCTTGGACATAAAGAACTCAATAATATCATAACAACTGGAAGTGCTGCACACACTGGACCCTCACTCCCCAACACAAGATTTACATTATTAAAACAACTTGTTCGCCAAATGTTCCAAAATAATGATTACGTTATCGTCACTGTCATTTTTCCATTTCGCACCTGCACTGTGTGATTTGAGATGAGTAAACTGTGTAACTGCTGACTTGTCACGGCAACCTCAAAAACCAGAAGTTACTTTCATCTTGTGACGTTGTAAGAGTCCGTTCAAGCAGGCTTTTTTAAATAAAAGCAAAATGAGTGGTTAAGTTAAATGTTTAGTTGCATCTTTTACACAGATTCCCACTATGTGCGTGTGCTTACATTGTGAACAATGTCTTGAAACACTAGAAAGATTTGAAGGCCATAGTTTTGAGGACTAAATATGACAAAGACATTATATGTTGTATTATAAGTTATTTAACAAACAATACAACAAATCCCGACATGAGCACTGAACTACAACCAAAAGAATATAAAGATAATAAGGTTTGAGTAATTGGAGAGACTTGGTCAAGAAAGCCCACTTCTCACATACATTGTAACAGTGTTTGTGTTTTATGTGCCACCACAATGCTGCACATGTGGAACATCTGTGTCACACAAAGTGGTGGGTTTTATGGATAAGTCTAATAAGATAAAAATACTGAAGTTTCAAACGTCTGAATGTGGCTTGACTATTGCAGTAGGCAGGAGTCTAAAGATACAGTAATGAAATGTGGCAGCTCAAATGTGCCTTGTTCCTCTTGTCCCATTCTTTCTGTAAACCCCCCTGGGGTCAAGACAAAGATGAGCTTAGTGACTGGATTCAATCCTGTTTGGTCATCTAACACGGATAGAGCATACTGCTTGAAGGTCGAAGGCCTCTTAAGCTCATATGATCACCTTTCTTTTGCAATTACGCCTGTCACAGAGGGTTAGCTTAAATGAACACTGTAAATGTCAAAAGGTAAACAGGTCACTAGCATCCTTTGTTTGGTCCTTAAGTGCAGAGGTGTAATGGGACGTTCTGAGAAACATCACATGCTGGTGGTTTATGTCTTGTGTCAGACTCCTCACCGTTTGATTACACTCATCATGTTCAAATGTATGTAACCCTCAGAGATTCTTGCTTGTGCTATTTTGGTAAAAGGCCTTTGCTTTGGCTTGTCTCTGATGATCCACCTCTTACACACACACACTCTCTCGCTCTCTGTCTGTCGTTACCGCTGTAGCCACATTGCCACACTCACTTTTCCATGGCCTCTCATTCTTGGGCGCTCTGCAAACTAAGTAAATGAACGACACCATCCGGAAATAGCTTTCCAGCCGGAGATGGTGGGAAGGAAAATCCCTTGACTGGTGTTGGCAGGAGAGGGAAATAGTGCTTCAGACAAAATTCTTCGTTGACTTTTTCCCCTGAACACTTTCCTGTAAATTTCCTTCTTTAACCGAAGTTGGGTTGCTTTTTCATTAACTTTTTTTTCCACTCAGCTGTCCTACACATGTGCGCTAACAAAACAGTATTACAAGCAAATATGTTGCCAGCTTCACGACACGGTAGTAAAGGTTAACTTATCTTTAGCCTTAGAGGTCACAGGTCAGCATTAAAAACAGACAGATGTTCCTGAGGAGTTTGGTGCGGGGTAAATGTTGTTAGGATAGGAGTTAGGCATGAAGGGGGTTGGGTGCAGACAGCAGGTTAAAAGTAGGGTCACCTCTAGAACCACAAAGATACCTCTCTGCAGCTGCCAATCATACAGCAGACTAAAAACTGTTGACACTAGGTTTAAAAAGCCCGTCATACAAGCTCAGCAAATGCCCTGTCTCCGAAAACCATATACAACAGTTGTTTGGTCATGGTGGTAAAAATGTTCCCCCTGCCATGACGGAGGATGTGGTCAAGTCTTAGCCTGGGGCCGCGTTACTGAAGCAACAATGCAACACGATCCGTCGTCATAGCTCAGCGACCAGGCTGCAATTTAACTCGAAAAGTAATTTTGTAGAATAAGTAAATGTTCTCTTAAAATGCTACCCTGTGCCTGTTTGGTGCTTGTTAAATCCAAATGGCGAGGTCGTTTTTACAAGGGGAGGATGGCCTGCGTGAGTTTGTCTCACTATAACAGTCCGTAACATGAGATGGGGAACCACACAACCGCTAAATCAGTAAAATGGGAACCCAAAGTCACTGTAATTTGGGAGAGAGCTGGTTAACCACTCCTCATAATGGATGGTGTTTCTGTTTAGCCTTAGGCGTTGGGGCTGAGGTCATATGCAAACAAGGCAGGTCCTTGGCCTAAGCTTTTATACAGTGACTTCAAAAATGTTTAGTGGCATTTATGTGATTGGTTGTCAAATAATAAATAAACTTATGTTTTAAACACAGGTAGCTACAGGTGGTAAATAAACAAAACAAAACAATTAATGACTAATGCTAACAGCAGTGCTCTCAGTCTGCAGACTTACACCAACAGACTGCTTCAAGTGATCTTTTATTTTCATTCATTTACGTATTAAATGAGGCAAATAGTGTTTACTTAACGTCTTAAGGATATTATCTTATTGTCCAACAAGGATATTTGATCATGTAAGGAGGGTCTAAATTATGATGCTATGAATAAAATACCCGGTTCATAAAAGATAAAGCAGCAGTGTAAAAAAACAGCAATATAAATATGTCTGCCGCAGAGTATATTTTTAGTTGGGTTATTCCCATAAACAAAGGATAGTTTGTCATGTTTTTCAGTGACCTTAATTACCTTGAATATCCAATATTTGCAGTATAATTTATTTGCGACAATAACAGACATGCGTGTATAGACAGAAATATAATTACATGCCCACTCTGCTCAGCCATTACCTGGTGTCCATTGTGGCAGATTTTATGGGATTACATCATCCTCTTTGCTCCTTTTTTCTCAGTGTTCAGTCTTTTCTGCCCAGAGACAATTGGTGCATTCACTGGTGCAAAACACTGCCATCTCCTGACAGCTCTGTCAGTGGCCAGGGTCTAGCATCACGTTAACCTTAACACCACAACGCACAAACAAACAAACAAACAACACACATTTTAGCAAAGGACTCAGAAACATATCTAAAAATATAAACTGTAAATGCTAAATGTTCAGTAGCATCCATCTTCTTGGAGCTGAGGATGTGAGTGGTTTGTTTTGTCTGTGCTGGAGTGCCATCTACTGTCAATATGTTGCAACTGTAAACATGAAATAACATGAAGTGCATGGGCTGTAATAACTCAGTGGGCTGTAAGTCAGTTGTTGATACATAACATCCACACATCTATGTCATAAAATGATAAAAGGATAAAATGACCCCACCAAATTTCCTCAATACTTGTGTAGCTTTATACATGCACACATTAAAGGGAGAATATTGGTACAGACACAAGTTTTATCTCATCTATCTGTTCTATTACATCATAATTCTTACAAAATAACCCATTCATGCAGCTGTATTTTTCTAGTTTACTGTATAACATGTACACAACCAGTAGAGAGTTGACCAGACTCTGGTAGGCTTATTAAAACCTTTACAAAAATATTATTTTGATGTATTTTATTGGGACAACTCTTCTTCAATAAATAAACGTGAATAAGCATTATTCTGTACAATATTCAAATGATCAATGATCCATTCATTGACATATATTGATATTATATGGATAATTTAGTTGGGCACATTTTAGACAACTAAAGTTTGACCCAGAAGCAGTTGCACACATGGGACTCAGTAAAACTGTTAAACCTCTATTGTTTTCATACAGTAGGTGGCAGTGTTGCAGGTTCACAAGTGGCTACATCGTCATGATGCTAATGCTATGAGTTATTCTGCTTGTGGAATTTATATTTTGTTGTCATTATTTTAGATATGTATCATATGTTATGTTTCTTAATTGATTGTACTATTATTACACACTACATCCTGGTAAAGAAGTGTTCTGAATGTTGTCACGATAAAACCCTAGATGTAGAGAGATAAAACCACACAACTCCTTCTATTAGCTGCCTCGCTTTTTCATCAAATGCTTTCTTATTCACTGAAATTAGCATTTTTCTCCACTTGTCGGTGTTTTATTTTGTCCCCAGTTACCTCTTCTCACGTGTGTTGATGTCTTTAGCATCTTTGCTAATCCTGGTCGTAGTGACCTTTGACCCCTGGATGGACAGCGCTTTATGCAGGGAGCAGGTTAAAGAAGTTAAGAAAGCTCACTCACTGCGGTCAGACTGCCCTGGAGAGCAGTGTCAGCTCAGGTAAGCGCATTACCTGTTAGCCATAATAAAGCTAACAACAGCACTTCAACTGCCAGGCTGGTGAGTGGAAAACATATATAAGTATTTGTAACTATTTTTATAAGGCATGGTTAATGTATTGGCATTTATAAAGGCATTTGTAAGATTAGAATTATCTAATCTAACCACTATATTACTAGGCTAATAACACTGTCAACATTTAATTATCCAATTAATAATCTATTTTGGACCAGAGATTAGGCTGAAATCTGAAACTTACACTAAGAGCTAATAAATGATGCCACACTTTTCTGTATGTTCTGTAAGTCTGTTCTAATGTAACCCACTCCAGTGTAAGACAGCACAAGCCACCTTATTACAAACAAATCAAGGAGCTTTATAGCTTTCTGCATATTTATCAAGAAAAAACTGGCATTTACTCCAATTTTAATTATACCATGTCAAAAACTTCTACTATAATGTTGACATTTAGTTTAATTGTTTTAAGAACTAAACCACAATTGCACACAATTTAGGGACTTTACTCAAACATTTGTTGATTTTCTTTTATTTAAATAACTTGAAGGAAGACAAGATTATTGATATAGAAGTGAAAGAAACATGTAAATAACATAATGTATTTTTATAACTAGACAAACAATGTAAAATGACACTGACTGTTTAACATTTAAAATAGCTTTGAACTAAACATGCAAAATTCTTTTGTTTTTCTGTTTATTGTTTACTTTGGGCCACACATGACCTTTAGCACATCATTTAAAAAGCAAAGTAAACCATGTTTACCACCTCTTCTAATATAACCTTGTACACCACACGTGTACACTGAGCCATAGTGTGTCAGCTCAAGACAACTGTGAGGTGCTAAGGCATTAGGGAGCAGTGGCCATGTGACTGCGGTCACAGGGATTGGTTTAGTGCAGATGTGACATCACCAAGCTCCCCCTCACAGTCTTCCTCTGCCTCTCTCGGTCTATTTCTCTCTCTCTCTCTGTCTCTCTCTCTCTCTCTCTAAAGCGCTGTTTTTTTTTTTTTATACCTCTCCTTTCCTCAGCATCCCCCTCTCAGAGATGGCGTGTGTCGACGCTGCTCAGGCTTCTGGGGCCTAGCATTTGCACAGAGGACACCTTCCCCCGATTAGCTGTTTATTGTGCGCGTTTCTCTGCTGCGGACAGTGTCTCTCACTGCTGTCCCCCTCCCCATCTCCTCTGTGTGGGTAATTGGGAGTTGGGTCCTTGGGGGTAGAAGGAATCAGCATCACGCAGAATTAGCAATGCCCTATCCAGGCACCTTTTGACTGGCTGGATTTCTACTCTTGGCTGCTTGCACACCAGGCTGGGGGCAACGTAGGATGAAAATCTGCAATCATGATGCAAGGTAAATCTGTACGCTTCTCCAGCTCTTTTACATGACATATTAGTTGCTGTGTCCTCTTCCTGCCCTCCTCTGTGCAGCTGGGCCATTAAAGCTAGCAATGCCAGTGATGTGCTATGAAGACCTTTGGAGCTAGACATTTGCCTGACTGATGTAACTACACGTGTGAGGCAAAAAGTGACAGATTTAGAAACGGAAGAGTACACAGTGTAGCTGTCTGCTTGCTGATATGCTAATTGTTTCTTTACTTGTGTAAAATATAAATGTCACTGTATTACAACAGAACATCTTAACAAAGACCATGCAATTTAACAAAAGTAGCATCAGTACCGTGTACTACAACAGGCATAAATCTAACATGACAGATGCTGGACCTTTAACATCCATTAAGATAATGGAAGTGGCTTCTATAATTAGCCAAAAGTCTGCATTCAGGCTGCTTTGATATTGTACCTAGCCCACGAGCCCTTGGAAATCGAGTTTTTCCACACATGTCATTTATAGCTACTGTAGCTTAGTGATTTGTGTGCATTGCTAGATGTATATTATTTGGGGCATGTTTTCTTTAGAAATTTACATCTCTGGTTGATAAACATGAGTCCAGTAGCTAATCCATGTCTGTAAATGGCAAATATGTTGTGGGAACTGGTTGCATTTTTAGTAAGTTTTTTATTATGCTTACAAAGTGGTGCAGTTTACTTTCTCTGCACAGTTTTAGTACAAAGAGGACACAAAGTAAGGCAGATAATCATATAGTTGTGAAATAATACATGACTTAGCTCTAATACTCTAATGCAACTACTATGCAAAGCTACAATCTATCCTTGTGAATCATAGAGGATATTTCATTTGTGTCTGCTCTGCTGCCGAGATACACATGCCGCTGTAGTCACTGAAAGAGAGTTTTGATTCTGCAATAATCTTTGCTATTGAGCTTCTCAGCTCCTAATATATCACATGCCCCGACATGTCCTTCAGTGGCCAAGAGAGAGGCTTACACATAATGTAGTATTCACCAGTCCCTCTAGAATCAATGCCCATGGTATACAATAATCTTAAAACAGCTTCTTATTTTTGCTTCTGTAATGATTTTGTCTTTTGATAATAGTTGTGTTTTCCAAATTCTGCTTGATAGCCCAGATTAAAAACACAGCTAAAGATTACAACACTTGGACAAAATCCTCTCAGCTCTGTAGGTCTAGCTCTGCATGCTGCCAGGCTCCAGTGCTGCAGGGGGCTTGGCATCCAGTTTGGCAGACTCTAGTAGGTCTCTCACGCTAATGAAGTTGGCACATTGATCAATTGTTGCTTGCGTTTCCTCTCTATTTCATATAGTGAGTGTCAGGGCGCTTTATGTGAAAAGCATCTCTGCTGCATTACGAAGCTCTCTGCAGATGGCAGGATGTTTGAGTAACTAATCAATAGACAAACTTATTTTTGTTTGTTGAAGTGGTTATCTGTGTATTCAAGAAAGCACATTCTTGCAATTGTATTATAGCAACTAGACTCTACATCATACGTATCTTTAAATATCTGCCTGTTTATCCTTGCATTTTCATTGTGTGCCAGGACTGAAAAAACGCACCAGGAAAGCCCTAGGTCTGCGAAAGAAAGACAAGGATACAGATACAACGTGAGTATTTACACATTGTTAACAACAATATTCTGTGCCTCTTTCGGTTAAGGTTACTTTTCATGTAAAACATCTGTCAGTCTCATTGGACCTAGGCAGGATTGCCATGTAGTTTTAATGTACACTGAGATGTTTCTTCAAGTGTAAATTTGACTTGTATTAATTTTTCCTGCTGTCTTTCCCAATAGAAGCTCACCTGACAAAGAAGGAAGTGGAAGCGGAAAGAAAGGCAGTGTATGTCCACATTGGATTGTTCTAACAATTTCTCACCTTGTAAACATTAAAAAGCATAGTGGGGATTTTAACCAATGGCCAAAATAATTATTATAACGTGTTAATATGGCATCTTGTATTTTCATGACACTATTTCTACCTAATTCATTTTATAGAAAAAGGCCAATGGGGCTCCCAATGGTTTCTATGGGGAAATTGACTGGGATAGATATGTAAGTATCAAAACCCTTTTCTATATAAAAGAATAGCTTTGGGCATGCAATATTGGTATGCTCCTGTGTCATGTAATTCTAGGTTTAAAATTACTCTATAAACCTAAATAGACCGATAGCTGTGAATCTGTTGACTCAGCAGGAGCTTTTGTGGGCTTGTATACCTCAGAACATCTGATCCACAATTACAGCCAGTTTTATTGGAGCCATTTAACTATTTACCCTCCTCTAGGCTTCGCCTGATGTTGATGAGGAAGGGTTCAGCCTCCGTCCTGGTGATGATGGTGATTATATCCTTTTAAGATCTGGCAGAGACAGCAGTAGCAGGGGAGTGTTTTTGTGTTTATGTATGTGATTTAGGTGTGACTAAAGCCTCTGCCACAATGCTGTCACAAATGAATCACTAATTAGTCATAAAATCACACGTCATGGGTTGAATTCATTGTTACGACAACAGCGACTAGTTTCACTGTTGGATGACTAATGTGGCAAATGTGTGACAGTGTCAGAGATTTAGGGAAATCATGGAGAATCCCACCACTACCTTTAGTAGATATCTGCAGTATAATATTGTTCCATTGCGGTAAGTTAGATGGCAGTTTCTCTTTTGTTTTCTAGTACGTGAACACTACCACTCAAGTTGACGCTCTCTGTTTTTTTGCTATAATAGAATCAGCTTATGATGCACAGTGTGACATGCATCACACTGGCAGGTTATTGCCAATCCAAAGTCGCTCAGTGTAACATGTAGTTATCTTTACAATACAGTTGCAAAATAATGTCACAGGCTTTACATTTTGATGTCAATCTCTAGTACTACATTCATTCTGCAAGACTTTATTATAAGACTTAATCCTCTTACCCAGTGTTTTGTCTGTCTGACCACATCTGTAAATGCTGTCAGCATCCAACTTCCTTTTGTGCACTGCCTTCTGCCTAGAAGTGGTCTAAAAAGACAACAACAAACTCTTCACAAGTCCTGTACAGTCATAAAAATGCAACAACACCTGGATGCCAATAAAGACTGTGTATTAGTTATGTCCCAACTTTTATTCATTTCTGTGTTTTACTAAGACCTCTAGAATATATTCAAAAATATGATCATATTTTACATCTTTTGGTTCATCTGTTTGGTTTCTGTTCACCTATCGCAAAATAAGCTATTCCGATTGGTTCCAATGTGAGCAAAAAGGTTTGACCAGAAGCACAATGAAACAACACAAATAGACATCTAACTCATGTATTGGGCTGTGCATGTTAAGTGCTTATTTAAAATATGTTTATGTTTAATAGAGCTGTGACTCTAGTTTTAAATGAAAGCAAAAGTTCTCTAACCTTTCAGATAGACTTTGTCCTTGACTAACTGTTCACCCGCTTCCAAGGGAAAGCAATTTTTCTCCTCCAGTGATTCAGAGGATGACGAGGACAGCAAGAAAAAGTTCAAAATCAAGATCAAGCCACTCGTTTCAGACAGTGCCAAGTGTGTGCCTCCAACTATGGACGAGCTGAAAGCCTCTGTGGGAGGCCTAGCACTCTCTCCATCTTTGGTGAGTATCAAAGGGCGCACAATGTCGCTGTTCTAATAGCATCATAACTGTTGAAGCTGTCACATGGATACCTCCTTTTCAGTCTTTCTTTTATTGTTTTTTTCTTTTGCTTGTCTGTTGACACCTTGTAGAAGAGAAGTCCGGTAAGCATGTTTTGTATTTTCATCTCTGACTGCATGGCATGGGCTCCCTTTGTTTAAAATGTTTTATATGTCATATGTAAACCCCATGCTTATTTACTGTATGCACTCATTCATGTGTTGTGTCCTTCTAAAATAACAAACTCACTACTTTTTGTGTTTCCTTTGTTGAGCTACTGCTTTACTTCATGCAAAGTGTACATGTAATTGACAGTAAACATAACACACATCGGAGCCTACACACTGCTTTAACCTCCCACTTTCAGTGTGTAGCTCTGTGATATGCCATACTGGTCATGTGGTGTTATGGCTAATGTTATATTAAAAGGGCTTTGCAGTGAAAGTAAAGAGGCTCATGTGCATTTTTAGTTGGTGTCCATTTGACTGATTTGTCACTCACTCTCTGACCCAGGTCTGTTCTCTCTTCCTTTTTGCTGGTCTCAGAGACGTAGCCCGGTAAGTGTCTCACCATTTTTTGGCTGTTTCATAGCGAAGAGCCTTAAACATGACTTTGAATATACTGAATACCTGAAGTGTTTAATACAAAGCAGCACAGCAAAGACAAAATGAATGTATTCTAATGTTCTTTGAGAGGCTAAAAAATGGTAAATGTAAATAGAAAATAATCTAAAAATAATCAGTGAAAGGAGGGTAAAACAACTGCCCATCTTTTTATGTGAATCTGTGTTATAGTTAGATTGGTGATGTGCAATACAAACTCAGGCAGACTTTAGCTTAAATTGCTAACAATCGTTGACATGGCAGAAGCAATATAAAATGCAAAATAAAATGCAGATGGTCATGTGTTGCCCCAATTGTTCTAGCTGTAGCTCTGTACTCCATCTTTGCTGTCAAGTACTTTCATTTCGTTATAACTTTGTAAAACGATACATTATTCCCTCCAAAAGCATTATACACACATGAGGAGACCTTTCTCTAGCTTGTGTACATATTCTTATGTATGTTTTGTCTTTTACAGGGACAGATAAAAAGAAACTTGTCCTGTAAGTATCTGTTGGAAAATTGATTGAATAATTTACACTGAAATAGAGAAGAATGCTGATTTAATTTTTGTCCTAGGTGAGGAGATTGTGAGACCAAGGCGCTCCACACCCACTGCTGCTCCTGAGACGCCAAAGTATGCTATGTTAGCTTTACCTCACTCTTACAAACTACATACAAAGTCTTTGTTAACAGAGCTAGAACATATCTTAATTGCCATTGGTCTCTCTTCACAGTGACAGGCTATCACAAAATGCTCCTGCCTTTTATGGACTGCCTCCACAGATTAAATATGCCCGATATGATGGTATGTCTTTTCAGCCAAACTCTGTGTGTGTGTGTGTGTATATGTATGTATATATATATATCCATCAACTTCATGAGAGTTTCTTCATTTATAATAGTGGTTCCTGCTGATGCATGGGGAGAATCAAGACCACAGTCTGAATCATCGTTAAGTAGGAGCTTCCCAATCGGAGGTGAGAGGATTTAAACATATTTTGGTACAATAGAATTTACATTTACTTTTTTTAAAATAGTAATGCAATTTTTCTTCAATGCAGCTCCTCCTCCTCTTCCTCCTAAAAACATTCCATCCAGAAGTCATTATGGATATCCCTCTGAATGTGTTGGTATGATCACCTTCTCTTATAACATTCGCATTTGTTGAAGCCATAAGTCAAGAAGAGTTCTAAAATCGTTGTATTTTTGCAGCTGATTTACCAAATGGAAGAGCAGCTCGTAGTTCTGCCCCAATCTACCTAAATGTCCTGTCCCCCGCGTCCCACCGAGGCTCCCCGGCCCCTGACCTGGATGATGTGTTTGGCCCAGTGGACAGCCCGCGCACATGGGAAGACACAGTGTCTCCCAGATGGGTCACTTTCATTGAAGACAGACCTCCACCTCCGGACGAACCTGCTCCCCCTCCCCCTCCAGACTCCCCTGCCCCAGGCACTCCATTGTCCACCCCATCAACACCCTGCCTTTCCCCTGGACCACCACCAAATGAGCCACCACCATCACCCCCACCATTTTCTCCAGGGTCTCCTACCCCTTTTACACCTTTGGATTCGCCTCCTTCCATCATGCTTGGGCCACCGCCTCCAGACGAACCAGCACCTCCTTTACCTCCTAACTTCTCACCCTGTCATTTGCCACCAGTCTGCCTCGATGAGGAGGCCCTGGATGAGGAGGTTCTACAATTTGCAGAAAACAGGTCATCCCCTGCACCCACCAGCCCTTTGCCCCCTCTCCCAGCTGAATGGAGGCCCCATCGTACAGGGGTGACTTCTCCTCTGGTCACTGGTGGAAAAAGGACTCCTGAGGGGTCACTTTTGAGAGAAGATTTCCCAGACTTTGTGGGTTCACCCCGAGAGCTGACCCCAAGCTTCAGGGGAACACCACCTCCTCTTCCCCCCACCACCTACAGGTCTATAATGTCTTCCCCAGGGCCACACTCTGGAAGCAGTAAGTATTGTGCTCTCTGTGTTTATTTTTATAGACTGGAGTGTCATTGCTTAAAATAATGCTAAGTAGCTTTTACCAGAAAATACAAAAATCCTTAAAAAATCATTAAAATGTGAGTGGCACCCAGCTCCAGATACTCTACTGTGCTACTTACTGACAGGGCAGGCTGTTCTTGAGTACATATTATTGATTTAACTCCCCAAACCCCATAAAAGTTAATGTAAACACTGACATCTAGTGGTAAAACAGTCAAATAGCAGTAACCATTCATATTCTCATGACAGGTCCATCATCTCCTGCTCGTTCTGCCACACCTCAGTCTCGAGACAGTCCAGTTCCACCACCTCCTCCTCCTCGACCATCCTCACGGCCAAAGCTGCCTCCAGGGAAACCCATCACAGACCTTGTATGTAGTTGGTCTTGTGGCTGTAGAGAAGTCTTTATCCTGGTGTTTAAAATGTGTTGTTGTTTCCAGAGTCGGTCATTCAGTCCACCAGTTTCAAGCAGCCCCCCGCCTTTTGCCCCTCTTGCCCGGGCAGAAAGTTCTTCCTCCATCTCTTCCATTACCTCACACAGTGCAGCATCCACCCCGACCTTAGGGATACATACAGGTACGTAGGTCTAAGTGCTTACTCTACCAACTCTACCATTACTCCTCAGTTTGTGTTCACATGTCCAATTAGCTTTTCATGTCAGAAAGTTTGTGTCATTCATTCATACAACATCCTGACCTCACAGTCCTGTCTGTTCATGATTTTCTCTCCTCGTGTCTCTGCTTGCTCAGAGGGCTCTCACCCTCTAGTGTGGTTTGACCATGGCAGGTTCTATTTAGCTTTTGAAGGTGAGCAGAGCCAAAATATGTTTATGGTGCAGCCAGTGCATGACCACATTCCCTTTGCATTTAGTTATGCCCACAATAATCTTGACTAGAAAGAGCTTTGCTGCCCATTCCCACCACTAGGTTTTGATTTGGTAATAAGTCTATTGTGTATAGCTTCCAGCTTAGACACAGTGCTTTTATTCATGTTTTGAAACTTCCCTCTTGCATGTATTTTAGGTTGCTCCAGAGGACCCAGTCCACTTACTATGGGACCCCACGACACTCTGCCAGTGGCAGCTGCCTTCACAGAAACAATCAATGCCTACTTCAAAGGCGCTGACCCCAGCAAGTAAGGCATACTCTCATTAAATACTTTGATTGTATAGGAAAATCATGGGTTGAAATTGGAGGCAAGATAAGAAAAGATTCAGAGAGTTTTTTTGGTAATGTCATACAAGGAGTATAATGTTCTATTTGCATTTCAAGTTTTGTTTTGTTTTTTTATCCATAAGTCAACCGTCTGCCTTTCTCTGTGGTAGATGTGTTGTGAAGATCACAGGGGAGATGGTTCTGTCGTTTCCTGCGGGTATAACCAGGCATTTTGCAAATCACCCAACTCAACCTGTCCTCACTTTTAATATTAGTAACTTCAGCCGTTTGGACCACGTCCTACCCAATCCACAGCTGCTTTGTTGGTAGGAAATTACAGTTACTTATTAACATATATTTGTATTTTCTGGTGTAAATGTATACTTTGACATTAGATATTAAAAAAACTCGAATGTTTTTTCCCTCAGTGCGCCCATGACACACAGTTCAGACACCATGCAGTTTTCAGTCAATATGTCTAATTTAATGAGCCATCTCAAGAAGATAGCTGAGCAGAAGCCTCAGGCAACTTACTACAATGTGGATATGATCAAATACCAGGTATCCATCTGTGCATACATGTACACTCATTTGTAAAGGAAAACAAA
The DNA here is from genome assembly GCA_036850595.1 of Rhyacichthys aspro. Taxonomy (NCBI): domain Eukaryota; kingdom Metazoa; phylum Chordata; class Actinopteri; order Gobiiformes; family Rhyacichthyidae; genus Rhyacichthys; species Rhyacichthys aspro. Next base: position 10,755,528 of record CM072164.1, read on the forward strand.
AACAGTAACTATTCTTTTTTTTGTACTCCTCAGGTGTCAGCTGAAGGGATCCAGTCGACTCCTCTAAACTTGGCTGTGAGCTGGAGAGGTGATGCCAACTACACAGACCTTAGGATAGACTACAAATACAACACTGAGGCCATGGCTGCCCCAGTACCATTACACAATGTTCATTTTGTGGTCCCTGTGGATGGAAGCATTGCCAAACTCCAGACTATGATCCCTCCTGCCACATGGTACGTTCACCCTACATGTTGGCCGAGATCGGATCATTCCAAATATATTACTTAATTTACTAACTTTTCTACTGAAAACACTTGCTTGCTTTTTTAATACAGGTGTCCAGAGCCACAGACAATACAATGGAAGATCCCTAGTCTTTCGCATAGATCTGAGAATGGAGGTAAACGTATATTGATGCACATTCTATTTCTGTATATATTTGTTCAATGCATTATGGACACCTTAGTTATTTTGTCTTAGACCTTGATTAACTCATTATTAACTAAATTATATACTGTACATGTTCTTCAGGAGTAGGGGCTCTCCTTGGACGTTTCCAGATGACGGAGGGGCCCTGTAAGCCCTCCCAGCTAGCTGTTCAATTCAGCAGTGAGGGCAGCACTCTATCAGGATGTGACATCCAGCTGGTGGGGACGGGCTACAGACTATCATTGATCAAAAAGAGATTCACGGCAGGTTAGTTTGCACATCAAAAACATAACAGGTTGAAGTTTCTAAATATCTGACCTAATTTGTATTTTATTTTTGCCTTTTCAGGAAAGTATTTGGCAGACAATTAGCAGGTCATGGTCATGGCTCTTGACTGTGAAGACTATGAATTTATCTAAATGCATTTTAAACTTCATCTTTAGCAGCTGTTTAACTTAAACACAATAACACAGACACAGATGTTACATGACTTTATTAAACATGATTCAGTAGACTGACTGCTGCTGAGATTATGCAAATAAATACAAATAATTAGTTTTGTGCACTTGGAACACTTGAGCATATTTGGAGTAAAATGTAAGTACATTTACCTTTTTAGGTCTTGTGGACTTGTGGATTCATTCAGTGATCCAGCCTTATTCCTTTCAGAGTTTGTTTTGTCTAACTTGTCGTCTTTGCACTGTAGAAATATGTGAATAGATTAAATAATATATAAAACAATCTTAAACAAGGTGGAAACAATTAGAAAATATAAGAAATTTGTAGTATACGATTAATTTGCTGTTCCAATATGTTTGATTTACACTGCCATCTACAGCCCAGATTTGGGTGGCCATTTGCCACAGTAGTTGTGTGAAGAAAATGGCCGGTGCACTGGAATAACATCTGCACTAGTAAAATGTAAAGGGACTTTTAACCATGCCGCCTTGGCCTCTTCTTCGGCAGCATCTTTTCTTTAGGATCTAATTAATAGTGAAAAGTTTTTATTACCAATATGGGCATGTGCAATGCAGATGACTTTGCTTGTTGTCAACATAATGTGACAGAAGTGCTAAAAGTTGGACTGTTTGTCATATTTGTCTGAAATGGCCTTAAAATGTCTGTTGCATTAAGTTGTGCCATAAAGTGGTGGAAAGGAGCTTTAAGCCTAAAAATGTAAAGGGAAGAAAGCTGAGTTGAAAGAGATGCCTTTGACGCTACACGAGAAGTTCACCACTTCTAAAGGTTTATTGATTATTATAACAAAAATGAAAAGAAACTGTACAATTCATATTGCTTTATTTTCTTCCTTTTCCACCATGTTCAATACATGTTTTATTGTTTTCTAATAGCAATATTTAAAAACCCAAGTGTAAAAAGTGTATATAAAAAGCTCTTTTGCTGAGCGTATGGATGTGTCTGTGATTGTCTTTTGTTTCATTGATGTCAGCTCTCATTTTGTTTTATTGATGTTAGCTCTCATAATACTTTGAACTCTGCACCATTTCACTTTATCTTTTGTTTTACATGTGAGTTTCTTGTGCAAAAAAGAAAAAAAAAAGTGTTGCCGTTGATGATAACTCCCAAACAGTGCTGCATGAAATTTGCATTTGACCATCACAATTATGAGCTACTCAATATAATTTTTTTTTCACACAATACCTGTTAACTGTTTAATTGTGCTATGAGATGGTTTTTGCCTTGACTTAAACCTCCACACCTGTTTTGTCATTATTGTGTCATTTTTAATATTTGTCATGAACTCATAACATGACAACCCCATGTTTTTCAATTGGCGTTGGGTCTCACAAGTTAATTTGACTTAAACACAAAACCATAATTTCAATTTAAAAAAAATCTTCTGGCAGGCAACATTTGATGTGTTTTGTTTAATGTTAAGTGCATTGAGTTCATATTGGTTGAGTTTAATCTTTCATTTAGTTTATACTAAGCAAAAATACTTATTTTCAGATACTGTAAGATTAAAAGTATTTATTTTAATTACACACATGTATGATTTCATTTGCCTTATTTGTAAGTACATGGTCCTCTTTATATTAGAGGACTGGTGTATGCACAAATTGGTTGTTTATTTTATGGCATTGGACACAGAATATGCAAATATTTCATGTAAATTTCTCATCCAAAGATTTGAAGTATATATTTAAAAAGTCAATATAATGTAATAACTGTTTCCCTTGATAATAAAGAAGAAACACGAAACATTGCTTTCTGTTTTGCGTTTGTACCACCAAATTGTTTTGTAAACAAGCTACATTTTACCATCCAGACTACTACTACAACTTGTTTTTTAGATTCGTACCTTTCAATATTTAGTTTCTTTCACAGTTTTAATGGTTTCATTGAGAAAGTCTGGATTTGTAAAGTGATGGCCCTGTTCCTGGACAAAAGCCCCTCCCAGTTCTCACTGACTAAGGGTAGTTGCCATGACAACACTACACTCAGCGCTTTGGCTACTTCTTCCTGCTCGATTAAAAGGACTGTAATCGGTAAGTCCCCTTTCTCTTTTATTCATTTATTTCATTTTTTTCATTTTTGTTGTTGATTTTTTTCATCGTTTCACAGTTTACGTTCGGGGAATATGTTAAATATACGCGAGCTAACTTCACAAAGTTAAGCTGAAATGCTAGCACAGATAAGCTAAATATTTTCATTAGTCTCTGTTGTTGCGTTTATGAACTAAATTTCTTGCCATTTATATTTTGGTGAAAGCAAAAGTTTGGTTAAAAAAAATCACTGTTTACTGTTTTAACTTTTATGTTGGTGTGTAACACTTTTTTATTTTATATCTGAAAATTGTGGCGTGACAGAATCTGTCATGTCGGACCAGCTCAGAGACAGAGCCCCGAGGAAAGAGAAAAAGATGGTCAGGGTTCCTTCAGACGCAGGACATGGGCAAAAACCTAAAGATGGCAGGACTAAGGAGTAAGTGGGCTACTGGACAATCAAGATGATTGCGCTTCCCCTGTGTTTTGTCTATTTAACTTTACAGTGGTGTTATGTATTTGTGTTTATACATGTCTCCAAAAGCAAAGCTGCAACAAGGTTTATCCATAACATCTTTTTTATGTACATTGCATAATTATTTGAGAGCTATTCACATGTGGGAAATAGTTTGTTTTTGTCAAAATATTTTAATATTTGTGTCAGTTTAGTCCACTTTACCTTTAAGCTATGACTATTATCATTATATTCACAATTTCCTTGATGATCTTTTAGCTCTGTAAGTACTGTGTCAAATGTGGAGGACCAACTTCACCACGATGATAACACACGACTACCAACTGAGAATACTTATCAACTAGGTGACTGACTTCAACCATTTAACCATAAAGCAAACCTGCACTTTTCTGTATAAAAATTAAAAGTAAAATAAATAAATAAATAAAAGTTGTCAAAATTATGTTTTCTTTTTCAACCACAGGGCCTTATAAACGCTACTCAGTTCCTGTTATCACAGATGTACTGAAGGATGTACTCACTTGTTACCTCCAACATGAGACATATGAAGCTGAGTGGTCGAGACAAATGACAAAGACATTATGTGAGGTGAGTAAAATGGATGAACTGGACTGTCAAACTAAATGTGAATGAACAGTTATTATTGCTATATATATCTCTATATATATCTAGAAAGTCTAATTCTTTAACATTTTCACACAGGTGATCAGAGCACGTGTAAAGGAGCTAATGATCCCACGATATAAGACTGTTGTTGTGGTTCACATTGGACAGCTTACTGGACAGGGCATGCAGATCAGCAGCCGCTGTCTCTGGGATGCAACTAATGACACCTTTGCCACTTACTCTTTCAAAAACAGCTCCTTGTTTGGTTTGGCAGCCATCTATGCTGTGTATGTTGAGTGAATCTTCAAAAACTGGATGGATTGTGGCATTTGTAAAAGTCTGTTTCTTTGAAATATTTTAAAAATCTGTCCAGTGTAGAGAGAAAAAACACAACACATGCTATGTTTTTTTAATGTATATATATTTTAGTAGCATGAAAAACATAAAATTGCTTTTAAAAATATTTGTTTAAATTGCATTGCTGTGATAGATCAATCCTTATGTCCTTGACATGTGCACCTTTAGCAGAGCAAGGATAGGTCACTCTTTTGACATCCTACATCACAGCACTCTGCCATTAAAGCCTGGTGTTGGTCCCTCCATTGACGGTTTATTGCCTTCAAACCATCTGTTCTCATAGGATTTAGCTCTCTGGTTTCTGTGAAGAGAGACAAAAATGTATTTATAACAGATTTTTTGTTTGGCCAAACAGTAGTGAGATCAAAGTTTAGCAAGTTTTACCTCTGAGCAGTGTTCCTTCTTCTCCCATCAGTCTTTTCCATCTTGAGCCTCCACATGTGTAAACTAGAGCCCGGACAAAAGCCCGACCACACAGCCTGAGAGTATTTGGATTATTCTGGCTCTCGATCTGTGCAACACAAAGTATGCACAGCACAATCCCAAACACAATTGAGGCTCTCATTGAAACAAAAATGATGTGTCAATGATGTGTCTCTGAATGTAAATCCAAATGTAAATGTAAAGTGTTGCCTTTGAACTTCTCTGCCCCAGTCTTCTCTTTTATACAGCAACCAGGTATGTCTTTCTCAGGTAACACCCCAGGAAGTACTGCATGTTATCTTAGGTAATCATCATTGGCTTTTAAAAACGGATGTCTGTCTGGCCATTTGGGATATGTTTGGGAATCAGAAGAAGTACTGATTGACCACATTTTCCTAAATGGACACCACAAAAACTGCTTTATGTTTGTTAGATATTGAAGGCTTTTATTGCCACAGAGGAACAGAGTGTTTGTTGAAGGATTACTTGAGATATCCCACCCAACAAACTAAGGTGATGGTTCTTTTGCATAGCAACATAGTGGACTGTGTGGCCACTATCAAGCAGTTAAATCAGTGCTTATGAACAGCCTTGAGTGTATTTACAGGCTTGTAGGTAATCTCTAAATACTCATCACTAGCCCATTTAAAGGACATAGTTCAAGCACAAACATGATCATAAGGAGATAACTGGTATAAACCCTCCCACATATTGTAATAAACTTTCCTTAGCCAGGAACACAAGCATGCTATGGCCAATTTGGCAAAATATCTGCCTTTTCTATAAATGGCAGAAAATAAAGGCTTAAGATTGACATTTTTAACGTTTTATATTATTATATAAAATTATTATATTTACATTATTATAGGCAATATTATTGTAATATTTTACATGTAGCTACATCATGGGCATTTGATTTTTTGTTGTGTCAATTAAAATAAGCATTTTTTATTTAGACTTATTAAATGTATAATTTCATAAAACGTTAATTTGTTATCTAAATATAAAAGCTGTCTTATTTGTGAATTTACTGTAGTCTACAAAATATTAGACATGCCTGCTTCTGATGCCCTTGTGACTGTTGCTGCAGGGGGCGGGGCTGAACATCCGGGTTTTTGGCCGACCCCTGACGTGAACCTGCAGGATTGCAAACATGGCGGAGGTAGGAAAGTGAAATAAATTATTGGAAAAATATATATTTATGGCACTATATATTTCTTTATTCCTGTGGTCGCGGGATTTTGAATTGTAATTCTAACAAATGGTATCGGAAAGGAGCTGTTTATAAGGCTATACAGCGGATTAGTTGGAAACAATCTTGTTTAATAAACTTCGGCTTTGGCTAATGTTAGCTTCGCTAGCCAACGCTTCTGCGGCATCAACGATGTTACCTCGCGGTTGCAGTGAAAAGCTTAGAAGTGTCCACACAGATTATTTTCATCTAGGCTTGATACGTTGCTGCTGTTAAAAGGGAGGAAGTATTCTAATTAAAAGCCTTGGTAGCCTAGTTTTGTTATTGGATTTATACCTAAGATTGGCTAGCCCATCTTTGCTTCAAACTTGTAATCTAAGTTAGCCAGGTAGAAAAATAAACTTACGGGTTAAATGAATGTAGATGAATATGATGAGTCAGCTGTTATTCTTGTAGTATGTACAATAGTGAGAGGGAGCAGAGTTTTTACTGCAGCAAGTGGTGAGTGTCTTTGTTTCTTTTCTAGTATTTACCTCCCTCACTTAGTTGAGGCATTAGGTCAGGCGCGCTTTTTCTTCACCCCAGGAAATCCAAAGGATATCATTTTGTGTTTGCAAAGCAGCTGTTTGTACAGATATATTTATATTTATTTTCCAAAAAAAATTAATTAGACACTTACAATGTGATCTATATCTGTTTTCAGTCCTCCCGTGGCAATTTGAGCCCAGGTAAATAAAATTTTACTTTACTCTTGCCTTGAAATATTTAATGACACAATGATATATTTCCATTATCAATGTTCTCAAAATCACGTCATATTATTGAAGTCATACAGATGTAAATGTTCATGAAACACATTATTCACTTCAGTCTAGAATAGCCTCATTTAAATTAATCAGTCTTCGTGATAGTGTTGTTATTGTACTGTATTGCTTTATGACATACTGTTTTGTTGCTAATGACTCCTATTGTGAGCTGAAATTAACGTTGCATTTATGTTGAATAGCTTCAATATAAATGATATGAGGGTTTACTATTGTAAAGTTTTGAAAAATATGATTGATGTGTGAATTCATATTTCTTGTGTTTTTAAAAATAACTGGTGCAGGAGGTTCAGCAGGTTCTGACGACCATGATTTCGACCCGTCAGCAGACATGCTTGTGCATGACTTTGATGATGAGAGAACACTGGAGGAAGAAGAGATGTTAGAGGCCGCAGATGAAACCAATGCAAATGAAATAGAAGATCTTGCTCGGGTACATAATAAAAACCATAACATAATTCTTGTAAACCGAAGTTATAGCAAAAGAGCCATAGTGTAGAGTATTCTGAATTTACTGTCCAGCTCATATTGCAGACATAAGACTAATTTCATTACAGTCTAAATTTAATGCTAGAATTAGCAAGAGCATTAACAATAGCTCCAGGAAAAATATTCACAACTTAACTGTATTTTATACTTTCATTGACATAGGAGGGAGAGATGCCCATTCATGAGCTGTTAAGTCTGTACGGTTACGGGAGTGGTTCACCAGCAGAAGATGATGAGGAAGAGGATGAAGAACCTGAGGAAGAGGATGATGATGAGGAAGAGGATGAAGAAGAGGACATGGATAACGATGAAAGCAGCAGAAGTACTGGAGAGCTGAAACGAAATGAGGTATGCAGGGCTACACAGTATTAGAGAAACATGCAGTGATAATGTGGAACATTGCATTGAGTTTTGAAATTGAATTAATACATAAAGAAAATTTGCTCTACAGATCTTTTAAGCTTTTTGAACTTTCATTTTTTTCATTTGAAATGCAAAGCATGAATGCAGTACAGTGTACATAATATATTTTGCAACCTTAGTATGTTGTTGTTGCATTGTTCTGTATTTTTTTTAGAATGAGCTGTAACTTTGCCTGTTTGTAGAGTGAAGGCACCAAAAGCTCATCAGGACAAAGTGGTGCAGTCCAAACAACTTCTGAGGGTCGCACACGCTCTGTTAGATCGCTTGGCACTGCAGAACTTATTCGCCCACAGAAATTAAAATACTTTGACAGTATGTATTCTTTATTTAGGTCTCCCTTTGTTTTCAGTCTGATATAATATGTTGATTGTTATATTTGTCTTATAATAATAGCTTTATCTGATGCCGTAGGTAATAATGATATAGAGGAAGAATCTGATGAAGATGAGGACTATGTTCCATCTGAAGATTGGAAAAAGGTTTGTGGGGTTTCAGTTACTTTCTTAAACATTTTGCAGGAATGTACAAGTACAGAGCTAGTATCAGGGGAAGCTACAAACAAAAATGTAGACAGAAACAAAGCAACTCATGGTGCAAAACTTGTATGAACAAAGACTATTTAGAAAGACAAAAATGAGACCAATTGAATGTTTGCCAATTTGCTTTTAATTAAGACCCTGACAATGTATGTTGAAATGCAAACCTGTGTTATTTTGCCTAAATCGTATTGTCTTCCTTCAGGAGATTATGGTTGGTTCTATGTATCAAGCAGAAACTCCTGTTGGATTGTGTAAATATAAAGAGAATGAAAAAGGTAAGACGCGTTCACGCTATATTTATGTTTAGACCTCTAAAAGACATGCATACCATTCCACATACTGGCCTTTTCTCTGTATTTTGAATTTGATTTTTTCTGTGCTCCCCAACTCTGTTTCTTGAAGTTTATGAAAATGATGACCAACTTCTGTGGAACCCTGAGTATCTGCCTGAAGACAAAGTGGTTGAGTTTTTGGCAGAGGCGTCAAAGCGAACTGGGGAAGAGAAAGGAGTTGATGCAATTCCAGAGGGATCCCATATCAAAGACAATGAACAAGTAAGACCAATGCTTTTTCCCCCTGTGGGTTGTGTCAATGTTTTTGGGTATTAAAAATCACTTTTTAATACCCAAAAAGGGATTTTTAAAAAAGAACACCTTATTTTATATCGTCATTATTTACATTGCTATTAAAGCAATGCCAAGTTGTGTTAATGTTAAGTGTTCTGGTGAGACAGTGTACTTGCTCTAGCCTATGTATGTGTTTATGAAAGAAGGGTTGTTCTTGTTACTTAATGTCAAAATAATTTAGATTTTTTTTTTTTTTTTTAAGTAAAGAGGTTACATTGTAGGAAGTTCTTTCAGTTAACTTTTTTCAGTTAAGTACCCCCTAAAATATATATTTTTTTAGCCAAGTACCCCTTGCAATAGGTTCAGTTTTTTTTATTCTAAAAAGAGCTGAAAATCCTTGCTGTGCAAAAGGTGTTTGATTTATATTTAGCACTGTTTCTCTAATAACTCATCTTTTAAACAATATTTTGTGTGCAAAATATTAACTAAAATTGCCCTTTTTATTGAAAAGAAAAATAACCTGGTATCATTAAATTATTAAATGAACCTGCGGGCTTACCAACATGACACCCGTGTTTTGAGATGCTGCTGGAGGTGACCTGGCTTCATGTCACCGTTAGCTCTCTACGTCTCTCCAAAGAAAAAGCACAGAGGCTGCAGTGGGTTGCAGATGATGGACAAAAATCCCATCAAAATATTGTACTATGTATACTGGCAAAATTTGGAGGGTCTGGCTTGGCCTTCTTTGGCGCTGTCTGGGTTGAGTTTTCCGCTGCATCGCTGCTAAGCTTCAACCACAAGTACATAGCTAGCTGTCACTCTCTTGTTACGAGTGACAGCTAGCTCTTGTTGACATAGGGGCGTGCTGCGAGTTCAGGTTGGGTCAAACTATTCTGACGACAGGGGGAGGGGGACACAGACTTTAGAGTATAAATTTAGATAATCATATTTATTGATTTTTTTATATTTCAGTATTAATTATTATTAGTATTTATTTTGTATGCGTACCCCCATTTGAGAAAGAAGGCTCTAATCTACTCTAGTTTTCATGGACTTTTTGCGTAATTTGTGAACAAAAAAAATGAGTATAACTTTTGTGTAATTGTTTGTAGATACTTCTTTTCAAACCACTATTTATTTTCCTTTAGGCTTTATATGAACTGGTGAAGTGTGATTTTGATACAGAAGAGGCTTTAAGGAGGCTTAGGTTTAATGTAAAAGCTGCTAGAGGTATGTACTAAATAATCCCTGCCATATCTGTAATACTTATGCTTTGATGCTGCTCAAACACATCATCTAATTTTCTTATTTTCTGATGAACAGAGGAACTCTCAGTTTGGACAGAAGAAGAATGTAGAAATTTTGAACAAGGACTAAAAGCTTACGGAAAAGATTTTCATTTAATTCAGGCCAACAAGGTAACTTCCATTTCATTCTGATATCTGTGGTCTATTGTTGTGCATCTGCTGGATGTATCCTTGATTAACAGATTATCTTTCCTGTGTTCCCGCACTTGAACTTCATTTGTTCTCATTAGTAATATAATATAATTGACTCAGATACTGATAATAATCGTTATTTGTCTGCTGAATTAAATCTTACAGGTGAGAACTAGGTCTGTAGGAGAATGTGTGGCCTTTTATTACATGTGGAAGAAGTCTGAGCGTTATGATTTCTTTGCACAGCAAACCAGACTTGGAAAAAGGAAATACAACCTTCATCCTGGTGTTACGTAAGTTTCCCTTCATTTAATATTAATGAGATTGTTTTTTTTATATTATTATGATAACAATATGTTTAGTTTGTATATATTGGCTTTCTGTGGAGTATTTTTTGTGAATTATGTTGTGAATTTTGTTGTGAGTGTAAAATGAGAAACTGGATCAGAAAACATTCAACAAACAAGTGGATGTAGATTGTTGATGACAGGTGGTGTTGCATATATCTTCAGAGATTACATGGACAGATTGCTGGATGAGACGGAGAGCGCTACATCCAGCAGAGCAGCGTCACCTCCACCTGCTACGTCCAGCAGCAGCACGAGCCATTCAGAAAAAGAAGATGGCAGCAGTCACAACGGTATGTCAATTAAGTTACAATTAAAAACCATTATTTCACAAATCTAAATTTCATGTCTTACATTGGCAGGTATTTCAAACCACAGTTCAAGCCACTTGGTAGATAGTGCCCCATTACCTGCAACAAATGAAGTCAAACCTGAACCACTTCAGTCCAATGGTCCTTCTCATCCACTTTTGGAAGTACCCCACATTTTAGAAAATTCCAATGGTTGCAGTCAGACTAGTACACTCCTCCATGACAGAAACGGCTCTCTAGAGCCTCCACCAGAGCACAAAGATTCAGCTGTGGAACATGAAAGACCAGCCAAGAGATGCCGGACGGAAGCGGAGCCTTTGGCTGTTAATGAAATGGAATCATCAAATCCCCAGGAGAAATGAACTTAATTTAGAGTAAAAGACATTGGTACGGGTAGATAGGATAGCCACAATGCTCTTATTCTTGGAAGGACACATTGAAACAAAGTTTGAGAGCAATGAGACCTGGACACACTCTTTTCAAGGTCAAAGGTCACTTATTAACACCTGACCGATCCATGTACTGGCTGCCTGCAAAGCTCATCCCAAAGCACCACAGCTCCACCACATTCTGCAAAACATCTTCCACCATCATTATTCCCATTTTGGACTCTGACCTTGCCAAGAACTTGTCTTCTATTCCTACTCAAAAAAGAACAATATTTTTATACTGAAGAGATATTTATATTTTTTAACATAAAGAAAAAAATATGATGGATTTTGCTGCCCGAGTCATTTAAGCATTTGATGAAATGGGACATGTTGATTATGTACTTAACTTATCAAAAAACAAGGCAGGCAAACAAAGAGTAGGCCATCGCCAGCCAACTATTGCACTTTGATTGTTTGTTCTTCTGTTCTTAACAAGGAGTGCTATTGCAACCCATTACAATAACACTCTGACTTCATCACTCCTCAACCCATTACCCATGTCCCCAGTAAATAATAAACCAGCAGGTTTGTTTGTGTAAAGGCTGACATCAGTGATGTCATGTATTATAACTCATCATGTAGAAGATGGCTGTATTTTTGGATTATCATTGTCAGTGCTTTGCTCTACACTTTGTTTTTACTAGACAGAATGTCTGTGATTTTTAATGTAAACATTGTATAGATTTCTTACCTTGACCAGTTGGTACATTTTTATAACTGTATGCTCATGTCTGTAGCGTCTGGTCGCATTTGTATGCCCTGTTTTTGTTGATAAACACCGTTGTTGCTGAGATTCCACTTATCCTTCCATTTGGCAGCACTTGTGCCTGTGAGATCCTCATTATGTGACATTTGATTCAGATTACACATGAACAGCTTTTTGTTATTTATGTGCACCTGAACTTTGGGTTAAGAGTCTCTGCTTTGCTTAAACCAACATGTCGGTCTTCAGTAAATAGCTCTGAAGAAGTGGTCTTTGACAGTTGTACACATCTCTTATAGTATGACATGTTAGACCAACTCAGTTTTATTTATTTTTTTCAGTATGGTAGCAGTTCAATGTTTGTTTTCCATTGTATCCCAGCTATGAACATTCAAAATCACGATTAGTTGGTCTCAAGTAATGTTTATCATGTAATCTTTGCTTTAAAATGTTTATTTTTCTGTAAATGACATGAATAAAATGTATGTGTATTGAAAGAATGGCTGTGAATTGAATAACATTGGCTATTTAATAAATGCATTAATAAACTGTAGTTGCAATATGAGTTTAAACACTACATTTTTTATTTGTAAAGTATACATATGAAAGTTATTGGTTGCTGGCATAAAATTATAATTGAAAAATAAAATGTCCTTTGATAGATCTTAATATTAATAAAAACCACAGGAACGATTGTAAAATAAAAAACAAATTCATTTTCCTGTAAATCCACTTCGTCAGACTTTCTTTAGTCACACCTCTTCTGTAAAATCCAGCATAAACAATAATTGCATTTAAGCATAAATGTTATAGATACATCACCAAATGAATCCAGAATTGTTAAAAACGATTTAAACGTACTTGTTTTCTCTTGTGTGAAAGTGATGTATGAATACACCAGGCTGCCAGCAATACTACAAGAGACAAATTTAAAAAAAAAAATTGGTATGAACATTTTCAACATAGGAAGCATTACATCTTTGACAATACTGAATGTTAAACATGAAAGGTCAATGCCTGCTTATTTGGCAGTTTTTGTTTAAGCTTTGTCTCAGTTTCTAAAATGAAATTGTACATTCAGTTTCACCTGATGTTTAGACCAAGGAAGTTAGTCCAGGTAAATATATAGTCTCCACCAAACACCATCCCTAAATACGTCACCAAAATGTTCTGTGGGACTCAAACAGGAATCTCAAGTCACTGTATAAATCTTTTAAAAAAAAATGAATACAACTCTTGTGTTTAAATGGCTTACCTTTATGCAACCTATAATGGTGGTGGTGAGGGCTGAGTTGTATTGGGTGCAAAGCATGATAGAGTACATCAAAATAAAGCTACAAAAGATAACCAGACACAATTAGGGGGAAAAAACACAGTGTAAAAACTCCATTAGAAACAACTCGGAGGTTGGTTTACCCCATGACACAGGAGAGCATAAACTGCACCACAAACTTCACATCAGACCATCCACTATACTCCAAGCCCTGCACACAAACACACCAAGAAAATAAAATATCACAGCAATCAAACATAGCCTTCATGATTAACAAGACTCTCCTCACCGTTTGCAGGTCGCCCACATAATAGGAGTACGCCACAGTGGGGAAAATCATAATCAAAGCGTTGTAGTAGAGAAGCCCATATTTACCAAGCTCCTGTAAAAGCACAAATTTACAATCAGTCGACCTATGTTTATGCACATGGACTTAATGGAAGCTTCACTGGCCTTGGACTCAAGTTTCTGCTTTGTATATGCTCCACTGGCTGCTGTCAGAACATTGTTTAGCATTACAAATATGTATCCCTCGAAGTCAAAGGCCAAATCAGAGCTGCAAAATAAACAACAATGTTGTCAAGAAATGTAAAGAAATGTGTACCTGTTTTTTGTCTTGAGATCTTACCTGGCAGCAACAAATGCACCGAAGATCATAGTAAACACTGTCATCTTTATAGAGGTAGAAAATGATTTGCTGTGCAGGGTAAATGCATAAAATGTATTATGAGGAGGTAAAAATAGAGAGAAATAAATATGAGGCCTCACTTACTTGAGCAAGAGGCCTTCAAACAACATTGTAAGTAAAATACTAAACCTCCTCAGGACTGTGAACATTGGTAAACTAAGAAAAGAGAAGATAATGTAAAACATTTCCCTAAAACAGGTCAAATTAAATCTTAAAAAACTCATACTTGAGTTTCTGCGTCCCAAACAGTCCTGATATTTGATTCCCAACATAGAGTAGAGGCAAAGGAAACATCTGAAACAACAAGCAAGATGATCTTTTCTTGTGTTTTTCCAAGTTAATAGATGTAAGTGGAAATTACTGTCTCACCTTTAATCAAACGTACCTTTCTTGGTATGTTTAAATTTATATCTGGAAATGAAATAACACCAAGCATCTTCCCAAGCCTCAGAAGTATAATTGTAGCAAGCATCTGTAAAATGATGGAGGCAGGTGCAGTCTGAACACCTTTGGTCATTTATCAACCAAAACATTTGTGTTTTGGAATTTTAAAATGGTGGCACTCAGTTCAATCAACACTATGCAACTTCATTACAAGAAAATACATAACCTAGAAATGGTTATGTATGTATGTATGTATGTATGTATGTAAGTGGGCTTACTTGTCCGATTCCAACACATGTTGATGATGGAAAACTGTTGAAAAATAAAATTGATACATAAATGCATAGTTTGTTTTTATTTTGCAATCGGTTGTTAGACAAAAACGTGTGCAACTAGTTTTAGGTGTTGTAGTACAGATCGCACTTTTCCTGTAAGCTACTTTACATAGACTTGTAATAGAATATTTATACACAGTTGTTACTATATTTCTAATGTCTCACTCCAAGATGTTTAAAGGTGACGAGCCCGTGCTGTGCACTTTGGACAGTTACCTGTAGTTGGTAAGGACGCTTTTGTTTATAACCACGATGAGAAATGAACTGACTCCATAAAAACCCGCAGAAAGCAGCTTTAGGAAAACTCCTGTGTCACGGTTTGCGCTCTGTTCGGGTCTGGAGGATGCTTCTTTGGACAACTTCGTCTCGCTGAAGACCTCCTGACGTCTGTGACGCTCTGCCATGTTAAAGCTAAAGAATGGATTTGACGGAAGTCTACGAGATTCCCTACGCATGCGCAAAGCGTTCGAGAATAAAAATTTATTTGAATCAATGAACTAAACTAAATCCGAGGAAATTTGGCCTTGTTAGTCATAAACATGCCTGTAAGATAGATATATAACTAAGGCTGCAATGTGCATTGCCGTTTAAAGGCAACTACACACTTTATGTAGCCTTAAGACTACAGGCTACTGTTTAGCCCAAAGAAATCTAAACTAGTTTGCAATTCCTTTTAAGCACTGGTTAAGGCAATGTGTATTTCTTTTTGGTCTTTGGTCAATTTAATGAAAGGCCACTGTAAATAAAAAATGCCCCTCACTATTACCCTATAATTTCTAAACATATAACACACTGCCAAAGACAAATTAAATGACATGTTTTACGGTAAACAACAAACCAAACAAATTGTGATCAGTTATAAATCACTGTTTTGATTTTAAACAATTCAACAGCCACTGGCAGAGTACATGTAACACCTCTAAAGCAATTTATTAGAACAGGGATGTTTGCAGAGAAAATGTTACCGTCACGTGGCTCAAACAGTCCTACATGATACTGCTCCAGCCATCTGTATCAGGGCACTGCCAGCAAGTATTTGCAAAGCACAGCATAAAGCTTTAAATTAAGTCACATTTTACAGTATATCCCTCCTACACGCCCCCATGTGAAATACATATCCACTTCATTAAAATAAAACGCTCACTAGAAATGCTGACACAGGTGGCAGAAGCACCACTAGCTTACATTACATTCTGTAGCTCTGGATTGTTCCACGATGACAGCAAGGACATTTCTTTCAGACAAATTATGCATTTGTGCTGCAGTATAGACAAAAATAATTAAAAACAGCAAATATGTTTTACAGAAGGTGGTTCTGGGCCAACGACCTGGACTGATGCAGTAAATTCAAGTGAGATCTGAGAGACATTGCAGATAATATACAATGGTCAATATTTGAGCAGTCAAAAATGTTCATCTGTTTCAGGTGTGAAATGTGCTAAAATCAAAGCAGAGGAATACTTAAACTCTAAGTTACTAGCTGTCATATTCACACATTCGGCTTCACACTTGATGTGCACACACATTTTCACACACACACACACACACACGCGCACACACTTTCAACAAAAAAAATACAATATTTGCTTAGTGGTCCTGAAATTACAAGTATTACAGTCTGTCTGACCTAAGAGGACCAGCCTAAAAATATACATTGGGCCCTGGAACACCCTGAAAATACAGGTAGGTAGCACATCAGGGGATACAAAACTAACCACTGGTCCACCAAAAACAAAGGCAAGCTACCAAAAAGGAAAGGAGGCATTTAATTTTCACTGCACGACAAGCAGAAAAATATCAAGCTTTTAGGAAGTCCCTTTGCCTGGACACCCATCCTTAATTTGTGCCTCGCTAGGGATGGGCAGCCAGGTTTAGGATAAGCGTAATTACACTTTTAAAATGCAAGTTAAGCCATACTTCAGTAACTATTGAAGTTCTCTATGTAGTGTACTGCTACCACATCAGTGTGTATTACTGGGAAAAAACTCCAGTACAAAATGTTTTTTTTCCTAAAATGACCTCATAATACTGAGCTGAAGTCAAAAGAAAGAGCACAAAGCTTGAGGGGTAGAGTTACACTTCAACCAATCTGAAGAAATAAAATCAAGCAGCACATAAAACATTATGAATGAAATATGCATAATCTGTGAACAAAAAGAAAAACGTATGAAAACATCCCTGCTTTCATGTTCCTAGATACAAAACTTCAGTGTAACAAGAGGTCCTTTTTCCATCTGTTTTGTCGTTTGATCTCCTTTAAAACATGTAAAATTTCAGTCCTCTGGTGGTGTGAGTAGTATGGGATGACAGTTTGTCTTTACATTTTTTTTCCTTGTTTTCTTATATATTTGAGGATGTGGTAAGCATGCAAGCCTCGTAGAGGAGGGGCCCGGAAGGGCTGATGGGTGGGCAGGTGGTGGAAAAAGTGCCATCAGGCCAGGGCAGGGAAGGCCTCAGGGTCATCAACATTGGGGACTGACACTCCACTGGCCTGGTAAAGGAAAATGGATTATTAATTCTCACATCCAAAAAGGGAAACTAACCACATTTCCAGAAAATTATACTAAATTATACATACACACACATACACACATATATATATATATGTATACTTATTAACTACTTCAATAAAAGCTACGCCCATAGCTCAAGCACCAATGTAATGAGGCCAGTTGCACGTCATCTGTTATCACAGGGACTTAACGGTCTACAATTGTGTTTCCAAGTCAGTGGTTTTCCAGCCTATTCAGAGTTACTAAACTATGTTGTTAGCTGTGACAACAGCTTTTATTGTTACCTTTTCAGACCGTCCTCCCCCACGTGCTGTTCTGCTGCCTCCTCCACCACCACGGCCTCCCCTGCCTCCGCGAGCACCCCCACGGCCACGTCCAGGGCGGCCCAGGTCTCCAAAGTTGATTTCAAGTTGAGATGTGATGTCGTTGGCTGGTTTGCGGAAATGGTGGTCACTGGACTCATCAGAGGTTCCCTGCTTTGTAAAAGAGATGTAGTTGTGGCTACTCTATGCATTGCTAAAAATGACTATGAAGAGGAACAAGCAATCTGCAATTTCCAGAGGATGGCATGGCTTGCACAAAACTGATAAAATAAAACAAAAAATGTAATCAATTCAACTCAGTTAAAACTATAACTCATTGGTATGCCTGAAGGCTTAAACCAAGCCTCACAAGCCAAACATGTTTTTCCCCTAGTCAGATGGTGATCAAATAATATAAAATAAAAAAGAAGTACCTTCTGGTAAAGAGTCTGTGTCTCCGGTTCTGTCTCTGTAGTGTCAATCAAAGCTCCTACCGGCCTCTGAAAACAAGTGTCATAATGTAATATAGAGTCAGCAGAAAAAGATAGTTATGTATATATAATATATTGTATTAACTGAGTCGTGGAAATCAAAAAGACTAATACTATAAATCTATACTTACATCTTCACTCTTGGACTTGTGCAGCACGTATCCTTTCTTCCACTGGCTGTCAGCTCCCTCATTGGGTTTGCGAATGTTGAATTCCACCTTAGTGCGCTCCTTGTCCTGCATGGCCTTCCACTCATCCAGGGTCATCTCTCTGGGGCCTTCATTTTTCACTTCTTCAACCTCATTTTCTCTGGAAAGCCAGTAAAAACAACGCAGACCCTTGAACCTCAAACTAGAAATCCTCTTAGCTCCATGCATAGTCTCTAATCCTAAGGCCAACAGGTCAGACAATATTGATCCCATTTCCACCAAACATTTGTGATGAAAATAAACAGACGACCTGTTTATAATACAGTCTTTAAAAATCTAATCTAATTCTGTAGGATTAATTTAAAAAGTAAACGGAAAAAATATAAATATATTTTAATATATACACTATATATAAAGAACTGGCCTTAGAGGAGTCCCTGCACAACATACAATCTAACAAGTCTAAAAAATTCAAAAGCAGTTTGGACAGATTCTTTACAAATAAAACCTGAAACCTTGCAGCAATTGAATACTCACTTGTTTTCAGAACCAGCAGGAGCATTTTCCTCTCCCTCAGGGGTTGGCTCAGGAGCAGCAGCCGGCTCAGCCTCACTGAAAACACAGTAAGTCAGCGATCTTGTCAATAGCAATTTTGGTAAACAGAACAAACAAGTCTAGTACAAAAATATAAAAGTTAATTTGAAACGTAAGTCTATTTTTATGATGGCCGTGTCTCACCTGATTTCATCCTTTACTGAACCCCAGTTATTGGAACCAGTGCCACCACGCTTATCTTCACTTTTCTGATTGCTGGAGCAAAAATGAGGGACAAACAATTAATATGATCCAAAAAATAATATTAAACAAAACTATCTTTAGTAAATCTCTAAACCATTTTAGGATGGTTCCTGGTCTAATGACCAAGGTGAAAATGGATCCATATAAACAAAGACGGTCATCTATTATTTAATCTTCTGTTCCAAGAACACTAATGATAAAACAAGTGCTAAGACGTTGTATATATAAATTCACTATTAAAGACTCCGTTTAGAGGTGGACTCACGATTTGTCACTGCCACTGTGCCTGTCAAAGTCTCGCTTCCCACGAGAGTCAAAGCCATCTCCACGACCCATTCCCCGTCCTCTACCACCACGCCCACCCCTGCCGCCACCACGCCCTCTCGGGGGCCTGTCTCCAGAAGGCCTGACGGAAAAAAAGACACATTAACAAGATATGGTCAGCAGTTATGTTCCATGCATCTCTTTTCTTAGTGTCACTGGTTGTGATGGTTTTAAAATGTTCATGCTGTCACCATTGAACTTTGATGTCACGTTGTTTGAGATTATATCAAAAACAACACTTGTAACAGACTAGTCCCTGCATTGATCCTATAATCACAGAAGACGTCAGCCTCAGCTTTACCAGCATACCTAAATATGCTCTTAGTCATTTTCACAAATACTCACTTGTCTGTAGAGAACTCGCCACCTCCCTCGGGCTTGTCCTCGGTTGGCTTCTCAAAGCGCCGCTCGCGAGGAGGTCTGCGGTCAGGTCTCTTTTCTCCAGGCCGCCCTTCACCCTGTCCACCCTGGTGCTGTGATCCAGGCTGGCCCTGCTGGTCTTGTCTTCTGCCGACCCGTCTGATACCTGCCAATGACAAAAGCCCCCACAGGTAGGTCAACAGGCTGCATGACTATCAATAAGCTTATTAGTCTCACACTTAAAAACTACAACAACAAAAACCAGGGAGACCACACAGAAGGGATCTGTTCCTGTTCATGACCCTGGTGTTGTATTGTACTGTAGATTATTTCATTAAGTAAAGCAATAAGCTCAGATTTTAATGAGAGCCTCGAACAGGGGCAGCTCTGCAAAACATGCAGCCTGTCACACACTGTCAAGGTTTCGAGGAACCATTTCAGCAACAGAATTGGCAATGCTGGGAGGTTTAGCCCTAAAGATTTCATTTATTCTGTCAGGAAAAACACAAGTTAATAGATTGTCTCCTCTAGCTACAGGACAGGGTCCGTGTTGACCTCACGCAGTGTTTGGCTTTGCTCAGCGCCTTTAGGAGCTAACTGAGCTAGCAGGACCAGCACATGACATAAAAACAAATGTGCACCTCTGTTAGCGACCAAACCGAGTCAGTCATACCTTCCTTTTTAAGGGGGACGGGAGGCTGGGACTCGTCCTTTTTGTCCAGTAGCGGGTTTTTCCTGTCCTTTTGGGACTCCTTCTTCGGCTGCTTGGCGGCTTGAGCCGCGGTTTTGGTTGAACCAGCAGCGGCCGCCTCCTTCTTCTTATTTTCAGCAGCCTTCAGGACCTCAAACGGATCGGTCTCATCGTCCAATAGCTGGTCGAACCGGTTGGTCACGACGCAGCCGAAGCCTTCTTGCAGGTGTCCGGGCATGATGGCGCCCCTTCAGCGGGATTCACCTCCGATTCTACGAGGCTTGATGCGAACAACTCGCGGGATGCTGCCACAAGATGGCTGGGAGAGCTGCCCCTTCTCTTCCGGTGCGAGCACCATCCGGGACACCGCGCAGCGCACCAATCTCTGCACACGCTGCGCAATGTTTTTATTGACATTATGTAATCATGTGCTCTGTGAGGCTGTCATAATCCGGGTTGTAATCTCTGACCACATGTTAAAGAGCGGTACCTGCTGCAAGTGCCGCTTTTACAAATAAACCCGTTCATGTTTACGATGTACAGATAACAGATACCTGGGCACGTGACTCAGGTGGCAAGATTACGGAACTTCTTTTAACCACAGTTGATTTTAAATTTCATATTATTGTGAAACTGCTTAAACTGTACTTGCTTTAATGTTGTTACATACTGAAGTTGAATTGTTAAAATTGCACAAACCAAATTTCTATGTTAAAAAGAAGTATATGTGGGAAAATTAAAGGCAGTAGGCGCCACATAATCATTGATTTAATAAAAGTCGTGACTGATCTGAAAGCACAGAAGTATACAGATAAAGCCTGGATTAAAATACATCAGTGTCTGCATTAGTGAATGCTGTACATGGATGAATGCTGCATTTTGAGCCATTTCAGTAATCATTTCTACACAGTGGAATTCTACTACTACTTAATACGACTTAAAGTAGGTAGAAATACTGACAGTGACTATAAAGCTTTAGAAGAGTTGAGATAAGCTTAACTTAAACTTAACAGATACTATTAAAACAAGACAATGTAAATATCTTCTGGAAGTCAAGCAGTATAAATCACTTATTTCCACAAAACAGGTTTTAAAAAGTTATTTGTTTTATTTCTAATAAGATAGGACTTCAGAATATCGATGTGAATAACTCACAGGATGCAAATAGTACAAATGAACAGTACAAAATACATGGTCTGTTCTAAAGATCATTACAACGAGCACAGCATGTACCTGTAGTCAATTTCAGAAAAAATACTATATCAACTACAGATTTATGCACTTTTAACTGAGGTAGTGATTATAGGTTTCTTAACCAGTGTTTCCATCAGTGACTTTTCTTTTAACTGTCTTTTCAAGTTCAATAAGCTTCAAATAAAGATCTTCAGACATATGGTCTTCAATGTCCATCTGAAAACAAAACATTATTATTAAAAGGTTATCAGAATTGGTGAACATCTTGAACATCTCAACGGGAACATCATTTAAAAAAAAATACGGAGGTGTGTACAGTACACAGTTTAAAATACCCTACGTCAAGGTCAAAAACTACATGATGAGCAATTACAACTGATTCTGAGCTGACTAACCGCTTATGCCACTTCTCAACCTAAACAGATTTATTTTAAAGCTTTTTTGTAGTCCATCTTATCAATTTCCTGACAAAAGATGAATACATTTTAGCTATTAGTTTAAATCTTCTACAGCAGTGCTATTTACAGTTGTTGTTTTTTTAACTCTGTTTTTATTAAAAGTTTAGAGAATTAAGACAGAATAACTAAACAATGACCGACAAAAATAAAAAAGTCAATCAGAAAGAGCCATCTGGTGAACAGAATAAAACAAATAATACAAATGGAAATGGTCACAGATTCTTGTCCAGATAATTATTCAATTTTTCCCAGTATTGTTCACATTTTTCAGAGGAATGTCTGAATTAAAAAGTTAGTTGCTCCATAACGTAGCTATTTACAGTTGTAATGGTTACAGGTTGGTGGAGTAATATCAAACCAGCAATAAACATAAATGTCTGGATGTGCAGTATAGATGGTGTTGTTGCACACCATCAGGTAATCAGTGTTGAAATGATGTAATATTCAAGAGTGAAAAGAAACAACAAATGCTCTTGAAAAAGTTAGTCTCAGTCCCTCTATTGAAAGTTTAATAACGCTACCACTGTTTTGTTCTAAGGTTTATGTAAGATTAGCAGAAGGCAGTATATTCCCCAGTTACTTACCTGTCGAGGCTGTGTGTAGTTTTTTCCCAAGCCTGATGTTAAACTGTGATACTTTGCCCTTGGATCCAAAGACTCAGGCTTTTGAAAGAACAGCCAGTGCTATAAAAAGCACAGTATGTAATTTTGTAAATACATGCAATCTTTAACTATGTTATTGTCATGAGAAGCACATTTGACCTACCAGTGCCTCAGCCCCATTAAATGGTGTTAAAGTGAATGTATTTGTGCAGATCCTTATCTGTTAAGCACATACAAATCTAATAAGTGAATATTAGATCATTCATTTTGATAGTTTGTGTAAATGAAAAAACATCCGTATAACGACTTACCAACCACATGATCGGCATGATTAGTGTCCAAAAAAAGGAGGGCAGGATACCATAGGTGAGATTAGTCATCACCAATCCTGGACATATGACTGATGAATAGAGCCTCTGTCAAAAAAATAAACCAAATAATATTACAGTGCACACTTAATCTTAAGCTTGTAAGCACTACAGAGCTCTGCAGTATGTGAGAGACAAACCTGGCTATTCTTGTGCCTGTTCAGTGCCAAACTAAGCAAGTCAGAGGCATACTTGGAGGAGCTGTAGGGTTCCTTCCCCAGTCTGTGCTGTATGTCCTCCAAGTTGAAGGCAGAGCGTCGAGCATTACTTGAAGATGTCCAAATGACCCTGGATGTATGATCAGCCTGGCAAAGCAGCGGTTCCAACTCCCTGATCTTCAGCAGAGACGGCATCAGGGCACAGACATGTTTTGTATAAAAAGTATACAATAATGCTAAGACATGACATGCTTTGTTTACTGCATTTACGCTAACTTACCAAGAGAAAATGACCAAAAAGGTTTGTGGCAAAAACTTCCTGCAGCCCATCAGAGTTAACACAGTCCTGTTGAGTTAAGAGACCCTCAGCTGTTGCAAACATATTGATGACATTCCTAATTGAAGACAAGTGGGAGATGAATACTGGTAATTGCACAACACATCAACAACAACCTTAAGATGAAAAATGGAAACAGCGCTGCTTGCCTGGAAAAAAGACCTTTCAAAAATGCTTTCAAATCCACTTGTGGGTTGGGCATTATTCCAGCATTCAGATACACAAAATCAACTCTGCTGTACCTGCAGAAAGGAAATGTGCATTACACACTTGTAAAAATGATGAAATCAATTCTGCCTTACCAGTCCTTTACCTGGATTTGATCTCTTGAGCAGCACTTAGCACAGACTTCACAGAGCCTACATCGAGTTGCAGCAGGTCCACGTGAGCGCCAGGGTGACAGGTCAGCAGGGCAGAGCGGGCAGCCTCGGCCTTCTGCGTGTTTCTGCAGGCCAGACAGAGGCGCAGCAGACTGTCCTCTGTGAGCAGCCTCTCACACAAGGCCAGACCAATGCCGCTGTGGAAGAGACAGATCGCAGGCACATAAAGTAGTACCCTTTTGTTTTCCTGTCTTATTCCACAATGCTGTATGTTTAAGTTTACCCCAGTTTAAGAACTTGTACATATATTATTTATATGTAATATGCTATTAGAATAATAATAATAATTTCTACCTAAATTTGTGTAACCAAACTCAATGTCCTACAATTTAGTTACTGTGATAACTTGCTTCATGAACCTAAACTGGACTTTGCTCTTGAAGTCAACCCACAAATATTTCAATTTTACTATGTGTAATTATATATTTATTATTTTATCTCATTTATTTATACATTTACAAATTTGCTACAGACCTGTGCAGGAGTAGATTCACTCAGTACACCATTCACTTTTCTACTGCAATACTTTAGTTCAGTTTGGTCAATGTCAGACTCAGCTGAATAACACTGTTATTGTAGTATAACATTTATTGAGATTTACAGGAAAGTGCAGGAATAAAGCACGTTATTATGTACATGTAAGCCACCAAAAATATTAAATAGAAATATGAATAAATAAGACGAGGAATAGAGCATGTTATTTTACCAAGTGTTAGTATCCTACCCACTGTCTCTTAAACTAAAGTCTGTGCAGCTACTACTAAACTATAAAGTTAAGTTAATAGTTCAACTTGAGCACTGGCTCTCCAGGTACTCTCCTCTAACATGGCAGCTTCTAGATGATTATTGTTGGCTCGGTGAATTCTCTTTTCTTAGATCCATTGATAATTACTTTTCAACTCAAAGCTAGCTAAGCTAAACTCTGAGTGAATAGATTCTAATTAGTCTGAGCTAACTCTTGTTTCATAAACACACAGCCAGCGCCCACACAGTGTGTATGAATCTGCATGATCCTTTAGTTGAGCCTAAACCATTAAAAGACTTCCGGAATCACTTGCCTGTTTGCGCCGGTGACGATGACAAGCCGCTCCATGTTTGACACGGTTTTAAAGCGGTCTCAAATGAAAACACAACTCAAACGTGATGCCTATAAAGACATTGGTGTAACAGAGTTTGTACTGCCCCATCGTCCGACAGCGGTGTGACCCCAGCTCCTCCTGAACAGGCGTGGCGTGATACTGTGTCACACACGTGTCACAGAACAGCTGCCCAATCCGCTTCAACTACCGAGAGCAAAGAGGTACAAACTACAACAGGCGCTATCATAATAAAATAATATCAGGAAACAAACCGACAAAAGAAAACATATGAACCACAAGAAAATTCCCTTTTCTTTATGTACAAGTTCACTCAGAAGAGCATTACAGCGACAAACATTTTTGAGCTTTTAACTTTAAACTCTTTTTTAGCTTAAAATAATACAGAAACTAAAATATGCAGTAAATATATACATTTTATATTTTAAAAATAAATGAAAACAGAAAATTCAGCTTTAAAATACTGGCTAGGCAAACTATAAACAAACAGAAGCTTGATGAAAACAAATAAATACACATGTGTGTGGACACATTGTGAATACATTCTCATTTGACAATATTTACAGAGACACCAGCAGAAATACAAATTAAAAGTGTTCCCACTGCTATGCCAGGCTCTCCATCAGCCGAAGGTGTATCTCCTGGAAACTTGGCCTCTGTTTGGCGTTTCTCCTCCAGCAACTCAACATGAGCTCATTGTAGACTAAATCGGGGCAACACTTGGGTTTTGGAAGGTGTACCTGAGTGGTTTAGGGTTAAAGCAGTCACAGTACAGTGAGATTACAGGTGTATGGCTATTTACAACAATTCTAAAACTATTAACATGTGAAATGCTGACCTGTTTGCCTTGGTCTCTGAAAAACTCGCCTGTGTTTTCAATGACTTGCTCATCAGACAGCTGGGAGTATGGCTGCTCCTTACACAAAGTCAGAATCTCCCAAAGAGTCACTCCAAATGCCCACACATCACTGGCCATTGTAAACTTACCCTGAAGAAGATATTATACTATTATAATTACTGTTAGAGCAATCTTTTATAACTGCAAATACCATGGCTGTTAGTGCGAGCATAAGTGGGCTCCTGCACTCACCAGCAGGATACTCTCCCAGGACATCCAGCGAATGGGCAGGACAGCTCGCCCCTGAATCCTGTAGTAGTCTCCACGATACAAGTTGCGGCTCATGCCAAAATCGGCTATTTTTATGGTATAGTTTTTACCCACCAGGCAATTGCGGGTGGCAAGATCGCGGTGAACAAAGTTTAGTGAGGACAAGTATTTCATCCCAGATGCAATCTGTACTGCCATGCCCATCAGGTTATTGTAACTAAGGAGAGAATGTAAAAGGGGTATTGTGTATGCCCATTAAAACACAGAAACAAGATCATTAGACAGATATGAGGTTACCTGACTATCGTCTTCTCCCCCTTCTCCTCTTGTTCTGGCTTTTCTTCATTTTCAAGTGACAGCTTGCAGAGAAACTGATTGAGGTCTCCATTTTCCATGTACTCAGTGATCATGCACAGTGGGTCAGTGTCCACACAAACCGCCAGCAGACGGACAATGTTAGGGTCTCTCAGACGTGACATGATGCGTATTTCTTTCAGAAAATCATTCCTGTTGCACATCAGAGAAAGGTTTTGCAATTTACTGCTTGAGACTAAAAATTAACAATAATTTAAAAAAAAACCCTGACAAATACTCACCTTGCATTTTTATTGGCATCTTCCCGTAGTGTTTTAACAGCAACAAGCAAAGGTGATTCAGTGTTTTCCACTATGGACAAGTCCTCATCCAAAAAATCGTGCATGCCCTCAGCTTCACACAAGTGCACCTGTGATTGAAATAGCTTTTTGTCACACCATTATCCACTTGGCACCACTTTAAACCTTCAGTTTAGCTTGATTTAACACGCTTAAGTGGTATCACACACCACTACTTTAATTCTCATGCTTTCACCGCGTAGCATACAACTTGATATCATTCATCTATGAGTGAAAGCCCATCAACTAAATGAAGAGTAAAGTGTATTGAAACTAATGACTATTCAGGTAACTCTGATAATATTTTTAAAATTCAAACACAAAAGCCAAATGTACTTCTCCGAATTGGCCCTCTCCCAGCTTCTCTTTGAATGTGAGCTTGTCTCTGGGGAACTCTCTCATGGATGAATCCGTGGCAGCAAACAGATTCATGTTGACAGCCGTGATGGAGTACTTGCTGCTGTCGGAGGACTCCTGGAGGCTGATTATGTCGGCCTCTGCGTAGTGGGGGGCAACGTCTGGACCACCAGCTGCAAGGGCTTTACTGCAAGAGCTGAGGGCTAATATGAATGACATGAACAATCACACAGTGCAGCAAATATTGGCATTTATCTTTTTGCCCAGAATATATTTTAAAGGAGGTTTATGAAGCACAGGGAAAGGTAAGTTATTCTGTTACCTCGCGGTCTGGAGCAATGGGGCAAGTGAAAACACATTTATATTATTACTCATACAACTTTCAAGGCAAGTGTGTGATACATGGACAGTGTTTGCATGCATTTTTCCCCACAAATGATTGCTTTTTATTTCACTCGTCACCAGAATTGACACCAGAATTTAAATACACTAATTTTGCACACACCAGAATGTAGCACTCCCAGCATAAGCACCCTACTGTGGCCAATTGAACTCAATTTTCACCAACATGTATCTTCTGTCGTGCCCAAATTGGCCCCATTTACAGCAATACATGGTTTCATCTCTGTAGTGTTGCCCTGGGAGTGTGCTGACTGCTATCTAATGAAAGGAATAAATATGCATTCCAAATGTATATATAGAAAAAAACACAAATACTGAGCTACCCCTTTAAAGTACACTTGTCATCTTACCAAGGTTTTCAGAGGATTGTGCCAGTTCAGGAAGTTTTCGGATGAGACGAGAAGGCTCCTGGTAGTCGGAGCAGAGGGGAAAGATTCTCTCGTAGGTGGAGTTAGAAGTGGAGCCACCATCACTGGACAAAGAGGAGTGGTGAAATGAAAAGGCCTGAGTCTGGAAAGCAAGACGGGCTGTGAGTTCATCATCCAGCAACCGACGGGACGCCTAAGAAAGGGTAAGATTTAGATGTTGGGGTAAATTTGTTGAGTCACATATTATAGACGTGTAATGACTTTAGTAAAAAGCACATGTTACAGGTACCTTTTCAAGCATCTTTTGCCAGACTTGGCGCCAAAGAATGATGACAATGATTGTCAACAGAATGGCAATGACAGCCACCAAGCAGCCAATCAAGATTCGAGTGTTACTGTCATCCACTTTGTGAGTGGGATCGTCTGTGAAACAAACACAGTGAGCCAAATAGTTTATCTGCATTTGGTAAAAGGCCCCCCATTTATCCAAGAAACATTCAATACATATATCTATTTTCAAAGACTATCAAAAGGGGGCACTGTTTAATCACTAAAGCCTAAGATTTCAAGCATTAACCTAAAGATGCAATCAGTAACCAAGACATTAAGTCCAGCTAAGTAAAAATGCTTCCTTCTTGTTTATAAAAGCATTTTGGAATAATTTAGGTCTAGACCTAAGGAGACCTTGTCACCTGGTGTGTTTGTTGGAGGTTTGCGAGCAGACATAGACGTATTGTATACAGCAGAGCCTGCAATAGATACAATTTGATAGGACAAAGTTAAACGGGTTCTATGGCTTTTGAAATGAGTTGGTATTAATGAGGATGTACCTGACTGGAAGGCCACTTCACTAAACAGCATCCAGAGGTCTCCAAAGTGGAAACGACATTTGATGGCACTGGCTGTACGGTCCCCAAGAGGCACAGTGACAAAACGGGCGCTTTGGCTTAAACGGTCCACAGTGGGTTTGAAAGATATTGGGTCAGCCTCCCACTCGGACCCAGAGCGGAAATAACAGGTGGCCTGTCTAAACATACGGACCCCTCGGGTAAACATATTACTACAGTGGACCTGTAGGGCAGACAGAGGAATATGTAAAGCCAATACTTTAATACCCAGGCAGCATTAGCTTAGCATTTTATCTTACAATAGAGTTTTACCTTGATTGAAGTAAAATTTCGAATGTGGTCAAAGTCAAAGGTCATCTCAACGTAACCTTTGGGGAAGCTCCTGTTGTTCCAGCCCACATAGTCATAGCCTGGCCACATGCCATAAATGTGGCTGTGGAGGAAATCGTCTAAGCCCCACGTGCCATCTGTGAGCTGACCGAGGCCCTTTGTGAGCCTGCATCAAAAAATAGGAGAGTGATTCAAAGAGATGAATTCTATTTGAGAAGATTTTATATCATTATCTTGGTAGGAAGCTACCAGGATAATGACAGACCTTTCTGCTGATGCTCCATCGTAAACAGAGTCATTAAAGTACACATCCATGCCTCTGTAGATCATTTGGTGCCCATCTGGGATGCTGTACGATATCAGGCCGTCTAATAATGATATAAAGAGTGACGTTTATAATTCAGTTCATAACTTCATGCTCATATTTTTTAAGCTTGATTGCTTGGAAAAAAAAGACTAACCCAGCCATTCACATCCATATAGCTCCACTCTCATGCACACAATCATAGAGTGATCCGTCACAGGCATAAAACGGACAAAGCGAGCGATAATGGGAGGCTCCAGATCCTTGAGCACCACATCATATGCATTCCTGTTCCCCTCAATGACCTGGCAAAAGTTGACAAGAGTTAAGACAAAAACCAAAGGAAAAGTGTCAGGGATAAAATTGGACCACAGACAGATGTGAACATGGTGGTGAGGTTTTGACATCAAGCGCAAAACTGCAGTGGTGTAAAACGATGATATATGTGCTCACTTGTCTTCCCTTTCTGTCATGCCAGCCCACCCAGTTGCTCCCATCGCGGCTATACTTGATCCTGTATCTCTGGGCGAACTCCTTTCCCATCCCGTCAGCGTGCCGTCCTTGAGTGCCCACCAGAGTGATGAAGTGAAGAGAGCGGAGGTCCACCTGGAGGTACTCTTTGAGGCTGTCTGGCTCCGACATGATGTCAGGGCACCAGGCCCCGTCCCCGTCTCCATTGTCAAAGTCAAGTCTGTATGTGAAAGGATGCAAGGAATTAAAGAGGAAACATAAAAAGGAAGAACGCGACTGGTGAAACACTAGTTAATCTTTGGTATTTTGATGGAAAAGAATGAGAAAACTGAGGATTTCACGTACATTTTGCAAAATGAATCCATGAAATGTTAAATGAATTCCTACGCAATAAATACATGTTTCATTTCACACTAATTCTAACTTCTTACTGTCTGTTTATGACCTTTTTTGAAGTTTTAGTGCAGCTCTCAACCAATTACAGCTCACAGAAAATAGCAACAAAATAAAGTCAAAACTTAATGCCTCACTGATGAGCAGAGGCACTTCTAGAGACTCCAGGGGCCCTAGGAAGAAGGTACCAGGTCCCCCCAGCCATGCACTCAACTTTGGGCACCTACAACATATACAGTGCTTTAATGCTAGTTCTATCCCAGTCATTGTTTCAAGGCAAATATCTGTGGTCATGTGATTAGCAGTATTTTGGAGCCTCATGGGGCCATAGGCAATTGCGTTCCCTTTTGATAAGCACTAAAAGAGGATCTGAGCTTCTGCACAAACATTCACCTGAAAATCCTGTCTATCATCCATTTATCTTTTCACTTGGCGTTAGAATTTTCTGTATGTTTTCAACTATTTTTGATGGTGGCCAGAATAAGCATGAATACAATTTCCTAACGAATATATATAAGCAGACATGCCTTCCAAATCTTGCTGCAGTTGACTCGGACCACTGACTGGAAGCGGATATGTCCTCGTCTTGAATCTGGCCACCGGTCATACCCAGAGGATAACGACACATTTCTGCAAAAAATAAAAATAAAAAATCACACATTATGATTTTGAACCTCTTTTTTTTAAATTAAAAGGTAGTCAGGTTCAGGACTCTCCCCTCTCCAGCCCTGACTTCTCTTCCTGCAGCCCTGAGAGGCCTCTAAAACCAAACACAGGCGTCACTGTGTATGTGCCAGTCAAAGCAAAAGGAGCTGGGAGCGGTCTCATATAAGCTGCTTGTCATATCACATTGCTTTTAAAATGTATTAACCAAACACCTGCGAGCTAGACGTTGAATTAAACTCTTTTTATCTGTGTGGGCAAATATCAGAAAGCAGAAGCTACGCAGGGACAGGAGTATTTTTACACCATATGGCGACTCACAGCATCTGCCAGTGTCATTATTTACACTCAGTGTCTCTACGTGGTAATTATGGGAAGACTTTGTTTTATTCACCTTGACATTGTAATTCCACAAAAAAACAATCCTGTGAAAATAGTAAAAGTCTGTCTCTGATGGGAGGAGAAAGCACGTGTCACACTTGCATGGACGCCTACAAATTTGCTAACTTTTCCCCCAAAGTACCTGCAGCTTGTGAAAGGTTCGTCTGTTCTTTGTATATTTACTGCCTGACCATTGGGTAAACCACATGCACGCGCTCACACAGCTTCAGAGCCCACCCACTGAAAACTGCTCTCCCTTTTCTGTCCACGTATAGGTGCACGTACACTTCACGAGAATTAATAAATACAGATAAAAACTAAGAAAATCCTCTTTATCACATCATTTTACTTGTGTGTATCTTAGTTAACTGTTGATGATACATTCAGTTATAGGTTTATTGCTGAATGTTTTTGATAGGGTTTTTTGAAAATAGTTTGAAAATGTTATCATTAACAAAAAGGTCAAATCACTTCAATTTTGAATGCTTTAACAGATTCACGTTCATTCAGTTGTTTTAGTTTTGTTTTGTACTGCCTTTACTTATTCCTTTTAATTTATTTGTCTCTTTATCCAATCTATATCTCCAACTGTCAAATGCAACAGACATGATTCTGCTCCTATATTAAAAACATTAACCACCATTAAAATAATCAATAATAATGAAGAATGATCTATAAAGAAACATGTACCTGGGTTAACCTGGGATCTCACAGTGGCAGACAGAAAGATGGTGATGATGACCGGAAGTTTAATCCAGTGAACCTCCATGACCTTTCCTTTGGCAGCTGCGCTCCTAAAAGTTACAGATCGGAAAGAAGAAGAAAAATAAATCAAAAAAGAATTATACTGTATGAAATTCTGTCATACAAGCGGCTGTGTAGAGCGCTGAACAACCTAATGACCCCATGTATGTCGACACACAGAGTCCTTTTTGTAATCCAGAGTGCTCCTCATTCACACAGTAGCTGCAGTATATGAGCTCTCAATTTATGTCCCTCGTAAATACCGTGTCCCTTAAGACATATGCACGCTTCATACAGTAACCTTTGTATGTATGGTAAGTGTTTAAGTAAAAGTAATTTCATTTAGTGTTATGTTAAACATCTGGAAGTGTTGGTTAGAGTTAGACCGGAGCCAGATTTTTTTGAATTTTCTAAAAAAAACAAAAACATTTAGACCCCATCTCCCTGACAAGTATAAAATCACATTCTGCAAAAAAAGAACATGATTATAGCTCAAAATCTTTGTTTGTGAATACTGACAACTGAAATATAGTTGATATTTACATTGTCTAGTAAAAGCCTGCAAAACGTAAATGCCGCTCTTTCAGCCTAAGTTTCATCAGCCTTATTATAGAGAGGAAGAGACTAGACTTACTTTTGAAAGTTCATCTTTGATTATAAATCCATCTGCCTCTTGTTTTGAGGATTATTCCACATTGACTTGAGTTCGACGCTTTCACCAGAGCAAAGGGCTGACCTCTTCCTCTGACAGACTTAGTGCAAATGGAAAAGAAAGGCAGAGGCAGGGAGAGGAAGGCTGATGTAACTGCGTTTCTGACTGAGGGAACAACTCAGAGAAAATAACATGCTTGGAGATTTTGAGGTGAGGCCAAAATCCCAGAATTCCACCTGATCCACAAATGGTTCCAATTACACGGCCCGGAGAAGCAGCAGTAGGCCTACGGCTGGCAGTCACAAAAACACACAGGGTTTAGTTTTACTGTGAAGTAGAACCTGATGATTAGTGCAAACTAGGACTAAGACACTGTGAGCCATGGAAAACGCCACAGCGCACAAACAAAATGAGTCATACTTGGCTGATAGTGAACAAAATATATTTTTCATTTTATATTTGGGCTTGTATTTGGCCTGGCAAAAATGTCAGTAAGCATATTATTGTATTTACACTCTAAGAGCAACAATGATCACATGACACAATGGGTTCCCATTTGCCAAGTGTCATTGCAGTTATGTGCAATCTTACATTTTATTCAAATAATGTTTTGACTGTAAATTTAATCTCTAACCAAGTTTATGGAGAATAACATTGTTGTTTCTACTCTGCTGGTTAGCCAACCCTAAAAAACACGGCCAATCCTTGCTGCTGTCACTGAGTTGTCTTTAAGAACATATCATGGGCTTATTATGTGATAGCTCTGATCAATAATGAATAATCTTCTTGATAAAAATACTCAATTTATTTTAGTTGTACATTCAGAATTCATTCCTCACCTCAAAAGCTGCCTTTGTCTGGTTCTCATGGATACAAGACTCAGGGCCTACACATGGAGGAGCACACTGACACACAAAGAGACAGTGGGCCGGGAAAATTGATGTGGACTGATAGTGCTTTGATAAATAGGACCATGTAAGACACAAGTGGTTAGGCATAGATGGCTTGTAAAGTACAAGGGAAAAATCTCCCAAACCCAAGAAAATACATTTTAACTGTTAGAATCTTATGGTCAGAGATCACAGAGAGTTTTATTAGTTGAGAAAAAGGTTTTTACTGGCTCCATTGGCAACCATACCTAACACAAAACCTGCAGCTATAAACATCTATCGCCTCCAAAATGGGAACACATGGACAAGTACTTACTGTGGCTAAAAATAATAATCAATCAATAAAAATCAAAACCTCATGCAGCTGCCTACACAAACTTTCAGAAAACAGATGAAAGGAGCAAGCAACGTAACATCACAGAGCATTTTATTAGAATCTGACAAATGAAAGTCCAGCCCCAGGGTGAAGATGCAGGTTACTCCGGCTCAAAGTATGTGGGCAATATGGCTGCTATTCAGCATATTTTCTGCCTTTCTGACCTTCTCTTTAATGTTACACCAAGATTTCCTGTCTGTGCTCACAGTGGGCTAACTGTGAACTGACCTCATTTAATCAGCACAATACCAGAAAGCCATTACCGTCACAAAAGGCCTTCTGCAGGCCCACATCCCATTTGGAAAAGCAGCTCAAAATACTTACAAAGAAAACTATTTTGAAAAGGTCAGTTTACTGCAGCTTAAAATTAGGACAGAAATGGTGTAAATCATCTGTGTTTGAAATGTATACTTCTGATTAATGAAGGGCCTCCATGAAAGTGAAAATGACATTCACAAGTAGATAATGTAAACTGAATAATTCATGTGCAGACAAGACATAACCTTAGAGAGCTTTCCTTGATGGAGAAATATGGATAGATGCAAACAGAAGAGAGACTGGTGACAGGTGACGAGCGTCAGAAGAAAGAGGGGGGAGGAGCCAGGAAGAGAATAAGCTCAAGTATGTGTATCCATTTTAATGATTGAACTATTGGCTCATGGTCATGATCATAAACATTTGCTGTTTTACCATCAACAGTGACGCAGCAGTTACTGCTGCCACTGTCTGATTATTTCATGAGTTCTATTCACACGTGGCAACAGAAAGTTAGAAACCAGTCCAACATTTACACATTTCACCTTAACTATGTACATTATTTTGAGAAATGAGCCTGTTACGGAGTCCACGCCAAAACCAAGATTCACCAGCCAAATGGTTTTTGGTACGTCTAACCACTGATAGGCTCATCCTGCTCTTAAACAATCAATAGAAAATATTACTAACAGCAACACATAAATACACATAAAAACAGCCACAGTGTGACACAAATCGGCCAATGACAATAACACTGAGTCAGGAAACCAATACAGTATGTACAGTCAACAAACACAGATACAGTAGAGATGCATACTCACAACACACAGAGATTCAGCACAGTTTCAGTTTCTGACAGTCAATAGCATGAAAACAGTTCCTTTAAAATGAGACACATTCAACCTGAATCACTTTATGGAAATTGAAAATACAAAAATAAAAGTTGTGTATGTGTATGCATATGTGTATTTTTAAAAAATATGAGCAAAGAGGCTATTTGACATTTAAGTCATTTATAATAACAACCAAGCCAAGCTTGATTTCTTTGACACAGTTGTTAATCAGGACTCTGCTGGCTAATGTAATTGTGATTACATTATTCTCCTGTGTAAGAGTCACAAACCAATCAATCCAATCCTTTTTTTTAATTATAAATCTGAGTCAAATAATTAAATACCCCCTGCATTATGAATTTTAGTGAAACAGTTTCAAGTAAACTTCAAGTGACAAAAAAAAAATAGCAAAAGTAAGTGTGACTAGTCTGTACAGAATTAAATGTTTTTTTTTATATTTTATTAATTAAGTCCTTCAGACTCCACTCAAGGCAGAACACCAGCTCTACACAGCCATCTCAGAGTCATCTAAGGAGTCTGGTAGAATCTCTGCATTTAACACATTGAAAAGCCGAGGCGCACCATCGGGTGTTACCCCCTCCCCCTGACCCCAGCTGTCCCGATCATCACTCTCATCAGTGTTCGATTCATACTCTGATCCGATTCCCGACTCTCTGAAACGGAGCAGCTCCAGAGCTCCCAGAACTTGTTCTCCCAGCGGTGAGCTCTCATCGCTGGGTGTCTCTCCAGGGTCCTGGCCCTGCTCCAGCCTGTCAGGACCCCTGGAGGAGAACCGGAAGCACTCCAGCCGCACACCGCTCCCACTCACACCCACAGAGCTGACGTCAGGGGCTATAGCGCCTGGGGAACACGGCCCTGGTAAAGAGGAGGCCCAGGCATTGTCGCTTATCTGGTGTGGAGACGCCAAAGGGGCAACAGATGATGAAGGGGTGAGCGTATTACGGGAGGGGGGCTTGGCACGGAATGTGATCTCCAGAAGACTGTCCTGGGAGCCCACTGAGGACAAAGGGAGAAAGATGAAAATTTAAACACGATCAAAATCCTACTGTCTGTGCAATCAGTTCTTCAGATCTATTAAAACATAAACTTAAAAGATACAAGTGTAACTAATATTGTAGAAAATATGGTTCATCACATGTGGAGAACAAAGTGGTTTTGGGGAGAAAAGATTATATGGAGGTGGTAGATGCTGACGGTGTTGGATCATTCAAAGCTTTACAGCAGCAATTTGCAACTGGCAAGATGGAGAGAGAGAGAGAGAGAGGAGAGCAGTGCTGAATCCTCTGAGTGGGCTGCCATGGCATAATGAATTGTGCCTGAAGTGGATGGAAAAAAAAGCTGTAACGACAGGAAAGCACAGCAAAGGACTCTGCACCAAAAAAAGGAAAGACTTACAATTAGGACTGAAAAATATGTCACACTTTTTCCCAATATAAAAATATAAACAGAGAAAGATTTAAAACAAAACAAAATGAAATGGCTAAAAGTGACATGAATGCCACTCACTGGATGATAGTTGGCCCACAGCCTTGAGCTCCAGCTCCTGGATCTGTTTGACCAGTAATGAAATGTGCTGCAACAAGTCGGTGTTTTGCTGCAATAGCCTCTGCACTCTGGCCTGAGCCTCCGTCCTGGCACATACCTCCACAGAGAGCTGCTGCTGAAGGACGTGCACCTGAACACATCACAAGAAGGGACAGTTTTAAACAAGAACAAAGGAGATGGAAGAGAAGTCGTTAAGTCATTTATTTCAACCCACTTAAGCTCCTCTGTGACTCTTTGGGCTTCATTAGACCCACAGATTCAGTCTTTAGGCACTAATGACTTAGAAAAGTAGAAAGGCTTTGGTTTCCCGTAATGAACATTAAAAGAGACAAGCCAAAACTGCCCATCAGCAGTAACACAACAAGTGTCAATGGGATTAACCCAAATGAGACAGAAACACTGGGAGAAATAAGCTTTTGTTGAAAACTTCAAAGAGTGCAAACCACCCTTTTTCAAAGTTTTTCTTTATTTGCTCTGAAATGTTTGAAAACTTTTAACTTTAGAGAATCAAGTCTTTCCATTTCATTTTATTCTAGTACAGACAGCAATTATTTTTAATAGAAAAAAAGTGAGTCAATCTCAATTTGATGTAAAACATTAACTCCTGGGATTTTCCTTCAGTGTTTTAAAAATGAGATAATTGTTGCACAAAGTCAGTTTACAGAGCCTCATTTCTGCATGAATCGAATATGAATAAGATAAAGGCCATTTCACAGGCATTTCTCTGAGTCTCTGTTGCAGGACACTTGCTGGGGTCTGGTGTGGTGTACCTGTGCTGTGGCTGCCAGGGCCTGCTGCTCCTGCTGCTGCAGTTGTTTCTGCAGCAGCTGGACTTGGTGTTCATCCGAACAGGACGCCTCCTCTGGAGACAGAGCAGTGGCTCCAAGGATGGGCGAATGTAACAGAAGAGAGGGGTCTTTAGGCTCCTAGAAAAAGAACAGAGACCAACCCAATCAGATAGAGACTTGGGTGTCATGTGATGATAGCCACCATGTACAAAACAACTTTTCTCATCTTCTATAAAACAGGAAGGAATGTTACTCCAATAAATATAGTATTAGTACAGTATACTATATTCAAACAGTATTTCCTGCCATTCTCACTGGGATGAAAGAAAATAACACATATACAGGAGGGAAACTTAATATCAGTTTCTTTTGTGACAGCAATAACTCTGCCTAAGCTCATAGACTAACTTAATTACATAACAACATACGGAGTAACATTGATTGTAATCATGTAGACAAGGTTTTAATCAGTGAGTCTATAAACAGGCACAGAAGAGCTGTTATTAAATGAACTGAAGACACAGAACACAATTAGGTTTGAGTGCTCTTGTGGGCAGAAGAAACACACTTGTAGAAGGCCCATCAATATGTTCTTATTACTAGACATAGAATCCACAAATGAAAAAAGGTTTGGCCAAATTAAATACTGCTTTAATACCGTTTCCTTGTTCTCAGGACAGGAAATGACGTAATTAACTGTAATATCTATGACTTGG
Source organism: Rhyacichthys aspro (assembly GCA_036850595.1). Lineage (NCBI taxonomy): Eukaryota > Metazoa > Chordata > Actinopteri > Gobiiformes > Rhyacichthyidae > Rhyacichthys > Rhyacichthys aspro. Next base: position 10,793,592 of record CM072164.1, read on the forward strand.
TGAACAGTTTCCATGTCGGTCCATGGTCCATGTCGCTACAGTTAGAAAGTGTTAACTTAAGGGAAGTGCATTTACCTGCTTTCATGCATGTGTATTTCTTTTTCAGTCTAATTCTAAATGGGTTTGCAAAATCATCAGCCTGAGTTCTTATGCAGGATTTTTGTAATCCCTCTTATTCCACGCTACAGCCCTGGCACAACTTAGAGATGAATATGTCTAAAAGCCAACTTCCAGCTGTCTGTATTTCTCAATTTTACTCACATTTCTACTCATCTGTGCATCTGATTCCATGTCTGCTCACAAAAGAGGGAAAAATATAACAAAAGCAAGAGTAATCCTGGACCAGATTTTTACTCTCTGGTTGTTTACAAAAAAATCCTTGTAAATCCTGTATAGTAGCCTCCATTGTACACCACTCATGAGTCAACTTGTTACAGAAAACTGTGATGGGGTCTTAGTTTTCAAGTCACGCAGCAGTCCCATGACATTTAGATAAAAAAGAAGTGTGTGTCACTTGTGCGTCCTGTGTCATACAGCACACAAATGTAATCTAATCAGATGTAGCAGGTGTGGTTCATGACTGAGGGCTTTACTTAACCTTATTGCTCGCACTGATTTCTCTAAATATACCTTTGCAGCGTCACCATGCGCCTCGTCTTTTTTGCTCCTCTCAGGTTCTGACGAAGAGACGCACTCGATGCTCTCCTCTGTTGTGGCTTCAAGGTCAGTTTCTGACGACACAGCAAACTTCTTCTTAGCTGTGAAGATTAAATACCCAGAAGTCATTATGCTATGCTTTGAGATTCTCCCAGCCTTAAGAAGCTATACGGTAAAAGGGTTGTCTTTGATCGCTGGAGTAAATCGCAAAAGCCTGGAGCTGCTTAAAAATATCTTTGGTGGTGGATAATGATCTCTTTGCTTAGACAGGTATGCTCCGTAGACAGTTTGTTTCTGCGGGGGGTCTGTGTGAGTAAGGAAACAAATAGAGATTGACGACCCAATATGCTGCTATTATTGTCTTTTGTATATTTACCTGGCATTGCCCCAGACACCTCCCCTTTCCCTTCGTCATCCTCCTGGTCCTCACTTTTCTGCTGCGCGGTCAGCTGGTGGCACACGTCGAAAGCTTGGCCGACAGTCCTCACGATGCGCATGGCCTGAGACTGGAAATAAACCGCTTGTGTTCAGAATGTAGATAAAGGAAAAGCAAAAATAAAAGGGATTGCTCACGTGGATATGTGTGCTGGATAAAGAGACTGAAGAATAGGAGCAATCAAAGCAGAGAAATAGCTTTGTTTGGAAAGGGAAGCGAAAACAAAGGCAAGTCATAAAAAAGTGGCATTGAGATCAGTCCAATCTCAAGTCAGTCAAAGAAATGAGCAGCAGCGTGTCCTTGTCTGTCTTCTCTGCATACGTGTTGTCACAGTGATGGATTGGTCCATTTCTAAGGCTCTGATGGTGGAGGTAGTGCTGATAAGGTTAGCTGTTATTGCAGGAGGCTCAGTAAGCATGCCATCTGTACTATCAGGTCATTCATCACCAGAGGGTTCATTTGCAAATCATTAGATACTGAAGGCATGGAATTCCCTCATGCGTTTAGACTTTATAAATCAAGTTAATGAGTGTCAAGAAAATTGAACCAGTGAGAAGATGTACACTAATTTCATGTCATTTTAAAAACAGAGCCTAGCATACAAAAGAGACGGTAAACAAATTTCAGCCCTTTGTCTGAGTCAAAGAGTCACAGTGATATGTCCAAAAAGACTTAGCGTTGGAGTCTGAAAAGACAAACCAGGACAGAAGCTGAAATCTCGTTGGCTCATTAAATATCTTCCATGTTCTCTGCTGCTTCTGGCTCTTATAATACTGACTGCAGTCACAAATGTCACTTCATAGCAGTAATTTCTAGAGGCTAGATGCATTTATAAAATGCTGTTTCCACTGTGAGAGTGATGGCAGAGGAGGAAGATGCTGAAGCCTAATTGATTCGCAGACTAAAAGAAAAGTGCCTTTTCCCACTTTCCCCATGAGTGGTGACTGCATACAAAGCTCAAAAATAAGAATGAGCTGCAGAGGTGCGTAGTGCAGAGGAACCTCAGTTGTTAATCACATTATTTTAGAGTATGACTTTATTAGATTTTAATTCATTACTATAAGCAGTTCAAGTTTGGTTAAGTTGTTTAACACAAAACAGTTTAGCATGACCTTCACCATTACTAGGCAGGCTTTTTAAATTGTCAAGCTAAAGCAGCAACTCTCTCAAGGCTAAGCACACAATGCTCTGTTGATGTTCTGATCTGACATCTAAACGCCCTGCTGAGCCCACAGCATGTCGTGGTGGAAGTAAATCAAATCTTCTGTTATCATCAGGTCCATCTCCTCCTACTCGGCCACATGCTTAATCTGCGACACCCGATAACGCTCCAGAGACTGAGGGAGTTGACCGAGTCTCTCTGACGATGGGCGTTTAGCAGCAGTGGAAACATCTTTGGGGGAAAAGATAACATCCCCTTTTCCCCTTATTTTTCCTCCATGCTTAGTATTCATCTCTACTAAGTGACTGTCTGTCTGGTATCCATGGTGAAGAGATGAGAGGCATGCTTGTGCTCTGTCTTTGTCATAGAAGGAAAATGGTTGTGCTTGACACAAAAATGTGGGAGAAGATGCAGAACGAGGATGTGTTTTGACTGAGATTAATTGGCCATATGTGCAGCGGAATAGCACTATACATCACTGTGACAACATGTATAAATATTACTTTCAGGATAATGCCAAGGCATAGGCTTAAAACAGTCTATGACAGGTGTATCAGAGCATTCTGGTGACCCAGATTTACCTTTTTCTTGGACTTGAACACATTGCAGCGGAAAATGTTACTCTGTCCATCTCTGGCAATGTAGCTGAAGATTTTTAAGTCCTGGGCGTCATGTGAGACGTAAAAGATCCTGTTGAGGAAAGATGCAGTGAGGCTGATGGTTTAATTAACTGTTTAATTGAGTAGATTAAACACTGTTGTTGTTTGCTTTCTGACAGATTTGATTAATGTCACTCTATAGACAGAAGAGGTTGTACCTGTAAATGGGGTCTTGCGTCACCAGGATGGTGTTGTCGTCCCATGACCACCCTTTTCTCTGTCAAACCACAGAAACACCGTAAAAAAGCTGATTAGAACTTTACAGATTACAATAGTAAATTACAAGTGCGTGCTAAAAATATTTCCGAAATTTGCCTTCTATTCAAACTGTTCAAAAACAGAACATTAGGAGGCCGTTTCACAAAAAGATTCTGGTTCTGTCAAAGACTTAGATTTCATTGAAAACTTTCATCATCAGGGTCCTTAACAGTTACTATGGTAACACGTGACTCAGTTTAATTTGTGCTAGAGCGTCTAACTTATACTGTCAAACCAAATGCTAGGTAGGTAAAAGGTTTTTTTTTTGTGGAAACCAACTCTGGATACAAACAAAGAACTCACCTTCTTCTTTTTGCGCAGGATCACTTTGACACAATCTGTCGACACAACAATGTTGACCTTCTTCTTCTTTATGTTCTTCAGCTTGAATTCATACTGCAGAGAAATAAATGAAAGTTAAAACAAGTTAAATAGCATTTGATAAAACAGAGAGAATAGATTATGAAGCCAGAATTATATTTTGTCTTTCATCTTCTGTGACTGAGTAAACACTGTAAAATTTGTTCTGTGGGAGATGTTCAAGCTTTCCCGGCGAAGACTTCCCAGAGGCAGCAGTGTGGGACACTTTCATCCTTCTCCATGATGAATGCTGAAGCCTGTGTCCTATGCCTCAAAATATCAGGGCTCTGGCATCTAAGAACAAGCTTTTTATGTGAAATAACACACTTTGCTTTGAAAACACTAACTCCAACATCAGATGATTAATTGATCAACAGAAAAACACCCAAAGCGTTGCCTATGAGGCGTGACAGCCTTTGATATTATTTGTCATCTCTATTTTAATTAGTCTAAATATAAAGCAGACATTGTAGAAGACTGCTGCTCTTGTCTACACTAGATTGTTGTAGGATTTCACACTAGTCTTGGGCCTTAGACCAGTGTTAGATGTGAGAAGAGGATTTTTAATTAAGATCCGCCAAGGATGGACCTCTAGTTTTCTGGATAGAACCCATTTTCCTGCCCCTACTCTTTTCCCCTCTCAGATCTCTATTCAATCTCAGACTTCCTTCCATGTGTGGAGAAGCTTAGGTGAAGGACTCTTAATCTGTGTGTGTCCGTATGTAAAGTGGGACAAGTGGCCTATCCATCTCAGTGTAAAGTCTGAACCCAATGAAGTGGAAGTCTGCGGCTCATTTTCATTCACCTTTTATGTTCCTGCAGCTGGTATAACTCTCTCGGCCGTTCTGCTTGCCAACATTTGTTTTTAAGGTGCCATTAAAGAACTAAAAAAAACTGTCTTTACTGCGTTGCGCATGAATCATCAGTCTATATCGTCCTTATTTATTCATACCTTCCTTTGTCTTTGTCTCTCTTATCATTTATATAATTTATTGCTTTTCTTTTGACGCCTAAAACAAAAGTGCTGCGATTTCTTTTTTTTAAATATGAGTGACAAAACAATGACTTCCATTTGAGACATTGCTTTTCAGAAGGAAATACACAAATTGACAATATTAAATGTATTTTTTTGAGAAACCCCAAAGCTTTCACTGCATTATAAAACGTATATATTTAGCAGTGCCAGAAAATCTTGGCAATAAGTGAAAGGCCATAACTCTGCAGTGAAGAGGAGGGATGTGGATTAAGCTTGTCCTGGGTGTCACAGGGGACGCAGCTGACCTCGAACTGACACAGTAACTTGGTTGTTAGATTAGATCTCGCATCTGACCGTGCAGCTAAATCCTCCGCTGCCTGTGCTTCACTGCAGTAACATGTTTTCACTAGAGCCTTCACAAGGGTTTCCTGTTCCGGCACAATCAGACATAAACCTGCAAGCTGCCTCTCTCCTCGGTCATAAAATCAGAGGCTTGTGAATCCAGTCCTGATTTAAAATGCTGCTGACAGCCCCTTAATGTGGGCAGAGTGTAGTTTTCCCACAGACAGGTCTTTTACTAGTGAGAATGCTTTAAGTGTGGTGCATAAGATGAGAAAGAAAAGCAGGAGAATGGGTTCATTTCTGCACTAAAAACACTGATTGCTGTGTCACTGGACTACTACTGGCATACAGGTCAAGTTGAGCAGTCTGGGCGAGGAAGCAGTGGGTGTATGTCTTACTCTGATTCTCCTCATGGCAGCCACTATCTCCATCCGGCTGCCTGGGCGACCCACCTCCAAACTGCCAATGTACTGCAAAATGTAAGCAGACATATATTTTAAATGAATGATCGTATTGATTGGTTAAAGACACTAAACAAGCTGACAGTTCACGGGATATTACACTGTACATCCCACTGGCTACAACAATGCAGTGTACAAGGAAACATATGACCAATCATTACCTAAACATGCTAAACTAAAGATATTTAGCCCATTGACTTTATGTAATTTCCCATTTAACCAAGACATAACACTAACTACTTGTATTGTTTGCACAGCAGTAGTAGTGTAAACAATCTGGATGTAGCCTCATTATATTATGTTTGCAAATGTTCAGCCACAGTCAATGCAGAAAATTCCTTTGTAAAAATATCTTTTAGAAAGAGAAGCCAATAATAAAAACATGAAAATGAGAAATGTGGACATAATGTCTGCAGACAACACACGTCATAAGAGACATACCAAATGACCTTGTGTGCTGCAATTTCACAGATTCTGACTTTGCTTAAAACTTGAAAATCAGTGATAAAAATGCAGATTATCCATCTTGTTTTACTTTCATCATGAAGCTTAGCACATGCATTATGTGTCTGTTTGTGCAAATATTTTTATAAGTCAAGACTGAATAGGAACCACATGTGAACCATCACAAGTTTTCTTGTCTGGCTCCAAAATGTATCACAGCAGCCACAGAACCAATCTAATATTTTAGCAGGATGTGCCATCACATCAAGTCATTTCATATTTGTTTATGCACAGTCTTCTGTTTTCTGCAGCTTCAAGTCACAAATCACAAACTTTCTGTCACTGACAACCACCAGATAACCAGTCCTTCATGAAATACACAACCGTCAGTGGAAACATTTCCCTCTAAAAGAACTGAGAGCGTGGTAATTGTACGATATTATTTTCTTAAGTCACTGCTGCTGTTTGTTGGTCCCACTTACCTTAGCCTCGAAGCACACCCCATGCTTGAACACCTCCTCGTTGTGCATGGGGATCCTCAAATCGTGAGCGTCATCCACTAAATTGTACTTGGTTATACCTGGCATCGCCTTGGTGATGGTGATAGCTGGCTCGCTCCTGACACTTGTTTTACGACAGCGCTAGAGAGCTGCAGATATGCGCATCCCCCCCTCTCCCGCTCCAGACGCGTCACTCTGGGGGTCATCGGGGTTAACTCGTCTCCACGGGTTGGTCGCTGGATGGATGGAGCTGCAGCCCGCTGATTGTAAAAACGATGTGGGCGCCTACGACCCTTTCACTCCTACAACTGAGCTCCGAGGCTCGGGCGGAGAGGCGGAAAGCGACGCCAACAGGCGGCGATGACGCACGGATCTCAGCACATGATTGTTTTCTCTCGTTTCAAAGTGTCGCGGGTTCAGTTCACGCACCGCTCTGGAATAAATCAGTATTCAGAAGAAGTGAGAGCGCGGGGAGCGTTAAGGTGTGTGTTGGATGTGTCAGATGAGGAATAACGTGTAGAATAAGATGAGGAGTGACTGCTGTAGAGACTCCTTTCGCTGCAGCTGCTGTTTGCCCGGACGACATCTAGTGGCTACGAGCGAAACAAAAAAAAAATCCCAGCAATATTTAATCTGTCACTCATTTCAGCTCTGGAGAGAGTAGTACTTATAAGAGAAAAACTTTTGTTAAGGTTTAAACGAACAAATATCTTTATTTTTCTTTCTGAAGATTTCCCATTGCATTATAGTGGCTAAGTATAAGTAATCAAAGGTATTGATAAACAAACGTAAGCTTGATTTTTTATATATACTTAGGCCACTAGGGGTCATTGCAAAAAAGAAAAAAAAGTTGGCTCAACCATGTTCTCTGTAAGATACAAAAACATCCATTATACACAGTAACATTGCATTGCATTGTTCGTGCTTTAAAAGGTGCAAATCCTAAAAAGTAGCATAGTGTTGCCCTAAAGTTGAAATAATGTCACATTAGCCACTCGGTGCTGCTATGATAAATGGATTATTTGACTAATTCACTTCAAATGTTTTCGTAAAAATTATTATTATATTAAATTATACTAATAACATAACTATATTAACTATTTTGCATACCCAAATCAATTTATGGACTTCTCAAAATACACCAGTGAGTGAAGTTTCCATCATGTTTTTCTTCAGCAGCAGATGGCGACAGAGCTCCTTATTTCACAATGCAGTGCCACAAAGCAATTCCTGTTCAACCACTTTCGCTTATTTCTGGAGAGTTTCTCCACTCTCTCTCTGTTTAAAAAAAAACCTGCGTGAGGCAAAAAAACCCTGAAATGTTCTTTAAAAACAAATGAACGTGGTGCTTGATAACTTCAGAAAATGACCCCTCCACAACAAACCTCTTAAAATCTAAGAGGAACAAAGTGTACTAAGAGCACTCTCCTCGATATAGATCTACTGTACCTTGAAGCCCTCCTTCTGTAAATGGGTCAAGTTCAAGTAGCAGACCTCTCATTCTGGCCGTCAAGTTTCTGCAGCCCTCAATAACAATGTCTAACAATGGCTGCTGACTCGTCCATCATGTTTTCACGCCATATTCTTCTTTTTTTTTTAAAATCAAATAAACAGAAGTCAAAGCTGACACACTGACGTATTCATTGGAAAGACAGTCACAAGCAAATATAAAAATACCACCTGCGTCACAAGATATTTCCCTACACTTTGTCAGACAAAACACTCCTTAGGTTTACTGCTTGTGAATTATCTCTTGTTATTACTCATTAGAAACCCTATTTTATTTTGTCAGATTAAATTCATGTGGTGTCACGAAGCCTAACGGAGGGAGGTACAGGAGCCCTGCTGCCTCGGGGCCATTTGTCGCTTTTCAGGATAAACATTCATTCAAACATGTTGTCTGCTCCTCCCAGACTTTGTCACAATGACATCTGCCTTTAGTACAAGATCAACCTGTGCCTGATCCCTTCTGTACATGTTTTATAAAGAAGTCTCGTGATCGACAGAGAACAGGAGGTAATGTTATCGGACATGGAGTGTTTTTGTGTGGCCCACTGTGACTGTATTGGCCCCACTCTGTGCTCTGTAGGTTCCATCTCTGCTGCTTTGACTTGTTTCTAATGAATGGCTTCCCTCATATGACGTTAGTATTTGACAGAAAAGCTTTTAAGGGTTCAAAACAAAAAAATGAAGCAAAATGGAATTTATGGTAAAATGGTGGCAGTTCAAGGTTGACACAGGCTTTTAGTATATACTGTAGACGGGAAACCAAAATGAATTTCAAACAGTGATTTGATTTACTTATATAACTGGGCTAAAGTTTTCATCTGCTTGTCCCCTAACTAAACAAAGCTTACTGAGAGCATCATTAATGTTGGAGTTTTCTAAACATAGTAAGATGCTCAATCACAGTGGGGGGAAAAGAAACTGAATAAAATACAAGATACGTGACATATTAAATCTGAGGACCTCTTTGGGGGGACTCTGGGGAAAGCTCTGCATCAAATTTTCCTTTGAATTCACACTAACAGGAAACATGTTGCTTTACCTCATGCAGTTGACTCACCATTAGGCCTACTTGCTGTATGGCTCAAGTCCCAGCTGACTTTATACAGCACAATGAAGATTAAGAAGAAGAAACAGAGACCTTTGTTACTTTTTAATTTACCAAAATACCCCTTAACAGTTTTTAATATACAACTGACAAGATGGCATTTTGTAATACATGCATTTTATTTGTTGTGTATGGTTTTCTGTAGGTCACAGGTTTAATAAAGTGCATTAGCTTGAACCACTCTGCTGAGCTTGTTCCCCTAGTAACCTGGTAACCATGACTACAGCTCTTTGTTTTTACTCACTCTGCCAAGTTCAAGCACCGTTGGCAATGGTATTCATCACCACTCACATGGTAAATATGTTTTAAAATGAGCACACTGACTCATTTTGACCAGCTAAGTAGGCGCCTGATGAGCCACATGCACCGTTTAACTGGACTCCACCTATTTAGCTTTGAAATCCACTCCAAGTGATACATGCCTCAGATGAGCCATGTACAAAGACAAGGGCTTGGCCTCTCTCCCACGCCGACTCAGCCAGGTGTTAACAGCACACACTGGAAAATGAAATGAAATGAAAAGTTTTGGAAAACGGAACAATAATAAAACCTGACCAGCATCAATGAGCTCTGTGTAACATTCAAACAGACAACTATTTTTGGATCAAGATTTGACCTGAGTATTTTGGCTTGTTTGGGTGTCCAAGTAGTTATAGTGTTGTCATTGTAGACAGTCTTTATTTTTAGGATTTATTTATAGATAATCTGACATTATTACTGTAGTTTTTTAGTGAAGAATCATAGTTGATTGTTGAGATATTTACAGATTCCTAAAATAAAGCGATGCAGTACATAGAGTATGAGGGTATAGACAACAAGTCCATTTACTGAAATCACTCAGAAGACATTGCAGTTAATTAAACTTCAAGCTAAAAGGGCAAATGTTGTTTATAGAAATCTTCTGTCACGTGCTGTTGTATTTTCCACTACTGTATGAAGACGTTGATCACTCGTGCTTACGTTTACTGCATGTCATGTACTTTCCCAAGGTTTAATTAAGTGTACCTTTGCTAGAAAACTTCAGTGTGCATCAGTAACTAAAAGAATTACACTTTTCTTGTCTGGAGTTTCCATGCTTATTTTTATTCTGTGGCTTATAAGAGAGAATATCCTGTGGCTTATCATTTTAAAGGTTTCATTTGGTTGGGGCATTTTTTGTTTTGTTGCCAGCTGAATGTTTATGAAAATATAATGTATTTCAGTTCCTCTTTCTCAGATGCAGGTTGGTACTTCACAAACACACAGAAGTCGCTTATATCTATTGAAATGCAATGCAAAGTGGAATTCATAAGTGTATTTATAAGAGTCTTAGTGTAATTTTGAAGGATTTTTGGTTATATGGAAAAAATCAGGAATTGAACTCAGTCATTGAAATGAGTACAATTCACAAATGATAAAGCTGAGGTGTTTTGTTCTGCTGTGCTGACTGTAGTCCACATCTATATGCACACAAAAATGTGTTCGCTTTAAGGTTTTGGTGAGCTTATTTCAAGCTTTTCTGCAGTTTATGCTTCTTTGTCTCCTCTTTTTATGCACATGCACAACACAGCGGTCGGTGCTCATTGACCACACAGTGGATTCTTACTGACGTTGGACTTTCCTGTCACATATTGTATTTTCAAGACGGCAAAAACTGTTTTTCATATATACCTATAACAATCTTATTTCTAGGAACCCAAGACATTAAAAAAGTTTTCTCCCATCAACTTATCTAAACCTTATATTCATATGTTGACACTTTTCCTGCCTAACTCCACAATAGAAATTACTTCTAAGGGCTGTCTAACTTTATTTTAGTATCTGGACACAGTTTTTAAAGCAGAGGATGTTTTATTCCTCAAGGTACAATTATGACATAAACTTAAGAGAAAGAAGTATTTGTTTCCATTACACTGAGCTGTTTTTATGCATTTTAAAATGGAAAAAGTCCACCAGACCAAGAAGCCAGACGTCCCTGAAGGTCTTTGTGATATTTTGTTGACAATACACCTGAAACGTTTTTCCAGTAAAGGCCCGGGGCATTCCTGTGTGGAGGTCAGTTTATTGTTTCTAGTATTGTCTGGGATGTAAACGTATCTGTCAGGTTTCATATGAATGTAAGAGACACAAGCCATCCTCAGACACATCACTTTCCAGAGGTATGCAGGCGTTTTTCATGAGTTGGCTCTTGCCTCATTGTGGACTGAGTGGATCCATGTAGGAGGAGATGATGAATGATAGAACAATTCAAGGATGGGGCACCTTTTACAAGGGAAAGAGGAGAGGCTGCAGTGACTCATGGCTGGCTTCACGGACGTAAACAAACATGTGGAGCTGCTGCTCAGTAGCCGGCTGCTGTCTCCATGGTAACCAGCTCTCACACTTAGATGCTTTGCGGAAAAACATTGTCTTTAAGGGGAAAAAATGAAGAAAAAAGCTTCTAATTTCTCAATTTGTAGTTTTGGGCTCCTTGACAATTGCTGGAGTCACTTTATACACAGTGTGGTGAGTGAGCAGTGTCTGAGAATTACAAAAAACAGTTCCTTATTTAAATTAAATAAAAGTTTGAGATTTCTTTCTTTTTTATATGTGAAAAGTGCTCATGATGTAAAATTCACAACATTAGCTAAAATAGCGAGCCCCTTGGAAAACTACGTGTTTATGTGCTACTGTCGAATGTTTTCTAAAAGTTACGTTCTGTACTCAATAACCTGTAAAGACGTCGAACTCAAACTCAAAGGGATTGATGGTCCAGAACAGCGTAAAGAGTCGTGCAGTCACCTCGTTGTGAAGTTCAACCGCTCACTCAAAAGAACCTGCAGCTGTAACTGGGCAAATGCTGCACACTCTTTCTATCTCTGCATTTCTCCCAGAATGGTAAAAGACAGACATTTCCACAACTTCTACAAAAATACATTTAATATATTTATTTTTCCATACAATACTTTAAATAAAAAATGTAACATCCTCTGAAATATTACGATAAATAAATAATAATGAATAAATACATGCTACAAACAAATTAAAGTGTCTCTGTAGTAGTACGTTTTACGCCACTGTGTCTTGTCTGTGCAGTGTCTTCTAGAGTCGGTGCAACAACTTCTCTTAATGTCCTTTAGCTTCAAGTGCTGACCCCTTTTTAGACCATCTCCAGTCTTCAAAAATAACTCCATTTCCCAGCATGCTTCTTCTTGGACTGAGGTATTTGTCCCATCCGAGCCTTTCCAGTCTCAGCGGTGCGTTTCTGAGCTCTGTGTGTCCCGTTTGAGGGATATTCAGATCAATGCTGCTTTCTCTTTAGACAGTCCTTGTTAAAGTCTGTTAGCCGGTCTTGGCCTTTCTGCTGAGCTCCAAGTACGTTGAGGATTTGAGGAAACGTGGATAGCAGTCCTTCTCCATCAAGGTGTAGATCTTGGCCTGGGCCAGATCGAAACAGGACTCAGTGGGCTGCTCCACGTTGGCCTTGGTGATGGCTTTGGTCGTGTGGTCCAGATTAACCTGAAGAGGAAAGGGAAATGCCAGTCAATTATACCGAGCATTACATTTGACAGAAGGAACAGTTTTTTATTTTTATGATATTTACCTCTCGGGGTGCATCAGAGCCAATAAACTCATCATAGATTTTCTTGGCTTTGGTGGCCATTTTGGATTGTTTTGTGGTTCTGTAGTCCTCACAAGCCAAGTAGAAGGCAATGTTTTCTTCACTGAATTCTGACACAAGGAAGGCTCTGAACAGACAGAGTCCATCTGCAAAAAATAAAACAGAGTTAGATTAAACACCTGCGAGTTTTCACATCTGGAAGACTATCACTTTTTAAATCTATATAAAAAAAATACTTACTTTGGCTGGATAACAGTTTGTCAAATGATTCCTTCCACTTCAGAGGCTCATCCAAGTTTAACCTGCAACAATTGACAATATTTAGAAAAATGTCCCAGTCTCATGTCCACTTTTCAAACACTTTAAAGAAGCTTGATGCCGTCCTACCTCACTTTGTCATTCTTCTTCAACTGCCCAGTGACGCCATGGTCTGACTTCTGTAAGAAACTTCCAAACAGCGCTTTCAGCTCCTTTGCCCTGGTAGGAATAAGACAAACTGTTAGAAAAAAGTCTCCTGCTGATGTCGGTGTAAGTAAAAGGGCCGTGTGGTGGACTCACCTCTCGAGGCAGGTGGTGGGCAGAGATTCCAGTCCGCGGCACATGATGATTTTCTTTTTTGTTAGCTTCTATGATATTCCAAAGGCTTTGAGAGTTGATTGTGTTGAGTCAGTGAGCTCTTGGCAGTTGTGCTGGCTGTGTGGGAGAAGGACGTCTTTAAAAGGGTGTCCACTCTGTGACGTCACTCCTCTCAGCCAATCGGACGATGCAAGAGGGAGGCTCCTCGACACACATTTTCCTCCAGATTTCTTAACCCTCTGCTGAATGACATGTGATACTTTGAGTGAGTGAAATACTTCAAAAACTCTTAAATGTGCGTGTGCTCTGTGAGTGTCTGTTTGTGGTTTGAGGGGAGAACCATTTGTTCTCACAAGGACAGAAAATCCCCTGAATGACAATTTTCACTCTGCGAATAAAATGTTGGTTGACCTGGATCAACATGTTCTCATATTGAAATGACAATGTGTGACAGTATGATTAAAAATACACAAAATACTGACGAGAGGAAAGTGACATAACTGTAATAATGTAATAAAGTGTTATCTAGTCTTGAATGGATCAAAGTGACTTTGCTGTTGCATTTATGGACATAGACCCCAAATATTCAGTAACAGCATGTGACCCATTTCACCTTTTAACACTTTATTAGAGTGTTAATCTGCAGCTGAGATTTCATTTCAAGTTAAACGTATTTTCTGTTAGCAAATAGTTTTTAAAAAATTACTGACAACCCGCCATGACACACAGCACACAGCAACCATGTTTTAAATGATGTCTTCACAGGTACAGCTACCTCTTGACATCACAGTCTAGCAGAAAATTCCTGGTATAGTTTATTTTAAAGTCAACTGGGTCTATATATAGCCTGGTGATAGCAAAAACTATTGTTCATTGAATGGAAAAGGTCTATCTTTAGAGCTGACTGAGCCTCGACGAACAGTAATGTCTTTGATTAGGCCATGTCCCAGTCGGTCTGCATTAAAAATACCTGGAAACAGAAAATCAAGAGCCGGATGAAAAGACACTCAACTTCCTGAGCCTGAACAATGCTGTTACTTTGAATGTCTGGACTGACCAACACAACACTCCTGAAGTCAAGCTGCAATAATGAATGGATCCCCTTTGTTTGAGGAAGTTCAACAAAATCCACAGCTACAACTTTACAGTAAAAATGAGACATCACTGGAGCATGTTTTTCTGTGACAAGGATGGCTTTTAATTATTTTCATTAGGTGAAACATATTGATATATTCGAAAAGACATAGAGAACTATTGTAGGCATGTGACTAGTTTTCACATCCCTAAATGAATCTAGGTATTCTTGGGAAGAACTTGCATAAATCCATTTCTGCTGTTTGTTACATTTTCAGTCATGAGACCAAACAAAGGAGAAGTTCACTTCTGTTTTAAATGTCATGTCTGTCTGGTGTCATGTAGTGTTCACAGAATTACACAGTATTAGCTTTGTCCATTTAAAGTTTGGAGCTGATTCTGAAACGCTGATGAGATTAAATGTGTCATTTTCAGTATGTTTCTGTTTTAGTTAGAGGCGGTTGTTGGAAAAAAATAAATAAATAAAATGAAATGAAATGAAATTAGTAAATCAACATGATTCATTTTGATATGCTAACATCATACGAATTTGACTAATTACAAAGTTGATGACAAGACATATTTCCATTATCAGATGACTTACGTTGATGCAAGCATAATTATTACATAAGCAATTATTAGATTATGTAGTGTGTGGCACAATACACAGTCCTTCTTCGTCCCATTCAAGTGCAAATGTTTGCTGATGACACATTCATTGTGTAGCTTCTTTTATGTCACATATAGGGTCATGTAACTCAAAGGTCTAATTGCTGTTACATCACACACTCTTATAACTGTGCAAAGTGAGACCTTTGTTTGGATGCACTTCATTTCAGATGTGACACAAATACCCAGACACCAAATCACAAGCTTCAATAGCCCTCTTTTCTATTTGTGTTCATTTTTGATGGAGCAAGGTTAGTTAACAGCCAAAGTAAGCAGGACCGAATAAATCAGCCACATAAAAAATGTCAGGCATGAGTTAAATTCAGGTCACAAAATGAGAAAAGTGGTCCATTAAAGCCGCATTTACTTTATCATTCTTTGTGCTAAATAAATGTGCCACAGATAAGAGCGAGCCAGAAAAAGAAACTTCTTTTTTTAGAGCTTGACAAAGAACATTTTGTAATAATGATCATAAATTGGCCTCAGCAGAACCTGCTCATGACAGCGGCTGTAAAGTCATTGTTTCTGTACTTTATCCCTTTAAACCACTTTCTTTGACATTGGATAAATGCGTTCACATTTTAGCTGGAAATATAGACAGTAATTTTGAAATTTCCCATCTTTAACCACTTAAGTAGTAGATGACAAATTGCCTATAAATGCCATGATTGTCGTTTACAATTAAAAAAAAAACCCCAAAAAACTACAGTTCACATCATGTCTGTGAACTCTAGTCGTTGGTTTCTACATCGCACATGTCTTTAATGAGGTGACTATTCTAGAGCCAAGTTACTGGACATTTCTTTATAATTAAAATTAACTTTGCAACGTCCAGATGAGACACTTCCTGTTGGCTCCCTCTGGCTGTGATTTTTCAATCAAAAGTTAAAGCCTGGTTTCTGGAAGGCGGGAAGTATACAGAGACGAGAAATTCCCAGTGAGCACTCTCATTTCCCAGATAAGATGACCCCTTAGACTTTATTTGGAAGTCCTCCAGTGAGACTGGTTCCTGCTTCCTCAGCTCTCCTTCCTCTTGGCTCCTTCACACAGACCAAGCAACTAATGCATTTGTTTATGTCCCTCTGAAAATGTTTTTTTTTTATTTTGGAAAGGCAAACTGAAGACAAGGTGTTTAATGAAAGATGAAAAATGAATAAATAAGTAAATATTATATGGACTCTTCATCTAACCCATCTCCACTGGTCCACTGTTTGCTGTGCCACTAGTATTGCAGGCTCAGTAAAGGAGTAACTGTGCAGCTGAGTCTTTGTGATTTATATTTGTCAGACCCACTCCCACTATTTTCTCTACTGTTAGTGAGCATTTATAGTTTTGTGAGTAGATCGACCATAATAGATTAATTTACAGCCAACCTGCACAGTTTTTACCCAGACAAGAAAAATGCAGATGTAACCACCACTACTTCTTCTTCTTCAAACAGTGGGACACATTTGTTTTGGTTTAAACAAAGAGCACAGATCAGCGGCCATATTGAATCTTGGCATGTTTTTGGATTATGTATCATTCAGGCCGCAGTTTGAGTGGTGCCATCTGTTCAGAGACAAATCTGCATATGAAGTGGGCTTCCTATCTGACAGAGCAGGTGCACGATCATTTAATGCATCCCAACGGAACATCACTGTCAGTCGCCCACATCAGTGCACATGATACCATCCATGTATTATCAAATATCAGCTGGCCATTGAACATCTGGAGATGCAGCAGCAATGAAGACAAATCAATGTTAACTATGTTCAGCCTGTGCTTCAGTAGAATATAAATGATCTCCTCTGGATACATCAGTCTGTTTCAGAGCCTTTCTGTACACAGTAGATACAGATGTCAAATGTCTTTTAATCTTGAGACAGTGGCTCTACCACTGTGTGATATTCACTGGACCCACAATAATATAACAATAATAAAACTTTATCAACAAAAGTATCTCCTGTCATCCAGGAAGGCTTTTCTTGATACACTATAATATGAGTCCACTGGTCAAAGCAGAAGCATGTCGCTTAAACACTCTGTAGAGAAGGTGCACTTTGAGCTACAGAACAAAGAAATCCATGTAGAAGCCAGAGTCCATCAGTGGTCAGTAAATGGGACAAAGTTTTGAGTGTGTCCTGACTGCAGAACACAGATCAAGATTGGATCGATGTTGTGTGCAAAATGCAAGATGTTTATTGAAAATGTTTGTTTCATCACAGACAATACCTGATAATGAGCAACACTCACACTGATGCATGCCTCATTTGGTTCTGATTCTGCAGTCAGGGCTAGGCCCACTTGAAATTCTCTTGGGATTTTGTGTTGCAATACTGCAAATGGCCACTGGTAGTATTACTTACAGAGCAGAGGGAGTGGCACCTTATTCAACTCTCAAAGGTTTCTAAGTTCATGCTCTGGACAAAGCCATGGCACGTTTACTTAGCCTGACTATAACTTTATTATGCTAAGTTATTACAGGCTGCATCTTGTAAATTACCCCTAATATTCCTGGAATAATAACATTAAAGTGAGGATGACACTTTCTTTCCCAAGAATTATCTGCTGGGGGCAAACACGTTTGAACTTGCTAACACCAGCCAATGTGCCCCGGCTGCACAAACAAAGCACCGGCGGCTCTATGGGAGTTACACTGCTGTTAATTGGGAACATTGCCAGAAATCCTGCTGCAAAGTAAAAGAAAGCTGCTTAATAGGAAATGATCAGCACCATTAATGTGCTCAGCGTCATTCTGAATTATGGCTGCTGTGTGAGACATGGGTAGAGCGGGAACAAGAGGTTAATGAGGTGCCAGTAAAAGGGACAGTCATGTCACATCACTGCGAAAAGGGCACCAAGGCCTTTCACATTTACTGTCTTGTTTATTTAATATAGCTCCATAATAAGAACACAGGGGCAACGTGTTCCTTTTAAAACAATCAAGGGCAATCAAGGACGATACAGGTCTGAAAAAATGTATCACATAATCACAAAGACATTTAAATGGAAAAGACTGATTATTTAAACCAAGTTTTGCAACCAGTTGATAGACCTAAAAGTAAACCTTGGAAAAATGACCCATGAACAACATTATCTCATCAGCATATAAGTTGTATGTGAGCTTTTTCCATTACACAGAGTCGATGTTTGCTTTGTTTTAAGCATTTTGGAAATAGAAGATAAAGCACATTCTGTGACAGACTTGTTGAAAGTATCCAGGAGAGCTCAGCAGCAGAGTGCATCTTCTACCCAGCAACACTCAAGTGTGGACTGTTCTCTCTGTGGATGTGTGTCCATTATTAGACAAAGGTGTGAGCAAAGAAGATGAACATGAATGACAGTAAATTTACTTCTTCACACGCTTTACACCAGTGGGAAAGTCCAAATGTGGGCCAAAGGTCAAAGTACAAAGATTCAGCAATGTTTTTGGTTAATTGGGAAGGAAGCTCAAATTAATTTTGGTTTGGGTAAGTCCGCAGTAAAGTACTGGGACAAGACTAAATAATTTAGGGACTGAGACACTGTCAAGTCCAAGTCCACAGGGCAATGGAGATACCCCTTATCTTCAAATACAAGTCATTCAGTCATTTTTTCACACTGTTTCACTTTTGTGCAATCCCAGTTATGATGGGTTTGATCCATGATGGGTTTGATCCATCATAACTGGGATTGCATAAAAGTGAAACAGTGTGCTACAGGATTTTTTATTTAATTAGTTAGATACATTTTGCAGGGAACTGTTTAATGCTGAAAATGACAGGCAATAAACAGAGTTTGCGTTGGTTTAATTTTAGCTCTGTGCAATCAAAGTTTCAGCTCTAATCCTGATGGGATACATAATATCACCTCCTCTTTCTGTGTGATGCACCCGCTCCACAAATAATGCATGCATTGCATACAGGGACTAGCTCCTCATGAAAATTCACAAACATGGGATCAGCTGCGCTGCACGTTGAGCATGGTGGGTTTTTCAAGTCAGATTACATGTTGAGCTGCTTGTCTCTGTGTGGAGTCACAGAAAGTCCAACGAGAATTAATGCATAGGACCATTGTTGCTTAAGGCAAGTGCTGGAGGAGACAAGGACTGACAGAATTCCCTCATCAGCGTAGAGATGGACAACAACAAGGACATTTTTAGAGACAATTATTGAATGAAAAAACTAATGACATAGGGTACAGACACATGAGGACTTAATGCCAGATCCCAGACTTGTCTGAAAGCCACAAACATGCAAGTCTATTTAATTTTGTTCACACAATAGTTATAAGATTAGTTGATTGTTCAAAAGTAGTTATTTTCAAAATTCAGAAAACTGCCTTTTATCTAAAAATATTGAACTCTAATGATATAGCTCATATTTTGCAGCAAATAAGGCAACAGCACACAGTACAACAACCTCTTAAAGCAAGCATTACATTCACTCAAGGTCTTTGAACACTAGTATTCACTACCCACACAGTACTGTCTGTGTGCAGATACTTAAAAAGTATGTGTCCAGCTTTAAAAGACACAAATATTATAGATGCAAATATTGTCTGTCAACTATGTAGCAAACATCTGAGGCCTTTTAGTTCCCATAACCCTAATGTTTTGTAAAGGAAATATATTTCTTATTTATTACCGTACTGTAATCTCTAATATAAATCAGGCATAAATCTCATCCTGATTATAACACAGCTATTATTTCTGTTGTGGTGTTTGTCATTCATTCTTGTTCACAGTCAACAAATGTCCCATCTTACCACAGTCCAGTGAATTCCCAAGCCTCAAAATCACGTGTTCTATGGGAATCTGCGTCCCCACGACAAGAATACTACGCAACAGAGACCGAGACACAACATTTGTCACATGCTCATAGTTTTATCATCAAAGATATAACTATGATGGAAACCATATCCTGCTTTTAACTGTGGTGTGTCATGACCCAGGGCTTTCCCTCTGAGGCTGGAGGAAATACTTGGCTAAATGCCTGCTGAGTTATATTTGAGTGCAATTCCTATGAAAAAAGAGTGACCAGTAGAATCCAGGAAATTAACAGAGACGCTGATGCACAACAGAGAGATGCTTTTTTGTGCTTTTAATTCTTTTTGTATCACTCCTACAATTCACGATGAGAATAATACACCCTTTATACATGAGCATGACTCACCAGCAGATGGCAGCAGAGTTCCATCCTCACATTTTTTACTGTAATTGTGTCCTTCTGGGCAGCTCCTTCTGTAAATGTATCAAACTGACCTTGCAAACATTTCACATTTCATTTACCTAACAACACTCAGCTATATTCATTATTTTAAGCCAAAAGATGAAATGAAAGAATGTTGTTGTGGAGATTCAGCTAAAGTCACTGTCTTTGACCTACACATTTCAGGCACTGGGAGAAGAGCACAAACGAACCATTACAACCAAAGCCTTGTGCACACTTAGCTTGCTTTGTGTTGTATAATGGGATTCAGTGAGAACGTAGGCCTGCGCTGTGTCTTCAACACAGTTTCTGCATCATGATGGACAAAAGAGGCATCACAACAGTGTTTTGTTCCTTATCGATTTTCTTACTCTGTATACAACACCCTAAGACAGATTTAGCATTGTGTGTGTCTTGTGTCGCTTCCCCAAAGGGCTGCATTATCTTTATTGCTATTGTAGATAACAGAGGGGATGTTTATGATGCTTTTATGTGCTATCCTCTGGGTGCAGATATGCATGTTTACGCATATTTCATCACATGTGCCTACATTTTGAATAAATCTATTTCTTTCATTGCTCTCTTTTGTGTTCTGCTCGACTGTACTTGAACAAAGCATCCGCCCAGATCCACGATTCTCCTGTGAGAATGCGGTGGAAGTGTAATCTATTTTTCCCTGAGCTAGAACTTCCTCAGCCTGCTCTGTCTGATGGTAACCGTGCCGGTGTTTGAAACCTAATGGCAACAGATGATAGTCATGAAAACACTTGTCCAAAGAGGATAGTCTAAATAAGAATTCTCTTTTGAAATGAAAAGTGGAAATGGCTCAATCTCCCCGGTCGATCCGAGTCCAGTGATTGTTATAAATCTTTTGAAATGACAACATCTCGACGGAGCCATTAGCGATGATTGTGAATTGGAGGCAGCAAGACAAATCAAAAAAGCAACATGTATTTTCAATTAAATTTGCCTTTTTGAACTTTTGTGCAGATTGTGTGCCAAATGTATATTCTGTCAATCCCTCTCTATAATCTCATTGATGCAATTGCTTATGTATTGGTACAAATAATAAAGCTTGCCTATCAATTAAAAAACCTCCTACTCACACCAAAAGTACAAACTCAGGTGAGCTTTAGAGGCTGTGGTTCCTGGACATGCTACCCATTTGATTTGGAGTTGTTAAGGAGAAAAAAAAAAAGAAATAAATAACACTCCTCAGCAAAGCTCTTCAGATACAAGGTTAGTTCATAAATGAAAAATAATCATGAGATTTGTCCCAGGGGGTTTACTGTTTATTCAGTTTTACTCATCTATTTGGTAATCTCTTGGCTATTAGCACTTTCTTTTTCAGCATGCAGCATATTTATTTTGAGAAGATTTTATTTTGTAGCGGCAACTACACAAATAAGAAAAAAGACCTCAGAAGCCTGTTTTATAAAAGACATCCTTGGTTATTATCTTTCATACTAGATATAAAAGTAGTGCATGAAGGTAGCGGTGAGGTGGAGGTGCACTATTCATAGCCATGCTATTGTTCTGGGAGCTCTGCATGTTTCAGCATACCAGATAGAGCATTTTAATTAGCTACATTGAATATTTTAAGACACATAATAAAAGTGCCTTCAATATTAAACATTCCTTGTGACTCAGGCTGCCAGTCAGAAGCAGTGGCAGGAATGTCAGAGCACAATGAGACGTGTGACACTAACGATCTTGTTGCCCACACGATTGTGTCTTTGTGATGCATGTGAAATGTTCTCTCTTTAAAAAAAGAAAAAAAAAAGAAAAAAGGTCTGTAAAAAACGTGTATCTTCTTCAACCCCTTCGCAGCTCTGCTTACTCGAGCCTTCAGAGTCACTTCATTATAAATTATTTTCTTTTTGTTGAGGGTCATTAACCATCTGCCGTAGTAGTAATAAACCTCACATACAGTTCACTCCCTCAAGAGAGTTTCATTTGCCACATTTGCATAACTGTCTATTTTGGAGGAAAATGTGGGCTGCTTCAAATGTCAAGTTTTGGAAGGAGTACTGAGACAGAAACCGCAGAGATCTGTAACAACCACTTTGGGAAATAAACTCACTGAGGCCTCCCCAACCGCCGCCGAGGACACGCCGCTGAAGACGGACAAGGGCAGGACAATGGCAGTGCAGCGTAAAGCTAATAGTAATCCCTCTCACAGTTCCTTTACCCAGGAGAGCTCTCAGGGCTTATCCAGACACAAATGAAGACGTGAAGCCTGCACTAATCATGTTTAATTAAGCCGCACTAGTGGATGCTGTCAGTGGGTGGAAGGTAGTGTTAATAGAGGATAACATGTCTTCAGAGGGATGGGTCATTGTGGAGAGAGCGCTTACGACCATGATGCGTAGAGTAGAGCCGTTTGCTGATGTGACGAGCGGGGTGATGTGTGGGGCAGCCATTACAGCCCATCACTGCTTGAATTAAAACATTATACATTAGAGAACAGTCATTTTCCTGCAGCAAAAAGTGTGTTACATTTCCGCAGTGTGAACTGTGCCGCATTATCAGAATCTATTACTTTCTCCTGTAAGCTGATTATCTTTTGTGTGTGCACTGTATGTATAATATTGCTTATACCAGTTATATACCGGTTGCAGCTTGTGTTTATTAATTACTGTGTGGTGCATAACAATACTATTTTACACTTTGAATCTCAAGACACAATTTAAGCGCAGAACATAATGATCTAATGCATTTTTGATATCAATGAGGATTATGGAGTCCCTGTATTACAGAGGTGTCAAACTAAAAGTGGTGAGGGGCTGCAATAGTTATTAAGAATCCTTTCAGGGGCCAAAGATGGAGATTAAATTTTGAGAGATTTTATCTTCATTTGTGAACAGGTTTCATTTAATTTTTAGAACAGGTTTTAGTTGGAATTGAACAGGATTCAGGTGGATTTGAACAGGTTTAAATTGGATTTGAACAGGATTTAGATGGATTTCAGCAGGTTTTTGTCAGATTTGAACAGGTTTTGGTTGGATTTCAGGTTGTAGTAGGTAGTGGTAGGTTAATCTTTGTAGCAAAAATCAAAACCATCTAAAACCTGTTTAAATCCATCTTAAACCTGTTTGAATTCAACCTAGTGCCAAAAATATAAACTACTAGATGTATTGGAGGGCCACATAAAACACTGCAAAGCGCTGCATTTGGTCCCCAGGCCTTGAGTTTGACACGTGTGCTGTATTACATGGAAACTGGGGATGTGATTATGAAAAACTGACATAAATAACAGGAACACTTTTGTATAGAAAGACAAAGTATAGTTGATTCTTTCCAGCCATAAAATGTAAGAAGTGATGATAATTAGGGGTCACTCGGTCACGCTCCGGAGATTTTATGGTCACGTTGTCCGTGTTGAGACTTGTTGATGCACCCTGCTTGTCTCTGATGCTTTACACGCCATGAAACAGACCCTGCAGATGAGGTCTCTCCCTTTTCCCGTCCTCCTGATGTCTGCTTTGTGTGTGTATTTTGAATAGAGAATAATAAAAAGTCCATCAAAGCTCTATTTTCCTCTGCTGCAGTTACAGTGTTTGTACAGCCATTTCTGTTCAGTAAAATAAGACATTTCTTTGACTAAAACGAACATGTCTTTGTTCAAATGCCTGATGTAAAGTAAACACGCACAAACGACCTTGGTACCAGTGTTAGGTTAGGGAAGAAAAACTCCACAGATATGGGATTAATGTGCATTTTAAGGTCTATTTCTGACTATGCAGATTGACCTGTGTAATCCTCGCAGCGTGACCGTTTCAGATGGGAAGAGTAACAACAAACACAATCAAATGTTTGCTGAACAAATTTTCCAGTCTCCCGCAGGTACGCCTCAAAGCATTCAAACACATGTGACCTTCTGTGGCATTATTTTCTGTCTTTTTAAAGCATTGCTTTATCATTTTGGTTTGTGAAATCTGAGGATGACATTTCATTTGTGCAGTGACTTGTGTAAAGCAGGAATATACAACAATCCACAGTCAAATTCTGTCAGTTTAACTCCATCTGGGTATCAAAGTGGTGTGAGCATCAGTGTGATTCTATTAGTCGACATGTCTGGGTGGAGATGACTCCATTGAGCCAAGCAGAGATCTGACAGCTGGGCAGGGGTTAGGAGAGTGAGGTGAAAATGGAAAGATGGTGGATATGTATTGGACAAGAGGACTGCGTAAAAGGCACCTGAATTGAGAATAATGATTTCAGAGAGGAGTGCAGACATCTCTTTCATCTTGGGCCTGAACTGCTCTTTCATCATCATCATATCAAGCATACTCGTGCTTGTAGCTGCGAGACATTTACCTGCAGCTAGGGGAAAAAAACACATTTTATTTTCAAAGAATATCCTCCCACTTTTTTCTTGTTATTGCTTTTTAAGTCTTTGAGTGTTAGGAAGCAAACTGAGGAATAATTAACGGCACAAAAGTGTGAGGAACAAAGGCAGGTGAAGATATTTTACCCTGAAATGTGTTTTGTTATTGGCTCGAATGAATGTGTGAGGAAATTAGGAGGAAAGGCTCAAAACAGGAAGTGTACAGTTGCTCATTAAAGCTACATGGAGAAATGCCGGTAACATGTACTGGCTGTCACAGTTAAAGTGTACTTTGGTTATGTTTACATAGGTCTGATTGAGACGACATGCAGATAACCGTGTGCTAAAGAGATCTCCTTAAACCACACAGGGGCATGGTCTTAGGATGGGAGCTGAAAAGAAGTTGCCTCATAAACTAAGTCACAACTGTGAATGTAGGTTTGTTTCATTTTTATGCAGATTAAACTCTTTATATGTTCCTTTCCTCAGGTGATGCAGGCTACGTTCGTCGCTGCATGAGTCAGAGTGAAGCTCAGTGACTGAATACACAGCTCATCTGACTGGATTCACTGTGACCCAGTTTGGCCCAGTCTTTCTGCCAGGACAACAATGTTTGGCTTTACTAAATGGCCTCCTAATTGAAGAGACAGCTTAACCAGGGAAGACAGAACAACCTTCAAAAAGGATTTAGGTGGGAAGTGTATATTCACTTGAGGTTAGCTTAGTCACCAGCTTAGTCATCAGTAATGTGACTTTTGCCCAGTTCCCTGTGCCCCAGGAAGCCTAAGCCCCAACACTGCCTTTTATGAAAAGTACACAGTTATATAAGCTGCAGGTAGAAATAGTACAGCTTCAGCAGTATGAGGTTACTTCAAATTGGTTTCATTTTACTTTTTTCAAACTTCCCAAAACACAAAACAAATTTAACTTAAATTAACACTATATCATTTTTAGGATTTTCCACATTGGATTGTCAGATCTGGAGTCTGCAAGTGGGGTGCACTGTGTCACGCCTGAGTCATGGCAGGAGCCATCAAAATGATTTTAATGAAATATGATGATTAAAGCTATACACAATTTAGGGTAGATGTGACATCATTTTTTAATGGTTGGTGAAGGCTACACTGACGCATTTGCATTGTCTTCACCTCGACTATTTTTATTCTAGCACAAACATGAGTGAATATTTTGGCTCATAATTACCCCATTTGAGCTGTCAGTGCATTTACTGGATTCCTTTCACTAAACGCTCGCAGAAATCTCAGCCGTGTGAGATTGGTGTTTGCCCAGTTATGGCAGCTCCTGCTCTCCAGCGTTCCCTCAGACCCCAAAGTGCTGATTCGACACACTTCATAAGAGAAGTTACTCAGTGTTAATCGCAAAGCGCTCTCTAGATGCTGGCTTTTTGTGTGAGTCAGCCCCAGTTTGATTAATGTGATGATGGGCACTGAAAGTGCCTCCAGGCTCTGAGGTGCCACCCAACTCTACTGAATAAATGAACACTACTAATTGTTTGTTTATGATTTGAAATATTAATAATATTGAATATATGAGCTTGTCGGATGAAACTGTCTTTTGGGACAAATATGCACAGTAGTCTATGTTTAATAAATGTAGAGGGCACATTAGTTTGTAATTATTTCATTGCCCTAAGAAACAGATGCAGAGCTCACTTTAATTATACTCAGACCATGTTTGGGGGAAGTTTCCAGTGGTAAACATTAGAAAAATAGAGATGTGAAGTGAGATATAGTGACTGTGTTATAGCTGATGAAACTTTCTCCAAAAGCTTGCTGCATATTGCCGGGCTGTGTTTCACTTTACTGCATGCCATTTTCAAAAGAAAACAGGGAACTAGCATGACCAAAGAAACACTGGATACATGTGAGAGTGGCCTCGACAATTACCATTAAGCATGATTGCACTGCAAGGATCCTCCAGCTCAAAGTACAAGTATTCCCGAGCCTCTGATTAATGGACTATTATACAGTATGTTCTGCTCTAGAGCCACTTAGAGAAAGCACCCGGGTTTCCAGTGGCACTGGGATAATGAGTACAGAGACTGTAAAGCACACTTGGGTAAGAGCCTTGGAAACACACTGGTTCTCTTCAAAATGCTGCAGTTTGGAGCTGCTGGCCTTCCTCTAGACATCTGCAGTCTGCCTTTCTCTTTGGAGTTTAAAATAAATCAGGAGAATAATAAATAAATCCATCGCCCCAGAGGTGCAGACCTCAGGCAAAGTTTTGTTTACGCTTCTTTATCAGTAATCTGGGAAGCATTGTAAATCCTTGGCATCTAGTCTTTCATCTCCATACAGCACCTCGGTCCTCGCTGCATCATTAGCGCTGCAGCAATAATGAGAGTGGGGTGAACAATGGCAATGAAGTAGATGGTAGCAGTGGCATTAATGCAAGTCATTATACAAAGGCTTGATGTAAATCCCAGTGCCTCTGTTAATCTTGGTGAGGACAGAGTCACACAGCTCTCAAAATGAAATGAGATTGATGGGCTGATAGTGAGAGCGAAAAGTGAGATCTCAATCAAACAAAAGCAAATAATATGTCAGTTTTATTCAGTTTATTCAGACGGTGTTTTACCTCAAATCACCTCGAAAAATTATGAAATCTATCATTTCAAACTGAGGTTGGTAAAGTCGTAAATGGATAACATCTTATTGTATTAGGAGAAAGGTTTTATTAGATGTATTTAAACATCAGTGCAACACTTTGTAAGGGTCTGCCACAGAAGAGATAGTTACCAGAGCAATAGTCTACAGATACACCTCCGGAAAACTGAAACAGCAATCAATCACCAACATCGCTCCACGTTTTTGATCAAAGGCAATGGATAAAGTTTAATTTGAAGTGCTACTCTTCATTTGATTTCCAGAGCCATACCTCACTGTTGGGTTGGAATAGCATTATTTAAGGTCTTATCATTCTTTCGGTCTACAGTTCACTCCTTATCAGTACTGGCAGAACAAGACAACTCTTTTAATTCCCTAAATGAACATGTGCCAGTGCTAAGTGAATGGTCTTTTAATAGCTCTCAGTAGACAAGTCTTTAGAGAAAGGAAAGACCACCGTGTACCCCAGAGCGAAGGGTTTTCTATCACGATCCAGTTGAGCCAATATTCACAAGTCACAACTCACTTTAAAACACTGGCCAACAATGAAGTGGTAAAATATTGAAATCCATTGATCAATGAGCTGCTGAAGGAGCTGAAAAGGAGTGATGCTCGACGGTGCCTTTCTAAGCAGCTCTCCCTGTTGGCTGTTAAAGCGAGCCGTCTGGCCTGCTCTGAAGAATTGTCAGCTATTATTTCTGATGCGTCCCGTGGGCCCGTCCTTCTCCATAAAGTCTTCCCCTTCACTGAGCCGTTTGCTTCCCTTCACCAGCACGCTTGTTAAACAGACGCACACATTAGTCCAGCTCATGTTCCCTCCGAGGCCCACAAGTCTGCCAACACCAAGTTCTTGCTTGTGACTCAAACTTTGCCCAATCTCCTTGTGTGCACTACACACTGTACTATACTATTCTGTTTGTATTTCACAGTAAAAGCATGATACTTTTTCGATTTAATATGTGACCTTTTTTTCAGCTGTATCGACCAATCGTGGCTCTCAAATCATCTGACTCTGACTATACGTATCATGTAAAATCATACAAAATTATAGACGGTAGACAAAAATAATGAAAACTGTAAATGTAAGCACAGCAAAGACTATAATCTATATTTTCGCAGTGACATTTTGTTCTGTAATGATAAAAAGTCATATTCCTCTGTCTCTTTGAAGCGCACATCCAGTGAGCAGATCACAGTAATCTCTCTGAATAATGTTTTCCCTGGTGTAGGTATGAACAAGAGCCACCCATAAGCTCTTGGTTTGTTTTTTTTATTTTTTTTTATCAGTTCCTCATATATCAAGCATTGGACTGCTTCCCATTAAACTGCAGCACATTTCCACAGCCAGATGCACAATGTTAGCTTTAAACAGCTTGGATCTTAAACACACCAAATGCTTGCTGTGTAACCAAACACCTTCAGTATCTCCCTCCTGCACACACTTTCCCTGCAGACAGTTGTTTGGAAAATCACATTGGTTTTTGGCTCAGTTCACTCAGTGCAGTACCTCCAGCACCTGAGCTGCTGTGACGTTAACTTTACCAAACTGAAAACAGGTATTGTAAAATGGCATTTTAAATGGTAATCTTGATGCTCCAGAGGTGGAGAAAGCAGAGTGCCCTGTCGTGTACAGTAATCTTTCAAACTAGACTCAAAGGCCATTAAAACATATAATGAAACCAGTGCTTTGAGCTCTGTCAACCTTACCTGCTGAACTCGTTTAACACCTTTATTCATACCACTGTGAATGGTAGTTGCTTTGGTGTAGCAGCAACAATCAAATCTGCATCAACAGCCTCTTCACATTCATTGGGAATAGTAGCATCAGAGCAAATTGTGTCTGGCCTAAATCTCAGGGGAACCATGCCTGGTGAATCTTGATGAAGCCGTGTCTTTTGCTACGAGCTCTTAAGATGCTAGTCTAATCAAAGCTGCAGCACGCTGCTCGCCCGAGGCTCCTCTGGCAGCCTTTGGGGGATAAAAGCTGATTTCCCCTCTGGTCCGTGTCTGTTTTGTGAGGGTCCAACACCAAAATGTGCTATCCTTGTCACACACACCTAGCTGTCTGCTGTTTGATGCCGGGCATGTCTGTGTGACTCCCAGCCTCATCTATCACAGTAAGTGTGAATGGCGGACCGGGGACGCAGAGGAACGCTGTGTACTTAGTAATCTGTGCCAAGCCTGCTCCCTGACTGGAGAATGGAGACCTTGTATACAGAGCCTCCAGATGGGCTAAGACAACACAACACTGCAACTCTCTAGTGACAAACATGTTAAATGTGTGAGGCAGATTATAGAGAGTGTGAGTTTGATGCATGCCAGCGCCGTGTCAACAAATCCAACGTGAGCAAAATATTAGCGCCCATATATTTATATCCACAAAGCCTATAGCAAGTTTCCACTCATACGTATTCTTTCCTTACAAAAACTGTAAGGCATGTAAACGTATTTAGAGGAGTATGTGTTTTGTTATCCTTCCTCACAAGTCAAACCTGACTCACTGACTGACACAATTAAAATGAGTTACAGTCTTTTTTATGTTCAGCCAAACCAATAAGACTCCTGTGACATAAAGCTTAAAAACATTAGATAAAAACAGGACAGAAAATATATGACAAGCCATGTGTTAAAACCTTCAGGATGCAAAGTGCTCTGTCAACATCTTCACAATAATTGG
Source organism: Rhyacichthys aspro (assembly GCA_036850595.1). Classification (NCBI taxonomy): domain Eukaryota; kingdom Metazoa; phylum Chordata; class Actinopteri; order Gobiiformes; family Rhyacichthyidae; genus Rhyacichthys; species Rhyacichthys aspro. The sequence continues at coordinate 10,823,165 of CM072164.1, forward strand.
AGTATCTCTCCTGACTTAAATACACTTGAGAATGCGTCCTGGTTCACAATGAGTTTGTTGGAGATGTTGGAGAGAAACAGCACAGCTATGTATTTAAAATGTGTGAATAACATGAATAAAAAAAAAACATTGCAGGTGCATGTATAGTGTAAAACATATGTCTTCTATAAAAAAAAATGTATTTTTTTTTAATTTACCTTTAACCAGGATAGTCTCAAATTCCTAATCTTTTTTGCAGAGGAGCCCTGACTCTGTAGAATACATTTTCTTAAATATAATTAAATACTGTTTGTAATCAAACTTTAATTCCTATTTACCCATTGTTTTATTTTGTTCAGAAGTATTAATTTTGGCACCATCTGTTTCATAAAAATACACTGAGATCATAAAAACTTCCATTTTAATTTCACAATTTGTATGTATAACATACCACACATGTGACACAAATGGAGCCAGCAGACAGCGTAATCACCTGCGTGTGACATAGAAACAGTACGAAACATCAAACAACCTTTAGCTGCACAGTTTGTTAGCGTCATACTCCTTGTGGTTTGGCTGTTTGGAGCTGAAAGCCTGCAGGGCAGTCAGGATCCGGCTCACGTCAGCGCTGGACAGCTTGAGTCTGTGGCGGAGCAGGCAGGCGAACAGGTCCATGTGCGGTGCCCCTGGAGGAGAGAGGCGGTTGACCCTGTAGCGCAGCTCCACCAACTGCAGCAGGGCTGAGTCCTGGGACCCCTGAGTGTATGGGTAGTCAATCTGCAGGATCAGGTCCTGAATGGCCTCGGGGTCAAAGTGCACGCTGTATCCCAGCAGCTGCATGCTGTTAACCTTCATGTAGCCGATGTTGTTGGCGGGCTCAGTGGGCTCTGGGGGCTCGTAGTACACTGTACTGCTTCGGTTTCCTCCTGCTGGGTCCCTGATACGACTCCGCAGGTAAAAGTGAACAGTCTCAAAAAAGCTTTTCCACCTGTTTCCCAGAGTCAATGTCCAGTTATAGCAGTCCAAAGGGATATCCAGCTTGGTGCGCTCCCAGTCAGGGTATCCGTGCTGGCCTATGGGCATGGTCCAGCTCTCTGCATGGCTGCCTCCAAACGGGTTTACAAAGAGAGAGAAGGCGGGCTCTAGAGTGCTGTTGGTGGTGAGGCAGAACTGCAGTGCGATCCCCAGGAGCATGTGAACGCGGTTAGACTTGACCCGATTGCTCTTGAGCGTGAGCAGCATCCTCTTCCTCCAGGACGGGTCGAACCATGTATTGACACGCACGTCATTGCTCACAAACACACCGTGCAGGGCGATGCGTGGATCCCGCCGCTGGAGCAGGTAGCGGAGCTCCAGGTCTTGCAGGTCACGGTCACTCTCCAGCCCCAGGTACGGGTCAGTGGGGTCAGGCACAGCGGGACGGCAAGCCCCCTGGGTCAGACTAAAGCCAGGGTTACAGCTGGAGCAGCGTGTGCGGTTCTCTGAGGAGCAGGAGGCACAGCGGGGCCCTTCGCCCACAGAGCAGGGCATTACACTCTGGCAGGGGGGGTGGGCGTAGGGGCAGGAGCAGCTGTGGCCCCCCTCGCTGTAAACACCAACATGGCTGTTCTCACTGCAGTACAGAATGGACAAGGAGTAGCTCAGCCAGAAGTGCAGAGGTCTGCGGAGGACAAGAGATTTGTTTTAAGTACATACAGGGATACGAAACTGTTCAGGCTGCTAGAACATTAATAGAGCCTTCAAAACAAATTATATTTAGGACATTATAATGTATTGGTGATATTATGTTGTTGAAGATAATATTATATAATTATAAAATTGAATAACAGTGTTTTGCACCATATACAGCACTACTGGCAATCATACATTTTAATAATTCAGAAGCTACTTTGACTCATAAAAATCCAATTTTTATGTCTTTTTTTCATTAATTTTCATTTTAAAATAATGCAGTGTTGGAAAGATAATTCTCTTGCCCCTCACTAAAAATATGTACTGCATTTATGCTTGCAATTTTATCCAAACACAGCCTCAGCTGGAGTCGCAGAGGCAGAATCAGATCCAAATCAGCACGTTATTCTTCTGTGGTGCAGAAGAAAAGCACTCAGAAGCATGTCTCTACTCTCTGCTACTTTATTCATAACAATGTTTTTTGTGAAAAGGCAAATTGTAAACATAAACATTTAATTTCCTTTTAAACAGATTTAAATATAAAACTCATTAAATTTCTTTTTATAGAGAAAAGGAATGTGATAAAAACTGTAATTGGGTTGTAGACTGAAAGGGCTTTGCATGCATTTTACTCCTGAGTTGATGGATTGTGTGATTTAGTTAATTTCCAGACAGAAATAGCCATCAATATAGAGTGTTCAAGTGAGAGGCAAAAACCTGAGTGGAGTTATGGCCATGGTCTGATGGATATTAAAACAGATCTTTCACTTGCTATTGCTGCTGAAAACACAGGCAGACTTGTTCAATGAGCAACCTTGACAACATTTCCCACTGTCCACATCTTCTGGGTGTAGTTCATGGATGATTCTGCATCATTTGTTGTGTTTATTGTAATGTGGTGCCGGTAGGGTGACAGAGAAGCATGTCTCTCTGGACAGTTTTGCTTCTGTTTGTCTTTTCTACTGAACAGAGAAGCAGCGCTGCTCCAGTTTGTACTTTTCTCCACAAGTGTGCCTTCTAATAAGTACTGTCTCACTCGGCTGCTCTTTGCAGTGTCTTGTGCATAAATCATTTTCATAATTATACATTTCTGGGAGCACCTTAGGTTAACAGTTTGCAGTCTAAATACTCCTTACTGTTGTTGGCGTCTGGCCTCTTACCTTGGCCTGGGCAGGAGTATTTTGGGCTGTTGTCGGCACCTCTTGCTGAGGCTGAAGAGCTTGTTAGTGATGCGGCGAGCTTTGGTGAAAAGCTGGTTGCTGCTGGCCTCCAGCTGCCTGTAGCGTTGGAGCAGGTTGGCATCCATCCTCCACAAGTGTTCCACGACAGATGTGTTTACAGCATAATGGCTTGGCAGTTTCTCAACAAAGCTTTGGAATTCCTCTGGTGAGAAGTAAAACACATGAATAAGTAAACTGTGGTGTTTGGCTCAGCTGAAGGGTAATAACAGCCGCCACAAGAAATCGACTTTTTATTGTTTGAAACACACCATTGTTGGAGGGAAAACGTTGAGCTCAACTTGTCATGTGGTGTTTCTCTGAAGTTAGTAACCACCTGTTGTCAGCATGCACCACTGTGCATCTTCAGGGCAACTAGTGTCTAATTAAACATGACTGGAGCTGACTGCTTTTCCTTGACACCTGTGTTTTTAACATTCAAAAAAATGGTACTGGTTGCTATGGTAGCAGCCTGACATAGATTGAACATGAGAAAGTGCCGTGTATCAGAAAAGTTACTAGGCAATTTTCAAAGCAAGAGAATATAATTCACAGAGAGACACGTCAGACTCTGATCTTACACTTGTACAAATGGTGTAGGCAGCCTTTACCTGTTAACATACCTGAACACCTGGTTTAATGCAACGCTGCGATATGCTATGTGTATGCTATATTTTTCTCTCCAAAACATTAGCGCTCTTCTGTGATACCATAGACTTTTACTTTTGTAAATATAATACTAAAATAGCCAATAGAGACATCTTCTACTCAATGGTACTGTGTGTACTATGATAAATATAGCACAGCCCTGTAGTGTGTAGGCGTATAGACATAGACATATTTAATATGTTTCTGAATGTCTAACCACGTTAAAATAAAATGTTTATCTCCAAATCCCCAGAATCAAAGAAGCTGCTTTTTTTACTTTCTTTGTTTACAGCAAAAGGCAAGTGAATTTAAGTAAAAATAGATTCCCAATTTGTCTTAAATCGCCAGACTTTCATTATAGAACTTATCCATGTTAGTAGACTTTAGTGGATTCACCAAGTAGTATGATGGTACTCTGTACTTGTCATTGGGTTGGCAAACTTTGTGCTTTGTGTGTGTGTTTTGTTGTTGTTCAGCAGTGAGTGAAAACAGATGGATTCTGCTTTTGGACACATTCCAGTCAAGAGTAGCATTAGAAACATCATTTGATGTGACACAAAGATTGACAGCCATCAGATTTAAGGTCAGGCAGCTGGCAATGTTTCACAGTTTGGTGTGAATTTTGAAAAGGAATATTCTTACTCATAAATAGGTGTTGTAGTTTACAGGATTATCAGCCAAAACACAAGTGAAGTCTACAAATATTTCTCATGACGTCCCAAGATTGTGTGGGAGAGAACATTTCTACATTGGTCTTTGATTGCACTACAAGTAATTCAGTCACAATTTGATGCTTCCAGTGAATGCAAATGCCAGACTCACCAGATTCCTCAAACTCCTGATTGGTCTGCTTCCAAGCCTCTCTGACGCGCAGCAGGTTGTTTTGCAAACTGTTCAGGTCATAGTGTGGGCAGTTACACTGAGGGAAGTCTACACTGCACTCACACCAGCAGTCTCCATTCTGGCACACAAACTGGCCCTCAGATTTACAGCCGATGTAGTTGAGCGCGGCCTGAATAAAGCGGCTCTGCAAATGGACTGGAAGGAGCGCCTGCAGCCCTAAGAGGAATAATGTTATAATCATTGAAATACCACAAATCTTAACAGATGTTGATACAGAATGACATTATTCAGCTTTATTAGAGGAGATAACATGTAAAACCCAACTGCTGCTAATATCTGTATTTTTGCCTCAGACTAACTCAATAAACATAAGAGCTCTCATGTGTCTCTGTGCTAAATGTCTGCAGATTCTGGGCAACCAGACCCATATTCTGAGCCCACAGTCTTAGAAGCTGGTTTTAGAAAAGCCAAAGCCTAACCCTCATTTCATTGCCTTTTAAGCTACTCAATTGAAACAAAAACAAAACCTTATGATTGCTTGTGTTCACAACATATACAGTATGTCACAAAAGAGAAGCTACATGGTGCACAACATGGCTTTAACCACTAACCTATAATCACCTCATTCTTTCGAGTCCCTCCTGAAAAAATAATGTACAAGCTATAAACATAGTACATCTAGTTTTAAATGGCACAAGGACACAGCAACAGACAGAAACACACAGTCCAGTCCTGGAGGTGGTCCTTACCTTGGAGCTGAACCTTGTTTTCTGGGCTGTGAACCAGCACAGAGCTCACTGTGTCCAGATTGTCATAGTTACTGCATCCGAGTGGGCCTGTCCTGGTTTCAGTCACCTGTATGTCATAAGAAGATGAGAGTCACGGTCAAATTCAGACAAATATTAAAAAAAATATATTTGCATAGCAATAATAGCTGCATCTTGTTGCCCCCCCCCCCTTCTTACTTTATTACAGAGAACACAAAGTCCTTCAAGCATGACCTGTAAATAACATCTCATTTGCATTAAAACTAAATCAAACTTAAGGTCAAGAGAGGCTTCATCAAAAGCACTTTGTGCCTCAAATGAATTTTGAATGCAGTCACTGTGAAGTAGTATCGTAAAGGTCTTCAATTATAAAGCTTTCTGTGCTCACACAGAATAATTTGTTCTGATCTGGATGAAGAAATCAACTTCTTTGCAACTAGAAAAAAACTTCAAACTGTTTCACTGTGTTAACATCGTTTCTAACTGTAATTAATCTTGGCACTAACGTTAGGGAGCCTGGAAAGTATAACTCTGAGTATCTCAGCACACAGTGTGTATATGGTACAGACTAACATTACCCACTGAAGAGCTAACGAATCACTAATGAACAGTGATCCTTTGTAGGTGCTTCCTTACATCATATTATAACACATACCACAGTTCATCTCCAGCTCTCATCTTTAATTTGCCTCGACTCCGCACATGCTACAAAGCACCAAGTAAATGGAAGTGGGGCCTGGGCTAAAAATTAATGGCATGATATCTTTAATCAATCAAGCTGATTCATAACCGCTCCTCAAGTTGGAAAGAGGTGGGGGCAGGGGCACTTGTCTTCATCAGTGGCCACTCACTTTAGTATCTCAGTTTGCCCCTCAGACTGATTAATGCATACACTCTAATAGCTACTTTACATGAGAAAATGGATGATTGGTCTTTTAAAGTGTGCTGTTTGTATCAGACACTCAGTAGAGCATCCTTACTTTCTTCAACAACCTTAGTCTTAAAAAACTTTGGGTGATTTTGTGCCAAAACATTACAATTAATAAGCTGTGACTTAAATCTTATCTGCTCTGTTTCACCCTGCAGCAGAGGCAGGTGAATCTTGTCGGGGCAAGTCTCTAAATAAGCATTTGTTCTTAATCCAACCTGATTAAATAAATTAGGGGAGTAAAATTCCCTGAGCTAGTATTAAATGATTTATTCATGCTTTGTTGTCTTTAGGGTGAGTTACCAAGGTGTCACAAACTAACTTTGTGCTGTGTGTGTAAACAAAACCCTTTCTACAGCAAAGCAGAGAAGTGATCCGGTAAAGCTGCTGAGATTATATACAGCTGTCACCATCATCTGTGCTCTTCTTGCTGTTTCTCTGAAGCCATTCAGGATCTTGTTTTTTTTAGTGATTCCTTAGTGTCATCAAGGTCATATTGCATTAAACAAATGAACTGTTGATTCTGGCTCTGTTTCAAGCATTAAACGCCCACAGTGGTAAGGCAGTGTTGTTTATATGGCCATCCTCAATAAGTCCTAATAATGCTTTATAAAGTTCAGCAGTTTACAGGCCATTAACACTACTGTCTAGCTATGGCTAACTTTGAGACCCTGAGGCATTGCCCTTTTCAAACCATTTTTCAAATGAGGTAATTACTTCTGGCCCCATGTGCATCCGTACTCCAAACAACATCCTGACTTTATGCTCTACGCTGAACATATGCAATAAATACATTTTACAATGTGAGATTACCATTAAGTATCCTCTACATAAGAGTGGCTGTGGACTTCTGTTAGTGTTATAGGGTCAGTCAGGTACTTTAGTAATTTTTTAACATTTCACTTTCAACGAAAAAGATAATAAGGCCACTTTAAATCTGACTTAGACTTTTTAATCGCGAATGAACAGCAGCCTTAATATACAGACAGCAAAGAGAAGAAGATGCACTAGTTTCATATTTGCAAGCAGAGGAGCCAATAATACAATAATAAACAGCAGGCCCACACACAGCTTTATGCAAATACAGAGCATTTCACTGCAGAAATATTGCTATTGTATCTATGTCTCATGTTAAGCAGATGCATATAAGTATGTGCAAGAAACGGCTGACAGTCTAATATCTGCTCTTACAAAAAAAAAAAAAAATCCATTTCACTTTCCACGTGGTTTTTGGGAATGATATTGTTTCCATAAATAGTTAAAAAAGCAAATCAACAATCACAATGCTCTTGTTGCGGCTGGATGACAGTAGATTTAAACTTGGACAGCTGTGCAGGGACTGGCCGGGAGATGAATGTGTGACACAGTGATTGGATGAGAACAAAGACCATGCAAGTCAAAGGTCAGCCATTTTCCGTTTGAGTGAATTAAAACACACATGCCCACACACTTACCCGTATGGCACTGGACGCTATCTGAAGGTGGTGCAGTTTCCGTAGGGTGCTCTCTCTGTCGGTGAAGTAGGACGCGGCCAGCTGGTGCAGGGTCTCCAGCGTCACTGCGCTCGTCCCGTTGGACTTCCTCTGGGGCCCTTCCGCTTCTGGAGCCGAGGACTCCTGGCTCAGCTTCCTCTTGTCCACAAAGATTGTCAGAGACTCCTCGCCTGGAGCCAGAGAGAGTGAGGGCTTCATTAGTTCTGACTGAGCAGCGCTAATCATCTTTCATTAGCATCTTGATAGATCGATGGAAAAGCGCAGCGGTGATTAAAGGCTGCAGTGAACGGAGAGAAAAGGCTGAAACCTGAACGCACAAATACACTCTGCATAATCGAATAACCGCTGATGCTAAAGCCGCGTTTTGAAATCACATTGCAATCATTTATTTTAGACATTGCCAAACGTGTACCATTGCACTGTGGGTTAACTGTAATCTGAATGCTAAAGGTATTTCAAGGCTGATTGCTTCTAAACTCAGTTAATGTATTTTTAGAGAAGCAAGTAATTATACCTTTTTCACAGTTGGATAAAAACAAAAAAAAACAAAAAACCGCACACTAAGATGGTCATTTTCTACAACACAACTGTATCTCATTAGACTTGTCACTAAATTGCGGCCCAGCAGCACTTCACTTGACGAGTGCCACTTCATCTGGAGCTCTGCTACTACAGACACTCTTTACAGTAATGTGATATAGATAAAACAACAACTCAGACCACATTTTGTGATGGTCAAAGACTGTGTGGTATTAAAAAGCCTTTTGATAGTGTATGTGTAGATTGTATGTCATTGCGTTGTGTCCAAGTCACCATAAAAAGCCTTTCGCTCTCCTCTTTTTACTGTCCACTGTCGAGCCTGAGAGCCATGCCTAAATGCAGCTTACAAAACGAAGTTACAATTATTGTTGCATACATTAGAGTGACCCAGACTTAAGGTAAAAAGACCGCTGTCCTCACATTATAATCTCTCCTGAAAAAAAACGTACAACCATGTACCAGCTGCTGAAAGGTGATTTGTGAGGAGCATAGAAAACACTTCAAAATTGCTTTGTGAACTTCTATTTGTGTTTTCTGTCTGAGCGTATGATTTCATCTTGGTCTTCGTCATGGATTTGGATGGATTTCTGCCTGAGGGATTTTTTGAACATTGGTACAAAAGACCGAGACTGGAAAAAGTGCTTTGTGTTGACTTGAAATATTGACAGCCAAACCGTATGTTTGCTGTCGGTTTTTGTCCAATTACTGTATTTATGGGAATAAAATAAAAGCAAAAGCAAACATCAGAATGATCCGGAATTGCAAGGACCACAATAATAGGATTTCCAACAGAATTACAATTTCATTTTCCATCTGGGTTTGGGCTTATTGGTAATGATTTACAAGGAAAATAGCAGACAAGCCTGTGGCGTATAAATAGCACAACAAACAAGACGTTCCCTTTGGCAAATAATGCTATGAACAAAATTCTCTCACTGTTATCCAATTCATTTTTTCAGATTTGGTCGGTTTAATAACCCAAATCACTGATCCTGGAAATGTATTATGCGTTTTGTTGATAAGAAAGCAACAGATGGTAAAACTGGTGTACCATATGCTAAAAAAAAGGAAGCAGTGTGAGTGTTGCTTTGAAGCCCTGCTCAGTGTAGCGTACCTCCCAGTGTGGCGGAGACCAGGACGTGGGTGCCATATTTCTTAATGAGGCTCTCTGTAATTGTCTGGAGGCTCGGCCGTCTCCCCAGCTGGCGGATCGTGTGCATAAAGTCGGGGTCGAGGGGCAGAGCCAGGCCAACGTTGCCCACCAAACTCTCCCGTCTCTCCACCGCCAGGCTGTTGACCTTCCATCGACCGAACTCCCTGTGACAGAACAACGACACAACGCAGAACAATGAAGGCAACCTTGATCCTTGGAACACAGTTTATCGATTAGGGGCATGTCGCTGCAAACACTGACAATAAAAACAATAGTTAGGTTTCGGTCGAGGTAAATAAAAACAAGTAAATAAATAACTGAGGTGAGTAATCAAGCTCTCGGGTAATAACAGCTCTCATTACACAATACAACATGAAACAAATTGGCAAAAAGGTAGATGAAGATGAATGCAGATGGAACATTTTTGCTCGTAAATGTTCATTTTGTGCGACTCAGCAATCTACCATCCTTTATTCGTTTCCACTTGTTTGTACTCTTCTCAAATCATTCTTGTGCTCGACAAAACAATCGCTGTCAGCTTTCTTTCAAACAATGCAGCAAATGCTACATTTATAACATTTATACATTAGACATGTCATTCAGAAAGGATAAATAAAAAGTGAAAATACAAACCTAACATATTGAGAAAAAGACGCCACTTAGAGTCAAGAAGTTTTAACCTCAAAAACAAGTCCTAGGCTACACAATGTGGTCTCGGGAGCATGTCCTCTTGATAAAAATTACCTCAACTGGTGCTTAGGAGGTCTTTGTTTAGACGGACAAATAATAAATAAATCACTTTTGGTATTGGCTAGTTTAAATTTAAGATTTAGCCTTTTTTATGAGACAAAGACAAGGGCAGGTCATTTTAAAACAAATTAAAAATAAGTCTCTGAGATTCCTAAAAAGTCATAATGGCTTTCAAAACTATAAGACTGATCCAAAGTACTGGACATGACAGACTTCATTTTATCATATCTTAAGAAAAAACACTCTGAATAAAGATACGATAAATACATAAATATATATAGAGAGCAGATTTAAAAACATCATACATAAACTGATTGAGAAGTGTAACAACTCCACATAATGTGAGCAGATAATTACAAGGTTACAGGGAATTTTACTGTCCCACTGAAATTACAAAATTATTAACTCAGATACAGCCTCGGCCTTGTCAGGGCTAATGGGGCGCAGGGCTCAGTAGGTAGAGCAGGGCGTCCAATAATCGGAAGGTTGGCAGTTCGATTCCCAGTCTAAAATCTAATCCATTATTATGTAAAGCCTTCTGTCTGCGGGGAGGGGTGTGAACAGTTTGAACTCAGCTCCACAGCAGTGAGCATTGTCATCTGCACCGCATGTTTGTTTTACTTTACATCGGAGCTTTAAATGAGCACATATCTAACAGTTGTTTTACATAGCCCCAGGCAAATGTCTGAGTGCACCTGCTCATGGTTTAATGTAGCCATAAGGACTTTAAATCAGAACTTCACCAAAATAAACGAAACTAGAGAGCAAAAAAAAAAAAAAAGTCCCTTCTTCATTTGTTGGCCCTTGGAGAAACTTCAAACAGCTGAAATGTTGGTATTCACGAGCGAGCAGGGAGATCCCCCACAGCTACACTCTGCAGTTTGTCCTCCGAGTGCAGCAGCAGTAAAAGCCTATACCTCTCTGACCATGCTGTACCTTCCTCTCCTCCTGGGAGCCAATCAAATCCATGCCCTGAGAAAAGAGATGGGCACAGAAATAATTGGGGAAGGGGGCAGTGTGTCATTACAGCCAATCATCCTAACAAGGGACAGAGTGAGTGTGCGTCCCATGTGGACAGATGGCTGCTTTAAATCCAGCTGTGAGTGTAGCCTGCAGCAACTCTGTCAGTATGTAGAAATAGTGAAGTGTGTTTCCAATCACACTGTAAAATACTGTAACTGATTACCAGTGTGCATGCTCAGAGAAGAGGAGGGGGCGGGGGGCTGACAGCTTGGTCACATGCTGCTACATGATGGCCATGTGTTTGTAAATATACAGTGGTGATCGCAGAACCCCAGGGATCTTTAGAGCATAGAAAACATGGATCTCTATGAAATATGTCATGTTAAATATGATGCTGACTGATGCACCGTGAATCTGGTCTCTTCAGAAAACACTGCAAGATCTTCAAAACAGTCCATGTTTCTGTTGTTTGACGCCAGCCACAAAGCCCAGCCACAGTGCAGCCTCAAGTACGACTTGAGTTGAATTTCTCTTCTTCCCTCCCCTTCTTCCTTGTTTCCTTTTTTCATTTAGTACTTTCCTTCTTCTCTAACTTCTGTAGTGTGACTAACTTTTTGATTGGGCAAGCCAAAATGAGGATTGACTCATGAGGAAACAGGTGTTGGGGCCAAATTAAACAGTTACTTCCATCGTCCAACTGTGCAAAGAACTCTGTGCTGTTGCTCCTTAAAGACTTATACCATTTTGAAATATGATTATATCTTTTATATCTCATTCTGTTTTGGGATTGCACTCTTTTGTTGCAGTTGTGTTTCTACGGAACTTGTGGTTGATGCTCTAATGTTATCCCGTTGACTCATTTTTCAATTGGACATGGCAAAATAAGCACCACATATAGTAAAATAATTGCACTGTTGTATACAGCGTTAGTGCTGCACATTCTGGGCAGCTTCATGTAAGACACACACCAAGAAAAGCTCTAATCGGCACAACATTAGAGGCTTTTGGTATCAGACATTTCCCCAAAGAACTACCACAATCATCGTGTATTAGACAGCACCAAGTATACCAGTGTTTGGTATACAGACTATCACACACTATAACCGTACAGTAGATACATTACTGTAGCTAGCATTATAATTAAATGATAGATAAACTATATAAACACACTGGTGCTGTAGCTAATGCATTTAGACAGAGCAGTACACACATTCCAAGTTGTCCATTTCCTAGCTTTTTTTTAAACATCAGTAAAGACTGGCTTCCGTTCAGAGGCTGGCTTCATTTTATGAAGAACATTTGTATTGACAGAATGCAGGTGTCACAAAGAGATAAACACCACAGACTAAAAGATTCCTCGGGGAAGATAATGGACAAGATGATTCATACACCAAGAAGTGCACACCATAAAGCATCCTTTCTCTTCTGTGTGCCCTTGGCAGTGTCCACTACCACAGAGGAGACACTGCTCAGGTATGATGCATTAAACAACTGAATACAGAGGCCAAATACAGAGACACAAAGGATAAAAAGGATAAAAGGAATTCATCCAATTCTTGGGAGTGAAAGCCGAGAACGTGCAGCTACTGAGATGATAATGTAAATGAGGAATATTTAAGCAGATTTATAGACAGCTACAGAAATGGTGCTCTGCATGACGTCTGCTCTGAGATGTGGCAGATATCCTCGGTCAAAGGATGAAAGAATTCCTGTGGGGGTCATTCCATACATTAGCTATAACACAACTGTCAACACCCACAGAGCTCGAACTAATGACACCATTCCACGTCTTTGATCGGTGATTACTTCTCAATCAGATAATTGGGAAAGAAGAGCTGGCCTGTTTTGCATTCTAAAGTACATCTTCAGTTTGGCTCATCAGCTCGGCGTCTGATTCAGTGCAGCTGTTGTACCTGTGAAGGCAAATCTGAATATGGACACGTTTTCATTTCAGAACACTAAAACAGCTGCTGACACTGATTAGTTCCTCTCCGGCTCCAAGTGCTCGTCAGAGAAATCAGAGGCACGTTGAGTGAATCTGCTCTCCAACACCAGCCCCTGGACAGTGTTCGCACAGAAGTGGCTCTTTGTGACCTCAACCCTTTAAACCTTGCCCTCTCACTGATGTATTCTGTTAATTCTAGTGTAACCAGAACCTCACATACTCTATATAAACATCAGTCATTCAGTGCTTTCCCTCAAATGAACCTAACCCTAATGAAATGACTTTACATAAAGATAAACCTTAGTAACGCCTTAGTGGGAGAGTGTATATATTGTTACAGGCCTTCTTTAAGCACAGAACAATATAGACTACAAAATTTAATGTCACTGTGCTGTCATTTTGCACACTTTTTGGTGTTTCTCTTCTACTTATTCAATTTAAAATATTGCGCAAAATGTCCCAATAAACGCCAACACTTCTAAGCGTAAATTTAACACGTGTGCCACTCACCTGTAGATCTTGTATCTGGTGGTGTAGCCTTGCTGGTACCTCTCCGCTGCTTCGGTAAACTCCAGGGACTGGTGGAAGGGTCCTTTATCGGACAGCAGCCAGCTCAGGGACCCCGGTGAGTCCCCGGAGTCGCCTTGTCCGGGGCCAGTGGCTGTTGCTCCGGACGTCCAGCAGCAGCAACAGCAGCAGCAGCAGAGCCAAAGAGCCTTCCATAGCAGAGACAGCCGCTTATGACTGATCCTCTGATAGCTCATGCTTCACCCAGCGACACCTCATTCTCCCCGGACTGAGGATGACACAGCAGTAAAGACGAGCTTTACGCGCGGACTTGACCTACACGCTGTGAGGTATTTCTTGACCATCTCACAACCAGCTCACCTATTACTGTGAAACGGACCACAACAACTCAAAGTAACGGGTAGCTACGTCTCTACCGGAAGAAAGCTCTTTATCTCTCGCACTTTTCACAACTTGACTCTCACTTCTTATTTTTCAAAGGCGTTCTTCCACCATCCATCGTCCCTGGGAACGCGCATCCGGTCTGTTACGAAGCAGAGTTCACGGCGAGGACGCACAGTCAGAAACACTTAAGATGTCCCCAGAGGTTGAATTCATCTTTAGTAAGAATCCTTTGTGAGGCAGGTCGCTCCGTGCTCCCGGTAAAGTACGGTCCTCCGTGAGAGCGAGTGGATGAATGAAGGCGCGCTCAAGCTCTGGGAGCCTTTGACTCCCTCCTCCCCTCCTTCCTTTTCTCCTCGTAGCCCACTGCTCCCGCTACGTGGTTACACACTGGTATGCTACGACAGTTAAACAGATTGATAAATATGTTGCTTAGATGAAGAAATATGCAAGTAGAAATGGTTGAGGAGAGGTGGAAACCATTAGCTTATACATCTCTTGAAAAAGATACTTCACTTCAAAATGAAAGTATTTGGCATCTGTTTTCTACAACTGGTCTCAGAAAACCAAAAACTAAAGGTGCTTTTGGGGCTACACAGGCTGATTCTCGTGTTTCTCTGTGGATACTGAACCGTGTGCATGTAGTTAGGCAAGAGTTCCTTGTTATAATCATCTTAGGTTACATAAATGTCAAATCAAATGTGTTGTGTGTGCCTTTTAGAAGAGGACACAGAAAATCCAGTGTCCTGTCATGTCACTTTGTGCCACAAGATGGAGTGATGAGCTCAGTCTGCCTCTGCCGAAAGCTACCTCTCCCTCATTTTAAGCAAACACAAGGCAAGCCTCCAGTGCTTTCTCAGATGGGTGATTTTTGCAGTAATGGCTGCCTCTGTCACTCACTGTATCTTCACATTTATCCTCATTACTCGCCATTACAGGCTGTTCCCCTCTCAGTGTGATTGAAGCACATTAAAAGTGTTCAAATGTTCCTGATAATAGGCTAATTATTGCACACAGTTCCTGCCACTCGCTGCTTTTTCTGCAGTGACATGCACATTGCTTTGAATTAGAAGGGATAGTAATTACAGGCCATTACCAGAAAACAGGTTTTATGTGAGGTGATGAAAGTCACTTACATTATTTCCCACATTATAATACAGTCCCCTAAAAAAAGCTGTCTAGTTAAAAAAAAATGGTGTGTTTTTATCTCTTATTTTCAGATTTGATCTTCACAAGCTCTTATTTCTTCACAGTAATACATTCTCATAGAAAAATGTGTCAGTCAAAACAGTTACTCATGACACATGGTGGGCTAGCCATTATCCATGCCATTCATAACGCTAATAGGATATTAAAAAACTGGGCAAAATGGGAACAATCTGATTGTAACTGTGAAGAGCTTTTGAGTCATGTGCCTGCTGCTATTTGCCATGCACTGCTGGAACCAATGATGCCAGTAAAAAAAGGTAAAAAAAAGTTACTTTGTCAACTATAAGTTTCACTAACTTGTTTAAGTCTCATCGCTGAAGTTTAGCTGACAATTCAAGGCCACTCCATTAGGAATAGTTTGTCTTTTTCTTTTTTTTTTTCTTGCATAGCCTTACCTTCCTCGCAGCAACAGCTTGACATGCATTTGACAAATCTTTGACTCATGTGAAAGCTGAGCGACGTCAGAGGAGAGACAGCTGCCATAAGCCTTCAAATTATGGTGCAAAAAGCAGAGAGTACGGAGTGTTTCTGTGTGTGCATCCGAGTGTGTAGGAGTGTGGACAGGTACAACAGACGAATCCCTAATTAGACTCTGGTGCACAGTCTTAAGAGACTACAGCATTAAAGGAGACTAACTTTCCCGGAAGCTGTTTGATGTTGTGTCTATTAAGCATTATAAATGCTTGGTAATTCTTTTGTTTTGCATGTCGTTATTCCTGTCAGTCAGAGTGAACACCTGATTGACAAAGGCCTTCCTGCAGGTAAATGGACTGTGAACACAGTGTCTGTTATCCATGATGGCCGTAGATCGATCCACTGCTTCCATTGATTCCTTTTGCTTGGAAGTAACTCCGTTCAGGATTCCCTGGGAGTCTTTTTTTTTTCTTTTCTCAGCCTCAAATTAAAAGTCGATTCAATAACAGCGCTTCACATGTCGGCCTGAATAGCTGTAGTCACTGTCGTCTCTGTTTGTCTGGACAGCCTCACTCAACCCAGCTTGCTCCTATTGAGAGTGAACACTTTTTTATCGTTTTCCAACCAGAGGATTTGCCTCCCTGGATGAATGATTCTGAGTATCTATAATGATAAAAAAAAAATGCATTTGCTCGTGCAACAAAAAGAAGGTATTAAATACTCCAACTTGTAATTGATGTGCAGAAAGGAAAGTCGAAATAAAGGAGCCTAAATGAGCTTTTCCCTCTGGGCTGCAGACAGTTATAATCTCTTGAAATCTGGGTCTTTGTTGTCTGTATGTGCTGTAATTGAAAAGTTCCAGCCCCCCACTCTCTTTTCTCTATACACTCCTTGCACTCCTCTTATCCTAGTTTCCTCCTCCCTTTCCGACTAAAAGTGTTTCCTTCCATACCTCCACAACCACCGTATTCGGATGCTTTGCCACATCTCTATTTGCATTCTCTGTCATCTCTCATTTGATTCATTCTCTTCCTCTTCCCTTCTGCTTTCTCTTTTCTCTCCTCAGCCGCCTGCTGAGCTTTAGGAGGAATGTAGGCGATTTGATCATTTGCGCCTGAACCAGGGGCTTGACTCAACCCCCACGAGCAGATGAGACAAGCAGAGGAAGCTCAGGGATGTCCAGGGATGTGATGGTGAAAAGGCTTGACGTGGCACCGGTGTTAATATGCCTGAACGCAAATGCCACTGGCCTGGTACATGCAATGTGCCAAAGTAATCATAAGTCAGGAATGATGAAATGACTTGTTTTTCTATCATATTGTAAGAAATGAGGAAGAAAAAAAATCACATGCACTGCTTTGGAAAGAATAATGGACTGTGTTTCCATGCGACTGCACATGTGGGTTCACCTTCATCTATTGAAATAACATGAAACAGACTTATTATACTCTCTGGCTTGTCACAAAAGATTGCCACGCTTCTTCTGTTTGAAATGATAAGAAAGTGCAGCTGGGTAAGTCATTTTTGTGCGCCCCACCTGATGAGCGCTGTGCTAGGCCGCTCACAAGACTCGATTGCTCTTTGTAAGTTTCTCCAAATTACCAGGGAGAAGTTAGTTGGCAGGTGGCGAGTAACACACAGTCAAAGTCTAACTCCATTTCACTGGCGATTTAGAGCAGCGACTGGACAATAACCTCTCATGTGTGTGTAATTGGACAAGTATTGCACAAAAGATGTTTGGAGAGGAAACAGCGAATGCGGCCGTGCTTTGTGAGCGTGAGGGGGCCGAGGCACATTAGCAGCCGTTTCAGCACATTAAGCATGATCCCAACACGGCGCTGTATTGAAATCAATGAATGTAGTGGTGTGAGGCAGTGAGTGTAAACGACACATGGGCACATAATGAAGGTCTTTAGTGCACTTACAGTTGTTTCTTTGTAAAATCATGCGGCAAGTCCTTTCTGTAATTATGCAAAATAAATGTCTGACCTATCAACTCGAAATAATACACTTGTCAGATCCAAAACTTTTTTGCATGAATTCTCATTAACCTCTAAACTATGGCTGCTGTTATAGAGCGAGAGTGACCATATTCAGCCTGTAACAGAAACACTGGTCTCTTTGGACACTTACTAAAGCCAACCCAATGTCTGACCTAATGCTGTGGCAGCTCATGAGGTTGTTCTAATCAAAAACACTTCTCTTTACGTCCCAAATTACACTAACAGATCGGCTATTGTTTTAGCATATCAACTTGATATTTGCATTTATAACATCACACAAATCCCACTAATGTAATAACAGTTTCCCTTTGCAAACAGAAAAACAGAAAATTAAACAAGTTAAGAAAAGATTCCAGGGTTTTAATAATGGGCAGCCAATATTTTAAAATACACCATCTTGCATCCTGACTTCCCTGATCACATGAAGACAAGACAAAATAGATAGATATTGGTTGGTTGTATTGGTTTATTATTACGAGGGATCACGTGACAGAAACAGTGCAACATGTGGGAGGTCTACCTGGTCGAGCATCTTCCAGCTTCTGTGGTTTATTCAGGTCAGGGTACACACATGTCCGAGTCTTTGTCAAAGCATCAAACCTCCGTGGCCTAGCTGCTATTTTTGCCCCATCCCTGTACGTGCCCTTTCATTCTTGAGTCGCACCGGAGCATCGGAGGACTGACCTAGAATACTGAGAGGCTGTCACACAATGCAACAGGAACATCTGTGCACAGAGAAGTAACTAAACAGCCCGAGCAGGAAGTAACGCACAGTGGTTTCATTCAGGACATGGTCGCAGCTATAATGAGTCCAATTAGATATGAATGAAAGCTCTCAGCTATAGTCCTCAGGAGGCCATTATTTGGTACCGGGGCTTAATTTATTTCTAATGTGGGAGCACTTTAAACCGTTTATGCCTTGATTTTTAGATGTTCGTGTTTTCAATCTTTAGGTCTCTAAAACATATTGTAAAATGTCATTAGTTAAAAATTCCATATGAAATTTTTAACTATGATTTTAGGTCAACAGTGGGTGGGATACTGCTTAATCATTGGTGCTTATGGTTTATAAGTGTTATAAAAGCCCTGCGTAAGAGCTGTTACATAGCTTTACTGAACTGACCTCCATGTTTCCATTAAGTCCTTCAAGATCCTTTCAGTCTCCTCTTATCCCACATAGCTTTATTGATCCTTTCTTTCACATAACACTTTTGTAAATGGATGCTTATGTCACCAAAGCAAAATTTATATGTGAGCCATTGTTTCACAGGTATGTTTTAGGGTCCCTTATTCAAATGGGAGCAGACATTTTCAACAACTGAACTTTCTCAGATCACATGAGAGTATGATAAAAGGTGATCAACAGCACACATAACCAAACCCATGTTCCAAATACAAATGTAATGTATGAAACTGTTTTTTACTTTAAGGGCATTTTGTGCTGCACCAGATAATGAGACCCTATCATTAAATGACATTTAAAAACCTTGCTGTTAGCCACTTGAATTATGGTTTTTGAAAAAGAGTTAATTAAAAGAACAGAGATCTGTGAGGATTATTATTTGAGCCATTGTCATGAACTCTTATTAAGACTAATTGATTTATTGTTATCTGTGAAAAGTCGTCAGTCTGGAGTTTCTCTCTTGATTGGCAAATTAAAAATAAACGTTGTTGTTTCCGCAGACAGAGACCATTCGTTTCTGACACAAGGGCATGAGGGAAGTCAGCGGTACTTGATGTTAATCAGTTAACACACTCTTCTCTCGCGCTCATTCAAGATTAAAGGAGGAAAATGGTGCATAGCAATAATAAGTCTTCTTTTGTTCGTTTGTCGGCGTGAGTACAATTAGTCAGAGCCACGCAAGCTCACTGCATTAACCTTAGACGAACGTTTCTGTCCAGATAAGAAGTGTTTCACTGAGCGCTGTCTTTAAATACCTCCATTTGTTTTGGTGCTTTAGTCAGCCTTTGTCTTTACTTAATTTCTTATTCCTAATAGATAATGGATTAACCAGAGGCCAGTTGTCACATTTTTCACACAGAAGTGCACTGTACTGAGACTTGTGACTCATCGCTGTAAACATCACACAAACATGATCTTTGTCTCTGTCAAGGTCCGGTCAATGATGCAGACAGTGCAGACTTGAAAAGACTGCAACAAACGTCAATGCAGTGTTTGTTCGTCCAGTGCTTGTTAGTAGAGCAGGTAACGGCGAAGATGTTCAAATGAATACTCCGCTGTGTTACTGGAAAAGATAAGGAGCGTTACCCTTTCATGAGAACAGGCCAGACCCAATTACTGAGATGTTCCAGCCCTGTGTGAGCCTGCAGCAGAGCGGATACAACTTCCTTCACTTCAGCTGTATTATGTTACTTAAGCTGAGGACACACTACATGATTTTTTATTTTTTGCCAGATTTAAAGCCTGCACCAGTCTGCTCTAGTTGAGAACAGTCAGCATGGTTTGCACAAACATCTGTTAGTGTGTGAGGGGAATCAGACCCAACCCGACCTCGGCAGCAGTCAGTCAGACATGTTTGAATTTTTCGAGCCAAATCTGGATCCAGTTGCCGTTGCAAGGCGTTTGATGCGTTCAGTTGGCTTTAGTTGGTTTAAAAAATCATGTAGCTCGTCTGTGATCCCCAGTCTGCCAGTCTGAAAATCTGCTGAAACCAGTCTGTTAGTGCGTACCTCCTTGTCTTTTCAAAATCTGTAAAGACTGTGAAGGTTGTGTAGTTTGTCCCCAGCTTTATTCTGACAGAGTGCAGCTTGCAGCACGTGTAACAGTAACAGCAATTTCTGTCTAAGGTCTTTACTGACATTGAACATAGAAATAGAGAGGTTTAAAATCGTAACAGTTGAAAACGTTTTGCGCAGTGTGAAATAACTTCATTGGCGGTCTCTCTTAACTCCAAACTAAACGCTTTACTCCTTCTGCTTCATGTTCTCACATCAGTCTGTTTCTAATCTGCAGCTGCGTTACACTAATGAACTTGTACTTCCCGTCCGGTCGATGCATTGATTCACATTTGGCCTCAGACTGCAGCTGGAGCTCGGCCTCGGCCTCAGACAGACAGGCTGCCGCTCCGAGGAACCCAAAGAAAGGAGGCCTTGACGGACGACAGGAGTCACCTTGATCCTATGGGAGAGTAACATCATGATTTGGTTATTATTTAAGATGAATGTCGCCGGTGCAGTGTGTGACAGGCTCGCGGCGCTCCTCATGCATCATAATTGCTCGTAATGTATTTTTGCGAGCCCCAGCCCCGCCGTCGCTGGAGTGAATATGTGACGATTATTCGGTCGGTGGTGCATTGACACATCATGAGCATTTTTACTATTTGAGTCATTAAATCGTGCATAATTTGATAACACACACACACCCAATCCCAAACCTGTTGCACCATCCTCAAATAAAACCTTTGCTACAGCTTCCTTGTGCACCTTTTAAAACTTTTACAAACTGAAGGAACCTGTTTATGTGGCACACAGTGTGACCTCCAGCTCTCATTAGACGGTTATCTGCAGCAGTAAAAAGTTCCCAAATAGTCCTCTTCATTATAAAAATAACAGTGTGTTCTTTCTGCAAGGTCACGAATTCTCCAAAGCACCTCACTTTCTGCGCTTTTTTTTGCCGAAATAACAAGAAAAACGGAGGCCATGATGCATTATTTAAAAATGTCATTCACAGGATGCACCTTTCTTCTTTGACAAGGGCTCTCGTCTTGTATTAAAAAGTAGGACACACTTGCACCGGCGCGTCATGTTACATTTTATATTCGGCAGTTAGTTATGCCACAATGAAGCGTGTTATTGATGTGAAGAGTTGTCGTTTTTTTGCACTCACAGATAGACATGACATTGGTGGTGACCCTTCTTGCCGACGGAATAATCTGCACTGTCAGCTTTCATAAGAAGCAGAGGACACTAAAGAGAGACTCAAACTAAGCTTCTTAACTCGAATTTGAAGTCTTTTCATGTGCTCCTCTCCTGTCAGCCTCGGCTCTATTGCTCCGTGACTGTTTGTTCTCTTATCGCTTTATCTGAGCTCACTGCTTTCTGACGCAGATCCATTTAAACCTGTTCGCACTTGACCCTTTGTCAAGCCTAACCTATGCTCCGTCCCGTTACTGTTAAAGCTCATTTATGCTCACATTATCTGTCCATTTAGATCCGTTCGTTACAAATACTGTTATCGTGTAAGCCTTTCTACTTCCAAGAGTTATCTAGTTAACTTTAGTGTTGTGTTAAGCAACCTGTAGGGAGCGATAGGTGGACTCAAATAATAAACTAGAACAAGAACAAACATCGCAACCCTGCAGAAGGATTTTAATAATGTATATCCTAAGAAAGAGGCAAGAACAATAGTCTGAGCGGTCTTTGAATGTATCGAGGATGAGGAATATGTTTCTCTCATTCTCTGGATGCAAGAAAAAGGTGATGAATTTTCAACAGCAACTTCTGACCTGCTCACAAAAAGTTCTGCCATTTTCTGACCTTTCAACCTTTGAATAGCGCTCTCCATGTGCCCCCTGTGGCCACAAAATGTACTGCTCCGTTGGTCCATATCTGCAAGCTTTGGAAAAACGGACCAAAATACAGAACATATGAACGCAGAGTACGGACAGAACGCTCCAAATGTGTCTCTAATATAGCGTAAATGAGCCTTTACTCAACTTAAAGCTCCACTACCTGATTTTCTTTTTGCCGTCTGTTTCCGACTCATTAAACATTTTGTGATTGAACTGACAGTATTTATCCGTGTTTCACGTTGCCTCCTTTTTCTCTGTTGATAATTTTCCTTTTTTGAGCTGTTTCTCTGTGTTAAAAGACATATTCAGCTGAAAATACACTTTGTCAGCAGCTATTGAACGTCGGTGTCGACCAATGGGAGGCCTCCTTTTTCTAACATGTTATTTGTGTGAGCATGCGATTGGCCAAGGTTGTCTGCTCCTGAATAGAGGTTGCCATTTATTAGAATAAACAGTACACAGCATTATAACGCCTTTTTTCCACAAATTATTGCTTTTATGATATACTATTTGGGTTTAAACCATTTTTCCCAACTAGAAGAAAAGTCTGTTTAAGTCTGTGGCTTATTGCGAATCAATTTCTTTTCTGGTTCCTGTGATTAACAGTTATATTAAAAAAAAAAAAAAAAGAAGAAGAAGAAGAAGAAGTGTCAGCATCTTACTGCTGTTGCTTTATAAATGAAAGCCAATGCATGTGCTGACAAATCAGGCATGACTTGTGACATTAAACAGTGAAATGAAGGAAGCTACTGCAACTTTGTGAATTTAAAGTTCAGAGAGTTGAGAATAAACCAGTCACCTTCTCCTAAAACTTTAATTGTGGCATCTGACGGCTGCACCTCCCACTTCTCTCAGCTCAACATTCAAGACTTTGCTACTGCTTCTTTCTTCTACTTAATGACAACGCACATGAAAAGTTTGCTTTAATATTTTTTTTCACTCATAAACAGAACTTATGTGGCACTTGTCTAATGTTAATATCGCAAAATCTGCACAAACCTCTTCTGGGCTTACTGTACCAAACTGTAATACTCTACCACTCTGTAGAAACATGGCTTTAACCAGTCATAACACCGACAAAAGGCAGAAACACCACACATTAATGATAAGTTTACGGGAGACTATGTAAAATCCGCAGGCATCTTGCTCCACTCCGCTCATTATATTATGGAAATGCATGAGCTGGAGCTGGCGGTCCTCATTAACCTCTTTTACCTTTGTCATGAGAACTTCCTCTGCAGCACCCACTACACATGGCACAAGTGCTTTCAAGTTATTAGAGCGCTTGAGACAGCGGGTGTGAGATTATGCTGCCCACTGGATGAAGTGTGTCCAATCCCCCGCCTCGAAAAGAGATCAAGGACGGAGAGGAGTGTGCTCTTGTGCTGCTTCAGTTTTGTGTTGGTTATGTATTTATCGGAAAGTAGAGAGGGCATTTTAGCCGGGCATCATCTCTCACCCGGATGAGTTGGTAGTTGAGGATTTGGATTAGGGATTATTTTTATATTTAGGATTTGCAACAAGGGTCAAGTTCAAGTCCAACTAAAAGAGAACTTAAACTATCAACAGAACAAAACTAAAAAAACAAACAAAAACTTACAGCCAGTGAGCTACTTTTCCATATGGACTTTGGTGAGCTAGAGCCTTTGTACAGAGAGAAAAAAAAACTATTCATTACTAGATGTAGCAGTTATAGCAGGTTCCTATATATTTTGCAAAGCACATTAACTGGAACACACAAAACGTTGTGTAAAGAAAGAAATACGCAAATGGCAGGGATTTCGATCCATGCAGGAGACGTTTTTGTTGTGCCTAAACTGCCCTGATCAATATTCAATCAATATTAAATGGCCTAAATAAGTGTATTAAATGGCCTAAATAAGTGTCTGCACTGCAGAGAAGACACACTCCCACACTGAGGCCATTTAGCAGCTCAACAGAGAGGCAGCTCACATGGACAGAAGGTCACTGTACGCTGAGTGTTTCAAAATGGAAGTACTGATGAGTATTATTAAAAATACAAAGAAGTTTTATAAATCATTTCATCAGTGTAACACAGGGTAACACAACGAGGCATGTAAATGAGGGGGCTTTTAACTCTAATGTAGCAGATCTAAACAATCCCTATAAATAAACAGAACATGGAAGTGTATCATTAAAGAATAAAGATTTTGTTTAATTAAAATTCGATATAATCCAGATGTATCTGAAGCACCTGTTTGGGACAGTTTGCCCCACATTTGTTGAGTGATTCATTAGTATTGTTGCTAAATCTTGGAAATATTGCATAATGATTACAGTGTTGACTTATTTTGTCCGTCCATTTAGAAGAAACAAGACCTAAACCTATTTAAACCTTGGTAGAGCCCGTAAAGGGAGCTAGAAACTGAAAAATGGTAACAGAAGGCAAAGACTTGAGATTTGAAGTAACCAATTACTCGCAGGAAAACGTAGTCAGTGTGAGTCAGGCCTGGCCCACAGGCCTCCAGCTCTTTCCAGGTTAATAATCCGTGAGAGTCCGAGCAGCAGACTGAATCTACATCAGATGGACACCCTCTTCACTGCAGCTGCTGCATGTTAATGGCTCACTGCTGCACACAAACACTAACAGTCTCCGAAACCAACCTCTAGACCTGCCTGTGTTCTGTGGCACACTTAAAAATCACCTCATTGTTAAAACTCTGAGCATTTACCAAACTAGAAACATTAATGTGGAAGTAGCTATTACTGATTTTCTAAGGACAGAAACATCTTCACAGATCTGTAAACTATGATGAAAATAGGTGCTTCTTGGCTTGTGGAAAGTGTCCTGAAGTGTTTCCAGTTTTCTATCTTTAGAGTTGGCCAGTGTACATATTTATGGTTTGGGCCACAGTGACGCAGGTGCAACACTGCTGATGTGGCACTCTTCGAATTAAAATCAGAAGTGTTAATAACTCTTGTCTGGGATTAAATCCCTATTTGAAAACATAGCATGGCTTCATGCCTTGAGGTAGTGTTGCTTTGTGGATGCAGCAGTTGTGGCGTAAATAAATGGGTTAGGGTAAGGGTCTCAGATTTTCAGATTGTTTAAAATTAGCTTTATATATTAATATATGACAATACAGTTTTGTATGATGAACAAACGCTAAAAGCAAACCACAAGTAGGACAGCAATAATAAATTCTCCATTAAGCAGCACAAGTGTCCTGGGAAACATAATGGGCTCGATATCTAGAGTGCTATGAGTTCAATTAAAAAGCTTGTCCCTTTCCTCATGTTATTGAGCGTCGAGGTCCTCTCGAATAAGAAACAGCCTTTTGATAAATGCTAGGACAGCTTCACAAACGATAGCTAGATTTTTTAAGTTAAATGAATTTACATCGAAAACTTGACATATAGACAAGCACATAATTAGAAAAAGATATGATTTCCTGTTCTTTGTTTTAAAGTCAGACGCTTTCTTCTTATAGCTTTTAATTACCACCTGCACTATGGTTAAATTTACCTCTTTTTAATTGTGTTATTCATTGAGCAAGTGAAATGAAACTCTGTGAACTTGTTAACCTCGACAGAGCTCTTGAACAGCTTTTTTTAAGCAGAGACACTTTTTTAACAGTTGTGTGGATCAGAGTACATTTACAGGCTTTACTTTAATAGCTTGGAGAATATAAAGACATTTTTCAGTTGGACTATTGTTGCCTGTGGAGGACACACTACAAATGATTTAGAGATGACTGGGACAGCGAGCAGTGGTGTTCAAATACTCCACAGCAATTAAAGCATGTGTCAGCCCAGCCGTCCACATCTCATGCATGTGTGATCTTTCCAGCAGCTACTACTTTGTGGAGAAGGGGTTAGTGAGAGAGCATGGCATGGAGTAAATAAACCTGAGCTGGAAGTTGAACTAAGGTCTTGACAATGATGTGGTTTGCTCTCCACCAAATGACTGAGGCAACCCTGAAATGGTCCATTTAAAGTTTGTTTTGTAAAGCCATATTTTTAATTCACAAACCAGAGATAGAATAACTTGCAGTGCACGGCTCACAACCACGTTTGGGGTCTCAGAACTTGCATCAGTGCTGATTATTATGTGTATGGTCTTCTTTTACGCCTCGGTGGCAGAGCTCATATCTCATACTCGAGCGACCTGGGTTTGATTCGGGCTCGGGTCTATTTGCTCAATGTCATTCCCCTCTTTCTCTCCCTGTTATCTGTCTAACTACACTGTTCCTAACATACAAAGGTAAAAAAAATCCCCCAAAACAGTAGCACATGCCTGAAGGAATAAGTCGAGCTAGTTATCACACCTAATGACTAACATCTCAGTTCCATATCTAAATTAGGAAAGTCCAAGCTCATTAAGGTTATCCTCCTGATGTCTGTGTCAACACATTTTAGCGTCTTCCTCTAAGTACTGCATGTGTATTCCTGATGCCTCATTAGGACCAAGGCAAACAGCCAGTGCTGTAACACCAGCAGCGCGGCTCATCTGCAGTCCACATGCGCCGTACAAATGGGAATATGAAAAAATCTGCACCGGTGAAAAGAGTCCCCATGCTTCAGTAAGCTAAATTAAAGAATGCTTTGTACACACAGGCCCCATGAGTAATTACACCCCTTTCTCACATGTAAAGTCACACTTGAATTTAGCAGATTAAAAAGAAAGCCATGAAAATAACACATGCAATCGATGAAGAAGGCTTTGTGTGAACAGTGCTTCATTAAGTAAGCAAAGAAGCTCACACCACTGATCAGAGCTGGGATCGTTTTTCACAGACGGATATCATACAAGTTGTAGCTTTAGTAATGATTTAGATTGTCACAGATGCGATGGCAGTCGGAGGACAAAGTTTGAGGTTGTAATGTGAGCATAAACTAGGTCAGTTTTAATAATAAGTTGACTTTTATGGATCAGTAACATAATAAACACGAGACCTGATTGTGACTGATTCAGTAATGTCTTGATGTTTCCAAGGTAACAGCTAGAGGAGAGATGGCACCATTTACCGATCACCACCTTCACCCGCGAGTTTACTTCATATTACTATATTTACATTACTATAGTCCATTTGATTGAACTAAACAGATCTTGATAAAAAAATTGCAGCTGAACAATCTGTAATTCTATAATTACCCAATCTTTTGTTGCCCTTTGTAAAATACAGTCTGCTCCTGTGTTACGGATGTTTGAGCAAATAAAACAGACACAAATGTCAGTGACACATTAATGATGTGTTGATGGCAGAGACGATAAATAACTATTTAAAAATCATGTGTTGGTAGCTTGAAGGCCAAAGAGCTCTTTTTACTTTCACGTTTGTGTCTATTGTGAATGTTTATACAGAGAGCAACCCAGACTGTTACTGTTCATGAAACAATATCCTGAAGGGATGAAACCAAATACGCTCAAATAATTAATTTAAACTAAAGCCCATCTCTGTTCTGGCTCACTGCCAGTGAGCAAGGTAAAGACAACAAATGCCTGGCACCAATTACACTCCATGTGTAGTCAGTGTAGAAGAATGTTCGGTCCTTGTATCAAATCAATGCCACACAATTCCAGTGTCACTTTTACAAATTAAAGTAAGTACGTGCTCATAAAATGCAATTAACCATTTTGTCTTGCTTTGGATTTTGTCCACAAGTGACTATTAGAAGAGAGAATACAAGTGGAGTCTTGCCATCTGCATTTGTTTTGGGTAAACAGATCATAAATGCAGCTAGCGTACAATTATAATGACCACACAAATCAAATCCTGGTTTATGTGGGAAGGGAAGAGCACGCTTGGAATTAGATTCATGTCAATGTTTCACCATTAATTAAAGCACTAGATTTGATCTCTGCATTCTGCCTCTTCATGGTCAGTTCCCAAACCCCACAAGGTTTAGTGGGAATTATTTGTAAGTGTAACCTATAATATTAAATAACATAAACACACTTTCCTTATAATTGCATGCCTTGTTATCTTGAATATCCATCCAGAGCAATGGTTAAATCAGGTTTCTCATTATGAAGCTACAGTCAAAGGGTTTCCAGAGTGCCATCTGAAGTTATATCTTCTATTAGTCAATGTACATTCTTTCAGACAGTGAAGGAAGTGGAGATGACGATTGCTATCTGTTAAACAGTCCAGTGAACAACCCTTCTGATGTGTCCTTCAAATACGCCTCATTAAAATTAAATGTTTGATAATTACTTTGTATTAGAATCTATAATGGAAACTAAGTAAAATCAATTTCTATGGAACTCCACTGCTGCATATTTTCACCAGGCTTATTCTGAAACCATAACCACACAGCCTCCTGCTTGGATGTATACTTTATCCTTGAAAATCACTTCCATGGGGAATAGTACATCTCATTTGTAGATAAAGAAGCTTTTACTATATAAAAAAAATGAATATCCTACTGCTTTATATATGCAGGAAGTGCTTTGTTTAATTACACTTGTTTAGTCTATGGAACTCCTTTTCCTGTAAAAAAAAAAATCTTTGTCCTGCTATAATAAATATCTGTATTTAGCCTTAGCCATGTCATTAGTTTGGAGTTTTTCCTTCTAAGTATGGCTTCCTTCTACCATCCAAAAAACACAAAGGTGAAATGCTTAAGGGCCCTGCAATTACCTGGCAGTTGTGTCTCATCTCTCGCACCCAAAGCTACTGTGTTAGGCTAAAGCCCTTATATATCTAAAAAATGATGGAAGGTTTCATTGTGCCTTAAAAATATGTTGCAAAAGCCCTTAAAAGGAGAAAGCATCATTGTATAGACAAGAAAGCTTCATTGTATAGACAAGACATCAACTTCTTTAACAATGCACTACACCTACTCTGTATCCACCATTAACAGGTCTCTGCTGCAGCGCTTCATGGGGATGTAAACATGGCAGTGAAACTCATACATTTAAACATGGCCTCATCAGGTATTCCCCTGACGCAGAGTAATGTGTTAACTTTGGACAGCCTCAGGTAAACCTGCTCTACATGAGGCTCTGCCCTTATTATGCTAATGTCGCTAACGCTCACCTGTGTGCTGTCCTGATTTGGCTCAGGTTGGCGCCCAACCCACTCATGTATCAGCGGTCACTGACAAGTTTGACTACTTTTGACCTACTTTTGCTGATACTTACTTGATGTTTTTATTATCGTGACATTGAAGTGATGGATGCAGCTATCAATCACACTGACTTTTAAGTAGGCTGATAAGTCTTCATTCATCTTTCCTCATGATCACATTTTATTACAAATGATGGCAAATTTGTATAAAGGTTGTGGCCGTGATTGTGACTTATTATGGCCCACATAAAAACATGAGTATTTAATGACTAAACGTGAATGACCAAACCAAGGCCTTGCGATTTTCTCAATGACACCGCGGCGTGTTACAGTGTGCGCTCATGTCAACATGTTGGCAGATAAACCTGCTCCAAAATGATCGACGACATGTCAAGATGAAGGACACAACTTGTCATTAGTCACAGTGTTCATCTCACAGTTTGACACTGATATCCATCAGATGATCACTGTCTGATGTCGATATCATGTTACATTTTGATCAGTAAAACAAGCGAGGCAAAAGAAGTGTGTCAGCTGTGAAAAACATGAAAACCTTTTGGAGTTCAATGCTGAAATGAATTAATCATATCGATGTGTTGCAGCATGTTTCACAGCTTTTTGAACATCTTGTTGACCGAGTTGGAGATTTGTGTCTGACACATGAAGACTTTTTCAGAGTTCTACTGTACAGGCACTAGATTATTAAATCATAAGCTCTGTAAAAGTGATGTTGTTTTTATGAAATCAGAGCCATAAATCTATCATTGAATTCTATGAATTGAATGTATTACTGGACAATGTAGTTAGACTTAAATAACCTTTATGCTCTGAGTCACATGGTGAGTTAGTGTAGTTTGCCACAAAGTTTACATTTACACAGTTTTCTACTCTGACAGTGATAAAAGTCAGAAATGCAGCAAAAAGAGGATTTGGTGTTGCTTGTTACAGTAATAACAATCTTTATACATTTGATGGAGGCATCCATTTTGAAAGATGAAAGTCAGAGCTAGACTAAACCGATTCATGATTTTACAGCTGTTTCCTGCAGAAAAGTGATGGGCCTGTTGAAGGAGGCGTCTGTCAAAGCGGCAGTGATGGCTGAACTTCTGCCTCCGCGTCGTGACTCAGTCTGGCAGTTTGACTTCCCGCTGATCACAGAGCCTCTCTCACATTCGAAATTTTTTTTCACAAGAACAATGCTGCTCCAGACAGTGTGGGACAAGTGCCCCCTTGTCACATCCTGGACTCTTTTTATATGTTATGCAATTATTTAACTTTTCTCATAAAATTCTCATATTTCATGTCAAGCTATCTTGGATTTTTTTGGGACCCCAGAGAATTTTAAACCTGAAGCTGATATTCAAATACTATACCATCATGTAAAACACACATCTTTCACTCTGACAGAGCACAGCTGACATGTTCATGGTTGGTTAAAGGCACAACAATGTCACCCAGGCAAACACTTTTAATGAGAGACAAACCATGGTGTGTCTGGAAAGTGACATTTGTGTATTTACTGTACAGTCTGCTCATGACCAGAAAGTTCTTATTAGACATAATCAAATTTCTGCAGGTACTTTGTGTTCAGTGCTTTCCCTTGACTTCTGGGAAAATGTATCTCTGCAAGACTCTCAGTGGCTGACAAAGAGACAAGTCTGACATTAACAAAGAAATCTCAAGGGGTTGAGGCAAAGCACAGATGTGTTTTCTTCCCTGATGACCTTTGATGAACGCCAAGGAGGCACAATTAATGTTCATCTGCGTCCCGGTGTTGGAAGCATCTGTTTTTTTGTGTCACTTTTCTTTTTTCCACTCAGTGTTTTGTGTAACCCTCATCTCGGACTTATCTGCGTCCATACTTCTTCATCCTCTCTGGTTTGCCAAAGCAGATGAGAGCAAGATATTGATCGCATGTACTGTTCATGCAATGTTCATGGGTCAAAGCATTCTGTTCTTCATAATAAAAACACTCTCATCATTGTCCCAGGGCATTTTCAAGAGAGTACTATGTTGGAGTGTTCTGTTTGAAGCATTATTCTATTTTCACCAAGACATTTCTTACACTTTAATACTTAATATGAGCAAAATGAGTGAAATGAAACTGTCGATAAAATTCAGAAACATAGAGCAGTGACAGAAAGCATGTAATTTCTTGAGGGACTCTCATTTCTTACAATCTTGCCATGTCCTTAATTTCAACTGTGCTGCAGAATGAGCTGTAACTATCACTGTATTACAGCCATTAAGCCATTATGTAATATTTGATTTTTTTTAGTGCAATTTTGCATGCTTTTTTTTTACAGCGTATGAACGAGCATTGTGTTCTGCGTCCTGATTGGCTAAGGGAGAACTCGCGCATTGTGTTCTGCGTCCTGATTGGCTAAGGGGGAACTCGCGCATTGTGTTCTGCGTCCTGATTGGCTAAGGGAGAACTCGCGCATTGTGTTCTGCGTCCTGATTGGCTAAGGCACTGTAGACCATTGTCAATCAATCTCCTCCGTGCCGTGTCTCCTGTACAGTACAGAATGCGTTCGGCTTGACAAATTTACATAAATGTTCGATCGCTAGCAGTGTGACTCTGAAGTGCTGTAAGTTTTCTCCCCGACAAAACCCACAATGTTGACGAAACGTTCTGCACCGACAAAGGCACCTGCGGTCACACCCAAAAGGCAGAGGAAGATGCTAAGGTTTGAACTTTGAGAGTGTTTAAACAAGAGAGAAATGTGAGAAAATGTTAATGCCTGTCTGAGAAAAGTGTATAAAGTGTGTGGTGAGGTGTTTACAGCCTTAAAACATATATAATAATTGTAAAAAATAAAGCTGACTAGGGTTATTTTTGGAACATAACCCCCGCGATAAACGAGGGACCACTGTATTCAAAGGAATCCTTTCCCTTCAGGGCCTCTGTAATAATAACATGCAATGAACAGTTGACTATGTGGCTGACATTCGTGCAATGGTCACACTAATTTCCTGCTCTTTTAAATCATATAACACCCTGCATTTTCACATTGTCTCCTCACTGTATTTTCTTCTATGCAAAGCACAGTTTGATGTCTACATATAGCCTCATTATACCATTATTAAATGTTCTGCATAAATCCAAAAAAGTTCCAACAAATGCAGACATACAGGTTTGTGTATAAACCTGTCAGTGCTCAAAGTGAACAGGTGCCTTGGTCCTAACAGTGGAGACTGCTCACATTAATCCTTCTTCCACTTATCCGGGGTCACAAGGGCAACAGTCTGTGCTATCTCAGGAACAACAGAAACAGAAAATTCTCTGCTTCATGTGTTTGCCCTTTAGTTGGAGCTCACCCTCTGGTCCCCTGTCTTAAAAAAGTGACGGTCACCCTGTTCCGCCAGTTTAGAGACACAGTTCAGAGGCGTGTCAACCATGACACAACAGGTACTCAAGGCATATCTTATCAACCCCCAGTGTGGGAAAATCTTGACAACATCAGTGACTTTTGGTAGGATTAAGAAATCTTCTTATTCACTGCAACCACAGTTCACTCCACAGCCTCCAACAGCTTCATTTGTTTATTTATTTGTTTCAGGATTAAGTTTGAACTGGCCATAAAGTGAGTGGCGGTTTGTATAAGAGTCCTCTCAAAATCCATCTGCCATTTTCACATTGCGTACAAGCAAACACACTCAGGCTGTGATCTTAGCTCAGGGTTCAGAGTGAGCAGGTTGTGAGGAGGCCACATAAGACATTACAGAAGGAGGTTTGATTGCAGAACAAATTTAGTAACTTACGCTTACACTAGGAAAGAGAAAATGCATTTCTGAACCAAATGCCTTTGTGTGGTTACTCAACATTTTTGACATTTAAATTAAATTGTTTCTGTGAATACATACACATCCTGTTTCACCAATGTTTATAGCTGTGATTTTTTTTTTCTTGTGTCACAGTTTATTATTTTAGGTAGTTCATTCTCTAATGCACGTCTGCCGATTAAATAACTGTTAGGAGAAGTATGGCTTGGTGCTATGTTTAGTTTTACTATTATCACAGAAAAGAAGCTAAAGTAGATGCATTATATGATTCTCACTGTGTTTGCTAATTTGCAGCAGCATGACACCGCCGTAAACATGATTAATTCATAATGAAGAGCGACTTCAGTCTGCAGGAGTTAACAAGGATTGAAATTAATGCTCAGGTGTGTGCTTATGAGACGCACATAACGAGGATACCGTAGACAGAGTCGGGATAACATCATTATTAGTTGTTCCCGACAAAGAGATGTTAAAACATTCAAAGCAGTTGAAAGTGGCATGTGCATGTCGAAGCCTTTGAGCGGTGTCGTCAGAAGCCCAGTGCACTGATCACTAAGTGTGTCTCAATGCTTGCAGACCGGTGTTTAGCCTCGAGGCGCAGCTGTTTGAGTTGAAATCAGAAAATTATGATAAGCCCGAGGCAAATTTTGTACATGCAGATTTTCCTTGCCTTTTTCTATTGGGCTCTTAGACTGTGCCTCTTGCCAAATGGGACAAAAAAATGTGATCTAGAGAGCAGGGATTTGAATAACACTGCAATGCTCTTTTCCTTATCATTCTTCGAGGGTGGCCTTCTGCATCGTACTACGAAGTCCGCTTATTCCAACTAGTGCAGAGACAACATATGTGTAAACGATCTGCGCCAGGTTCTTCTTATGAAAACAGCAGAGTGTACAGTGCAAATAACCACGTCTTATATTTGATTTCCCGAGGTGTGATTTCCCAGGTTCTATAGCTCCACTCCAGTACATTTGATTATGGCTTATCTCTTCCGCACAACACAGAAATCCAACCTCATGGAGCTGGGTTTTATTGTTTGCGCTGACTCCACCTGCTTCACAAACAAGCTACAGTCTGATTTGGCACCGACGAGCGATCCCTCTCCCAGCTGACGGGGCAAACATCTGAGCCCCTTGTACTTCAACAGAAGCCAGCTGTTAACTGGAAAACCTCCGAGCTCCAGGTTAAACATAATTTCAATGACTTACATGCTCCTGCGTCTTAACGAAAAGTTTTAATTGGGCTGGTGTACAGTGTCATAGATAGGGCTTGAGGGAGCGCAACTTTAGGGTCTGCCTTTTCACAAGTGCATGTCAGGCTGAACGATCTGAAGGCAGTCTATGAAAGTCTATGAATGGAAAATCACCATGATGAATCAAAGCTGACTAAAAATCTGAACTGAAAAAGATAGCCTAATATTAATAAAATGTGTTTTTTTTTTCTGACCACAAATCCCTGGCAACCTTTGTGACTTTTATGTCTTTGGCCAACTTTCTTGCGTAAGCACAAGTAAAGGCCACTGTCTCATGATTATTGTGATGCCTGGGGTTGACACATATGAGTGTAATTAATATCCCAGTGACTGTCATCAGACTCAACACTGACCCGGTCACCGTGCCGTACATGTTCACTAAGTGGGCCCTTATAGACATGCACCATGGAGCCATCCAGAGCCAGCACCATTCTCGGCAGCAGCGAACAGGGAAAATAATGACATGTCATCTGATAATGGCTGCATTGCTGATGAACTAACCCTTTTAATGGATTTATAATTAATGCTTGTGCGTTTGGCTGATGCCACTGATGGCTGTGGAGAGGCTGGATAATGCTCTGCAGCTACAAAGCCATTTTAGATCAGTGTGGATCAAGCCAAGGCAACCAAATCAGAGATAAGAGGTGCATTTTTATTCTGTGAGAGGTGCTGGACCAGGGACTGAAATCCAGATCCTTTATTTTACCCTCCATCTCTTTCTGTCTATTACGACTTAATGGCTCTCCATGCTTAATACTTATCACTCTGAGGGTTGTTATTATTATGAAGCCTTTAGATGGCTGTGATTCATACCTGGAC
Source organism: Rhyacichthys aspro (assembly GCA_036850595.1). Lineage (NCBI taxonomy): Eukaryota > Metazoa > Chordata > Actinopteri > Gobiiformes > Rhyacichthyidae > Rhyacichthys > Rhyacichthys aspro. Next base: position 10,858,020 of record CM072164.1, read on the forward strand.
AGCATGGTCTTGTAATTGGTCCACTTAGCTGGATGAGAATTCTCATTCAATAAACTTGTGCAGCTAAATCTGTCACAGACCTTTTTCAGATCAGATGGGACTGTGTGTTCAAATTGAAGGCTATGTTGTCTGCCTTTCTTCTCTAAAACACTATTTTTGAATCAGAGATAAAAATAAAAAAAAACTTTTTTCAATAAAGGACATAATTTTTGTGCCAGATGTTCTGTAGGGAAGTGCATTGTACAAAGATGACTGATGGTTTAGCAGGATTTTATGTTGAAGAAAATGTGAAGAAGTTGCATTGAGTGACAATGTGCTTTGAAATTATACCGTCACCTTGAAAAGTAAACACTGGCTGAGGATGTATTGTGCAATCACTTTATCTCATTTATTCAGTCAGTCTGCCTTGCTGTAGCTGTTACCTGGTTAGTAAAAGAGATAAGTTGTTGATGTTCACTCTGTTTTTTTCTTTCTTTACTCCCTGCCTCTTTATCTTACAAGGGACACTTCCCTTTTTATAAATGAGGTTAAAAAAAACAAAACATCCAAGTCTGGCAGCGGGCACCTTGGTTCCCCTCAACTCACATACAGGCTTTTGCTCATTTTAATCATGATATCTCTGTACTTGTGCTGTTGAAGTCTGGGGTCTGTTTCATGCTAATGTGTCCCGTTAGAGCAAATCAGCTGGAATCATATGTGCGTGTGTACAATAACTTCTAAGTGATATCTAAGTAACTCTTGTGGTTTGTCTTGGTTGGACAGTATGCTGTGATAATGGTTTAAGATGACCACAACAAACTCAGCATGAATATCCATCTTTTTAGTTTTGTTAGTTTGGTGACTCTGGAGCTTTAATCTGTTGCGAATGACTAAATCACTGTGCATAGCAAACATGTTTGTTGTCTTGGCACAGGCCCCATATCTGCCCCTGAATGCTAAATACCTCCTGAGCTTACACTTATTTCTCGAGTGCTCAGATTCATCCTTTGATGCACACTTGAGGTTTGGCCTTTGTTATTATAGAGGCAGTGACAGATGTGCAAATACTCCACTCTGTTGTCTGGAGGAAGGATGCAGGTCAGTGAATATTTACCGTCAGCTTCTGCCTCTCCTGTTGTTGAAACAATGATGTCAACAGAGACTTGGTCCCATGCCCCAACTTCTGAAAGAATATACTTCATCTGCATGACTTGCAACATTTTAGCATTTGAAATATGAAGTTGCATCACTTCACTTATTTCAAATAGCTCAAAGGTTTTTGACTTGAATGGCAGGAAGGAGAGCACAGACACAAATCTACGAAATAAGAGCAGATTCTTGGCAGTGATGGAATTCTTCTTGATGCTTAGGGCTAAAGTTTGAGTTACTCTGCCCACTTTTCTCATCCAGTCAAAGAGTTTCGATTTTTGTCGCACCTTTTGGCGACTGTCATTCCCAACGTCATTTCATGTGAGCACACTCCAACATGAAACATTCAAAAAGCTCCCAATAGATATCCTTTTTAGGATGCAAACTTTCTCCTGCATCAAAAAGTCCTTCAACAACCATTTGGTCCTATAGCAGGCACAGAAACAGTGCTCCCGCTTTCCCGTTATGATAAACAGCATGACATAACTCCAAAGTCTACTGCTGCAGCATTTTTCAGAGAGGGCTGTTACTCAAACTTTCTTTGTCAGACCAAACGAAAAGTGAGTATTAAAAGTTCACTCCTTATTTGGCCAAAAACACAGTGTTGCTTCAGATGTTGCCGCCTCATACACTTCACTAGGGTTTGGTGAAAATATAGCTACAGAGGCGTATATTTTTGGAGCAGACAGCAGCAAAGGATATTAATATTTCACCAAGGAAGAGTTTAAACAAGACTTTTTCCCGATTGGACCAAAGATGTGTACATGTCGGCTGCACCTTATTTTTTGGTAGTCTATATTAAAGACTGTGAAGTGAACAGATCTGACATCCAGGCTATGTCCACACTAACATTAGAAATGAACTGGATTTGCTGCATTTTAAAGGTTTAGTCTGTTTTAGTTTGTGTTGGAGGCACTCTCTGATTTGTTTAACATCATTTGTTTCTACATTTGTTTTAAATGCAAGCCAGGAAATAACTTGAGAATATAACCTTTTTAAAAAAAAAATCAATTTAAGCAAATGACAAACTCGGAAGGTTATTGCTTTTTGCTTCTCTGCTGTGTAAGTGGGTCTATCTCTATTTAACAGTCAACTGAATGCATTCTTTTAATCAAACATGTTGGAGCTTTTCTAACAGAACTATTTAAGTTTTTAAGTTCGAGACTAATGGAAAATATTTGCACCCATTATGGCTTTGAATAAAGGAAGTTAAATAGAAAGCTCAATGAACAAAGGAGTCTGACTAACATTTGTATCTACTAAGCTTCTCTAATCATTTCTGAAGGACTTTTGCAAAGCACCTATTAAGTGTATTCAATGTGCTGCATGTTGTCTCTTCTCTGTAGCTTTATTGTGAAAAACAGCTTTAGGGTTTCACAGCAACACAATGTAGAATATCTTTGGGTGTAGCTCTAAAAGAAAAGAACTGACAGACTTTTATTGTTAAGTCTGAATGGCATACAGACACCGACGAACAGCCTCTTTTTGTTCTCTAGCGCCTCTTTTTTCTCGACGGACAACTGTGGAGTGTGCAGCCGGCAAGATTTATTACAGGATGCCTGAAAGCTTGGCGGCACGTCTACATGACTTTAATTTGTAGAAGAGAGTGGTCAAAATTGTTAAAAATGTTCAAACGAGCCCTCGGAAACATTAGTGACTGCATGTTAACTGTGTCTTGTTTATCAGCTGTCAGAGGCTAAATAAAAAGATATCCTGATTTGAGTTGGGAGTGCGTCTATTGATCGGCCTCCCTTCTTTTGCCAGTGAGTGATACGGCTGTGTTTTGAAGATCTCCGCAACTGATCTGTTCCTTCTTCTGATAGAAAACACCTCAATTACTTATTCATTACTCCAGAGCTTGACTGACATGCAGTTTGAAGTACTGACTAATTCACTTTGCCAAAAAATCCATTGGGCACACACTGACGTTTTCAGGATGAGCGCTTTCTGCAAGTCTTTTGAATCGAATAGAATGAATATTGGGTTGAGCAGGGGGAAAAAAAGTGTTTTTCCATCTGTTAATTAGTTCTTATAAGTGGAGTGTGGGAAAGGAAGTGTGTCCTCTATCGCACTCACAGTTAATCCCATGAATATTTGGAGCCAACAGGTCCCTGGTGGCCTCACTTGAAGACGCACGGTAGACTTTTTTGAAGTGGAAAAGAAAGCTCTACCTATCTAATTTCCTGCTTTTTTGTGATAGCATTTTTCCCATTCAAAGTCATTCATATTGCTACATCGCCATCCTTCATTCTCCGCGCTCACAAAGAAACAAAGGAGGAAAAGAAAGAAAGCGGCCACAGATGCACAAGCCATCAATTCATAAGTGAGTTCCTACGTGCCTGGGTCCCGTGTCGGCTTACAAGTGCGAAGCCACCCAGAGTGTTGTTCGTTTACCCTTGACTTAAAACAGAGCGGGTTGTGTCCTGAAGACAAATGAGGCAGACCGCTGGCACAGAATGAAAGGTATCGTTTAATCTCAGCCTTGGATACGATCTAAGTGGGTTAATTAGGGCAAAACAGCACCTCTTCCTCCGGGGGGGGGAAGATGTTGAGTTGATACATCCCCACAAGGGCACAAACTGAGATGCATGGGTTTAGGATAGTCATTTAGATAGACGCTTTGAGTTATAATCTGCAAAAGAAAAGTGGAGGCAATATCACCAAGACGGAGAGTTGGAGAGAAAAGGCACATCGCTGAAGCAAAGATGTTAAGAAAAAATGTCTGATGTTAAAACTACTGAGGATGTGCTGGAGCTTTGTGTTGTGGTACATCCAGGACAATCACTAGTAAATTGTTTAGCTGAATAGCATGTTGTACATCTGTGGTGTCAAACTCAAAGTGGTGAGGGAAAGTTAAGAAGAATCCTTTCAGGGACTGAAGATGTGTTGTGACACTTGGGAGGCTTTTGATCAATTTTAAATGTGAGATTTCATCTTTGTTTTAGTCTTACAAAAGTAATCACACAAACTATTTCCTCCTTATATGGAAACTGGTTTAAGTCCGATTTCAGTAGGTTTTTAAATGGATTTAAACATGTTTTAGACGGATTGGAACAGGTTTTTATTTGGATTTGAACAGGCTTTAGATGGATTTGGACAAGTTTCAGATTTGAACATTTGTAGCAAAAATCAAATCTATCTAAAATCTGTTCAAATTCAACCAAAACCAGTTTTAATCCGACTACAAAATGTTTAAATCCATCTTAAACCTATTGCATTTGAACAGGTTTTAGTTACTTATCTTTGTAGCAATAATCCATCTAAAACCTCAACCTTCAATGAATAAAACCTAGTGCCAAAAATATCACCTTCTAAATGTTTTGAAGGGGCACATAAAACATTGCAAATCGCATTTAGCCCCTGGGCCTTGAGTGTGACTTGTGTGCTGTAGGTTATTGCTGTTATGTTATAGGTTTTACATGCTGATACACGGATGCTATATGTAAAACACTATGCTGACTGTTGGCCATCAGTGTGTCCCAGGCTAGTTATGTGACCATTTTTACTGTACAAATATGCTGTGATTATAGTGTGGGAGGCATGGTGGCAGAGCTAACACTCCAGCCTCACAACAAGAAGGTCATAGGTTCAATCCCCAGGCTGAGTATTGATATTTTTTTCTGTAGGGAGTCTGCACGTCCTCCTCAGGCACTCTAGCTCCTCTCACTGTCCAAAGTTAATCTAAATTGGCTTTAGTGCACTTCAGTTTGCTCTGGCCACCTCAGCTAAAATCAGCTGGTACTTAAATGTCGCTATGAGAGCCTTTTTTGACTTAATTCACTGCTCATCAATCAAGATTTGTTGACCTTTACTTTCTTTGCTGCACTTGGCCAGATAGTTTGTTTTAGATTTTTTTTTTTTTGTCAGATGGAGCTGGCAGTGACAGATTGTGTGAACACATGGGTTTTACACAAGTCACAAAAATAACATTGTACGGAGGTGTATTTGAACTGGACTTAGTACATATTTTCCAGTGTAATATCTACTGTAATAGCAATAGATTAACAGTAGTGTAGTGTAGATCTCACACGTCGTGGTAATTAAATGTGTTTTCTTTAGATATAATTACACTGTAAACAAGACACGCTTAGTTTGATCTAAATACGATTTTCAAAAGTGCTTTTTCCATATTCATGCTAATCAGCCCGATCCAGCACTTTGATGATCCTAATGAAGTACTAAACTATCACAGGTCAACACCGGAGCGCATCATGTTACTTCTTATTCATTAAAAACACTTTAATGAGACCCGGGTGAATCATTATAAAGAGAAAATTGGCTGTACAGAAGAAGGAATAACTTTTTGGCGCTATTGGAAAGAGCAGGGAGCATCAGAACATCCACAGTTATTGAACATTGGCCTCTGTTGTGTTAAGATGTGTTTAAACAGCATGTTTGCATGTTTTTGATATTGATTATTCACCCAATGATATTCTGAAAGTATCCTGAAATAATATCTTTTAATCCCTGGGACAAACAGAAGCTCACATTGACCTCTGTTAACATCTGGCCATTGAAGTGCCTTAAATTATAATAAATGACAGTGAGAGGTATGACACTATGACAAACCTAATCCATCTGGTTTAATGTTGATTAATTGGTATGCGTTTGAGGATGCAGCATTGTTTTTGTGTCCAGTTAAAAGTGAAATATTTGACTTGTCCTTGTAGTTTGTCTGTGTCCTGACCAACCCCTGTGAGGCATGACACGACTGGCTTTTTGTATTTCCTGCTGACGTTATCGTACGTTACAACAAAACAGCGACAAAGAGAAAAATATTCGTTTGTTGGAGTCCACAATCCGACAGTTTTATCTGTGGCCCGTTCTCTTTGCATATTAATCAGGCTTCTCTTGTGTTCATCCTCGCAGGCAGAGGGATTTCACAGATAAAAGCCTGTTTATAGTACACACTGATAATTGGTGCAATGTGTTTCATGAGGTTTTTTTTTTTTTTTGTCAATTCTGTTTCATTAGACATTGCTTTAGACGAAGTGAGAAGAAAAGAAGTAAACTTTAATAGGTGACAGGTTATTGCTGAGGTGTTGTCACATCCAGTCTCACACTGACAACAGTTCACAGAGAACTCATGCTAAAAAATACCTGAAGATCTAAAAATACGAAGACTTTGTGAAGTGCAGTGGGTCTGGGATACCTTCACATCCACTTCCATTTGGTGGGAATCCTGTCAGAACAATCATTGTTGTCGGGTTGGTTGTATGTCTATGCAGTTGCATCAAGAGGCAATTTATTCTGCATCTGCTGGTACTATAGCAACTAGATTCATTCTCATGCAATAAAAACAGTTTTTTGGGTTTTTTTAAATTGATTTTTAATATCGTAGAAAACCACAATATCACAAGACAAACTGGCAAAATGAGTCTTGCTATTTTGGAATACTATACATTTTTTGTCAATTATAATTTATAATCTATATTTTAACCAAAGGAAGGGTGCACGGTGACAGAGTGGTTAACTGTATACATTAAAATAAGCAGTATAAATACCTCGGGCTTGATGGATTTCTGGGTTGAAGACAGGTAAAGAGCTTTGATGGCTATAATTTACTATGGTCTAAATAAAAGCATGCACCATCTGTTAACAGTGATACAGTGGCCTGCAGATGGTGGAAAGTGACTCAATTTTCCTACAAAATACTTGAGAGTCAACAGAAACTTTTATTCGTGCCAAAGTTGTTCAGTAAAACTATATCGATTTTAAGGTGAAATGGAGACTGTCGTAGCCTGTTTTGTTTTATTGTGATAAATGCACTGGAATTAATAAACTATATTTTGAAATAACACTAAAAGATTTCACATCTGGGTGAGTGGGCACACTGCGACAACAACTCACACGACTTCTGGACCGTCCTTGAGCATGACACTGAACCAGCTCCAGGACTAACGACCTGTACATGACCTCTGACCTCTCCACAGAGGGGAACAACTGAATCACAGACATTTTAGCTATTTTTAGGTTTCAAAGTGCTCTTGGAAAGCTGGATTGTAGGGATACTGAGTGCATACTGATTTGTGGCATACATTTTAAATTCATACACATGCCACATTTTGAAATAACACACAGTGAGTGATTGTGAAGTGATTGTGATGTGTGGCTGTAGTCAGGGTACTATTGAATTAATCATGGGTGAATGGCAGATAAACTCACAGACAGATATAAAGCAGCTCTGCAGAGAATAGGCCTTTCACAGTGAAACTTCAATCTGCATCACAGTGAGAGCCTCACACTCAAACCTCTATTACGTTTCTCGTTGTAAGCCGAGCTGAAGATGAATGTGAAATAACAAAAGTGCAAACTGTTGGCGGGCCTGCAGCAACCCTCAAGCTTTTTGTTGACCGTCACACCCAAACAGACAATTTGTTGATATCTCTGCTTCTTGGATCAAATTTTAAATGCTCACAAAGTGATCTTGGTGATTTAGTAAAGTCAAAATTAAGCTCAGTGGATTACTGTCTGGTCAACCTCTATAGAAGACCAATATTACAACATATGATTTCTTTCTGAGCCATTTGTCATCCATCATTTTTTATTAGATGACAAAATGTATAAAATAAAAAATGTACTTTTTCATGTCTACTGAATTTTCAAAGACAGTTTTAGTCTTCAGTACATTAGCTGCTTATTAGAACTAGAATGACCGATATCCTGGAGTGAGATGACAAAGATCGCTGATATAAAGTGACAGAAAACACATCATAAAAGCCCACTCAGAGAGAGGGCGTATCATTTATGCATTTTCTCATATAGCAACTGAAAAGTCTGATGCGATTAGAAAGACAAAGACTTGCAGATGCAGTCTCTTCTTAGGAGTAAATGCTTATTGATCACCTGAGACTTGGGCATGTAAATTCTGATTTGTATGTGCGTGTTGTCCAAGCTGCCCACTGCAGAGTCGAATCCATCACTATTGGCATGTGGACCTGATTACTGGAGAGACTCCGAAAGTCTCATAGACCTATGATAAAGAACTCTGTCCGGGCCTCTTTACAAGCACATCACTCAGGATGTCTGCACAAAGGAACAGCACCCCCCACCCCGAGGAAAAAAAAATCCCTTGCTATGCATCCCTTCCCTGGGCACATTAACTTGGATCTGGCTCAGGAAAGATTCAGAAAAATGTTGCTGGGTATTTTCAAATAGAAAATATGCCTAAATTGGATAAAAAAAACCCATATTTTTGAAAGTGGAAGCTCAGGAACATGTCTCAATGAAATGTGAGTTGTTCCTGAGAGTGGGTGGGGTCATCCATTTTGATTCAAATGACCACAAAATAACATAAATAAAATACAAAACTTTAGGGTCATCAGGGCACACTTTAGAACAGCGCTAGAACTCTTCCAGTTTGTCAATACATATATCATATTTCCTTTAAGTATCAGGTGGTGGCAGTGTTGAGACTCTTGTTTCTCTTTGTTTGTTTACTGTGTTGGAATTTACCATGCTCATTTCTGCAAAGGCAGGCAGTTCAGATTTCTAGCGAAGCCTGAGGTGTCTTGTGCCCTAACGCTGTGGGCTGAGCCGTTTGCACACTTTTGATCTGAGAGGGGAACACCTGTCTCGCTAAAAAGGAAACGATGTCACTAGTTTGCAGCCATCTCACTGTGTGCAGCATTTTTGTCTGTCACATCGCTGAAAGAGGCTGATTTCCTGGAACCTCTTTGTATTTTTGTAAAGTCTAATGAGGGAGATCCCTTCAACCTCAGCCTGAACACGTACGACTTAAGTCTAAGAAAAGCACTTACCAGCAACAGATTAACCTTTACTGTAACCAAAACCATATTGTACTTTTATTTCTAAAACAATTTTCTAAATAATTGTACTTGTACTGTGGGCATGTGAAAACCTGGCTGTGTATTTGTGGTTGTAATGGGCAAGACATTCACATAAGCCACTTTGCATCAAGTGTGAATGAGTCACATTTAAAAGGAAAAGAAATGAAAGAAAAATCACATATTTATATTTCTTTTATAATACAGTGGTTAAATATTTAGTCAGTAACTTGGGTGTCTCGGCCCCATCTTTGCTTCATGTGTCCAGACCTGACATTATCCAGTAAGTTACAGCAGCTACATGTTTCAAGAGGGTTAGATAGGTGATATAACTGAACAAAAACTGAAAGGAAGTCAAAGCCAAAATGTCTGAGTCACTTTTTATGGTTTGAGTCACAACCAACTTAAAAGAATACATTCAGTTGTTTTTGTGATGTTTGTCGATAGAACATTATGACAGTAAATAGCTTTAACATGACCCTGAGAGCTGACATTTGTGCAGTGCTGCGGAAGTCACAAAATGTAAAAAGGGAGATTTAAGCAGAACGTTGCTAGTAACCTCAAGATACCACTGCTTTTGAGGCATCCTTTTCAATTCAGTTCAGAGTTTCTGTTTTGGTGACATTGACCCCTTTGAACTTTATTTTCAACTGCGGAGACACATTTATTGAAACATTAATATTTCAGTCATAACAACAACCACTATTTGACAGCAGCATAGCAGCACTTCAACCTGATTGCTTTTTAATGATTTTGTCTTTTGTAATACACTGTTTTATCATTGTCCACTTTTTATTTTTGATGTTTAAGTGTCCTCTGATTTACTTGCTGCATAGCTATTAACAAATACTTGCATTATTGTCACATTGTTCCAGCCTTATGTGTGTTAATAGTATTTGCCCTGAGAGAAATGAGTTGTTTTTGCTATCAGGTCATTAAACTACCTTTTTCATCATAACTGCACAAGTAGTAAAATATAACCCACATTGCAGCAATCCAGCCGTGGCACATATTTTTGTCTTTACTCTGTCATAGTGAACTGAAAACTCTTCTGTTGGAGGGACACAGTTTCAGAATGTGTGTTAGAGAAGTAATCTGTAATTTAAGTAGGGTCCAGTTTCAGCGAATATAGTTTGGTTTACTCAGGGACTCAAGTGGGAATCATTAGCACAGAGACACCATCTGCACAAGCCTGCAGCACAAAGTGAAACACAACAACAGGCTATTCTGGGCCACTGCAGCGACGGCCGGTTAATATTGCTCTGCACCACCACAAAGATGCCAGCGAGGGCCCTCTGTTGCCCCGTTTGCTGGGAACAAAGTGAAAACCTCAGATCATTGCTCGCATAATATCTAATAACAAATGACAGGTTCTTATTGGCAAGAAGTGTTTTAGTTCAAGATTTGTTTGCTTTATTTACTAAATAAGCCTCTGAGGAACACAACTGTCAAATAAAAAGGGCATCAAGGTGTCTGATTTGAGTGTCTGATGAGGCCTGTCTGTTTTGGAAACTATGAAAAGCAATACTGGGAAGTCCTCAGTTGTCTGTCCTCGTTTCACACACCAGCAGCAAACATCAGTGTCTCAGTATGGCCATTGTCCTACCATATCTCATCCATAATGTGCAGACATACAGCGATAAACACAGACCAGACGGATGTGACCAGATGTTTGGAGACAGGAAGTCTAACAAGTACACTTTGGTCAGCACTTTTTTTGTAGCCTTGACCCTCACTTCCCATTTTTACCAAGCAACATGCACACTTGACTTCTTATCACTACAAACTGTTGTAAATTAATGTGTAATGAAGCTCTAGCTGCAAATAATAGGATAATAGGTAATTTACCCTATTGCAATGATGAAAAAAAATGTTACTCAAAAGCAAACCTGCCAGGCATCATGGGATTTACAGATGTTGACAACGTGAGGACATGTGTCGTCAGTAGTAGAATGACACTTTTACCTCTTTCCCTAAACAATGCCTGATGTTATTCATTAAGGGCCTGCTGAAAAGGTTGCATAATTATGTAACTAATGCAACATAATTAAAACTGTAAATGGGAATGTAATATTAAAATAATCTAATAAAAATGGCTAATTGTTGCTTCCCAGCTGGCAGCAGCTCTCCTGGCTCTGTGGGTGTGTATTGATTTAGCTGCTCCTCTCATTTGGTTTGTTGACAGAAAACAAATACATGCAGCTGAGTTAAATGACTGCAATTTAAATTGGTTTTAGTGATTGTGCAGTTGGCTGTTTACCTGAAGGTAAAGGATACTGCAGCTCCAGTTTATCACATGTGCACGTTAAGAAAACAGTGTCTTTAAATCACTGAATGTTGTTTTAAATGTTTCAGTGTGAGATTTCATTTAGCTTGCAGGTACCCAGGTGTTTGACCTACAGCCAAAGAGCCTAGTGCAAGGAGAAAATTGTCTATATATTTATAAAAACAGCTGCATGCAGCTGGCCTCTTTGTCCACTGTTTGTGTCTGTAGGGTGTTTAGAGCAAACGTAAGACATCTCTTTTGGCCTTTCATACCTGAACTTTAATGTGTGCAGTGTATATACACACCTTTGAAAAGAAATAGTGTTCACTGTGTATTGACAGAACAATCCTAGCTTTGTAAGAAAATGCTTCTTCATAAAGAAAGCACCATAGTGAACCAACAATGGCTGGAGTTCAAGGTCAGTAAGAGGCATTAGGCTTCTGCTGATCTGGTTGTAGATTGTCAGCTCTACATTAGCACGAGCAGACCTTTGTCAGTGTTTTGTTGCTTTCTCATCTTTTGTGTTTTTCATATGTTAAAGCAAAGTAAACTATAAAATGACAAGGACTTTAGTTACAGAGCTAGCTAGCAAACTAAGCTAACCAAGCTTTTTTACAGGGCAAGAACACAGCTACTTTTGGTGAATTTGTTAAGGATAAATGCTTTCTACTGGTATTTAACAATGCATGTGACATTTATTGTTTTGTTTTATGCAGTTTGTTTCTGGACATGTCTATTTTCTGGATTTATCAATGTTGCAGGGCTTCTGCGGACATCTTAAGACATCTTCACTGTCTCCAACAGAGACATCACATTTGTCTCCCTATCAGCCCAGAGTGAGTCTATTCCCTGTTGCTTTCTACTGTGTCACAGTGAGTTTGTCATTCTTTATTAAAAGCTCTGATGTTGTGGAAAGAGCTGAGCTCAGACTCTGAGCAGACGCATTTTATTATTCATTACATTTCTTCCTTCAAATCTGCAAGCGCCTTGCCTTGCTAATGGTGAAATCACTATCATAGAGAATATGATTTGTGTTAGTTGTATATTGCTTCAATGTTAGTCAATGTAAACATGCATTTTTATGTTACTAGTTGATATACAGTGAGCAAAACAGTCATTCTATATATGTGCGTTCACTGCTGTCTTTCACATTTCTTGACTTTAGACAGGATGCTCAGTGGTGTAGGGGTTTTTTGTGTCACTCTTGAGGCTGCTAGCGTGTGGTTATTACAGGAAAAAGCAAAAAAAAAAGGTATGGGAAATGAAATGTGTGCCGTGTTTATAACAGATGAGGTGGTTCATCAAATGAGGGCTCTTTTTTTCTCAAAGCTATTTGAGTTTCACACAACACAGCATGGAGACACTGCTTTTTCTATTTCCTCAATTCAACTACATGGCCCCAAAGGAGGAAGCATATTTCAAAACGCTTGGTCCACAAGACTTACTGCCAGCAAGAATGAAGGACGAGAGTTGCAGGTTGGTGTCTGGTTGGTATTGTCTTAGATGTTTGTGGTTTGGCAGCTTATTTTACTTAGCAGATTATTTTATTTTTTATTAGGAATCAAGTTAAGCTTTTAAAATGAGTTCTTTTAAAAATCTGTTCTTAGTTACTAAAATACATGTTAATGTTTGTAAAATAAATAATAGTAATAATTTGTAGAGGGCCATTAGATACTGTGATTAGATGTTAAAATGTCATGTGCACCACAGAAGTAATAAGTGTGAAGAGTCATCTCTGTTAACATGTTGGTTTGGATTTGTGCTGTATTTACCAGTAAAGACAGTACTAAGTGCTATTTTTTCCTTTTAATTCTCTGCAGACATAAAGACAAGGAGAGAAAGAGTCGACTCAGCCTTTTTCTTACCAAGTCTGGCTCTCATGAAAACGTCAGTCCTCATAAGAAAACCAATACGGCATCAAGCAAGTGAGGCCAGATCCAATCATTTCATATACAGCCTGTTGTTTTGACAAGTTTTATTAATTTTTAACCTCGGTTCTGAGCTGCCTCTATGAGTCATTGCACACTTAGAAAAACATTCAGATGTCTCATGAGACGACAGCCCAGTCCAACATTATTGCTGCATCATTAGCAAAGAGTTGACCACATCTTCGTTTTTTGCAGCATCTCACCAGAGGCAGCCTTGAAATGGAGCGACTGCTTTGAAGAGGTTATGAAGGACCCAGGTCAGATAATTGCTCCATATTTTAAAAGATGTTCTGTCAAAAGTCCTTCCTTTCTTTGAAACTATTTGCATTGCAAACATGTAAAGAGTGAAAACACAGAGCACTCAGTTTCACTTCATATTTTATGAATGTTTGTTAGCACACTTAGTAATACAGAAACTGTGCAACTTCCTCATAACCACTGGAGTTGCACTCAAGAGTCACTTTGATAAACTATTGTGTGGCCTCAATTGGGAAAGTTTTAAAAGAATGCAAAAAAAGACCAATGTTTGGTTCATCTGTCATATAGAGTGAATTTATATGATTTAAAAAACACTTTCCACAGTTTGTGATCTAAAAGCGTCTTTTTGTCTCATTCTGCACCAGATGGAGTTGAAGTTTTCTCCCAGTTTCTCAGGTCCGAGTTCAGTGAGGAAAACATAGAGTTCTGGTTGGAGTGTGAAGACTACAAAACCATCGATTCAGAGACAAAGCTGCTCTCAAAAGCCAAATATATCTATACTGTCTTTATCGAGTCAGATGCCCCTAAAGAGGTAAAGGGTTTTCAGTTATCATAATTGTTTCTAACAAGCTGTAAGGTTGGGCTGCTTCCACAATCCTTGTGGTGTGGCATCTCCTTTGACATAGTTGTTACCAAGGGCTGTGGTGGTGTTTATGTCACTGTAATATAACAAATAGCGAGAATGTTCACATTGTTGAGCCTGCAGCAGCTTGACCTTTGTAAGCACGACTCAGTAGAGCAGTAAGATCATATATAGATTAGTGTAAAGTAGGCCCACTGATTGCTATGCAAGAGAGTTTCTGTTTCCTCTCCAAACTGTGCATGTGACCACTGTCTCTGGTTTGGGTTTCTGACACCCACACATTTCATTGTGAGATGATCTAGGACTCATGTCCACATTTTCCAGTTCACACATTAAACATTTAAAGTTGTGAATGTGTATAAGCTTTTATTAAGTTCAATTTCCCATGATAACCCTGTTTCATTTTTATTAGTAATACATATATCTCCTAATATCCTTCTTTGGTCATGTTTGGACAAAATTATTCATTGCCAACCCCATCTTTCAGATCAACATTGACTATGACACGAAGATGACCATCCAGAGCACCATCTCTCAGCCAACAAAGAGCTGTTTTGATACAGCCCAGATGAAAGTGTACAGCTTGATGAAAAAGGACTCGTACCCAAGATTCCTGCACTCTGACATTTATCTGCATTTGACTCGAAGGAAAGGCCCTGGGCCGACCATGTTTCGCAGAAGGTCACGCTCATGTGTGTTCAATGAGAGAGGTGAGGCCAAAACTGAACCTTCAGCTTGGTAGAAACACAAGCATGTGCAGCATTTATTTATAAACAGGTTTTCTTAAGCTGAGAACATTATTGTTATAACCACGGGCCAGAATGATCTATCTCACTTACATACGACCCAGGCAAATTGCCTGTGTGAGACTATACTCTATAATAAAGCACAGCCCAGCAGACACATGAATTCACAAAGGTCACGAGGCCTCTACATCAGTGCTCTGTGGTAATGTTAACATAAAGGACAGCCTCCAGCGTATTACAGCTATGTAGACTTTGTGCCATAAAAAACTAAAACATCCTGCAGCAGCTTTAAATAACCAGTGTGCTCTTTCTGGATCTCCCTTACCAGATATGTGCATATTTGTATTCATGGCTGTTTGAGTGATTGAAAATTTGATTTTGTTTTAAGAAAGTAAGTACATCTCGGCTAGATTTATTGCATAAAATTTGCAAATGACATATTTGCAAATGACATATTTGCCATAGCTGAAGTGCTCTTCTTGCTAAACCTCCTCAAAAGTCTGTAATGCAAATGTCCTGCTTTTTATCCACCATCCCAAGATATCCATGTCATCAATTAGACCAGAGTGGATAAATGAGACTAAAATAGATTATTTTTTCTTTTTCATATCACTTTGCAAATAATTATTTTATTGCAATTTTACACGTTACCAAATAATGTTCTCTTGATATTTTGTATAAATGATGTATCTCTTTCATAGCCTCATATTAAGTGACTGTAACCACTGAAACCTACAATTACTACTAACTAATTTCCTTTAATTATAATAAACTTACTCTAATGTCAAATACATTCTATTCAATAGCTATAGTCAAACGTATATAATTGTTTGTTTTTTCATTTTGTATAATTTATGCACAATGGATGTGTGTTGCCCTGCAGTTTTAAAATGTATATATTTTAATATGTGGAGTAAATTATAAAAAGCTCTCTTCTGAAACTACTTCTAATGAAGCCTGTTGTACCATTAAATAATGTATCTGACTGTAAACATGATGAATAATAGCAGTGTGCAATGTGACAAATGGGGCTATCATGGAAAAGTATGTTACACTAGTGGGGAAAAATGCAATGTGGTACAGATCTTTTTTTTTTTAATCACTGAAAAATGTAACTGAACTCCCTACACTCTAGCACAGAAATATTCATCCTTCTCTTTATGTACCTACATAGCATTGAAAGAAAAACATGTCATCAGAGTCACGGATCCCATTGACTTTTTGTCATATGTACAGTATCGTAGGATCTACTTCAAAAGTTGAGCTCATTATCACCAAGTTCATTTTATATGAAAGCCCACGCTGCTGTCATTCTGCAAACACCTGCGCAGAATACCTCACTGTTTGCATTAATTATGAATCAATGTAGGCATTCCCAGCATGCATACTGCAGCTCCTGCAGCTCCTCGCGCAACTGCTACAAAAACAAAGAGCAGCGAATGATTCGTGAACGAAGCTAGGCCCTCAGCTCAACTGTGAAATTACTGTAGCAAATGTTGGCAAAAGTTGTGACTACTGAAATTATATGTTTAAGATTTTTGTATTGTACAACTCCTTGGGGTAAAAACAAGAAACAATAGGAAAGCAGATTGTCTGTGGATAAGAGACCATGAATATGAGATTATGTTTACTTTCATGGCAATGTGTATAATATACAATCCACTGTATGTGTCTGAAAAGTGTATGCAATGAGATGAAGTATAACTGAATCAAATCTAAGCTTGGTGGTCTACTCTAGGGCTTGGAAGTCAAATTGTGCTGGCTTTTCAATTGGGTACTTTTGTACTTTTAACTAAATGAAGCAAATATGACCACAGGTTGTGCCAGTGTAATTATCTGTTAAAGAAACAAGTGGACCCCTGAAGAAACTACATATAAAGGTAGAGACTAAGGACGCCACCCTGTGTTTAATGGAAGAACTGCAATATAAACTGTGAAGTCACAATGAAAACCAATCTTTCCTCTTTTACAAAATATGCTGCTACAGAAGGACTGGCCAAGTCACACACAGAGTTTCTATATTGGAAGCACACAGACACATGATTTCTGTGAGGAGGCTGCATCTTCGCTGGCAGTGCCTTCTTTGAAAAACAAATTCTTCACTGTGGTGTGTCCGCACATGCAAAAGGGGTAGCCTGGGTGTTTTCCATCACCTGTAGTGATTTACATCCTCAGCTTGCTTTTGAAAATCTACTGCAGTTAAAAATGCCAGATTAAAAGCCTCACCCAAGACACATGAAAACATAAAGTTTATATAATATAATATAATATAATAGTGTGCCTGCGTAAGACAGACAATCTGCTCTGCGGGTAGCCCTCAAATCTAGCCCTGTTGATACCAGGACCAGAAATATTTTTCTTGTGTTGTAAATCAAAAGAATAGGCAAAAATGAGGCAAACTCCGGGATATAAAGCACTGCCGCTCACGCAGCTATCCAGTGCTTTGAACACTGTGGGAGACTTTATTTAATCCTTGTCTCTTGGTCTGTACAGATCTGGTCTGAAATACAAGCACAGTTTTCATCCAAATACATTAAATATAAGAGCCTTTGATTGTTAAGGGTCAGTGATCTCTACAATTGAACAACTGAAATGTCTGAGGAATATTTATATTGAGTTATTGTTTATGCATTTGTTGGTCTGAAGTTAGCCCAGCCACAGCCTTTTCCTTAATAGCGAATTTGTTTAGGGTTATTTGGTTATGGTAGGTGTCTTTTCCTGAGCTTCCTGACCATTGTGCATTTGATTAAGTTATGTATCTAATTCTGCTTTTACCACATTGCGAACCAGCGTTTGGATTTATTTTTGAATGGTTTTTTTTTTTGTTTATTTGTTATAAAACAAAGAATGAATTTGCTGAAAGAATTAGATTTGCTGTAAGAATCACAAAACAACAATTGCAGTTTAGTATAAATGATAAAAATGGCTCAGCTGGCCATTTGCTCCATGTAATATCCTCCTTCTGTCTGACTCTGAAGAATAAATATTCAGATGATCCAATGTAACTTTCGTGTTGCTGGGATGAGGACATATCGCGTGAGATTACATGAGTGCTCGCTCCACCACACTGCACAAATATGAAAGAATGCAGACCATTACACTTCACCCTAGCAGACTCATAGGTGTGCAAAATACACTAAAATGACCCCACTGTTTCAGAAAACATGTTTCTTTTTTTTTTTCTTCCAAACTTGCCGCTCTCTGCAAACATGGTGCTAGTGACAGTACAGTTGCAGAGAGGGAAATGCGCCCTCTACTGGCTAAAACTTTAAATGTCACACCCTTTGGATTATCATGGAAAAGTAGACAAAAAGGAAAACGTCAGTAGTCATTGCTTTGTAAAAAATAGAGATCAACATTTCTGGTACGCTTTCTGTGCCTTGATGAAATTGGAAACTATTGTGAACCAAGAGAAAATTTGCAAAAAGGTATTCAGCATTTTAACATATCTGGATGATTGATTTTTTTTTTTTATAGTATTTACATGTTTAAGTACAAGTTACTGATCTCTTATTGTTAATAGCAAACTCTAATGTCAATTGCACAACTTAGGTAGCTAACCAACATGACTTTTTTCTTGTTGAATACTTTGATGTAGCATTAACAGTTTGTGTGGGATTCTGTGTTCAGAACTTGACATCAGATCGTGAAACTATAAAAGCTTCAGTTATTGGTTTTAAAATGTCACTTGAGGCTCTGAAGTGGACAGCAGGTGAGGTCAGCTCAAATCACTGCCCATGTCTCATTTTTGCTGGGTGTGTCAGGATTTGGAGGATGCCTTGTCTCTGCCAGCAACAGCATTTTGCATAAACATTTCCATATATTCCATTCATGTTGGGGAGGGCCGGGGGCTCATTTAGATTAGTTCTGTCACTTGACTCCGTCATTTCCAAACAATCACAACTCCATCTTCAGACTGGCAGGATCTTATCTCTGTCTCCCTTCGTAGAAGACGAGGAGATGGCGATAAAGTGAGTTTCTACACATTTGATTATTGGGCCTTTACCATTTTGCGCAGGCAACTGCTTACTGCAGCCATGTGGAAAATACCAAAGAAGTTCACTGTAAGTCTTACCCTGCATTTCACTTTTGTATTTCTCAAGGGGCACATTGTACTAACTAACGATAACTGGTTGTTCTAAGTTATTTACCCATCTGTTACTGGTTTGGTGCAGTTTTCTTGAGGTTTGTGATGGGGGAACTGGGCTAGTGATAGATCTTGCTGCTCTTTTCAAGGGTAGATTGTGTTGCTTTCCCAAGGATCCGATGGAGGACATTGAGACTTGGAGCGAGTCAGTGGACAAAGTCCTGGGATGTAAAGGTGAGAACCTTGCATAGCATCAAAATATCATAAACAAGACCTAAATCTCATTGCTGTCATCGTTTTTTAGCCGGGCAGATAGCTTTCCGAGAGTTTCTGAAGTCTGAGTACAGTGAGGAAAACATACTGTTTTGGCTCGCCTGTGAGGAGTACAAAAACATCAAGACAGTGCCAGAGATGATCTCTTCCGCCAACAGGATTTACTCAGAGTTTGTGCAAACAGAAGCACCCCGACAGGTAAGGAGATGAATGTATTTGTAATATTTGCAGTGCATTTACCAAAAATCTATACTTAGTATGTTTATAAACATTGATTATAATATAGAGCTTATAAAATGGTTAATGTCCGACGGCCCTGGGCCATTTTGTTTTATTTCAGATTAACATAGACTGTGGTACCAGAGAAAACATAACTAAGAACATCTCCCAGCCGACCCTGACTTCATTTGATACAGCACAGAAGCTCATCTACAGTCTGATGGCCAGGGACTGCTACCCACGCTTCCTCAAATCCGACATCTATCAGGGACTGCTGAGGAGAGCCGAATCAAGGTGACTGTTTAAAACTGAGGCTCACTGAAATATTAATACAAATACTAATCCCTTCCTCCTGCTCTGATGTAATCTGCTGTAGCTGCCTTTGATTTCAGTGTGGATAACAGGTTTATGCCATACAACACATTTCCTGAACGTAGCATGAATAGCTCCTCTCAACCTGTGTGATTCAGTAGATACTTAACACTTTAAGGGAATTTTAATCTTGTATTATATTATATATCCATATAAATGTTTATGTTAAATTAATTTCTATTTGTAAAGTATTATCTACACCACTGATTGAAAACTTAAATATAACTTCTGTTATAACTCTGATAAATTAATCTTTTACTTGCAAATAAATGAGTGCATTGTTAAGCCTGTGTCGTCTGATGGTTGTGTGAAAATCTGAATGTGCTGAGTCAAGATCATTTGGGTGTGGTTGCATTTGAATGTGATGCAAATGTCCCCAGGATTTTAGTGTTTAATTTGGTTTCACAAACACCAGGTGGCAACAGAGTTCTTACTTATTGTTTCTGTAGTAGATATTGGGCAACAAGTCAACCCTGCACTAACTGGCCACTCAGATCTATCAATATGTGTCAAGGCTTTGTTAGATGTCATAAATGCATTACAATTGTGTAGTTACCAATGTCATTACTCTTGTCTGCTTCTCCAAATGTAGCTGCAAAACATTGAACTACAGGTTATTAAACTAACCACAGTTACGCATCTCGTCAAGGCTATTAAAAAAACATAATTTATCCCGTCAGTGTTGGTCCTCAAGGGATTTACAATATTAAAATCTAGACACACACTCACATAGCACATAAAGTTTTTTTTAAATAGGATTCCAAGTGATAAACACTGCATTTACTTCCTTTTACAGGCATTATGTGTGTTTTGGTTGTGGGCTCAAGTGACTGGTCCATGTGACTGCAGAATGGCACTGTTTTTATGATGTACGCACCTCCCACTGAAAGGACAGTTTACAGATTAGTGTGCATTGTGCAGCTCACCACAATTTTCTCTGGTTATGACAGCTCAAGTTACATTCATGTCTTTGTGGTGCCATTAGGGTTATGTTTGTTGGAGTTCCTCACGAGTCATGAATGAAGATGAGAAACCTGTTGAAACTGAGGGAACTGACAGGCTCACAATTGATGTCAATGATAATGACAACCTGTTTCCTGTCAAAAAAAATTTGCACTAAAATGTCTGTGAAGTACAACACTACATAATTCATTTTATGAGCAGTAAATCCACTAAGGTCATATGGATGTTTGAAGGTGATTTCAGAAAAGAAAAGCCCTGAAGAGACATGTTGTCATTAGTTCTTCTTTCGATGGGAACAGGAAGTATTGAAAACAACCTTGTACATCCCTTTCATTGTAGCTCAAGTTTCAGTGACCTTAATTACCACACAGAATAGACCAAGCGTTTGTTTTTCCATAAAAGTATTGGCAGTTACTCTACTTTGGTTTGAGCTTATTACCTTTGGTGCCCTCGTGTCCTCCCAAACCATCCATCCAAAATCAGTCACAAACAGTGGTAATGGTGTACAATGGACGGCATGGATGTAAAAGGGAACAATCAGTTTGAGCATGTGACTTCACAACTTAAAAGTATGTAATGACAACTTAATGGTATGCCCTAATTTTACCAGACATGCTTCAAAAAAATAACCTTATCAGTTGTACTTGAAACAGAAGCCCAGCGCAAATAAGCTTACAAGACATCACAAATTAAACAAAGACCATTCCTTCCAGGCTTTAGTCACAAATGCAGCCAACTTAAGTTAAAAAAAATTAAGTTAAACAACCACATTATCCTATGAATGTTGCTCTAAACTCACTCAAAAAGGACAGTACAAAAGAAAATGAGATTCGGTTTCAACTTCTGCTAAATCACAAACTTCACAGAGTCTCAGCTCTTCTGGTGTGTTATTAAACCTGCCAGTTTCCAAGGGAAGGATTCCGGTAATTGTGCCAGTAAAGATCTCTAATTCTGGTTAAATTTACTTTAACATAAGAACATGTGTTTATTGCTTGTCTCAACTTTGGATACAATTTTAAATATAAAACCTCAGGTAACAAACCACAATACTTCTCATGTTTACACAGTAAAAATAAAGGAAAACTAATTATATTATTTCACAGACCTTTTTTTAAAAAACACTTTCCTAACACAAAATGAGACATGCAGACAGACAGCACATTTGCCTCAACGGCATAAAATGAATGTTCCACTGCCCCATTTGCATTTTGACATATCAAAGTAAACAAATGCACAAACTGCTATCTGTGCATGTTTGCGTCAGCTCAACTTCCTCTTTTTTTGTGGTTAGCTTAAAGTGATACTGTGACACTACTAACAAACCTCATTTGAGTCTTGAGCTAAACCTATATAAAGGACACAGTGACAATTGAAGATGAAGTATACGAACCATGCCAAGCTCAAACACATCTCCTTGTTGGGAGCCACAAAACTTTGAGGTGGACAGAAAGATGAAGACAGACAGGTATTTTTTTATGTTTTCATAGTGCCTTCTGTTAAAGATCTAAAACCTCTGCTGATTTAAGACATGCGCATGAGGATAACATATCAGTGATCCGTATTGCTTCATGTAAAGTTAGGAGAACACAAGGCTGTCAGTGACAACATGTACAATTCAGATATAATATGTTGATGCAATAATTAAAAGTGAATACACTCTTTTTATACAGGCTTTGTTTTGAGGAGTTGTCCCAGTGGTCACATTCACTCGACAGACTTCTAGCATCCAAGTGTAAGTTCATCTTAAATTTACACAGTGCAGTCAAATGATTTCTGTCTAAACCCTACTCTCTTTATCTGTGTCTAGGTGGACTGAAAATATTCCAGGCCTTCTTGAAGTCCGAGTTCAGTGATGAAAACATTGAGTTTTGGTTGGTGTGTGAGGACTATAAAAAGATCAAGTCTTCCTACAGGATGTCGTGTAGAGCCAAAAAGATCTTCAAACGCTACATTCAAGCTGGGGCTCCAAAAGAGGTACTGTATCATTCACTTCTGTGATTATCTACATTTTTTCATTTTTTAAAGAAATCTTTTTTATAGATCAACATTGACCAGAAAACAAGGGACATGATACGACAGAATATTACAGAGCTCATTTCCACTTGCTTCGATGACGCTCAGAAAATAGTTTTTGGTCTCATGGAAAAGGACTCGTATCCACGCTTTCTCAGATCTAATGTCTATCGGACTCTGCTGGACTCCTCATGACTGTATATCTCCAATGACCACAGTCTACAGTGGGAACGGAGAACTGAACATTGTAAATATCCAAAGCTCCAAAATATTCAAAGTGAAAATGTTTGGGACCATGTAAAAAGGAAGTTTCAATAAGGCAAACGGAAGCTGGCTTCCATTTCTGATGAAAAGAATTTGTCCATTTGGTGCATGTTGAAATATTGAATGCCATTACCTTAAAAAACAATGTGGTACAACATCATTCTTCTTCACGGTGGCAGGGACAATAAATGTATAATTGTTATGTATGATAAGACTAAAAGTCTGAGAGAATGTCTACATTTGCACATTAACTTGCATTTTCTGTCTTTTGATAAAGTAGATGCTATTTAAAACACATAAATAACAATGATATTTTTTGTTTGTAAAATGAATATGCTTTTAATATTTGGATAAAACTATACTTGGCTCATGTACAGGTATTCAAACCATCTCCAATTGTTGTTTTTGTTTTTTTAGAAGAATAAAAACATTCTCCTTTCAAAGTTAGGAAATGTATAGTGACATTTAGCTTTGACTCAAACAACCTCTTTGGGGAAGGCTGAGGTCCTGGTGAGTGTTTTGCCTTAAAACTTCCCACATGTGTAATGCTTGTACTCTGAAACAAAATTCAATGAGGTGAAAGCAGACCTTCTGTATTGTGCCTGATATTTCTATGACTATATCATCTATAACTTATGAAGAACAGCTCTATCATCTATAAGACCAGCATTGTGACAAGGAACACCTCTCTGCAAAGTATCATCGCACGCTTTGATCAAGTGGAACTTGACTTCTTGTGCTACTGCAAAGGCGGAAGTAAAGGCTTTAGCCTTCACAATCAAAGATAGGCGTGTATATGAATAGAAAAGCAATCACATCAACATGCACTGAAGTCAATACAAAACACTGTACAAACAACATTTCGAAAACAATTAGAAATTGTACTTACAGAAGGACCAGAATAATATTGCAATATAATATAGAATTGAATATAATCCTGTATATAATAATTTTCACTAGCTCCTACTGTGTGAGATTTTATTTGAGTGCAGGGTACAGCTCTGTGGTACAGCAGAATGTGTCTGGCATTTGAAATTACACTGTGCACATGAACTTCTGCTTGGACCCTGAACACAAGGTACTCTTCAGGAAGCACACTGATCTCCAGCACAGGATCTGTCTGCAGCTATACACACAAGGGCTGGATGACAAACAGGTTACTGTGGTGACAGACTCAGGCTGGGGGACCAGCCGTCACCCAATGAACGTTTGAAATCTGACCTCATTGTGAAAAAGTGAGAAGTAAATTAAATGTACTGTGCAAATGATCAAGATGTATTTTTAAGATTATTAGGTTTGTCTGATTGACGCATAAAAGACATGACGTGATGGTTGCAGATTTAACCAAGCTTTGCTGTTGATGTTGCAGAAGCCAGTCAAAGTTTCAGGGCCTGATCTATAATCCTGATCAACCAACTTGAATAAACTGCCTAAATCTGTCCCACTGTCTGAGTCTGCTTTGGGGTCCTAACTCTTGTTCTACCCTGACATCCGGATAAGAACATGCAAGAAGCTATGACAGTCTAAATCAATGTCAGCCAATAACTTCAGTGAATAAAAAAAAAGAACAGTGAATGTAAACATGGTACACCTAGATTTGGCTTTGGACATTGTACTATATTTTAAGTATTTTTGTGTATTTTAACAAGCTTTCTAGTTGCATATGTGAAATTGGTCACTGATTTGGGAAGATGTGATTTTTTGGTTTTGATGAAAATTTAAATGCCCCACTTTGGAGAACTGAAAATATAGAATGTAATAATACATCAAAAAGGGGTAAGAAACTCCAACACAACTGTTCCATTTTATGCACTACTGCCATCTTGTGGAAACAAGATCAAGAACTACAAGCATCCTGTGCATCGTGTACTATATATCCCAGCATGCACTGCGGAGCTTGCTGTGGTTATCTCGCTGACCGTCACAGGGAGGCCTTCTCCTTTTAACTTCTTTGTCTGCTTCAAATCTGTACGTACTTTTGGGGTATGTCCTTATCGGTCTTATTCACAATACTATAGTATTATAAATGACATGCAGTCTGTTTTCATCAGAAGTACTATAAGTAGTTTTTTTTTTTAAATGTAGTTTAGTAGCATCCTTTCTAAGGCCCAGGACTCCCGGTCATGAAAAAGACAAAAGTGTTACTTTATGGTTAGATGAATAGATGCACAAAAAATGCACCTGAAAAAAAGTCCTTATTATTATTATTGTCTATGACTATATGATGAACAAAGCAATAAGGTGTGGGCTAGTTAGCAAACTTCCCACTGGCCAAACGCCCCTTTGCCACAAACTAAGCTAAGTTAGCACTGACCTGATAAACTAATGTGTTTGGGTCTTTGGGACAACCATGTGTTGGTTTGGTAAACCGTAACTATCACTGAAATACCTCTGCTTTGTTGCATTTGTTCCATGTGTATCATCATCGCCTCTAATCCGCTTTCAACTATTTCTGTCACAGTAATGACAAAGTGATGTCGTCTGTTGCCTGTGGTGGATTTCAAAAAGACCTTGCGCCTCTTTCTCTTGAGCTGCTGGTATTTTTATAGAAAAAACTGAAGGAAACGTCAACTCTGGTTCAAGGATGTACCTATGTGTGGCCAGCATTTTATGTCAATGCAGTCAGAAAAATTCAGATCTAATTATGAATAGACAAAATTAAACATATTACTATTACATCTAGATATTGAACATAATTTTGACTCTAATTTTTTGTTATCTGTACTATTTGCTGTAGTAACACTAATAATTATTTATTACTACAATGATATTACTCATCATCATTGTTTCTGTTTACCTGGGCCAGCCCTAATGTCTGGGTTGCTGGCAGATAACAGATAAAACTTGAGAATTATCAGGACTGCATGCTAGAAGGATGTTTGTATGTAATATGATGTACTATAGTTTTTTTCTTGAGTATATGTTCAGACAAAGTAAGATGTAATCATGCCATATTTGTATATTTATCTGGTTGAAGTAATTGACATTAACTAAACACTTTTGTTTTAGGTGTTTTTGGAATTACAATGGAGCCATCGGGAAGTATGATAAGCAACCACACCCTGAATTCGTGTCCATGGGAGGTTGATGACAAGGCCCGACTGTGCCGATTTCTCTGTTATGGGTCAGAGGGAGATATCTACACGGCCAGAGAGGAGCTATGTGTCAACATGGAGAGTGCTGTAGCTCTGTTGACTCTGCTTGAAGATGGCAGAGGAGCTGAAGTGGTGGAGGACATTAAGAGATACAGTCAGGATGGCCGAGCTGTCAGATTGGGCCCTTGCCTTTTTGCACTGGCAGTGTGTTCCCAACACTCGGAGTTAAAGACTAGACAGGCAGCCTTTAAAGCTCTAAAGGAAGTTTGTCGGGACCCAGTCCATCTGTTTACTTTCATACAGTATAAGAAGGAGCTTAAGGATGACATGAAATGTGGAATATGGGGACGGGCCCTACGAAAAGCAGTATCTGACTGGTATAATGGACAAAATGCTACAAGTCTGGCCGTGTCTGTGGCCAAATGTAAACAGAGAAATGGATGGTCGCATCAAGATCTACTTAGACTGTCACACACGAAACCAGCTCATGATGGTGAGTATACAAGCACTTTACTTGCACAAAAGGTTTATATATAATATTTCCTGTTTGCAAACAGTTTTGCATATCACAAAGAGACCTGCTGGCTATGCATATAAACATTTTGGACATTGTAACACCGTATTTTCTAATTGCCATTCTTTTTATATTGTTTTCAGCTATTGCTTTGCTTAGCAAATACATAATAAAAGGGTGGAAAGAAGTTCAAAGTGAATACACTGACAAGGAGAACTCCGAAGAGGTTCTGAAAGTGCTTTCCTATCTGGAGGTGGTGGAGAAGGTCAAGCACACCTGTGATGAAACGGAAGTCATTAATTTGATAGAAGAACACTCACTGGAGAGAGAGCAGCTATTGACACACCATTTGAAGTCAAAACATGTAAGTGTATTGATTTCTTTCATGTGTGATAGCCAGAAGGCTCTTCAGGATTTGTGATACTGGGGTATGTGAATGGGTGGATGGATTCCTGATGTAAAGCATTTTGAGTGCCCAAAGGTCAAAAAGTTCAATATAAATGTGGCCCATTACCACTTATGATTTAAAAATCTATCTGTGTTAATTCTTTTTATTCAGGAAAACAATGGGAAAATGACTTACTTTCTAGCGCTTTAGTATGGTGGTGTGATTTTCTTTTGGTGTGACACTGATGATGTCCTGGTTTGTTTTCAGGTATGGAAAGCTTTGTTGAAAGAAATGCCTCTTCAGTCACTTTTGAAAATCTTAGGAAAAATGACAGCCAAAAAAATCTTGGAGCCAGGAAGCTCCGACACACAGGGTGTATGTGACAGAATCCAAAGTGATACAACACTTAAAAAAGTAAGTCCTGCAATGTTGGCCTAGTGATTTACACGTGCATTTTGTATTTGGGGTCTATGTTATATTTACGTTCTGTGTTTTTGTCATATATTTATCAGGCCAAGATTCACCCTTTCAGTATACTTGTGGCTTTAGAAAACTATAAAAAAGGCCACAGTTATCAAGGTAAAATGAAATGGGAACCAGACAGTAACATTCTTCAAGCCATGGACTCTGCTTTCTATAAAAGTTTTATGGTATAATTTACTTTTGTTAAATTTTTTTAGGGCAGAAATGCAAAAGGTGTTAATTGTCAGATCCCATTTTTTGCTTTTATTTTTTAGTGTGTGGAGCCGGTGAATAAGAACTTTGTAGTAGCAGTGGACATAGGTGCCTCTCTCAGCAGCATTGTGCCTGGGACATCAGTGAGCACTGCAGTTGCTGCTGCTGCCATTACCATGGTATAAAAATACTGTGCAGTGTTTTTGTTCATGCCAAAATTTGATGTCAGGACCAGAAAATTATAGTCTTATTTTCATTCTGACAGGTTTTTGCCACAACAGAGGCAAATACACAGGTGTTGGCCTACTCTGACGGATCTCTGATACCATGCTCTGTGGCAGCGGGCATGACACTGGAGCAAGTAATAGCAGAGTTGGTGAAGGTAAAGGCACCACAAAAAATACTTTTTCTGTACTTAGATATTTAAATAACACTAATAACTGAAATTATGTTTATCAAGTATGACACTAGCAGCTGACTTTTAACCCCTGACCTCTGTTGTATGTTTCAGACCCCCAGTGAGACTACTGACTGTACCCTTCCCATCGCATGGGCCACAGAAAATGGAAAAGCTGTAGATGTTTTTGTTCTTTTGACAAACAACCCAATTTGGGCTTTTAATGCTAGTCCAGTGGAGGCTTTAAAGAAGCACAGACAAGTATATTTTGTCTTTTAATATGGATACAGACCCAGTTTCACAAAGCAGGTTGAACAAACTCAGAGTTTAAATCTGAGTTTAGTAGAGGGAAGATAGCCATTATCAATGGAGCAGAGAAAAAAGAATTCACCACGGCAACAGTTCAATCAAGGCTGCTGAGAGTGAAGTCATATGCCTAAAGAGAGCTTGTTCAGGTTTAAAAGATAGACGAGTGATGGGGAGTAGTAGAGTAGTAGTTTAATGGATAATAGGATACAAATAAAATTACATAATATACTATATTCATGTTACCATTTTACAATTTATATTTAAACAACATTATTAATGGTCTACATTAATTTTAGTGACTGTGCACTCTGCCTCAATCACACATTTTCTGGTAAATTTGTGCAAATGTTATACTTACTTAACCGTGTAACGTGGTGGAGTTTTTACTTACCTGACATTAATCAAATGAGTTATAGAATTATAGGCTACTGAATGAATGTCATCTACTCCTGCACACAAATAGTCTATTAATATATTCAAGTAATGAAATTGAAATCATTCACTGTTGAACTCTTGTTAGTAGGTTGAAAAGCAAACCCATTTCATCATTCAAGCTCATCCAAGCAGGGACTGTGGGTTTAAGATGAAAGCTACCAGAAACCAGGAAAGGGTCACAAAGAAAATTACCACAGTAACTGACTCAAAGTTAAAGTCCCTTTGTGAAACAGAAAACACAGGCGTTACCTCTTTCCAGAGTAAACATACTCTGAGTTTGCACTAAACCTGCTTCTTGAAACACAAACCCCATTGTTGGTAAAATTGACACGATATGAAAACTGTAAAACTACCTTTGTAGCTGCATTACAAATGCATTACAAATTACTCTGATTTTTATTTTCACATAAAATATCAGTAACGACTGTATTTGTTATTAGTTATAACATTTTAATGATTATACTAATAATTTGGCACTACAACCGTAGTTTATAACTTTGCAGGAATAGACAAAAATACTGTCTACAAAACAATTGAATGCCTTTATTTATTTTAATATATGGTTTTCATCTTGCCAATTTTACTGTTGGTTATTGTATCGCATCAACATATTTTCAAAATAATTTACTCTAAACATTTTCCTGTTCTTTGTTTCAAACACAGAAAACTGGCACATTCTCCAAGTTTGTGATGTGTGGGCTGACATCTATTGGACATGCCATCGCAGACTCTCCAGACAGAGGTGTACTCAGCATCTGTGGCTTTGACGTCGGAGCCATAACACTAATTCGTAACGTAGCCCAGGGTTTTATTTAAAAAAATATGAGGACTGTCTAATAATTAGAAAGAAATAATGCACAAAGTGGACCAATGGCCCCTCTTTATATTTAGTGTGTGTAGTCCAATAGATTTTGACATTTACAAAACCAATTACTCCTTTTCTATTATGTTACATACAACTTAACTGACAAAGTTCCCAGCTGGCTGGATAACTATTAAATTGTTACATTCATATTTTTTTCTAACAGAGAACATGATCACCAATGGCCATTGGCATTGTTCATGTAGTATATAACATATTATGCTTGACTGCTTTTATGAAAGATCCTGTTCAACATGAAGAGGAAAACAATAGGAAAACAATAATGCAGGAAGAGCAGCAGTTACAAGGCTTATGGTATGTTTTATTTAAAGGCAATTGATTGTAGTTTAGAGTATGTCTATAGAAGGTTTTTATGTGGATGTCAATGCACAGTTTTTTATTTAATAATATGTTTGAGTAGTGTTACATAACAAACAGCAATGAAACTGAAGCACCAAAAGTAGACAATATTAACTAATTGTTTAGTTTTTTGTTTTTTGTTTTTTGTTTATTTTAGAGGTATAATCACCCAAATGTTCAATGATACTACATACCGTAGTTGTTTACATACTAGCCCATGCCAATTTGCCAATAAATAGTACGTTTTAAATCTGCTGTTCAGCTATGCCATGCTTAGGTTGTACTATTTTATTTTATAAAGTAGACGGTTACCTTTGTCATTAACGGTTAGGCAATTTAAATACCTGTACTTAACTTGTGCTTCCATGCATTATTTTTCACAGTAAAGATGGACAAATTAGCTGACATGGGTACACCAAAAATGAAATAAGTGTTTACTGTAGTAGTAACTGTAGTTTTCAGCCTTTAACCCAGAGTAAATTTGTTACTTTTTTTCATTCCTCTTTGGGTAAATAAAGCTTACGTTATTCCCGTCCTTCAAACTGACTCAGTTGTCATTGTTAAGCTCCTTTGCTGTTGAATAAGTTGGTATAATTCAGTTAATTACAATACTGTGATCTTGAAAGTCTGACAAGTATTATTAGGTATGATAGTCATTTCACCATAATGATCAACATGAAGTCAGTGTTACTTAATATTTGCTCCTCCTCAAGATAGCTATATTGATTTTTTACAACAATATAGTACAGAAAAGGAAGCACTTGATTAAGTATTGACAAGGACAGGTTATTCGAATCATTATTTATGAACATGCTGGAAAAAAAGGCGGGCTGTATAATTTGTCCCTTTGTGCCTTTTTTTTCTAACTTACATGACCAAATGCTTGACTTGGGCCAAAATCTTAAAATCCATGCTTTGGTAAACCAGTCTCATCGGTCAAAGATGCTTGGCATATACATTTATAAATATTGGCAAACTCGCTTTCCTTCAGTCACTTTCATTGGGGATTTTGTAAGCCAAATGCATCATAAGTTAGGTATTGTTTGATCATTGAGCACTGTCTAATTATGGATACATCCATGTGTCTAACCCATGCGTCTTGCCTAAAGTCTCTGACCTCCACATTGTCAGGCTCATCAACTCCTCCTGCTGTTATTGCTGACAAAACAAAAACAAACAAAAAAAAAAAAAAAACGTGCTGACGCTGCTGACCGGTATTTTGGTCTCTCGGTTTCTCTCTGTTTTGGCATATTGTATAGTGCAGATATTAACATCCTGTTCGCACAAGATAGTGTCTCTCTCACAAGAGAATTATATTTTTCGCATACAACTTGTTCACACAAAATTAAAACCCAAGGATTTACAAGGGTTCGTTGTTTTGAGCGCAGAAATAACTCAAAATACGAGCAGGCATTATGTAGGACACACTGTGTTGTTAACTGGGGGCCTCACAAACACACTTCAAGACAAGTGAAGATGGCGGATGTGTTGAGCGTTCTCCGCCAGTATAACATCCAGAAAAAAGAAATCGTTGCTAAGGGAGATGAAGTTATATTTGGAGAATTCTCTTGGCCGAAAAATGTCAAGACTAACTACATAATCTGGGGGTGAGTGGAGATTTTAATTATGAAGGGTTGTTTTGTAGGCCGCACCAGGGGCTCAGTGCTATCGGGTACATGCTACAACATTAGCCAAACAACTCTGCGCGTTGTTGAACTTCAAAGTTCAGTGTCTGTGGGGATTATTTACCAGTTAATATACCGATATGCATTACTTACCAGGACGGATATGACAACTAACAGTCTTGTAATAATTGCTATCAGGATGTAAGATTGCTCTACCGAAAGTTACAGTAGTGCTGTGATGCTACCAAGTACCATTGATGCTACCATTAAGTTGTGTTGTCTTGGAGTCATGGCTCTGAACAAATAGTCACTTTAACCTTGTTTTAGCCAAAATACAGTTAAAGAATTTTAAGAAAATGTGTTGTCACAGCCAAATGTCACATTTTACTGTGATGTGAATCAACTACCACTTACTTTATCCACAATATTTTATGAGCCGTTCCGTAGGCTGTAATGCTGGACAGATGCTTATAGCTTTCTTTTGTAGCATTCGTTAATCATTTTCTTATCCGCAGAACTGGCAAAGAGGGACAACCCAAAGAATATTATACTTTGGACTCTATTTTATTCCTGCTTAACAATGTGCATCTTCCTCACCCATCCTATGTGCGGAGAGCTGCAGTAAGTGCGATTCAGCCATTGCATTGTGTCTGACAGCCTGGGAAATTAACAAGTGTAATTATAGTTTAGCCCTTACATTTATAAGATGGGTTAACTGTTTTGTTTTGTTTTGTTGTAGACAGAGAATATCCCTGTTGTCAGACGACCCGATAGAAAGGGGTTGCTGTCATATCTCAATGGCGAGAGCTGTAAGTAGCATTTCATTTTAAAACAATCTAGCAGTTCTAATGCACTAATGTTACACATGTTGTTTACCTGTGGGCATTAAGAATTTGGATATCTTGCACCTGTGATGCCTTAAGTGTTCATGTCAGATAAACATGGTGCTAGAGTATTTGTTCAAAGATTAATTCGTTACCATACCAGTGCAAATATTAATGGGTTAAATTGTTTTCCTTGTTTTGGGGGTAGGTTCAAGATGATTGTTTGAACCACATTTAATTGACTTACTGAGGGGTGAGAACTACTTCAGAAATCAAATGTACTATCTGTATGGCAGCCAGTAATGCTCTGAATACAGATTATTGGCCTGCTGAGGCACACACAGACACAGACTCAGAAGAGTAGATAAAATAAAGTTGAAGTTTTCTTGTTTTACCTGTATTGTGAAAAGTATAGATGTTTATGTCTATGTATGTCTGCAAAGAACAGTAATATTTACCTTTTTTTTTTTTTTTTTGGCAGCTACATCAACAAGTATTGATAGAAGTGCACCTATAGAAATAGGTTTACAAAGGCCAACACAAGGTGAGTGAACAGCATATTTGCAACATTTTAAAAGGCCAGCAATATTTATGTAATATTTATTGTATTTCTGATAATATAGTTTGTTACACATATTGATGTGGATAGTCACATTTATGATTTCATACAAATCTACCCCTGAACTACTATCTAACCTCTCTTGCAGTCAAAAGAGCAGCAGATGAGGTGTCTTCTGAAGCCAAAAAACCAAGAATTGAGGTAAAACATCCAACACTGAAGCATTAATAATATTTTATAAGCCAACGATTTTATTAACATGGTAAATATTTAAATGTCTGTTGTACCAGAATAATGAGATACCTGATATTCATGAGATGCAAACTTTCTAAACATTATTACTATAAATATTTATCAATTTTATGACCTGCAAGAGTGAAATGTGAAAGTATGCACAATTATGTCATCCAAGGATGAGGAACGAGTGCGTCTGGACAAGGAACGTTTGGCAGCCCGTCTTGAGGGCCACAAAGAAGGCATTGTGCAGACAGACCAGATCCGGTATGAAGTACTTAACAAGATGAACTGTTCTCTATGATGGGAGCATTTGAAATAACCAACAATGTTTTTCCAGATCACTGTCTGAGGCAATGTCTGTGGAGAAAATTGCAGCTATCAAGGCCAAGATTATGGCCAAGAAGCGCTCCACCATCAAAACTGATCTGGATGACGACATAACCCTTAAACAGAGGAGCTTTGTTGACGCAGAGGTGGATGTCACCAGAGATATAGTGAGCAGAGAGAGGGTTTGGAGGACCAGGACAACCATTCTACAGAGCACTGGCAAGGTGTGTATTGTAATAGTAAAAGTAAAGGAATTCTATTTTATATGCAAACACTACAATAACAGAGAAATTATTTTTAACCGAAGTGTAGTGCTTTGTCTAACCCCCAGGTGGCAGCAAACATTTTAAGCATTTTAAGTCTTCAAATCCTAAGGGCTTTGACAAAAGCCTTTTCTCTTCTTAAAGACATCAAAACAATGTTAATGCTCTTTATTCTTATCAAACTGTCAACAAAATCTGGTTAAAACCAAAACATATGAAAACACTCTTGCTTGATGTGCACTTGTCTCCTCAAATGTAGAATTTCTCCAAGAACATCTTTGCCATTCTTCAGTCTGTCAAAGCCAGGGAAGAAGGTCGTGCTCCAGAGCAGAGACCAGCACCAAACACTGCTCAAGTGGTAAAAAAAAGCTTTCTCAGTTAACTTAACTGTGAAAGTAATGTAGAATTAGTTTGCTAACAATTAAAGTTGGCTTAACCATAAAATGCCTTATTTTGAACTACATAGTTTGGCTAATAATATTTGAATTATTAAATAATGTAATCACAAAATGTTCTAATGATGTCCCTAATTTCAGGATCCGTCCCTTAGGAATAAGCAGCCAGTCCCAGCAGCCTACAACAGATACGATCAAGAGCGTTTCAAAGGAAAAGAGGGTGAGTTTTACTTTTTTATGCTTTTTCTTTTTTGCAGACAAAAATAACTTACTTACTTAACTTGTACTTACTTATTTTTGCCTTCTTAGGCTTTGGTTTTGTTAATAATGTGTACCTCTTTTTTATTTTATTAGAAACTGAGGGTTTTA
Organism: Rhyacichthys aspro; assembly: GCA_036850595.1. Classification (NCBI taxonomy): domain Eukaryota; kingdom Metazoa; phylum Chordata; class Actinopteri; order Gobiiformes; family Rhyacichthyidae; genus Rhyacichthys; species Rhyacichthys aspro. The sequence continues at coordinate 10,892,541 of CM072164.1, forward strand.
AGATTGATACCATGGGTACTTACCACGGCATGACCCTGAAGTCAGTGACGGTAAGTCTATCTTTTCTTTTCTGATTTTAGCTATCCAACAATCATCATGTACTGATATGTTCACTGTTGGTTTACATTGGAATGACTGTTCAACATTTCACACTGTTGACATGAGTCGTGTTTATAGTAAAGTTTTTATTTCAATTTTAATATTTTAGTTGTATTTCATAAAAACACAGAAAAGCAGTTGTGACAATAATGTCTTGTTCAGTTTTCTCATGCTTTATTATCTGTATGCTTTTGTTTTGGAGTATCTCATTCAACACATTACCTTGAATTATCTTTGAATCACATTTTTATATATATAATAATAATAATAATAATAATAATAATAATAATAATAATAATAACAATAATAATAATAATTAAAGATAAGTATCTCTCTCTCTCTCTCTCTCTCTCTCTCTCTCTCTCTCTCTCTCTCTCTCTCTTTCTCTATCTGTATGTATGTATGTATGTAAAATAAAAAGTAGAAGGTCCTGCTTCAATTTTTAAATAGTAATCTCAGCCAAAGCATTTGTGTGCTTTCATTATACTGTATAACATTATTCAGACACAAAACACATTTTGTATTATTTTGTATAACATAAAATAATCCGGAGCTCTGGAACCGCCCAGCTCTCTCTGGGTGTCAGACAGGTAAACACAGAAGAGTTTAGCATCAGTAAGCTATGTTTGGGGACAGTTTGTCTCGATGCATTCTGTTAGAGTGTGTCCTGCTGCCCCTTTCCTTTAAGGCGTTGATGCAGGCGTTGTGCTTGTTGCTTTGCAGATGGTGCCAGTATTTCAGTAACTCATTGGGGTGAAACCCATGTGAAGTAATCAGATGGCTGTACTTGCAGCTTGAGTAGGACACCCTCCAGTGGTTGAAAAGGAACTCGTTGGGCGGTGGTGTTGGCTCTATGCCGAGTTGAGCCAGGCACACCCCCACATACACGTCCTCCAGATGCAGGTAGCGAATGTTTAGAGATACTCTGTAGATTTTTCTTGCTAAATCTCCAGAGAACACGTAGCCTGTCCCAGAGCAGAAGGTGGGGTACTTGTTGCCTGGGTAGGATTCAGGCGGCATGTACCACTTGCTGTTTTTATTTCGGTTGGGTGCAAAGCCTCTCATGTTATTGCCTGTAAAGTAGTTTTTCCTATGCTTCAGATCAGGTCTTAGCAACTTCTGTATGAGGTACTCGGTGTTGACAAACATGTCACTGTCCGTCTTCATGACATATGCAGCTTGTGGACAGTATTTTGCCACCCAGTTTATTCCCATGAGTGTTTTTACTGTAAGGTTTTTGTATGAGTCAAGAAAGTCCTGTTGAATTATATCCCCATACCGCCGACTCTCTGATTCTAACATTCTTTGCTGTACAAGACCCAGCTCGCCTTCAGTTTTTCCTAGTAAAAACAAGCGTATAAATCCCAGGGCAGGAGCAACACTCTCATTGCCCCATGTCTGCCGTATTGCATTCCTTGCCTCTACCTGCCGAGCCTCAGTGGCTATCAACAGCACCAAAAATGGTAAAGGTTTACTCTCTGAACATTTGTCTTGCTCATTGATGACGTAAGCAAATGGACCGTCTATCATCCACTCTTCCTGCTCAATTTGAGTGGCGTTAGCTGTTAGTTGAGAGTCAATGCCTTGTTCTTCCTGAAGAGAAGAAATGCCCAGGTTCTCATGTGAGGCATTAGTATCCGCTTTAAAAGTCGGCTGAGGGACTATAACAAAGTGCCAAGTTGAATGTTTGGAAGTCATGTTGGATTTGGCTTTAGTCAAGTGAAGTACTTCACCTCCATAGACTACGGGATGGCCCCTCCACCATGGCATACCTGTAAGCCGAGGCAGCCATACCTGGTGGACTAGAAAGACCAATAAACCCAACAGGGAGAGGAGGTACAGAAGTTTAGCTGCATGTGTACAGCAGTGTCGGCGCCTCCACTGCATGGCTTCGTAGCAGGACAGCTGGCCTGAAACACTCAGATAGTCAACACCCAGCAGTGCATTCAGCGTGGGCTTAGACCAATGTCACTGATGAATCACAATCTGGCATGGTTGTTGTTGTTAATCCTCCAGAGATGGCCTGCAAGACAAAGGCATATCTAAAGTAATTTAATATTGAATTTAACTGTAAACATTTCTTATCATTTCTGTTTAGGAGGATCATTAGTGGCTTGGTGTTCCCTCCTTTCAACTCATGGTCATATATCACTGTCAATTTTACGCTCGTCAAGTTGTTTTTGCACATAGTATTTAATTCTAGCATGGTCTGCAAACAGAAAAAGATACAACTTAATATCCATTTGCTGTAGTACAGTTAGTTATCCTTGCACCCTGAAGAGGAGTGTGTTCTTTCAGTTATTTACTGAGTTACACTACCCTCTTGAAGGACCCCATCAAGACAAAGAGTGGTTTGTCAGAGCTCATGGAAGCACTGACATGAAGCTTGTTAGCTCCTGCATGAATGAAAAAGGCAGCCCCTCCACATTTTGTGCATCATAAACACTAGTAGATTATGAGTGATTAGTTCTGCTAAAGCTGTCAAGCATATTCATATTTCTTCTCAGACTAATTCAAAACTCACCTGCTTGGCCCCAGTCATTCATGGACTTGATCATTTTAAAGCTTCACACATTTGTTGCTCCCCTTTGCTTCTGCTGCACAATGAACTAGCGCACAATAGCTCAGGCCTACACCTGTTTTCTCTGCAGCTGCTTGCTGTTCTGCCCTCTAAACTGTAAAGTTCGTGGTAATTTTACCGGAAACCTTGCCTACTTGCAGACTTGAGTAAAACAGTGCAGAGCATTCCATGTGTTGTGCCGAGTGCTTGTCGTGCTGCATTGTGTCCAAATACTTAATGCTAGTTGTTGTGGTGCTGCATCTGGCTGGAGGGAAATGGAAGAGGATAGTCCTTATGAGAGTTCTCATGGTATTCCAACAGGGATTCCTGTGTATATCATAACTCCATGAATCATCCAGCTTTGAATGTCAGTTTCTTGGCTTTTTCGTTATTTTTCTGTTGGTCCGCGCTTCCTCCTCGGTTTTGATGCACAAGCACTCATGTCAACTTCCCCTTCCCCCATTTGCTTTTCTGTGCCGTTTCCATTATTGCCCATTTCATTCAGCTTCTCCTCACGCTCTGTTCAATGCCGACACCATGTTTTCTGCATCAGGACGAGAGGGTGTGAGTGCAGCGGGGGAGGAGGGAGATGAAGAGGATGTAGCTCTCAGAGGTCTGTGTTCGTTGTGAAAAGCAGCTCGAGGCTTTGTGGCAGTGCGCACTTCCACCACGTCATGCCGTGTCTGCTGCTGTTGCTGCCTGCTCTGTTACGGGGGAGGGGGCTGGGATCTGACCCATTTGTATTCACGCCCACTCTCCAGAAGGAGCAATGAGCCATATCTTGATCTGCCATGCTCTTGGAACAGAGGAGGTGTTGCTACATCCACAGATTACCATTTTATCTTGGAGCTCACTCAGTTTATTAGTGTCTGAAGCTTGGTGACACCATGGCGTATCTGTAAGCTGAGGTAGCCACATCTGATGGACTAGAAAGACCAATGAACCCTACAGTGAGAGGAGAAACAGTAGAATAAACCTAAAGTCTCTATGCAGATGTGCAATGAGCTACAGCTTACTTCTAAGTCTAAGTCATATCTGCTTTTCTCTAATAGGAGCCCAGGTACGGATAGATCCTCAGAAGGTACTCTGTGCTGATGCTACTAAACCTGACCAGAATTATTAAATTGCTAATCATTTATGCTCACCATTCATTCATTCATTCATTCATTCAGACTGGAGCCTATCCCATTTGCTTTGAATGTGTAGTTACTCACAACAATAGAATAACAGAATTACAAGACCCAGCTCGCCTTCGCTCGACTGCTGTAAGGTATTTTGTTGGCATTGAGAAAAGGATAACATGAAATTTAACATTGTTGAAGCGACATGCTCCTTGTTTAGTATTACATGTGGGTGTTGCACAGTAAGCTTCTCTTGGTGCTGTGTGTATATCACTAAAAAGGAAGCACATCTGGCTTGGCTGCTGTGCTGCAGATAAGATGTCATTGACAATGCTACTGCAGTGCTGCTGATAGACTCTGCCCTGAGGCCACTGGGATGTGAGGAGAGATACAGTTGTTGTTCATCAATCCACTTTGGGGCCACTCTGGTGTTTTTCAACTTTTGTTTGAAACCTTTGTTTTGTTGCTATTATCTCATTTCTTTTAGATGTGAAAGTTACTAAAAACATGTGCCACATGTAAATGAACAGTGTGCTTTCGGATTGTGGCCTTGGGACTGTTTGCTCCATGTCACCCTCGTCTCTCTTTCTGATTTCTTGTTTTCTTTTCGTGTCCTCTTAATAATGGCAAACAAGTCAGTGGTAGTGGACAAGACGTTTCTCACGATTTGTTGACATTTTTGATTTTGCATTGTTGTAATGTAGTGTATCTTCATCTCTGCATAACGGCTTGAAACTGCCTCCAGCAGATGTCTGTCATGTGACATGCAGGCCTGAGTGAATGCTCTGCATGACAATGGATTTTTTTGCCATTGCAGGCGCCTGAATTGACTTCTGTACAATGATGTAGTAATAACTGTTAGGCAGAGGAAGTAACAATGAGAGTTTCATATCCTTTTTTTTTTTGTAATCAGGAAGGAGCCTCTGCGCGGAAAGCCCAGACCCCAGCCATGCAGCCTGTCCCTCGCCCAGGTTGGCTTACAGTCCACAAACATCAGGGCATTTCTCATTGTATTTTAGCTATTAAAGCAGTCTTTTCTATGCCTTTACAGACATAACATTATCACAGAACAAATTACTTGGACTCAGAAGTACTGGAAACATATTGCCTTATTTTTGTGCCTTTTATTGCACATTTAATGAACTTAGCCTCTTAAATAGTAAATTAACTCATGTCATCTATGACTCATGACATGACAATGGGAATGTTAAATAATATGTTCTGGATATTTTTAAGGAATGTTTTTGGAGAAAAGAATCACATCTATTTCTATTGGCATTAAACATCGACAGAAATCCTTTGCAGATGTGAATTTATAAAAAGTTGAAAACAAAGCTGCAGCATTATACTACAAGTGTTGACCAAAATGGGCCACATTTGTCTGCTGCATTAACATATGTATTGATATGAGTAGAATAATAAATTGTTATTAATGCTGGACAACTGTGTTTAATATCTTTTAATTGCATTGCAGTGTTTGATGTTTAATGATTTTCTCATTTCCTGAATATTATTTATACTACAGTGTCACAAGCCAGACCTCCCCCGAATCAGAAAAAAGGTAATGACGAATTCATGAACCTCTGGGAATTCTGCTCTGACCAGAATATAACTTGTTTAATATTAACTATGCAGAATGATGGCTCATTTGTGTTTGTCATTGTTTCCTGTTTTTTAATTGTTGTTTTTTGACAGGCTCCCGCACTCCAATCATCATTATCCCTGCGGCTACCACCTCTCTCATCACAATGCTCAATGCTAAAGATCTTTTGCAAGATCTAAAGTAAGTTTTCTCACTCACATAACATCTTTTACATTTAAAAATGATGTCTAGATGTCCTCTTCTTAACCACTTTATTATTTATTATTTTTAAATAGGATATTATTTCAGTATGTTTTCTAACAAAAATAATAAATAATAATTTGTGAAAAAATTGTCTGTATTCAAACCAGGTTTGTCACGTCAGAAGATAAAAAGAAGCAGGGGATCCCACGAGACAATGAGGTTCTGCTACAAAGGCGCAAAGACCAGATCCAGCCCGGAGGCACCACACTCAGTGTCACCGTTCCCTACAGAGTTATCGATCAGCCACTCAAACTGGCACCACAGGACTGGTTAGAACATTCATTTTATGTTTTAAAAGAACATCTCTTCTTGTTTTATCTTTGTATCTTTATTTAGTCATTAGTCATCATTGAGTCAGGGTTACGCCTGCAGCCAATAAAAGCCCAAGAACGTCTTTGTCTAAATGTTATCATTTTTTTGTTCCTTCATGTATCTGGTATTTACTGGTGAGATTTGTTTCTATTTGTTTTAAGATAGTGGTGTGTCTAATTACTGAGCAGACTTTCTGTCTTTTTGCAGGGATCGAGTGGTGGCTGTATTTGTGCAGGGTCCGGCCTGGCAGTTCAAGGGCTGGCCCTGGCTCCTGCCTGATGGATCTCCAGTTGACATTTTTGCCAAAAGTGTGTAACAGTTGAATGTTGTATCAGCATGCACAGTATCCATATCTCAAAGTTTGCTTAAATTGTAATATTGCTAATGCTAGTGTTTGTTTTTGTTATTCTTCAGTTCGAGCATTTCATCTAAAGTATGACGAGGCTAAGACAGACCCCAATGTGCAGAAGTGGGATGTTTCAGTCCTGGAGTTGAGTCGCCACAGGCGCCATCTGGACCGGCCTGTCTTCCTGCGCTTCTGGGAAACCCTTGACAAGTACTTGTCCCCTTTTGAAAAATCATCATTGTGTTGTTGTTGTTGTTGTGACAGACTTAACTTACTTTTCCATTTTTTGCAGATATATGGTGAAACACAAATCTCACCTCAGGTTTTGAATGAAGATCTCAAAAGTCCCGCGAATGAATTGTTTGAAATTCTTGTCGGTCCACCTCTTCCAGAGCCGACCTTTCATCCAACTGGAGGCACTGTGACAACAGTCATCTTCAGACATTTACTCAAAAACTTCTAATACAATGTGCAAAATTTAGGAGTTTGTGTTTTGCTAATTTTTTCATGTAATTAAAAAATACAAAAATGTTTTATATAATATGTATGAGATTAGGTCACATAACAAAACAAGAGGGAAGGTGCAACTGTGAACTGTATGGTGATAAAAACAAGTCACTGGGTTTCACTATCCTTTTTTGGTTTGTGTTTTTGGTCAGAATGTACTAAATAAAAAAACAGTTGCATCCAAAGCTCTTTGGGCAGTGGACTCTGCACATCAGTGACTTGATTCTTTTAGAAAGCTATTGTGCTGTGGCTCAGTGTCATGCAGGCTGTACCTAGATCAGTTTTGAGATCAGCACTTCTCTCAGACTATGGCCTTGTTAGGTCTTTTTCCTTGTTGGTGTTGTGCTAGGAGAGAAATGATGCAAATTACTGCTTTAAGTCTTCACATGAAAACAGACAATAAAGCCTCAAACAAAAACGCTGTCTTCACTTATTCCCCTTTCTATGCTTAAAACTTTCACAATATCATCTCCTGCATAGCCTAGAGCTGAAATGTCAGTAGGACCATAAAATGTGCAGCTGTATCAAAATAATGAATCAGGAAAACAAGAGATTTACATGAGCCTATGTTTTAAATGATCTACATCAACACTACAGCTTCCGAGTGAGGCCTACATGTTAGATCAGATGATTTTTATGACATACATTTGTGTCTCGCACAACTCATGTCATTGAGCATATAAAACACCTCTGAAAGCTATATGATTTGATCCCAAACAGAAGAATACAAGTATAACACAGTTTATTCTATGGAGGCTTGTGGTCTGCTGCTAATCCTTCTCCAGTTTTTCTGTCCTGCCATGGATGAATCTAATGAGCCCATTGTCACAAACAACATGTGCACCAAATCAAAATGACATAACTATAATGACATTTTCACACTAATTTCAAGTTGTTAAAAGCAGTCTTTAATGCCATTTGTGCTTGTCTGAAAAAGTTTGTTTTAGCGTCAGTGTTAAGACATGCTCTGTTTAAATTAGTGCCTTACCATCTACACTCACAAAGCTTTATAAATTTGATTTTGATTTAGAGTCAGCTGCCCACTCCTCTTGTATGTTTGACCTTTCATGTTTGTTATTTCGACATACTTGCCTGTAAACATGACTTGTTCGGGAAATCATTTTGAAATGTGCACTCTTACCAATAGGTCAAACATGCTTCCTTGCTTTTTGGGCAAAAACTCTCAGCAATCATTAACATTGTCTCATCTGAGCAGGAGCCCAGCTTTGTTCTGATGGTGAAAAACAACATTAATTGCAAAATGCACTGGAGGTCTTTTGGATTGTGTGCTGTTGTGCTTTGGCTCTCAGTAGTGCACAGTAAGTCTTCATTCACGAATATATATTTGATTTGTTGTGAGATTTTGAGTTTTATTAATTCTCTCTTCAGTAAATGCTGCAGGAGACTGCCGTACTCCAGTGATTGAGAATGGTTACTTTGCCTCTAAACTAAATGCTTTTCCTCATGATACTGAGCTGCATTATGCATGTGAGGAGGGCTATAAGCCAGCTATAGATGATTGGTGGGCAACAGTCACATGTCAAAGTGGACAATGGTCTCCAGAACCATTATGTATAGGCAAGTATTTTTTATGTTTAAATAAATGGTTTGATTTGATATTATAGCTTGTTCATAACTTCATAATGTAATGTAATGATCAGTCTTGTCATGTCTCTGTGAGTCTATTTAACCTTTATTTAGCACAATGAAAAAAATAAATCTAGCAGTAAATGAAATGAAAATATATTGCATTTACAATGACACATTTGTCCAACAGGCTAAAGCCTGGTCACAGAACTATATCGCTAACATTAGGTGATCCAGTATTTTTACTGTTATATTTTGCTTGAACAGGAAGTGCCAGTGCTGGAAGCGACTGCATGCCTCTGTTTTTATTACAGCAATTAACAACAATGACCTTTGACCTCTGGTTGTTTAATATAATTGTGTGTTATTTCAAAATGTAGTAGACCATGTAGTTTGTGAAATATTTATTGTAAACCCTGAGCAATGCTGTAGATACAAAATGAGAAATGATTGAACCACAGTAATGGAAGATACCAATTTCTGTCTTTTATTCACCGTCGTTAAAACCCTCTTTAATTGGTTGAATGACACACAATTTGGGATTTATTATTAGAACATCATACTGCATCAAACACCGCTGATATGATTTTTAATCTAAACAGCTCAATAGTGCACAGACTGTGGGTGATTGCCATGCTGCTTATCTTTTTCAGTCTACCACACAAATCTTGAGCTTAAAGATTCTTAAAGAACTATATCTTATCATTCTTCAGAGAAAACATCATGCTTTGATCCAGATATCCCCAATGCAAATTATACTCGGGTCCCATTTACAAAAAACGGATCAAAACTCAGGATAAAATGTAACAATGGATATGAGAACAAGGGCCAACTTGCCACAGCAGTTTGTGAAAATGGAGAATGGACCGTGTTGCCAGTCTGTCAAAGTAAGTCTTTGATAAAGCAGTGACACTGAGCACAGTTTAACCAAATTGTGGCCAATTAGCAAATTCCAATTTTTTACAGGGAGAGCAACCTGGTGTGAACCACCTCCACAACAACCAAACGCTCTCATCATTAATCAAGCTTACCAGGAAATATTTCCTGAGGACGCAGAAGTGGAGTATAGATGTAAAGATGGCTTTGAACCAGCGGCACACTACACTATACTACCCTACTGCAGTAAGGGAGAGTGGCATTCAGTTCCATCATGCAGTAAGTGAACAGTCTAGAGACACATCCAAAGAGATCTTACCAAGTCCTACCAACTATTTATATTAGCAAATATTTTCCTGCAGAAAGAAAAAAGCCAAGCCAAGATGGAGGGCATGTGACCACAGGTGAAGGAAATCTAATCTTTTTATATTTGCTCTGCCTATTGCCTATATGGCTTTTGCACTCTATCTCTTTACTATAGCAAATTAAATCTTATTTGGTTTATCAGTCCCAACGCTGAATAAGAGCAGTTAGTTGCCTGGTAGTGTTACTGTAGGGTTTTTAAGATTTGGTGAGGTCACAAATTACTTCAAGGCAGTGTTACTTCAAGGTAGTGTGGACAAGACTAGGGTGAAAAGCTGTGCGGTGGGCCACAGCAGAAGAAGAGCAGGGGGCAATAGGGGACAAACTATGTTAGTTTAGGCTTTCTTTTGCTGCTCTAATTTCTCACATCTCAAATGAATTGCCTGCCTGTATATTGTTGCCCAGATCTACTGCTTGATTACAGCGACCTCACAAAGTGACAAATGTTAACCTGTCTTTCAGAATCTCCTAATAACTCTGGTTCGGACAACATTAGACCTATGTTCACGACAAGTACTGCCTTTACTTTCAGTTCTCCTTATACAGTATCCACACTAATGACTCATCTTATCAGACTGGTCAAAATGTAACTTTTTCTTGCCCCTTTTACAGTTGACAAATGTGGGACCCCACCAACAATAGCCAATGGAGAGTTTCTGAATGATGACAATAGTAACATGTATGTGATATACCAATGTAAACTGTATTACAAACTACAAGGTAATAGCAAAGTGATGTGTTATGGCACTGGCTCTTGGACAACGCCCCCTACATGCATAGGTAGGTTCTTCATGAGTTTATAAATCTAAACTCATTCATCACAGATTAAACTTGTATTTAATGTGTCTGCAGAGGACTTTTGTGAGTTGAACACTGCCAGATACAATCACCTGGAGAACACAGGTGTTGTGTTTATCAAGTCTGAAACAGTGGTGAAGTTGGATTGCCATGATTCAAGATGGAGAAGTGCACGTGCTCAATGCAAAAACAGACAACTTCAACTGACTGAGTGTAAGTACACTGAATAAATGAACTGCTGAAAACTCCATCTGATTCTTACTCTATCTCACATTGCTGGATTGAAAACAAGCAACAACCTGTTTATTCAAATAAAAATAAATACTTTAATTTAACTAAAAATACCGTGGTTAAATCCACAGAACCTGTTACTTAAAGAGCGATTCTGGAAAATTTTTATTGACCACATTCTGTTGTTTGCAGGTTGTTTGTGGGGAACACATAAAGCAGTAAGTGACCTGTCTAATTATTTTTAGAATATTTTTTTAATGTTTTTTGTTTTATAGAAATGTTTTATCCACTGTTTTACCAATACCTCTATCCAATCTCATTAGTGTTGATTGTGGACTGTGATTTGTTTCTAGGGATTATGTGGATTCATCTCACTGTGAAGGAGCCTATGGTGCTTTGACAAAACAAGAGATCCCACATAAAGAATATTGATGTAACAGTCACAATAAAAGTATAACTAATCAGATATAAATGACTTGTCTAATGTTTTACATACGTTTTGAAGGTTGGTGTGAGTTGACCTACATCATCAGCTTTGTTTTAGGTCTTCAACGGTGTAGCATGAAACATTTAATAAAGGGGCTGAAAAGGAACCCACACCATTGGACAGACAAGAAAGAGAGGTGGTGGTCTTTGTTGTACAGTGATAATATTTAGCGTGAGCACGACACTGGTGAAAGTCTGAGTTCTGCTGCTGGTCAACAGCCTCTGTCCCGAGTCATATTAGGGTTTTAAATCTCAGATAGCAAAACCCACTTTTTCTCACAAACGTCAGTCAAATACAAAATAGTAGAAGCATGTAATGGTGATATAAATGTTGGCATGGTCCTGTCTTACACTGGTACAATGTTCACTAATCCACTGAGAATGGCAGTGGCCCTCCCACCAGGCAGCCACATGGGCACAGACACCCTGTGAGACCCCAGAGTAGAGTGGGCCATGGCCAAACCTGGCTCAGGGCCACAAGTACACAAAAACAGTCAAATGTATTTTAAAATTAAGTAAAGCAAATAAAAAGTAAGCTGGAATAATGATGGGATATGTTTGTCAGAGGCATCAGTGTAAGTCCCATGAGTGTTTATGGCATGAATTGAATGGTAGAGTGTCAAACTAAAGAGCAGCAAAATCACTGGGCCCTAGTGCTCCATGCACAGCCATTCAGCTCCGCCCAAATGTCAACCTGCACAAACAAACAAAATCAGACCCACAAAGGAAAAGGGGGCTGTGACTGATCCAAAGGCTATTAAAGAAAGCTAACCTGAGTATCTTTTAGCCTCTTTCCACAAACCCTGGAGAGTTCTATACTCTGGTGTCACTCATTCATGTCAAAATGTGTGTGTGGTGTGCTGTAACAGCTATTTGTCTTTGGTTTGGTGTCACACTGAACGGTAAGTACCTTCCCCTTTAGCAGAAATAAGCTAATGTTGAGTAATATCTGCAAATGTTTTGTTCGATATTCTTTGTATTGTACAATTTGCTATTCATCCTTCCTAACAGAGAGGTTTATTTGCAAACAAAATAACCACTTTACAATTGCTCTAAGACGTTTTAATAATCCCCGAATGTACAATTTAGTAATCACTACCCCTGCTCATACTGGCCATGAAGGCTAACTGCTCTACTTGTTGTTACTGTTTTATTGATTTTATTATCTTATGTTGTTGACATCAACCTGCTGAAGGGACTAAAGATGGAAATTAGCCGTTGGCTATAATCTTGCATATTTACATATATATGTTCATTTATATGTATTGTCCCTGTTTTAAATAAATAAACTCAAACTCAACCATTTGTTGAAATGTTTTTGAATATTATTTTATATTTGTAAATCATGTATTTCTATTAAAATATGATTTGATCCTCTCTTTTTCAAACTTAGTGACAGTATAGATATATAACAGGCAGAAGTACAACTAAAACTGAGTAGATGTATGGCCCATTTTATTTCCCTGGAAACACTATATATGTGATAACAATATGTGGTGATCACTCTTTGTCTCACTTTGTCTTTATAGGACTGTCTGCTAATGAGGAGGAACTTCTGTTCACAACAAGTACAGCCCTCAGATCCATCAGAATAACTCAATTTTATGTATCCACATGACTCATTTGCAAATGCAAAAAAAAAAAAGTTTTTGTCTTTTTCAGTTGACAGATGTGGAGAGTTACCGACTATCGACAATGGAGATGTTGTTCAACATGAACGGGTGTTTCTGAAGTACCAATGTAGAGCTAATTATGCTCTAAATGGTGATGACACAGTGCTGTGTTTTAGCAACAGTACTTGGTCTGAACTGCCTCAATGCACAGGTGATGAGCAGAGTGATGTGTTATGGTTATGTATTTTCACACAAATTCACCAAGTCCTCTGTGGGACTATAAAGTAGCCTGTTTTTTAAAATAATCATCTTAACCTGAATAGCATCTGTGTTCACTCTTTAGATGACATAATCATACTGTCATTGTATAAGGATTTGTAAATGTTAGGAAGTGTGCATGCGACGTGACGAGGGAGAGCACTAAAACCTCACAAAGTGACAAATGTTAACCTGTCTTTCAGAATCTCCTAATAACTCTGGTTCGGACAACATTAGACCTATGTTCACGACAAGTACTGCCTTTACTTTCAGTTCTCCTTATACAGTATCCACACTAATGACTCATCTTATCAGACTGGTCAAAATGTAACTTTTTCTTGCCCCTTTTACAGTTGACAAATGTGGGACCCCACCAACCATAGCCAATGGAGATTTCCTGTATCGCAACAACAGTAACATGTATGTGATATACCAATGTAAACTGTATTACAAACTACAAGGTAATAGCAAAGTGATGTGTTATGGCACTGGCTCTTGGACAACGCCCCCTACATGCATAGGTAGGTTCTTCATGAGTTTATAAATCTAAACTCATTCATCACAGATTAAACTTGTATTTAATGTGTCTGCAGAGGACTTTTGTGAGTTGAACACTGCCAGATACAATCACCTGGAGAACACAGGTGTTGTGTTTATCAAGTCTGAAACAGTGGTGAAGTTGGATTGCCATGATTCAAGATGGAGAAGTGCACGTGCTCAATGCAAAAACAGACAACTTCAACTGACTGAGTGTAAGTACACTGAATAAATGAACTGCTGAAAACTCCATCTGATTCTTACTCTATCTCACATTGCTGGATTGAAAACAAGCAACAACCTGTTTATTCAAATAAAAATAAATACTTTAATTTAACTAAAAATACCGTGGTTAAATCCACAGAACCTGTTACTTAAAGAACGATTCTGGAAAATTTTTATTGACCACATTCTGTTGTTTGCAGGTTGTTTGTGGGGAACACATAAAGCAGTAAGTGACCTGTCTAATTATTTTTAGAATATTTTTTTAATGTTTTTTGTTTTATAGAAATGTTTTATCCACTGTTTTACCAATACCTCTATCCAGTCTCATTAGTGTTGATTGTGGACTGTGATTTGTTTCTAGGGATTATGTGGATTCATCTCACTGTGAAGGAGCCTATGGTGCTTTGACAAAACAAGAGATCCCACATAAAGAATATTGATGTAACAGTCACAATAAAAGTATAACTAATCAGATATAAATGACTTGTCTAATGTTTTACATACGTTTTGAAGGTTGGTGTGAGTTGACCTACATCATCAGCTTTGTTTTAGGTCTTCAACGGTGTAGCATGAAACATTTAATAAAGGGGCTGAAAAGGAACCCACACCATTGGACAGACAAGAAAGAGAGGTGGTGGTCTTTGTTGTACAGTGATAATATTTAGCGTGAGCACGACACTGGTGAAAGTCTGAGTTCTGCTGCTGGTCAACAGCCTCTGTCCCGAGTCATATTAGGGTTTTAAATCTCAGATAGCAAAACCCACTTTTTCTCACAAACGTCAGTCAAATACAAAATAGTAGAAGCATGTAATGGTGATATAAATGTTGGCATGGTCCTGTCTTACACTGGTACAATGTTCACTAATCCACTGAGAATGGCAGTGGCCCTCCCACCAGGCAGCCACATGGGCACAGACACCCTGTGAGACCCCAGAGTAGAGTGGGCCATGGCCAAACCTGGCTCAGGGCCACAAGTACACAAAAACAGTCAAATGTATTTTAAAATTAAGTAAAGCAAATAAAAAGTAAGCTGGAATAATGATGGGATATGTTTGTCAGAGGCATCAGTGTAAGTCCCATGAGTGTTTATGGCATGAATTGAATGGTAGAGTGTCAAACTAAAGAGCAGCAAAATCACTGGGCCCTAGTGCTCCATGCACAGCCATTCAGCTCCGCCCAAATGTCAACCTGCACAAACAAACAAAATCAGACCCACAAAGGAAAAGGGGGCTGTGACTGATCCAAAGGCTATTAAAGAAAGCTAACCTGAGTATCTTTTAGCCTCTTTCCACAAACCCTGGAGAGTTCTATACTCTGGTGTCACTCATTCATGTCAAAATGTGTGTGTGGTGTGCTGTAACAGCTATTTGTCTTTGGTTTGGTGTCACACTGAACGGTAAGTACCTTCCCCTTTAGCAGAAATAAGCTAATGTTGAGTAATATCTGCAAATGTTTTGTTCGATATTCTTTGTATTGTACAATTTGCTATTCATCCTTCCTAACAGAGAGGTTTATTTGCAAACAAAATAACCACTTTACAATTGCTCTAAGACGTTTTAATAATCCCCGAATGTACAATTTAGTAATCACTACCCCTGCTCATACTGGCCATGAAGGCTAACTGCTCTACTTGTTGTTACTGTTTTATTGATTTTATTATCTTATGTTGTTGACATCAACCTGCTGAAGGGACTAAAGATGGAAATTAGCCGTTGGCTATAATCTTGCATATTTACATATATATGTTCATTTATATGTATTGTCCCTGTTTTAAATAAATAAACTCAAACTCAACCATTTGTTGAAATGTTTTTGAATATTATTTTATATTTGTAAATCATGTATTTCTATTAAAATATGATTTGATCCTCTCTTTTTCAAACTTAGTGACAGTATAGATATATAACAGGCAGAAGTACAACTAAAACTGAGTAGATGTATGGCCCATTTTATTTCCCTGGAAACACTATATATGTGATAACAATATGTGGTGATCACTCTTTGTCTCACTTTGTCTTTATAGGACTGTCTGCTAATGAGGAGGAACTTCTGTTCACAACAAGTACAGCCCTCAGATCCATCAGAATAACTCAATTTTATGTATCCACATGACTCATTTGCAAATGCAAAAAAAAAAAAGTTTTTGTCTTTTTCAGTTGACAGATGTGGAGAGTTACCGACTATCGACAATGGAGATGTTGTTCAACATGAACGGGTGTTTCTGAAGTACCAATGTAGAGCTAATTATGCTCTAAATGGTGATGACACAGTGCTGTGTTTTAGCAACAGTACTTGGTCTGAACTGCCTCAATGCACAGGTGATGAGCAGAGTGATGTGTTATGGTTATGTATTTTCACACAAATTCACCAAGTCCTCTGTGGGACTATAAAGTAGCCTGTTTTTTAAAATAATCATCTTAACCTGAATAGCATCTGTGTTCACTCTTTAGATGACATAATCATACTGTCATTGTATAAGGATTTGTAAATGTTAGGAAGTGTGCATGCGACGTGACGAGGGAGAGCACTAAAACCTCACAAAGTGACAAATGTTAACCTGTCTTTCAGAATCTCCTAATAACTCTGGTTCGGACAACATTAGACCTATGTTCACGACAAGTACTGCCTTTACTTTCAGTTCTCCTTATACAGTATCCACACTAATGACTCATCTTATCAGACTGGTCAAAATGTAACTTTTCTTGCCCTTTTACAGTTGACAAATGTGGGACCCCACCAACCATAGCCAATGGAGATTTCCTGTATCGCAACAACAGTAACATGTATGTGATATACCAATGTAAACTGTATTACAAACTACAAGGTAATAGCAAAGTGATGTGTTATGGCACTGGCTCTTGGACAACGCCCCCTACATGCATAGGTAGGTTCTTCATGAGTTTATAAATCTAAACTCATTCATCACAGATTAAACTTGTATTTAATGTGTCTGCAGAGGACTTTTGTGAGTTGAACACTGCCAGATACAATCACCTGGAGAACACAGGTGTTGTGTTTATCAAGTCTGAAACAGTGGTGAAGTTGGATTGCCATGATTCAAGATGGAGAAGTGCACGTGCTCAATGCAAAAACAGACAACTTCAACTGACTGAGTGTAAGTACACTGAATAAATGAACTGCTGAAAACTCCATCTGATTCTTACTCTATCTCACATTGCTGGATTGAAAACAAGCAACAACCTGTTTATTCAAATAAAAATAAATACTTTAATTTAACTAAAAATACCGTGGTTAAATCCACAGAACCTGTTACTTAAAGAGCAATTCTGGAAAATTTTTATTGACCACATTCTGTTGTTTGCAGGTTGTTTTTGGGGAACACATAGAACAGTAAGTGACCTGTCTAATTATTTTTAGAATATTTTTCTTATGTTTATTGTTTCATAGAAAAGTTTTATCACTTTGTTACCAATACCTCTATCCCATCTCATTAGTGTTGATTGTGGACTGATTGTGAACTTGTTTCAGGGAAACTGTCCAACTGTCCAAGGGGAGGACTCACTGTGAAGGAGTTATCAGATTTAAGTGACTTGTCAAATTCTCTGTGGATACATTTTAGCAATAAAGTGAGCTGATCTACATTGTAGTGTCCGTTAATTTGTTTATTTGTTTCAATGGACCCCAATAGTTCCTACCAAGGTAATAACTAGTCTACCTGGGGCCCATTAGATAAAAAAAAACATACAAATATTAAACAATACAGATATATCAAAACAGTAATTCAACAAAGCCTTATCTTAAGATGATTTTTAAAACATCTACTATTTTCTGATTTTTTCATGTAAAAAGGCAACTTATTCCTCTCACTTGCTGTCCTATACACAGTTGTTTTCTGCATTGCACAGGTTCTTGTCACAGGAACAACAATATCACCATTTGTTTGTTGTCTAGTGGAATGACTGTGTCTGTTATAAACATAAACAATTTTGGAATGCAGGATTTTAGGGGTTCTTGTTTGTACAAATATTATAAAATAAGACAAGAAGGTTCTTTAATAGTCTATTGTCAACACATAACCATGAGAGTGTTTTATCCATGCTGTCAACACTAGTCCATAGAGGGCAGTGTAGAGCCAGTCTCGCTGCTTTGTTCTGAAGTTGCTGAAGTAGCTTTGGAGCAGCTGACCATAAAAACAGTAATCAAGGTGATATAACACTAATGACTGAATGACATGTTTAATTGAAAAATCTGCCATCCAATATGCACATCTTCTAATAACAGAAACAGCCCTACCCATCTTGGTAACAATTTTATTAATGTGACCAGACCAATTCAGATGTTCATTTACAGTTAAACCTAAAAGCTCAACCTCATTCACCTGCTCCAAAGAAATGTGACTCAGGTTTAACAAGGATAAAATCAGAAAAATAGTCAATCTTCTGCGTGTTATTCTCTGTATAACTTCACTATTAACTTGAGGTGACTTGACACATCACCAACTTTTCACCCAACGGGTTTATATCACATACATAGTGACATCATACAGCCTCCTGAGTTTGCAGAAGTGTAGGAAGGAGTTCCTCACTGCATGCCAAGCCTGAGAAGTTGTGTAGTGTTGCTTTAACATGCATATAAAACACTTTTTATATTCTTCATCTTCAAATATAGTAGATAAACAAATTATTTATGGATATAATTTAACTTTCAAAAATGTAAGTTAAACATGATTTAAGAAATGGTTTGGTCTTTTTCTCTGTTATTAGTGATGGTATTTAACTGCAAAAAATAAACAGAAACGCAGAACTAACACTGAAGATCTCACTGTCTTAAGCAAAGGTGGTAGACAGGAAAACCCCACTGTTTTACCACTGAAAACTCCCTTTAACAGTGACATGATTGATTGCGATTGCGGTCAGTTAGTCCATACTGGGTCAGTGGACAGAGGACAGACCTGCCGAGTTGTTGTGAGTCTTTATTTGTAGTAAGATGATGCAATAAATTTGAGTTGCATAAATAGATCAATGGAAAGATGCAAAAATGTATGTGTGCTTTGTAGACAACATTCATTGGGCTTTTTGAAACATTTTTATGTGATAGAATCTTAACAGAAACATTACTGAAACATGACATCTAGAGAAAATGTTGTGATTAAAAGATAAAGCTCACTCATTTTAACAAGGGTCATTTTTCCTTTGTGTGCTGAAGTGCTCTTGTACTTGTTTCTCTTAGTAAGAGATTGTTATTAGTTGTTATCTGAGTTAGCAACATTCTGTACAGAGGAAGCTGAATCCAGACCGAGCAGTGTTCCCAGGTAAGACTGTTCTCTGGGGTCCAGCATCTGATCGGGCCTCACAGGGTGGACTATGTTGGCAGGTTGAGGGTTCAGGGTGTACTTTTCTAAGAAGGCCAGGTCTGTTGCAGACTGATAGCCAGAGTTCTGTTGCTGTCCATGAGCCTGCACACTCACCACCCGCTGAGCCTGGGATGAGTGACTCCTCACGCCTCCCTGCTCCCCCCCAGACATCGAGACAGAAACTAAAGTGACAGGCACACAGACGTTAGAAGAAGGCGGACTGCTTTGAAGGGTTGATTTTGGTTCATTGTTGTACTCCTTTGAGGTTTCGTCATAGGGAATGGAGACCATTTTGTCCCTGCCAAACGTCCCAAGAGGCTGATCCGTGTAGCGAGTGTTGTGCACATGGTCGACATGGTATTTAAGCTTGTCTTTCCTTTTGAAAGTGGCACTGCAGTGAAGACAGTTGAAGGGGCGATCATCTGAGTGGATCACCATGTGCTTTGTCAGTGTCTTCTTAATCCGAAATGACTGATGGCACTCAGGACATTTGTGAGGTTTCTCACCTTTGGCATAAATTAAAGATGTTAAGACATTGCAAAAAAGTAGTGTTTCAGTGTAGTGTAGATCTAATATTATATAATATTCATCAAACTTGAATGTGTCTACCTGAATGAGTTCTAAAATGCATTTCTAGGCTGGACTTTCCTTTAAATTCTTTCTTGCAAACCTCACACTGATGCACAGCTGTTTTGTACCTGTAATCACAAGTAAACAAAATAAACTAAATTAAAAATATGGATCAGGAATTATAACATGCTTTAGATTTTTACAAATAAATGATATTGTAGCTAATCAACATCCCACTTTAAGAAGTACACAAAACAGACACAACCTTCCTAGATCAACTTTCCATTTAAGGCAGTGATGTGAGAACCAGTTATTTTCATAAATGTACATTTCCCACAAAATCTTTGTCCATGCATTTTGACAGTTTCAGTGGCTTGACATGGTTGAACTGCTTGACTGAGATTAAAAACTTCAGATAAATATTACAGTTACACAATTATGTACATTACTTAACATACTTCTGCCAGACTTTCTCTCCCAAGTGCACCGTTTTGTAGTGGACCGTCAGATGATCATGCCGCCTGAAGCACTTTCCACACTCTTCACACTGGTGTGCTTTCTCACCTGTAAGTACAGTAATATATTTATCTGCTGAAATAATAATTGTTGTAACATGAGCTGTGTTTTTATGTCCCATACCGGAGTGTATTTTCTGATGTTTGGTCAGATGGTCATGGCGTACAAAGGTTTTCCCACATTGAATACACTCATAGCGCTTGTCGTCATGGTGTACACGCAGGTGAAGCCTAACCAAAGCAAGCATTTCTCATTAAACTGGATACGCTTATTTACACATTTACATTTATTTACATCAACCATATTGTACCAACCTATAGGAGCTTCCATGACGGAAACTTTGGCCACAGATACTACAGAGGTGGGGCTTTTCCCCACTGTGGATCCTCATGTGCTCCCTTAAAGTTGTCCTGTGAGAAATAAAACAACCTGCTATAAACCATATATTCACTCACTTTACAATTACAATAGCACATGTTTGGAGTCTGAGTTTACTTAAGAATTGTGTTACCATGAAATTGCAATGGTACAGAGAGACTCACCGTTCCCTCACAGATTTTCCACAAATAAAGCAGGTCCATTTCTTTTTGCCACCATGTGTACATTCAATGTGCCTCTTTTTGTTGCCTGAGTCGTTAAACTGTCGGCCACAGATCTCACAGGGAAAAGGACCTGAAAACAAAATAAAGGGTGTGTATTGTTACAAGAAGCAAAAACTGAATTCTAAATAAGCCATCCATGTATTATTGTTTTATTTACCTAAATGGAACTTTTCTTGGTGCTTTAACCTGGCAAACCTAGACTTGAAGTATTCATCACAAAAGGAGCATTTAAAAGGCCGCTCTTGAGAGTGTAAAATCATGTGCTCCTGAAGATGAGGCCTGCGTGTGAACGTCTTCAGACAAATCTGTTGCAGAATTTTAAAACGGAATAATTAAATAATCCCTCTTTAGATTAAACCTGCTCAGATCAACATGTGTTAGCATTAGCCAAATAAAACTGGCTCTTACAGCACACTTCCAGCCTTCGCTCTTCCTCTTCCTCTTGGTGAGAATCTCTTGGATATGGTCAGGGTGAAATCTAAACAGACAGAATTTTTGAACATCTGGCATATTTTATCCCAAATATACATGAGTAAATTACGTGTGTGTCATGACCTCCTAACATGTTTGGCCAAGGTTTTTTTGCTGGCATGCAGTCTGTTACAGAAAGGGCACTTGTGCTCCTTCTTCTGAAAAGGAGTGTCACTGTCATGCTTCTTCTTGTGAACAGTCAGGTTGGACTTGGTCGAGTAGCACTGAAGGCAGATGTCACACTGGAACGGTTTCTCTCCAGTGTGCACTCTGGTGTGACTTTCATACTTTCCTAAAAAAACACATTTTTACTAGCAATAACTAGTATGTTTATTTTGTTAATAATTGTACTGTTATTATTAGACTTCACCTTAGGAACACCCAAACTGTGACAGGCCAAAATCATAATTTTGATCAATCGTATACAAATTATTTTTACTAGAGAAATTATTAATCTTTTTAAATGTATGTGTCTCAATAACAAAATGCTTAATTCCTTAACCTCATAGAGTATTAAAATGCAAACCCATTTTAGACAGCATTTGTATCATTTGTTTGTGATAGTTTTACACCAAATAAAATCTTACCTGCACGGTCAAAAACTTTATCACATTTGGGACACTTGAGAGCCTTCTTGTTGGATGTTTGAATGATAACTGGAGCCAAACCTTCAGGGTATGCCTGGTTAAAGCTTCCAGTTGCTGGTGCATTTGCCTCAACATTAGGGGAAGCCGTCTTTTCTGAATGTTCCTGACTTGCCCTTTTGTCTGTAGCACAAGCCTTTTTTGCTTGGCCAGCATCACTTTCGTTTGCGTCGTCATCATGCTCTACCTCATCTTGATCATCTTCAAGTTGAACAAGTTTGTACGTCCTAGCCACAACCTCCTCATTTGCTTCTTTTGCTCCTTCCTCTTCATGATTTCTGGGTGTTTTTTGTTTTTCTTTGGCATTGCACTCTTTTTCATCATCTGTCTCAAACTTAGTCAGTGTCCTCTTTCTGCGCAATGATCTCCGTATTGTAGCAGTCTTCTCATTTGGCATTTTCCCCCTCCCAGTTGTAAGTTCCTGGTGAATATTTCTGTTATTGTCCAATAAGTTGTCAGGGCTTTCATTGTACTCACTATTACATGCACTTGGAATGTCTGTAGTTTCTGCTGGCGAGTCACTGATGTTTAAATCTACCTCTGAACATGTACTTGGTAAAGCATCTTCAGAAAGAAGTTTGAGTATATCCATCATGTCTAAAAAACGTGCTGCTTTGATTAAAATAGGGAGTTCAGTTTCTGTAACAGTGCATTCAGAGGTGTACAAAAATTCAAGAAGATGTTGAAAAACAGGCTCATCTACGTGGTCCAGGGTTACATGCGTGGCTGCTGGATTCTTGGAAAACTCAGCATGGAAATAGCTGCTTCCATGGGCCAACACTGCCTTGTGAGCACAGTAGAGATTCCCACCCACAGAGACAGAGACATCGCAAAACTTTTTGCGGCTCCGATCCTCATTCAGGAACCTGAGTAGGTTGTGACTGTGCTGGGACATGGTCAGGTATCTACTTGGTGCTTTGGGGACTCTTTCTGGAGGTGGATTGCTGCTCACCATTGTCCCACTTTTGGTCTCACAATCATCACTGGCACTGACCTGTCTACTACGCTTGGTACGAAGAGAGGCAGCAGGTTTCTTCCTCATGTTTCAAAGTCTGCCGACAATCACACCTTAAAACAAAAGGGGGGGAGTAAAACAGCTATTAGCAATGATTAACAGCTTACAAGCATGGTAAACAAAACATTTTCTCAACTCGGTAACTAATACTTCAAACAAATAAAACGAAATAAATAAAATGGCCAGCTCTGTTTCTTCCAAACCAAAGAGTGCATTTTTATTCACCATTATGCAGCAAACATACAGAGACATACAGCTGTATCTTAGGATTAAAAATGGTACATGCCCAGTGCCTGCCTATTTGACCTAAATGTAAATGTAAATTATTATATTTTATTGTAACTCCAATAATAACTAATATGCCAAAGGTAAAATGCTAAATTGTGCAAAAGTACAAATAGTAAATACAATTAGAGACATATTTAAGAACTGGCTATTAAATGTTCTACATCATGCTACTAAAACATTACAGAGGGGTTTTGTTCACAACGATGATTAAGGGTTATAGCTAATTCCTAAGTTATCAAAAGCCTCTTTTAAGCCACTTCAGCAGTGTCCTCATATTCATTTTTAATAAAAACACAACACTGTCGACATCTTTTTTAAAGGGTGAAAGTCTGAGCTGTTGAAAAACTTATTTATAATGATGTAGTGTCTGTTTCTGTGGTTTTGTTCATAGTACTAGGCTACTCGTAACATAGAAGCTAACAAAGTAAAGCTAACATGCTAACAAACATTTGGAAACATGCTAACATTAAGGGAGTGAATCCATTTTAGTGTAACATAACTAAGGGTACGATAAAAGCGTGTTACTGAACCCACTGTCGTTTTGAAGGCTCCCTTTCTCCCTCAAGGACCCCTAACATCGCCACTGTGTTGTCACTGGGGTTGGCCCCCTGTGAGGAGAGTATTGACAAACGACACGACTGCTACCTCAAAAATACAAGCATGTTTGCCTAGTTCTTACCTTCAGTTTAGAGATCGTATTACAAAACCAATGCACGCCACAGCCAACACTGCTAGTATGGACAATAAAGCTGTGAATAGTCATTTTATAATAAACTTTAGCCCTACGCCCGAATGGCCTACCTTCTTTTTCCGACTATAAATGTCGCACGCCGTAATAAACTGGTTGCCGATTGGCTGCTTCCGCTGTTGGTCCTGTCAAGTGATAATTTTAAGTACAATGGCGATTCAGACAAGATTGGACATTATTTGAGACCATGGGTGTTTGGCGGATTTATCATTATAATTTGTAAGTGACGTGAAATTAAAACTCGAAACAAACCACTGAATTTGACAAGGACGATGGGCAGTGGCATTATGGGTAATGTAGTGAACAATTCTTAAAAGCGCAGCAAACCTATGGTCATCTCTGCACCACAGCTCTTCCCACGATATAACGGTATATGGTGTAGCATTTATTAAATCAAACAACATGGTTACTATCTGTCTGTTTAGTGTTCTTACAGCCTAGTTATTTTGCACAAACCAACTTGTCTTGAGTTTGACATCTCTGCCATACGTTTTAGTTATTTGTACAGCCTTTACACGTTTAGAACTACTTAGTCTGTTTGTCCTATGTCTGCTCAAAGAACAGTCTAAAATAGTAAAGGTTTACAGACTAAATAATATGTAGGCTATTACATTACTATGGGTTTTATGTTTAAAGTGTATATTTGGCTGATTTGTCTATTACCTCTACTTACTAGTAGCTCCCTTTGTAACTATTTGTGACCTTGTCCTCTGATAAACTGGTCACTTTAGGTCACTGCCTATAAAATTATAAATTCTAACAGTGATGTTTAAATACCTCAAATTAGCTGAACCCTGAACCTTCCTTGCTGGCACATTTAAAGTATAAGACACCATAAGTGCATTAGCTTAATCCTTTATCTGGCTCACGGCACCCTGTGAACACATTTCAGTGAGCACATGTATGCAGATAGCAGAAGGCTGAAGATGGCTAGTACTGGCTGTCTTTGGTTCAAAATACAAATTTAGGCTTTTAGTCTCCTGGAAAATGCTGGAAAAATGGGGAATTTAAGCGTGCACATTTGGATTTTAGGCCTTCTTTGTACAGGTAATGTTTGCTTATGAATACTTGTGTGCATTAATTATGGATGTAATTAAACTAAACTATCAACTTTTGTAATTTTAGAAAGTAAATTAAAATAGTAAGTAAAATGAATTATGACTTTATTTTGTGTACAGGTACTTTGTCAGATGAGAGCTTTAATGGTTGTGACCAGCAGCCATGCCAAAATGGTGGCATTTGTGAGAGCCACAGTGGAGGTTTCCGATGCCTTTGTTCTCAACAAAGCCAAAATGGACGCCTTTATGGGGGAGAAAACTGCACAGTTGCACTTTCAGGCTGTGATAACAACCAGTGTGAGAATGGTGGAATATGTTCCCCTCTACTTGTCAACGATAAACACACATTTAGATGCTTTTGTGTTGATGGCTTTACGGGCCAAAGGTGCCAGATACAAACTGTGTTCTCATTTGAGTCATGGGGCTACATGTTCATAAAGATGCAGCCTCCTGACCCAGAGGCTCCTATTAATGTTACTTTTAGCTTCAAGACTAATAGAGAGGCTGGGACTCTGCTGCAACGCAGAGTGGACAACCTGCTCCTCAGCATTGACCTGTTAGATGGATATCTCTGTCTTCAAAGTTTGACATCTCAAGGACCTAGTACTGTGGTTCAGAAGCTCCCAGATTATTTGTCTGACAGCAAGTGGCATACAGTGGAAACCTCACTGGGAGGTAATGTCAGTCTAATGAGGCTGCTCTGCACTGAAGAAAACTGCTCCAGGGATACTAGTGTTGAGATTATGGTGCTTGAGCAAACCTCTGCTCTCCCCCAACCAGAAACTCTTCAGCAGAGTCTCTTTATTGGAGCATTCAGCAACAGCTGGGATTCGGATAGTGGAGTTTATGAAGCAGAGTACCCTCAGGCTTTTTTGGGATGCTTCAGAGATGTATTTGTAGACTCACATCTGGTGGTACCTGTGTCAAAGCCAGAACATTTTCAGGCAAACGTCACTTTAGGATGCAGCAACAAAAACAAGTGTGATGAGAGCCCATGTCAAAATCGAGGGCGTTGTGTAAACCAGGGATGGAGAAGCTACACCTGCGAGTGCCACAGACCATATGAAGGCACCAACTGTGCAGAAGGTAATTACTTACACGTAAGCCATTTTAAACTAAAACCAGATTAATACATGGTTGAACCATTTACTTCTCAGTGTACTATGCTTATGTAGTTACACCTGTAAGGATAGAATTTATCAAAGACCAGCATAGGCTGTTTAGACTTAATCTCTTCAGTCTAGGATTCCCTAGTTTCCTGGGAAAAGGAGTGTTACTAGTTTGATTGCAAATGAGCTTACTTACCTGATAGAAATAGAACAGAAAAACACTGTCATGCAATTAGTAAGCTTTTAGCCACACCTGGGCTAAAGGATTAAAAAAAACTGTTTAATTAGTTGACCTGGTCCGCCCTGACAAATGTCCTAGAATAAAACATTTTCAGGTAGAATTTCTTTTTCTCCTTTTTATGCTCAAGAATTCCCCTTTTTTAGCCATATTTTACAGCAATACAAAGCAACAACAGATATATAACATATATGGTGATTTTCCCACCAGTGACATTAAAAACAATAGTTTTATATACAATATGCATGATTGTTTTCTCAAATTAATCAGTTTCTTCTGTTCTGTTTTACTTATACAGAATATATAACTGCAAGGTTTGGAAACAAAGAGCAGCAGAGTTATGCTGTCTTCTTATTGGACGATGAGCCAGGTGACACATTGACAATATCCATGTTTGTTCGCACCAGACAGTCCAGCGGGCTGCTCCTCATCCTGACCAACAGCACCAGCCAGTACCTCCGTGTGTGGCTGGATGATGACAGGGTCAAGGTCCAAATCAACAACTTTGAGACCCTTGTGGGCCACAGTGTTATCAGTGATGGCCATTTCCATCTGCTGACAGTGAAACTGGAAAGAATGGCAGCCATTTTGTTTCAGTCAGCCCAGAATCAGGGCTCCATTCCCATCAGACACGTTCAGGCCAATTCGGGGGATACAGTTTATGTTGGTGGTCTCTCAGACCCAAGGGCCTCTGCCTCTTTTGGTGGCTACTTTAAAGGATGTGTACAAGATCTGAGGATTAACACTAAACGACTGCAGTTCTATCCAATTGCAGCTTCCTTGGAGTCCTATAATCTACAGCAACTAAACAATGTTGAAGAAGGATGCAACAGTGACAATGCCTGTGCTGTGAGTAGCTTGCTGGGCATTAAACATAGTAAAACATTTAACTCATACATATTAAAAACTTGTTGATTTGACTTCATCTTCTCCCTAGGTCAACCCCTGTCTCAATGGCGGAGTCTGCTACTCTATGTGGGATGATTTTATATGTAATTGTCCCCCCAACACGGCAGGCCGCCGCTGTGAGGAGGTAAAATGGTGTGAAATGTCACCTTGCCCAACATCAGCTGTTTGCCAGCCACGCTCTCAGGGATTTGAGTGTGAGTATCCAAAGAAAACTTTATCCTGTAGATCCTTACTACTTCAGGCACTGATTAATTACACAGAGGTGGGGCAGGGATCCTACACAGGATTCCTTTAAGACATCTTTTACTAATCCCTGGTCAGATTAAGTGTGTCGCCACATGCTGGACATGTATCAAGTCATCTGCCAATGGCCCAACCAATAATAGTTATTGGTCTGATAAATGTTTTTAAATATACAGGTAAATGATATACAAAATGCAATAGCCACTAGGGAATGTTATCGCGAGTCTAAAAAAACATTTAGTCCATACTAGTATGTGCCAAGGATCCTGTTCTATGTAGAGCATTTGTCAAATTGAAAAAGGATCTCTAACCCTTAGAAAATCACTTTTGGACCTTGCAATGCTTACCTATTTTTTCAAGCCAGACTTTGGTTATAGTCAGTCATTGAGGTAGAACCAGGTAGCAGCCCAAAGGGGTTGAGAAGTAAATAACCTTAAGGTACCCTTACAGATAACTACATGGCTTTAGGAATGATAGAATAAGATAGATATAGGGGGTTTGGATACATATTTAACTGTTCAGTTTAAAATCCCCCTCCTGTCTGTACCCCTCTGGCTTGGGGTAAGGCCATGTGCAGTAGTGATGGATCAACACTTTTGCATCGGTCACAAGTGGAGTCAATTTAGAGAAAAAGTGAAATATGTTCATTTTTTTCAATGCCTTACTTTCCAGGTTTATCCAATGTGACAGTTCACACTGAAAGTAGGCCTCTGCATTATAGAAGCAATGGGAATGTCAAGCGCAGCTTCAATAGTGTCTCTCTCACCTTCCGAACAAGACAGTCTTCTGCCACTTTACTGAATGCACAAAGGGGCTCAGACTATCTTACTTTGTCCTTAATGGACTCCCAGCTGGCAGTGGAGCTACAAACAGGAATTGACAAAAATGTCAGCATAGTGCACAGCATGGGTTTGGTTAGTGATGGAAAGTGGCACACCGCGGAGCTCAAAT
Source organism: Rhyacichthys aspro (assembly GCA_036850595.1). Lineage (NCBI taxonomy): Eukaryota > Metazoa > Chordata > Actinopteri > Gobiiformes > Rhyacichthyidae > Rhyacichthys > Rhyacichthys aspro. The sequence goes on from CM072164.1 coordinate 10,920,982, forward strand.
GGGAGAACCACACAATCCCAACCTCTATGTGGATCCTGGCTCTTGATGGAGATCAAATGAAGATAGAAAATATCAGAATAAATCCGCAGGCTCTGGATTTTCTCACAGAGGAGGCAGACATTTTCCTGGGTGGGCTTAATCAAGCTGCTGGCATGAGCCTGTCTGGGTGTCTTGGCCCAGCTGAAGTCGGAGGTCTTCTCCTTCCTTTCCACATGGACACTGAACTGAACTTCCCCAGACCACAGGCAGAGCAGTTTGTGAGAGTAGATGCCGATGCTGCTATTTTACAATACGGCTGCTGGGGAGCTAGTGTTTGTGAACCCAATCCGTGTCAGAACGAGGGTGTCTGTGAGGATGTGTTTGATTTGCACCAATGCACATGTTCCTCCGAGTGGACAGGGCTTCTGTGCCAAGAACCAACGGACAGCTGCTTCTCTAGCCCCTGTATCTTTGGCAACTGCACAAGTCTGCCTGGAGAGTACAAGTGTGATTGTGAACCGGGATATGGTGGAGACCAGTGTGAATTAGAGGTAGATATGTGTGAAAACAGCAACTGTAGTAATGGAGCCACATGCCTCAAAGGCTTTGAGAGATATGCATGTCTGTGCCCCCAGAATCTGACAGGACAATACTGCAAGTGAGTATTATATAACTAAGCATTAATATCACAGAAAAAATACATATATCATTTTGTTTTTTCTTTCTTCCTACAGTGAGAAAGTTCCTGAAATCCCATGGTACATTGAGACCCAACCGTAAGTACTGCTATACTGATCCTTGAAAATCAACATTTTTTTCTCAAATGTTGTAACTTTTTTTCTGCATTCAGACTTCCCCAGCTGCCAGTATCTACCTGCTCTGGCACGAGGTGGAACTACAGCTGCTTTAATGGAGGCAACTGCTCTAAAGACGACAATACCTGTTTCTGTCTGCCTGGTTTCATGGGACAGTGGTAAAACATACAGTGACAGCTTTACAGAATTAGCTTGAATGTAACTAATAAGATTACAAATTGAGTATATGAGTCATTGTATAGCATGGGATATTGTATAGACAATTGTATGAATAATCACTTATGACAAACATTTCTATGCCTTTAATATTGCTTAATTAACCCATTTTCCTTTTTCATTTTCTTTAGGTGCGAGAAGGATGTGGATGAATGTGCCTCAGAACCTTGCATGAATGGAGGTTTCTGCATTAACTACATCAACAGTTTTGAGTGTGTGTGTGATATAAACTTCTCAGGAGTCCACTGCCAAATAGACGTCAGCGACTTCTATTTGTACCTCTTCCTGGGACTGTGGCAGAACCTGTTCCAGCTGGTGTCCTACCTCGTCATACGCCTCGATGACGGGCCAGAGGTTGAATGGGGTTTCCATATGACTGATTAGAGCCATTTCTGATTATTATGACTTAAGTGCTGTTTAGGAGATCTTTGAAGTCGGCTTAGTCCCTTATCTTGTATGTTTTAATATTTAAGACGTGTGAAGGTAATGAGATTATTTCATAAAAGGAGTTAGGGGGTAACGTTACGCAAAATTTATTGCAGATTAAGTCTTTGTTAATACGTAAAGGTGTGGTTTTGTAGCATTCAGGACCTTGGTCTTGAAATAGTGTCAATCTATTGTATGTATTTTTCATTGACGATGCGATCATGGTTAAAAAAACTGTTCAAAGGGATCACATTTCATATCGGCTCAGTCCCTGCTAGTTTCTTGATGTCTCTAGACATAATAGCTTAATAGTGTTTTCATATAGATATTTTATACACCAAAATGTGCCTTAAAATACATATTTCATGTGGAATGCTATTGTCTAGAGATTAACAATGATTTGTGTATAGACATTTATTTTTGGAGGCAGTTCTGCATGCTGCACATACAGCACTTAATATGTATGTCTAAAAACACTAAAGCATTATTTAATTCTGTTGTGGATCAAATCAGAGCCGGACATAAATTCCTTCATTTTTAATATGAACAAAAATACATCTTCCATTCAAACAAGATGCAACAACTCATATTGATAAAAAAATTAATCTTGAACATAATTGAACTGACTTGCCTTCAGCAGAACGGTGTAAACTCAGATGAATGTTTACTCATTGAAATGTAACATCATTCATCATAGCAAATATATTTGTTATACATGTTTTTGACAGAGTGACATGAACCTGCTACAGATTGGCTCTGATATAAATGATGTGCAAACAGATTTTTGGGTAAATTATACTTTTGAACAACCATCAACCCTTTTCATGTAGCTTACATTCACAGAGCTCTTTGTAGATCCTTCTACGTATCTTGGGTATGTCCCTCTGTGAAAACTGTAGAGGTTCAGACAGGGCTAGGCACCTGGAATACTACAGGGCAAAACAAAGCACTCAAGATCCAAAAAGAACCAAAAATCAGTAATGACTGACCTGTGTAATGATCTGAAAAACGTACCTCTAAGACAAAAACACCACAGTCATTCTCATTGGTCTGTTGTGGAACATCCTAATATGAACAGCAGAGGGAGTCAGCACATCATGTTAGAACACTTGGATCTTGTTTGATTGCAGCATATGACAAAACCAAAAAGTGAGGAAACCCTACCTCATCAAATGACACTGTCCAGTCACTTTGAAATGCAGATTGTTTCTTCTCCTTTGCTTCAGTCAACAAGTATCTAAGAATGTTCTATTGAAAAAATATGAAGCCTCACCTATAGTTAGTCACGTTTACATTAAGTCTAAGTGATATTTGAGCATGTTCAGGGTTTAGTTTTTACCCTTGCAACTTTATGGAGAGCATTGCCTTGAGAGTCAAACAGGCAGATCTTCTTCTTCACCAAATCCGCCGTCACTAGACACCAATGGACCTCAAGGTGGACAGGCACCAGAAGCAAACTTTTTGAAAACAAATCCACCTGATGGGGAAAAGATAAAATCAATGTCACTTAGTTGAATCCTATTATTTCCAGATGTGTGGTAGTTGTAATTGATTTTTACCTGCTTTGTCCATCTTTTTACTCCTTCATATCCTTTAGTCATGAGCTGTCGGTGGAAAAAGCTGTTAAGAAAATGGACCTGGTATGGGGAAAACAAAAAAAGCAGTTGAAATAGGAGTGTAAAACTGTCTATTGCATGTACAGATCTGATTACTAATACCATTTAGGATTACCTTACAAGCTGATTCCATTATCAGTTCTCCATACATGTTAATGACCTTTAATCAAAACAAAATAATGTAATGTATGTTATTTTATCGTAATATTTTTACATAAAATAAAATTCATTTCAACCTGGTCATTTAGCCAGCTCTCATTGGCTAATGTTGACAAGTCATCTAGTGTCAGTGTGTGCTTCTTGTAAACCACCTGAAAGGAGGGGATGGGTTTTTCTAATATCGCCATCTGGTCTTTAATAGCCTCTAAGATGATTTTGTCCCTGTTCAGATAAAAACATATTTCAGAGGCCCCTTAAAGCCAGTACATGACAATTACTAACCTCCAAGATAATGTACATAAGTTAAGTGAAAGCTTGGAACAAATGTAAAACATTAGTTCTTGGGGATATGGAGCTACTTACCTGTCCTTAAAGTCTGTGTTCAATTTCCTTTTTAGGTGTTTCAATACATCATTCTTTTCTAGGGGAATAAGACTCCCATATATTCTGTGAAAGTCATCAAGAAACTCTAGACAGACATTAAAGACAATATTCAAGATGGTTGTAAATAGTAGTAGTAGTAGAATTAAAAACAAAATGCAAAGAACAGCTGAGAAATGAAAGAAGTCGTACCATGGACATCCTTTGCTAGCTGTTTTGGACAGATGTTAAACTCACAAGAACTGGTGGGTTTGGTAGTAGTTCTGTCTTCACCATTTTGACTCCGGTCCAAAACAGCTGAATTTTGTACCACCAGGCGTTCACACTCACTGTTTGCACTCAGCATGGGTTTAATATCATGAGAACGTTCTGACAAATCAGGAAGGTTCAACAGACCAGTACTTAAAAGGCAATTTTCACTCTTGCAAATTTCTCTACTAACTCCATTAGCTGAATCAGTACTGGGTATAGAAGCTGTAACTTGTGATGACCCAAATCTTTGAATTTTCCTTTTATTTCTGTGTGTCTTAAAAAGAAGTTGTGGCTTTGAAAAGGTGAAACTCCTGTGGAGTCGTCTCTTAGCTTTGGACATTCCCAAAATGAAGTTTTCTTGCCATTTTCTCCACAACCAGAACTGTAGTTGAACATGTCTCTTGGCTCGCTTGGAGATACAAGAAATTCCCTTACAAGACTTCATCACCTTCCTTCTTTGATGAAAACAGTTTTTTCTACCATAGCTTCTTGTCAAAAGCATGTTGAAGCTTCTGGACATGTAGCGGGACAAAAACTTTACTAACAAAAAAAGTTGGTTCTTGAGTTGAGGCCTCTTTTACAGTCAGTTTACAAGAACGAGGTGTGTCGAAAATATTGGTTATTCAAGTATTTCTGATGGTTTCCACATCACAGATGTATAGGTTCCAACTGCAAAATAATATCACCACAACAGTGTAAATAAGACAAAGTTAGTTTCATAAGGATACATATACTAAAGCTATATAATACTTTGTTCTAACCATGACTGCTAAACACGATTCTAAGAATAAAAAGTATGCATATCAGTATCTTCCTGTACGTGCTCTATGTTGTTATATATATAAATATGGCACTATTGTTATATTTTGGTAGCTTTGGTGGTTAAAAAAAAAAAGATATTTAAAAGGCTTTTTTGAAATGTCTTTGTTCTAAGAGGTGACAAGCTAAACTACAAACTGGCACATGCTGTAAGAGCACATGAACTTACAGCTTTGTCGATTGGGCTGGTTGTCTTCTGGTCACGTTTGACAGCAAAGGCACTGAGCACATCGCGTCATCACAGCGCCTGCAGATAACAGATATAGCAATAAACACTCTTAGTGTCTCACTATGCACATTCAGATGGCGGATTCGTGTGTGTTTTAGCGAAGCAATTCGTGTATGTAAAGTAAACAGCTCATTTTGAGTCGCATGTTGACTACGTCACATCTGCGCTGACCAATTACATTCTAGGGCTGCCTTTCGCACAGACTGTTTTCGGAGCTCAAACCCTTATTTATACATTCTATGGCTCAAACTAATGTTGTTTAGCGGCAAAATGTAGCAATAATTTAAGCTTCCAATAAACCCTTCTAATCTTCATAAAATAACAAGTAAGACATTAAAAACTACCTTATTCCACTTTATTTATTATTTACATCACAAATGCACCCTGGTACTTGTATGGTTCACTGAAGACAAGCACAAGGTTTGCCTTCTCCTTCATTTAACGATTTGACTGCCATGGAGCTTACACTAAAAGAAAAACTATTAAATGAGGCTGTAAAAAGTGTACTTATATTTGTGCTGGGTAAATGATTTGAGTTACAAGTGAAGATGTTTCTTTATCAGTTTACTCTTATGAGAGGTCCAGTCTAACTTGAGACAAACTTTGAATACCATGACCCCTCTGACGTGGTTAAGACATTCAGGAAAAAAAAGTACAATCTTATGCTGTTGAGTGGTTTAGCAGTATAATAATAGTTCAAACCCATCAAATATTTATTGTCAGGTCACGCTGGCAAATGGAAAGAAAGACCTTAACAAAGGTAAACCTCTGTAACTTTTTCCTTGTCCTTAAATGACAGATTGAAACGACTGAACAAACATTGAAGACAAACATCCTCTTCACTGACCTTTTGTTTAGTATTTCAGTGAAACTGTAGCTGATCATTCACTTTGACCTTTGTGGCCAGATTTCTTTGAATGTGTAGCTTTTTATTTATATAACCTTCATTCATTCTTTTTTAGTGCTTATCCCTATGGGTCCCAAGAGGTTACAGCTTATCCTAGGGCATAGGGTGTAGCCAGGATTATTTAACCAGGAAGCATTTGTCTGATTCTTTTCTGCCCTGCAAGTGCTTAATCTTTCCCAGATTTTCCTCCACCAGTGATTTAATGGTGAAGAGCATGTGACTGACCAAAGCTTGCAAGTTTGATGGCAAAATCTACATGATGAGGTTCCAAAATTTCCCCAGATAATTCCCGTCACAATATGCTATTAGGTGATAGGACTTTTGCACAAATACAAGAAAAGAATTTGCAATGTGTATATTTAAAACTCAATCACTGATAAATCTGAGGACAGCTATAAACTCATTAATTTGCTGAAATAGGTTTGGCAGACAACAGAGTACAAACCCCAGTGTGACGCAGAAGTCAGGAGCATGTTCACAATGTTTACTTTGGCTCCTGTCTCGTGTTGAAAGTGGCCAATATATAACCCACAGACTATGAGCCCCATTTCTGTGTATAACATTGCTTACCTGCTGGTACCACTTCAACAATGAAGTCTCTGGGATTCCTTGTGGCTCTTGGGCTACTGATTGGGACATGGGCCCAAATGAATGTGCTGCGTCCTGAATGTGACTCCCCAGAAGCAGAGGAGGCTGCTTTAGCGGCTCAGGATTACCTCAACGCCCAGCACTCTCATGGCTACAAGTATGCACTCAACAGGATTGAAGACATCAAGATCATTACGAAGGTACATCAGTAACCGCCATTAAACAAAGTGTCCTAACTTCAAGTTTGAAATGTAAAATAAATAGCATTTGTGAATCATGAAAAAACTAGGATAAGTACTTGTAAACAAATGGTAGTGGTAGTTTTTGTATCTGACCCTAAGTATATTAACATTTTAGAGTATTTCATCAGGCCTTGAATGTGCACATTTTCAGAGTTAAATGCTGTCATTTGCACTGTGTGTTTTTTCCTCCATTAGCCTGATGGAGACAACACTTATGACCTGGAAATTGAGCTGCTGGAGACAGACTGTCATGTGCTGGACCCCACACCAGTTACAAACTGTACAGTTCGGCCCAAAGTACAGACGGTGAGATGTGTGTACAACTGGTAACTTATAGCGTAAGTGAGATTTGTGCTGTTTAGACTTTTTGGTGTCCTTTCAGGCAGTGGAAGGAGACTGTGATGTTATGCTAAAGAAGGTTGATGGAGCTTTGACTGTTAAAGCATTTAAGTGTAAAACTGAAGGTAAAGCATTATTTTGTGCACAAAATCATAGAAGACCTTGTGCCACTATTTTGGATCTCAAAGTTTCTTTATGATGACAGAGTCAAGAGAAGATATTTGCTTGGGCTGTCCCACCCTCCTTTCCCTAAATGACACAACAGCTCTGGACTTTATTCAGGCCTCTTTGGTGACCTTTAACAACATGACAGATAATGTAACTTACACTCTCCTGGAGGTTGGAAGAATGTCATCACAGGTGAGCAAGTCAAATCTAACATCTAAATATTTAATTACAGTGGATCACACTTTTTAACATTATTTCAGATTGTGTCTGGTGGGCCAATCTATTTAGCAGAATATGTTGTTGTTGAGGCCAACTGTACTGGAGATGTGTGTGAACCCCTAAGTGATGCCATGGCGGTAAGTCCTCACAAAACAGCATATTACATCACATCTGCAAACCTCCAATAATTTATGGGCACTGTATGTTATATCAAATCTTTTTTGTCTAGGCTCGTGGCATTTGCACTGCTAAAGGTTTGAACGCCCAGCATACAGTGGACTGCAAGATGTTCCCCAGTTTGGTAAAATATAAGAAATGCCTACATAATTACATACAGTATTCACACTATTATACAAATATATGTTTTGGTTTGTTGATATCTTTCAGATAACCTTAATAGATAGCAACAGCACTGCCCCTGTAGTGCCAGCAGTCCATTTGCACACAGGAAGCCTTTCACCAAAGCATGGTCTGCGACACCACAAGCTGACAACTCTTCATGACCCAATGACCCTTCTTTCAGCAGAGTCACCAGAGTCAGCAGAGGTGGTACCTGTAGCACCTGCCCCTGCTGCCTCAGCTGCCTCTGGCACTCCCTCTGCTCCAGTGGCTGATCCAGCACCAGTTGCAGAGCCCACTCTGGCCACTCCTGCTGCAGACCCTGCTCCTGTTGCAGATTCATCCTCAGATGCATCCGAGAGTGCTGAACACCCAGGTCTTAGGTTCAAGAGAGATGTAGCTAATGCAGCTGTGGTTGCTGACACCCCTGTGGCTCAGGCTGCCCCAGTTCCTCTTGTGCCAGTTTGTCCAGGCCGCATCAGATTTTTTGATTAATTTAAGCTGTCCCTCCCTACATGGGCAGTGATTTAACAATATTAAATGTGCATTGTCTTGGCCTTTCTGATGTAATGCTCATTGAAGTTGTTTCCCTCAAATTTTCAAATTTACCATCATGTGTATTTTGAAACTACATGTATATATGACTATTAAATATATTCTATGTACACTAATAGATGCATCTTTTTGTCTAAGCCAATTAGTTTAAGTCTTGATGAGACTGAACCTGAGCATTTAATCATTCATAAAAGCAATTGCAAAACAGTACTGTTTGACATTGGTAAACAAAGTTGTCAGTGACTTCTGTGAACCCATTGACTTGTTAGACTGGTTGAAGACTTGTTAAAGCAATATGGTCCTTTGAAAATCGAAATGCTACTTTTTAATATTTAAAGTGAGTATAAAATATAAGCTATTGTATTATGTATAACCAGTATTCAGTAGTAAAAAGGAAAGGCAAAAATCAACCATGCAAACAGTTTATCAAAAATTGCACCATTTTGGTCACAAATTACAAATTAAAGTATCCAAAATGCAAACATGACTCTGGTTACAAAACAGCTTTAGTTATGCATCTTTATTTATATTAGGCCATTTTTACTTCCACACAGTTTCACCTTTTGAACAGGTTGGACCATGCCTAAAAGACAAAAAAAAAACCAATAATGTTTTATAGTTGTGAACAGTTAAAAGTTAAAATTTAAAAAAATAAAAAACATAAAATAAACATACCTTGTTTTTAGTTGTCATCTTCTGAAAATGACTATTGGGGGACATTATGGTCTGAAATCCGATGCCTGTAACGAAAAGGTGTGATGGGCTTTCGGGGGTGTCTGAATGATGTGTGAAAAATTGGCATCATTTGGGTCCCACCAACAACAGGGTCCTGGGACAAAGGTGCAGAATTAGGGCCAACAGAAGCAGAAATCTGTGGCAGAGGTCCAGGCTTATCTCCTGGAGTTTGGTCAGCATTACCCAAATTTTCTTCTAGCCATTTGGAGTCTTCCGATTCCCCCTGAGGTTGTTTTAAAGTTTGGGGATTATTCTGATTATTACTTCCAAGTTTGTAACCCATATTGTCTGACTCTCCAACCACTGGCCTAAATGGTGGAGACTGAACCTCCCTGGTGTCCCTTCCTGGTGGACCATGTTGGAGCAGCAAATAGCTCTTTGGTTCAGAAAAGGATTGACCAGTCTCTTCACGTTTGGTTGTTTTCTGCTCTTTAGCTTGGGTGTTGGAAAACATGTGGGTAGGTTCTTGGGAACCTTGAAGCGTGTGGTAGGGAACTAACTGAGGATCCAATTTACTTCTGTGTATTGAATTTGTTGGCCCTTTTACATTAGTGTTTGTATTGCCTGGTGATTGACGTAGATACTGATTGATCTTTGAGACAAGGGTATTTGCTGGAGCATTTAAGAAAGGGCCATCGGACTGCTGCAAAGACTGCACATTATATGGTGCATACAAGTTTGTTCGGTGCACTGGGTCAAAGAGCTGAGAGAAAAGTTGGGGAGGCCCACCAGGAAGAGCTTCAGACAGGCTTTGGTGCTCCTTTTGATTCAAATGAAGCCTGTAAGGGTAGTATAAATTGGGCACAGATTGAGGGTAAGTAGGTTGTTGAGGTTCTGTTTGCTCACTGGGATTGTGTTCAGGTAGTGGAGCAGGGTTGCCATCTAGTGGTCGGTGGTTTGTCTGCCTTTCACGCAATCCTCCGAGTGAAGGAAACTGAGGTGATAAAAGTGCATTAGTGAAAGTTGTGTGACTTTGAGGGGTTTGTGCTTCCCGGGGAACAGGTTGTGGGGCATAACCCAAGTCATGTCTAAACCCAGATGTGAACCTCAGCAGTCCTGGGTAGATTGGAGGATTAGCATTACCATTGTGCCCAACAGGGACAAAATGGTGGAGGTGCTGATGAAAAGCAATTTGTGGACAACAGTTGGAAAATCCAACTGGGCAATACTGAGGACATATAGCTGGAGTGTCAGGTTGATTATTTTGAACAACTGTACCTGGCTTTGAGACTGGAGGGACTGGAGGATCTTGTGGTTTTTGGGGGGATGGAGTGGGGGGTGTGATCATGTGCAGTGGGTGCTGGGAAGCAGGTGGGTAATAGTATGGACCAAAAAATGGATACTGCTGACCCAGAGGGATTTGAGGTACCGGTGGTGGCGGTGGGGTAGAAGAAGTAGGCACATCAGGCTGCTCTGTGGGATGGTAAATTGGGTAGAGGTAGATAGGAGGGGGAACTGGACCTTCAGTTTTTGGTGGTCTGGTAGTCTTTGGCTCTGGAGCTGCTGTAGGCGTTATCAGCTCTTGTGGAAGGTAGAAGGGGTAGACTGGTTGGGGAATGTGTGGCTCTGGTGAATAAAACTCTGAGTAATGCAGCTGAGTTATGTCCTGTGAGGGATATTCATTGGTTTTGGACTGGGATGGATATGCCTGGTAGAACACATTTATGGGGTAATAGATTTGTTCCTCATGTTCGTCCGTGACCAGGGGCACAACTTCTGACTGCTGCTCCTCATTTCCTGGATATGGCCTGTCAGGCAATGGTTGCACTGGGTACAGTGGATAAAATGGTTGTCCTACCATCTTTTCATCGGCTGGTTTGGGAACCACTGGCTGCACAGGCAAACTTTCTTGCTTAGGAGGTTGAGGATACAATGGTAAAGGGTAGAATTGGTGCCATGTTTGGCCTGGGGTTGTTTGCACAGGGACTTTGACCATTTGGGTGAGGGCAGGAGTAGAAAGTGGGTTTGTTGTAGAGTCAGCTGGAGCCAGTGAGGGGCATGAAAGCTTAATTTCCCCATCTCCAGACAGTCCAATGCTGTACATCCCATCCTAGAAAGAAAAGGTAGTTAAATCATGTAGTAATAGTGTGTTTATGGAACTTTGAAATACAAGTAACTTGTGATGTACCTTTTTCTCCATGCAGGGGTAATAAGTAACAGAGATGGTGACCCCTTCAGGGTGTTCAACTACACTGAAGCCACACCTGGGTGAGGCCTTCATCAGTGGCTCCCAGTTACCATTGACTGAAAAATATACATTACAAACATAATGACATTATTGCACTGTATACTGAAATATATATTATTAGTTAATTTTGTGGATGCTAACAAAACTTACAGTTCACTTTAATTTCTGACACACCAAGAGTCCAATCAGTTCTCACTACCATGCCCCCAGTATGGCAGGTGACCATTGGAGGGTTTGATGACAGCTGACTCAAAGGACATGACATCTGGACTGGAACCCCTAACCAGTGCAATGGAAGCACATAGCGGGTTTTCTAAGACAAGAAACAAATTTATTAGCACAGAAACGCTAGAATTTAATCAAACAAGTGTTTTAAAATAAGCTCTTTACTTCAACCACAACAAAGCAACCATCATAAGGAGCAACCATGACCAAATCGCGACGTGTTGAGTGGATTTTGTAGCCACAGCTTTTAGGTAGTTTGGACAGAGGTAGGGGAGAAAGCTCATCTGGGGAACAAAATACAAGACAGAATAATTTTAAACACAGAACCACTATCAACATAATAAAGAGTTTCTTCTGTTACAGATCCTACCTCTGTCCACAAAAAGCAAAGCTCCTGGTTTAGAGTCAGCATCTTGCACTTGAAGCCTCATGTAGCCTCCTGAGCAGTCCACCAAGGGGTCCATTTTCAAAAGCCGTTCCACTGCAGCATTGTCAGAACTAGACAAAGCATACTCCTGTCCTTCATGTAGCCCAGGAACCTCCCAAGCTGGTAATATTGGGTGATTTATGAGCGCTGATATGCACACATAGTTACAAAGTGGTGTAGTAATTGTTATCATTTGTTATCTCCTCAAACCTACTTACCCATGTCTGACTGGTAATCCAAGTCATCATCAAAGTCCTTTGAGGTCTTTACTCCTTTCAGTTTTCCATGTTGTTCAGATTTGAGCCCAATTAAGAGTTTTCCATGGTGCCAATGAAGTCTTTCACCATTACTGTTGCTCAGTGTTCTATTATTTTCCTGTAATTTATTCCTTTTAGGATTTGTGCATTGGCCTAGAGAACAGTAGAGGAGCAGGAGGCCTGATAAAATTATATTATACCTGCTACTGCTACACGCCATTGGGACAATGGGGTAAAAAATAAACACCACTGCAAACAGATTGCCTCAATGGTGTACTTCAAAAAGTGGACTCCCCAAAAGATACCCAGTTTTAAAAGAGCTCTTTCTGTGGCAGGTGTTGCTTATGATGCAATTAAGAACAGGAAGTCTATGGCTCGCAGAGTGGCCTGTCTCTACTGCCTATGGCCTATATTAAACTTATTAAATAATTAAACTATATGTAAAGCCGGAGATTTTAGGAAGCAGAATGAATGTTGTGTAGTGTACAAATCCAACTGAAAGTGTGTGTGTCTATAATCCAGTAAAAGAAACACCCAACTTAAAAGGACAAACTGTTGCAAAGCTTGTTGTTTTTTTTTACTGTAGTTTAATTCAGTATATATTCCACAATATCTGGAGATTAATGATGCCAAAATATCCCTCAGGAAAATGCCATTAAGAGTTACTTCTTGCTAGGGACGCAGGTAAAAATCCAACTTTAACGATTTTATGGCACAGTATACAATTTATCTCAAAAAAAGAAAAAAAAAAAAATTACACAAGACAGCTTATAAATGTTCTTATTTCACCCAACACCATCTCAATGTTTAGTTTACAGAGCATCATTTATTTACTTTTATATACTTCTAAGCACCATACTATGACAATTTGTGAATACATTTTTGATGACTAAAACACAAAGAAGTCCATAGTGTTGAAGGCCAACAGCCCGGTTTGTAGTCAAAATGCATTCAAGATGTATTACGATGACAATGCTGAATTGCTGATCGATGGACATGAAGATAGCAAAACTGAATTAGTGTTGTCAGGTGTATGAGTAGTGTTAATCTACACAAGCAATTAAAGGTTATACAGCCAACTCAAAATCTTTAGAGTTACAGTCAAGTGATTATCCTATAAAATGCAACATAAAAGACAACTGGTCCAAATGAAAAAACAGTACAGGCTAGATTTACAGACAGCTGACATGTCCTGAATTACATGGTGTAATGTCCATTTCAAGGCTGTAGGATGTGATAGAGGCTTTGAAAACCTTAGTAATGCTGATCTTAACACAACACTCAAAACAATAGGCCAACACCACATCAACTTTTAAGACCACATTCAGATACAACAGCAATAGCCTGTATGGAAGGTGAGTGTTTGAGCTTTGAGGGAGAGAAATTGGTACACACAAAGAGAAGTGGTCATTTCTTAAAAATTGGGAGGCTTAACGGCAGAAGCTGATGAGATAATTGTTTTGGCTAAATATTTATGCTTAAACGTGTAAAGAAAAGATCCTGAAACTGCATTCATGCAACTTGTTAATGCCATGCTGATGAGAAAAGAAAACTGAACCTGGCATCTCTGTAATGCCCAAAAAAGCATCACTATTCAAACTGTCACCACAGGTACATGTCCCTTGGAGTAAGTGACATTATACAAGGCAAGTCCAGATCCATTTCACATTTTTATTACACTTAGTGAATATTTTTTGCAATCTTTGATTAACCTCTGCAAAGGTTAATGAACTGTGAAACCATTTCATTGAACATGCCATTACGGAAGTGCCAAAAACATTTAAAGTACAATGTAACGTGGGGAACATTTTTAAACAAAAAGGATGGTCAATAACACAAAGTCCTTCGTATAAAAGTAGACTGGGAGGAGACAACATTCCAGCTGATCTAATCCTGGAAGTAGTGTCAACACAATGTAGAGAGTGAGGGTGAGCTTCTAAGTAGATTGGTAGGTGGAAAGCTTGTTTAATATCCAGACTTCCTCAGGTACTCAGCCATTGCATGTGCTTTCAGGTTAAGATTTCCACAATGGACAGCCTCCTTTCCCATGACAAAAACCAATACTGGAGCAAATGGGGGGAAAAAAAAGAGAAATTAACAAAATGGAAGAGTCTCCCCCTTTCAAAGAACAAAGGGGGACCAAAGATGACACAGTATCTTACCACTCCCCATTGCTATTAAAAGTTCTCATGACATTTGACTGCTTGCAGGAGAAATCTTAACAGTGACATTTCTTTTCTCTTCTTTATGTCCCGCAATTTGATCTATGCCAACTTGGAAAACATTAAAACCCCGAATCCCTTAAGTATTTTGCCATTGAGAAGGCCTTCTTATTCAATCCGCCTCCGTGGACCCCTTCTTTTCCCATAACAAGAACCAAAACTGAAAGAGAAGATAGATAGGAAAAGTGCAGTTTAGAAAAGTGAAGGGGTATAAGAATATTGTCAATACAACTTTCTATAGTTTAAGAGCAATTATGACATCAAGTGCCAACTAAAGCAGTAACAAACCCTTACTGTTTTTTTTTTGTGCGAGGTACTCCCTGATGAGTCATGGTTTCATATAGACATGAATTATTTCTGTTATGCTCAAGCTGTTTTTTGATTTGCAATTGTTATTATCCAACCAAAAAATAGAACTATATAAACGTTAACAAATTGATGATTGTCAATCAAATGAGAATGTGAAAAATGTTGAATTTTTTACCCAAAAAGGGTAAATAGTAGAGGATGAGGTTTGTTCTTCATCCTACCCGTTTTGCTTGTTGTGGTTATAAATAGAGAGTTATACATATTTTCCTACATTTAATTAAAACCAAGAGTGGCACAGCTGAAAAGGGTTAACAAGTGGACAGAAAAGAAAAGGGTATAAAACAGAATACCCAGTACCATCACCAACTATTCTGTATTACAAAGGCTTTTAGCTTATATTATAATATGCTGGATCACACTTCATATTTACCTTTTCCAGCTTTCCCTACAGATATATTGTAGGTAGGTTCCCCTCCTTGGCTCTTTGTCCGAATGTCCATCGTCCAGTCCCCATCATCTTGCAGGTTGTCTCTGAGAACTGAACACTTCTTTGAGCCCAGGGTCAGACCACTGGTGTAAAAGGACTGCCTATCCTTGCCAATAAGGATGTCGATTTCTTGAGACTGAGACATACACAAAACAAAATTGAGAAATTATCCTTGAAGGCACAGACTAATATTCAATATTAAATCTTTACAAAAAAGTATATCAGCAGTTGTCACCCATAGACAAAGGATATTAAAAAAGTACAAATATACACATTCCTCCTTTTGCCAGTTTTCATAACACAAACACTGCAGCTTATTCATTCTAAACTAAAAGAATGTGTAAACTGATGGCTCAAATAAAACGGCTTTTCTTTTAACTCCATCAGACTTCTCAAAATAAGTCAAGTTGGAAAAATGTTGCCACGGTTGGGGGTATTCATCGTATTTTCACGTCTTAATGTATGACAATAAATAACCCGCTCGATTTGCTAAAACTAAAAGTGCGTCCTTTCTACATGCTAAGCGTTTTAGCTCTTGAGCTATGTTTCTAATAGCAACTCTGTATGAGAGATTTCTGAAAGCCACAATGACCTGAAAGGCAAAGAGAGAAAATCACTCAGAAGACGCTTCCAAACACGCTATCCTGGGGCTTTTCATCCTCGTATGCAAGAATGACAATGAGACAAGTCTGAGATCCACACGCGGTCTCCCCGCTAATCCCGTCTCCAGTTCGCGGTAATGAGGAGAGAGGTTAGGCCACTGTTGGGAGAGCTAGCGCTATGCTAACACAGACACGCGTCTGTGTGGACAATGCCCGATAACTGTTCCAAACATAGCTTCACAGCACCTCCTTCATTTTAATGTCTTACCGTGATATTACAGAAAGTACCACCAGTGTGTGCTGCCCAAACATATTTGGCGTCCGTATACCCAACAATGGCGCTATCCTGACAGCAGCCATCGGCCATCAGGTTATCCACGTAGCTTTGCCAAGTCATATTCAAGAAACTGATCTTATATTTTAAAAGCGTGAAAGATAAAGTTGCCAAACGAGAGACTGCCTAATAATAAAGGCTGTAGAAATTTAGAGTCTCCAATCTATGCCACAGTTCGCCCAACGCCAAGGCTGTGGCAGCAAAGAATGCCGGGGAAGAGAGGCAGTGCTGGGTGTAGTCCGTATCAGATCCCTCCGCACAATGAGCACCAGCAGCGCGCTTTGTGGCAGCGGATTTATGGGCGCAGACAACACTCACTGTGTGAGGGAATGCCCGGGTGACGACAAAATGAATAGTTTAGTAAAGCATTCATTCATTCATTCATTCATTCATTCATCCATTCATTCATTCATTTAAAAGTAGTAGCCTACGCTCCCATTTAATTTACTTCCAAAAATTAAACCCGAAAAGTTGGTTATCACACTTTAGTGTATGAAGGAAAATGTTTGGGTACATTTAAAGCCTAATTTGGGGTCAGATATTGACAGATGTTTGGTCTTGTTGGTTGCGACTGAACGAGTCAGCTTAAATAGGCTACTGACAGGTTTGATTACTTAAAATCAACACCCTTAAAGTCAGTCGAAAACATTCGTTTTTTGTTATGTTTCTCTACTGCCTTCTGTCTTCAACCGAAGACACTTTTGAAGGAACGTTTGTGAACGAACAGTAGACGTTGCCGTTTGTTTATACAATGACATCCATCCAGCCAAATTAGCAATGGAAACCAATGGAAACTCTGCATGCCTTAGATTAAAAACACAACTGTACATGTTGATGTTACAGGACCAAAAGGTTCTATTGTTTTTCATTTTCTGAGACTGTAAACAAATAGAGTAAGCGCTAGCTTTTTTTTTTTTTCAGTTTCTGACAGACAGCCTTCCTTGCTGGCATATCCAAGTTTTTATGCGCTTTTAAAATGTAGGCGTACCCTTCAACATCTTTTATGTTGATTTTGTTTTGGGCATTCCGGAGTGTGGTACACTCTTTAGTCACTAGGGGCAGTATTCTCCATGGTTTACTCTGCCATCTTGACTGCAGTAGAACTAGAAGATTTTAGAGCAAATAAACACAACCTTGTATCCTGAGAATAACTGAGACACTGAGATAATTTTGGTGTATTGATTTATCTTGTCTTTATCATATATTTATTTTTTCATGAATGTCTGTTATAGTTTAACTGATCTTAGGAAAAAGTGAATCGGCTTTAGTCTAGTAATTGCATACACCATACAGTGTCTTATGCTGACATTGATTAAGCTCCAGAGTCAAGACCTTATGCATGGTAACTACAGTGTAGTCCCTGACTGGTGGCATGATCCTTTCTTTTGAAGACACTTGTACAAATAGCTTTACACAATCAACACAAAACGATGTTGTAACACCTATACAACCCCCCTGATAATGTCACCACCACATAGAAAAAAGTTCAACATATACAAATGTCACGGAAGAAACATTTCATATGTTCAAAATGCCATAAAGTGCTTTTGAAGGTAAAAGTAGGTTAAGTAGTGTGCTGTGTATCTATGATGGATGTTGCAACCAGTAAGCAGTTGTTTACAGAATTTGCCAACTTGATATTGTACTGTTCAATCAAAAAGTTTCAGTCAGAAAATGACACAAACAAACAAATGACAAACTAGCTGATCTAATGTTTTACTCAGTTTATATGAGCAAATTTCACTATGTATTAAAAATTAAGCAGTAGGACTCCAGTTGCGTGATTGTGAGATCTGTACGATCTAAAATCGGAGTTTTGATGATATCAGGCTCTGAACTAGTTATTTTAATTTGCCGAAAACGTCACCTTACCTGGTGGCAGTACGACAAACAAATATATGTTTATATACATTGTTTGTTTTTGTGTGTGTATTGTGTATCTATTATTATTATTACATAACAACATCGTGTTTCTGTAACATAGTCGTCGTTTTCCCTGTGTTTCGTGAAGGCAGCGTGAAGGAGTATTCTCAAACATCTATTACGCAACCATCACTGCGCAGTCTTCCTACCCACGATGCAGCGCGGTTGCACACAACATAGCCATCTTGTCAAGAGTGACTGAGGGAGGTAACGGTTGGTGCTGTTTATATTGTCGATAGTTTAAAAACGCCTTGACTTTAACCTCGTTGTCTCTCTGGGCTACTCTCAAATACACATTTAGTGTCACTGTCGAGTGGCTTTAAGCTTCTAAAGTGAGCTGATTCTCAAAAGTGCTTTTGTGAAGATGTCTCGTATACTTATACCGACGTAGGGGGAGTGTGCAGCAGCCAGTTGGCTTCATTGCTAGCGTTAACCCAGTGAGTGGAGGGCTGAGGGCCCACCTCAGCCTGAAGTAGCTCCTGTGACTGGGCCATTGACAACTGCTCAACCAGGACGTCCTAGGCCTAGTCCGGACAGACCCAAAGCTGCGGATTAATCGTCGTTCATTGCTGTTATTAGTGGCTAAAGCCGCACTGCTGGACAAGACTCCTAAGTTATGAGTCAGTAAAGCGCCACAGAAGATCGAGGGGAAGAGGGATGGCGCAGATTCATCTCGACCATAGTTAGCTGGTAAAGTACATTTCTGTAAGTGTGCTGTTTAACATGATTTAACCTCTACGAAGCTGCACCACAGCTCGTCTCTTTTGACTGAGGATAAATATAGCCATACGAGACTTGGAAACAGGCTGCCAGTATGTCTAAAATGCCGGCCAAGAAAAAGAGCTGTTTTCAGATCACGAGTGTCACTCAGGCCCAGGTGGCGGCCATAGGAGCCGCGGACGACGCGGAGAGCCTGGACGACCCGGACGAGTCGAGAGCTGAGGACGTGTCCTCGGAAATATACGACATGTCACGGGCTGAGTATGAGCCGGCTAGTGACAAGAGTCCATCCGAAGAAGCTCTAAATAATGTCGGCGAGGTAGAGGCACCAGCACATATACCTCAAGCCGGTCAGCTGTCAAGCAAAGTCTCCAATCAAAGTGGTCAGCTGCCGGCAGGGCTTTCAGCTGGTTTACCCGTCATCCCTCAGCAACAGGCGGCTGCTGTGTCTGTGAACACATCACAGACAGCGTCCAGCTCAGCTCCTCCTCCTCCTGCTGCCGGCTCCACAGTGAGCTGCACATCACGCTTCAGGGTCATTAAACTTGACCATGGTACGGGTGAACCCTTTCGAAGAGGCAGGTGGACTTGTACAGAGTTTTATGACAAAGACTCAGAGGGCTCTGTGGGAAAGTCTGTGGATAACATTAGACATGCCAGTGCCACACTGGACCTAAGTGCAGACCGGGACAGTGGACTGGGACAAACTGTGGGCTCTGTGGCGGATACATCTCTGTCCTCAGCCCGCATCATATCTGTGGAGACACTACCCTCACAATCAATCCAACACACAGGCTACAGCGTCCGTCAGCAGAGCCTCAGTGGCACACAGAGTGCCTTCTCTAACAGTAAACCAACAACTGTCCAGCCGCAGCAACCAAGTGCGGTGGGTCTCCAGCCGCCTCTGCCCCAGGGTGTGTTGCCTGTGGGACAGAATGGCCTGCCTCAGCCTGGCGTCCACTTACAGAAATCACCCGTCTTGATCCCTTCTTACCCTGCACAGCCACAGCTTCCCATAGGCCACCAACTGACAGGGCAGCCCTCTGCACTGGGACAGGACCAGGCAGAGTACTATCAGCCTGCAGGCCAGAGTCTTCTTTCTGCAGCACAAGGGTCTTCTTCAACCCTGCCTGGAGCTTCTGGAGCGGTGCCTAGTCAAGTTGGGGATGTTGGTGGTCCTCTGCCGACAGGGCCTCCCCCTGCGGCACTCCTACAGCAGCAAGCAGCAGGAAGTGTTCCTAGTTCCTTATTGGTTGGAGGGTCCACTTTACAGAATCAGTACATCCCTGCTGGACAGCCCCAGCCACATGGCGTGACATCCTCCAGCGTACAAAACGTGCCTGTTAACGTAGTAAGCTCCAGTGTGCCCAGTACCACACCCGCTGCTGTGCCCAGTGCCTCCAGTGCAGTCATGCCAAATGTGACCAGCTCCAGTTTGCCTCCTGCTCTTTTTAAGACCCCAGTGGTGCAGGGCATCCCAGCAGGTGGACTGGGACAAGTAGAGGGTGCAAGTGGAAGGAAGTCAGAGGGGCTTATGAGTGCTCAGTCTCCTTATGTGTCTGGGAAAGAGCTGGTGAAGCCCCTGATGCCTGAAACCCTGCAGCTTGCCACACCGACAGTCAACAGTCTGTTTGGGATCCACATACCTGTGGATGGGGATGAGGACAGGTAACACTTACACCTGTCCACAACACACACATCTAAGGCATTTAAATGACAAAAAATACTTTAAAGCTTTTTCTAAATAATAAAAAATGAGCGCTTACCGTAAGCAGGTGGGTCTTTACACAAATTGTTTTATGTATTTGTTTAATCCTCCAGATCAGGTCATTATCCTATGCATTATTGCATAGGATTTTCAACATTATGCCAGTTTTGATGACCGAAATATGTTTCTTGAAGGTGCAGTAGCCCAATTTGTATCAGCTGTAACAGTCAAATACGCAAACAAAATGCTTGATGCAAACAAACTTCTTGTTAAACTGTTTTCAATTGGTTATTTCAGTTATTTTACTTTAGTTTTTATGTTATTTTAATGCTGTGCATGGTCCTTAGGGTGTATGCATCATTCTAAATAAGAAAACAAAACAAACTCCAAATAGAATAAGTCTTGTCCTGGAGATAGAATATCTAAAGTGTGTACAAGGTTATCATGGTTTTCAGCTGAGTTTACATGGTGACTAAAACTGCCTTCTCCAGTTGGTGTTTTTTTGTGTGTGTTTTAAGTTGAACTTTATGGAAAGTGCAGAGTATTCACAATTCCTCGTTAGTTCTTTAAATGGAGTGGGGGAAAGCTCCAGCCTCTCATTTTACAGGCAGCAGCTTGTTAAACACACACAGCTCCTGTCATACTGGGATTCCATGTGTGTATTTGTTTTGAGTTTATGAAAGCATTGCGACACACTTCAGCCCCCTTGCCTCTGTTTAACCCCCTCTGTTACCCTCCAGGACAGTGCTTGACTGATGGCCTTGACTTGACAATTCTCAAAGCCATGCATCTTATTCCCCCGTGGCCGCTGAGAGACTCAGAAAGCTTCATGTTGGATCCTTCAATTAGCTTCTGTACAAGAAAACGTTATGTTGACAAATACAAGTCACTTCATCACCTCAGAATTTCATGGTTTTCACTCACAGACCTCTTAGCCCCCCAGCAACGTGTTTGCAATTGATTTTACCATAGTGTTTGGCTTTGGTTCTCATAACGATTTTTGTTGTTCACAAGTCTCATAATTCTCATTAAAAAAAAATCAATATGATGGTACTGAACTTAGATTGGTGTTTTTCTCTACAACTTGAGCTTTCAGACTTAATTTTACTGCCTCTAAGGGATCATTAGTCTATCAGGGAAATATAACAGAGCCTTTTTTGTCTATTACGTTCTTAAAGCTATTTAATAGTTTGTTAGCAGTGCCATTGTTAGTCTAGAGAAGGAAATGTAAAGTCATTTTTGTGACATGTCATTCACTTCCTTTCCAGAGCATGTGCTTCCACTCCTAAGTTATAGAGCTCTGTTTCACTTGTAGTAGGTGGCAGCTATGAGCGGAAATAGTACACTGCCTGAAATCTCTCAGTGGTTTTCACATAGTCATATATGCTACAACATAGAGCAGACAAGGTTACAGAGAAGAGCATATTTTTTGGAAAAATATCAAACAAGATACACTTTAATCAAGTTAAGACACTTGAAGCCTACTTTGTTCCTTAACAAAATTCCCATAGGTGATGTAATGCCAGTTGTCTAAAGTTGCCGACTTGAGTGACAATGTGTTTGTATGTTTTGCTTGTGGACAAAAAGTAACTTTCAGGCTGATAAGAGCAGGGGTCTCTTACGACAGCAAAACACCCTATCAAACTCTGAGCAGTAGTCTTTCCACTGTGCCCCTGTTGTGCAGATAAGAGACCTGTCAGTGGGGTGTGTCAGCCATCTGTGCTAGTTGTCACGTCGTGAACCTGTTCTTTGACAGTGCACCCTCCAGCTAATTGAAAGTAGATTTTATTTATTCATGCATCCTAGAAGGTCTGTTCAAAAAATAAAACAAAATAAAACCAATCTGAGGTCCAGCAAACTGGTATCACTGTTTGCTGGTGCTATATTTTTTCATTTGGTTTTAATAATTTGGAGTTTTGAATTGAATTGTTAGTGCACATCATAATGGCCAGAGCTTTGTACCTCCCATATCCACCAAGCAACTGATAGACAAGGTTTCACAGTTGTTGGAGTACAGTGGAGGTGCTGAATGACAGCAACTGTGGTATGCTCCAGAAGAGGCGGAGGAAGCGGCAGAGTATAACCTGTTGTTCCTCAGTAGAACAGGCATTTGAGGTATGCTTGATGCCCCCCCTCCCGTTCTACTTACATTAATGGTTGATCATAGATACATATCCATGCCCTGCATATTTGCAGGCACCTTTTTACTTATAACCCTCTAAAACAACCACAAAACTTGACTGACCATATACTCTGTAGTATACTGTATTAAATCAGTTAATTATTATTAGTTATATTAGTGTAAAATCCAGTGTATAAAGCTTTTCAGTTAATTTAGTGTTGTTCACACGTTGACTTGGTAAAGTTAAGTTAATAAAAATGATTTATGTGTGTGTCTGTGGAAGTCATACATAGTCCACGGCCTCTATTTGACTATAGTGATTGAGGTGTGAGCAGACGAAGTCCCTCCAAAGCAATCAGGTCAAAATGCATTTTAATGACCAAACCGTTTTCTATGTCAAATTAATACCTGTTCAAGTGAGTATTTCTTCAAAGTCTACATTTAATTTGACCATTTTACCATTTTCCACCATTATGGAATCTGTATTTATACAGTATGTGCATCAGATCTAATCTCAGATTCTAATCTTAATGTAAGATACGCTTGTGAATATGTGGTGTCTTATAGGCCTTTGGTACAGGTAACCTGGTCATGCCTTGCATTTTCACTGCATTGTGTGCAGAACAGGAGTGTCAGCTATATAAACAGTGACGTGATGCGCTAGTTGTGTTTCATTTGGATTAAAATGCATTTGCTGCAAACTTTTATATTGTAGTTTTGCTGTTGAATACATCTTATTTAAAACCAGAAAAGGCTCAAAATATGAAATGCTACCTTTGAGTATATTCAAAGATGTTTTGTTTTTTTTCCTGAAATGTAACATTTTATCAAAAGAACAAGAAATTTTTATTTGCAAAAATTTAAACCATACTTTTCCCTTTTGATTTTTATTCTTGACCAAGTAAGTATTTTTTGTTGTCAAATGTCAAACAGCAGGAACTGTACTGCAGTGGTTGAACAACAACCCTCAACTGTCTTAAAGAAGTCATACAAAAAAGATGACAAAACTTGTGCGTACCCCACTGCTTCTGTTGTAAGTTAAGTTTTAACCCGAAAACGTTTGGTCGTCCCTTGTGTTTGTCCATATCTTCTTCCCCAGAGTTTTGTGGAAAATAATTAAAGTGGGACAGCAGAGATACCGACTTGAAGACTGGAGATGTACTCCGAGTATAATTTGCTCACACAAATGGTTCCCAGATGGCCTTAACAAGTGAAGCTTTAAATAACATTGTCAAAGAGCCTTTGTTACTCACAGAAGTCCTGCTTTGCAGTTCAATTTACATAAATGTACTGCATCTGTAGTTTGTGTGTAATGGTGTTTTTAGGGGATGTATTGTTTATTATCTTTACATAAAGGTAGCCTATGTAAAATGGGACTCCCTAGGAGGCTGGAAAAAATGGAGGAGAAGGGATCAGGTCTGAAGTTGTTACCATTGTGAATTGATATGAGAGGCTGTGTCTGTGGGTGGAAGAGGGGTGTGTCTTGAAAGGGGATGGCTTACTCAGTTTGTGTATATGTGCACAATTATCCACGTTGGGGGTAGGGGCCTCTGGCTGAGGAAACTTGCAACACAGACTTTTTGACTTACTGCATTGTGGATGTGCGCTTATTGGTTTTCAGATGGTAAATGCATGTCCTACAAGTACAGACAACGCTCAATCTTCTGTGACCTTTGCTTTTCAGCTGTATCCTGTTTTCAGCCCAAGTCCTTCATACTTCTCCACCTCCTATTCATTTAATATTCCTTAGCTCACTCCCCGTTTCCGTACTGTGGCTTTCTGGCGTATCATATGACATTTACGGGGCACATTTTATCCAGAGTACCTCACAGACCAAAAGGTGCACACATTTCTGCCGGACATTTTGTGGCCTAAGCAGTTTGTAGCCATGGTGAAGTAATACTTCAAGCAACACTGTGCAATCTGCATTTGGAGTGTAGCAGGAGAAAGAGTTGCAAATCCTAAAAAGTTACGTAGCATTAGATTATTAATGAAGTTATCTGTGCTTCTAAAATGTAGTACTTTAGTAACGAGCACTGTGTGTAAATGTCTACTGGTGCCATTTCTTCTAGGATCACGTAATCTTTGTTTACACCAGTCAAGTTCAGGAGCATATTATTATTATTATCTGGGCTATTTTTTTAATGGCAGGTATTGCTCTGTTCTTGGGTTTGAGTGACATTACTGTTGTGTTGGCTTTTCCTCAGTCATCACCTCCGCCCCAGGTACTGAGGCTCTCCATTGTTTCAGTAATCACAAGGAGGTCACCAGCCCACAGCTGTAGTGAAATGGCTTGTTTGAGCAGAGCCTTTACTGGAGATGTACTGTACTATGGAGCAGATAAGCCCAGCTGAGAATACGCCTGCTATCTTGTTTTTGTAAAGTGGTACTTCAGTGACATGAAGATTTCTTTTCTGCCATTTTGTGCTTATGGTTTTAAGCATGTGACAAAAGAAGTGTACCATTGCATACATGAGTCATGTCAGTCAGTGCTTTGTAGTAATTCAATTATTGCACAATTACTTATAATTGTAGGTTTTGAGATTTTGTAAGAGAGCAAAACATATGCTTTGAAAATGTTCAGAAATATTGGTGAGTGAAAATTCTCTGTTTTGTTTAGAGCAGACATATTCCTATTGAGTTTTGCCATGTGTTATACAGTATATCCATTGGCTTTGGCATGCCAGCTTTTGAGATCCAGGCTACTGGACTTTTGTCTCATGTGACACATACTGCAAACTCTGGATCATTCCTAAAAGGCAAAATCTGATCAGACAAAGAAAGGTGGTCTCAGTCTGGACCAAACTGAACTGATATGAACAGTCTAACAACACTGTTTCTCTAATGGTTTTGCAAACTGTTGCTGTTAGTGTGAGAGTGGGTAATGCCATGAAATCAACCCTTTGTCAGATATTTTTAGAAAAAAATAATGCAGTTGTCAAAGTCTGTAACCAACTTTGGCTGGTTGGATGCAAAGAACCTCTTGTAAGATCATTAAGTATGCCACAGCATTTTATTAATGTGGCAAACAAAACCTAAGGGAGTCGAAGAGCTACCAATTCCTGCAGACTTCATGTTTTAAACTACTGTGGCACTGGTACCTCTTCAAACTCTGTCTTGTTCCTTCTCAACCTAAAACTTGGTGAAAGAAACTCCCACAGGGCTGTTGAAATCTAAATAGTTTTGACCTACTTCTAGAGTGAGGCAGATGGATGGGGCTGAGAACCCTGAGTTAACACTTAACACACAGCAGCATCTCTGAAGCTTCATATCTGCCCCTACACCCTTTTGACTTAACCCCCAACTTCCACGCACTGATTTCAAAGTGAAATTTTGAAGAGGGTTTCTTTTACGTTGCGTACATGTTCAAATACATGTAGTGTCAATATTAGTGCATTAACTGCAGTCATTGTGAAATAGTTGGCTCCACCCTGACGCCCAGTAAAACCCCCTGACATGTACATGTTTGAAGGCAAATTCTGTGCACATCCTCCAGAGGACTTGTGTGTTGGGCTGGAGATAGGGCCTCCACTTAAAACCATTATTTGGCCCCCCTGAGCCTGTTTTCTTAAGCGTTATTGTGGTCTTTCACATGTTCAATGCCTTGGCAGGGTTATTAAGAAGTTCAGCACCATGAATGTGAGACTTTGCTGTGGCCGCTGGTTTGCAGCACAGGCACACTCAAGGAAAAGCCATGCGTCATGCTCCAGCTACATGTGTGACATCAGCCCGCAAGAATGCACCAAAAGGTTATTTTAGTCGGCCTCCAAAGTGTCCATTTGCTTTTGTGCAGCATGAGGCAAAGTTTGAGTGTGTTAGCAACTCATGAAATATCAGTTTAGAGAAACTAAAGGGGAGTTTCTTTTTCTGGCAGGATATCTGCTTTACTGTCTAGTGATCTGTATTTGTGGCCTCCTCCTACTGTGGGGTTTATGGGGCAGATGGTGCTTTGACCACTGTTGAGTGTACTGACTAGTTTGAGTTGCTTTACAAAGAGGGGCTTTTAGAAATGCATATTGACATTATATTTTAGTTTTACAAAGACAGCCATTGAGAGCCAAGCGATTTCAACATGAAAACAGGGACTCTTCCTACTCGCTCTTAAGGTTGCTGGACTCCAGGTTGTCTGACCTCAATGATATCAACCAATGGAAATACTTTGCCCGCTGAACTATTAGAGTGAAATTTTTCTGTGGAGGTGTGTGCTCAAACGTATTTTGTTTTCTTTGCCTGCAAAGTAAAGCAAAGCAGAGGCAAAAGAGGGGGTCTGTGAGAGGGTTCAGTCATGAGGTAACGAGAGGGGGAGTTTGTGCCAGAGATTTCTAGGAAAATCGCTTTGGCCGCACTATAATATTCACACACATGCTCCAAATCAACTCCTCATTCCCGTGTGGTGTGTGTTGTATGTGTTGGCTGGTGCCTCCTGTCACTATGTGCACATATGCTGTGGTCTATTTGCGCGATAGCTGGAGGGAGGCAGTTAGCTTTAAAGGCACAAGCTGCTAATGGATCAAATCAGCGAGTGTGTAGGAGTGTGCACGAGTCTGTGCTAGTGTGTGTAAGGGTCAGAGCGGGGATTTCCTTTCCTCTTCCCGACATACATCCCATGTCACAGAACACACTGTTCCTTTGTTTTTATTAAATACAAATACAATGTTTAAACTAAGCAGAATCTTTTTGTCGTGATACATTTTATCAACTGTGAATGAAGTCAACTTACTGCAGCTAACAAATATATACCATTTTTGGTCTTAACTGTAAAGCCTGTTGACTTTGCTTTTTAACAAGTCAAATGTGAGTGATCGTGTTGAATGAAATGTATGTCTGCTGAAGAAGTGTGCATGATGAAGCAATCCCCATTTTTGAACATGCATTCCTTTTGTCGACTCTCTCTCTCTTTACTGCCCATTTCCTTTGGTCTGTTGAAATGACCTAAACGCTTTATAGCAGCCAAGTTGGCTACACAGAGAGAGCAAACCACTGCGTAAGGACAGATTTCTAGGAATCACATAGAGCTGTGTTCTCATTGTTTTCAACTGTGCTCTGTTTCTGTTTTTCTCTCTTTCCCTCAATACGGTTGACACAGGAACCCCTCCAAGGCTTTCTACCAGGCCTTCCAGTCTGGCAGCAGATTAAGGGATTCAAAGGCCCACAGTGATAGGTACAGTACTGCGCTGGTTTAGCCACGACCGGCCTGCGAGAGTGTTGCATTTGTGTGCCATGTGCCGCTTAAGGCTTTGCTTTCTCTGCGTGCATGGATTGAGTTTGACAGCAAGCAAAACATTGGTCAATAGATGCAACATTAAAGTTTTGTCTGAAATTAGGAAAGCATCACAAGAGTCAGGCTGTTAATAACTGTTAACAAGATCCCAGTCATGTAATCCAAAGTATGATGTGTTTTATGTCCAAACAAAGACTTCCTTTGTGAATTTTAGGCAGATTACAGCTAAATCAGGAAGTGGCCTTGCAGCTCATTGGCTTGTACAGAAATAAAGGAAGGAAGTAAAAATAAAATAAGTGTATTTTAACCTGTTGGATTTGCCAAGCTATCACATTATATTTGTGATTCCCACACTTTGTATCCATGTTATATAGCAGTGGACTTCACACTTGGCTTATATTAATTAATGAGATGGGCAAGTTGACTGCTGAGAGACTGAGGGCTGCGTAATTCTGTGATGTCTTTGACCAAAATGAAAAGGGAAGCAGACAAAACCATATCCAAGTGACAGGAAATGAAACTGTTTGAGTAAAATATACAGCTGACACATCGCCAGCCACAGAGTAACTGCACACAAACAAACATTGATCGGAAGATCGGAAGCTGGCATTTTGTTTTTTTGGACTGTGATCTTTTGGTATTGGATCTACTGCTAAAAGTAGAGTTTTGATAAAAAATAAAAATAAATGGCTTAAAATCATGTATTTAGTATTTAATTTATTAATAAACTCCTACGTGATAAAGTCAAGTTACAAAAGTAGCATTGACAGCTTTTGTGATTTTTACAACTGGTATGTCGTACATTTTGTTGGAGATACTTACAAAATGCCTCACAAATCAGATAAAGACAAATATGAGGCAATGCTAGCAATAGATTTGTTAAAGATGAGTTTTCTTCTCCAAAATGTCAGCTTAGTTTCTCTGTGCACCTGTTGTCCCAGGGCTCGTAATCAGGCCTCGCCTTCTGAACATGTTTCAACACATCTCTAAGTGATTTATATAGACTTCACTTTATTTTACTGCACTGATGAAGGAAACTACAAGTATTCAGTATACCTTCAGTTCTGATAAAGTCAAGATATGACAACTATTTGCTTTTCAGATGAATTATTCACCCACTTTGCTCCATTTCCACCGGCTGTGTGAGTGTAAACGCCACTAATGGGCTTTTTATTTGCATTCCTATATTTACAGGCTAATACAGGCTTATAAATGTTAGTGGTGCTAATGGTCACGTTGAACTTTATAGAGGCTGGTGCATAATCTGTGGATGTACAAGGTCGGGTCCAGACTAACATACCAGCCTAGCCCAGCCCAGCCCTGCAGCCTCTACAGCTTGACCCCAATGACATCAGTAGTTACATACTGTTTGCTTTGTGACACTAGTAAAACAGTAGAGCTGAGTTTATCTTGCCATAAGCACACTTTTGTTTTGAATAGGGATCCCAACCAAGTTTCTGGCTTCAGCATAAGCTATAAAGGCTTAAACAGGATCACATGTATCAAAAGCAGGCTTTAAAGTGGCCGGGACATCCAAAACATTGCTCATTCATTGTGGAGTTTCCAAGATGGTGGGTTTTTGTTCTGCTTGGACGAGTGTATGGTGTCCTAATATGGTTGGACTGTTATTCCTGCTTGCTTCAGTGTAACTAACAAAGCACATTTTACACACATAGACTGACATTTCCATAAAATCATAGTGCATTTTTCATATTTATCTATCTCTGCACACGTCCAACAGCAGCTGACTCTTGACTGATAGCCGTTTTGAGGTTTGTTTTCCTTAATGCTTCCAGCTCAATGTCAATCCCAGGAGGCAAACCATTGTTTCTTGTGCACTCATGACTCTGAGGAAGTCTACACTCATTACGTCACAGGGACTGGCTTTAAAGAGTTTGCTCAGATTTTCAAGTAGGTTTTTTTTTGAGGTACCAATTATTATGACCTACAGTAGATGGCCAGTTTGGAGAAGCAAACGGAAAGGAAGAAATGAAAGCTAAGGAACATACAGCTGCTTACATGGTAGTGTTATATGCTTACTTACTTAAAAAAACACCTTTATATAAATATCAGTTTAGCTAATGTATGTGGATGTATTCTTTGATTGAAGGAAATTTCTGTTTTGCAAAATGTGAAATCTGCACTGTGTTAATCAACCTGAAGAAAATGGACAGTGCATATTGTTTTGGAATCATCTGACACGCTGAGTCTTTATTGTGTGTTTGCAGTGAGTTTAAGTTAATTGAGTTGCAGGTGTTAGCTGGCTTTAAAAACCACCTTTGAGCGGTTTTATTGAGTTAATATCAGGTCACAGCTAAGTGGTTACCAGGCGTACTGTGTCTATATACAGTGCTGTAACTCTTCGACAGTGAAATCGTGTTGACGTTTCAGGCTTTCTTAATGTCTGAATTCCATTGGTAAAGCAATAAGGGTGTAACCTAAAAGTCCATTCAGGCTGTGTGCTTTATAGAGTGAGCAACTCCTTTTGGCACGGGCCTATTGAAAACTCCTGTTGGGAGGGAAGCTATAGGAGGGCCTGTCTGCGACGCCTCGTCTAAATTAAACACACATTTGGTACAGGGTGAAGCTGAGGTTGTTGTTTTTTGTCTAATAAATTGTGTTATGTAACTGCTTGTGGGGGGTTGCACAATGTGGTCCACGCAGGCCTGAATGGGACTAATGGTTGCTGAAAAGTACATTCTTGTTGGTGACTTGTGTCTCGATGGTGGGTGTGTAGTTGATTGACAGCGTTTGTGTCTGACTAAACACACATTGCCTTGTTCATTGTACGATCTACTGTATGTGCTTGTTGCTCATGTCAAACGTAGATGTATCTGTCAGATCAAAGGCACTTGTTTTGGATGAGGATATGAGTGACAGCCGAGGTATGGGGAACATTCCTCTTTGGGACAGCCCTCTGATAACAATCTGCTGAGAGCTTCCGCTGGCCTAAAGCATGATGGTTGGAAGGAACAGAACATCTTGTCCTCAGGGGGAGTCTCTTAACGTAGGTAATAACTCACCACATGGTGGCATTGATGTTCCCACCTGACAAGGTGAAGCCTTCTCCTCATCCTTTGTTCCAAGCATCACATTGTCCTTGGATAGTTTTGGCTGAACTCTGTCCCAACATGACATTGTAAATAATGTTTGCTGTACATGAAGCACAAAGCAAAGCTCCATTTTCAGTCAAATTGGGACAAATGTGACCAACATGTTTGTGATGCGCAAATGTACTTATTATCAAACGGATGGAGTCACTTATGATACTTTAATCATCAGCCTAGTATTTTTTTCATACTGATCTATTCTTATAATTCAAGACTGAATTGCATTCATTGTTTAGAAATAGTTGAAGATACCAAGGAAGTGTGTAGTCATGTAGTAGTTATTCAGCCTGCTCCATGAAGCCATTAAACATTTTTATTTTCAATTTATATATATATATATATATATATATATATATATATATATATATATATATATATATATATTTATTTTTTTTTTTTTTTTTTTTTTTTTATTTTTTTAAAAAAATATATTTTTTTTTTTTATATATATTTTTGGTTTTGTGTTTTTTTTTTTTTTTTTTTTTTATTTTTATTTGGGTATATATATATATATATATATGTGTATGTGTGTATATATATATATATATATATATATATATATATATGTATATATATATATATATGTACTATGTTAACAACAGTCATGGTCTGTGGGCAGCAACAAAACACAAAATATACATAATTATTTTTTTAAAAACTGGATGAAACAGGTTAAAATTGCAGCCATCTAGGTCAGTTGTAGTACAATTTATTATTGTCACTTTTGAAAGCATCTGTTTGTCTGCATGATTAATGCTTATTACTAACCTGACTAACCATTTCATTTTCCTGAAAACAAGAAATAACAATAGCATAAGGCATGATTAATCAACTATAGTTCAAAACATAGTAACTCAATATGTCATTATTTGCCATTATTTGACTGATTGAACATTATTCTATGTGTCTGGCATTTATACTTTTCATTTATTCCAAAGCCTAAAATCTCAGTTTGGTGCACTAAAGGTTAGTGGCATCAGTGTGATCAGTAAAAGTTACTTTACAACTCTGCATTTCTATGTATTTTAAAATGTAGACATCTTAGACACACTATGGGCTCCACGTGAGGAGTGGGGGTCTTGGCCTGACTAAAACTCCTTTACAGGCCACAGACTGGTTTAACGTCAGTGGTACAGACTGGTGCGCACTTCCGCAGTACACACATAAAGGGGGCGTGGCTAAGAGCGCGTGTCTCCGCCTCTCCTCAGCTCAGGCTGCTGCCACTGGGTCACATTTCATTTTTCTAAAAGTAGTAACAGTTGCCGCTCTAAACTGCCCAAGGCCCGATACGGTGGCCTCTTTTTGCGTGGCCTGAGCAGAGGTGTAGTTTTAACGCGGATCAGGCTCGACATAATGCCGTGCACGTTCTCCTTCAGACCGCCGTGCTGCCCCGTTCACCCGCAGCAGCAGGTGTCCTACGGGCCGCTATTTCCGCGCCGCGCACCGCGTCTGTGGCCGCACCACAGGTAACACCTGCCGCTTCGACCTGTGGATCACACTGCTGCAGACTTTATATGGATCTAATTGAAACGGGACCATAGTGGCTTTGCTTTGAAAACTCAACTTTCACTACATATTTTAGATTTGTATTGTATTTTATGTATATTGCCGTTATAATTAATAGCATAGCATGTTGATAATTAATGTGGTTGTTAAGTTGTTACTGTCTTGTCTTATTCTTGCTCTGATACTCTCAAACCCTGCATCTTGCATCATGTCTTTAAACATTTTCATGTGCTTTACGTCCGTTGTCCTTCTCCACTTTGTAAATGTGGTGATCTGACCTAAATTAGAGTTCACGCTCATGGTGTCACCTTAAGAGATGGCAGGTCATAATATATGTCTGCCCAGTCTGCCTATGGTCTGTCCTAGATTCTCCTGTGCACTGGTTGTCATGTCATATGTGATTCAATTACTCTTGTGATGCATTCACTTTTGCGTATTTCTTGTACCATACCATAAGTCAAAAAGATTTTAACCACTGCTTTTCTATTGTTTTACAGTGCCTCTGGAACCAATGTTGTTGCCATCGATAATAAAATTGAACAGGCAATGGTGAGTAATCCATTCAAGACTCCATTATACATAAAAATCAAACACAAATACTGATCTAACACTGACACTTGAAACAGTATTGTGTTTAAAATTGTTTTTATTTAATGTGGCAGAAAGTATTTACGTGCCATCATTGTATATATTTGTAAAATATGTTCTACCGCAATCAGCTAAAAATGAACACTATGTGTGTACTTTTTAACCTTGAGCTTTTTGTGTCAATGTACCTGCAACAAATCAATCACACACCAGCCTGAGGCTCATGTCATGTTCTCTCCTGTTGTAGGACCTAGTGAAAAGCCATCTGATGTATGCAGTGCGTGAAGAGGTGGAGGTCTTAAAGGAGCAGATCAAAGAGCTCTATGAGAGGAACTCTGTTTTAGAGCGGGAGAACGCCGTGTTGAAATCCCTGGCCAACACTGAGCAGCTGTCTCAGCTGTCCACGCAGACGACCACCAGCTCGAGCAGCACGCCTCCTCTACAAGCTCCCAGCCAGCCGCAGCCTCAGTCCCTGCCCCCAGTCCAGCACCACGCCCCCAACCCGCAACAGCTTCAGACTCAGCTCGATCCCAGCCAACAACTGCAACCCAACGTCACCTCAGCTTGAAGCGCAAGAATAAAAAGAGCAGCGTCTTGACAACTTATTACTGTTAGTGTATGTGAAATTAAAAGAAGAGAAAACTTTGTCTTCTTAGCCACCAGCTTGACCACAGATTACAGTGTGTACATTTGTGTGTGTGCGTGTCAGGGGTGTTGGCAACTAGCGCGACTGTGAATCGGTGTTGAATGTCTGTGCATCTGTACTGTGGGCCTTTCCAGTGTTAATGCAATCATTGAGAGACAAAGTGGATAGAGGCAGGGAATCAGGGAAAGTGGTCGTTTCTGTTAAATGTGTTGGCTACAGTATGTGTCCACATTGGCTGACTTACTGCTGGGTCCAAGCTTGCAAAGAGGATGCCTTTTCTTGAACAAGGCATAACCGACCTGACCTGACACCTGCTTCAGACTTTGAGCGTGAACGGGGTGCGTTTCACCTCCCATAAGGGACAAATAGTGTGATTGTCAAAAGAGAGCGATATTTTTTTAAATGAAATAATTTGAGTGGGTTGAGGGGTATTTTAGCCTTGCTGTTTCATGTTTAAGAAGTGGGAGAGAGTGGAGAGCCACCGCTGCCGTTACTTTTACATCAAGTCCAACCTTTGCATCAGTCATTGAGTTCTACTGTTAAGTGTTTTATTTATTACAGGGCTGCTATTTCCATAAATGAACAATTTCTTCAAACCTGTTAAACTGAAGCCCATTTTGTGTTTTCCTTCCTTTTACAGTGTTTCAAATTATTGTTTTTACATCATCAGGGGCAATTCTTGTAGGCAAAAAATGAATTCTGACAAATGTATAAACACTAACTCAAAATTAATGCTGCAATTGCCAATTCAGAGTCCAGATGTAATCTATGAATGTAATGAAAGTATTAGGAGCCTTGATGGGTGACCTTTCACCCACTGACATTAAAATCTAAAAAGGCACTCCATAATGAAGACCTAAATTCTGTTGGTAGTTTCTCAAAATAATTAGTATATTTGTTTATTTCTTCTTTCAATGTTTTTCCTGAAGGGGGCCAGGGGAAAAGCTGTGAAATCATTCAACCTACTTTGTAACCAAAGATGCAAAGCTGTGTAAATTGATTATTTTTAAATGCACACATGTAATTTTTTTGTTACTTCCTCCTCCACAAATTATTTTGTTGCTGTTCGGCATGTTCTGCATGATCTGTAATCTTCAAACCACTTTCTTACCTCATTTTTATTCAGCACTCTTATTGTAAGATAGTCTGTGAACAGTGTAACGGGGGAGAAGGTGCAGCATTGGCAAGAGAGAAAAAATAACCTAGTGTTACTGACACTAGTCACAGAAAATGAAGTGAGCCATGTTTGTTCATTAAAAAGGTGTTTGAATTTCATATGCCAATAGTTTTGTTACATTGCAAATTTTAATGTATTTAAATAAAAGCAATATTCAGATTCAAAGTCAGAAGGGCTTGTTTGATCATATTTAACTAAAACACTAAATTAGACAGCAAAAATGTCCTACTTTGCAACAGATCCATACATATAAAATTTAAAAATCAGTTGTAAACTTTTTTTTCCTTTTAATTTTGTCAGTTCCTTGGCGAAATGTATAAAACAATCTGAGAATTCCCACCTCCCAAAAAAGGTCCTCTGAAACTCACTAGCTGTCTGAACAGTGTCATCAGAATTGTGTCCAACAGGGAACCTCTCAGTTACAGGACATCCACAAGACAAAATAGTTGAGCACAACATGGACACTTAATGCAAACTGTCTCAATGACATTTCTCAGTCACTTCTGCAATCTCTCCCACCGCTCTCTTCTTCAGAAGGAAATCAGAGGCGTAACATCGCCATCCCGTCCATCAAGAAGGTGGGTCATTGTGGGGGTCAGTCTGACAAAAAGGCTTTAGCGTATCTCTCCTGTGGGTTAACCTACAGTCACAAACCGACCGCCTTTACTACTTTGTGCTTTGGCAGTGCGCTGATCCTTCAGAATCCGAAAACGCTCGTTTAGGGTCATGGATGTCTGCTGTGGAAAGTTAAGTACAAGGAAGAAGGGTAATGTTGAAATCAAATTACCTTAATAATCAACATTACTTTAAATAAATTGGCGGGGCTCTTACTGGTTTCCCAACACTGTTGATATCAAACTGGAGAGGCACTCCTTTTGGGATTTTCTTCTCAATAGACTCCACTTTGACTGGAGCAGATCTTACAGCGGGAGGATGCAGCCTGTACGCAGTGGGAGGCCTGCAGGAAGGTCAAACAAGTGCTCTTTAATTCTAGATCATCACATAATACAACAATATGTGGCTTCTGAGAATAAAAAGTTTGTGGTTACTCTGGCTGTGTCCTGGCTGTGGGGTTGTCAATGGACACAGTAAGGATCCCAGTACTGGTTGATGTGCGCCACCTTGTGGACAGACACAGGAAGTAAATACAAACTAACAGCTGATAAATGCCTGACAAATGTATCAGTAAAGATCCTCTTGGGTACCACTCCATTATCACTATGTAACTAATGTCATTGTTTAAAGTATATAAGCTTCTTTTAGGCGACCACAGCAGTTCATAGATAGCTCCCTGCACGGATCCTCCTGTCTCGGTAACAAATCGAACTAATACATTATCCAAGGGACACATAAAAGAAGAGTTTACAGTGATCCGTTTGAGCTCAGAGTGTAATAATGAAGGTAATTTCAAAAGCATTACTGAATACATTTACTTGCTCCTGAGCCCTAACAGCTATTAAAGTTGGTATTAATCATTTAATTGTCATTTAATACACATTTTATACAAAGAATACTCACTGTCGCGTCCTGACAGGAGGGCTTGGCTTTTGGACCTGTGCTTGTATCTGCAAAAAGAAGGGGGTCACAAAATCTGATTCAGGTCCTTGCTCATTCTCACTCAAAAAGTCCCAAAAACTACAAGTGTGAGATCTTCATGTACCTTAAGTCCCCTGTGAAAAAGAAATGTGGCTTGGCGTGCGTCTCTCTGAGTCTGAAGGGAAGGCAGCGGTCTAAAGGGAGAAAGAGCAATTCACACTGACCCCTTATTTTCTTGAATTTAATTATAATAAGCATTGTTTTCACAATTTTTTGTCCTTCTGTCATTACCATGTCAGTACTAGTCACAGCAATGTTAGTATCTGTAACCCATAAGATGACAACAGGGCAAACTACTTGTACTTCTTCTGACCTGACAGTGTTATTGAGACCCCGTGAATACAACATTAAACATATTGGCATAAAAACAACAATAATGGATCCCTAATATGTACATATGTGTACAAAAGTTGATACCTGCGTCTGAGCTGAAATGGTCTTTTGACTGTAGCAGGATTCTGGTTCTTTTGCGGTTCAGTCTGTCTGTAGGTCCATCTCTGCACCTCTGGTCTTCTGAACTGGCTTGTACTGGCAGTGTTTTGAATAAAATACCTTGTTTTCTGTTTTGCCTTCTAAAAAAACAAATGGACATAAGAAATTACAGTTTTTGTGGTTTAAGATCTAATTTCTCACATCTGCTTTGATAGACGTAAGGATCACTTTCCCCATTAATATCACAGGACTGACATAACAAGGTTCTTTGTGTCATCACTAAGGTCTGTAAATAAGAGCCAGGATTTGTAGTTCAAGTGAGTAAAAACATGTAAAACTGAGGGCAGCAGTGATAATTATAATAATAATTATAATTTTCATCATAACACATTGTTATGACACAGAAGGCAACAATTGCATTTACAGTTGTACTTATGTGTATCTCATCTTTTCCTGAGCTTTCGTGAAAACAACAAACATCCCCCACGACAGCTGTCTACATGTTTTTCCAGATGTTAACCTGACTGCTCAAAGGTGTGACCCTAAGATCGAAAGTGTTGCATATATTCATGACATGCTAATTGGTCACAGTTGTACTCTAAGTCTCTAACAATGCACTGCATCACATTACTGCTTTGAAATATTTCAAAATACGTTCAGTTCACCTGTGTAGCTGTTGTTCTGTTGACTGTCCCGACTCGTTTAAGCAATGCTCCTGATCTACGGGCTGCCAGTCCTGTAACGACCCCCTGGCCTCGTCTCCGACCCGGGAGGCTAGGGACCCTTCGGCCATTCGGTTTAGGCGCTCCCCTCTGAGACAAACCACCTCCTGATGAGAACAAATAGATTATAATAAACAAGCAAAAGACCAGGTTGAAAACAAAACACATAAAACGCTAAGCTACATACAGTAGTACATGTGTTACCTCTCTGAACGGGTGCAGCAGCTCGGAGCTTCACACCTTTTCCCTGCAATAAACGCCCCTTCTTCTTCACTGGTCTGTGGTTCACGGCGCCCTCTCTCTTCTTAAATTTTTGCTCTTTTTTGTTTAGCCGTATAATGTCATCTGTTGGACAAAAATACAAGGACAAATGTCAGTTTTAGGACGTGCCCATAACACCCAAAGAGCTACCTTTACTACTGACGTCCCACCAATATTTAGCAACTTGTTAGCCGTTATAAGCTAACCTCTAGTACACACTTTGGCCCCAAATTCAGTCCTTACCTAATGACATGTCCACTTTGTCTAGGACCGCTGTTTTCTTACCGCGTCCGGCAGTAAAGCCACTATTATTCATAATTCCGAAAAAAGTAAGTACAGTGAAAAGTAAGCAACTAGTGAAAGACAACGCTACTTGGTCGTCGTCTTTTTCGATGCGTACATGCCCCTCCTCTTGACGTATTTTCCGGTGCGCGCACCAAAACACACGCGTTGCATTCTGGGAAATGCTGTTCAATTAGACAGAAACGGTTACAAAACTCGGACACAAACGTGCTCATGTAACTCGTTGAGTAAGGGAAACCTCCCATTGTGAATTAAGACACCAACGCTACGTTCATTTGCTTTAAGAGGCCTCCCTTTGTGCATGCTGTCCGTGCTTTGGATCAAGTGAGTATCGTCGTAGTGACTACTTTGTTTTCGTCATGCAGTTTTGGTCTGTCTCAAATTAGCATGTTCTTACATTTGTCTGTTGCACCTCTGTAAATCGCAGATCATTTCGTTTGTCGTCATCAAGGGGGTTGTTAAAGTGTTTTCGCCACTGCTCACTTTTGAAGCAGTCTCATTCATATCACTGCAAAGCCATTATGTCTCAAAAACGCAAGGCTACTACTGATGCTGGTGCCGATAAGCCCAGGAAGCAACCTAAGTTAAACTCTGGGAACAAAACAGAAGGATGGCTCCAAGAACAAGTACTGCAACAGAGAACAGAGAAGAAAGAAATGAAATTCAACAATAAACGACTTCGATTCCTCATTGATTGTCGGAAAATAAAACAAGGCTCAGAGGGGGTACTCTACTGGATGAATAGAGACCAGAGAGTCCAAGGTAAATGCAGTAAATATACTAGATCAACCACTTTAGGGCCATACTTTCACTTTCTCCCATGATTTTGTATGTGTCCTTAGATAACTGGGCACTGATCCATGCACAGCGGCTTGCTCTGAAGGAGGAGCTTCCTCTTCACATCTGTTTCTGTCTGGTCGTCCCTAAATCCAAACTCTCCACTCTGAGACATTATAGCTTCATGTTAAAGGGCCTTGAAGAAGTTTCACAGGTAGGCTATATGTACCCCAGAGTAGTTAATTGCAACAGTACTACTGTGTCTTTTTTTACAGTAAACGTAATTGCCGCCATGGTAATTTACTGTTTCATAGTTATGGGAATTTCACTTTGCACAAAGTTTATTACTCTTGGGTTGTATTTTCTTCTTCAATACAGGAGTGTAAAACTTTAGGCATCCAGTTCCACTTGCTGCATGGTCCACCAGGGGATGTTCTGCCCAGCTTTGTCTCAGAGCACAGCCTGGGGGCAGTGGTGACAGACTTCTCACCTTTAAGAGAGCCTCTGCTGTGGCTGGAAGATGTTAAAAAGAAGCTTCCAAAAGACATCCCTTTCATACAGGTATGAACTTATGTGTAAAGTTGACAACATTTTTTTATTGCCTTTTATTAGTGTGCTCTGAACGTGTCCTGTCAGACCAGTGAAAGACTTGTGTTGTAGGTCGATGCCCACAACATTGTGCCTTGCTGGGTAGCTTCGCCTAAGCTGGAGTATGCAGCCCGGACTATCCGAGGGAAAATCAATAAACTCCTGCCAGAGTTCCTAACTGATTTTCCTTTGGTTGAGAAACATCCCTACACAGCCACAAAAACAGCCAAAGTAAGGGCACGATATATTTTTATGCTCTTATATTCACCATCTGTGGATTGATGTTTAGTTGAAAGAGACTAATCTTTTCTGACCATATTCTTGCATCACAGTAAGTTGTCAATATGTGAGACTCCTGTAATAAAGTTTATACTTTTCACCTTGAGATGTGTGCTCCTCTCTGCATTATTTATTGATGAGACATAAACTGCAGACATTTTGAACTGTCTTAAAGTTGCAGCACCGGATATTAAACTTGTCTTCACTGCAGTGTTGCCATTGATATTCTGTTCACTTGTTTGAGTTTTATCAGAATGCCAGCTAAGTTTTCTCACTTCTGTTGAAGTTTGTCCTTTAACCTTTTCTTTTTCTCCTCACAGCCAGTAGACTGGGCCAAAACCCTGGCTTCTCTGCAGGTGGACAAGACTGTACGAGAAACAGAGTGGGCTAAACCTGGTACTAAGGCGGGGATGGCCATGTTGGAGTCGTTCATTGACGTTCGCCTCAAACTGTTTGCCACTCAGCGTAACGACCCAAACGCAGCTGCCCTGAGCCAGCTCTCTCCGTGGATACGCTTCGGTTGGTGGCTTAACTAACTCTGTTGCATCTCTCAAATGTCTTTTATCATTCCA
This sequence comes from Rhyacichthys aspro, assembly GCA_036850595.1. Classification (NCBI taxonomy): domain Eukaryota; kingdom Metazoa; phylum Chordata; class Actinopteri; order Gobiiformes; family Rhyacichthyidae; genus Rhyacichthys; species Rhyacichthys aspro. The sequence goes on from CM072164.1 coordinate 10,961,268, forward strand.
TTTTTACACTTTACTTTCCTTTCCTTCACTCCACTGGCTCAATATTTCCCATCAGGCCACCTTTCAGCGCAGCGTGTGGCACTACAGGTTCAACACAGCGCCAAGAAGGCAGGCGAGGTAGTGGCTCCATTCATCGAGGAGCTGGTGGTTCGCAGAGAACTCACCGACAACTTCTGCTTCTACAACAAGAAGTACGACAGCGTGGAGGGTCAGTTGAAAATTGACATAACAATTTCTTAATATGACATTTGTCAAGATTCACCAGATCATTTCCATGGAGGTGTTGAGTATGTTGAGTTTTATGTGTGTGGTATTCAGGGGCGTATGAATGGGCACAGAAGACACTTAAGGACCATGCTAAAGACAAGAGGCCATATTTGTACACACGAGAACAGCTGGAGAAGGCCAAAACACATGATAACCTCTGGAACGCAGCACAGGTACAGTCTAAGCTTCAATGCTAAAGTTAAGTTCACTTGAAGGCATTGAATTTATTACATTATTATTTTATTTAAATAAAATACAATAGTGTTCCAGATCAATTAGTCCATACCATATGATTATCAGATTACTGATAGTTGCACTGATTAATCCCATTTTAAATAGCTTAGCATCATAACTTTACAGACTTGGGGAGGGAGAGACAAAATAATACCTTTTAATTGTATTTGGGGTAAAATAAATGTAGATATTGATTTAAGCCCATCTTGTCCAGTTCTAGCTTCAGGGGTTTAAAAAAGAAAAGGCACCACATACTTCCTGCTACTTACTTGGTGTGTCTCATTAGTTCCAAATGGTAACTGAGGGAAAGATGCACGGTTTCCTGCGAATGTACTGGGCCAAAAAGATTTTAGAGTGGACTAGTTCACCAGAGGAGGCACTCTCCATCGCCCTGTATCTGAATGACCGCTATGAGCTGGACGGCCAGGACCCCAACGGATTTGTTGGTAAGAGCTTACTGACTTACAGAGCAAACAAACTTGAGCATTATTTGTTGTAAAGGATAGTGTTACATTTGTTACCTTTTCCTTCCCTCCATTGCTGCAGGTTGTATGTGGTCTATTTGTGGCATCCATGACCAGGGCTGGGCCGAGAGACCAATTTTTGGAAAAATTCGTTACATGAACTATAAAGGTTGCCTTCGGAAGTTTGACGTGCCAGGCTTTGAGAAAAAGTACCGTCCCAAAGACCTTTGAAGCATGAAGCGTTTCTGAGGATGGGAGTAAAATGCCTTATAGCCTCCATTACCCCTCTTCTCCTGTTGCCGGGGGCAGCATTTATGTGGACTACAGAGAAATGCTTTTTTTTTTTTCCTTTTTGTTCTCTGCTGCTGCTTGCTGTGTTCAAAGAAGCTGTTATTGCCTGAGTTTTACTGATTTATTCAGATGTTGTTTCTGCTCATTGGACTGTAAAATGTTACTGACCTGTATAACCTTTTATCAGTTGTGGATGATTTTAGTGTTAGGTTTGCATGCTTTTAGTGACTTTTTATCCAACTATTGTTTACAGCATAGCTCTTTTTTATTTCAAACTGTAAGATATTTTTTCTCTACTTTTTCGTACAACAAATAGTGTTGATGAGAGAATGATAGGAATCTCAGTTTATTTAGTTTAAAGTGTATTCACTGTTAAAGTTAGTTGTTGGATCTGGAGATTTCAAAATAATCTGTCTCAGGGATTACATAAATTTATTTACAACGTGGCATAATTACTCTATTCATTCAGTGCTTGCTTAATTAAGGACTATATGAACAACCTAATTAAGTGAACCCTCAGCACAAAGGCAAACCACACTCTTCACACTGTTACACAAATGATAAAATGTTCCTCTTCTGAGCTATGGGCCATTTGTTATGAAATCACTTCACAGAAAAGATAAACAGACCTCTTAAAAATACAACCGTGTGCTAATTATGTCAACTTGTAAGCATGAAGCATGGAAATTGGAATCTGCAGCTGTTAGGACTTCCTAAAAATAAAGCTCAGCTCCATCCATGTAAAATGTAGATGTTCTTAAAACTGTTAAATTCTGATATTCAACACAAACATAACTATAACTAACACACCAATGAAGTAAGTGACTCATTAGTCTGTATTTTCATGTTAACCAAAACTGTCACGGGTAGCAGAAGCTCATTTATCTAAAAAAAAAAGTACCATGACAACTAGTCAACATCATAAGGCGACTGTAGAGTTGAATAACCCTTTTCAACTTGTTAGTTTAAAGAGATCGCTGCATTGCTTCTTTGCCTTTGGATGTGCTGGCTCTTTGTGGAACAGCCTTTTTACACCCACAAAGACAACAAACAAAATGAAAAGACTGGATCAGAGCTTAATCACTGTGCTTCTGATTTTCCTTTATCCAAACACATGAACAGTTTCCAATATCTTTTAGCTAACCGTGACACTGCAAGGCTATTGTTGTATCTTGTAAACATGTGTGTACTCCATATGAGAAAAGAGATTCACTCCAACAACCTCTATTATGAGGCTATTTTCTCAGAGTAACACAAACTTGTGCAAATGGCATGTTCAGGTACAGTGGATAGATGCACTTGATAGATGAGTTTATGCTCACTGGACACTGCATTGATGATCGATTTTGTTTTAAATCAATTTTGCTGATCTTTGCTCTCTCTGGATTATATTGACTTTTTGCGTTCACACCCTTTGTTGTTCTTGCTGCCATCCTTTTTTTTCTTCTTTTTATTCCTTGGGGCCAACATTGCCTATTACACTGCTTTAAGACTCACTGTGAGTATCGTGGATTAACAGCATCATGGCCTGATTCACCACATGATAGAACTACACTTGAATCATAATTAGTTATGACTATAACCTAAATGTCAGCTTTGCATCCGTGCCTCTACTTGAATGTGTCCTTATTCCTTTACCTGCAGGAACACATGACTGTAAACCTCAAGTCGACATGGCTTTACAGTGAAGACCAGTCGTGAATCAGGTTATTGCTCTGAAGACTAAAATCATACAAATCAAATAATTATTTTGTGTAGAGAATATACATAACAACAATAACAGTTTGGGCCATTGATTTTGGCCAATAACTGAAAGACCAACAAATGAAAACGTATTTGTCCCATTTTAAGTGATGACCGTGCTTCAGCCTGTTTTCAGTGTGATTGTTTTCTCTGTGTGACGCTCTTGATCTTGCTGAACAGGAGTCGTCCTGAGACAAAAGCACCAGGCCTTTATGCTCTAGTCCTGTGTGATGTGATAGTTCTGTGAGATAGGCCTCTGATTTGTGTTTACAATGCCCTCATCTCATTAATGCAGGACCAAAATAACTACAAGAAACTCAAAACAGTGAAGCAGTTTATTTATCCAGTTGAACTACACAATGGCCAGTTTCACATATGACATCCATAACATACATGAGTATAATTTATGTGAATCTGAAAATTTAACATTAACTGATGAATCAAATGCGTTTTATAAGTTTTTTTTTATTTTGTCAGATGGCCCCACTTACAATAAGTTTCCATAGCAACAAAAAGATCCCAGGGTGTCTTCACACTTGAAAGCCTGAAAGCCTAAGAAGGTATGGATGAAAGTGCCCTCAGTTGGAGACTAACACCTGATATGAAAGGCCCCCCTGAAACGAATGTAATGTGTATACTGTGTTCTGTAAAAGCAGCAAAAAGCACACCTCACTCTATGGCTTATACAGAGAGAGAACCCTTAAGTGAGGGCTTTTCTGAATTCTGATGAGATGTGAGCTTTAGTCTATACCCAATATGCAAACTCACCTGCTGTATATTGATGCAGCCCAGTGAAAAGGCTCTTCGTTATTTAGCTTGCCATTTTACGACACAATTCAAAAAGGGTCCAGAGGAAAAAATAATGTTCAGATATAATATGTATATGCTCTTAACAGCCACATGTCTCCTAAAGAAGTATCTGCAAATGGACTGAAGAGCACAGTCTGTTACCTGTGACATATGTGACAATCAAGGACATAATGAAAATAACAGGGCCTACTTGTACCTCAGCCATAAGAAAACATTACCACTGTTTTCAGAGGAATAAAGACCAATACAGGCTGTAATATGTATGTACAATTATTGATTCCCGGTGTGTCAAACTGTAACACACTTGGCTTTAGTTTTAAACTCAAGACCTGTTTCACAAGACTTCTATACATCAGCAAAGTCTCTACCAGCGGCGTTGAGTCTTTTATGAAAGTCCATTGTGTGCCTTCTCGCTCAGTGTGCTGCGCTGGGTGAGCTGCAGGCTGGAGCGAGTGGGCCAGGTGTAAGATGGGCAGGTGATGTGACTGAACATCTCCCTGAACCTGGTGGACATGAGGTTGTAGAGGATGGGGTTGATGGCGGAGCTCAGGTAGAAGAAAACGCCCGAGATAATGTGGACTGGCTCGTAGATCATCAGGTGGAGTTCGGATGACGTGTCGATGTAGCTCCACATCAAGCGGTCCACGTGGAAGGGAGCCCAACAGAGGCTGAACACGATCACGAGCACACCTGCAGGAAGCCGGACAGTTAAAAGGGAAATCCTTTGTCTTCATATAATGTGCAATATAAAATCATACTGTTTAGAGTCCTATTATGACTTGTAAATAGATATAATAAACTTTCTTGGTCCCTAAAACCACCATATTCTACGTACATATGTATTATAATGAATTAAAGCCTCTTTTTCAATTCATGGCTGCAGGAAGGTCCCTTAAATAAACCTAATTGCCTCATTCACTCATTCACAAATTGTTAAATGTCTTCATAGAAACAAAGTGATATCTTACAGAGCATTTTCGTTACTTGCATGTTGCGTTTGCTCTGCCTCTGCATGTGGGCCTCTGACAAACTTTCCGGTCCAAATCTGGACGAGGTGTCAGCGGCGGTCTTGCCCCACTCTCTGTAGAGCCTCAGCCCGATCAAAAGGTAGAGAACACTGATGATCAGCACAGGAAGCACAAAAAAGGCCAGAGTGGAGATGAGGATGGTCAGTTTGTACATCCAGGCGGGCTTCACCAGATCTGACAAACAAAACAAATGGCATAGTTTGGTTTTCTTCTTTTGTCTTGACAAAATAGCAACTCTGCTGTTATTTTCAGTAAATATACAACAAGCATTTTACATACAGCACATGGCGGAGCGTGGGAACTGTCTTCCAAACTTCTGTGGGAGCAGGGCGATGCCATGCAGGCTGGTGTTTGGTACTGCGCAGAGCATGGACATCACCCACAGCAGGACAATGACCTTCTTGACATGGGCACGGGTGGCAAGGTGCTTGACTTTGAGCGGGTGCACCACTGCCACATACCGCTCCACACTGAGGGCGGTGACATTGAGGATGGACGCGAAGCAGACAGTTTCAAAGAGGAAAGTCTTGAAGTAGCAGCCCCCCTCACCCAGCGGGAAGGGGTAGCTTTGCCACATCTCATACAGCTCCAGGGGCATGCCCATGAGCAGCACCAGCAGATCGGACACAGCCAGGCTTAGCAGGTACAAATTGGTGGGGGTCTGCATGACTCTGTAGTGCAGAATGACGATACAGGTCAGCGAGTTGCCCAGGACGCCCACCAGGAAGATGCACAGGTAGGTTACACACACTGGCAGAAAAATGGGGGACCTCAGGGGCCCCAAGTGCAGGGCCAGGTACTCGTCCTCACTCAAACACATCTCCTCTAGATCTTTTGAGCTAGCATTAGCCAAAAGCCAGGAGATGTTCACTCCACAGAGCACTGTTGAATCGGGACAGCCGGTCTTACTGAGTATGGAATCAATGGAGCAGTTTGGAATAGGCATGGTGTGCATCCGCTTTAAACCTAGAAAAAAGACAGTGCTTAGGTCACAAAAGACACAGGATTGACCTACCTGCTTCTATACAAAAACAATTGAATCTAATTCTTGTCATAGGAACATTACTGCGTGTTACTACACAAGCGAGAGCAAATGTCACTGTGCCATCCAAACATTATCAGGAAACCAGAAAACATACGTCAATATCTTTGGACGAATTTTTCGAGGCAGAATAAAAACTATAGAAATAAAAAATTAAATTCCCAAGCGTAACTACACTAAGAAGAGGTAACTTCACATGGCAGCAAAGACAAAAAGTGTAATAACAAGTTAATAAATAAACAATGCAACTTGTATTCATTTAATTGAAAGGTGTTTTTTATTAAGATTCCCTAACTGCATTTGTTAATCCATGCATCATGCAGTCCTTACCTGTAACTCTGAATCCTGTATGACTGTATTCTCTTATATCCCAGATGAACACAGATGTGAGACATGTGCCGCCGTCCTCCTGCTTTACTGAGAGCTCCAGCCTGGACTTGAGTATTTCAGCTCCAGTGTTAACCCCACCTCTTTCTCTCTAACACATCAGAGCATCCCCTTTCACTCCCAATGCACACAAGCCTTGTTTTGACTATTTGTGTGTGTTTGAACCTATTCCTTGTCATCCTGCACTCGATTACTTCTGCCAATACAGGACACAATGAACTGCTGAGATTACTTTGACCCTGTGGAGAGCGGCCTGAGTGTGAAGCAGTTCATAAAAATAGGGACACAGACACTATTTTTATCCTTTTCCTCTAGTCACAGCCCGGAATGAAATTGAAACCAAACCATAAACCTGTGAATTACCCCTTGAACAAAGCAGCTCATTTTTCAGCACTATGACTGTAGGGCCTGTCAAGTGGCAAGTAATGTTTTCTGGCCAAATGTAGCATGTACCATTGTTATATTTATATCCATATCTGGCTAATGAAGCTGTAAAAAAAGATGCAGCATTTGTCTCCTTTATTCCTTGAGTGAGAATACATTGTAAAAAAACAACAACATACATATACGTCTTCTGTATTATTCCATGTTCTTCTTTGTGAACAATTGGGTGCCTTAATCACAAAGAAAAACTGACTAATAATAATAATAATAATAATAATAATAATAATAATAATAATAATAATAATAATACAATAATTAGAAGACATTGGTAATTAAAACTATTGGTAACCACCTGGAAACTTAATGGAGGCATGTTTAATTATGTTCATGAAGCTTTGAGGTAATGTCTAATCTTTTACTGCCATTTTTCAGTTAACTTACAAACCCCCCAACTAAGACCCTCGCTCTGTCCTATGCACACTAAGCAACTAAGCCCCATAATGTGCCCAAGTGACACCTAAAGCACACTTTACTTGTTTGAGCACTCCTGGGGTTTTCACAGGAATCCAGGCATCTGAACCTAGAAAAACTACAGCTCCATCTGACTGTGGCTTTGAGAAATGACAACACTTTTATCCAATTAAAACTCACTTAACTGAAGAGACAGGGGAGGAAAAATCATCTGTGTTGTCCATGTGCTAACCTTTAAAAATAAAGTTGTCCATTTAGTGATATTTATTCAATGCTAATTAGCTGCGTCCACAAATCACTGTTGCGGTGCTTTTTGTTTTTGCCTCAAGCTTTTTTGCACAATTATTTGTGAGATATAATACAAGAATAACAACATTGCCCTGACAATGCACTAAATAAAATGGACTCTCAATTTCCACAAATGTGTGTCTGAGAAATATCTATTATGTGATATGCATAATTTACTTTATGGAAAGGAGCCTATTCACCATTTTAAGAAAAAGCCTGTAACATAAGTGTCCATAAAGGAATTTTCCCTGAACTTCAATCAGGGGTGTCAAACTCCTTTTAGTTCGGGGGCCACATGAAGTGGTAACTTTAAATAACTTTTTCCTTTTGTTTTAGGGCAAAGAAGTCCAATTAGATTGCAATGTTGGTGCATCAATCACAACTAAAAAAGGCAAATGTTGGCAAACGCCTGCAGCATACATGTTTTCATGAACATATTCTCACATTATGGTTTGATGCTAAAGCTATTTTGCTAGGTAACGTTCACTATGGCCACAGGTAAAAAAAAACTCAGTCCCGCTAACAATTAATTTATCATATCTCTTCTCAGATGTCCTTGCTACTGCATTTTTTTTTTTTTTTTTGACATGATGAATCTCATAGTGTTGTATGTTATATTCCTTGAGCACTCTAAGTTGCTGCATACACACTAAAGACACAGGTTCCACATTCTCTTCTGTGAATAAATCCCAAGTGGTCCACTTTTCTTGGAAAACTCTACACCCTTTGTCAATATTTTGGGTAATGGGGGTGCCAGCTACTCTGATTAAAAGAGTGCGACCCCCAGTGGACAAATTAGGAATACATGTTACTTTTATTTGAAAATTGCAGTAAGCATATTCAATGTAATTTTCTCACTTTCCAACTTCATCCCAAAGGCCAGATTGTACCCTTTGGAGGGCCAATTTTGGCACATGGGCCACATGTTAGCCCACCCTGGCTCTAAATGCAACCAGAAACACTCTCAACACTCTGAACATAACCACCATGAGTCAAACTTGATAAAGAATCTAAACTCTTGCATTTCATGAACACACAACCTTGTTTAGGTGCTTTCACTTTAGCTTATCGGACAACTCTGTGTGTTTCCTATTGCAAAAACGTGTAATTAATAACACTGCACATTGGGATACGTTCCGGAGAGCTGGGGAAGCATTTGACACAGAGAGGGTTTTTAATACATCAAGCTAATGGGAAACATCCAAACGCAGTACATTTGTCGACAGGCATGGACAGGCCCGGAGAAATCTGTAGCCAATAAATCACGAGCAGCACTTCTGTCAGAGGGCACACGCGCAGCTTTGGCCCATTTGCACATCCTCACATTGGCTCGACTGACAGCAGCTCTCGTACAATCCCCTGCTCCCCTGCTCTGGGGAGACTCCAGTCAATCACAGCTTTTAATCAGAACGCAGGGGCTCCGATACTTCATGGCAGGAGACTGACACATTCGAAATTGTACCCATTTAGCCTCATGTTACATAGGGCTTTGATTCATTCAGAAAACTTTAATTGTGCTGCTTTCTTCAAATCTGAGAACATTCAGTTTCTGCCACAATCCATACAACAATAAAAAGGCTGTTTTATACACAATCATATTACGCAATGATCTGATTGCCAACTTATTTCAGCACTAACCTATCTAATCAGTTGCTTTTTTTCCCGGGAACTCACAACCTTTCACCCTCTCTCCATGTTCCCAGACATAGCTTTAGCAGTAATTACAGATAAGCTCAAATAATTCAAGCTATCATGGTCTTGACTGAACCCAATCAAAGACTTCAGTTCAGTTCACTAATCAACCATGTAAGCTGGACGATACAGAGGAGAAATGTGGCACTGACCAGATGCTGGTTGTCTGTCATCTTGATTTGGCCCTGTGCAATTGAGGAAATTGATAAAGGAAATGGATAAAACAAAAAATAGGCCAATTGCACACAGAATCTCTTATTGTCTTCACTTAATAGGCATTCTACCATTTCCAGATCACTGCAGGTAGCACCATTGCTGCTGTAATAAAAATAAATTCATTCAATGGACAACTGAGAGAGGAAAGATATTGAAGGTAGGTTAAGGTGGATGGCCTTAAAAGAGCCATTTATATAGTCAGAAAGAAATTAGCTCTTTTCTTAAATCCATCCACAATATTTACCTGACACAGTCTTTTCAGCTTTGTGTCAATAACTTTAGATCCAGTCACTTAAAGTGCAGTATGTATCAGAGACATTTGGAGATTTGTGTCAGTTCCAAAAAAAAAGAATCTTGAAGTGCAACAACGTGATATTTTCTCGCTCCGACTGTCATAGTCAGTAAAGTGCATCTGTACAATTACTCGTGTGTGTGTTTGTCTCTCTGTTGTGAGCATCAGTCCATCAGTGTCCGTTATGGACTGGAGCACAGTGGGAGAATCTGCTGCAGAGTGGTCAGCAGCTCCACATCACGTCCACAGATCAAGCTGCTGTTTCACACTAGTTTCGAATGTGAATCAATACTGAATAATTTAGAGCTTTGGAATGTTTAGACAGTGGCAATTACACTTTTGACCTGTTTGCTCATCCTGAATTGCTTTGTAATGCTACGCCTTTTCTCCGAACTCTGAACATATAAAACATCTGTCACTAAGCACTCAATGCATAAAGTATGTAGCTGTTTGCAGTAAATCTCTGTTATAGGATTGTTCTCCTTCAAACACAAACTCACAATATTGCTCTGCTTTATTCACCGACAGATGCTCGGAGATAGTTTCACATTTTATGAAGAGAATGAATGCTAAAAGCTCAACTACGTGCAGGTCCGTTGAGGTGTAGAGTTATGTCTTGCTGATAGCACTGCTCCAGTTGAATTACTCTGTGGCAAAATAATTTTTATTTATTGTAAGCAGCAAAACTGAGCTCAGTCATTTGTCCAAATTTTAAAAGGGGACATACAGGATCAGAGTGAAGAGGGGCCCTTATTTAACTTCTAAAATACTGCTGCAACACACACTATGTGAACTCTTGGCTGGGAGGCTTTGTGCTGTGTGATCAGTAATTCTCTTTATCCCTGGTTTTGCTGCTACAGACTTTATAGAGAAGGCTGCAGTGATGCGGGTATTTTACTGCTGCGAGAACAGCCTCACTCTAAGAACAGGACGTGTGCAGTGTGCTGGACATTACAAGTCAGACTTGTCCAGTGGACATTAGGCTCTGGGGGATTTCTGTATTCCTCACATCATCTGTCAAACTCAAATTGATACATGGTTTCTCTAGTGATGAAATAGTAAACTGTGTATTAGAGGCAACTATGAAATCAATGTGTCAAAAAAAAGCACCCCAATAAACTTAAAAACAAATGTTACTTCTCCCACTTGCTACTGTCATGTTCCCTTTCAAGACCCTGTCATGGTTGCACTTCAGGTCCCTGCCACTAGGGCGCACTCGTGCTCCATCAGTGTGAGGAGAACAGGCCTACGTGTAGAAGCAGGTTGCACAGTGAGGCCATATTCCGGTGCCAGATAATATTAGGCTAAGGCCCCGGTCCAAGTGGGAGCCTTTGTAAAGAGCAGGCCTCTCCCGTGTTCCGCGTGTGCGCGCACCTGTCAGCTAGACGAGGACGAGCCGAGGCCCGGGGGATGCCAGAGTCACTAGGCCTCACCGTCACCATCCCACCTTTATGTTTGGAGTCTTTCTGCTCCGTGAGTTATTGCATCCTGCATTTTTCCCCGGAGGCTTTTTTCATCCTGCTCATCCGCTCAAACATGAAATAAACCTCACTCGAGGCGTTTGACTCGCAAGTACACGGGCACGTGGCGCGCACACACACCTGACCTCATTATGAAAAGGTTTAACAAAGTTCTCAACCCACGCGTTTGACTCTGAGGCTCTTTGGTCCGAGCTGAGACCCATCAGGTCAGTTCAGGAGCTGGGGTTCCTCTGATGCTTTAAATCTAAACGTGTTGTTTTTTTGTTTTTTTTACTTATTGGGTCTAGTCATAATGAAAATTTTCTCCTTAATTATTAAGTTAATTTGAGTTAAATCCAATACATAAATAACTAACTTAACTACTATTATCTACTACTACCAATCATATTACATAATAACAATGTGAAATTTTCTATTTCTTTATTTGTTTGTTTAGATATTTCCAGCCCATTTTTGCCAATAGACAGTACACATGACAGGAAATAGCTGTTACAAAGGGCATCAGGATAGTTTTTATGTGATTCCAATGACAGCAAGGACACCTAAAGTAAATCTATTTGAACTACTATTTGATATATCAAGCCGAAAACTAATTTCAATGTCATCAAAAAGTGAATGGATGACATATAGAGCTTGTATGAGTCAGGTTTCAGGGATCCCAAAATAAAAAGGAGCATGTGATCAGGCTGCAGGGGAACATGTGCGCCAGGCTCTCAGCCGTCTGCTCGGTCGACCTGATCATCTTTGTGCTTGAGTCGACGCTGAAGTGGAGGATCCCGCCGTGACTCCAATCATTTCTCAGTCTGGCAGGTTGGAGAAACGCTCCGCCACAGTGTGGACGCTTTAGCTCCAACGGCTGCCAAAAAACGAGATGGGACACTGCACCGCATCGCCAGACAGGTTCTACTCCAAATGAGAAGTGTGAAAAGCAAAACTGTCAGACACCAATTACTTGAGCGGTGTGAGGGATGTGGAGACACTGCAGGAGAGTGAAGCAGGCACCTTTTACCTGGACACTTGTCACGGAAAATCACATTCGATAAAGCGCTCGAAAGCCAGTGCTACTGAGGAGGTTCAGTGAGAGGAAAGTTCTATAAGTGGTGTTTCCCACCAACAGAACGCACATGGTACATTAGTCAGTGATAGTGTGTTCGTCAAAAAACACAATTGTACTGCATTTTTTTTGTAGTGCCGGAAAGTATGAGCAGCTAGAGCTTATAGGGATAACTCCAATTGTGCTCACACCGAGTCTGGCACTTTTGTCAGTGTATAGAATCAATAACAGCATATGGTTGTTTGAGTAGGAGTTGGTGGATGGTAGACTTTTTCTGACCTACAGCATGTCACACCAGAAGAAGACAGGCTTCATTTGTGTGAAATGTTCCCGTTCTGTCTTTCAGTTCCTGTTCAATAGTAACCATACAGCTCTCTTACCTTAATGAGATGAGTACAAATGTAGTTACACTTGATTAAAACCCTTCATACCCCTTTGGACAATGGAAATACCCCTAACAGCATGCCGTACCAACATCACATCTATCTATTGTGGCCCCAAAATACAACACAAGTCAGGTTAACAGAAGATACTATGAGTGAACTGGAGTAACCCTGTACTGTGTGTCTTTTTGTTTATTGTTTCAGTTTGTTAACGAGTGTAAAGACTATTTTATAATTCTGTTCACAACTTCTATAAAAACACGGTCATTTATCAGTTTGGAAAGTGACGTGAGACACTTGGTAATAAAATAATGAAACTATCCTCTGTATAGCTATGAAGGGTCAAGGATTCATTAATAACCAGTGCTGAGCTCATAGTTAAAACCACAGATATGTTTATGAGATAGAGGCAGCAGCGGAAAGGCCACTCTCAGCTCTCTCTTATCTCATTTGTCTGAGTCCTGTTTGATCTTGTCCCTGCTCCATCTCAGCTGATGAAAAACAATCGTGTGTATTCATTTTCTGCCTCCGCGATTCCCTTCTTCTCCTCTGCTCCGGCGTCCTGTGGGAGTCCGGTTGGCTGCACTTGCGCCTGCTGAGGGAGCTGAACATAGAAAATTAGCAAACATGCCAATGCTAGTAATTGTTAAATTGCAGCAAATGGACCCCATGTGAACCAAGCGAATAAACTCTGAAATCAACACAGCCTACCCAGGCCCAGTTTATCTAAATTCCAATACTATACCCAGTAATGGAAAACAGTGAAGAAATGCCATTTCGAATAGACCTCGGTGTAATCCTCTGCCCACTGGGGTCCATTTAATCAATGCTACAGACATGAGCATATAAGAGGAACAGTCTGCAAATGGAAGTGGAGTTCTGAGTCAGCTCACAGGAGATTAAAAAGTAGAGGTGGATGAATAATGGAGGAGGAGAATGGTGGGAAAATTGCCGAATGTGGCGAATCATCAATAACGCCTCCTGTGAATAATTCTGTGGAAAAGACTTCTGCAGAAAAACTGTCTTTGCTCACCAAAATGGAATTGTTCTTAATTAGTGTTTGCTGTGTATTGCCTCAGTCTGAGGGTCATTATTTTGCAAGCGAGCTCAACTTATTTGCACCGTGGATTACCTGCAATCCTGACTTTTCAGATGAAATCCTCCATTATGCAAACTCCAATAACATCTCTGACAGTTCTGCACTGATTGGCTCTGAACTTTTCGGGAGGCAGAAATTGTAAAGTTGGCGTTTGCTGGAGCTCCATACTGAAAAAGAAAAACACCAAACTTTGAGCTGACACTGACAGCTTCATGAGTCGATTCAACACACAAAAGTCAGCAAACCAACAACAATTCCTTTTTAATCAATCAGCAGTGCACAGTAGTTTGTGAAAAGCCCAGCAGTGCTCATGGCAGTAAGCAGCCGCTAACAGTCAGCCCCCGGTCATAATCATGTATCATTACTTTTCCAATCAATGAAGCTCTACTCCTCTGCTATAATATTTCACGTTTTGTTGCAGCAGTTCTTTAGAGGAGCTCTTTATTTTAGCTGCAGATCTCACACAGACAGCTATTCAAATGTGTTAAGAATTATGTCTTGATTACGATTATTACCTCCTCATTATCTGTCAGTGTTGTCCCCCACTTACTGTGTCTCCCGGTGTGCGTTGACACATTATTTTTTCCAGCACATCAGCAACAGCACCGGCAGTCGTAGCTCTCTTAAAGGGGACACACCCCAAAATATGATTGTTTTGTGGCTCGATGTCAACTTTTTCTTTGCTATTCCAAAATGTGGTGCATTAGTTTGTGCCTATTTCTCTAAAACCAACATCTTGAGCATAAAAACAGGTAACAGGATAAAACCTTGCTTGTCTCTTCTCAACAACAACAAATTCCACCCATTTCCACAAATAACACATAATTGTTTGTGTGTGTGCAGCTGTACAAAAACTGCTCTTAAAACAACAAACAAGCTGATGCTCTCCAGAAGTTTTTTTGGTTACACCTTAGGGTCAGTAATCCAACTATATCAAACTACAATAGGAGGTAATCCACTATGTTGTGTTTGCTAAACTTCTACATTCAACAATGGCTCATATTTTTTGATGGTCATTACAACCTGAATCCTGCTTCTATTTCAACAGATCAACAGACTTCTCATCCAAACCTGACACCTATGAAAGAAATAGCTATAAATAATAAAAACATAATGTAACAACATGAATATATTAATAAACTTTTCAACTACATTGCTCCTAGAGGCTGTGTGCAGACTTTTTATAGTTTATAGTGCTTTCACTGTGCCTCTATGATGAAGTTTTCAGTCTCCATCCTGCTCAGAATTTCTAAATTAATTGCCTTAGCGCTGCCTCACATGTGGGTATTTGAGAGTTCATCAAAAATCACTGGCATCTGGGGACCTTAAGCAACGCTGTAGGCCACAGTGAGTCTGTGGAAACTACCTCTTCTAAAGCTCCATCAGAGATAAGCTGCATAGACTGGTGTACAGAAAGCACAGAGAACATTTGACATCAGGAGAACACATACTTAAAAATCAACATGTTGGCAAGGACAAATCATTTACAGGATAATTGCTTATTGATGAATGAAACGTTTTTACAAAGCACAAATTAATGAGTAAGCTATTGATATCTGAGCAATGCTAAAACTAAATGTAGTGATGAAATGCTTTGCAATGCCCTGTTGAAATCCTATAAGCACTCAGAAGGTGACACAAGTTGGTAACATTGACCTAATCCTAACCCTGAACTGTTACATTTGATGATTTACATGATGAGTACCAACAAACACAGACTTAGGAGCACCAGCCAGACTGCATAATTCAGCAGTAGCTCGACACAGACAGTTTGGCTTTGCACTGATGTTCTGGCATCCTTCTTGTCAGCTTAACACTGCTGTCCCACAGAGCTCGTTTTCATTCCTCCCCACTTCATCTTCGACTCCTCGTGTCTCTTCGCCATGCTCTGTGAAATATGTATTTTTCCTTCCTAAGCCTATAAGAACTGATTTCTCATCTGCAGAAAGACGTGAGGCCTCTCCACAGCAACAATTCTTTATTCCACCTGTCGAGGCAACAACTGAAGCACACACATTGCCAAATCCGGTCAGTAAGCATAAAGCTTGGGATTTCACAGCCTGCTTTTTAAATTCCTCTAAAAGTCAAAGGTAGCCCTGGAACAACACCTGCAGGAATAGACCAGATGAACTTGAAAGCGTTGCTTCTCACTACCCCTCAGCTGTCAAACAATAAAGGACTTACTCCTTAGAAGAGGTAAATATAATGGGCTTGGCACAGATGGAAACAGAAATATTGCTGGGCTAGTATTGCTCTGCAGTTCGCATGAGTCAAAGTGAGCCAGTCAGAGTATTTTACAATAAGACAAAATGAACATGGCAGTTTTATTTTGAGAAAGTGAACATTTCTATCCATTAATAGGCTGCAGGGAATAGTCGGACTGCTGCAACACTGAGGTACATTTGAACATTTTGTCCAAAAACATGTTTGTCTCTGAGGAGACATCTTAAAAAACACACAGAAGAGCGAGCTGCAGTCAGCAAAGAATATTTAACACATAAAAACCAGGCAGCAGCTGATAGTCCCTTTGAGAATCCATTTGAATGTTCATGATCATTAGAGGTAATTATTTACATTAAGGCGTAACATTGACTTGAGTGTCTTTTTAAATGAGATGTACTTTATTGATTTCACTAATCACAGTACTGAGATCTTGCACAAAAAGCACAGGTGATGCCATATCACAACATCAACCCTCAAGATGGTGTTAGCATCTAACTCTTGCTGAGCATAAACAAATATAGTCTGGGACTGACGTGGCTCCATAAAGATCAGTTCAGGCTCAGACTGTTGATTTTATTTTATTGGTGCAATAAAACCAAAACACGATGTTTCACTAAAATTCACTAAATATTGCTCAACTAATAATTCATAATTTCATCTTTTACTTCTGCTGAGGCCTTGGTCTATTAAAATATGCAGTACATTAAGTTGAACATAATTTTAAGAAATTGAGGCTCTGGCTTGTGTTGAATATAGGACAAACAAGAGTTGTCCATCATGGTGTCAGTGGTTGAGGATGAAGCAAGCCTGCTGGGAACTGAACTGTAGTTAATTAGCGCACAAAGGCTTGTGGACAAAAGGAAACTTTGGCTGGTGGTGGAAGTGGGGGGAGCGCACTCAAAAAGACGCTCCAAAGTGAGGGGGTGTGGGTAAGGACTTAGAGGAGAGGGGTGTGAGACTGAAGGGAAGGGGGTGTGCGTTTTGAATGTGTGTGTTCCTGGAGTTCAGCAGGGGAGCTCAGGCGGAGGGCGGAGGAGGAGGTGGGTTGGATGAATGAATTAGCAGTGTGAAGGGAAGCCTTGTCCCTAAGCTGCGACCAACTAGCAGCCAGCACAGACACTCTCCACTGGAGCCCAGCAGCCAGACAAAAGAGTGTGCTACGCTAAAGAGGCAAAGAGGGCGACCGCGGGATGAACGCAGCGAAAGGTCAAAGTGTTACATGAGCTAAAAAGGATGGCCAGTGTGTGGACTACGCTTCGCACTGAACATATCACTTTGATGAGAAGTAAACTGGGTCTTCTTTCATAAACGCCCCCGAGGGAAACCCACAGCAGGCTTTAGTCAGTGTGTTGGTGTTCCTCAGGGATGCGTCTTAGTGTCATACAAATACAATCATTTTCCAAGTTTTTCCAAATAATTGTGTTGGTTTTTTGATTCATTTTAAATACTTTTTATCTGTTGGTTTTCAGAGGTGAATAGAAGTGCTCATGTTTTTGATGGAAACACTGTTTATCATCAACAAAATCCATTTTATAAGGACAAATGTATGACTTTGCATTAGCCAACCCTGTGCCCCTCACTGAACAGATGCCAGCTGGTCACCTCATTGTCTGCTCGATATCCCACAAGAGCTGCTGTAACCATTATCAAAGCTCATATTGATGCGGCCGCGGTCCATTTAATGCCAGATCTGATCGACATTCAGTATCCATTCTGGTGTGTACCTCCTGAGAGGATGGACAAACAGACCGGGCTAGTGGCCTTCTCTCTCGGCTGAACGGACACCCAGCCTCCTCCTCCCACTCCATCACTCTTCTACACCACTCTCCACTCTCTACACCCCTCCTACTCAACACATCAAGCAACCAGAGACAAAGGAAATGCAGCTTTTTTGATTTCACAGTAAAATGTGTCAAGTCTTTTATTAAGCAGTAGTGTATCTAGCCTTATTTAGCTCTATTTATTTCCTAATTTCCCTTTAATATTTGCTAAAATACACCTCCATGTGATGTTGAGTAGGTTTACTCTACTTTACCCTGCATTACTCAGATTAACATTTAACTAGATTATATATAATAGCTGTGTACGGCATCTGGCCAGACTTTGGACATATCTGACCTAACGATTTGTATTGAACCCTGTTTACAGCCACTTCCCGTAACCTAACCACTGAGGGCAGGTGGTGGCATGACATCACTGGGACCTGAGGTAATCATGTGTGACTGTGTGACTCACTGTCCTGTAATAACCTACTCACTATTTACAAATGGACTAACCTATCCACACATTTGTGTATTTGCTTTATTGATTTCATTTACAATTAATGAGATTATGGACACATACAGCATGGATTTACCAGTTGACCTACCTGTGTATTGGCTGGAGGGAATCAAACCCATAACCCTCTTGCTGTGAGGTTGAGGTGCTAAACCTCACCGAGCTCCTTGGAATAAAAATATTTTAGAAATGTATGTATGGTGATAGGTACAATGCATAAAAAACATGATTTATAAACTATTGTGTATAAAAGACGCTTACTAACAAAAAGGGGAAAGTAATGGAAAGCTCACAAAGACAGACAGAAAGTAAATCGTTTTAGTTTTGACATTTTAAAATAGATTAATAAGTATGTGTTATTTTTCATAATTGTCATTGTGTTGTGTTCTTCTTTTGAGTGTTTTTTTTTTTTTTATGGGGGGGCAGCATTTTGATTTTATTTTGACAAATTATCCTGCTATTCATTTAGGCTTGACCTTACGATCACCGTTTTAAATGTTGCTTACTAATGCAGCGCCTTTATTATGTAGGCGTTAACCGGAAGCTGCTGGGGTCTCTTTTTTGCATCTTCCCGCTGCCGGAGCCCCCAGCCCCCGCTGTGTACGAGTCTGTCCCAGTGTTGCCATTCCGACGCACGTCTCTCACAGAGGAGCAACAGCTACGCGGAGTTACCCGGAGCGGATCTGCGGGCTTTCCACCGTGGACCCACTGGACTTCACAGCCGGGTTACAGCCTCTGTTTGCGGGGAAGGGGTCGGTGCAGAGATGCGCCTCTGGACGGAGGTTCGGTGTCGGTAAAGTCACATAAAGAGACTGAGAAAGGCTGCTCCGTCGCGTTTCCAACTCCACTGCAACAACAGGACCGGGCTGAATGAGAAGATAAAGGATTTTTTTTGTTCATTGTATTTTTTACATGAGGATATTCGCTATTATGGGGTGGTAAAAGAGCCCCTCGCCACAACATGAGGGGAACAAAAAGCTCTTCTGCTGCTGCGGTGTGCGTTTGAGTCTCCATCCTTCCATCCCAAGTCTACACACACCTTTCTTCATGTTGCAAACGCCTGGTTTATGACAATGGATTACTTGCTGTGGATGTGCAGCCTCGTTGTTCCCGTGGTTCTGGCTGTGGAAGGTAGGCTTTTAGACATCTACTTTTATCTGACGCTTTTGAACAATGGGGGATCTATTTGGCAGTGAAACTAGTATTGTCTACTGACCATCCATTGGGCTGTTTCCAACACCACATTCTGTCATGTTTCAGCACTGAATAGGACTCCATCCAGGTTTTGCTTAATTAGAGCTGTCAATATAACGACCTGCTTTTGCTTTGTGCTCACTGACTGTTATCCACTGTACACATGCATGATCACAGAGCGTTCCCTGTGGCGTGGCTGCTGTGTTTGGTGACATCCCCCTGTTTTCCAGTGCTCAGGGAGGACTGCCCTGTTGCTATTGTCCCTCTTTTTGTCACACCCACCAGCTCAGTGAGGATGCCCACCTGCCCCACCTAACCAAAAGAGGTGTCGGACTGGGAATGCCTCCACTGTCACTGTCTGTAACACAGAAAATAGGTTTTGGACGATGAAATGGTTTATGCCAATCACTGTGGCTGTTTAAGCACAGGTCAGAGTGGATCAGTGCCGTCCCCTGAAGCACCTCAGGGACAAACATGTGTAACATATTAAATGACAAGTGTGCATTAAAGGTCAATGGCTTAACAAGTCGTCCCCAGGAGCTTGAGAGGGAGTGTTTCTCCAGGGAGCCCACCCTTGCCACACACCACATACAGTACATGCTCCCACCCAGCCTCTTTTATTCCTCCTCTGAGCTGTAGCTACATTTCTCTACCTCCCCCTTCCCTCTTTCCCCGCTTCTCTGTCCAATCTGCCTCCGCTGGACCGTGGCCAGCTTGATCCCTCATCAATTCTGGTGTCAGCAAGTGAATCAATGCAACGGGCAGCAGTCCTCAAAGTCCCAGCGGGGCTCTCACGGCGAGATGATCAGCCTGTTTCCAAACCGGCCGCTAAATGTTACTCAAAGCACAGGGGTTAACTAATGTTTGTCCTCTGAGGCTAAACACGAAGGGCTCATGCTCTACTAAGAGAAGGAGGTGTTCGTCTTGCAAGTTCAGCTGCTTACTCAGTGGATTTAGACACATGGCTGCGATTAGTTTTTACAGATATGCAAGTGAGGATGATGCAAGCTGGAGCGAAAATTGAAGTGTGTGCTGCTTATTTACAAAAGCTTACACAGACGACTTATCTCCAATTCTCATCCGACAGACTGACGGCAGTAAAATCCTCAACAACTGTGACACTTTTAGACTGTAGTACTTTTATTTACTGTCAGCAGTTATTGTACCATCATAAAAATGCTTATAAAGCAGATGGGTGATGGCTCCAAAAGTATCTTATAAAATCATCTCCAGCATGGGGTGCTGGGAAAAATGCAAGACATCACATTTTCATTCAGGAAGATGATTTTCATTAACAAGACGTTCAATTCATCTTTATTTATGGCACCAATTTACATTAGAGCTCATCCTCATCGAGATTGCACACAGTGGCTCTTTAATGGCTTGTCTGTATAAGTAAACTCAACAAATGCCCCCTTGAGTAAACACTTAGCCACAATGGGAAGATAAAACCTCTTTAACGCCTGAAAACGGAGACAGACACAAGCTCAAGGGGGAAGGCCATCTGATGGGACCAAGATTAAGTGTTTGTTGATACAACCAGCACCATCAGCTGTGCTCAGTTGATGTTACAATAAACCTGTGCACAGTTAAAGTCAGTAAAATGGTTCTACTGTAGATACTAGATGTAACAAATCATTTAGTTTCTCAAGTAAAGGTCACAGTATTGTGGAAAGAAATGGAGCTAATTTTGACACAATTCATTATCACACTGTGACAAAAAACGTCCCATTGTTGTCTTCATCTAGTGGAACTAAATGATATGACAAGCTTCCCAGAACAGCACTTTCAGAGTTTTCTACACACAGTTTAACACACTGACTTTTTTTGTCATGCAGTCAGGGCAGTTATTTCCATCTCGATAGTATGATCCCATAATGAGATGTTAGAGCTCAGGAGTCCCATTTATTGCCTCATATCTGATCATCCTGCGATCACTGATGATGATGTTTGCCTGTTAATATTTCATATGTTTGCTTGTTGGCTCCAAGTGTCAGTGTAGCACAAGGCGAGGCCTCTCTTTCATGGAGCACTAAGTCTTACAAAGTGAATAAAACATAAGAATGTTTGCATCGCCGTTGTGCACATGCGCTGAGAATATAGAGTTGTGTGGCATTTCAGCCCAGTGATTAAAAAAAAGGTAAATGCCACGGGTGGTGCTGGTTTGCATTGTTTTCTTAGCCCAGGGGCAGAATGACTCCAGCCCTGCTGTAGTTTTATGGGAGATGGGGGAGATTTCAGGATCTGAGTTATAGCTGCAAAGCAATCTCAAAGGCATAGTAAATTTAACAGAGTGGGGGGGATTGTGGAACCTGGACGGGGTTCTGGGATTTACTGAGATGACAGAACTCTCCGGTAAAGAGATGTTTTTGAACAGAAGGGAAAGTTGGGGTATTATAAAGCCTACATGAACCTAGACTCTGATGTTGAGTCAGGGAATATACTGTGACTTGATTCCTTGTGTAGATATTGCAACAAAGTTCTAAAATGTCTCCTCTGTTGTGATACAGCCAGGTTTGGTGAGCTACAGTAAGTCCCTGCCAGAGTTGTCTGAGGAGTACTTCACTTGAGGACGGTGAAATCCTGCATATATGGGAGCTTGAACCAGTTTTTTAAACACGTTGCGTCGTCACTCTGCTCACACTTGTGATTCTGGCTCAGTTTGCCTCTGGGCAGGAGGAGGATGAGGAGGGAGGAGGAGCGGGGTATGGGCAGCACACCGGATCAGGCACCCTAGAGATGATCCTCGGATCAGCAGCATGTAGTCCAGCAGTATTCAGCTGTGAGCCGCTGAGGGACGAGTGAAGCCATGCACAGACATCAGGTTGTACTAATCAGTGAAACAAGTCGGCTCATTTGGGCTCGAATAAAAACACGCACATTCCTTTATGCGTACAAATATAAGAATACTCTTATGAATTCACAATAGGCTTTTTGTTTTGAAAGGCTTGTTTTGAAAAGTACATTTGCTTTGTGCATTAATTTTATATATTAAACACAAGCAGAAGTGTAAAAAAAAAAGGTGGAAGCAGCCACTTATTCCTATCTTATTTTCACATTTTACCTTGCATTTTCTTCCAATTTATTCAAGGCCATTATTTGTTTTCTTTATTTACTACTAGAACACAAAAGAAGTCTGCCTCAGCCTTTTCAGTCACACAACACATCAATAAATAGGCAGAGACACCCATATTTATCCCTTAATGTGATCAATCCTTTTTGTCTTAAGTTGAAAGCATCAAGACCCTCCAGAATTGAATGCCACAGATGTAATCCGTCCCGATCACTGTTCATTATTTCCAGAGCAATACAGAAAGAGGCACACTGTGGTTTGTGTATTGAACACACAGTCTGACTGTAAACACGGCTTATATTTGGAGCTCGGCTGATACAGATGGACCAAAGCTCTATCCACTCAATCAAACCACACAAAAACCAAAGCTTTGTCTTCGGCCATGAAACCTATAAGAAACATTACAGACCGAGAACAAAGATCTAGGAAAACGCTGGCATTTCTCCACTCATGCTGGTGTTTGATGCCATTTGTTTACCCTCTCACACCCCGCTGTAGGGCTGTTATCAACAACTTGTGAGCAAATGGTGCACAGCAGGCATTGTGTCACCGAGTCTCGACGAAGAAAGTGTAATCGTCTCTGATTATGTGCAAACAAGCAGGAAACAATGGCTGCGAGTGCGGAGACAGCTGTAGATTTTAGGCTGCTTTATTCGGGAGGTGTAATGAACTCGTGGCTCGCAGCTTCTCAGGTGACGACGGACTGACAGCCAGACAACAATGCCCATTGATCAGAGTGTTAATTCCCCCGCTCTGCTGTGATTACTGCTTGTCCTGCTCTCACCTCTCTGTATGTTGAGTGTTGAGAAAAGCTGACCTGGTAACTGTCTCAGCCAAATGAGTTCATCAAGGACAAAGTAGTGTACATTTTTCCCTGTAAATGTCATTGCAGACGCACAACTGTGGCGTTTGTATGTCCCTCCTCTCACCGTCCATGTTTAGATGAACTGGTGACACAAAATTACCTTTAAAGAATCATAGGAAAGGGTTGTCTGTGGTGTTGTTACTGCAATTAACTGGCATTTGTCCAGACCTATCCATGCCCAAAGCAGCTGTTATCAGCTCCTGCCCTCTGTGACCCATGAAGGATAAGCAGAGGAGATTGAAAGAATGCTATTTAACATTTGAAGGACGAGAAAATGTGCATATTCTTTATTGTTTAGGTTTCTGTTGACTATAAACTATAATATACTGGATAAATCAATCAGTTATTTCTACATTTAGTATGCATTTGCAGTATCCTAGAATGGGTGTAATTGATTATTATTGTAAATATATGCAGCTTATGTGTGATTTCAGTTTTCAATATTGACTGTGATCATTTCTACAAATATTCTGCTAAGACTAATTTTTAAAGAGATTACATTAGTGTTTGTGTAAGTCTTAAAGTTTTGCTAAACAAGTTTCATCAGTGTGTTGTGAAAATGGCTTGTCATATCACGTACCACTAGACGGAGCTCCTGTTGCCCTCAGTCGTACACAAACAGGGGTTTCCTTTGCCTCGGTTTTATTAGAACGTCTTACCGTTTCTGAATATGCCTTAAATAAAGCCCTATTTTTAAACATACGAGTATTTGCTACTAGCTGCGAGAACTGTTTGAATGCTTTAATGAATAGTTGATCATAATGGCCCGTCGCTAGTCCAAAGCAGCAGTTTGGCTTTGTAATTGAAATATTGGAGTATTTCCTTGTTTATGACCTCTCCCACTCTGCTCCAGATAAAGGAAGCCCTTCCACCAAACGTATCTCGAGGCCGCTTTGTTCTCCGTCCCACAAATGAATATTGAAAGAAGTGCATTTGCGCCTGCCAAACACATAGCTTTAATTAGGCAGCAACGCAGATACGCTACGATTGTCAGGTTTTTAAACAACTGAGGGCGTGTGGGTGGAGGTTATATGAGAAAAGGGAACAGAAAGTTTTCACTGCATCTTTTCAGGGAACTCTTGTGGGGTTCTTAATGCTGTGCTAGTGATTTGCTTTTTCCTCCCTGCGCTGTTTAATTCCACTTTGTCAACCTTCCTCCTACTCTTAATTTGCAGAAACCCTTATGGACAGTCGGTGGGCAACCACAGAGCTGGCTTGGACCACATTCCCAGAGAGCGGGGTGAGTATTAGTGTTTGTGTGTTCCCTTATTTTAAAAGCATTTGTTCCATTAGCTTTTTTAATAGAGCCCAGTCTGCCTCCAACAGCACACCTCCTACTGTTTTATATCTTTGTTTTCTGCCATGTATGTTTGCTTTTTTTGGATACTACAAAAGACAAAAGCACATTGTGTGACATTGTAGGAAAGATGTTGAAAGATTAAATACAAATTTGATGGTTTCTAAAATGGAAAAGCCTGACAGACAGTGTGAATGTGTGCATTTTGTTCCATAAACAAGCAAATGTGCAAACAAACAGATACAAAGTAAATCCCCCCAGTGTGTGAGGACATTAGGTTGGCTTTACCTCTCTCCAGGATAGAGAGCTGGTAATTGAAAGCATGTGTCTATGTGTTTTATAATACGGGCCCAAGAGCGCATTACTGGCAGAAATTAAGGTTTTCAGTTGATACCCCCTATAGGAATGGTGAGAAAATAAAACAACATGAATTTGACCCCAGGGCTAACAGCCTGACAGACCTCCCCCACTCGCGGCCAGTGTAATTTGTCTTCCCTACGTGAGCGCAAAGTCAGTCAATGGAAATGGTGGGTTGCCATGGAAACGGGCTTAGGCAGCACTGCTCATTGCTTCCCCTTACATCCGAGGGCCGGCTGCGAATGTCCTGCCGTCTATGAAGTCATATGTCACGAGCGACGAGGCAGACCCTCTCCTCCAGCCCAATACGTTCAGGGGCCGGCAATTATCATATTTGTCAGGTAGTGCATCAACGTGTTGCTGGTGATTTACGATGGTGGACGTCGAGTCTTGGGCTCATCGTTTGGGAATAAATTGCACAGCAGAGACGTGAGATGAGTTATGCATTATTTTTTTTCCTGTT
Source organism: Rhyacichthys aspro (assembly GCA_036850595.1). Taxonomy (NCBI): domain Eukaryota; kingdom Metazoa; phylum Chordata; class Actinopteri; order Gobiiformes; family Rhyacichthyidae; genus Rhyacichthys; species Rhyacichthys aspro. The sequence continues at coordinate 10,986,643 of CM072164.1, forward strand.
GAAATAATCAATTTCTTGTGAACTCATTTGTTATGGAAACTAAGCATTCGGTCCAAGAGGGAATTAGGAGGAAAAAAAGATTGACTTCTCACAAGGTTACTTCCTAATGGACTAAATTTATTGATCACTGACACCATTTATCATAGAGTCTAATGGTATTCACCATTTAAAACACCACTGTCACCAGACATAAAGTCATGTGTGGCCTTGTTCTTATGTCGACCCAAGCAGGAGTTAGTCCTTCTAAAGTTACCTTAACCTTTAACCTAAAGAAATTTTACAAATTAAGACATTTTTATTTTTAGAGATTGTGGGTTTATTAACTCATGATTAAATTTTGACTATTATATAGCAAAGGACTGTTTGTAAAACCAAATTATGTAAAAGAAGGATGTCACTGCATCTGATTCTTTGACTGAGAAATGTGCAGCCCGTTTTTTTTTTTTTTTGAGAGTCAGATGAAGCATAAAAGACAATAGGCCATAATGTTGCTTTTAAAAATTCTATAATTGATTCACCAATGTGTAATTTGTCATTAGTTTAAATAATGCTGGCCAGACAGGTTTTGGTTTGCAAGTCAGTGACTGACTTTCATCTTTTATCTTTTAATTGCTGCTTTTGATTAACTAGATCTTAAAGTTCTGCTTTAGACTGTGCAGCACATATGCTTTTCATGTCTTGAATCTTTTTCATGTGATAAAAAAATGCAGTGCTCCACATGGGCTCAAGACGCTACAGATGTTAAAGCCTTATATTGTTCTTCCATCTATGTTCTCTCTATGTTTCTATAATATATTCTGCTTTGTGTGCTGTCATGCACTACAATCACTCTGACAGTGGTGCATGTATATGGGTATTTTAATACATAAGTAACTGTTTGCATTATAGATGTATATACAGAGAGACTTACAGCTTTCCACTCTGATCCTCTCATTTATCTCAGCAATGATAACAAATTTATATGTAAGAAAGAAAGTAAATCTCCTCTTGAGGCCATTTTGATTGCACTATCTCCACTGCAGCAGTAGTGGATATGGGCCCAGGCTTCTATAGAGGAGACTGCTTTTTGCTGAGTTTAATAGCTACTGTAGGCATAAAGTCCTCAGCAGCACATTCAGCTGCAGCTTCCGTTTCCTAACCTTTAACTCGTGATCTCGATCCAAACTGTTATTCAAATGAACCTAATGCGTGAAATGTCTCTTAATGGGAAAATGTTTCCTATTAATAGTCCATAATGATTGGAATTTTCTGAGCGATTCAAGCAATTAAAAGCATTTTAGCAGCAAATTATTCGTCACAGGTCCCACATACTCATCATTAAACTGTGGGATGTGTGTGCTTCTGTTTTCAGAGATCACACTTGTCTGTTATTCTTGAAAGGCTGTGTTTAGATCGCACCATATTAATATTATTCAATCATAATTAACACAAGGGTGCACAATTGCAAAAAAATAACAGAATAAAATAATCATTATGAGTGTGTTGAAGAGAAGAGCACATTCAACACACACTAGGGTTGTGGCTCTGCATGCGTCACTGTGCTTTCGGACAAAACAGTCATGTGACCAAGTGCAGCTGATGCTCTGCTGTTTAGACACCATCTGATGGTGGCGAAGAATGAGCAAACAAACACATTATAGGTGTGGATATGTACCCCTGTATGTGGATTATTTAATTGAAAAAAATGGGCTTTAGTTCAGATGTTCAATAATTAATAGTAATGATTAGAATTACATTTCATTCATAAAGATAGAAAGCTGTATTTTTTGTTATTCATTCAAACTGATGACACTATTGTTTCATGAGATCACTCAGTCAGTGAGGTCATGTCCACTCTTCAGGACCTGGACAAAACTGGACAAATACTCAGATAAAAGAGCTCTTATTACTCAGAAATAATTAACTGAACAATGTGAATGTTCAAGCATAAGAAATCACCCATTATTCTTAAACATCTACCAAAGTCTTCTATAAGTATTTCATTGTATGCTGTTGATTAAACCTTCCTGGTAGTCTTTGCATGCAAGTACAGCTCTAATTAAAATCACATTGGTCGTTTTTTAATCTTTTCTTCTCTGCGCCCTTGCAGTGTCTTTTCCTTCTGGTTGCCTGCTTTCACATCTTCCTCTGTGACCATTCCTCTCTGTTGTGTCCACAGTGGGAGGAGGTGAGCGGCTACGACGACTCCATGAGCCCGATCAGAACCTATCAAGTGTGTAACGTCCGCCAACCCAACCAGAACAACTGGCTGAGGACGGACTTTATCCCCCGCAAGGGTGTGCTGCGCGTCTACGTGGAGCTCAAGTTCTCTGTGCGTGACTGCGCCAGCATCCCAAACATCCCTGGCTCGTGTAAAGAGACCTTCAACCTGTTTTACTATGAGTCTGATGGTGATACAGCCTCAGACACCAACCCTCAGTGGAGAGAGAACCCCTATGTCAAGGTGGATACCATTGCCCCAGATGAGAGTTTCTCTCTCCTGGAGGCAGGAAGGATCAACACCAAAGTGCGCAGTTTTGGGCCGCTCTCCAAGGCTGGCTTCTACCTGGCGTTCCAAGACCTTGGCGCATGTATGTCTCTCATTTCGGTCCGGGTTTTCTTCAAGAAGTGCTCCACCACTATTGCTAATTTTGCTGTATTCCCTGAAACGGCAACGGGGGCGGAGGCAACGTCTCTGGTGATTGCACCCGGGGCCTGTGTCACCAACGCTATGGAGGTGTCCGTGCCTCTTAAGCTTTACTGCAATGGCGACGGCGAGTGGATGGTTCCTGTGGGATCGTGCACGTGTATGGCCGGTTTCGAACCCTCGTCTGACAGCACACAGTGTCAGGGTAAGTTTGTTTAATGCACACTCGGACTTTTATTTAAGCAAACCTCCTTTATATGCTCGGCAGAAGTCACCTCAGTCTGTGCCCTCTTCTCTGCATTTATTGTGTGGCTCCTGGAAGGGGGGTGAAGGAGGGTGGAGGAGAGTATGAATTAATGAGGTGTTGCAGCAAGGAGCAGCATACAAATATTGTGAGCAGGACAGAAGGGAGGGAAAGATAGGATTGCGGCGAAGGCACAGAATGGTGAGCCAATAGATTTGCTGGAGAAAAATGCAGATAATCAGAAGGAAAGGCATTCAAATCCAGAGAATGGAGATATTAACTGTGCGTTAAAAGGTGTGAATTGTGGCCAAGCAAAGAGCAATGATAAAAAGGGAGGGGGAATAAAACACAGACAAGCAAAGCCTCGTCTCACCTGGCCGTGAGAAATAGTGTCTAACACGCGACGGGGAGCTCATTCGTTGCCATTTGGCGGCTCAAGGTTAAAAGCTTGCCGCCAACGCCTGATAAAAAGCTCTCTAGGGCTGGAGCCAGCGGTTGTGATGAGGAAGTGTAATTTCCTCGGCGGCCTCCTGTTAGTTAATCTACAGGCGGCCACACTCATTAACACCATTCAGACCAACATGAGCCAACAACATCACGCTAACATTAATCACTCCGACGTTTCATTTCTTAGGCCGGTCCGCTCGCAGCCAAAAATGCCACATGCAATGGAGAGAAAGAAGAGACAATACATGGAAGGGGGAAATTTTAGTGTATCTGAAACAGGGGAATCATTGTGCCCTCTGAAGAGGTTAATGGATTGAAGCGAGATGCTGCAGGAATTCAACACCATTTCCAAAACGAAACAAAGGAAAACAAACAAATAAAAGAAAATGATGATGCACTGTGTAACAGAAGCAAATAAATCAGATCAGAGAGCCTAAAGGTCTCGGCGAATTACAAGACTGCATTTTCATCTTATCTTCTTCGGCTTTTTATTGCAGGATTTTAGAGCCACAATGCAAAGCCATTAGCTCGACTGATTTCCCTAAAAGTCCCATTGTTGGGTATTAGGAGTTCAAATTGAAAGACCACTTAGCCTATCTAGTTAACCACAGTCTTAAGCACACGTACACTCACAATGACAGTTTTTATGAGCTCCCACGCTGACAGGACAGATGTTTGCCAGAGACCCCACTTTTACTCCACCAGTCAGGAATGTGGCGCACTGTAAAACTCTGCAGACCTTTTTCTGCTAATCCCCTTTATCTCAATCCTTCTCTAGTCTCGGCTTATGCTGGTTTATCCTTAAGACTTGTATCAGCCAACCTTCAGCAGAATTCAAATTAATCTCTCTGCCACATCTGCAGATTACCCAATTTTCTATCGTTTTCTAATAACTCATCTCTGCTAATTTACGCCCACTCTGATGTCTCTTCATTTGGACTGATTTATTGTCTTATTATGGGCTGTTTTGCATGCGTTGCGAGGCCTTGTTTGTATTCAGCTGTGCGGTTTGGAGCGCTAAGGACTCAACAGACAATGATTGATGGGTTTAGGGTGTATCCCTGTTCTTCAGAAGCATTCTCCATCCCCATTTGTCTGACAACAGCAATCTCCTGTCAGCAGTCCCTCGCAGTCTTATCCTCCTTCTCCTCCTCTTCAACACCAAACTTTGCTGTCATCTCGACTCTCTTCTTGGTTTTTTATGCCTAGATTAATGTCAGCTTCAAGAGAGGAGGGAAATAAAAAGATGATGCATATGCAGAGATAAGACCCCATGCTTAAGTGTTTACCGTTTTGAGTTATTGTCATTAATACGTTTTGCATTGCATTGACACAGTTTTGCTTTGTCTCATCGTTTTGATCTCGTCTTTGTTTTTCTTTTGATGCAGCTTGTATCCCCGGGACTTTTAAATCCAAATTCGGATCGGCGTCGTGTGTCTTGTGTCCAGCCAACAGTCGCACCAGCGCCAGAGGCTCCAGCGTTTGTCCGTGCCAAAATGGTTTCTACCGTGCTGACAGTGACCCCTCAGAATCTGCCTGCACCAGTAAGTCATCCTTCTCTTCTCTTACAGCCAGGATTTATTAAACAAAAGAAAACTGGTTCATGTACTGATAACATTAAAATTTTACATTGCATTTGCTTTAATCTGTGCCAGTTTCAAAAACAATTATCTTTTGGTGCCAGTCATTTTGACCACTACATCTAGTTTCTGACTAATGTATTTAAATTTTTAAGGCAGCAAAAACCAATGTCTGTCAGCTTTTTCCTAAATCTCAGCATCTGTGATCCAAGAAGGATTCAGTCAAGCATTCAGTCGCTGGTGAACATGTCATAGAGGTGTATTTTAAGATTTCTGGTCTATAAATAATCATGAGCACATTACATATTTACTCGAAAAGAGAGTCTAACAGGTCTTCAAAAGTATCTGTATTGGAGAAACAACTGAACTAGCATTTAAAGAGTATCAGACTTCATGCCGTATGCTGTTCAGGTTAGATTTGTTTTTATGAACTCGTGCTTTGGTCTTGCCAGTGCCATCTGTATTGTTCTGGATTAGGTGCTGCTTTGCTTGCTCTCTCTCTATATTGCCTAAAAAGGTCAGATCCAGAGTGGCATTGTGTTTCAGTTACAAAGCTGATACACATTGATATGAGCTCGGTCCCAGCTGGACACACTGGACGTACCACTAAGAGAAGTCCACTTCCCACTTTTTGATAGAGAGTGACATGTGTGGCGTTAACCGTGTAAAAACACCCCCTGGGGTCTTTCGTCACATTAAATGACACACACGGCCCGCAACTGTCCTCTCCAGATCCTGGTCACAGGAACACAGTGGACTCTGACACGGAGCAGCCCGCGCAGACAGCCAGGCAGGGACACAAGCAGCACCTCAGACTAAACACTCGGGCCTGACAGCTCGGTCCCTGCGATCTGTCGCAGCCGCTGGCAGACCGCCTGTGCTTTGTGTTGGGAGCTCTGTGTCGCACCAGAGGCTCAGCGAGTCAATGTCCGGCAGCTTGGGCCCAGCGTGTGTTTTCGACGGGTGTCCAATTAGAACAGCCCCCACTCTGAACTGTGTCTGCTTAATTAGGAAGGACAGGGCGAGTAATGTGCTGCTCAGGGCTAGCAGGCCGTGGAGCTCGACTCAGTGGACCGGCAGTTTCAGCCCGTCTCTCTGTCTACTCTCAGGACAGGCTACACTTGGGGCTTTTGAACCTGTGAAATAAACTGCTGTGAATGCATATCACGGAAATGATTTCTGTGCCTCCCAACAGTTAGATAACAGTTATCATAATAATTATACAAAATATGAGTGTGACTTTATTTAAGGGACATGGTTACACTTTGGACAGTGTGTTTTATTTAAGGAATATGGCTGCATGAAGAACAGCCGTGTTCTTTCTGTGTATGACAAGTTGTATTTACCCTCTGTTTTCTGTAACTGTTTATTTATTCATTGCACCATGTTCCCTGGTGGGATGTTTCTATGTCCTTTGCTCTGCTACATTTGTCATGTTGTACATGGAGACTATTCTGTTGAAGTAAGTCTGTGAAAATAACAACCAAAAAAATTCAGTGCAAATCCAGGCTTGAACATCACTATATTATAGCAATACAGGATGCTAGCTTAATTCATAAAGGTTTTAGCATCTTTGATAAAAGAGAAAACATGTCAGAAAAAAAACATTTAAATAAAGCACTATTTAGATGCCCAGTTTTATTAGTGACACTATTGACAATAACTTTCTATTATATTGTACAGCCAATATAAGTACATATTTTTATTGCATCTTTTTTGTAGACAATAATAAATATGATTATGTATCAGGTATAATATTTGCATTTATGAGTACAAAAGTAACATATGTGTTTGTGGATTTACAGCTATCCCCTCTGCGCCTCGCAGCGTCATATCGAGTGTCAACGAGACCTCACTGTCCCTGGAGTGGGAGGAGCCTGAGGACACTGGTGGCCGGAGTGACTTAGTCTACAACGTAGTGTGTAAGAAGTGCCTTCGGGACCGGAGTCCATGCACGCGCTGTGATGATAATGTGGATATTGCCCCTCGGCGTTTGGGGTTAAGGCAAAGGAAAGTGGTGGTCCGTAACCTGCAGGCTCACACACGATACAGCTTTGAAGTCCAAGCGGTCAATGGGGTTTCAGGGAAGAACCCCATCTCACCCCGTTACTCGACAGTCAACATCACCACAAACCAAGCCGGTTAGTAAAAGATCTGTCAATGACATTATGTGTGTCCACAAAGCGAGCTAATTCATAGAGCTGACCGATCAATAACACTTAACATCTGCATGAAGCACACTGGTTAGTGGATACTACATTCAGTCAATGTCAGTCAGGGTTTTAATGAACCCTTATTATCTACCCACAGTCTTTTCAGGAAAGAGATGCACTGAACAAAACCTCTCACCTGCTCTTCTTCCAGTTAGACAGAAAATGTAAATTATACTTTCTACTTTCAGAGTCAGCATTTAGTGCGCTGACAACCAGCCGTTTTACATTACATCTCTGACAATGTCACCTTTCAACAAGTCCACTTAATATTTGCAGCGTCATCATCAACTAAACTGCTCAGCGCTGTGCACGGGCTGCAGTTACTCTCTCAGTTAACCTGTACTTAATCCGCCTTAGTGCAGTTTATGAAGCTCCATTCACACGAGTCACATTCACAGATCAATAAAGAGCAGAACAGTGAAGGTGACACATGCTGCTTTTCTTAATCCGTTCAGGCGGGACAAGTTTGAATACTCATTATCTTTCTGTTGATCGTCTGTGACTTTTAAAGAATTGTTCTTGTTGGTTTGTTAGTGAAGAAGGGGAGCTGTGAGAGTGCTCACTAGTTTCACAGTGACAACTCATCAAAACAAATCATTTAAAAGTGCATTGTGTCCACTGTCCACCCACAGCACCTTCAGCAGTGCCTACTGTCCATCTGATGCGCTCCACCGCAGACACTCTCAGCCTGTCATGGCTGCCCCCGGAGAAACCCAACGGGGTCATCCTCGATTACGAGATTAAATACCACGAGAGGGTGAGCACTGACTTTTAGTTAATGCGTTGATGTAGGACACAGTCCAAGACTTATTCCTTAACAACTTGCTTTTCCAGCCTTTTTAAAAGAGCAACATTTTAATGTATAATGTAAATATGGAAATGAGAACATAGTGGTATTAAAAATGTTTTGTTTCAGATAGATTTAGACGTGTCCTGAGTAAAACCTGCTGTTCAGGTTATTCTCTCCACTTTTACCATTTCACTATTAAACAAAAACCAACAACCAAGTCTTAAATCTAGTAGCTCTTTATGTGCACAATGCCACAACATATTTGTGAATCGTCAAAGCTAGTTGAGCAAGACTCAAACCCAGTTTAACATGAATCTTGTTCTAAAGTTTTCCTCATTTTCACGTTGTCAGGGGAGTCTAAACTGTGAATAGGATACAGTCCCAATTAAATCAAATTCTTATTTTGATTAAAAGTCAACCTTTTGTTGCACGTCTAAAGTTGCTGGCTAAACCCAGTTAGTTGTTTGCCTTGCTAAAACATTGACAGTAATATCTACTGTTGTTTTTGAAAAATAAGCATGGCATCAATATTAACTCACTCAATGATTTGTTTCTGTATATTGAATTTAGAATTTGCTTCAGGCTATAGCAGTTGTTCTGAACTGATACCAAGAGATGAGACATAATTTCCACAATTAGCAGTGAAAAAAAGACCTCTGTGTAAACTCTGCTGGAGGATTTTTAACATATTTATGAAAATTATTAAGAAGATTATTATTAGGGTGAATTATGGGGATATGTATAAACATTTTCTTCAACTACATGGGAGTAAACTAGCACTGTTTCCTTTTCAGTTAGCTCAGAAGAGACCAATTAGATTGAATGAAAAGGTTTCTTTCTTCATTGTTGGCATATGCAAATCCCAACTGCAAAAACGAAGCTGATCAATTTGTCAGTTAGTTCTCTTAAATGAACTAAAGTTAAAAATCTAAAAATAGTAGCATAAGCCACTTTAAACTGCTGGTCATTTTTAACGCCTTGGTTTTAATTAAATGGTCATTTGTGTTACATAAAGCTGACGAGCCACTGTTTTCACTCTGATTACTCCATTGTTTCCCAGGGACAGGCCATGTCTCACACTGTTACGTCTCAGCACAGCTCGGCCAAAGTGGAGGGTCTTCGAGCTGCCACACCGTACGTGGTGCAGGTTCGAGCTCGCACTGTTGCCGGATACGGTCGCTACAGCAACCCCATGGACTTCAGCACCAGCCTCGACAGTAAGACCTACCTCTCTACTGCTTTTAAGTGTGCTCTACTAATGAAGGCTGGGGCTTAATGGTTTTTTACTGCTGCCTTAATTAGTAACCATTAGTGAGGCGGCCCAGACCACCTCTAATCCCCTGTGCTGTTATTTACTGCTCTTACTCATGCATTTGTGCCTGTGTTGTGTTTAGGTGACCCTCAGAAGTCAGTACAGGACCAGCTGCCGCTCATCGTCGGCTCCGCCTCTGCTGGTCTGGTGGTCATTGTTGCTTTGGTGGTTATTGCTGTAGTCTGCCTTAAGTAAGTGTTTGATTTTTATTATTGACCGCCCCAGACTACATGCTTCATTTTATTAATTAGATGCTGAACAAAGAGGCTCATAAAACTTTAACATGCTTTCAAAGCACCTAAGCTTAATCTTTACTTCAAAAGAAAAAACACACCACTCAGTCCTGCTTTTACAGCCTGTTTCATGTAATGGTCAGGATGTAATGGATAGATTTCAGTGCGATTGGCCGTACGTGATACGGGTCAGGGCTGATTCTGTGAGTGTGCCTATGTTTATACGCTTCTTGTTTACAGGAAGCAGAGGAGCGGCTCAGAGCTGGAGTACACGGAAAAACTGCAGCAATATAGTAAGTTTGTGTTTTACTTGGGAACCGTCTCACTGTGGTATTTTAGTCATGCCAGTACAGTTAGCTGTCTGATTAAATCAATTATCAGATCATCTGATTGAGGCAGGAAACAGTGTCTGTGTTTGCTCTGAGGAATGCCAGACAGATCAGCTGATGTACTGTCAAGTGAAGCCATGATTTCATTTTACTGGGGACTCTGTTACACCAACAGAAGATGTGTATATGCTTTCAGTCATAAAATCCGAAAAATATCTTTACAAAAAACACACCAAAAAATGTAATTAGGTGGCACGTTCATTGTACATATTTCACAAAACATCTTTCAGCTGCAGAAAACCCATCCCCAAAAACGTATTAAAAACTTATCACTATTATTAGTGATAAACACAATCTCTCGTGTTAACCCTAGAGGCCATTTCCTGAACTGCCCCTAAAAGGCTTTCCTCTGTTGAGTTTATGTACTTGGCTGTTGAGCTAATGCTAACTAACTTTGAATGAATCATTACTAAGTTACTTCTTAATACATTTTGACTGTAATAGGACAAGAGTTTTAGACAACAGTTAATGGGCTGTTGCTGAGCTCACTCTGTCTTTGCTCTCTCAGTTTCCCCAGGAGTCAAAGTCTACATAGACCCTTTCACTTACGAGGACCCCAACGACGCTGTGCACGAGTTTGCCAAAGAAATAGACATCTCCTGTGTGAAAATAGAGGAAGTCATTGGCGCAGGTAAAAAGCGTTGTCGTTTCGGTCCCCATTTGATTAAAGATTTATCTGAACTTAAGTGCTCCATAAAGCTTTGAGGTCTGCTGTGTAGTGTCCTCTCTGAGAGTTAGCCTTCAGCGTGTGCATGTGAGCGGCTGGTGCCAGAGACTGAGGTCAAATCTTCTCTCCAGATTCTTCTCCCAGTCTGGTTTTTATTATTTTCAAGCTGCATGTTATGTCCTGACTTCACCTTAATTGACAGTCTGCTCCTGCTCGTTCAACTATCCTCCCTCCTTTTCTCTTCTTCTTTTTACTTCTACTGCCCTACAAACATTTAGGCACCAAATGCAAAACACCCAAGTTCCTGGCCCGTCCTCTTTCTCCCTCTACTGCTCCCAGGTTGCACTCTCGATCGATTGCGGTCACTCCTTCCCTCCCTAACCTCTTTAACCCTTGACATCACGCCAGTTGCTTTCCTTAGTCCTTCTCTTTTACTATCCATTGCCACAGAAAAAGCCAATCCCTAGACTTCACTCCTCAATCCAACCAGTAATGTTCCCTCCACTTTTCCCAACACCCCGACTCTCCTCTGTTCACTCAATCCCTTTCCCGGTCACCCTCACCCCCTTCCCCCCTTTGCCCCCTCCTCTTTGTCACAATTCAGGTGAGTTCGGAGAGGTGTGCCGTGGTCGACTCAAGCAGGCAGGTCGCAGGGAGATGGTCGTGGCTATAAAGACGTTGAAAGCCGGTTACACTGAGCGCCAGAGGAGAGACTTCCTCGCTGAGGCGTCCATCATGGGCCAGTTCGACCATCCTAATGTCATCCGGCTGGAGGGTGTCCTGACACGAAGCTGTCCCGTTCTGATTATCACAGAATTCATGGAGAATGGTGCACTTGATTCCTTCCTCCGGGTAAGTTTGGCATAAGGTGTGTGCCGCAAACACTGCTGACAGAGACGATTACTTTTCTGTCGGTATCAAAGCCTCTTGCTCAAAGACAGACACTCGCGACACCTCTGGGTTATCGGGCTGTTTTACTCTCTGTAAAATGCCCGGGGCGTTTGCTTGCTGAGTGATAGAGATTAAATGTGCAATATAACGCCTGGAGACAGGCATAGTGTCTCAGCTTGACGTGACTGACTGATGCTGACAGCTGTAGTGATGTGCAAACTCCTGGTGGAAAAGTGTCACACACCAAACCTATGGATAAAACCCCAGACACTGCTGCGTTATAGGCCCAGACCCCCTGCACCTTCACACAGCATTCAACAAATGGCAGATGAGGAATGAGGTGTCACGCAGCACATTCCAGCTACGTGGGGGCCATTTTATGTCATTTACATTCAATAAAATACGTTTTCCTGCATGGCTGCGCTGTGAAGAAGTCTACTTACTGGAGCTATTAGAGTGGTTACGGTTACTTAATGCTCACGCTGAATCGATGGTGTGCTGCAGCTTTTAAAAAGCAGTTTATTTCCCTGATGAAAGCATGCTGTTTTCAAGAATAGTCAGAAAGTTTGATATTGACCTGATTCATACCACTATTCTTGAATCAATGCCCATGTAGTATTTTATATTAAGACTGATAAATATGTATACTTACATACAAAGTTTAAGCTTTATTATAACTATTATAAATACACTCACATGTAACTAAATGTATCAGGGAGTGAATTTCAATGCTGAAACCCAACAAAACAGTGTACTGTAAACCACACTATATTATACACTACAAAGTATATTTAAAACCAAAAATGTGTTCACTATTAATTAGCTAAAATGCCATTGTATGAAAGCATTGTCTCTGTGAATACAGAGAGCCATTACTTCATATTTTATTTTTTTTTTAAAAATCATTACTTTCCATCTAACATTTAAGCTTTTTTTCTAAAATTTTCTCTCTCAACCTTTTTTAAGACTTCAGAAGATTGTCACTGGTAGAAAATAATTGTGGCTGTAGATCTGAGAGTCCAGCCTGAGCCTCCTCCTCTCCCTCACCCACTCCACTCAGTCGGTCGTCCTCCAAATAAAGCAGGAAAAGTCTGTGGCTTATCCTCACCCCCGCTCTGTCCAGTGTCACACACACGAACAGAGCCTGTGACTCGGAGGAACTCAGAGTTACGGTCTAATGAGGAGAGTATAGAGTTAACTGGCTCCCATGTACAGAGTGTCCGTGTGTGTCAGGCACATGAAAGCTCTCACAGCAGCACCCCAGAGACAGACTCACAAACGACATGCCCACATGGGACGAGATGCACAGAAAACACACAGTCCTCCACACGCAGCGTGGCTTTGAAGGGCTGCTATGAATCATGTCTGTTTATACATCCATCCATCCTGGCTTGTTTGGCTGACAGTTGCCATTGGAGTGTGCAAAGTACAAAGCAGACTGTTTATGGGTTTGTCATGTCACATTTTTCTAATTGTGGAGCCAGGGATTGATTGTCTTTAAATTTAACTATTTAATATTCAGCTCATGGACAAAATAGGTTTGGAGACATTTTCACATTTTACTTGTTAATTATGTATTGATAAACTGTTGATTTGCTTCATCCTCTACAATCATATTTCATAAGCATTCATAAGATGGGGTGCTGATTTACCAGTCTGTCTGCACCACTGACAAATGCATGCTTGTCTAATGTGGAGAATTGTAAATTAAATCCTGAAAGCCCTAATCTCACATTTGTTTCATGCTTCCCGAATGTTGACATAAAAGGCCAAATGCTGCAAATCCAGGAGTTTCAAATTGTAGAAATAAGCTCTGAGCTACACGCCATTCTAATTCATTTGACGGGCCAAGATCGCTTTAATGTTCACAACCAAAAATGCAAACAAAGCTTTTTGCCGGGAAGACTTCATGTTAACAACTGTGTAGCACTGCCAGTCCCTGCAACTGGTTTGTCATTCAGCTTCAGAATAAAAAATGACCTGCTTGTAGCTGCCCGTGATTTTCACTGCTCCATTTTTTGTTTGTGTCAGTTCTGGATATAGAGTCGTAATGGTTTTAGTGCCACAGTGAAGTGTCTAATTAATCAGCTAATTGGAAAGCATCCGTGAAAAGGTCAGCTGCCAGTGAGTGTCTAGAGCAGCCATGAAACATTATGACAGATGTCATGTTTATGTCGGCTCAGTGACTGATTGGCTGTCACTGGTGCTTTCTTCTCTCTTATCTCTCATAACACTGGCTAATGTTCCCATTTCTCTACATTTCAACAGTGCTACTCTTTCTGTTACCTTCCTTGTCCATTAACCAGCTTCTTTACTGCTCTGTTCGTACAGCTGAATGACGGCCGCTTCACCATGACACAGCTGGTCGGGATGCTGCGTGGCATCGCTGCAGGGATGAAGTACTTGTCAGACATGAACTATGTTCACAGAGACCTTGCCGCACGCAACATCCTGGTCAACAGTAACTTAGTGTGCAAGGTCTCCGACTTCGGCTTGTCACGCTTCCTGGACGACACTTCTGCTGATCCCACATACACAAGCTCCCTGGTTAGTATAGTATGTGCCTGTGTTCTCACTTGTGTTTGTTTTGTCAGAATTGAGGCTTGTTTAATTTAATCAATTCACTTTGGCTTTAGTTGGTAATGCATTATATCAGCATGCAATCTTGGGAATACAGTGAAAATGATGTGTCCAGAGACCTTACTCATAAAATCAGCAACAGAAATAGATTATTATTATGGAACATACTGATAAGCAGAAACACTAACTCTGAATTATATATATATTTAAAAAGATGTGTTGACAACAAATTTTCTAAAGCAGCAGGAGATGTGTCAGCCGCTGATCACAATGATCAGTCTTCCTGATTGGGTCAAGAGATAGCGTTATATATTTAGTTTTAACATGATGTATAATGCCTGGTCCATTATTATTTTATAGACACTTTCTGAAGTGTCTGAAGGAGGACACAGTATAGAACCAGACATGTCACAATGATCACGGTACATTTTTTGACAGTGTTTGTCCAGCACATTCATGTTCTGGTACATATGTTAAACTATGAACAAGGTTTGGGATATGAGTGTTCACTTCGGCTTGAAGGGGCCCTTTCATAACATGAAAACCTAGCTGTTACTTGTTGGGGGAGGGACAGTTTTACACTCTGCTAGGTCTGGCCTCCACTGAATCATTTTTAGTATTTCCATTGCCATAACACAGAAGCAAAGCTCTCTCACAGCAGTGACTTGTGTGACAATAAGATGCAGTATGTGATTATTTGTGTCTCGTTGGCCTTGAATCATGAGATTTGTTGATCTGTTTCAACTCAAGAGGTAAATAAAGCACAGACGTTTAGTTTGTATGATGTCAACCATGTGGAGATGAATAAAGATGTTACTAATGTGGCCTCCTGCACTCTGGTAGATCAACGCCCTCAAGGCAAATGTCTTCCACACACTGCCATTGTGGTAATGTCAGTCTAGTGTTAGGCATTTGTTTATGATGATTGGGGTTGGAGTAAAGGCATATATCAGTTTGTAGTAATGCTTTTTAACACTTGTCATCACTGTGAATCTCACTTCTCAGTGTTGATACTTTCACTGCTCTCACTTCACTCCTCGCTGTTGGTAAACTCTATGTGTTTAATTGAGCTTGTTATTTCAATCCCCTCCACTACATGTGCACATTCATGCATGTGTGGTTGCTCATGTGTGCCAATATTTGCGTTGCCATGCGCCCGCGTGTTAGATTTACATTAGCTCTTGCTTGCGTATCTCTTCTTCTTCTTGTGTTCTTTTCCTGCTCACCCCCTCTGTGTGTTTTGCTGCAGGGAGGGAAGATTCCCATACGGTGGACGGCGCCAGAGGCCATCGCTTTCAGGAAGTTCACCTCCGCTAGCGATGTGTGGAGCTATGGCATCGTGATGTGGGAGGTGGTATCCTATGGAGAGCGGCCATACTGGGACATGAGCAACCAGGATGTAAGTCTCCTGATACTGACGCATATTCATAGATTCAGTGGGAGTTTTATGTCTACATTTAGGTCCCTCTGAGAGTTGAAGCTCGAGACAGTTTGAGACTTTCCAGCGTGACACGTCGAACTCAGGCCTGTTGGTCTGCGGTGTTTATCTTCTCACTCCAGATGCTGGTGCAGCTGTGAGCCTGTGTTCTAGTTTTAGCACCGTATTTACAGCCCTCGTCTGAGTGTCCTCTACAAAATCCATACTGTAAAGCCCTCTCCCCTTTTCTCACATACTCACTCAGGCAAAGACACACTCACACACAGGAAAAGGCTGTTTTATGGCCGTTGTTACCTGTAGGCTATCTACAGTGCACAGACATTGTAACTACAGCAGTCAGAAATCTCCTGGTTCCTCCTCCCTGAACAGCACTGAAGCAGTTTGTACACCTCTGTTTTATTCTCCGCGGAGTATCTGCTTTTTATTGTGCTTCAAAAAGACAGCTGTAACGCTCATAGCAATAAAGTAAAAAGCAGCCCGAATGAAAAATGCCAGTAACGTATGTATAACTTTCATAACAAAACCCACATTCAGTAATGAAAGCATCAAAGTCGTAGCCCTGTGTTGTTCCCAATAGCCTTTGTGGCGCAGGCATCGCTCAATAAGCAACAGAGTCAACAAATACGAGATATAAACAGAGGTGCTCACTGAAAACAAGTACGACATAAAAATCAAAGGACAAGCAGCAGGAGAAAGAACGCGGCGAAAAGGCTTTATTCTTCCAAAACAGTACCTTGGTATTGTTGTGGGGAGTTAAACCCACAGAGCTTATGGAAAGAAATGCAGTTGCCACTCCTCAGCTTATTGTCTTTTACATCGCTCACTTTCAGATTGACAGCTTTCCAAACACTTTGAAGTAATGTTTTTATACTTCTATAAATATACACAAAGGATTTTAGTAATATTTGACAGCATAAGACAAGCAGCTGAATAAAGTAGGACATAACAAGTGGCATTTTCTGTCAAATCAATAAAGTGCATCATACAAAATCTTAAAAAAAAAAAATCTGCTTTATCGTAACATGTCAAACACCGACTAAGCATGACTTCTTGTTTCTCAGGTGATGACGGCAGTGGAGCAGGACTACCGGCTGCCCCCGCCCATGGACTGCCCCATGGTGCTGCACCAGCTCATGTTGGAGTGTTGGATGAAAGAGAGAAACCTGAGGCCCAAGTTCTCACGTATCGTCAACACATTAGACAAGCTGCTCCGCAACGCTGCCAGCCTCAAGGTGGTGACCAGCACCTACTCAGGGTGAGTCCAAAACTGTGGTAAAAGGTACTAGCTTTAGTGTCCTCAGTTCCACTGCACATAATATTGTCTTATTAGCAAGTAAAAAACACACTTGTTTATGTTTGTGGAGGAATAAGGGTATTTAAAACTACAGACTCTACTGGGAGCCAGTGGCACACTACTCAATTAGTTTACACAATGATGAGCAAACTGCTGAGCTCAAAATTCAAATGCTTAACAAAGTCATAGTCTAGATAAAAAGAAAAAACACAGCTCCAGCCAAGGGGCACCTGCCTATTATGAACTGAGTTGTGTCATCATTTTGTACATGTAGACCCCAACTATACTAACAGTAGACATCAGGCTGCTGCTATAAGAGTTGTTTTAATAGCAACAAAAATGTGTCATAAAAACAGTTTGTACTATTTGTATTTATTTTATTGTGTGTTTTTCCAAATAAAGTCAAAAGGCCTTTATGGTTTTACTAGTAACAGCAGAGAAAACAGAAAAGGGGGTGACCTGGTGTGAAATTGCCTTCTGTCTTGGGTTGATGGCTGTGGAGTATGAGAGATGGAGATGAGTGGGGCTGAGCCTCTGGGCACTTGGAATAACATGTCAGGGTAAAAAAAATTATGGCCTGCCTAAAAAGAGGTGCCACAAGGTTCCTGCTTGTTGGGTTTGTTTTGTTTTACACTTTCTGTTGATGTGGGAGCATCCCTCATTGAGCAGAAGGGTTTGGCTCCCAAACAGACATGCTCTTTGTCACTGATGCTTCCCTTGGAAATGTAGAATATACCTATGCATCAATAACTATCTATGTGTTGAAGAGACAACACAGAGAGCACGGTTGTTTTAAATGTTGCTGCCATTTTACTGATGTGTTATCCTGCTCCAGTGAATTACAGTGAAACCTGTAGTGGTGAAGGAGGATACATAGGAGATAGGCCTCAGTAGAAATCAGTCTTAAGGTGGCCCTTTTTTGATTTGCAGTCTTGTCTCAGATTGTAATTCTTTTCTATTTTAAGGACAAACAAGACCACATCTGATTTCTTCATAACATCATTGTCTCATTTGTAGTTTGTCTCATGTTGCCCACATTTTAAAGCTATTCTCTTTTGCCTCCTAACATGTATCATTCACTAGCCTCGGTGTTGACTTGTTTATGACTTGGTGTTTGCATTAGTGGGATCTTGCATGGACACTAAAATCTGGGAACACCTTCCTGATTTTTGTTTTCATTGACACAAAAGGCAAAATTCAAACACACACTGTGGGTGTCTGGTGCCAGGTCCATTGCTCACAGTTCCCCTTTAACTTGGAGCCCCAAGGGCAATCGCTGTGCCAGGCTTTGGGCTCAGTGAAGCTAATTGTGTGTGGAAATGTAATGGCTGACCTCGGTTTAATTCCCCCACACTCGGCTGAATGCTGGGATGTAGGTGATAGGACAGACAGCAGTCAGCGCTGCTGATGTGGAAAAGCAGGAGGTGATGAAGTGAGAGTAATAAGAGAGACTGAGGAGAAGCTAAAAGAGAGGAATGTGTTTAATTAGGTTGCTAATGAGCTTTTTAATGCATCGAGGGAGGGCGTGCCCAATGCTGGGATGGGTGGATAGCACAGGGGTGTGTGTGTTTTTATTCTGCCAAGTGTGTGCATGTTCTGTTGCATGTCGGTGTGTGCAGATGACATGCCAATGATTAATTTATGGCCTCATCTATATGCAACTCCCAGAGATAGACAGAGCCGGCAGAGGAGGAGAGAGGACGGATCTCGTTGTCAGAGCATGATTTAGGGAGCGTCTCCGATGTTTGCTCGAGCTTCTGAGGCGGAGAAGGCATCGCCAGTGCTCCACACCTGCCATTGGCTGCTCATTGATGTTGGGGCAGATAACAGGGGAAAGGGAGGATATGAGATGTAGCACTATCTGTAAAATATCTCCAGCTACAAGGGCCTTAAAAACAAGGACGCTGCCTTCGAACAAAGGACACAGAGAGCATTCGTCAAGATAGATGAAAAATACGTCTAAGTTTTATTAAAAGCTGTGATGAATAGATGGAACTGACCATTTGAAGAGGACCTCTCCAGATGAGCACTAAAGAGCATACTCTGTACTTCAAAGTCTAGACAACACACTAAATGTGATAATTAAAAGCTTGTTTTGTTGAAAGTGTCAGGGAATAATGCACTTACACTTGTGTGCCATTGTGTTGACAGAGACCTGTTGCGGCTCGGAGGGACGCTGCCAGGACACAACAGGAAGAGTCCGGACAGCAGCCAAGAAATAGTTCGGCAACAGATGAGCCAAACTCTTCCCATCAGAGTGTGAGCTGCTGCTGCAAAACAACCAAGACAAAGAAGATTCCCAAGTGAATAGAAACTACCTAGAAACTCTGACATGAAGAGCCTGATGTAAAATACAAGAAGAAAATAAAAAAGTGGAGGCTACAGCTACAAACAGACAACTGTTTTGGAGCTTTCTTTCCGTGATAAAAGAAACTTTCCATTGCAATGTGTGTGTTCATTACTTGACACTTGTGGATTTGTGACTATCAACATAAAAGCCAAACTTCCTTTTGCCCCTCTCAGGTTGTGTTTGCATGTCTGCATGTGTTTTCAGCTGGTTGAGTCAGTCTTTCTTATTGACTGACAATGGACGACTTGCACACAGTGGGATTCATTATCTACAACAATCAACAGTGCCAAGATAAAGCAAATGTTTGCTCAGTATTAAAACTATACCTTAAGACATTCTTTCCATTCAGTCTATATTTTTTTCTATTTTTAACTGACCAACTATGTTTTTTCTTTAAATATTTATAACTTTGATTCGCTTCCTCTGAAATGCTGTCTTCCACCTGTGCTGGGAGATAGACGTGTAATAAATCTGTACAAAGCATCCAAGTCTTCACACTGTCTCTTTGTCAAAGAAGAGATGCTACTGACACTGTGCAGGACACATCGCGTGCATGCCAAAGTGGAAAAAGTCTTCATGAGAAAAACAAGCAAAAGTACTAATAATTCAACTGTTGCTTTGGTGTCTTTGCTGAATGGACTTTAACGTCCATATTTTTTATCTTATTTGACTCATATACGCATTGTTTTGAATGCTAAGTTATTATCTGTTATTGCAAAAAGATGTTTTGTGTTTTTTTTACTACTGTACTGGGACTTTTTTATTACGATGCTTGTTTTTTCACATATTAACCAGACAGTTATGAATGAGTGGTTTTGAAGGAATAATTCTGCTTGGACAGAATATTTAAATAAAAAAACACAGAGGAGACCTGGCGATGGGAATTAAAAGGGGCTTGTGATAGTACCATGTTGTATATATTTAAAGTTGGCAAATGTGACGCAGATCAGCGGGTATTAAAAGGTCTCTAGATGAAAGCTTTGCGACCTTAATATTGACCTGACCTACAAAACATCAATGTACACAACAACAAATCACACATTGGTTTATTTCTTCTAACATGTGTTTCCTCAGCACGCCAGCTGTCAGCGCAGTTCTTACCTAAAATACTGCCTGTATATAATTCTATTAGACCAATCCGCTCAGCATATACAAGTATCTGACCTGACTGTGGCCTCTCATGACCCTGTTTGTATGCCTGTTTGTTTATTGTAGAGGAACAAACAAATGGAGACGTTGCAGTTATATGGTCATTATATCTGAAACTACAATATATGTCACAATGAAAGAAGAAATTGTGTGTCTGTTAGGGCAGACTTTTCCTGTGCAATTAAAGGTGTATTAGATTGTAAAAAAAATGCCAGAAAACTAGAACAAAAATAAGCATTTCTGTTTCAGTATTTTTACGATAATCATATGCAAATAAATTATTAAACAGATCTCTGGTATTCTCTTTGATTTCTTGGCGAGTTCACTAGGCTGAAGTTCCAGGTCTCGTCTCATCCGGCCGACGGATGAAAAGAGGGAATAGTGAGTGTGTTTTACCTCCTCAGTCGGAATATCACAGCGGCTCTGGATGGACTCATTACGTTTTAAGATTTATCAAAGCTCGGTCTGTACAGCTCCCCAATTAGCGAGACCACACGACTATTCAGGGGATTTCTGTGGCCGTAGTTGGAGAGGCTTCAAGGAGCCAAACTTAATCTGGCTTCACACCAAATGTCACTGTTGTTTGGCTCTAATCCGTCAGCCAGGACAAACCCGGTCGCTCTCCATACCAGCGCACATGAGTGAAACTGTCACCCTCTGTTTTTATTGACCGAGTGGAGGCTCATGTATCAGGGGGCTTGGAGCGTTCACACTTAACCGTTTCTGACTCGCTGCTCAGACAGCTGCGCAATCATCCACCAAAGGGGCGACTGGTTGTGTCAGATCCTCTACATGTTCCCTAATCTCATCTGCTGCTCCCTGACGATGGATACACTCCAAAACACAAAGGGGGCAAACGTATTAGACTGTGCACAGCATGTCGACGCAGAGCAGCATTGTGTGGTTTCACTACATAACCATCAAATCAATGTGTCAGAACGGAGGAATGGTTAGTGGTAGCTGGGCTGTCTCTTTCTGCAAAGGACCATAGAAAACTGTAATATGTAAAAAAATGAGCTTCATTTCATACTTAGAGAGTAAGCTTTACTTTGCCACATTTGATTCCTCTCTGACATAGCAAGAGTTTTGTAAATTTTGGCAGCAGCTCCTAAGTAATAGTTGCTTTGAGATTAGTTCCAGTGCAACACATGTCTTCCAAAAAAGGGTGCTGGTAACTTTGGGGGTCTATGTTAGCCTCACAGCAGCACTGCAAGCTCTGAGCCAAGCTACAAATGAGACTCTAAAACATGAGAGTGTGTTTGTTTGGTACTTTCCATTGAGATCTGACACAATGTCAAAAGCCAGATTTTACATCCTGTTTACCATTAAACATTTGAAGCGTTTCCAGCAAACCAGGCCTCTTCAGCTCCAGCTCACGGCTCACAAGAGACAACATTTACTGCTGTACACGTCGGTAGAGCGAGCAGGCTGTAATATTTTTAGTGAGGATGATGCAAAATGGCAGCAAACCTAAAGGAAGAGATCTCATTATCGTATTACAGACCATTAAGTGATGAGAAATCAGCTGCGACAGTTGCTCACAGAGATTTTAATGAGCGTGCCTGTAGAAGGGAAGACTGAGGACGTGATGGCATAATGATGGACAGTTTTTATTTCACAGCGGCTGGTTGGCCAGGCCAGGCATCCTGTAGTTCAAATCCGCACATCACCACAGTGATCTCAACGATTAAACTGAGATTAACAGTAGCTCTGCTGATGCTGAACGTGGGTGAACGTAATCACTCCATCCACGGCAGGACCCAAAAAAGCAAACATTCCACATTATTATAAGCACACATCACTGGTAAACCCGACTCATGCTGAGATCTGGTGGATTGGCAGTGATTTGTCCGATTTAGCAGCATGTTCTTGTGTACCTCCTTTGAATGCACCAGTCGGTTTTCTTCCAGGCTCAAAGCACTCATTTGCCATCCTGTCCAAAGCAACTTTAATGCCTCCAATTACAGGGGGTCTGCAAGCAGGCAGATTTGGAGCAAGGAGGCTTTGCAGGAGAGTTTGCTACGCATCAGGGCCTTTTAACAGTGTAGTGATTTGCTGCTGGTGTGCTGCTCTCGCTGCCTGCAACGCCTCATCAATGGAAAACTACCCTCTTTATGTTGAAGCGCATGCAGCGCTAAGCCAAAACAGTGAGGACAGACACAAAAATATCAGGCTCCTAACAGCTCAGGGTACAGGAATTTCTGCATCTCTGCTTTGCAAGCACAAACGCAAATCAAAGTCTTTTCAGTGGTAATTTCTTGGTAAACGAATCTCATTTAATTGAATATTCTGGCAAACTGTAGCCGAGTGTGAACGGAGTTACCAGTGCATACAAGATAGCAGTGGGAGAGCTAAAAACCGGCATGTGAAGTCAGCTACTAAATATGTATGAGTCATCCAAAAACTGACTTGTGGCTTAAGTAGTTATTATTTTAATATTCCTCTTTTATGTGTCTCTTTAAATATATTTAAATACGCTGCTTGTGTGTTTTTGTTGAAGCCAAAATTGTTGTAAGTTAATGTGCAACTGTAGCTAGCGGTGAATGTCTAGCTTTTAGCCCACTTTTGTGTCTGTGGAGCAGAGGAGATGCACAGAGTCTGAGATTAACTGTATTCTTTTGAATTTTTGCTCACTTTTGATTTTTCATCAAAAACTCAAATTCTCCAAGGTGCGTTACTTTGAGTTTCATTCTGACGCCATGTGGTGCAACCCTCCACATGGCCCTCTGCAGAGGGTTAATCCTTGGATCTCTTTGGGCGGCCTACGCAGCATAAAACATTTATTGCTGCAGCAGTTATACTTTATTACTTTATTATTTAAAATATATTCAAGTTATTCCCATCAGAGCCATCCTTTTCAGTTCTTTCTTACTAATCAAAGTAATCAGCCATTAAATCTCCACAAAACCCATACTTTGTTCATTTGCTATTATTTTACACCTAAGTCAACCCTCCAGAATAAATTTACGAAGTAATGACAGAATCCTTCTTTTTAAAATCTAAATTAATGGAATACATTTATTCTTGTAACCAGATTATTGTAATCTCATTAAAGAATCCATTACTTGCGTATTATAAGTGAATCTGAGCTGCTAATGCCACTGCTCTGCAGTATTATATTTAATTTGATTTCATTACAACATAAATGGACTGGAGCAGTATGCATTACTGGAGAAACATTTGATTTTTCTTTGAATGTTTAGATTTAAACAGACTCTCACACATTAGCTTTGAGGGCTAACTAATGCCTCTGTAATGGAGCCAGTGCCTTGTGAAAGCCTCGTGTGGCGGGGACATGATTAGCATGACAGTGCACTTTGTGCTCACAGACTTCCTACTCACTTGCAGCCAGTAGCTGGATCGCTGCAGTGTGTAATCCATCAAATGGCCTCCGAATCCCTTGGCCATTGATTAACGGGTGTCAGTCGCCTGTTGGGCCAGGAGCGCGGGATCTTGCGAATGAGAAAAGTGGCTGCTTGCTCCTAAAGGCTGCACCCCCGTCCCCCACCCCTGATCCCCCTCTGCTGCCAGGCCTGCTGCTCTCTGGGCCACAACCACCCACAGTTTGAGGAGAATCTGCAGGGACTGAACAGAGAATGAGGTCAGAGCACGGCGCAGGACGGAGGAGGATTCGAGATAAACCAGTGCCAGTTACTGTAAGCCGCATTGTGATAATTGGTAGCTGCTAATCTTAATTCGGACAGGACAAGGATGTGTCATCTTACAGCTGTGTGTTTGCGCTGCTTAGCCATGCTGTCACATTGCCATGTGGTGACAAATAAGGAAACACTGTGACATTGTTTATTGTGCACAGTAAAATGCAAGAGAATCCATCTAAAGGGCCACATGTGCCTGTCTGGGTGTGTTTCAAAGCTGCGCTGAAAAGAGGGGCCAGCAGAGATCATTAGCATGCATGTGAATGGGTCGGCTCGAAAGGACAGATTATGCATTTGTATGTTTGCCGATGAGATAGAGGGGTTTAGGTCCCATAGCCCAGTTTGAATCACAAATCCCCACCAGGGAGGGGATAGGCCATGGATAGAGAAGAGCAGGAAGAGACTTTAGGCTTTTGAGCAAACCAAGTGGGGGTGTGGGTGATACTGCTGCCTCAAAGCAGATGTCCCAAATTGGCAAAGAAAAGAAAAAGAAAACCAAAGGGATTGGTGGATCCAAGCTTAACTCCTATCTCTTTTTAAATCTGCACGGTATGTGCGGATCATCAGGGTGGATTGTATACAGCCACACTGCCAGTCAAAGTTTTTGAGAGGTTGTTTTGTGTGCCCTCTTTTGTTGTGACCTGTGGGGAGTGTTTGCAACAAGGCTGAGAGTGAGAGCTGACCGTCCTGCCTGCTCTGGGGACTCCCTTCCACATGTGGAAGGCCTTTACAGTTTGTCGCTAAAGATGAGGAGAGACAAGGTACAAAAGCACTTCCCTGCTGAACGTGCGACAAGCCGCTGCGTCGTACACTGTCTCGTCCTGTTAGAGGGGTCAACAGCGCGGATGCTGACACCGATACGTGCCGGCGCTTCTTTGTAATTAAATGTGAAGAGGCCGCTTGACTGAAATGCAGCCTTTGTCTATATCGCAAACACACACTCACACAGGCAGATTCTTATCGCCTGGAACTACCTGTATATTCAAAATAAATGGCCTGCCAAGCTTTTGATGGGTTGGCTAGAAATCCCAAATGCTTATACTGCCTTGGCTGCTTTCAAGTAATCATCCCCATGGTAACACCTGACACCAGCTATTCATCATGCGCCCATATAAACCCCAGCATATTCACAACAACAAGTCAACTTTCTTTTTTTTTTTTCTTTTTTTTTTTTTTGCAAAGCCGCCACTGACAAATAGCCACAGAAAACATGGCGGTGTTCGTGACGCCACATTCGAAATCGAAGGGCCTTATTAACGCGGCAGCATGTCGCGTCGCATCATGCTTTCTCTCCACATTAATTGTCAGTCGTTACCGTTAATGTGACAGGAGAAAGTGAGTCTGTGGAGTCGAAGGCAGCTCTAATGTGTGTGTAGTTTCATCCGAGTGCCGCTGGATGAATATTCAGGAATCAGAGAGTCGCTCAGCAGAAATGGAAATTCTTGAGCTTTAAATTCGACTAAATGAGGACACAGTAACCATACATTTGCTTCTGTACAGTGTGTGGCTCCGTTTCTTTTCCCCCTCGCTTCACTGTTTCAGCCATCTGTCAGCAGTATTGATGTCTCTCACAAAAGGCTCCGGGGTTCAGGATGGAGGAAAGGAAGCAAGAGGAAGGAAATATTAGGTGTATGTCGTCAGAAATCACAGATATTTCAGATCATCCCTGACCATCGCCGGCAGTGTCTGGTCCCTGGTCCATAAAGGTGACATGGAAAGAGTCCTGTTTGTTTGTGTCAGGAGTAAAAAAAACCATGTCAAGTTTTTCTATTCATTGTCCGTATTGAGTCATGTCTGTACTGGTCAGTTTCCATTGTTAAAGGGATACAAGCATCACATATTAGTGTGACGTATGACATTGCAGTGGAAATACAAGCCTATTCACGATTTATCCATACCAACCTGACCCAGACCATACCACTCAGTCTATAGAAGTGTACATTTTGTTGTGAAGGTTGAACAAAATAGGTCAGTGACTAGTTACAACATAATTCTGTTCCCTGAAACTCGTCAAGTCATAATTTGTCTCGAAAGAAAAGTGCTCTCTTCATTGTTTTGGTGTTAGCTTCAAAGACCGGAGCAGAAGAAAGCTGTGAAGTCGTCCTGTCTTTCTAGCTTCTGTAACTGTGCACTGCAGATAATGAGGTGCTCTCTGCTATCGCTGGACCAGAGCACATCTACCGGACGCCAGTGGAGTGAGTCCGTCTCATCCGGTCCAAGGCTGGCGAACAAGGTTTTTGTCCGGTACATCCTCAATTCCAGCGGGTTTAATGTCTCCATCAAAAGAAGATCAAACGGAAGGGATTAGCGTGACACAACAGAGGTAAGTGTGGAGAGGAGTCTTCACTAAACTCCACAGCGCTTTTGATACCACTCGTCCCTGCCAAAATTGTAACCATGGCAACAGTGGGGATAGGGAAAAGTGTGCGCCATTGATAAGAGTGCGACAGGGGATGAAGGGGTTGACACATCATTTTGGAGAAGTCTGACCCTTTTTGCACAAGGACCGTCGTCTCATCTGTGAAATTAATACAAAAATACGCAGATGGCGCGCAGAGATTGACAGTCTCGGACCCAATCTTTCACTGTGGGAGCAATTTAACACATATCCTACTACAAAGTGTGAACTTCAGACACTGCTGAGGGTTTTTCACACTGTAAATGTCTGTGACTGTGGGTCTCTTCTTCGAGTCCTTTAGGATTTATCTGCAATGCCATGCTCAGTGCGTTCACATTGTTAGAGAAATAAGTGCAGAACTCCACAGCCGGGCCTTTAATCCACTTTAGCACAGCTCTAAGGGGAGGCATCGTGAAGAGGAGAGGAGTCAAGTGGATGAGGTGGATTACAGTGGGCGGATGTGACCATTTGAAAATATCTGAGGGCCAACTGTCTAATACTCATTTGAAATGTGAACAGTAAGGGTTAATAAGACATTAATAAGCAGCTATTATGTCTTGGAAGGACTAGTGATGCATTCATATGGTCCTCGTAAACTCGGAGGATCCAAGTTAGGAAGGAGCTCTGAAATTCGGAACTTTCTAAATAACAACAAGAAAGATGGACGTAAAGTCTAAAATGTAGTAATGTTATTTTTAAATGAGTTAATACAGTAAAAGTAGCAATTATTAGCCTATTAGTAGCGGTTCCAGAAAAGGTAGACTATTCAAAACATAAGAAGGCAAGATAACGTATGTTGAAATGTGTTGTTGTTTGTTGGATGTTGTTTAAATAAATAAATAACATAGTGTATAGTCTAAATAAAGATATATGGACAAAAAGGTAGCAAAACAGTTGGTAAATGACTTATATGACTAAAAAATAAAACTAAATATCTCTGCTTTCCTCCGTCATGATGATGAAAATAATGTCAATAATGGAATCTCGGGCAACTCCGACTCACCCGAGTTTCCGAGCTGTTGTTCCAACTTGAGCAGACGTTCATGTGCATTTTTCAACTCGGAAAAACATTTTCCCAAGTTCCCGAGGACCACATGAATGCACCATTATATAATATTATATACTCAAGACTCAATGCAGGTCTCTGATTCCGTAAAGCTGACTATAATGCAGAAAAAATTGCATCATTACACAGATATTGTAATTCTCAAGTGTGTCTCAAGTGCCATCTGACTTCGTATGTACTGAGTATCTCAGAACTGATTGTATCATGCTATCATTGTGGACAGTGTGGCTTGTGTTTAATGCTATAATACACAACCCTCCAGAGACTGTGTGAGGGCCGCCATAGGAGATCCTCCAGAGGTGAGAGTGGATAATGCTCACACATCCTGCTCATTCAGATAAAGTCTGGAGACAAGTGCACAAGGTAATAAAAACATTACTACTGCATTTTCCATCACAGTTTAGTTTACTACACATAATACATTTTAAGACTCAAGTCTGACTAGTGCATGGCCCTCTTTAGTTCATGAAGGATTCAGTGTAATCGTGAGTAAGACATGACATTGTTGTGGAGAACAACTGAGCACACTTATATCCTGTTTCTAAATGCACAACAACAAGAGTGTACAGTAAAAAAAAAGCCCCGCAGCCCGCCTCAGGGGCAGCAAGCCGGATGCACCACATGATTTGACAAACAACTTCAGTTTTTGCACCACTGGTTCAGGCACAGTGTACTTAATTAGTAAAAATGGACACTAATTGAGCCCCAGCTGTATCCAGGCAAGGGAAAAAAAAAGATGTGAATCTCTAAGCACACAGCAACCCAAGAGCTCCAAGTCTCTCTGATCCTCTTCTCCCCCTGAGCTCCGTCTGTTCACTTGCCGAGCGAGCGCAGCGGCTTGTTAGCACACTGGGAGATTTGTAAGGATAATGAAAAGTCGGGCGACGATGGGAGACTCGAAATGAAGCAGAAATGGAGGATTTGTTCTTCTCTGCACGTTTTGTCCAGAAAACACTGTATGCCGTCCAGTCTCGGGGAGTTAAGTCCATTCAAAATGTAAATAAAGTAAGGTCAGGTGACTGATTTGAACTTCTTCTTTTTTTTGAGTCTCATGACATTGACTCAGCTAAAATTAATGAACACAACTGAACTTGAGAGCTGACTGCTTTAAGCTTTCACATGCAAATGAAAGTCTACATTTTTAAGGCCATAAACTATGCAGCCATAAGGCAAAGTAGAAACAGTTAAAGATATGGATTCGCACAAATCCACAGAGACAGCATTAGACAGTGTTTTAATCATTCATGTAGGAGTTTTAGTCCCTATATGTCTTTTTTCAAGTGGTAATTGCTTTGTGTCTCACTGGCGGACTTCTAACAGATGTTCCTCTGTTGCTTTCACACAGAGACGCTCTCACGTGTCACACATAATCACCAGAGCACACATTAGCAGGCAATTTTTCTAACATTTTAACCTGGAGTATTTCAGGGCAGCTTCAGGAGGAATAGAACAGGATTTGAAAAGTATTGTGAAGCTACTCACTCTAGTCACTGACACACAAACAACTGATGGCACTGGCTTTTATTTCTGTCCCAAATACATGTCTAAATAACACATTAATAATGCATGTCTATTCAGTATTCCTCATTTTAACCACGCACTCGTCACACCGCCGCTGACATCTGAGTAAGGTCAAATGGCCAATCCAATCAGTCCTCTGAAGCTGCATAATGTTATCCCAAACAGTCTAATGGTTGAGTTATTTTTTATGTTCAAAGATTCATTAGTAATGTGGCAAAAGACCTGCCTTAACTGTCGTCATGAGCAATTACAATCCATTTGGGGATTTATAATTATCCAAAACAGTTTAAAGGCACTTTTTTTCATTGAAGCTGGTTTGACGTCCCATATCAGAAACATGTTTGAGATTTTATCTTACAATAATGATACATTTTACTTATAAAGCACTTTTCATTCCAGAGAATCTCAGTGCTCCGAAATGAAACTAGGATAAAATACTAAAAACAATCAACACATAAAAGGCTTTTTTGAAAAGAAAGGTCTTCAGTTCAGCTTTAAAGAAGTCCAGGCTCTGTGTTATCACTTTATTGTGACTAGTACCAGGACACTCTGCTGTCGTTTTTTTGTTGTTAACTCTTTTTTCATAATCTCTTATCTAATAATATAATAACATGTTTAGATTATATCTGTATTACTCGAAAACTCCTTTCCTCACAGTTCCAACCCAAAACTGAAGTTTAGCGCTTACCTTAAAAGCATTAGACTGCATCCTACAATTATCTCTGCCTCGTTAAACATAGCGTGAATGCATGGCCAATATTTATCCACGTTTCACTTTTTTCATTCATTTATCTTCAGTCCCATTGGGGCTGGTGGCTGGAGCCTATCCCAGCAGCTTTGGGCCTGAGGTACAGTACACCTGGACAATCGCCAGTTAGTCACATTTAGACATAGGGGCATTTTAGGTTCACCAATTCACCTGTACATGCACTGGATAGCGGCATGAAGCCAGAGAACCCAGCGAACCCAGAGTGAACCTATAGTAACACGGGGAGGACATTAACACTCATCACAGAAAGACCGAAAGTTGGGCGGCCCAGGACTTGAACCCACAATCTTCTTGTTATGAGGAGTGCCAACCGTTCTGGCACCGATTAGTGCATTGTTTGTTTAAAATTTGAAAATGCTGTCTACAAAGAAAACAATGGCAAATACGGTATTTGTGATTAAAAACGCTAATAATATATGATAAGTATTACTTGGACACATTCGCACTTAGGTTTCAGATTTAGAGTTTAACCGTGCTGTTCCAGAAAAAGCACATTTAATTAATTGTCTGCACACACCTCCATCGTTCCTTTTTGTTGTGTGTTACGGCTATAGCATTAGCAGTGGTGGGCTCTGCAGCGCCCCCTCTGACCTGGCCGACATACCGCAATATTCTCAGCAGCTGAGCATATCTGTGTGAACGCAGATTGTTTTGACTCTAAAAAACAGCCCCTGAAATAGTTATTCTTCACTTTACACTCTATACGTTGTGCACATAGGTTCAAAACTAGATGCATTCAAGTGGTGGTTCATAAGAGGCCATTTTAACAACAACAACAGCAATATGAATAAACAAAAACAACAATTAAAGTGGGATTGCATTTACATCGTCTAAGTAGTAGGGCTTTTAGAAATGAAAGTCCTATTCTGACGATGAACCACTTACATCACTTCAAAGTTTTAAAATAAACCCCCAAAGAAAGACATCCAAACCTCTAACAGAGTATTTTTTAGTAAATGGGGTCTTTTACATTGACTACGCAGTGTGTATTTCCTTCTTTCCATAAAGCAACATAAAACATGGAATAGAATTAATGAATGTCTTTTTAAGCCTTTTCCAAATGCTTAGGCTTCCGTTTGAAGTGTGCATCTTAACCGAGGCTGCCAGCGCGAGGTCTGAAACGAAGCGACCTTCTGTCTCAGAGTGAAACACACCTTTTTCTTGAGCGGTTTTCATCTCGAGCATCTCCGTCTCATGAATACAACGAGTAGCAGAGTTTAATCTAATTCTGGAAAACTCAAATCAGGATTTTATTTCTTCAAATGTCCCGCACAGGTTACCGACAGTCGCTGCATGATCAAAACGAGATATGCAAGTTTAGTGAAGGGCACACTTGATTTAATTAGAAGGTAGATTTTTATTTTTTTATTTTTTTCTCGTGGCTCCCTCATATGAGTCTTGTTTTTTTCCTCTTTCTATTTTCTAACATACAGTAATGAAAGTCTGTGCTGATTGCAACCACACCGCAGAATCACTTTTACATATTAACATAGTTGGCGATAACTCGATGAGCCTTGATGAAATGGGTTTGATTAGTGAATAGAGAATGGGAATCAAGTCTGCGTTTGAAGTTTGAAGTGTTTTCTGCATCGACAGCACTTCAGACAAAGGCCTCCTCTCGCAGGTAAATGTATTTCTTCACATTAGGTAAAACTGAACAACCTTGAAGCCCGCGTTGACAAAAACAACCATTATTTATTCAGGATTTACTCACAATGAATGCTCATTTTTAGGATTGCTGTCGTGATGTTTCCTTAGACTTGCGTCGACTTACATCAGGCCGATGATATATGACAAGCTCCGAGGCCCTTTAACCACACAGTCCCCTGGTGCGAAGCAAAACACCGACTCTCAGAACGCAGACCCCGACCTCTGACCTCCCTGTGGAGTGGGGGGTTGAGTGAAAAGAGAATTTACAAATAAAAATCCTTTTACATACATACCCCTGGGTGCGTTTCAGTGCCGATAAAACCCACCACAAACATAAATCAACCGGGGGTTCAAATATTAGCTTGTTTCTCTCAGTTGAAATATGCATGAGGATGGGACTCTATGCACGTGTTTAGATAAATAATTTAGCTCGGAGTAGAGGGGTATATCATATGATTGTTGTGTACTGCTTGATGTATGCTTTTGAAGCTTGGAAAGCTTTTAAAGCCATGAAAGATAACCCACATTTCAAAAACAAATTCAAAGAAGTACGTCATGGTATTGAAGCTACTAAGACACACAGTAAAATATTATCATTCCATAATAATGCTTGTATTTTTACATTAAAAGTGATACAACTCAACGATAAAGGCAAAATATGTAACATACTAGACACTGTAAATGCTAAAAAAAATTCTAAATACATGCAGAGCTTTTTTCTGACAGAGCTCATAGCTTGATTAATCCCTCACTAAACACTTTTGACTGTAGTGTTGAATAAATGAACCACACAAACAGTAATAAAAAAAATAAAAAAAAAAGATTTCTGAGTCATATCGTGTGGTAGTGAGAACAATCCTTGATCATAAATATGCCTCACAGTGTAGATTAAATTACACAAACTAAGTGATTGCGCATTGAATATTCAGTCCATAAGCACATCAATTTGTATTCAAATGAACACACATAATTGCATGTATTTTATGAGAAGAATGTTTTCACAAATGCCAATATCTAGGACTTACATACTAACCATATTGTCCAAGTAACAATGAATCCACTGCTGCTCTATAGCTCATTTGATCTGCTCCTAATAGCTTTAACACTCAAAGCTTGTTTCAGTATGTTGTGAGTTTTTATTATTCACAATCCCAAAACTGCACACTTCAATTTCAGCTCGTCTATCTCCTGACACACAGACCCTTTTAAAAAGCTTTGTGTTCAGTTCTTTGTGTTTGCGCTCTTCCAACAGAATTTATGTTTTCGCATTAGTTTCCCATGAATCACAACCAGAGACAAAAAATGCCCTCGGGGCCACAAACATGAAAAAGCAAGGTCAGTATTTACCCCGTCGTTGTGTAAAGCTCATCTCAGCAGCACCGGCGTCTCCAATTACCAGCGACCAGTGGGCTCGATGCGCTTCCTTAACAGCTTCCTCCGTATCTGACACTCTTCATTTGGCGTAATGAGACTCTTCAAGATGTGAATAAAGGTATGCATATGATTCGGTACAAGGGATGAAAATGAGATATGCCTCGGGGCCTCACTTCAAACAAGAGCAAATTTGCAGCCTAAGACAAATTCGGTGGCTTCAAACCAGACATCTGTTCGGTGAGCCTCATTGGGGAGGATGAAGGGGCCGCCGACTCGATGCCAAGTAGCCTCTGTCTAAAACGTTGCCAACTTATTTTGTCGCCGCAGCCTCATTGACCAGAGAAACCAGTCGGCCCCTCTGCCTAACGGTGCGCTCATCTGTCGCTACATCTCACAGGGCTCGGTTAAAACCTTCGGACACAGGACGGCAGAAAGGATAGTCACAAATCCAGCAGCTGTATTGCCCCATAATGGTTTAATGGACTGTTTATTATCGACATTGTAATGATATCTGTAAGAATGGCTCTGGGAATTTTACACAAATGCAGCCAAAGTGTAACTACTGATCATATTAATGTTTCTGAGCCACGTAGCTATCCCAAAAATAGCCCAAGCTGTGGCAAAATCTTTCCAGTTTTACCACTTTAACCTTGTAACATCACATCTTTATTCTGCTTTTTTCTGTTCCTTTTTTTTTGTGGTTTTAAAATGTTGTTATAAGAGGTAAAGGAGGAGAGTGAAACCAAATCCCAGGCTGGATCGAAGGCTTGCTGTTAACACCGTAAAGTCACCTAAAGTTTATTGCCAGTCCATTTGCGAGCAATCCGAAGAGAGGGTCTGCTCTCCAAGGAAGCCTCAAAAAGCTCTTTAACTGCCTGAACTTCCTGTGTTTTTATGGAGCCAGGGAGCAATTTAACATGTTTCTCTGCTGCACTAAAGATGCGAGGAGTGATAGGCGTCTATGCGAGCGTAGAGAAGGTCGCTATGTCTGCAGCGTGAGGGGCTGTATCTGCCTGGAACATCTTGACTACAGACTGCAGGGCTCAACCCAGCCGGCCTCTTGTTTATGGAAGTCTGTCCAGCCATACAGTTTATCACACAGACCCTTTCCCAATGCTATTACCTTGAAGCTCGAGAGGCTGTAATATAGATATGCTGAGAGTATGCTATAGTTTACCGTACTGTTGGTCTCGGAGGACTTTCTCGTTGGATAATGAACACAGTAGAAATAGTCCTAAAAGGCTGAGTCAGAGATGTACACAGTGAACTTCTTTTGGTTTAATGCATCAAAGATAAATAGCACAATTAACTTGAAAGATTGAGATTTATTTCATTGAACCGTGTGCATATTATCTATGTATATTTTGATGGTACACACTGTAACTGTCTGAACATATTACTTTTGTTATTGTACAATCTCCCTTTAAAATTTCACACAAATAAAAATCAATCGCAAAAAAAAAAGAAATTGTAAACGTGTTGCTCCTGAGCCTCTTTTATGCTACTGTAAATCTGTCTCATTAATATCTATATAATCTCGGTCAGTCTCGTGTGGCATTTATGTTCCAAACAAAACACCGTAAAAGACAAAGATGTTATGCTGTGTGTGCTGGTTCCTGGCGTCTTGTAAAAATACCAACTGGCTTCTATTGCAACATACGTGAACAAAACTATTTTTTACATAATCTTAAAAACCTAACAAGAAATCCAACCCAAAAAGACTACTTTGCATTTGTCTCTCATTTACACACACTTTTTGTGCATTTGCAGCTACGCACACACCCAGCACATCAGTGATTTCCCATAACGCTTAACTGTGCCAGTTATTCTTCAGCCATCTTAACCTATCTCTGCTCGGTGAGGCCTCTGTTACTGCCTCCCTTTACGGAATAGAGACAGGCTCACTTCACCAACACCCAAACCAGCAGAGCGCCTTTAAGGATGAGGCGACAAGACAGGAATATTCCACTTTTTTTTTCAAACTGGCAACAACTGCAAACTACATGACATTTCATCAGTTGTTTACGCCTGCTTCCTCCAGCTATGCACTTCCTTAATTCAGTTAATGACAGTCCACCTCCATTTTAAAAAGTTCACTTCAATTTTGCTTTGTAAAACAACACAAACAGCATCTGATCCTTTCCTACACAGCCTCCAGTGTTGGTTGCTGCAGACAAAGAGTTGGCTAGAGACAGAAAAGTCAGATAAAAGAACTGTCATAATGCCACGGCTTGAGTTTATCTTTTAATTAACATCTCATACACCAAGACAAACACGCTATCAATAATGCAACAGAAACACGCTACAATATTAATGCCATCTGAAACGAGGTAATCAGAGGAGAGACTATTTTTGTCGAGCCGTGTCGCATGTGGGGAAGACTTATTCAGCTAAAGAAAAGAGATCGCACTTTTAATGGAGCCATGAGGAGACAGAGCAGCTGATCCCATGTGCGACTGTGGCCGGTGGGAGGGGGGCCAAGGACCAACATTTTGTTTGTCAGGACGAACAAATGGTGACAAACGATGGCAAATTGTAGTGAAGGCCCCCTGTAGAGCTATGGTCTGCTCACTGGGGTCCCAAATGGAGCAGAGGTGCTAGCTTGGGACAATAGTCACACACACACACACACACACACATATATATATAAAGTTATCGAAATGTAATAAAGTTCAAAGCTTGGCGTGCATACACAAACACCCTGACACACAATAGGATGCCAGAGAATAGAGGCACAGACAGCACACACAAAGACAATCTAATCCAATGTTTCACATGAAAGACTGCAGCCTGGGCTGAGGACTGAAACAGCATTAGTTTTAATCCTATAAATCTATATGATGGGCACAGATGGAAAGTAAGTTCTCTTGTGTCCGCTTATGGAGGAAAAAAAAAAAAACCTCCACCTTTGACCCCAGTGCTGATATTCTCCTCCGTTGGGCTTGTGGTGAAGTGAAAACCCTCTTGGGCAACCATAGTGCTGCTAGTGTAGCCACACTCACCACACGCCAAAAATAGATTCCAGAGGCCAGCTTCAGCCATGTACAAAAGTGTATTCCATCTAATTGGCTGGATAAGATAAAGATATTTAATTTCCCCAGAGATGTGGGATGCCAACTTTTGTTTTTACACTGCAGAGGCGAGGAGAAGGAGTGCACTCAGAGCAGTGCCAAGAATGTACAATGGTCTCCCTTCCACGGGCGCTGTTGTTGTTGTTGTTGTTTTCCTCAGAGAGCTCCACAGATACAGGGCTATTGGATTAATTATGCAGATGTTTAAATATCAACTCCACTAAAAGAGTCTGGCTCGTCTGTGAACCTTAGTGCCTCCAAGCGCTGTCTCCTAACACCAACCGTGCCATGTGTTTTGGCACCATGGACATACATTTTACATACAGTGTTTTCCTCTGCTTCCCTTTCCCTTTTTCTGCCTCTCCGAAACAGACAGGCCATTGTGTGCGGCCGCAGATGAGATTTGCATGCGTGTTAGGCTGGATTACACATGCAGGCTCTGGGAACCTGGACCCCTGCTGACTCCCTTCACTGTTGGGCCTGCAACCAGCAAATTCTCCTTTCAATCGACAACTTCAAACAAATCTCACAGCTTAATTGGCTCAGAGAGGTAGAAATCCAAAGGTTAAATTCCTAGATTTCAGGAATGTGAGAAAGGATTTTAAGATGCATCCACACATATGTGCCTTCGACTTCAAACACATCATCTGCTGGGTGTTGACATGGGATCCACACAAACACAACTGAATCAATGAAAACTTTAGAGTGTCAAATGAAAAAGTTTTTTATTTGTTATGCTGGATGGAAACATAATGGTATCTGTGACAACTAATTAATTTCTAATCATAGCACAGGAGCTTTACCTCTGTCCTGCTGTGTGAGTATAGTTTCTAAAGCTTTGGATGGTTATCTATGAAAAACAGTGTTGGTTTGTGTGGTGCTGTTTCAGCAAAAGGAAAAAGAGGCCATTTTGAATTTTGCAGTTCCCAGAAAACAGGATGTGTGTTTGAAGTCTGCGTGAACTGCTCACATCCTCGTCACACTGCTAGAATGTACAATGATGATGTACATGAGTTTATTTATATGTTACAATATATTAAAAGTGCAGTGTGTTTTGTAACAAAGGCTCCTTCCACTGGGGTTTCTAAAGTAGGCAAAAAGTGAAAAGATTAATGTTACAGGTTAATTACAGGGTCTTGAAAACTTAGTCTGTAAGGCAAGAGTGTAGACACAGCCACAGAACAGGTCTGTACCAAGTTGAGAGATTATTTTAAAGACAAACAATGTAACTTTTTTTTACCAGAAAATACATCCGCCTTAAAATCATTAAAATATGTTGCATTAAAGTCATCTGATTTAAATCATTCACATAATAACACATAATAAAACTGTTTGTGAGCTTGCAGCTGTGTTGCTTTGATTATATGCCTTTTTGAAATATATAATATGTATATATATAATATTAAAACAGCTTAGTGTGGACATAACTTAATGTCTTTGGCTGTATAAATGTGTCTCAGGACAAAAGTGCTAAAATTAAATTTTCTCTCCATCACTGGTCAGATTGATAACTCTGGGAGATAAGAGAGTGTGAAAGGGTTAATCCTCTAAAGTGATATGTATAATGAGACGCTTAATCCTTGATCTGAAGATGCTGTTTGAGATATCAGATAAGAGCAGTCTTAACTCTGTAAAAATAGCTGAGGACACCGACATCCATCTGCCAGCAGAAGCATTTGATGAATTGATTTTAAATTCATACTGCCTCTTTGTCAATATGCCATGATTGTTTTTGTGAGTGTGTTGTTTGGACAAGACTTTCAATCATCCATCAGTTATTTATAGTGCATTTGTTGACATATGAGCAGCACTAAAGTGCTTGCAAACAGACAATAAAAATTCACCTCAAAGTGCTTTTGTGTCATTACATTTATTCTTATAAGCATTAAAGTAAATTGTCAAAAGCTGTCTTCCTTAAGCAGCTAAAGCCCCGCCGAGCCTCTGCGCTCAGCAGGATTATAAATGAGATAGGATTTAATATTGATCCTCGGCTGACCTCCTATGAAGTTCTCATCATTTTATAATATTCTTCACACACACACTGTTAATGAGATCAATGGTCTCCCACAGGTCCATCCACAGATAAACCTTGACCTTAATGCTGCCAGACAACAAGCATGACCAAGCCTTTTTGCTCCAGAGGAGGATAAAGATGGCTCTGTGCAAAGAAACATGAGCACTTATTGTTGTCCTCAAAAAATGTCTTTCTGCTGTCTTCACATAACACATACATTCACATAAAGGACTGAAATAATGTCATAAGATGTTTTAATTGTTCCAGGAAATGTCATGTATAAATTCTTTTTATGGCTTATTGCAGTGTGGAAATGAAATCATCTTGGCAATGACAAACTGCAGAGACATACAGATGTCTTTCTAGAGATCCTCTATTATTTTAAAGGAATACTATTACAGAAGAGAATAGAACTGTCTTTATTCACCACCAGCAACAATCTGGCTCAATGTTGTGGACTAAGTATTTGCAGACTCACTACTTATTTTCTCTTGTTATGTATGGGACATTTTGGTTGCTAGGTACAGGCTAAATGCTGTCTATGGTAGCCTCTGTCAAGCAAAAGGAGAAAATCTTACTTACAGTGAATCTAAGGCTCCTTCAGACGTTATGCCTTAAGTCTGCAGTAATATGTTATGTTGTTTTTTCTTAGATGTGATGTCTTAGGGCACATTCAGGACACATTTAGTGCACATAAGATCGAGCTTGTTCGTGTTATTGGTGGACACTAAAGGAGGGGATGGGTTTGAGGAGAGGCTTTTTAATTCATCTGTGATACATCTAAAACGTAGTTGCTGAAAACACATTGTAACAGTGTAAAGGGTTCTTAAACAGGTTTGTAGAGCATTATTTTGCTGCATCAAGGCTGAAACCAAAGTGAAAAAAGGCTAGTAATAACCTTCGCTGCCTAACTCGTTCCATGTTATTAATTGCTAACATCTTCCACACTTTCATATCAAATAAATACCATATTCATGACAGAGTGGTGCATAAACCCTCAATAGTCCTCAGATACCTGTAAAATATGCTGCAAAATGAAGTGCTGCTACAGTCAGCTTCATAGCACATTGAGCATTGCTGAGTAATGCCACCTTCAAAGAGCGGGACTGTGAAATATTAGATAATTTTACTTCACACTGGAACGAAACTGGTTGATGAGCAAATTTACTGTCAGCTCTGGGTGTGCAATGCCTCTTCTGCAGCAGGAAAAAAAGATGTCTGCACAGAGCAACACAGTGTTCACGAGAGAGCCACGATCCAAATGAGGCTGATAATTATCTGAATATCTTTCCATTGCTAATACAATCGGATCCAATCAATGAGTGAAGCAGCCTTTAACTCAGTGTTTGTGTACATCCCACAGGCATTAATTTCACTGAGCCTCTCATATGAGTATGGGGGTGGATGGTTGCTGTGGGTGGAGGCAATTGATTCAATGTATCTCAGCCAATGCCAGCCGCGAATACAAACACAGTGCGATGGGAGTTGGGCCTATATGAGAAATGCAGAGAGTGACTGTAGCCTCTGCATCGCCTTCAACTCCATTGTCACGTATAATTAATGAAATTTACCGCTAGCGAGTGCTGCGCGTGAATCTAAAGCTGCTTATGACACAAGGACGTGAGACTTGTGTTCATCGATACTGAGGCAGCAGCACACACCGTCCACTCCTTTCTTTTCCCTTTCTCCTCTGTCAGCTCATTAGAGGGCCCGCTCTATACTGCTGTAAAGTGTATTTTCAACTCTCATCCAATTATGCGCTCTTACATACAGTTAAATAAAGTTAAGTCTTCACATAATGTCACTCAAAGCCATTGCCACGTGATGGACATTTTTTACCATACATACTGTAAAACACAGAGTCCGCTCATAACATTGCTTCCAATAAGAAAACAATGAATAGTTTTGTGCAGAGAAATGTCTCCTGCCAGAATATAGCTGGCCTGATTTCAGTGCCCTTCATATTTTTCTGCATGCGATTACTCATCTATCATCTACGAGCCATTAACAAGCGTGCTCAGTCCGGCTAATGCCATCAAGAAGAGCAGAGCCACTCTCTGCCCCTAACATAATTATTATACATTGGCTCCAGTCAAATACTGTTTTCCTCTTTGCAACCAATTAACTACAATTAAGCATAAAATTTGGGCTAAAGCGGAGCTCCTCTGATGTTCACAGCTCATGGTGAAGCAGGAACAGAATTATCTCTAAAGTTAAGGTAGGCCTTTTCTGTCACTGTGATAGAATCCATAATTTCAGCATATTGAATTGTATATTAGTGTAGACAGCAGAATAGGTCAGACATGACTAAACATCTAACTTCAAAACTATGTGGGCGTTTTCAAAGGATCAGGTGCGAAAGTACATTATTAGTCTGGATCTAGAAAAAGAAGTATTACAGAGAGGTAAAAAGATCAGAAGCTGGCTTAAACTAATTATATATTATCTCTTATCTGATCTTATTTTATCTAAAAATGGTGTTCTATTTTGTTCCTGACAACTGGAAGTATGCAAACTCTGCCTATGGCACCTTTAACTGTTTAACAGCTGAGTTCATGTGAAGATATACACAGCAGACACAGTCATATAACATGAAGAGTCTGCTCTACAGCTCACTAACCAGCATCAGCTCCACCACAATCACCAGGGTTCCCACTCTTCAATTGCATAACATTACTTTATCCTTGGCTCTTACTTTACCTTTGAAAACCTCCATCTCCATAGCGACCAGGCCTCGTCTATGGTCCAGAGAAATGATTGTTGGCTTGTGCATCACACGGTTGTACTGTGTATCTTTAAAATTTCATAACTTGTGCTTGTGTGCCTACCTTTGGTATATTTACATAAAAGCCCAAGGCCTTTGACTTGTCTATTCATGTCCTCGGGGGCTGCATCCTGCCTCTGTAGGCTCTTACTAAGCAGCTCAATGTGAGACAGTCAGCACATTCATACACATGGGCACTGGACAATCATGACAGCAGCAATATCTGACTGAAAATACAAAAAATGATTTCTTTCAGTGATGAAAATAGTGTTTTCTGAAGTCTTTTGTCAAATATACTTCATATCCTCAAGTTGCTAGCATCTTTTTAAAACTGTGTTATTATGCTTTGTAAGTGTTTCCCAAACTTATTCCACATTTCAAAAGCCTAGATTTCAGCCTTTCTTTTGAATTCTCTTTCCTCATCGTTTTGTTCCTTTATGATCTTATTTTATCTAAAAATGGTCCTTATAGTTTTTGCCGATAGATTTTCACAGATTGTTTTCTGGTTTTATTTGGTTTTATTAGTTGCACTAAGAGAAAGTATTTTTGGTGACCCACATAAAATATCATGTGTCCGACTACTGGGGCCACAACCTAGTGTTTGGCAACCACGGCTGTAAAATAAGTGGCAGAATATTTGTGTTAAACCTCCAGGATACCTCTACATACCTAAGAATGGCATATTTGTAGCGTTATGAAAATGGTACAAAGGTTAGTGAGCCAGTTGACTTGTTCATTGTCTAACATAACAGCACATACAAAGGCCTTTATCCCTGGACACACAATGGAGCTCATCTCTCAAGTATGACAACAGGAAATGACAGATTGGTCTGTGTTGGCATGGAAACAATTAGGCTACTTTTCCAAACTAGCGCAGTGTTGTAAGATGCTGTATTTCAAGGTTGTTGTTTTTTGGGGGTTTTTTTAAAGATAATTCTTGCAAAACACAAGGCAGCTTGTTCAAACAGAGTGAAATGAGCTCTGCCCTGATTCAGTGCGTTCTGTTATCTCTGTTAAAATGTCAAGTACCTGAATACGCTGATCAGGGCTTGAAAGTGCTTATATATATTATGTCCTTGAGTCCAAGAGATTAGAATTTCCATTTCAGGCAAAAACCTCTGGAAAGCCAAATATCACATGCTGAGTGCAGAAAGCTGGAAAGGTTACTAAGCCTTATCTGCAATTATGCAAAAACACAGAGATTGGCCCAACGCATATTGGTTGGTACAAAGGGACTCTACAAAGCCTTGATGTTGCCAGCAGTGTGGCGTGTAGCACACAGCACATCCTAGAGGCAAATATAAGCAAGAACAGCTGACTGTATGCAAGTCACACCTCCGAATGTTTTTAATAATGAACACAAGCAATTAAAGTTTAAATCCTCCCCACAGTGAAAAGATCGACTGAGAGTAATTAACAAGTCATTTTAGTTTTAATTCAGGCGCTTCTTACGCACAAATTAAGATCAACTCAAGACAAGACGAAACATACTTTTTTACCACAAAATCTATGAATAAATACCAAGAAATCTCAAAAGCTTTTCTTCTAGCCTCTGTTTTCTCATCAGCTGCACTGACAGGAGCTGCTCAGATGTTGACAACTCTAATTCTGCACTCATTGTGTCAACCTTTACAAAGGATTTTTTGCATTATTATTTATTTTTTTTACTGGAAGAAAGCCTAGAAAGAAAACTTGGGTCACATGGAAAAACCGTCTCTTTTATCTTTTTGTCGACACCTGGGAATATAAATAGCTCCGTTTAAAAATAATGATTTTCATCTTCAATTATGCATGTGATTACTTAAAACTGAGAGCAATAGTGCCCCCTTGTGTAAGATACAATTAACAGTCTGTGGGGTTTGCCTACACATGTCACATACTGAATGTGTGCATGTCTGAGGCTCTCCTCTGCAGTGATCTAGTCCTTTTGCTTTTTGTGGGTCTTTGCAGTCTGCCGTTTTATCCTCCGCTGTCAGAGCTCTGGGCACACTCCACTGGCCTGGGCTCAGTCAAATGCTCATAGGACAACGCCGTCATAACCTGCAAAACGTACAGCATGATATGGCTTTGGAGAGTAGAGAGCACAGAGTAATAAGTAGAACCCATCAAAGACACTCTGAGTTAAGGCTTTCACTGCTACTGCATTGTAAGAACCATTTTTAGAGCCACTCGGGTGACTACAAAACAAAAAAGTATTAATTTCCAAATGCAACTCTGCACCTCATCATTTTTCTTTTCTCAATCAAAGTAAAATTCTCCATCATCAAGCACTGGCAAACACCTCAGAGAGACAGCAATGTTTGAAAGCACTTTCTGGGTGGTTTAATCATCATGTCTGCTTTTAAAAATACATTTGTGGACATAGCCCATGAAATAAACTTGTCTTGGCATCAGTCTGACTTTGCCTCAGCCCTGACAAGTTTTGGTCATAGTTTGGTTCTGTGAGCGTCGTCATGGCTACAATATTAGAACATGTTGGATTTGTTTAATCATTGAATCAACTGACTACTTACTGAGATCATAATGAGCAGAGCCAGCATCATTCCCAGCATTATGTATAAATTACTGGTCAATCCTCCGGCCCACAGAGGACCCAAGATGGTGGCAATGCCCCCCACTGAGCGTCTGACACCTTGGCTGAAGCCTATAGGCAACACATTCCACAAACTTCACAAATATGGCTTTGTTTCTCACACATATGCTGGGCACAAATGTGTTTTTTATGCTGAGCTAATGAGTAAACATGAACCAACCTTGTGTTTTTTCTGCAGTGACTTTGGAAAAGAGAGACACCTGAGACACAGCGACAAAGGGAAGCCCCAGCAGCTGCAGAAAGACTCCGATGATAAATGCAGACAGCTCCCAGTTATAACCACCTGCCAATGAGAGATGACAACACCACAGCATTAAGCATCCCCACTTATTGAATTATCAGTATTTCTACAGACAGCCAACTATCCATCCATTTGGCAATTCTTTTGTTACTTTTCATTTCTCAGCTATAATGCTTTACCACTGGACCCTACTTTCATTTGTTCTGTCACTTTTCTCCAATGGGGAGCGAGAAGGAGGGTTAATTCCTTCCACAAATGGGTTGGCACCCTCTGAAATATCTCTATCTCAATGCAGAAGACTTGCCAAGCTGGCGGCTTCCACATTTTTGTTCTGTGCTGCTTTGCATCATGTCTCTTTGTGGATCTGTGCCCACTCCAAGCATTCGATGTTCCC
The DNA here is from genome assembly GCA_036850595.1 of Rhyacichthys aspro. Taxonomy (NCBI): domain Eukaryota; kingdom Metazoa; phylum Chordata; class Actinopteri; order Gobiiformes; family Rhyacichthyidae; genus Rhyacichthys; species Rhyacichthys aspro. The sequence goes on from CM072164.1 coordinate 11,030,357, forward strand.
TTCGGAGATGAAAGTATAATCTTATAATCAAAATGCAATTTCACCAATCAGACATTGGCTTTTTTCAGGTATCTGTCATTTTCATTCTTTTGTTTGTCTTTTATTTTCAGCTCGAACAATTACAGCATATGCTTTAACAAATAGCATTTTTGCCTAATTAGATTACAGTAATCCTTTTAGATATACTTGGGTTACTCCCATACTCCAGCACCTGTCAATTGTAATCACAGCAATAAACGTGACGAGTTGCAACAGACGCAGGCCAAGATGAAGCAGAAAAAACACACAGTGAATTCAGTATGCCTGTGTGATCTCTGCTGTCCTGCCAGAGCTGAGAGATATCATTTACAGAGCACATTCAGCCGAGCCACTGTGCAACTTAATATGGCTTTAGTCTCCACAGCTGGCTCCAAATACGAGGCATGCCCCCAAGTAAACACGTGTTACCTCTCGGCTCGCACAGGAAGATGAGGCACCAAATACAGGCCGTGCTGCAGATGACCAATCCCACAGCCAGCATGGCACGGTCTGACACCCTTTTGCTCAGCCAGCGCACAAAGAAGAAGCCCAGGATGACCTCCACTCCACACAGGCTGTACATCAGGCTGTTCCCCAGCTCGCCGAAGCTGAAGTAACGCTGCGTCATGGGAGTTACCATAGTCTGGGGATTTTGTAGAAAGACATTTGCAAGGTCAGTCGGTTCGATACAGTCAGGAGCGGAGGAGGAGATTCTTATTAAAGCTGAGACAAGCACCTTTTAAGTCCGTCAGAGGCTTCTCTTCAGTCCACATCAAAAGAATATGGTTGTTTTGATATTGAAACTGAATTATATAACCCTGACAGTAAACTGTTAGCCTCAACACTTTCCCATTTATCATAAACTGAATCACTAAAGTTTACTTTGTGAATTAAGACTTGTAGTTTAATTTAGGGTCTTGGATTTTGTGTTGTGTTGGAAGCTAATGGATAAGCTAAAAATAAATTCAACCAACTAAGTACCTTGGTCTAGCAGTGGAGTGACTAAAAGCACAGATTTTAGCTAAAAATGTAAATAATGTAAATATTACAAAGGGACAGCTAGTCAAACCTGAGCTCAGGTGATCTCTTTCGCCATCTAGTGGCTGGCTGCAGTACTTTTCACCATCGTGTTCATTTTTTTCGGAGACTTAGAATTCCTAACATACTTTTGTGGTAAATTAGCCCTTGTTTTTAAGAGAGAGTACGTTTGTGGATTTTCAGCTAAAATTACCAAATAACTATTACTGCATTTAACTTTACTTTTTAATTTTTAGATTAGGTTGGCTTATTTTCACAGCATTTTCAGAGTAAATGATGAATAGCTGAAGTGATTAGGATCTGGAGCCAATCATACAAATCCAACATGGCTGCTCCCAAAACTGAGGAAGGAATGACTTTGTCCAAGGTTATATACACTCACCCATTAGACTTATGTATAGCTCACAAAAAATGTCTGGTTTTGAAGCTCACACTGCAGCAGAGCAAGTGAAACCTGGGTTAAGACACTCTGACATTGTGTGAAAAGTTTGGAAACCTGTGCTGATGGATCCCAACAGAAGTGTCTCTCACCTCCAGCGCAGTCTGATTGAAGAGAGTTATGAACTGAGCCGTGAGCAGCACCACCACCTCTTCTCTCAGGAACTCTACACAAGGCAGACAGACATATTCAGAGACGAGGAGAAATCATGAAAAATGGTACAGATGGTAATGCATTTTAACAGGCAATTGACAATAAATCAAAGAAAAAGCAAAGTAAAATTGGGCTATCTGAATGTGATCATGACTTTGGAAAGCATGAGAAATAATCCTGGCTGGTCCATTGTGCACATTCTGATGGATTTTTACACAACAAAGACCCTTATGGAGTTGGATGTGAGGAATAATGGGCTCGGCTTGCTGCTAAATTTGGACATTTTTTTGCCAGATGGCTCGAGAAGTGGCTTGTTATCACCGAGTGTGATATTTCTATGTAGAGTTTGATGTCTTTTATTATGTTTGTTATTTTAAAACAGCATTCAGGCGCTCTGGATTGTGTCCAGTCCGATGCAGTTGGTAGACTTCCCTGTCTGCTGGGCATCCAAACGAAACGATATTTTATGGTCCTGAAATTCTGACTACAAGCATGGTGCATTATTAAACACTGGTCCCATTTAGTCCATGCATTTCAATGACACATGTTGCCAGTTTGATTCATTGTATTTACACCTGGTATTTATGTGTCCTCCTGACTGTTCTCACTTTACCACTTCAAATGCAAATAAAACAGTGCTTTTCTGAGCTTTTATCACTGCTACTAGCTTTATCATTCTGAGAGAGAGTTCATTTTGCTGTGAGCCACCAATACTATTACAATATGCAGTGAGCCTGAGCCTTTTACTTTCTGTGGAGTGATTAATCATCATAAACCATAAATGCTGCTCCTACTACTGGCGCATTGGCTAAAAAAAACGAAGTGCAATGTGTGCCAGGACGATTCCAGTCCAGTGCTATGTGACCCAGGCCAACTTCAAATGAGCCCTCTCATCTGATCTCTCAGGATACGCTCAGGGTGTATTTAGCCATTCACACCTTGCATTAAGGCTGGCCTCATTAGATCCAATCACTCTGTCTGGTTTAAAGGGAGCCACAGTGATCAGTGTCATTTTTCATTTGGTAAAAAAAAGCAGTCCACTTGTTAAACAGCCTTTCCAGAAGTTTTCGGTAAAGGAGAGAAAGAAGAAGAGCTTCTCTGTTTTCAGTTTCGCACAGGTTTAAAAACTGCACAAAAGAAAAACCCTCATGGGGTCAGAATTTGAAGTAAAAAATATGAAAGCATGGTATCATCCTGCTTTGTATTGTTCATTTAGGCTGATAGTCGGGATCTAATGGTGTGGGGATATTACTTTTGGCACAATTTGTGACCCTTAGAGCATTGTTTCAGCGTTCTAATCCACCTGGGTATTGTTGCTGACTATGTCCATCCCTGCAAGGAAAACAATCTCAAACTGGTTTATTATAACAATGAGTTTACTGTATACAAATGATCTCAACAAAATTCACTCCAATAGCTAACCTACATAACTGTGTGATGCTGTTATTTCAAGTCTGAGGGCAAAAAGGACGTCAGGCTCAGTAATTTCAAGATTTACTTTATGCCCAGTGAGAGTAATGCAATTTTAATTTTAAACTAATTGGTTAACAAAGTTTTGACTCGTTTTATTATTTCCAGAATATTTCATTGGACCAAAGAAAGCTTTAGCCCTGGCGACTGTGTTTCAACTCATCAACATGTAAGCTTTTGTATGAATCTTTTATATAATGAAACAAATGAGATGTGTTGCATTTTTACAGCAGCACAACCCTCTCGCCTGAGTTTCAAGAGAAGCTCCAAGATAGCTCACACAAAAAAGTGAGGGGAAGATCAATAATTCACGAAAGCGAATACCAGAGATACAGTAACAACATGAGCTAGGACTGCAAGACATCCTTGGGTTTTGCTCCTCTGCTTCTTGCACTGTAGATTCACTTCAATCCAAAAAAAAAAAAAAAAGAATCAATACTGAGGATGTTGACCGTATTACTAATTCTGTCTCCATTTCATCCACAAGTCAACCACAGCAGGCCAGTCAATAAAATGGGAAGTCTGCCATCCATTTCGTTGCCATATCTTCAGAGAGTGAGGGGATCGATACTCAGGTTTGACAAGAAAGAGAAAGACGGAGAGAGACCAGACGAGCTTCATCGATGCTGCCGCACAATCACTGCTGGCATTTCATGTACTTTAAAGCTAATTCAGTTGGATCCATGACATCATACACACACACACATAGGCGTACACTGATCCATACAAGGACACTGATCTGCCGCATGCACATCCTCAGAGATTTCTGGATAGGAAAAGTGTGTGCCAGGCAGAGCGTTAGAGGAAAATCAATACAACAGATATGAAACATGTACATTGACAGTGACGCCTCCTCCTACCTGCGCCGCACAAGTAGGCCAGAGCAAGGCAGACAGTCATTAGTCAGGACAGGAACCCCTCAAAGCTCACCTCTGCTGGCACTGAAGTTTTTGAAAGGGTTTGAGGCGCCCCGGACAGAGTGCATTTCAGATGAGCTCTCCAGTTGGTCTGCGTTGACAGCTCTGTAGGTGTGCATGGGCTCCTCGTCCGACCCCATGAGCGGCACCTCCTCCTCCTCCTCGTCCTGTTTCATCTGCACCATGGCTGTGCCCCCCTCTGCGGCGCTGAGGGGTGGGACGTCCCAGTACAGAGCCAGGACGACGAACTGGAGCAGCACCCACAAGAGGCACATGAAGATCTGAGAGTGCAAGTGCCAAGGGAGAGAATTATTATAAATATTGAACAGTTGAACCATCAATATGTCATTTATCCATATCAGGCAGCATGACAAATGTACTTGTTACATAAAGCTGATCATAAAAGCTAAGCTACTGAAGTGAAGGAAGTAGTATGTGGGAATATAATTACAAGATTTTCGTCTTTATGAAATGATAATAAATATGTTGTCAAATTATCTGTAAAATGGAATTGGGCACAGCAGGCCTTTGATATATCTCAATGAAACCGTCTGGGCTACAGGTGGTTTATTTGGAGCGACTCATGAGATGGAAACAGATCAGTGTGGTTTGTTATGTGTGTAAGTATAGCTGCAGGTGTTTGTATTCATCTACCTCCAAAGCAAAAACTATACAATGAACTGGAATATAGTGCAGTGTGTGAAGAATATTTCAGAATTCATGAGTCGTTCACAGAATGGTAGATCACTGATTATGTGAAAGCTGTTACCCCAGGAGACGTATACTTGTTCACAACAAAGGGCCCCAGTTTGAAATCACACAGCCGCAGGAACAAGTTGAACGCCGGCCCTAGAGAGACAGGAAGAAATGCTTTAAAGACAAAAAGGAGTGGAAACAGAAGAAATGCACCTTGGTGGTTTTATTGAATGGCTTCTGCACATCAAAAAAGACTTCACAAAGCTGTCGCACATCTCCCAAGGCACAGAGGAGGTGAACACAGGTGAAAAGAAACTGACCGACAAGAAGGCCAGCTTGTCGACAGGCCATGATGGCAGCAAAGATCCCGGCTCGCTCTTCAGGCCGTGTGCTGCGAGTCAGGAAGCCGAAAATGGAAGAGCCTGCCCCCGCACCGACACCTGAAAGGGACACATCAACAAACTAATATAGAAGTACAATGTCGACACGTGTTTGAAGTGTTATTTTCCTCTGTACGTGCAGAATGGAAGAGTGGTCACCTGCGACAAGTCGACTGCTTAACAAGAGCCACTTTGAATATCCAATAAAATACATGAAGTTACCTGAGGGCAGAGTGAAAACACAGTGAATGTGATGTAAACAAGTGCTTAAAGGGCTTAATGACAGTTTAGTTTAGAAGTATAGTGACATTAAACATTGATATGTCATTTGCGAAAGTGTGTCCTACAAGCAAGTAATTCAGTTAGGCATCACATAGGAGCTCATAACACTGTGTGAATGCAGAGATTATTATACTTAACATTTGGTAAATAAATCTTTAACCTCCTTTTGTGACAGTAACTATACATTATAGTGTAAAGCTGAGCCTATTTAATACTATCAGCTTGAAGCAGGTCACACACTTAGTCCTAAATGATTCCAAGACCCAATTACTCTGGGCACATTTGGAAGTGACCAGAAGCACCTCTGAATGGATTTTTGCAAAAGTCTGAAAAGTAATGTCTCCTGGCTTGCACTGAGAGACCTCCCATAATAGATCCATTAAATAGTGCTCTCTCTGTGGTGTAAAACAAAACCTCACTGCCATCGACAGTGATCCACAAGTAAAGCTACTATTGGGGGTAATAAAGGTCAGATATGATGTCATGAAACAGAAAAGTAGTTGCTCTGTTAATACTCTCGTCTGTTAAAGTCTCTTATGGCTTCTTCATGTTGGTCCACTCACCAGCGATCTCAAACACATTGGAGAAAAGAATGATGCCCTTTGTAGTTTTGCTGCGGTCTGACCAGAAACCAAAGAATGGTCCAGTTAATAGTCCACTTAGACTAAAGGCAGACAGACCCAGGCCCAGAAAGTAAGGAGGGGCCTCCAAAATCTGTAGGTACCGCCATATTGTGGGGAGAATGACAGCTAGAGGGGGAGGAGGAGTACATTCAGAGATTATATGAAGTATTTACACACAGCAAAGTACTGTTCAGTATCTCTCAGCGATGTGAAAACACCACTTCAGTCTGCTCTGTTATCAGGTCTGTCATTTTCTTACCGTACTCTATCCCGCTCAGCATAAATATCAGTCCAATGGTGAAAAAAGTGAGATTCCTCTTTCTGTGATCGTCCATTGTGTTCAGAGAGCAGGCAGCCCTTTTTATATTCTGACTTCTGTCTGCGCCTGTTCAGAAATCATCCAAATCCATTGGGGTAATCACATAACGGGAGACACTGTGCGTCCAATTAAACACGAAGGAATTTGTCTCACTGTTGTACAAGGTCATTTCAAGACAGAAAATGGAGATCACATGAAGTGTTTCCTAGTGGCTGAGACCTAAAACAAAACAATCAAGTCCAGATAAACACAGTGGTCCACACTGATGCTTGAGATAAACTTCTGTCTGAATCCACCCTGCTGCTCCATGCTGTGACCCACTCAGTCCAGGCAATGTCTCGGGTTTCCAGGTGAGGTAAAGTACACCTGGCTTTATACATATTTAATCTTGCTTTCTATTGTTTCACCAGAAGCACTTGAATCACCCACAAACACCAAGAAGATGCCAGGTAGATGTGAAACTTTACACATTATCAAGTAACCTACTCCCTGATGAAATCATAACAGATTATCATTCTTCCTCTGGATCATATACAGTTGTGTTTATAATAATAGCAGTGTGTTTTAAAAACATCAGCAAGCATCATGATATGAGGCTGTTTGTCATACTTTGGTGTTGGGCCTAGTTAATGCACACCAGGGATCAAGGATCAGTTTGAAAACATCCAAATACTTGAAGTCACGTTGACATTGCCGAAGAGGAAATGCCCCTGAAATGGGTGTTTCAACAAAACAATGACCCTACCCCTTGGTTCCAGACCGACAAGACTGACGTTATGGAGTGTCCAGTGCAATACCTTAATCCAATAGAAAACTTGTGGGTGACTTCAATATTGGTGTTTCTGAGCTGGTCAAACTAAAGCATTGTTCAGTTTATACAGTAAATGTTTGAGTTTGTAAAGAAAAATGCAGACTGCTATCTTTTTTTGACCACTGTTTTCTTCACTTTCTGAAAAGCACGAACAAATTTGGTCATTTTTTTGTTGTGCAGTGTTCCCAATGCTTTTGCGTGCATGAAAATAAAAACTTTACTCACTTTTTAAACACACTGCTATTATTTTGAACACAACTGTATCCTCGCAAGCAGCATCAGCAGTGAGAAAACCACGTAAATTCTAGCTGCAGCTTTTACATGGCAATCTGAAAGCAAAATAATAAAGTTTGTCAATACACAGGTCCGGAAAAGTACAACAATAAGAGTGTATTTAGTGTTCAGTGTGGCATAAATGAAGTTTGACAGAGGCGTCTATTTTATTTTAATGCTTGGCTCCATTTTCAAGCTGCTGTGGTGTTTATAGCCCTGGGCCTGTTACGTTAAACAGAACTGCCACCAACTTAATGGCCCCATATGCTTTTCCAGTAAACTATGAATTATACAAGTGCTCGATTGTTTGAATAACGCATGCAAACCTTGAGCAATGTGCAGCTGGTGGAAAGTGAGGGGTTCAGAGCTGGTCACAGAGGACAGAGGTTATGTAAAAGGCCTTGGGTGTCTATTCAAAGTGTTACAGGTGGCTCATGTGCTCCATTATGGATGTTTGTTAACTCAGTGGGTTAGGTTTATAGGTTGATTTTATTGCATGTTCTTGTTTGAGTAAAATAACAGAGGGTTGATTTAAAATGATAATGTAACTTCCTTTACATTTTAATGTTGACAGCTTCTGATTTCCACTGTTCTTTTCCATGACAAACTGCGTCCTCAGTGCCACCGAGAAGCACAGGCCCGCTGAGAGGTCATTAGCATCCTACCTGACTTACCTGGGCTTGTTTCTATGGCAACAGTCATGAGGGTGGAAGGTGCTTGGCTCTCACCTTTGAGCTTTGGTAAACAGCCGAGAGCTCCTGAGTAAATGAACAGTGGAGTGTTTTTCTGCCCTTTTAGAGGAGAGTGCCATGATCAGCTGTTGGCTTTGGTAACGTCGAGACCCACGCAGAAGTTTGTTAGGAGTGAGTTGTAGATTCGGAGATAGACAAGGGCATGTTTTTGAACACGGCTTCTCCCCGGAGGTCATTCACCATCCCCATTAACATCAATCTGCAGGGTGCTCGCAGGCGCCAGACACGGTAAGAGGAGAGGCTCAGGTAAAACTGGCAGCTTTAGTTGAAAATCTCACACACACAAAATGTAAGTGTGCTTTTTAGACAGATGTATGTTAAAATGTCAATGTTTCAATGCTTTGGTCTTGGAGCAAATCAAAATCAAAGCAAAAGACAGGAAAAGGAAGTCAGGGAAATGCATAATTCTCTTTTGTGTGGAGCTATAAAAAAAAAAAAAGAAGCAAATCAATCTAGATTTATTTTCAACTTGATAATAAAAGTCATTCTTCATACTTTGAAAAACAAATGGCTGTTTTGCATTTTTGTTTCCTGTCAAGTACCATGGGGCTGGATGAAAACAAACTAAATCAATTTGCCCAATGTGCGTGATATCTTTTCAGACAGAATCCAGAAACAAATTTGACTCTCAGCTGGATTTAATCGATCCTGTCTGGTGTCCATAACCATTGTCCAAGTGTGTTTGTGAGCAACCAGGGACAGTTTGGTTTATTAACAGATGTCTAATGGAGAAAGGGAGACAATGGAGTTCACGTTTTATGTATATTGCTCATTTTATGCTTTCATTGCGTGTTATTCTATATATCTAAGTCCTTTTTGTAAACTGTGTGTGTGACTGTATGAAAGACACAGGGAACTGCTAAATGCAGGTGCAGTGCAGGAGCTGGAGTGGACTCGAGGAGGGGACCCCCACAGAGGACAGCGGGCCCGGCCCACGATGTCCGTGTCCAGCATCGGGGAGGACAGAGCCATCCTGCTTGGCTTCAGCATGATGGCCTTCGCTGTGCTCATGTTCTTTGTGGTCGGCTTCACTACAGTCAAGCCTTACATCAACAGGTAAAAGTGAGGTATAGGATAAAACATGCTGACTGATTAGACAGGGGCCCATGTTAAATACTTTTCCACCAAGCAGTACAATGTAGCATGGTTTGAAATAGTATGAAGTTGTTCATAAAAATTTTAAAAACACGACAGAAAACACTATATTCATTCTAGACAGAAAACCTCTAAATATATAGATTGGCCTATGTTTCAATTTATAAAATAGGCCCATGTGATAATAAACCAAAATAATCTGATCCTACTTGGACAAAAGAAACAACATTAATACCAGTAAACAAATTAAAAAAAACTGAATATAAACTGCAGGGAAAGCACAAGTAAGCAAACAGCCGAGAAGTGTGCAAAAGAAAAAGTCCCAGTCAGGGGTTTATGAAAAAACGATTGATGTGGAGGACTGAGCTGCTGGCTGTTGTTCACTGCTGTGCTTTCAGTAACTGGGAAGGGAGCACCAACTGCACCCTGCTCCACACTCAGATCCTGGAGGAGTGGGTGAACTGCAGAGGAGTGAGCAGCGTGCCGTGTCTTCGAGTGACCGTCAACCTCACAGGCTCCAGTCACGAAGCACTGCTGCACTTTGACGAGGAGTCTGTCCTGCTCACTCCAGAGGTGAGAGTACGACCGGTTGCTATAACTGATTGTCTCCTTATACTCTTCCTCAAATACTCTTCAAAGACCTTTTTCTCCCAGTGTTTCTATGTCCCTAAATGTCGAATGGACGCAGCCAAGCTTGAGACTGAAGTCCAGGAGTTGAAGGAGAGCATAGATGCACAGCTGGGAACTACTTTTACTTGCCTCACCGACGAGACAAAGCACCCCAAAGACAGCATCTTGGGCAGGAAGTACACTTTTCAGACCGTCCTGGTGGCAATGTTCTGGCCCTGTCTAATGTTGGGGGGCGGGGTCCTGCTGGTGGGCTTGGTGAAGCTGAGCCAGTACTTGTCCCATCTCTGCTGTGATGGGGGGCTGAACAGACACGCCAAACTGTACACACTGCTGCGGAGGTCGAGCGTGCTGTCCCCCACGTGAAGCCTCACACAAGCAAAACCGTTAGTAGTGCCTTGCAACAGATTAAACACATTTAGAGCAAACAATACAAAGCAAATGGCCACGATGCCAAGTCATTTACATAGGAAAATGCTTTATTCAATGGTACAATAAATGCATACAGTTGTTCTTAACAAACATGGTAATATGAGGATGACTAAAGCAAGTATTTGAGGAGGTTTATGATACATATACAGATGGCTGGATAACATATTTGAAAACATGCACGGTAGCTTCTTCCTCTTTTTGTGCTTAAACTTTTTTCACTTCGGGCTAGGGATCTCCACTTATGGATCATCGAGAGGCAACAGCACCAAGTCCTTGTCCTTCATTCAACATTTCATCTCTGCCTTGTCAGTTCACATCCTTTAGATAAAACTAAAAGCTGTTTAAGAGCTGTGTGTGGTGATATGCATGATACCTCCTTTTTGGTTACCAGATACATAGGAGTTTGTTTACATTTAAAAAGTACAAAAATATATTACCTCTGTAGTTATTCAAGGAAAGCATTTGCACATATCAGTATCTGTTACCTTCATTGTGACTTTTTGTACTTCACACAAGTAACAATGACCATTTCTAGACATAAAATTCAAGTAAACATCATCAGGTCAAACAAAAGTAGATATTTGAGGACCTCATGCATAACGCAGTATGAGCAACAGAAGCAGAAGCACACAAGGAAGTAGCACATCAATTTCTTGGGGCCCTAGTTTTTTTCAGTTTGAATGGGTCCGGCCCACTGCTCTGTATCCTGTACAGAAGCACTCTCATCACAGCAGGAAACATTTTAAAGTCCGTGCACAGAAAAGTAGTCTTCCAGACTTAAGTGTCCATGAACGGCCCTGCTGTGTGCCATTTGGTAAAGTTACAACATTAAATGACCTCTTACAAATGTCCATGCAATGGAACCCGGCATAGACTACAACCTCAACAAAGAAGGATAACATTCATAGGAAAGAGGACACTTGGACGGGTTGACAAAATTCACTTGGATTACATTTGTCTACCTTTTTTCGCTGTCTGTATAATCCTGAATAAAACAACAGAAGAGAAACGTGAATGAACATCTAAGATGAATACAAACTGGTGAAGGAGATGCAAAAGGCAGGATGAAGAGGCATTTGTCACAATTCTTTTTTGAAAAAAGGCAGGTGACGCTGTTAACAGTGTATCACTGTGCATTTTTTCTTCCATGTATCTGTATCTGTACAAAGCACATCAGGGAGAATGCACATCTGTTTCTGCATAACACAGTACATATTAGTATTACAACTTGCATAGTGTAACAGCACCGCACACATAAGGAACACTGCACAACAATTTTTCCTGCCTTTCTTGCAAACGTTAACCATTTTGTAACATGTCATAGAGATGGAGCATACAAAAATCTTTTTCTGTGTTATGAAAGCACGGCATGGTGGATGACAGACATCTGTGCCTCAAGATAGGATAATACTGATAGACAAACACCAAATACTGCAGAGATCAGTGCTTTGAGAACACACAAACTGGAATAATAGTGACTATCTCTTCAATAAGACTGCAGAGTAGTGGGGTTACACTCTTAGTATTTTGGCTCAGTAGAGAATAAACAAAAAGGAATATGTGCACTGTATGCAGACAGGACTACAGAAATACCGCTGTACAAAGTCACTTTTCAAGTGTGACATGATTTCTAGAAGTCAGACATCTGTATGCTACAGGTGAGTGGTAAATGATAGTTATGTGACAGTTCATTATTGTAGGATTGCACTCACTATGATTTTATTTGTTCCAAACAGGCTTCAGTAATGACTGAAACCCCTTTTCCCATCTTCACTGTTTCAAAATAGGTAGTGTTGAGCCATTACGAGGAGACGCCAGCTCACAGCTTCATCATGGTGTTCCTTAGCTAATGCTGATGCTTCCAGAAATACAAAAGAAAAATATTTTGATTTTAGAGAACTTCAGTTCATAGCATGTTGGCGAATAGTGTGGAAGATCCAGTCCATTTTTGTAGTCCAGCCGCCATGGTGAGCATCGTTCATCTGCTTCATGAAGTAGTCCAGGGCTTCCTGCTCTGATTTGTCCAGGGCCAGAGTTTTTCGGATGTAGGCAATGTCATCAAATGATTGAAGCTCTGGCATTCCTGAACCAAGCATCATGGAGAAGAGGTTAATGAAGAGGTTAGCGTGCTGCCGGATCGCAAGGTACGCCTTGTAGCACATCTCCTGGAACCTGTGTCAGAAAGAGACAAAGAAGTCAGGCATATCCTCCATTTACAACACTTTTGACATGACTTATAAATCACTCAAACAACTTTGCAACAAAAAACAAATATGAACAGTATATAACAGGGTTCTAGACTAAGTTTGCACCACGGATCTGTTTTTACCACATTTTTTCTTCTATCACATAATAAACATGAACCTGATGACACATAAGACTGTAGCAATTTTTATCTGAAGAAGGCATAAACACAAGTTGTAGGCAGATCAATGTGGGACCCTGCACATGGCTAATTTTTAAATAGTTGCTATATGACAATGGTAAGTTTCAAACAGCAAAAGAAACTTTAAGCTCTGCTCATGTATAATATTACAGTGCATCACTCAGACAGTGGTGTACAGTGATACTTGGCAGCGCCACATATAAATTAGGCTATATCAGGTTTTCAGCTTAATTTTAAAACAGACCACTGTTGTCTGCTGGGCAACAGTACAGAGTTAACACTCAACTCTCAATTAATGTGACAGTTCTGGTACACTTGCTCTTGGAGCAGTCTGCATCCCACCCTGAACTGCAGCAGCTGACACAAAGGTAGTGCCATAAAACAGGTGAAAACAGCTTGGCAACAACACAACTAAATACTAACTAAATAAACTAAATCCAGTTACTGTAATAAACTAAATAAACTAAATACAGATGCTGTAAACAAATATTTGTTCCTGGCCTGCTGCTAAATACAATTAAATACAACATCCTTCAAAAAATGTACCTTAAATTTAAGACAATTTAAGACCTTAATCCAACCAAATTTGGGGGAACCCTGTCTTAAGAAAACATATTTTAAATGCTATTTTAAAACCACCTTTCAAACTCTCTTGTTTTGGTGCATTCCTGAGTTCCTTTGCTGATGACAATAAGGAAGTCCTGTGTGAGGACAAAGGGCACTCGTTCCCTCTTGTACCCAAACTTCTTCTTTTTGTGGTCGAGGAAATGACCGAAGTCGATGTGAAACAGCTTCATGGGAAACAAAAAAGAAATAAAACTGTTAATGAGAAAGTCTATACAACCTATACATTTAATGAGATCTGACGATTACCTGTCCATCATCTTTGACCATGATGTTGCTGTTGTGTCTGTCCCCAATGCCCAGAATAAATGTAGCTACACAGTATCCTGCACATGACCGTGTGAAGAGGTCAATAGCCTGGTCATACCTTAAAAAAAAAAAATCAACCAAATATAACATACTTCATTTAAACAAGGTCTCGCATTTTAAACTAAAAGCCAGATCCCACAAAAAGTGTTACTTCTTTAGACTCTAAACTCTGTTTTGAATTTTGCAGATGATTCATAGCACAACTTATACATTATACTACAAAGAAAACACAAGAGGAACTGACATAGCTGTCTGTGTAAAAAGAAGAACTCTTTTTATTACTTTTGCAACAGAATTTGGGTTTACATTACTGCAATAAATCACCACATTCTGGGAGAATAAAATGCTTTATGAATCTGCTTACTCACATTTCTCCCTTGTTTTTATCCTTGAGCCACTGGTGCAGTGTGTGACTGTTGAACTGCAGCGCCCCTTTGAGGCCTCCTTTACACTGGATTTGCATGATGGTGTGGGAGTTACGCACCACCTCAATCAAACCAACACAGTCCCCAATAGACAGACAACCATAAGGCAGCATCCTGAGAAACAGCACAATCGGTGAAATTGTGGTAGATCCATAAAAAATACTTACAGCATGGCTCTGAACATAATGGCTTCTTCATTAAGCATGTTTAAAGTACATATTTCAACATCAGCAACAATGCACAAGTTAAAGATGACCTCAGGTGATGCTGAAGATGCTGCTCATCTACATTCAGGTGCATAGTGGAGAACATGAAAGCTATTCAGTGCCTATTAATGTGTACCTGCTTCCTCGCCATCTCAGTGAAGCGAGAATCCTACCTGAGATCAAGGCCTTGGTTCTGCCAGATGTTCTCCATTATCCTAATGATCTGCAGCGTCAGCATGTCCTGCCGGAGATCTGTGGAGGCAAACATAGACAAGGAGGTTGATGACAGTGGAGTGAGTATTTGCTTCTTAGCTACTCTTTGATCAGCTCACTGACGCATTATAAAGCAGAGCTGTCAAAAACAGTTTGGTCACAGTTGGTTCAGCAGGATGCACAGGCAGCTGCCTAGAAGTGTGGTTTAACTAACACCAATGCTTCTATGAATCATGTGCAAGGAGCATAGATTAGGTTGTACTTGTGTACCATAATATTCCAAGCGCACAGTGAGTCATGCCGCATGCTTACAGCATTTCTAAGTAACTCACTGTTTGTGTGCACTGGTATGAACACAATGTGATGCATGCCTTAAGACAGATACCAGGGAAAATTTCAAGATGCAAAGGCCAAACTTACCATCACCATTTTTGAATATGATTTCGTTGTTCTGAAAAAGCAGCTCAGACATCATGTCTGGGTTTTCCCAGTTAAGCCAAAGAGGTCTCTTGGCTGATGACATCATCCTGCATTCTTCAAGGCTGAAAAACATTTTATTCATGAAACAAAGGTACAGAAAGCAACAAAGTGTGTGTGCATGTGGCTTGAATATTCAGTATTCATTTGGTCACAGGATCAAGAAAAATATTTTAAGAGATTAAATGCATGGTTGTGACACTAACAACGTGTGTTTTATTGAACAAAGCTATCTATGAAAACACAGTATAAAATTAAATGAAGCTGTCTTTGTTTGGGACATACCGGAGGTTACCCAGCTGATGTGCAGGATTCAGAGGGGAGGTGAAGTTTTGTAGTGCATCCATGTAGTCAGGCCTTCTCATGTGCTCCACCAGAAACTTCATTTGGACCTTTGGGAAGAAAAGCAAATGCATCACTTGTTTTTCTCTGGTGTAATGCTGCTGAAGGATTTGATTTGCCAGTGAAATGTAAATATAAGCAGCCTCCTGCTGCTTTCTGCACAAAAATCATCTATTCACAATGTGGCAGTGGTGCTTTAAACAGGCTTTAAATATAATATGCGCCCTCTGATGGTGACACTGGACTACTACAGCTGACTTACTTATATTACTGTAAACATTAGAGCTAGCTTTCTGACACAATCAGATCACAGGACTTAATAGTTCTAATACTTCTAAGAAAAAGCCCTTTTATCTGTTGTCAAGTGAACTTGTTACAGCAGTTTTTACATTTCTGTTACAATCATGGCTGTACTGTGGTCAAGGCTCTGCAACACGGTGAACAATTTACCTTCTGTGCTTCATCTTTTTTTTCCTGTTTGAGGAGGTCAGTCAGATTGATGAGCTTCTCCATCGCCTCAACTTGTCGACTGAGATGCTTCAGGTACATGCCACACGCTCGACAGTAAGACTCAAGCAGTAGGCCAAACCGCTGGCTGACTGTCTTGTTGTGCATCTCTGACCTGTACACACAAATTACTGTACTATTGCATTTATTGCATAAAATGTAGCTTTGAATTTAACACCCTGCAGTTAAGACTAGATGTATGTAATTTGATGCAATAAATTTTCCAGAGAAACAAAAACAACACATTTTGAATATTTTTAAAAAAAACTTACTTTAGATGCCAAAAGAAGAAATGTCCTATCCTCTGATTGGTTAATGCTTTCTTCAGTAGAAAGCGTGCAAGTGGGTTATCGAGATACTGCTCATACTTTAGAACCTAGACAGATAAAATGCTTGAGTAGATAAACAAAGCCTAAAACATTAGTAACCCTATTATTTTTTAACTTCAGATTTTGATATTACTTTGTAATGTAGTTTGCATTATAATTTGAGTCAGTTTAATATCACTACTGGCAAGTGCAATCCAGGGTAAAAAATGTTCTTTAAGATAGAAATGTAATTCTAGCCCTCCTAAATATAGATATTTAATAAAAGATTCATTGATTAGTTAAGACATTGTAAACACACAGTGTCACGGTGATCAACTGAATACACTTATGGAAAAGATCTTAGTGAAATGTGGAGGTAAAAGGTATGAACCTAATAGCAATGATATGCAATCCATTTTCAATCAATTTTTAATTTGTTAACTGAAACTGTAACTGAAAGTTCTTTAAGACAGACTTCAATTTAGAATAAACTGACAAAAAGGGTAAGATGTACTGGGGGATGGATAAATTGATAACACACCTGAACCAACTGAATGAGGTACTGTGAGAGCTTGTCATCAGTTAGATATTTCTCAAGGCACTTGACGGCAAAATCTCTGATCATTGGATCGGGGAAGTTGCAATCTAGCAACTCCATGGCTTGTTCTGGCTTAATAGCAGGCCAGTCCTTCAGAAGACAATACATCTGAAAAAGTGACATGAAAAATATTAATGCTGTTTATTCTGTTTATCCTCAACAAAAAAACATACAAGAACAGTATAATAGAGCGATGTCAGGGTATAATTGTTCAATGACGTCCTGAAATGTGTCTGCCATGGAAACCTGAGCTCACCTGTGCAACCTCATCTCTAGAGTTCCATTTCACAGCCAGAAGGATTTTGGGAAGGATATCTGGTATATTGACACAGTAATGTCTACAAATGAAGAAAAAAATCAGTGTTTATGTCTATTCACATTAATACAGAATCAGGTCTAAGCTGGTCTTACATCCTCTATTACAGCAGCAGTCTTAGATGACTTGTCTTGATAACAGGGTGCACACAATGCAGTCAATATATCCTTAAATCTTATACATAGTGGTGTAAATGTGTCCATACATTACCTGTGCCTCCACAGAAAGTCTTTCTCCTGCTCAGTGATTTCAGAAAGAGGGTCTCTGTTACACAGATGCCGTAGCTGCTCATTATCGCTGGCTGTGAGGGGGTTGTCTCGTGCTATTCTATTACTCTGTAACACACAAATTGTTTAATAAACCCTGCGACGCACAGATTTGTCTGGGACACATATTAATACAGACAACTTACCAGACCAGTGTGGCAATAATTGAAGCCAAGCTCATTGGATATATTCCAGTTTGCATGCTCTTCAATAATGGTCATATCAGGGAATTTGACTGGGCAACTGAAATGATCAAACTCCAGCTCCAAACAAGGTGTTTCCTAAGTGAAGAGTACAAGGAGAGCGAGTGTAAGGAAAGGTCACTAAAGGTGTTAGATGTAATCACTGAAATGTGCCTACAAGAAGTACAGTGTGAGTAATTAGGTGGGATAAGAAGCTTGGTTATTTAAATTGAGAAGGCTTAAATCCTGATCGGAAAGTCTGCAGGCTGTTAGTAGCGCTATTAAAAATTGGGTCATGAGGCTTGAAGGTTGGATGCAGATGCTTCAAGATAATGAAGCACTGAAATATTGTATTCATGGTGTAAAATTGCAAATCTTTCAAACAGCTGTAGCACATAGGAAGCGTGTTATAATGTTTTATTTATTATTCAGCTGTATATGAGACACAAATGGTATAATCTTATTGTGAACATTTTACTCACCTTGTTTGGGTTTGATCCTGTGACACCAATAGGGTTAAGAAGGTCTTCAAGGCCATGGGGAACAGGCCACAAGTTGAGAGCCATCTTTCCTGCTACCAGTGTGTGCGTGTAGTCAAACAGGTTAATGTTGCCCCAGGCTAGAGGGCAATGTTCCTGGAAGCAAGATATGAAAATGAGTAGAAGGTCAATACCTAGAAGCCAGACAACAAGTAGCTGAAATGCACTTTGCAACACAGATGATTTTTTAAAATCCAGCATAACTGACGCAAACCCACAATTATTTCCCAAATACCTCATAATCACTGTTATAAATTAATGACTGTAAATAATAACAACTGTTACATAGACCAATGGTTTTGGTTCTAAATTAAAAAGCTAACCTCCTTAGCTCCCTTCCTTCCTTTGACAGAGCAGATGGAGAGACAGAGACGAGCAGCACGTGGGATGTCTGGAATGTACATGTCATAGGTCAGCCACTCATTCCACCTGTAGTGAGTCAGGACAAAGTGTAATCGTTATTATTTATGTCAAGCTAAATTCATAGACAACTGTGAAACACAATGCTTTGATTTTATATTGTACCTTGGATTTGAACAGGGCACACGCTGGGTGTTGACATTGTCACACAGCTGCTCTCCACCATGGTAAATCCCAGTTCGAACATAGATCTAGAAACAAAAAAAACACATTGATAGAAGTTAGAGAGATTTATAGTTTTGGTTCACTTTTGACAAGTTTGGTGTTAAATCATTTTTAGCTCACAATGAAGATGTGAAAATTTTAGGTAAGTGTTTACCTTATCAATATCTCTGATGTTTACATTGACATATGTGGCACACAGTATTCTGATCCGCAGTGTTCCATTGATTGTCCATAGAGACTTTGTGGCTGTTTCCCCGTTCATGTAGGGCGTAGCTGTAGATATTCGCCTTGCATATGAGGGCATAGTAAAGTTGTCCATGGGCAACTGAGAATAAAGGCTGTCTTTTGCCATCAGCATCAAGTTGGGCATCCGTCCTAGCATGATACAACTGCGCACATACTGTTCAAGACAAACAAAGTGACATTTTAAAGCTTTAAATTACATTGCACCATTTCTATTTTATAAACATCAACTTTTCAACTTAAGATTTCCAGTCATCACTGATGAAGCACATTTTGCAGACGATACATTATGTACATATAAAAAATGTCACTTAATGTCATAAATGTCAAGCATGGTTTGAGAGGGTAAAATTGTAATGAGTACAATAGTTTCAGGTGCAGCCAGGCTCCGATTGAATTAGATTACCTTGTACTGACTCAGAGGGTATTTCTCCAGTAAGTATTCATCACAGCCACACACTTTGAGGATGTACTTTCCCTGATACTCCTGCACGCACATCTTCAGTTGCTCTGGGGAGAGCAGCATGCTGCGCGTCTTTTTTCGTATGGCTTCGGCTATGACCTGCTCTGGTACATAGTCGTGATTGATTTTCAAAGTGTATTTCTGTTTGTCATTGCTGGGTGACACAATAACCCATATTACCACAATGATTTGACCTAAAAATCAAAAGAAAAGATGGTCACAAGCAAGAAAAAAATCAGCACATTGAACAAAAAAATGCTAAAAATAATACCTTTATCTAGCTTGTTATAGATGTGCCTTGGAAGTTCAGGTGAGGATTCAACATTGGGAGGGTAGACATACAAAGCTCGAGTGTGGGGTCCATTACTGTCCCTGAGGTCAACAGCCTCTTTACAAACATTCAAGATGTTTCGTCTGAAGTCCTGAACCTCTGGGTCTTTCACTAAATCAAACTCACATATAGGCATACCAATTGCAAAACCTACATGGAAAACAACAAATGTTTAATGTAAAGCATTCCTTTTATAGCTGAATTGTGATCAAATGCATGTCTGTTGTGTTTAACATATGTGCTTAATTAAAACACCTATTAAAGCAACTGTGCAGTACTGTACAATAAGAAACTTTTACCAATCTCTCGACTTAAGATTTTCTCCTCTCTGTTGCCGACAGGTTCGATAACTTTGAGGAAGGCCTGAAAGAGTCTGAGATCACACAGCCTCCGTGTCTCATCATAAAACTCTTCTCGTTCTGCCTCCTGAGTGACGCTGACAAAGATGTAGGAACTTTCCTCTTGAAGCAGATGGTAGAGCGGGTACTTCCTGGCTTCCTTGAAAAGCTCATGCTTGACCGTGATTAATGTTGCTTCCCGGAGGCACTCCAATGTGAGGATCATGCCATTTGGTAACAGGCAATCCACAAGGATGCTGGGGGGCATTAAGTGCATGCCCCATAGTTCTCCTGAGGAGGGCCTGGGAGGCATGGTTATGCCTTTAGACCGCTCTTTTCAGAGCCCGATGATTAGTAAACAAGATTTTAAACCAGCTGAAAAATATAGAAAGGCCATTGTGAAATCCTGCAGTCTATTATTTGCTTATTTAGAGATGTATAGACAACAGTGATGACGTATGAGTTGTCATTTTAATTCCATATTTTCATGTAAACAGAATAACATAAGTATAAATAAACCTCTTATTACTTTGTTTCGAAAGTTACTGGTATGAATTCTCATCTAAATGCAGTTTGTGAGTCTTTTTGGGACCATTGGATGTAGGTACTATCTTAAGCCTTCCCAAAGTTACTAAAATTCCGGTGTAAACAAGCCAGATCACCTCTGCAACTTGATGCTAGCATAAATACATGTGGATTGTCAAATAAATTAATATAAAAAACTTTAATGGTAAATGAACCTAGTAGTATTAAAAGTACTTCCTGATTGACATTTCCGAGATGTTGTTTATTATGTCCACGGTTTGACAGTCGAGTAGCTCGTTGCTGCTCGAACTGAGCTAGTTGTTTCTTCGTTAGCGAAGTTTACTAAGCTTATCAATGTCATTTGTAATATTTAAAACTGAACTTATTAATAATATCATACTTTTAAATATCGGGAAGACTACTGTAAAAAACTGGAGTTATGGTGACTCGGTTAGTACGACACACTACATTGCAAAAACGAAAACAATTGTAAAGCTACCTTGGTCAGATAGCTAACGCCACCGGTTAGCTTGGAGCTACGCAGCCAGCACCATATCCATGCTATAGTCCTTAGCCGCGGCTAATGGTAGCTTTGTGAGTCCCATTCGTGCTCTGCACGGCTCCAGCGGTGCGGGGCTGGTCCCGACCTTAATCCATCCAAGACAGCGAGCTGCGGTCAGTGCAGCACCGGCTTTCTGTCAAAATGTGCTACTAGCTCCTAATAATGTTGTCGAAAGTCCGTGGGGGGATGAGTGTGTAATACTTCATGATGTTCTGTACTTTGGTAGCCTGTTAGCTCCGCTCGGTTAGCCTGCCCTGGTTGATGGCTGCTAGCTGCTCCTCATGTCGGACCGCCCATCCTCTGTCCCAAACAGAGAGAGAGCCAGTGCGGACAGTTTGTCTTGGGACAGGGGATTTCACAGGAAGTGCTCTGATATTTACTAAAGCAGATACCTTCATAGACATGCACCTGAGTAGCATATGAAATAAACGTATGTAGTTTAGTATGTGTGTGTAGGTAATATGTAGAAAATATACATATATTTCTGACGAATGTTATAGACATTTAGTCTTTTTAGCTTATTCACAAATCACATTTTCCACTTATTTATTTGCCGCAGGAAGAACAACAATAGCAAATATATAAAGGGAAAAACTTAATTCTCAAACGTCTCAAAGGTTTTTTACATACATACACACAGTCACTAAACTTGAGCTGTTCTAATTCTTGTGCCTGCCTTTCAGTCAAAGTGTACAAATCTCAAGAAATGTAAAAATATGACTTGTATGATATGTGCCTTACTATCTTTAGAACGGTTAAGTTGACACAATGACAGCTAATCAAACATCATGCAAATATAAAATTATAAAACACTACATTTCATAAAAGGAGCTGCATTTTATTTGGTCATTTACTTTTTTTCTTATGAAACTACTATGTAGTATGTGAATGGAACAGTGCAGCATAAATATAGCTTTGTCATCAATGCAACAACAAAACCACAAGGTCACAACACATATTTAAGATTTAAATAGACGGTCTTGTAAACACGTATCCACATGAAAACATTAAAGCTTTGCACTGTGGCAACAGTTTTTTCCAGTCTTTTAAATGTAAGTGTTCCCAACTTGGAACATTCAGTCCACTTTATAAACATCCTCACTCTGCTGTGAGAGTCAGCTGTTCCACATTCTCATCCAAAGAGGAAGGTTTACAAGAGGTCACAGCAAGGTCATTTAGTTCAAACAATCCAAAGCCATGTGCTCAGCGTTTACAGCTCCTCCGTATCTCACCTCTTGATCTTGCCAATCTCTTCACACAGTCTGGAGAGGTACTGCGTGAGTTTTACCATCACAATGATAAGTGCCCCTCCAGTAAGCATGCATGAGGGCCAGAGCAACGAGTGGAAGATGACGCTGTGGTCGTACAGACGGGTCAGAAGGACAGCCTCCTGCTGCTCATTTGGGTCGTAGTAACAAGGGACCTGCTGGTTAACCTTCAGACGCTCTGAAATGTTCATAATCATGGTGTGCATGGCAACACTGTCCTTCTGGCACCTGGGCACATAGAAGCACTGCAGAGAAAGCAGAGAAGGGCACTGGGGTCATTCACACATTTTATATTGTTCTTTATTGAATGCCTATTGTATGATGCTTTGTAAAGCAACACACATTCAAATAAATGCTCATTTATGTCATTATCTCCATATATTCACTGTACGTAAAACTGAAACTGTGAATCCTGCAGTGTCTTTCTGTGTTCTCCTCATTCAGGTTTTATTGATATAACATGACCAGCTTGTTCCAAAACTTGATTTTAGCCCCATTTTGAGTGTTCACACTGAGGTCACATTTTTAATCAAATTTTAGGCCACTTTTAAAAGTGCCCCAAATCAGATTTTAAAGAGAGCTGATAAAATAAAAAATCTTAATCTGCAAACACATTGTGAATGAGTTGTGTCTAACCAAGTTACATCTCCGTGTGTTGGTAACATTTGAAACGGTTCAGTAATTCCCTCTATTTCCCCTCTGGCAGTGCACTCACCTCTGAGCTGACGTCCTGTGTCTCCTCATTGTGAGATAAACGGCTGACACGACCTGTGCTGTTGATGCTCACATAAACCTGCAGACAGGGGTATTTGGACACCCTCCAGCAGTCAGACCCACAGTTGTAGGAACAGTTCATGTCTGCTGTGACCGTAGAGTTGAGAACAAGACACACACCTTCCTCTGTCCACACACTGTTTTGACATTTACATAAAAGCCCAGTTTAAACAAAATGCATGCACACTTTTTAAATACATTTTGGCACTTTAAATGAATGAATGGACTTTTCTCACAGCAGGCCTGTACCTGTCTGCATAATAGCGTAATATGGTGATCCCCAGAACAAAATACATCATAACTGAGGAGAGGATCATTCCCAAACCCAGAAGAATAGCTCGATCTTCGCCGGGCTTTAGAGCTGTCACAGTGTTTTTCTTGTCCAATAAATCCACTTCACGGAATTTTTGATATATTGACCTGTTAATCAAAGAACAACAGAAGTGAAAGCCTAAACATTATAAACATAAAGTTCTTGTATTTTGGTCTGCTACCTTCTTTCATTTCCTCTGCTGCCTCCTCCTGTATTTTTTGCCCCTGCCACAAAAAACATCCTTCCAGATGATCCACGTCCTGCTTCTGTTGCTGATGTGGAACGAAAAGATTGTTGGAAAGACCTACAAGATTTATAAGGCTTTAGCATGTGAGAAACTTTCAAGACATGAGAAAAGAACAGTAATTACACTTTACCTTTGGTGCATATTTGCAACCTAACAAATTTACATGGGATAATAACCCTGGTAATAAGCACTCTGATGTGTTGGGAATAAAAATACAGCGGACTCTGGGCTCCGCACCTCCAGCACCAAGTAAACATGTCATTTTGAACACAAAGAGCTGCGACAAAGAGTAATCAGCAAGAATGATGGTCACAAATAAAAGGTGTTAATGCTGATGAGCTGTACCTGCTGTCTAACTCTGTAACAAGTCTGCTGTCAACACAAAGTCATTCTCCTGTCACCTTCCCTCTGCTTTTCAGCTCCTGTTTTGTACAAAAAACACATCTTGATCACTACAGCACATGCAGCTTCAGTCACACGAATAAACCTGACCTCAGTTTGGATTTGAATGCAGTGCACATGCCGAGACCATGAGTTCTTATATATTGGTTAAGTAGAGTTAAAGATAGGATCAGTCCAAATATTTACAATAATGTACAACCTTTGTATTCACTACAAATGTTTTCACTATATAATTTTCAATCATTCAATCTTCAGCCTCTACCTGTTGAAAACTTTGACTGCTGCGATTACTTACCAGTAATATGTATGGTCATTTGTTACTTGGAAGCAAGAAGTGTCTTCCAGACCTGATGAGTGAGTGTTTTTAGACAGACTTTTGTTCCATGTTGTCTAAAATTAAGCAGAACAAGCTGTTGTCACTTTTGCAGGAGTTAGCAGCCTCACCCATGTCCTGGGATTAGATTCTTATTTTTTGGATTTGCCAGAAGGTTCTTTGGAAATGAGTAATTTCCTACATTCCCAGCAAGAAACATTGCAGTGGGACACCCCCAAAGTGACACCACACATCTAAAGGAAACTGTCAGTGCTGTATACATTTACATTTTTGTGTGAAACGTCCCACACTATTTTGCATGCATACCACAGCAAACCACACTTACATAGATTTTAGTTGCTGCTCTTTCTCTTCCCAACTTTTCTCCTCGTCATGGAACACTGACCATTGCTTCCCGAGTGCCTTAAGTTCCATGCATAACTGTATTGATTTCGGCTAAACATGGACACACACTTTGAGAATAGAGTGCCTTACTTCACAGTTTAGCAAGGTCCTTGAATGCAGTTAAAGTTCTCGTATAGCACAGAGGTCTGGCCCACACTGCTAGGTGACTTCCTACCTAATAACTTATGAGGAATGACCAGTGACGCTTCAACTAATGATATATTAAGCACCAGACTTTCAGTCTGACCTTGCTTTCAAGTGACAGACACAAAGAAACAGATAACAACAAAAAGAGATGCTGTGTCTGGAACGAAAGTGATACATAATATTTGCCATATGAATCACTGATGAAGCAGCGTCTTAAAAGTGACTTGTTGCATTTCATATATCCAGAAGCAGATACAATCAGATGACTCCACTGTTAAAGTTGTACCTACAGTTCATACTTCTTGAAGCTGCCTTTTACGCATCTTTATCAAGGCTCAAAAGCATGAATCAATTATAACCTAAAATGTCATGTAGCAAACCACATAATTGTATAAGAGGATGTTTAGTCTTTGTATCTGGGACAGTTTTTATGCTACAAAGTTTGGTTTCATCAGAGTTTGTTCTTCAAGTTTGTGTTCTGCAGGACAGTGGCATTCAAAGCCCAGCCTGCTATCAACGCGCTCTTTGATGAAAAATGTCTCAGGATGTATTTTTGCCTCGTCCTTTCAGTGATTATTGCTTCCCTGGCATGTGCTTAAAGTTGACTGCCTTAAAATGTAAAGTGTCATTGCATGGCACACAATACATCAGAGTAAAAAAAAAACGTACCTGGGCAGCTGAAACAAATGTATAAAAACAGGAAACCAACTGCACTTCTTAATCGATGCTGTTATATTTTTTGCACACACTATCCACTATTAAAAGCACATACACAACTTGCAGTTAACAGGAACAAGTAAAGATTGATCAGGTCACCTTATGTTATTAGGTATCCATTTTCAAAGATATCATTTATAGCAGCTGAATGCAAGCCTATATAAATCATTTGAATGGTTTTGTCATGTTTGAGGCCTTTCAAAGCCTCCATATTCCCAATGAAGTCTTGTTGTGTCCTGTATTTCAACATGTAGCATGTGCCCTCTGTCCCTGTGATACTCTCTAGTGTCTGCTACAACCTCATTCCTTCCACTTTCAAATCATGATAAGCCCTAGCAGCTTTTAAGTGTGTCTAATGTGTGCTCTGTTGAAATAGCAGGACTTCGAAGTCCACTCTGTGAGCTCCTACCTCTTGTCCGGGGGTTGTTATGATAATCCAGTCTTTGGGCTACAGTTGTCAGCAGAGACTCTCCAACATGCTCTGGGCTCCAAGGGATAGCAGCTGGCTACCTCTTATTTAAACTCTTACCCCAAGTGTGTAGGATGCCAGCCATACCTGTGGAAGTAATATGAGTTCCCTGCACAATGCCGTCATGCTTAAAATGAGATGGCTTGGCACAATGAATCTCAACTGTACCTCCAAAAACAGCAGCTGACTCGGACTGGCTCTAGCGCAGCCATGTTGCTATGTTTGTCAGGACACAGTTGCACATACACAACAATTAATAGCAGGTATGTCAAATACCTCTGCTTTTCTACATGACAAATGGTCCACAGGCAGCTTGAACGCTCTCATGTCACTGAGATACAGAGCATTTGGCCACAAGGTGTCTCTGTAGTAACAGAAAATAAACAGCTTTAACCTTTCTGTAAAAAAGAAAATGAGTTTGTTAAAACTGCACACTACATTTTTGCTTGACTATTTGGCACTAACATTTGGTGCAACTATTAATAACATGTTGTATGGTATACAAAAATACTAAGTATACATAATAAATTGGGAAACAATAATTTGTCAAGTCAGAGATATCTTCAGTCTGATAAAATTTGGTCATGTCCAGTGACATAATGTCTGTTAACATAAATATTTTATATTTGTTTGTACATGTGGCTGATATGTACTTTCCTACGCAGAAATGACAATGACTGTGTCATTTAGTTCTATTGCTATAGAAGAGACCATGCCCCCTTTTGATCATTTAAGTATTGGCACATGTGATGTCATTTTATAAAGAACAAACAAGGTATTATAATGTGAAAACTTAAGAGCTCCAAAAAAAATGAAAATCTTGTGTGGTGCATTTCTTTGTTCTATTCTTTACAGTACTTCAGTTCTGGCGGCAGATGAGGATTTTTACTCGCAGAACCACACTGATGAGCCACCTCAACTGCAATCATACTGCATCGCTATGGTCCCCATAGTGGCAGTCCCCATTTTGCGGTGCACTGGTCGACTGATCACTTTTCCTCATAGACCGAGAGAATTTCTGTACATCAGAAGACATTTTCCCTGAAGAACACCACAGCTCTTTTCTGCTGAGATCCTTTTCCCTTTAATTATAGTCTGGCTTTAAATTTAGGCTTGAAAACACAACATTCTTCTCACATGCAGTAAGAAGCAGAGGACGAATTTGGAATTTAAAAAAATGGTGAGAACCACATCAAGATCTGAAAAACATGGCAGAAGAGATTAAATGCAATTCTACTTGTGTTTTTTCAGGGACTAAAAATAGTTTCTGCTGAGCAGGCAGAGAAGCTGAGCTGCAGTCCTTTCCATGGCTGTCTTTTCCTTGAAATATCTTGCACAATATGATAACACTCAAATAATTTCATGTAAATTGTGTTTCAATTTTAATCAACTGCTATTAATTAATGGACAGCATAATAACAGTAATAACTGTGTTTAAGAAATAACACATAGTTACACGACAGTTGAATGAAATGTCACCATTCTTCAGATCGTCAGTAGGCAATAATGCTGTTGCTAAGACATTTAGTAACACTTTCTGGGCCTAAGCAGCTGTATCCATGCAATTACACAATGCCAACAGATCCAACATTATCTAGTACGTATAGTATCCTTAGCAACATTTTCCTGCAGATGATTTCTCTACCCACACAGATAGTCTTTCTCAGAAAGTGCAAGAGTAGGCCTAAGGACTATGGATGGAATGAATTATATTTATAGATAACATGCTGTATGCCCATATGAAGCTTTAAGCAAAATTACATTTAGTTTTATTTTAAATTACATGCTACATTGTGAAAAACAAAACAAAAACAAACAAAAAAACACTTTTTGCCAAAATAGACCATGACAGTGTGAGTTACTAAACACAAGAATTACTTTTTCTGGTCTTTGGCATTAGACATAAGTGTTGCAAATTTAGTAACATACTAAACCATGTGATAATTGTAACAGTGCATCCCAGGTTAAACATCTGGTACTCTAATGGTGTAATAATGAGATTTTTGTATTGATTCATAAAAAAACAGCTTATACCATCATATTCACACAAAATAATAATATTTTTAAAGGACAGAAAAGAAAAAGTGTTTGCCATTATATGAATTTACACAGTGAATATTTAGAGTAGTGTAATTATACATGTAGAACATGCTGAGTTGAATTAATGATGTGCATAAAGCAGATTGAAATGATGATGTAAGGCTGTTGTTGACTTTCCCAGTCTGAATGACTGAGCAGAGCGGAGGGGGAGGGTGTCATTAATCCAGAGCGAGTAACGACCCACCAGGCCAAAATGAGCGGTGTGGGGGATGGGAGAAGGACTGTGTTTGTTATGACTGCTGCTGGTGGGGGTGGCGCTCGCCTCAACCAACTTTCAGAGGTGTTGGTGTCATTTCTGTCTTATTGGTCTATTTCATCATGGTGCTACGTGGTCGTAAATCAGCCTGACTTACCATCGACTAATATTTGCTGAACGCCGAAGGACATCGTACTTTCCAAAACGCCTTTTTTTGGAGTGAAGGTTGGTTACGCACATTTAAAAAGCATTTAAAGGTAACGCCGCAATCAAATATTCTTACGAATATTGTTGTACAATTTGAAAGATGACATAGAAGTTTAATATGGTACATTTTACCCCCTCCAAAATGTTACTTTCATAAGATACTAGAAAGAGTCTTTGCAATAACAGTCGTTTCAGCCAGCTCATTTTCTCATGCCAGGTCACCGTGCTGTGGCGAGTGTCTCTGAAGCCGCTGCTGGCTCTTACCGCCTGCATTTAGCATTAATTTTATAACCTTGCGATACTTACTATAATTACAAAAACGACACAATTACCATTTCAAATATAATATGATATATACCGCAAAGTAACGGAAGATATCATCCTTAAAAATCACTGACCAAAGTAGGTATGTAGCAAACATGTAGCAGCACTGTCATTAGCTTAGCATGCTAATGTTAGCTGCTAACGTTAGCGGGTTTAATTTGATACCTATCGGTGGTATTAAGATACATGCTGGTCAAGTATATTTAAGCAAGAGCTAGTCCAAAGAGACAACAGGACAGATAAGACTATACGTTACGTTTTGTGTTGGTGTTTTGAAAGTTTAATTTCAGCAAGAGAATGTAAATCGTTATAGGACCATGCCTTAGTGGCGTGTGTGGTGAAGGGTACGGCCACAGCAGAGCAGCCAATGGACTAGCGCTACTCAGCTAGCGTACAATAATGCCAAGTTGACATATTTTTAGTATGGTGTCAAATATTGCAAATTGCAACTTCTACACTTTAAGTAAAGGTATATCAAAGGGCACTGGCTGACTTTTTAATTTTTGTCATAATCCAGATTATTTATGTAATGAATTTAATCTAATCTAATTTAATTTGCCTGTGTCCTTTGATGACAAGTGACATGTGGACAGTTATCATTCCGCCTTTAAACTCTTGCAAATGTGTCAACGTTTTCTTCGGATGGCAGTTTGTTAGTGTCAGTTGCAATGCTTTAGCCTCATAGCCTGTACCTTAAAGTACTTTCGGGCAGGTTTTATGGCAACCTATCTTTAGCTATCTTGTACACTGTTGTATATCTACTGTAGGGGGTTAGGATTTGTAGTTAAATCCTAACCCCATGCAATGCTAGTTTGCTAATTACAGACTTGCAGCATTGTGATGCAATATGTCGTTGTTTATTTGTACAATATCAGTCTGGCCCAAAGTAGGTCACTTAAACAAGGAAAATTGTTTAAATTTTTTATACGATCAGCCCAAATTAGTCGGTTTAACACAAATTACTTGGTCGAGCGCCAGAGATCATCTGTTTGATTTGCCTTAATTCAATCACAGGCATGTTTTGTATTTCATTAATACAACACAGAGGAGTACACTTAAAGTTATGCTCCACTGTGCACATCTAAAGTGTCTATTGACAGATTTTACTTTCCTGACCTAGTTTCTAATTGAAAGTGGACACACCCTTATTTCTCATAACTCTTGTCTTGTTTCCTTTACACCTACTCTCTCTTCACACACTTCTGCTAAAATACCCAGCGTTTGTAAAGGTCATACTACTCACAGACCACACCAACCAGTGCATATATTTGGCAGAGCTTGCCATGCAAGTTAAAGACATCACAGAAAAGTGCATATTTTTATTCATATATCAAAATTTATGCAGTTTGCTACGCAATTTAAGATACAAAAATCATTTGTTTCTTTTTCACAGGCCCCCAGAGTTCCTGCTGAAGGCACTGATGCTATGACAGGCATTTGAACACATCATGATCACATGGGTAGTGTACCTTGCATTTAATGTTTTAATGAATCTGTCACATAGTTGCCTTTGCATTGTTTTTTTTGTTTTTTTTGTTTTTTTTACTTTTTCTTTTGGACCTGTTATTAGCATACAGAATATATCTGGGGCCTAGATAAAAGTCTAACATGAAGTAACTTTAAGAGTGTGACTTTTTTTTAAGCCTTGTTCAGTTGTTTAAATAACAAATTGCTTGTGCACTTTAAGCATGGTACTGGTACAATGTTTTATGTACTCTGGAGTCTATCGCATTTTATTTAAAAAAAAAATACATACATACATATATAATAATGATATATAATAAATACTGAGATATATCCTTATTATTTTGGTCATTGAAACCCATTTACCTGTACTGGTAGTAATGAGTATTTGGAATTCTCTATCTGGGAACTGTTCACCATGCCATACTAAGAGTGTGTCCATGCCTCTTGGCTAAGTTGGTATTTGATCTCAGCTTCGGGATATGACAGAAGAAATGTTTACTTTTTCATTGGACTGGCATGACGGAAACTATTGCACTTCTGTCTTTTGTCCAGGACCCTTGTTTATTTCCAGACAGAGTCCTATTTAAACAGTTCACGTTCTGCATGAATAAATACACAGACTCTTCATTCTGTTACTGATGAGGTTTGTAGTCGAGTTGTACTGGTCATTATTTCCAGTTGTGGGTTAAGTGGAAACGGTGTGTGTAGGACCAGCAGACATACTTGGTCAACAAATACAAGTGGAAGTAAAATCTTATTTATAAAATGACAACTATTGCTTGTGATTGCCAGTTCTCGTTTTGAAGTTGTCATATTTAGGTCACACAAGGTGATAATTTAAACCCGTCTCTTCTCTGGTTTCCTTGTGTGTGACACTTGGTTAGTGAGCTGCAGCTCATAGTGTAACGCCATCCTGTGTGTGTACACCTGGCTCTGTGCCCCCTTGCTTTTTACTATCTATTTATGTTACTACAGAATGTTAATGCAGAGCGAGATGAGGATCCCTTTTATAGTACAACTCTTTCTGCATGTCTTGTCATGTCACCGGCTCTTAGCTCTGGCTTTTTTTACAGGCTCCTATCCTGTGCTGACCAATGGTTTAATTTCCAGGACTCAAAATGAGCATAAGCAGTGATGAGGTTAACTTCCTGGTTTACAGATACCTACAGGAGTCAGGTAGGTTATTTACTTTGCACTTTACCTAGCAACTATTTTATTTAGATCTTTGAATATAATTTATAATTTGTACTTGTAGGTTTCTCCCACTCGGCATTTACCTTTGGTATTGAGAGCCACATTAGCCAATCCAACATCAATGGAGCCTTGGTGCCCCCTGCTGCCCTCATATCCATCATCCAGAAGGGTCTGCAGTATGTCGAGGCTGAAGTCAGCATTAACGAGGTCTCCTTATTTTGTCATTTGCTTTTAAACAGGCGGTATAATGTACAGTTGTTTAGCTGATCCAGATCTTAAAGCAAAGCTGCTGAATGGAAAATGATAATGATAACAACTACACTTGTAAATAAGAATAATATAGGACATAAGAACAATAAGGACAAAATATTGGTGTTCTGATCATTTGAGTAAATTATTAGCAAAAGATACTATGAACGCTATTGGATAAACAAAGCAAATTGGAGTTCCACATCGCCTGACTCATCTGAAATCAAAAAAGACCTTGTCAAAAATGATTTATAATTACTCACACGGAGCACTGGTTCACAGGACGGGACCTTGTTTGACGGACGGCCAATCGAGTCATTGTCTCTCATTGATGCTGTGATGCCAGATGTGGTTCAGACCAGGCAACAGGCATACAGGGACAAGATGGCCCAGCAGCAGGCAGCGGCCAGCAGCGGGACGCAGGGAGGCACCAAGAACGGAGAAGGCACTGCAAACGGCGACGAAAATGGATCGCACAACTTGGCCAGTGAGCTATCCCACGCACCTCCGTCCAACATGACCACTACTCTACAGAATAAGAAACAAAACACTCTAAATTGCCCATGAGCATTCTTTTTTTGTGTCTCTTGCTGAGAATAGACTTATGACCTACAGCTTTTTAATTTTGCGTTAGGATTTAGGTTTTTTAACATACATTTCTTTTGCACAGATCACCATTCAGAGATGATGGAAGTGGACAGGGATGTGGAGATTCCCCAGAGTAAAGCCATGGTCTTGAGAGGCCATGAATCAGAGGTTTTCATCTGTGCCTGGAACCCAGTAAACGACCTGCTCGCCTCGGGGTCAGTTAACTTAACTCCCACTTTGTCCCAGCTGTTTGTTATAATACACTTTCTTGCTAGTCTCCCCTTCATAATCTTGACGTTGCATTGGCTAAAAACAAGATGTGAATCTTGATTTTTAAGATTTTTAGGATTTTAGAGTTTACTATTTGGGGGGGGGGGGTCACAACCACTGTGTAGGATATACTGTAGTTCATGGGGCCAAAGTCCCTCACTGTGTGCATGCATCTATTTGTCCTGATTTATGTTTTTACACTGCCTCTGTTAGGTCTGGGGACTCCACGGCGAGAATCTGGAACCTAAGTGAAAACAGTACAGGCGGGTCCACTCAGCTGGTTCTGAGGCACTGCATACGGGAAGGGGGCCAGGACGTACCCAGCAACAAAGACGTCACCTCACTTGACTGGAATGTGAGTGTGCTGCTGTTCAAGGCCTCTTTTCCACTCAGTGGTTTTCTTGTAATCTAATAGAAAAGCTTCCATGGAACTGTGTTCATTGATTTTACTTTGAGGCATTAGAATTATATCTTAGATGAGGACAAAAAACAGGCATCATGATGCAATTCACCTTCAATAACTTTAATTAAATACTTGATCATTTCAGGTGTTATTTCCATTGAATCATTCATCGTCTACCCTTTAGTCCTGTTAGGGGTCACTGTGTGATGTCATGTATATTAATATAGTGTATGTCACTGTAATTGTTCAGCAGTTTGTCAATTTCTCTTTAAAAAAACAACATACATCATATTGATTAGGTCAATGTGTGGTTTTTTTCTCATTTAAGTAGCATTATTTCATAAACATGGTGAACAGGTTTGTGTGGCATTAGGCCATTTATTTATTTAAAAAAATAATTAATGCATATCCAGTCTGCATGGCCGTCTCTATTTAACAGGCACTTTCAGTCACTGGTGAACTTTGGTTTATGAAGCTCTTAGCTTTTGTCAGATGTACTCTATTTCAACCCATGTCAGTCTTAAATCGGTTTTAGATACTACTCAGGTAACTTAATGGGTCAACTTTTTGTTTCAGAGTGAGGGCACGCTGCTTGCTACAGGTTCATATGATGGTTTTGCAAGAATATGGACAAAAGATGGTAATTCTTTCTGCCTCCATAAAATATTAAAGCAAATATTAGTTGTAAAAGTGTTATTATCACGTATAACTCTTTTTCATTTTAGGTAACCTGGCAAGTACTTTAGGGCAGCACAAAGGTCCTATATTTGCACTCAAGTGGAATAAGAAAGGAAACTTTATCCTCAGTGCTGGTGTAGACAAGGTGAGGCAAGATCATATGTATTCTTTTATTACAGTGCTGTGGTAATATGTTAAAGCTCACTTGATTTGTCGTAATTTAAAACACTCAGTTTTGATTTGTGTAATCCAGAGTATGTCCATGTTTATCTTTTGATGTGGAGGATAATTACCTGGAAAATGCAAAATACAAAGTAGGGTACAGACTCTTGACCGTCGCCACCTAGTGCTCACATGTATTAACTACACAGACAGCTTAAAATGAATTATTTATATAAAAGGCACCTTAAGAAAGTTCCATTTCTATGTTTTTTTTAAATTACATTTGTCCCTTTATTAGTGCTTAAAAAAATATTCAAATTTAAATCATATAAAGAGCTTGTGGTATTATTTTTGTGGACTTGTGGAAATACATACAAAGAACAAAGTATTTTTTGAAATTTTAAAGAGATAAAATCAAAGTTGCATTTTAATGTTTTAACAAAAGTGATGGCTTTCTTGGTATTAGGTATTACCTTTCAAGTCGACAGAAATAATATAAATAATTGTTTGCTGCTTCCCTTAATTTCAAAAACCCAAAACTCCCAGGAAAGGCATGACTTTTTGTATACATTATTATACATTTACGTACCTAACTGAATGTAAACATTTAAGAAGGTCGTCAAGTTTTTAATACTTTAGTTGATGTTTGTTTTGTCCCTTCTTTAATAGACTACAATAATCTGGGATGCTCACACAGGAGAGGCAAAGCAGCAATTTCCTTTCCACTCAGGTGAGTGACAGAGTCAGCTGTGCTTTCTTTCTACAGCTGAACAGCAGGGACGCCTTAGTGATAACAAATAAGGCCATGTCTGTCACCAGGTCCTCCTTTGCTTTTTAAATGGCAGCTTTGATATATTTATATCTAGAATCTATTTTTATATCGTCATATAATGAAAGCCTAGAACTACCTGAAAACCTTTAAAGCCACAGAAAGAAGCTCATTCCTTTATACTTATTAGACCTAAAACATTTTTAATTGTCTCATGTACAGCTCCTGCCCTGGATGTGGACTGGCAAAGCAACAACACATTTGCCTCCTGCAGCACAGATATGTGCATCCATGTGTGTAAGCTAGGCCAGGACAGACCAGTCAAGACCTTCCAAGGACACACGGTAAGACACGGGTTTTCCACGATGAAAACTAGACCTCAGCCAAATGGACTGAAAGTGTTTGAGGATGTTTTATTTGTTGACATACTCTTAATTTCTTTTTATCGCTTAATAAACCGATGAAGGTAGATATGTTTCCAAATGAAGAGTGCATAGACTGTGATGTGAGGACCAAACCAATCGGAAGTTCTCATGGTTGGTGGTTAAAGCGCTAATATTGACGCACTATAGTTGATCAAATATTTGATCTGCGGGGATGATGGGGCTTCTGCACTTCATACACACCTCCCACAGTTCCAGCCGCTGCCTATGCCTCATCAGAGTCTTTGGCCATGTAAAATAATCTCTGGCTCAGAAAATGAGTGGATTGTGTTTATGTGCAGCTCCTCCAGATAAAGTCAGGAGGGTAGTGCAATAGATATATATACTTTTTATTGTAGATTTTTATTGTTTAAAGTATGGTCTTTTTGCTTTCATTAAATTATTAAATCAGATGTTTTTCCTTTTTCATAGAATGAGGTGAATGCCATTAAGTGGGATCCAACAGGCAGCTTGCTGGCTTCCTGTTCTGATGATATGACACTGAAGGTCAGACAACACTATATAAATATGGCACAATCAGATTTTTAAATAGTGTGATCTTTGACAGATCATAACCTATTCTAACAGTTCTGTTTGTGTGTTAGATCTGGAGTATGAAGCAAGACACATGTGTTCATGATCTCCAAGCCCACAGTAAAGAAATCTACACAATCAAGTGGAGCCCTACAGGCCCCGGGACCAACAACCCCAGTGCCAATCTCATGCTGGCCAGGTGAGAATCCAGTGCCAGGGATAATATTTCTGCATCAACCTTCCTATTGGGGAGTCAGTGTCTCTCTTTAATGATACTCGTGTGGAATTAACACATTTCTTGTTGTTTTCTTGCCACCTTTTCCAGTGCATCATTTGACTCCACAGTTCGTCTGTGGGACGTGGAGCGTGGCGTGTGCATTCACACTTTGACCCGCCACCAGGAGCCCGTCTACAGTGTGGCCTTTAGTCCTGACGGCAGACATCTCGCTAGCGGCTCCTTCGACAAGTGTGTCCACATCTGGAACACTCAGGTTTGTTGTACTTTAAAAGCTATTGTAGTGAAAATCAAGGACTCACATTAGTTTCAGTCCATGTTCAGTGGGACAAATATAAATGGCCTGGTTGGGTCATAGCTATGCATCTAAACATACTAACAGGCTTTTTGTGGGGGACAAAGTATTTTCACGTATAACTTAAGGGTATGGTATGTTTTGTTTGTTTTAGACAGGAGCATTGGTCCACAGCTATCGTGGGACAGGAGGCATCTTCGAGGTTTGCTGGAATGCCACAGGGGACAAAGTAGGAGCCAGTGCTTCTGACGGATCGGTGAGAAATTCCCTCTGAAATTAAAAAAATAGCTGCCCCTTAACCTCTTTCTTTTATGATGGTCACAATTCAAAGAAACAAATCAAAGAAAGGATCTATTTAAGTCATTATCGTTTATCATTGATCATAGGCACAATGAACAGCTGTTAATGATTCCGGTTTCTATTTTATAACAAACTGCACATTCTTGTTTTCTTAGGTGTGTGTTTTAGACCTGCGGAAATGACATTGGTCTGGGGGAACCATGGACCGACTACGAATGTGTACATAGCCAAAATGACTGACTGCCCCTGCCTGTCCGTCACACTGCTGTAGTCCCATCAGATGCCATGGTCTTTTAAAGCCAAATGGATTTCCCCCTTGTACACTAAAGACAGGACTGCCTCTAATGAACATGCGTCAGACAAACATCAGGTTCGTACATACTTTTCATAACTCTGTCCAGGAGAAAGAAAGCATTTCCATGTGCTTGTTGAAACCAACACATGCAAACCAAAATGCCAGGATACATTCACTTTCCTCCATTGGTCCCTCACACCAGAATGACATTGTTTGTTTTCTGTGGGTGTGTGCATATTGCATACACCAGCATTCGAGTGTCCTGTGAACATTGTTCTTTTAAAGTAGGTTTTTACAGAACTGTAATTTTTACATTTTCACGTGGGACGTGGGACCTTTTCACTGAGACCACGTCAATGCAAATGTCTAGTACTCAGTAACTCAGAAAATGAAATGGCTTTTAGGTTTGTCAGACCAATTATTATTCATGCAGTTCTCTCCATTGTTACCATTTCTAACATAACAATATTCAGTTAATTGATGGTAAACTGTCCTACCTATCTGTTTTTGTTGTCCAACCTCAGAAATGGTTTTCAGGTGTTAGACATCAGGTTCAAATAGTGTCTAAATAATTCAAACAGCCAAACTCAGTGATAATCTCTCACAGTGTCAGCCCTGAGTTGTGCCCTGGGCTCAGGGTTGAGATGACACTTTAGGCTCCTGTCTCTACCGTCAAACAGACGGGTGCGTGGAGGTTGTTAGTAAAGTACTGGAGACATGTTTCCTGGCGTCAATCGGGAACTTATACAAAGAGTGGGTTTAAATAGGTCCTGGAAGCAGGCCTTTAACCGCATCTATTTTACATTTTGTTGTCATTATTGTGCTTATTTCCTCAATTAATGGCTGGTTGCTAACCAATGCTGAATGATAATCAGACTAAGCTGCTCTAATTGTGTCCTGTTTTCTGGCTTGGTCATTAAACATCAGGCAGGTCGCTTTTTTACATATTGGGATGTGGACAAACCGTTTAAGCTTAGCCTGTCTTAAGTGTTAAGTCCACAGCTTTCACGCTCCATGTCGCAGCTCTGCACTACAGCTCCTGCTTTGGTTTGTGGTTGTTGGGCAGTTGCTCAGCATTACCTCGTGCTCTATGGAGACAGGCCTTGTTTAGGCCTATGCACAGATAGACACAGCTTTTGTTTGTAGTTTTTGGACTTGGTGTTTTTAAGGCAAGTCTGTGCTGGTGGTCAGGCGTGGTAAAAGCACTGACTTGTGGTGTGTGACTTGATGTAACATGGTTGTCTGCATAAAAAATATATATTATTAGAAAAGTATATCTGTGCTATCACAGGAGATTCTTCTGTATGCCGCTCAAGCCCCAAGAGTGGATTTAAAGCTCATTGTAATTCTTTAAGGGCGCTTGAAATACAGAGACATACATTCTTGTGCATCACCAGGAGTCTGGACTGAGGAGTGGCTTTTTTAGTTATAAAATACCATTAAACAGTCATGGCAAATTAAAGAGCTGCCCATAAAATTGGGCTCCTTTTTGCACTTTAGACTAAAATGGAGAAACAGGGAGGTGTGTTTATCAAAGCCATCACAGACACATCTAATCTTCAAATGTTCTTGTAGACACATCAGAATCACAGAGTAAAATCTAAGCTGTGTCTGACACCTTGGGTATGACAAAGTCAAAATGACATCTGGCATGTCAGCTCTCATGTCATTGCCATAGTGACCATCTAGCGACTTCATCTTGGTGTATCTGAGGTTTTGCTCTGAATGTCACTTGTGTTCAAATATTTTATACAAAAGACTATTTGAAGTTTGCTTTAATACAGCAATTGGACTGTACCACAAAGACACTATTCCAAATGATGTCTATGACGGTCGAATGGTATTTTATAATGTGTTGTTTTAAGACAAAAAGCTTTTTACACTGCATTTAAGTGTGTTTGCTATCTTTTGTTTCTACTGAAAGTACTAATGTTAATTCTATCTTTGCTATGTCAGAGAGCCCTTCAAGGTTTTGTACTTTTCAAAACTTTTGTAATTCTGGTTTATTTGTAGCTATCTACTCAAAAAGATAAAAAAAAAATAAATAAATAAATAAAACTGGGATTTAATTGTTAATGTATTATTACAGAACATGTAAATACCAATTTGGAGATTTTTTTTGTGTTGTCTTTGCCCTCACCTTTGTTGTACTCTCTCACTCACTTGGCTGCAGTGCGCAGCCTCCTGATCTGACTGATCTCAAGGTCTAGAATAAAATCTATTTTGATAATATCAATGCGTTTGCATTTTTGAGTCATTAACAATTATGCTTAGATTTTAGGTATTGAAAATATCCCTCTGAAACTGCTTAAAAAGGAAGCACTTGCCTGTTAACACATTTCTCTTGCTAATTCTGTCTCAAATACAGCTGTTATTAACTAATAGAAACCAGAAATGTGATGTGTCTTATTGTGCAACTTCAGTCTAAAAAAAGGAATATTAACATTTAGCTAATTTTAATAGAATTAATAATGTATTAATTAAATACAGTTAATGTATTCTAATGTGTTATAAAGTCTATTTTCAAATATTAGAACAAAAATATTTATTTAAAGTGACTATCAAAATTCAGTTCATAGTCCATCCTTTATCAAATGCAGTCGTTTAGAAGTCTTGTAATTGTTTATAACATTATGGTTGTAAATCGGTAAAAAAAAAGTTTAAGGTTGTTACAATCATTGCCTAAAAAGTGATAGTTTATTTACATTAAATATTCATTTTCCAGCCACATTCATTTGTTTTCTCTAAGAATTATTAGTTTCAACAGTTACTCTATTTTACTCTATTACTCTATGAATGGTTTTAAACTATTTTCTAAGTTAGTTGTTTAAGTCCTGGAGTTATTGGTGCTGGTCAAAGAGCACAAGGATGGAACCCAGAGGGCAGCCCTTCCTTATGCCCCTTGTGTCTACTTCCAGCTATAGTCGGTAGGCCACCCCCACTCAGTTCACAGAGGGAGGGGAAAGAGAGGCACCAAGGCGACCGGCAGCACATTTACTATCAACTTAAAGTCTCCGCTCACTCACAGCAGAGCGGACTGTCACAACTTCAGACTCATCGTGAAGCAGAAGTAACATCTCTGAGCGGAGAGGATCTGTGCAAATAAGACCAGAGACAGCTGACTGAGGAATAGGAGAACCGGTGTGGCTTCTGTTTCTGCCCAAGTTTATGGTCTTCATTTTGCCGGTGAGTGTTTCTTAATGGCGTGTGTCCACCACCACTCCCCCCGTTTGTTACAAATCTATTTATACAAACGGTGACTTTAGAAATATGCCAGAGGGAGGGGGTGTACATTTGACAGTTTTAGATGCAGAATGATCACACAGGATAGTAAAACTGTTCACTGAACACTATGACATGTTTACAGTGTCTGTATACTGTACATGATCACAAATAATACTCATGTAAAAGGAAAAAAACATTGGCAGATGATAGTGGCACCTGTTAAGTGAAGTCAGCTCATCACAATGCACCGCCTACTTCTACTTTGTATTATACAAATGAATGTCAGCTCATTTGTATGTAACCTGATTATATGAATAAAATATGCTCCTCAGATTTATCCTGTACATTTTCAGAGAATCATGTGTTCCCACATGACAGCCTCAGCACTTTTTACATAAATCATGTGTACCAGCATGTTAGTGGGGAATTGATTTTTGTGCTCCACTTTTCCTTTGCATCTGGTCATAGAGGAACATGGCAGAAGGTAAAGGTATGTTGAATAGGTTTTTTCATGCTCATCTTAGGATGTTCATAGTCCAACAATTGTCAGTTTGCCCTACTTCCTTAAAAAAAACGGGCTTGTGCTTAACACCTGACGTGTAAAAAATGTTTAACTGACTGACGGCCTAATGCCAGGTTTTACGTAGGAATCAAGACTTGTGAAGTCTGAACCAGGACTGGGGTTTTGTGTAGGACGCTGGTGTGAATCACAGGTGAAACAGACTTTCCACTTTCCAAATCACAGAAGAAAATGAGCCATTCTCAGTCACTGACCCCATTAGGCACAGGCCATCCGCTGATGTTTAAAAAAGCTCTCAGGCTGCACTGGGAGTCCCAAGCCCTGGGCCCATCATGATCCCCTCATGGTTTTAGTCCAGGCCGGGCCGGAAGCAGCCTATTCTCGTCCCGCATTATGCTGCCACGCTATTCTGGCGCTGGCTATTGTGTCACTATGCTTTCCATGGCTCTCAGCGATTTCAGGGGGTCTGCCCCTTAAACCCCTCCATTATGGACCTCGCTGCTTTTGCTGTGCTGGCTGTTGCATTCTGTCCGTGTTAGCCACACCCAGCATCCAAACATTTTAGATTTTCCAGCTTACTTAACTTCACATATTGTACAGGTAAAACAAAACAAACCTTTACTATTAGAGTTACTTTTTATATAAAGTCCGTTATATTGTTACAGCACTTAATGTGGCACTTAGTGTAATTGAGGCCAGTGCAAAATGCAGTTGTGATTCTAGTATCACCTGGCCTCCTCTGGCCTCTTTTTGTGGTTTAATTTAACACGTTTGTTTCTTACAATTCTTAAGTGCAAATAGAAATATATAGGTGCTGTGGTAGGTAATATTAAATTAACACTGATCTCTGTCCATGCTTAAAGTATTTTATAAAAAGGGTTAAATTCTAAAATCTACTGTTTAGGTGTTCAGTCAGCTACATGTATGCCATAGTTCTTCTGCTTTGCAACAAATCAAGAAAAAAATGTTATGGTATCCCATCCTTTTCACTCACTCAGGAGTCAAGAAGTCAGCTGAGGTCAGCCTCAGGTGGTTTCAATGTCAGGCAAGGCCAAATACAGCAACTAAGCTTTCTTTTACAAACATAATTGTCAAAAGGATATCTGTTTGTGTAGGGAAGGTTTGTTGTCAGTGATTGTATTAGACTGAATTTGTTTGACATAAAGGAGCTGTTCACTAACACTATTTTTTGTTCACGTTAACTACAGTAACAGACCGTTAGACAGTCAAAACGTCAGTGTACCCCAAACTTAACTTACCAAACTCTAAATGAGCCAACGAGCTGTGGTGCCACACAATCTCTTCCTCTTTTCAGAGGCAGAGACTGTTTGACCAAACTATTGATCAACTGTTCTCTGTTTTGTTAGTCCCCCGATGTTTTGGAGGATGGCGCCACATGTGGAAGGTGTATTGGTGAGATCTCGGTGACTGATTGGATGTGAGAGTGACAGAGATGGGGGACATTTCCCAGCAGCCCCAATGACTCACCTCTGAGGATGGCCCCACCAAACATTACACTCAGGCACTGGAACATCTCTTTAAACACTTGCCTCTTCTCAACCCTCTCCTTGACTGCCAGACGTAAAGGGACCACTGCAACCGGGTGACCAACCTTCAGGATGTTTGTTACTTTCCGTCGGATGCGAAAATGCCAGTGTTTGCAGCTGATGACCACCTGCCTGGTGCTGTCAGTGGTCATGGTTTGCTGGGAGCAGCTAGATAACAATGTAGTAAGCCATGTCAAGTCCTACTCATACCGGTACTTGGTTAATCGTTTCAGCCTGGTAAACAAGAGCCTTACCATCCCACGAGAGCAGGCTCAGAGCTTCAGTAACTTTCCATACCTCCTGGACCATCCTGAAAAGTGCAAAGACCAAGACGTACTCCTGCTCCTCTTTGTCAAAACTTCCCCAGAGAACATCCAGAGGCGAAACGCTATCAGATCAACCTGGGGCAATGAAACCTACATCCGTGACAAACTGGGAGTCACTGTCAAGGTGGTGTTTGTTTTAGGGGCTCCAGTTGTTCCGAAAGACAATCCCCCCAAGAGGGCCAGATTTGGCCCCCAGGAGCAGCTTGTCTTTGAAGACAACCAACATGGTGATCTAATCCAACAAGACTTTTTAGACTCTTTCCACAACCTGACCCTGAAGTTGCTCATGCAGTTTCACTGGATGCACCACCGCTGCGCTCATGCTCATTTTCTTATGACGGCCGATGATGACATCTTCGTCCACATGCCAAACCTGGTGAGGTACCTTCAGGATGTGAGCCGCCGAGGGGTCACTGACTTCTGGATCGGCCGAGTGCACAGGGGAGCACCGCCCGTCCGAAGCAAAAACAGCAAGTACTATGTGCCATATGATATGTACCAGTGGCTGTCGTACCCTGACTACACAGCTGGAGCAGGATATGTGGTCTCAGGTGACGTTGCAGACAAAATCTATCATGCCACTCTGACCCTGAACGCCTCACTTTACATAGATGATGTTTTCATGGGCATCTGTGCCAATGCCGTTGGTGTTTCTCCACAGGAGCATGTGTATTTCTCAGGTGAGGGCAAGGCTCCCTACCACCCCTGTATCTACACGAAGATGATGACCTCACACGGTCATGTGGAGGATATCTTCAACCTTTGGAAAGCTGCAACACACCCTCAGGTGAAGCAGAAGGCCTCTGGACTGATAGGAAGGCTTTACTGCACTGCAGTCAAAGTGGCACTGCTATGTAAACCTTACTATGTAAACACCTACCCATGCAAAGCAGCCTTTTCATAGTATTACCTGTCTGTGTATATCCATCTGTATGTAAAGATGGATGTAGTGACGCAGTCTTTTGCTGTTTCTTCAAATTGTGATTGCTAGTGCTGCTACGCTGCTGACACAAGCCTAGAAGTGGTACATTCACCCCCAGGCAGGTCTTTACAGTAATCACAACTGTCAATAGGCAGGTTCATGATGTTGAATCATTTACTAATAATGATATGGAGGAGGTGGGGTCTATGGCCTTTAATAATACATGATAACTAGTTATCACTATGTTCATCTTTATGGAGTCGGAGTTATGAAAGTGCAACAGGAAATGTCAGGGCAATCATGGCGGCAAACATTACCTCAGTCCTTTAAGTCGCACAAACAGTTACATCTTCTTTTCCCAAACAAACTATATATGTGTGTTTAGAAACCAATGTAACAAAGGATTGAATCTGAAAATGAGACTAGAAAAAATGCTTTGACAACACGCTTTTAGGTTTATAAGAGTGGTCCATGTCACATCTGCCATCTACTTTTTTTTTTTTTTTACAATTTTAATAAACTTCTTTATTCTGAGTTGTGGTATTAGCTAATGTAACTTGTGCTTCTTTAATTGAGTTTAGTTGATCTTTTTTATTATTATTTCCAATGGACCTTTTTACCTTTGTTAGTTTGAAAAGTATGTCTGTGTAATTTGTGAATCTGCTTCATCGTTTTGTCTGATCTAAAGCTGCCAAGTGTCCAATTGTCCACAATTTAAACAAACTGTGGACAATAGTTAGATTTGCATATCGAATAAGGATCTGTGCTTAAAAAAATACACAATAGAGTGGGTTGGCAATTTCTTTGTTATAAGATTTTTGTAATTAAGTCTGTAAATATGTTTTTTAACTAAATAAAAATGAAACTCTCTTCTGAGTTACAAACTTTCCACTGTTTCATTATGACCACAGCAGAGTTTCACAACGGTAGTACTTTTTTCACACATTACACAGTAAGGTGCATTAGGAAAGTAGCTGCAACAGGTAGAGAAAACAATTTTTCTGCAATCATTCCAAAAAAACTTTGTGTGTGTTCTATGAGCTAATGAAGTCTTTTTACAGGTGTTTTATAGACCACAGGATTTAACAAAGCAGCACATATGGAGATGCACGGATGCTATGGCATACAGACATTGGGGATTTTTTGAAAGTCCTACCTAAATGTTGCATTGTTATGTCGACCACATTCAGTTAAAGCGGGAAGCTAGAAACC
Source organism: Rhyacichthys aspro (assembly GCA_036850595.1). NCBI lineage: Eukaryota > Metazoa > Chordata > Actinopteri > Gobiiformes > Rhyacichthyidae > Rhyacichthys > Rhyacichthys aspro. The sequence continues at coordinate 11,074,922 of CM072164.1, forward strand.
ACAAAGCATTGCAGTTCTCACAGGTGTGAGAACTGTGCAAAGAGCTCAAGAATAAACTCAAAAAACACACTGACTTAACGTGTAGAGCAGTAGTGGTGGTGAGGGGCTTTAGAGGGGTTTGAGGGGTTTAAATGTGAGATTTCATCTTTATTTGAGTCTTACAAAAGTTATCACACAAACAATTTCCTCCTTTTATGGAAAAAGGTTTTAGTTTGATTTGAACAGGTATTAGTCAGATTTCAACAGGTTTTAGTCAAATTTTAACAGGTTTTAGTTGGATTTCAACAGATTTAGATGTATTTCAACTGGTTTTAGTTTAATTTGCATTAGATGGATTTGGACAGGTTTTAGTTACGTATCTTTGTTGCAAAAATCAAATCCATCTAAAACCTGTTCAGATTTAATGAATAAAACCTAATAATAAACCCTATTATCACCTTCTAAATGTATTGAAGGGGCACATAAAACATTGGAAAGGGCCACATTTGGCGCCCGGGCCTTTGACATGTGTGCTGTAGCGTTTAGGTGGGCCTCCTTGACGTGAATGTGTTCTGTGTATACTCTGGGACACAGTATACTCACTACAGTTTGGTTTAAGCCTTTTCCATTTGACATATGACACCTAGAGCCAAAAATACAAGCAGTGAACCAACCAGGCAGAGTTATTAGTGTCGACAGTGTGTGTGATAAGTTATTTGGCATATGGCTTACAGCCATAACTGAGACGCTCAAGTTTCACGGCTTGATGTACAGTACACAGACTACACTGAACCATATGCCATAAAGCTGCACACTCAGACAATGCCAGTGCTCATCAATATGGAACACAAACATAACACAGAATTACCCAAGGTTCAAGATTTTGTAGTATGTAGTATTTTTTTTGCAGTTTATCATTCAATCATCCAATCACTGACACTGGATTAGCTGTTCCCCAAACAACTGTCCCGTTTCTATGGTGACGGGTAAGGGATATTTGAGACAAACAGCTGCCTGCATCTGTTTATGCAGGTTCAGGCAGGGACAGTCTGGACAAACACAGGCAGCCCGGTAAGGAAAACTCATGCAAAGTATTTCAGCTGTAGTTGGGTCTCATTTGCATTGACCAGCAACCAAAGCACTGTATAAATGGCACATTAGTACCTAAAATGTACTCTCCTAATAGAAGACAAAAGACAGTTATATTTATTTTCGGTGAAACTATAGGGAGTCAAAGGCACTAATACTTGAGCTTACTTGATGTTAGACTTCTATAAATGAGGGATTCATTTAGCTACAGACTGAGAAAATTGTAATTTCATTGAATTAAAGTTTTGGATGTCAATTGGATGGTTCATTTCTAATCCATTGCTCTCATCCGGTAGGTTCTTAGTCAATTTTTGGCACAAAATTATAGAAAAGAGAGTTTAATGCTTTGAAAATGGAGAAGAATAAAAAAAACTTGCCAAAGAATATGCAAGTTTGGGTAAATTGGGGATAAACATTTTTACATAATTCCAGTAAGACACTGCACACACCCTTTGACCACTTCCTAACCCTTGCTTATGACACAAAGCCTGGAGTGACCCACACTTCATCAGAAATAAAACCATGAATAGGCATATACTGGAATGGACTTTGTGATAAATTAAAACTATCTTCTTTAACCAGTCACTTCAAGGCTTGATAGTTCCAGTTGTTTTGCAAATAAATGTGGGCCTAACAATAATTAGCCAACTTTTCCATCTTCCCCTTTTCATTTCAACAATTGCCTTTTACGTAACATGTTCATGATTGACATTTGTCAATATCCTTTTCAGTTTACCGTCACAAAAGTTGTTTAAGGTCAGTGTTGCAACGCAGATTGTTAAATTCAACCTATTTATAACCCCATTTACACCCTGAAGCCAAAAAGGCCTCTGAACTATTAATCCCAATATTTTTTTTCAAAAGTTGCCAGCTGTTACATTGTAAAAATGAAAGACTTTCAACACTTGTCATGATTTTAATCTCGCTGTTGGCCACTAGATGGCAAGAGACATCTAGCAGTAGCCTCCTAAACGTGATAACTGCAAATACTGGTTCTACAAGACAAATCTAATTTGTACAGCAATTTAGTTTATTAAGACATTCATACAATTCTGGAGAGGAGGAAGTCTTGAAAGAATTAGGATGGGAAATATTCTCTGGTAAGGGTAAAACCACGTCAGCAAAACATGTCGAACCAGTGAAGAGTCTGATAAAGCAGGTGGGATAAAAATATGGTACATTAAATTAAAACATTCACAAAATATAACAAAAAGCAAGTGAATCTACAGTATAACATGACAAGTGCCTATATTTAAGCAGGCCCACGATATATCGCACATATGTTAGCATAACATAATTTGCAGACTTTATACAGCACTTATACCTTTTAGTCCACAAGTAAGTTACTAAATGGTGGAGAACATCGAATACACGCATTTTAATTGAACATGGAAAGTAATACCTGATAAGGACCTTAAAGTTTACAGACCCCATGGCTTTGTAGCTCCAACCAGCCAAGTGTTGAGGTTAGAATCTACAACTGTCCGAGAGGGACCACCATAGAAGTCACCTCGCTTTAACACATACCAAAATTCTGATCCAAAGTTTAGCATTGAGAAGTTTTTTTCCCCCTCGAATATTATAAGCACAATGCAAGTGGACAATCGCTATCACTGCGTTTAATAAAAAAAGAATCTCAGGGCTCAAATCAGATCTGCCACATTCATAGGCATCTCCTCCACAGTCGTATTGTAAAACGTCTCGATGTCCCGAAGAATCCTCTTGTCCTCCTCAGTGACAAAGTTGATAGCAACTCCTTTTCTGCCAAAACGGCCACCACGACCAATTCTTTAAAGAGAAATGCAAATCTTAAGCATGTAGACCGAGTGTAGTAATTAAATGTTAGTTGTGAGTGAGTTTTACCTATGAATGTAGTTCTCTCGGTTAGTTGGGAGGTCATAGTTAATGACCAGGGAAACCTGCTGGACATCAATGCCACGAGCCTAAGGAAAAGAACAAAGTTAATTGAAGACAGTTTAAAAATCTATGTGTTAACGATGTGGCCCATATTTAAGTAACAGATTCCTACATTTCAGGAAACCATTGTGGAGAATGGGCACTTATCTCCCAAAAGTTTTAACTGCTTGGTCATTTCAGGACGGTTACAGAATTCAAACATTTTGGGTTGTATACTACTTCTAGTGTAGACCATTTACAGCTCTTCAAACATACTAACCAGAAGATCAGTAGTGATCAACACTCTGCTGGATCCGGACCTGAACTCCCTCATAATGACATCACGCTCCTTCTGGTCCATGTCACCATGCTGGGGGACAATAAAGAGTATTAAAAAATCCCAGTCACCATTAAGTATAATACTGCACACATTTCACTACGACCTACCAGAGCAGATACAGTGAAGTCTCGCGCATGCATTTTCTCTGTCAGCCAGTCGACTTTTCTCCTGGTGTTGAGGAAGATGACAGCCTGGGTGATGGTCAGGGTCTCATACAGATCACACAGGGTGTCCAGCTTCCACTCCTTCAAGAGACAACATACATTATTTAAAGAAAGCTCAATCAATACAATTATTACAGATGTAACACAAGATCTTGAGACATTGGACACTGGACATTAAGAAAGAGGTCCCTCCAAGCCTCATTTGCGATGCTGTGCATTGCTCTCCTTCCCTGGTGTACCCATGCTCACACAGCCACGAGAGCCAAACCTCAAAGGCTGGGCTCCTGCAGTTTCAGCAGGGTGCTTTAAAGAGAAGGGCAATAGGTGTGTATGTTTTATTCACATACCTCTCGCTCTACATTAATGTAGAACTGCTTGATACCCTCCAGGGTAAGCTCCTCTTTTTTCACCAAGATGCGAATAGGGTCCCGCATGAATTTCTTTGTCACCTCCAACACATCTGCTGGCATTGTTGCAGAGAGCAAAACCACCTGCATACAACATTAAGTTGCTCTTAAGCAAAGTTTGAGACACACATCTGGGCAATACTGGTCTTCATGTGGCACTGAGCCTTGAGACAAAGGCCAATGAACATTAAGAAAGCAGTTTGGACACATCTCAATTTCAGTTCAGAACCAGTTTATCTCCTTCTGTGCACTGCTCTGCTAGCCTCACTCCATCAGACACTCATCTGAACAAAACACTATAGCAGATCTCTTTGATACACAAGTGTGTGAGGTTTTTAGATGCTCCGATACTCACTTGAATGTTTGTGCTCAGCTTTTGGAAGATTTCATAGATCTGATCCTTAAATCCTCTACTCAACATCTCATCAGCTTCATCCAGAACAAACATCTTGATGTATTTAGGGACTGGGATTAAAAAGAGAAATTTGTTCAGTTATTCTTTAAAATTCACAGGTTTCTGTTGTTTAGGACTTGTTACTTACTCAGGTGTCTCCTGTTGAGCATGTCATACACACGTCCTGGAGTGCCCACCACTATGTGAGGGGCCTCAGCCTGGAACTTCTGAATTTCACTGCGGAGATTGGTCCCACCAATGCAGGCATGGCAGGTTGCCCCCATGTAGTCGCCCAAAGCCAGAATCACCTTCTGGATCTACAAAGCACAAGAAAAAGGGGAAGTTTATATAAACACAACACTATGGACAGAACATTCATGAGAAATCATTTATAAGTGATCAGTATAATAAAGGAACTCTCCATTTCAAGAGTCAGTCCCGAAAGATGGTATACCATCATTTCACCTCGTTTTCTATAAGCACCCAAACCTCAAACGATCAATGCAGCCATGCAGGGGACAACATCAACCTTCAAGATCTGCTTAATATTGTCACTTTGACAATAAATACAATTATTATGCAAAGGCCTGAAAACTAAGTACCTGCTGAGCTAGCTCTCTAGTAGGAGCCAGCACAAGAGCCTGTGTGTCCTTTTGCTCTATGTCCAGCTGCTGCAGGATAGAGATGGCAAATGTGGCTGTCTTGCCAGTGCCTGACTGGGCTTGAGCAATGACATCATAGCCTGAAAATATTAAAACATTAGATTAAGATTTGATTAAGTTCCAACTGATACATTTTATGACTGAACACGTGCCTTATAATTATAACCTCATCTTTAATTTCATTCTACATCAACGTAAGGGTTACAAGTGAAAAATCAGTGAATATTATTGATCCCCATTACTGGGTAAGTCCCGAAAGATGGTTAAACATCATTTCACTTATTTCACAGTTTAATAAATGGATTACTTGTACTGTATACCTTTAATGCAAGGGATGATTGCCCTCTGTTGAATGGCAGATGGCTTCTCAAAACCATATGCATATATTCCCCTGAGAAGAGTCTCCTTCAGGACCATATCATCAAAGTTGTCTGTAATGTCATTCCAATTGCTCTGAAATAAAGACAGTTTAAGAGTTGAAGCTTTGGCCGTAAACAGTAAAAAGCAAAAAATATATATAATGTAACAAATACCAGATATTAAGAGCATACAACTTAACATTTGTCAGTGTTTAAAGCGCAACCACTATCTTGGGTTGTCATTTAGCTTTGGGGGAAAAGGTTACAATGTATAGTTTTGTTTCGGATTAAACAAATGGGTTTGCTTTATCAAATCCGGATTGTTGTGAACAAGCAATTTTTCATATAAATTCATAAACTGAATATTTGATTTTACTCCAAGACACAGCAAATTCTGAATCACTAAAAAAAATAAAAGTCCGCTCTGTCCACGCGCGGAAAGAGGAGTTTCTTGAGATTAGGCGGTAGAATTACCTCAATGACACCATCAGGCTCCATTCCGTCGGGCCCTCCATGGTCTCTGTCTCTTGAGCTGTGGCAAAACAGGAAAATTGTCAGTGTTAAGTTTCAGTCGACATTGTGGTAGAGCCACGATTACTCGATTACGTTTAACGAGGTATTATCAAGAGCCGTACATTTCCACCACGTGTCGCGGCGGGGAAAGAAAGGCTTCTGTTCAACTAAAAGCCAAGGAAGCTCTTCTCTTTCCGGGAGAAAAGGTACGACTAAAACCACTACCGCCCCGCAATGGTAAGCAAAAGCACTGACGCTTTTACACGCGCAACCATGTAAAACTAGTTACGTGGAGGATCTGGGGTGTTCCTTCCTAGACAGATTTTAATATTTTAATCTCTACTTAGAAGGCCCTTAAAAAACAAATGGCACAGTTAAAATAATAGTATAATATCCTTACAGACAAGAGGGCGAACCAGGCGGAATTTAACCGTACATTCATAGCGGCGTCCCGCAACTGCGTCAGAGTGGCAGTGAGCGGGAGCCCCGGTAGACCCGCTCCACCAGCGGCAGTGAGCGGTCTGTAAGGCCCAGGTTACGCCCAGAGAGGATCCCATTTCAACCCGGGCTTTGCTGGACACACGTGTCGAATTACAGCTAACGGTACCCCCAAAAAAGCCTGTTATGTAATCTAAAATATGCCCACCGCAATCATCCCATTGACAGTTCAGATTTAGCCTCTACTGTAACATAAAAGCCACGTCCCGTTATGTTTCAATATGGAGCCTCGCTTAACCTTAGCCAATATGTCGGACAATTGGGCCTATAATGCCAGTGATGGCAAGGCAGCCTGAATGCTAGGCCATGCTATCACTTTAGCAACTTTTCAGTGATTTGAGCACATATTTGCGCTAGCAACTGTACAGCATGATAAAATATACTGACCATCAATGTAAGAAGAACAGCGGTTAATATATAACGGCTATAATTTAGTCCTAAGATAAAGTAGCCATGGAAATAGAACGCTATGGCCGGGTCGCCCTGGCACAGGCTGAGGCCTAACTTAGCTTGAAAAGAACTAATTCATGTTTTACAACTTCTCATCTCAGGATTACTCTTTGGGACCTTTGTATTAAGTAATAAATCGAGTATACATCTTAAATAAAACATAAAATATTTCTTTTACCTGTTGTAATCAGCAGAATCGCTAGACATGATCCGAACGCAACTTCAGCATGCGACTGGAAAGATCGCTTATGGCGAAGGCTACTGCCTTTATGCAGCCGGACTATTTTCACCTCCGGACTTAATGCCCAGTTTCACTTGACATGTCTCCCAAGCTTACTGAGTTAATGACTGGATGATTCTATGTCATAATAAGAATATTATTTATTGAGAAAGCAGTTTCATTCACCCAGAAAAAAAGACAATTGTTCCGGACTAGTTTTATCGGCGGAATGATATTGCAGTAATACAAGGTACTTGGTCTGATATAGTGTCTCAGAGAGGACAAACTACATTTTGACGGCGTTGCGCAACGCTAGTGTAAGGAAGTATATAAAACCTCGATATAAAATGTAGCATCCATAAAGGCATGCTTCATGCTTGTACTATCTGAACCAATTCTAAATAGTTTATTTTTACTGCTAATAATAGAGTTGATATGACATATTCTATAGACGAAGTTCCACTTTTATACACCAGCTTAAATTTCAATTGAAATATACTAAAAGTCACTTGTGCCTACAGAATTTATTAGTGCTTTGAAGATTGTGTGACTGTGTTGACATACTTGCTAGAAAGACAGATGGATAGCAAAGATATACAACTAATCATTAATCATCTTTTTGGATGTAGATCCATATGGTGTAGTGTCATTAAATGTATCCATTAAAAAGAATGGATGAAGCATTAAATGATGATGCAGATAAAATCTTTATTAGGTCACTAGGAAAACTGACAATATTTTACATTTTGGCAGATCTATTGAGTACACTTCACGTTTAATACAATATTTCACAAACCTTTTATGGCATTAGAAAATGCCAAATTACAATCTATAATACCTAGTATACTTTTTTTGCACATATAATTATCTTTAACTAGTGTACTTATTCTGACTGTGAATACCACAATCAATGCAACCCAAGTTAATGTACAATAGTGTAGTAGTTGGAGAACAGTTCCTCTCCAGCAACAATGTCTCGCAGTGACACCAACACCACGCAGCGCAAAGGCCTCTGATGTGTGTCCTGACTGTAGTTGACATTGGGCAAATACTGTCTAAGATCAATAGGAAAATTGTTGGGCACATCATATTCCTGGTAGCACACATTGGCGGATTTATCATTGGAGCAGTTGTTCACATATTGTCCCACAGCAAGGGGGTTTAGCAGGTTTGTAGTTAACCAGCTGGTGTCACTGGTCAAAAGTGGCCCAAGTCTGTCCCTGCCACTGCAAGACTTGAACACCATTTTGGAGATACCTTTGTCATTTCCATCCACTAACACCCCGTCAATGCACCTGAAGACAAAGTGGTTTCTGATGGATTGCAGGAGAATAGGCTCATAGGGTTGGTAGATTGTTCCGGGATACATGGCCACTGTGACTCCTTTCGGGACAAACCCCCTGGTGACAACAACTCCAGTTCCTGCAAACGGTAAAGTGCTTGGCTTCCTTTCAATACAAAACCCCATAGTTTGTAGCATGGCATCACATGCACACACTACACTTGCCCTAAACTCTTCATTCTTCCTTGAGGACCAAACGGAGTGCGTTTGGGCAGTGTTATTCCTATGAAGTTCCCTGAAAAGCCTCAAGAGGCTGTGGGACACCTCCTCGTCTGGCACCAACTTGTCTTTACAGCGCCCGTTCACTTTTCGAAGGGTTTTCTCATTTTTAGACAGGTTCAGTACAACCCAGGGCACAAACCTGTATCGGTAGGACTTCCATTTGTTCTGAAAACGATTCAGAGCAGCTCTAAACATCCAGGGAAAAACAGAGGAGAACTTGAGAATAAAAAAACAGAATTTGGTTGTAGTTCTTCTTTGCGTTTTACGACAAATCACTTATCTCATATTTTGCATTACTGCCCCCTGTTGGATCCCATAAGCTACTACTTTTACTTTACTACCCCCGGTTTGCTGCGGAGTGACGCATGCAGTGGAAAGTTTAGTCACATTACGTTCAGTTTTAGCAGAAAGTTACTCTTATCGCGAATTAAAAATTGGAGACCAACAATTTAACGTTTTATGTATCCTCCTTGAACTTCAGTCTACTGAATTAGGTATAGAGTTCATACAATTGCCTCAATACCCTTAAGTCTGCAAAAAATGCATTTGGGACACATTGTCACGTTTCCTCACAAAACATTTGCGGACTCAGCATTTCGGTGCCCAAGGCAAACAAAGAAACTGGGACTTGCATAACCACTGTTTTTTACATTGTCGTTGCCTTACTTATCTATTAGAACATTCTTCAAACTCAAAGTGTTTGTGCTTTAACAATAACTAAAAAAAACAACAAAAAACACTGTAAAACGAATGCTTGGAGTAAATATTTCTGAGAATTCTGAAGTAGCCTATGTAAGTGTAAGTGTGACTTCAAACGATAATAATTTTTCTTCATTCATCCGAGCGTTGTACTTTATATGCAGTTTTATAAAGCTTGCAGTATTTTCATAAAACTGTTGACAAAAATATCGTCAATGATAGGTACATTTATCTTTGTGCCTTTCTTTTAACGTCCAATTAGATGCTTCAAAATAAATGTTGATTTCGTTAAATTAGTATAAATTAGTAAAAGTATTTCTGTCATAATTTTACTTTTCTTCTAAGATAGCACAGATGAACACATGCAACTTGCATTTGGTCTTTAGGCAATGATTATCTGTATATATAGGCTATAAGCCTTTAGGCGAGTATTTCACGTTGACACATTGAAAACCGGGTTGAGCTTTTACGCTGAAAAGTCACTCTTCAACCGGAAAAGCCTTTTGATTTCTCGTAAAATCTTCACAACCTGAGCTCACTGGATGGGAAGGGTCGGGCAGAACCAAACATGGTGAGAGAATTGCCTCTTATTTGGGTCCAGTGATGTAAAATTAAGTAAGGTTTACACGAAGGAAACCTTAAAGTAATGCAGTATGTTGTAGTCCTCTGTAAAAATGAAAACAAACGCATCTAGCTCAGGTAAGCCTTGAGAGTTAGCTAAACCTGTTAGCCTTTTAAACAGATGGCCAACATCATTTGACCCTCTGTTGCAGATACATTAATTGTCACAGTTGTCACTGAAATTCATGAGTTGCTTGTTTTTTTCCCCCAGAGCTATCACTAAGACATAGGTTAATTATAAAGCAATCGGTAGTTGTCAGGACGAAATTGAAATGTTCAATCTAGTCAATGTATTTATTTGACTCTGGTGTTACCGTTTCTGATTGTCTGTGCTTTTTTCTTCAGAACAAGTTAAAATCCTCACAGAAGGATAAAATTCGTCAGTTCATGGTTTTCACGCAAACTAATGAGAAGACAGCGGTCACATGTCTATCACAGAATGACTGGAAATTAGATGTTGCCACAGACAAGTTTTTTCAAAATCCAGAGCTCTATGTGTGCAACCTTAAAGCAGCCTTGGACAAAAAGAAACTTGAGCAGCTCTACAACAGGTATAGAGGTAGGCATAGCATTTAAATATGCAAAAAGAAAGATAAAATTGCAAGAATATTAAATAATAAAGCATTATATTAGAAGTATATATCATTGGCCTTGAATGACACAAAATATTTGTTGTATCACACTCATTTATTTAGATCCTCATGATGACAACAAGATTGGTATTGATGGGATCCAGCAGTTCTGTGATGACCTGGGATTGGACCCAGCCAGTATAGGTGTGCTCCTCATCGCCTGGAAGTTCAGGGCAGCAACACAGTGCGAGTTCTCAAGGCAGGAATTCATTGAAGGCATGACAGAACAGGGGTGAGAAAAACATATAAATATAGTGCCGCTCTTTCAACACTACAGCCAGTGGTTTGTGAACTTTAATGAAGCATCTTAGGCACACACACAGCAATTATGTGTTCATTATGTAATAATAAATAATGTGTAAATATATTTTTTATCATAGTGATTTATTGCTTCATGTAGCCAGCAGACATTAACCGAGTCCTGTCCCTGCAGTTGTGACAGTATAGAGAAGTTAAAAGCTCAGCTACCAAAGATGGAGCAAGAGTTAAAGGACCAAGGAAAATTTAAAGACTTCTACCAGTTTACATTCAATTTTGCTAAAAACCCTGGTCAGAAAGGTTTGGGTAAGTGTAAATACTAAAATACCAATGTTCTATTTGTGTTAAATGTGTTTTGATTTGGCTTTTTTTCTTTTTCAGATCTAGAAATGGCAATTGCATATTGGAATTTAGTTCTGAGTGGAAGATTCAAATTTTTGGACCTTTGGAATACATTTTTAGTTGTAAGTTAAGTCTGTTTAACATTGCTACCAATATGCAAACACCTATTTTCTAAGTTGTCTTACTGCTGTTATTTTCACTCATTTCAGGAGCATCACAAAAGATCTATTCCTAAGGACACGTGGAACCTCTTACTAGATTTCAGCACAATGATAACAGATGACATGTCAAATTATGATGAAGAAGGTTTGTATATCGAATCTGAAATAATAATTAAACCAAAATGAACCATTAGTCACCAAAATATGGTGTTTTATGTAAATAGCTGTTGAAATGTGCTGTTTGTAAATACAGGCTGTAGAACACACAGACTATGCAGCTGAAATATAGAGCAGAGTAGACTATAAGTATTGCATATAGTACCTATGATAAGATTGGTTGATTAATTCGGTTATCTTTTTCTCTTAAACAGGAGCTTGGCCTGTCCTTATTGATGACTTTGTGGAATTTGCACGGCCACACATTGGGACCAAAAGCACAGCAGTTTAGCATTGTCTTCTACAGAGGGAGGAGGGAGCAGTGGACAGGAGGACTGCACTGAGCTGACAACTACGTTGCCTTTTCAACCCTCAGGACCGATATTTTTACACAGCACAGACTGGTATACATGTGTCTTTGTGGACTTGTATCAAAAGTATTAATGACTTCTTGCGTGCGCTCATGCCAAAAGAAGAAGTTGTTGTCTTCGCCAATGATGTTCATCATTGAGGATGGGTTCAAAAGAAGCTTCACACGTTTGAATTGTTTACTAAACACAAGGTTTCCTGAGAAATTCCTGAAATACTAAATTTAAAAAAACTCTTGTGTAATCTGTTTTGTTTGATACATTTATGTGAGAGGTTGGTTATTTTTTAGTGAATTCTGTTTCTTTAAACACAAATGTGTAATGAAATAAATGTTTCATTTTGGCTTCTTACATGATTTTAGACTTGACATTTTTATGTTAACAAACTTAATTTATAAATTTAAGAGTAAACAATTTGTATGTGTCTTATTTATAACTTATATATTGTATTTTTAATCTTGATATTAAGTGTTATTTAGCCTATTGCTCACTCAAATTTCCTCTAGCTGTTGTATGAAATTCATTTGATTTGCTGCTTCTGTCTGTAAGAAAATTCTTGCATAATCCTGCATAATGTACCTTTAATGACGGGTGAGAACATGCTCCTGAGAGTCGTGTGGTATCCCTCGGTATGTCCTCCTGTGAGACACACTGATGGCTGTGCTTCTCTGAGACCCTTGTACTGCCTCCCAGTGGTAGGAACACTGTTGCTATAGCGACCGGAGACAAACAGCGGTTTGAGAAGTAGGAGTTGAGGTAACGACCAGCAATACACGCCACCTGTGACTCTGTATTTTAACATTTTAAGTTGGTAGCGGTTCCGTTTATTGTAGTTAGTGATTATTGTGTAGATATGGCGAGCATTGTTAATTCAGTTATGGCTATGATGGACTGGGACGTGCGCTTCGCGATCCCAGAATCAAACGCCCAAAACAAGGCGCTGATAGCAGAGGTAAGTGGAAAACACAATAGTATTTTATGTATCAATTTCTGCTTATTATACGGTCATTCAACAGCTACATTCTATGTTTATTAACCTACTGCTTGGTTACAATACAAATTCATTAACTTATTTCATTAGGTCATATGTGTCATTGAATGATTTTCTTAACAGCTTATTAATAAAGAGAAGCAGCTCGTGCAACTGGAGCATAAACTTGAGACAAACAAAAATATAAAGCAATGTCAGGCTGAACACCTCAAAAATTTGAAACAAGCTCTGGGAAATACAGAGGTACCTGTTCATTATTATTAAATTATTATTATAGCAAAGTTTCTTAAATTTAAACATATATTAGAAGCTATTGTTTGTCTGTTGTTCAAAGGCTTTGTATAGAGCAATGGAGAGAGAAGAAGAAATGGAGAAACACCTTACAGCCTTGGCAGAGAGAGAGGCTGGTCGACTGGCCCAGGAGACCTCAAAGATGAATACTGAGCTTCGTAGTTTAGCAGAGAGGAGCAATATGTTGGAGGTCAGGGGGACATATAACATTATTGACTCATCATCTGTCAGGATAATTAGAGCAATGCAGCAAAAAATGTATTAACTAACTAACAAAAAATACAGAATCAGATCTTCAAGACCAAGCAGAAGCTGCAGGACTTTAAGAAGCAGATGAACTGGGACCAGCAAACTATGGATGCCTTTTTGGAGGAATCAGTGCGTAAAGATGAGGAGACTATGGCCATCATTAAGTATGCACAACAGGACGAGCAAAGGATCAAGGTAGAACTGTAAACACCTCTAGGGTACAGTCATTATGCACTGGTTTCCTCTGACATGTATTTCAAGTGTTTTATTTCTTTTCTTCAGTCACTCACTCTGGCCATTGAGAAGAAGACTGTGGAGGCTAATGAAAAACGCAAAGCTCTTGACAAAGAATTGACCGAGACACTATCTACCCAGGTATAATGAGAAAACAAACCCCCAGAAATGTGTATTCCCTATTTACAAGCAATGGATGACACAATTCTTATTGTCATTGAACAGATTGCTCTGGATAAAACTACAGAGAATTTGCAGCAGGTTCATCAGGAAACGCAGCAGCTGATCCAGCAGTGGGAATACACCATCAAGCAGATGAAGCAAAGAGACAATGAGATGCAGCACTGTGCACTGGTAATGATTGTAGATAATGTTAGGAACACATATGACAAGCGATGTTACAATAACAATCACTAGTGAGAATACAACATTGCTCTCAGTCCAAAAATACAATATGTTACTGACTTTCCACTTTTGATTCATGTTTAATAATTGGAAATGACCAAATACATTGAAATACAAAGACCAAATGCCTGGCAGGGAATTCCATTAACATATAACCCTATTGCAGTTCAACCAGTCTTTTCATATGTCAATATTGTTGATAGTGTGATGACGACACAGCTTTGACATATTGTGCAGCCCCTTAAACATTATATATCTTGCCTTGCATGTTACAAAGAAAATCTAAACAAGGCCCAAATTTACACAATACTTGGATGGGATCTATCTGATTTACGTCGCAAAGACACAGACTGGTGATCAGCAGTCCCGCCTGGTCTCTCTGAACCTGATAATTTTTGTTGATAAGAACATTTGCACAGCAGAGGGAGGGGTGTTTCTTTACAACTAAAAATGCTGGGAACAAACCCTAGCCATCAAAGATCCATGGTGACCTTATAAAGTTTAATTTAACATCCTGCACTTCAGATGTGTTACTTTCTGACAACAACCCCATAGACATTTTGCTTTGTTTCTCTTTCTGCTAGAAACTTGCTGAGATGAACCAAAAAGTCAGAGAAAAGAATGACACCATTACAGAGAAGAAGCATTTGCTTGAAACTCAACGGAACAACAACAGAGAAACTGAGAGGAAGGTGATGATAGCCAACCAACTTGGTGTCAAACTGCGACAGGATCTGAAGGAGCATGAGAGTAACTACAGTCGACTCAAGGATGAGGTCAGTCTCATGATGGACACTTTATTCATCACCTAAGTCGAGTAAAAAAATCAATGTTTCAGTGTAAATGTGATTAGTGGTCCCTCTTTTATGTAAGACACCTTTTCTGTGGTACAAGTCTGTTCTGTCGAATCTGTACTGTCTGCAGTTAAGCACATGCAAAAACACACTGGACAGAACGACATCTGATGTGGATAATGCGACGTCCCACATATCCAAACTGAACAAAGAGATCAGCGACAAAAATAAGAAGTGAGTGAAACATTAAAGTCGTCAATGAAATCTGATTTAAAACCGCATGCAATCTGATTATTTTGTTTCTGATTCAGTCCACATTAATTTTTGGAAAGGACAGAGTAATAATTTATTACATTTCAGTCATTGGAAGAGTCAGTTATAAAGTAGATATGAAGGGTTTTCACCTGCATTACAATAATGCTAAAATATATTTTCACAGACTGAAGGAGGCTAGAGCTTACAATGTTGCATTAGAGGAGAAGCTCAAACTGGTGACGCAAACAGCTCTGAGCGAAGAGGAGAGAGCCTCACAGATGGAGCAGTTTCTTCTGGACGAGGAGCGGGCCATGAAGGTGAACAGCCCATGATTCCATCCCACAAATCATGAGACAAGACCAAGATCTTTAAGAAGCGGCCTTAAACACAGTGTCAAAACCTAGACTAGTCATGAACAGCACTTTTTGAAGTTAAGTCTTGAGAGTTTTAATGTTGTCCCAGTCTCAGAAGGCATTTCAAAACGCTGAATGTTGTGCTCTGGATGAGGATTAAGACCCTAACATCATTTTCTTATTGCTCAGGAATTAGAGGTCCATCTACGTGATCACAGAGAGGAGCTGTTTCGTCGCAAACAGCAGCTTCAGACTCTGAAGAATGAAGAGAAAAATGCCCTTGCCCAAATTTCAAGGAGCAAATGCACCATCCTCAACCTCCAAAACGAGGTGAAAAAAATTGAGAGCGATTTACTGAAAAGGCAGGGCTCCATCAATGACCAGGCAAGCACTCTTTAAAGCACACAAATCAACGTGTTTGTGTGGAACCTTTCAAGACCATGTATTTGATCACTTGTGTAGGAATCCCAGATCAGCTGCCTCACTGTGAAACTGGAACGGCTGCAGGGTAATGTGAACACTGAGGAAAAGAAAATACTTGATATGAAAATCGCTGAGCTAACCACTGCTCTAGAGGAGAAAAGAAAGGAAGCAGGTTTGCAAACCAGCATGCTGAAGAAAGTAGAGGTTGGTTCATCTCTCAAAGGATCACTTACCTGATAATGAAAATGATCAAATAATTTGATTTGATGTGTAACTCTGTTTCTTTCAGGAGGATATCTGTAGCTTTAGGAAAAAAATGGAGAAGTCAGAAGGTCAGAGGAGGAACTTGGAGGAGAAGGTGGAGGAGCTTGAGCTGCAGTGTAAGACAAACGAGAAGGAGCTGAAGTTACTGCGGTTCCAGAAGCAGGTCAGTAAAATCATTCCCTTGTTCCCATAACTAAAAAACAATACAGTGTAAATTCCTAATATCATGTAGCCTAGTTGTGGTGTGCTTTAGCGAAAATAACCCACCGCCATCCGCTTTTACCACAAAGGACAACATGGTAGAGCATAACATCCTAAAAATGGAGGTGAAACGTAAGCGGGATCTGCTGTACAACAAGACGGACAGCGTGATGTCTCAGGAGAAACAACGACTGGAGATGCAGAGGGCCATGAAGGAGCGAGAGGAAGAGATCAGAGTGTACAAAGAGCTTCAGAGCCAAGAGCTCAAGATCATTGAGCAGGAGAGACTCAGACTCAGGTGAACTCAAAGGCTGTGAGGTTTTTTGTTGAGTCAGGATTTAGGATTGTTTAAACTTGTGCAAAACAGCTGACAGGACACACAAACATCACATGACTCTTCTGAGAAAAAAAAAACATGATTGGTTGAACCAATATGTATTTATATGAATTATTAATATAATAAATTAATTTTGTCAAAAATAATACAAAATAGATTTTTTTATCATCTTGTAGTGTTGAATTGAATGAGAAGCTGTCAAAGGTTGACTTGATGAAGAAACGTTTTGACGTCTTGACTATTTCAATGGCGGGTCCTGAGGGTGAGGAGCAGAAGTCGCAGGCTTACTACATCACAAAGGTGAGGTGTCCCCACAGCTGTACAGAGGCCTGTACTACATTGAAGTTACTTACGAAATACTATTCAACAGTTAACACAAGATGTGTACACACAATTTTCTAATAACAAGAAAACATTACTTGCTATGCTCTCAAAGAATTCAGCTAAATATAGCATAAGTCAGGGTTGTGATTCTTTTTAAACTTGAGTTTCCAAGGTCAATAATGGGTAACAAAAAACATGATTTTAGGCTGCTCAAGAAAAAGAAGAGCTAAAGCGCAAAGGAAACAGTCTGGATGCTAAAATTCGTAAAGCTGAACTAGAAAACCGTGCTCTAGAGAACACTATTCAACTTTTCAACAACAGCAACTCAACATTTCGGGAATCACTCAACAAAGTGAAGGAATCTAGTACGTATAACAAAGAAGGCTACTCAATTCAGTAGAAAAACACTGAGTTTAACTTTTGTTTATGCTTTAGGTCCTGAGTTCCAGGAAAAACTAAAGCTGGAAGAGCAGCTAAAGGCCGCCGAGGGCACTCTGAAATCCAAGCAGCGTCAGGTTCAAGAGCTGCAGCAGGACTTACAGGTTACAACAAGACACTTAAAGAGTATAATCCGGTTCTTTGTTAAACGGGGTTTATGAAATACTTAGGGATACAACAGGTAAATGACAGCACGCCCCAAGTTTGGAGCAACAGACAGGAGCCATGACACAGGCTTTGTGTTATGCCAACTAACAAGGCTTCTGAAATGACTATCACTAGATGTGTGAGTTATGTAGGAGGTATTTACAACAATTTATGTTCCACTTATGACTGCTGTTTTATTATTTATCTTGTATGGGCCACACATAAATGAAAAAGTGAAAGTGTTTTAAATTTTAGCAAAACATTAAGCAAAAGTATCTAATAGAACCCCATTTACAGGACATGAACAGTACCTTTGAGAATCTGCTTCAAGAAGAGGACATGGAGAAAGAAAAGACTGAGAACAAACAGGCGTTTATCGCTAAGATCAACAAAGAAGTGGCTTCTCAGCAAGAAAAGATAGACAGAGCTACAAAACAGGTCTGACACATGAGAAGCATGAGAACAATAAGGATGGCCTTGTTCACTGTTACATTGCAACCATGCTGTACTGCATTTCAAACACAAAGCCTTATGGTCTCAGTTCAATACCTCTATTTTAAAGCACATCAATAACTAGAAACAATAACTCTGTAATAGAAATTTTATTTGATTTAATTATTGTTGTGAAAGTTTTTTTTTTGACAATTTTGCTTTTACTGTATTTTAGCAACAACAGTTGACATACTATTTATGCTTTAGTGCTTAAAGTTAACCAGAGAGATCCGTTCTACTAAACAAAGCAAGACTGAGACGTTTGAAGAGAAGGACATCAGGCTTAAGGAGCTTAAGGAATTCAACAGAAACATTGACAAGATGCTGATAGAGGCAATGGATGGCCGCCCTGACCTCAGATCAGCACTGGAAATGTACTTTGAACAGGTTTGTAACTAACTCTTAATATTCAAACTTGACATTTAATTTCAGTCTATTGAAGGGATTTAACAAAATATTTTTGTTCCTTTGTTGTTGTTTGTTCTCAGGCAAACCTGTCCCTTCCATCTACTGCTTCCACTCCATCCAGCAGCAGGAGCTCCAAGTCCGGCTCCAAGTCCAGCTCCAAATCCAGCTCGGCCCGCAGCTCGGCCTCAGTGAGGTCAGACTGATTAACGCTCAAAATACTCAGAAATCATACTCTTATAGCTTTATTTGTATACATTAGGGACATTTTAGAAAAGGTTGCGGCAGTGAAGAGCATTGGTTGGTGATGATGATAAATCAATAACAATTTTCTATGTAAACCTTTTCCTTGTCATCATTCTTCCAAGCTAAAGCTAAATTCAAGCTATTTTCACATTTAATTTAAAACACATGTATTTTCAAATAAATGCATGTAGGCGGTCTAGTCATTACATATACAAAATTAAATTCCTTGTCCCTGGGCCTGTGCATGTTTATGAATACCTGTTATTGTTTTGCAGGTCATCTGCATCGTCAGCCGGCAGCAGTCCCAGGACCTCGGCTCTCCAGTCCCCCGCTCTGACCACAGTGGAGCTGGGCCTCGACCTGCCCCTGACGTCCCCTCCACCGACCGCATCCCGCAGCTCTAGCTCTTCTAGTGGCAGCAAAAAGAAAGCCTAGAGTTCACAGTCAAGACTTGTTTTTCTGTAATATTAAGCTTTTGTGTTGATGATTGATTGTCTTCAGCGATGTAGTCCAACTCAGCTACCCCAAGGACCAACAAATAAATGAGAATCCTATCAACAGCCTATAAAAAGAATATTTTATATTCAGTTCTAAAATTATTAATAGTGGTTAACAAGTGGTTGGATTTCAGTTATATTCATAATATTGTGCAATCATATTATTTCTTACCTAAATAGTTTAGTACAAATATCATTCTCATTTGCCCTGTGTACATTAAAAATTTCAAACCATACCAGAGCTTAATGTGTGGTCTTTCCTATCTGTATTCTTCTTTTATTTTTAAACTGCCTTAATTATAAACCACATTGATAATAGTAAAAGTTGTAAGATACTCATGTCATTGTCTCTGTCAAACTCGTTAGGGAAAGCACCACCACGTTGGTCCTTACTCATATTTCCTTTCACAGGACAGGTAATGGTTTTACCCGGAAATTGTAGATAACTTTTGTTGTCTACTTGCCACACCTTTATGTTGTCATTTCCTTGAAGGAACAAAAGGTGCTCTAGGTTAGATGCATTCGGCAGATTCCACCGCTGTGTCCAACATGCTGCTGCTCCTGCTCTTCACTGCCTGTTTCTCATCATGCGTCGCACAGACAGAGAGTAAGAGACTCACTCGTTACTCACTCACAATCCAAATGTAGGAAAAGATTAACTTTTTTTTACAGAATGGCAGCTGGACATTAAATCAAATTTATGATATTCTTGGTTTTGGTCTAAAGGGAATCCTGAGACCGAGCCAACGGTGCCTACAATTCCATCTTTTAATTCTTCCACAAAAGATGCACAAAACAGTGAGTGGCACTTTAACCCTATCAGTCAAGTTAAGAAAATTGTATGTTATCAAGGATTGTAATAATAAAGTTACTATAGGGCTCAATTAAGCTCTTGTCTGTGTACGGATTAGACAAATAATTCACTTCACATCAATTACCTTTAGATGCTTTTCACTTTTTTCACTGCTTTGTGTCTCACAGGTCTCGCAATCCTTCAGACTCTAGTTAAATCAACACAGGAGCTGGACGCGGCCTCACTGGATCCAGTTTTAGCCTGGGTAAAAAACCACATTAGTGCCTGTCAATGATTGCACATGAACGCCCAACTAAGAAGGCAAATCCTAATAAATTTTAATACTGTTTTTTAGATTTCTCAAATCATCCGAGAAAGCCAACCAGATGCTATATTCGAGCTGACTGTAAAGTCCATCACTATGGTTACCTAAATGCTATGTTTATGTTATGTTGTTTTGGGTGTTCAGTTCTCTCCTGAAAACCTGTTTAACTGCACTTGAATCAAAAGAGTAGTTAATAATTATAGGAGTCATGTGAGTGGTCATTGTTCTGCTTAAATGCTCATGTACAGGTTATCACTACAATAAACATGTTGATAAAAAATTGTGTGTTGCAGTTGTGTGTCTAGTCAAAGTGTAGCTACATATATTTTAATGCATTTAAACGTTTTAATCAAAATATCGACATTATTTACATGTTCTTTAATTGTTAAGTGTTTGTCTGCAGCTAATGCCTCAATTCTTTAACATTAATAGTAGATGGACATTTGTGTGGACTTTCTATGGACTCTTATTGTTGCCAGCACACTGCTTCCTGATACTGGGGTCAAGTAAAATTGCTGTTCGTGTTTAGTGCCTCAGATGCTTCTTTCTTACCTTTAAATAACTAGTTTAAGTATCCAACTGTGAATGAAATGGTCAGGAATGTCAGCCAAGATACAGTCTTCATGGGTATTAAGATTATAGGTCACCAAAAAAAAGAAGAATCTTCTAACAAGCTACACAATAAACAATCTTATTATTTATTCTCTCATTCACCTTTGCCATTCTCCAGTCATCTCTCTCTATGCTGCTGGGTGTGTTAATCAGTGTTGAAGAAAGGAAATCCTAATAAGTTTTAATTTCTCAAATCATCCCAGAAATCCAGCCGAGTGTTGATTGTAAACTCCATCAATGAAATCTAAAGTTACAGGGTGCTGTTTACACAACCTAAATGCCGCCATTGTTTTGTGTTCATTAGTCTCCTGAAAACCAGTTTAACTGCACTTGAATCAAAAGAGCAGTTATGAATGATAATTAAAGGCTTAAATGCTTATTATTTTTTGAAACTTGAAAGCATGTTGATAAAATAATGTGTCTTGCATTTGTGTATCTAGTCGATGTGTAGCTACGTATGTTTTAATATATTTAAAAATAAAATGTTTTAATCAAAATGAACTGTAGGCTAAATTGTATTGTGTTTACTGCAACATTAGCATTAGCATAGCTTAGTTTGTCTCATAATCCTTTATCGGTAGGCTATTGGCTACTTATCTTTGTGTAAAAGTGAAATCTACATTTATTCTGGTTTAACTCTAGCCTCCTTTAATATAGTTTTACATCCCACAATTTTAACGAAAATATTAAAATGCAGCAGTAGGCTACAGGCCGCGGGCGTGTTACTTCACGTATAGGACCTTTTATTCATCTTTTATTCATCATAGGGGATGAATAAAGGCTTTTACTCATCACTATGAAAATATCTGGGAGTGGAAACGTACTAATGACAAGCCACCAATATATTTTTACAACATTTGAACCTTGTGCCAACAGAGGGCAGCAATAGCTTAACAACTTGCTTCTATGTCTTTAGGCCATAGCATTGTTACATAAAAAAACAACATGGCGGCCTCTCAGACGTTTAAATGAGTCTATTAGCTACGCATGGATGTGTAATAAGAGCTAATAAAACATCCATGAGGCTACGTCAAAGCACTATTATATCTACATAAAAAATATTGAAGTAGCAGTAAAAACAGGCTATTTAAATGAGTGTAGTATAGACCTAAGTATTTGGTAAAAAGACAACTCAAGCACTGATATAACACAAACAAGCAGACCTTAATCAACTGTCTAATAACAATGAGCACAGAAAGGGGAAACATTGTCTATATCGTATATTTACAGCCTATAAACTAGCAAAAATTAGATCCAAACTTACCTGTGATCAGCCACTGAAACACTACTGCTAGATGCATTGAAAAATAAATGGGAGAATCTGATCTATCTACTATCTATCTAGTAGGCCTACGGCTGAGTTCACAAATTGACTTGATTAATCCAACAAACTGAGTGATAAGTCAATCTGTGTCACGGATTCAGTTATTTACCCAATACAGGTAATTTTTTAAATAATTCAACATTTTACCCATGACCCAGATAAAAAATAATGTTAGCCTGATAAGGTTTAGGCACAAAATGTTCTTCAACATTTTTCAATTGAAGCGTAACAGGTGAACCAGTTTTTCCTTTACAGTGAATCTAATGGGACATAAAGGAGCCTCTGTGAGCATTTGCACTGGCTGCTTCACGTGTCTTTGTAAAAAAGTGATGGTGAATGTGACCAGAGCATGAAAATATAAAAAACTAGTGCAGAAAGTAACTCTTTGCACATATGTCCTAAAGTGTTGCTAAAGTTGTCTGCAGCTAAGACCTCAGTTCTTCTAATTTTTTTTTTTTTACAATAGATGGGCATTTACGCTTTTATTTGTCCCTATATGTGAACTTACCAAGGACTCTGATTTTTGGGAATGTCAACCAAGATGCTCATTGTGAATATTAAGGTTATAGGTCAAAAACAAAGGAGAATCTTCTACTTACTTCTACAACTTAACAATAAACAGCTACAGTCTTAGCATTTACTCTTGTCAATCTCCAGTCATCTCTCTATGCTGCTGGGTATGTTAATCAATGTTATACTGGCATTTTTTTCCTCTCTTCCACATGACCCGTGCACTGCCCTTTTAAGCCCTGGAGCTGTTGGAGACAGCACTCAGCACAAGTCCTGAACACAAATTGATACTGGCTCTCATCATGGATTTCAGGTTACTCCTTATGACCTCTGCTGTGCTGCTGGGGGCCACACTCGCCATCTCCATCACAGACCGACCAGCGCAGTGCAAAATCAAATGGTAAGACAGCAACACCATCTGTCATTTTATACATTTCACGTATAAGTCAGTGTATCTTAATAGTTTACTATAATAGAATGATATTTACTTCTGTGAATTTGCTTGATGTAATTGTGGTTGATTTTAAGTGATGTGTATTATCTTTAGGGGATTCATTCTTTTATGCCACTGTCTGGCCTGCATGAAATCAGTCACAGTGCCAGGGGTCAGAGGCGCGTTAGACAAGGTTTTTGTCACACTCCGATTATGGCGAAACTACAAGAATCACAAGTCTCTCATATTTTGTAATCACTTTGAGTCAGACAGTTTGATGTGTAACAGCAGAAGAGTAGCAAAAAAGCAAAATGCAACAGGGCCCTGGCTGTGGTTTGTTAATACAGCAACTAAACTAACATCAAACTAAACTTTTTAAGCAAAACCACTTTCTTCCTCTTTCCCTAACCATAAATGGTATGATCTATTTTTGGTTTCCTACAAGAAATACTGTCCTGGTCAGATCAAACAGACAATATGTGGTTTGTGATATATTCATGAAAACACTGTACAGATATTGTACATCATTTAATGCAGAAGACACACATTCTGGGGATTACTGGAAATGTAAAAACAGGCCGTATTTGAATAATGACATCCAAATAATCACTGTCTAGTAAAATTTAAATGTACAGCATTGATTAAAATGGTCCTCTTCATTGGACTGACCATTTATAAGGACAAACAATTCTGGTGTTGAGTTCATAAACCCTTTAATAGACATTACACATTGTCTGCAGGTTGTTTGGCATTGCATGTGAAGATGTGTATGGCAGGCTGGTGAAGCAGATCAAGGCCTGGCAGATCAGTCAGAGCTGCCTGTATAAAGGAGAGAAGTGCTCCTACGAGGTCAGACGTCCTTTTCTTTAACTTAAATTATTGACTGTGTAGTTGTTTTAGCTGATGTTTAAAACTGCATGTGTCTGCAGCTTGTGTCTACAGCGCCGTATCTGATCAAAGCTTCACACACGTCTCCAAAAACAAAGAAAGTCAATGAACTGCAGTTTCTTTTTGAGCAATCCACCACTTGCAAAGTGACCGTAAGTGAAACTCCTTAGAGATAAGAATATTAAGAATGTTTGCTCACATATATGTACAGCAGGTGAAGCAGGAAGAGGAAAAAAATAGAGAGAGTAGGTTAGTTCCACAAAAGGGATGTTCACACTAAAGGTAGAGAGAGCATGCAGAAATAAAATACACACTTGCTCAGAACTTTTAGAAGTTATTGCACCACATAAATCACATTTTAACATACACTTCCTCTGGTATGTGCAAGATTTTCTACAAACTACTCAAAGTATGAAATCCTAAAATGCCATATTGATATTCCTCTTGATATTCTTGTAAGTGTTGTGTTGTTCCTCGATGGTTTTTTAGGGCGATTCAATGTTGGACTTTAAGGATCCAGAGGCCAACAGCACCAACTACTGCAGCCTGCAGAACCTGATGGACGGTGAATTGCACTTCCTGTTTAAATGAGAACTGTGCATAATGCAATGTGGCCTGGCCTCATAACGCTGCTTTTTAAACTTGTCTGTTGTAGGCAGTGCCTTGATCGACGCTGAAGGATACAAACAGTTCAGCAACAAGTGGATCTGTCCCGGCTTCGATATAGCAAACTGCAGTCTATCTAAAAGGATTGTATGAATACAATACTAAAATTAGGACCAGCAGAGCTATTGTCCAATATCTAATATCTCTTAAATGTATATAAAAAGGTGATAGTATAATGGGCAGTTTAGAAATAGATCAAAATAAACTGATAAACCAGAGAAATTCTTCTAGTTGGAAAGTCAAATAGAGTCAGCCAGTAATTCTGACGTATTTTTAAAAATGTGTCTGGTTTGTTTCTATAATAAAAATCATTACTAAAAACAAAGGTTGCTGAGCTTGAACAGTACCTTTTTAATACACACACCTCACAGTAAATTGTAATAATTTGTGACAAATGTATCTACATGCTTTTATATAAAAATGCCTGATATGAGGTCAAACCAGAGACTTCATAGAAATGTTTAGTCTGCTGTGCATTGCGTGAAGTCAGCAGTTTACATGTTAAGGTTCTCTATGTTTGTAGCACACTTGTGGTCAGTAAGAGACAACAGTGTAGCAGTGGTATTTTTTTTTTAAATGAAAGAGGAAGAAACTGTATTTCTGTATAAAATACTTGCCAATGAGATATGCACAAAGACTAGCATGCACCCTTTTACCCAATTTTGTCAGTGGTGTATAAGTACAGCCACAAGAGGCTTTGTAAAAATTATTATTGATGATATTTTTGTGTGCTGTTTATGAAGGAAATTGTAGTCATGGTCAGATTAAAATAACATGGCAAAAGTTTGACCATTACATTTCATCCACATCAATAGAAATCGTATAAACAGTTTATTTCATCACAGAAGTCCAAAAACCAGCACACAATTCATTCAAATTGAAAGATATTTTGAGAAAGTGCATGTTGTTTCCAGAAGACTGGTGTGTTACTTGAGGCAACAAGCCATTTTTTAACTTGACCTGGCAAAAGCAGTCCTCACAAGTGTTGGGAGTGTCCTGGGAGCATGACCATCAACACAATCAAGGCCTCTAGTCAAAAGCACAGACCCCAACCACTGTCATTTTAAGAAGAAAGTGCAGCTCAGTTTGTTTTAGCTCCAGCTTGTGTTTCCATCTCAGTGTCAGAGTCAGTCAGGCAGCAGAAGAGCAGCATCTGGGTGTATTTAGTAGCCATGGCTGTGAGTGATGGGAGAAAAACTCAGGTCATTTAGAGCTAGACAACACACATGATAAATGTATTCTACATAATGACACATGCAGGAGGATTACTTTACAAGTTATAGAGGGCAGATTGTGTATTTCACATTTTCAAACACACAGATATTTCTATAATTTAGGATAAGGAGGAGTCCTTGCAAAGGAGATTGTAACAGAACTCTCATCTCTGAATGTGGTAAAACTCACCATTTAATTTGCGGATGAATTTGGGCCTCCTCTCATCAGGCAGGTAAATGGCGACATAATAGACAGGTACGCCAGACAGAGCAATGCCGATGCCGATGAGAGAGTTAATAGTGTCTCCATACAGAGGCACGATGACTAAGAACAGGCTACAGATGCAGTAGACTATTGGGAAGAACAATGTCAGCTGTGGAGAGAGATGAGAGGTCAGCCAACATCTACTGTTTTACATTTGTGATTAATATGTACAGCTGTACTACTTTTATCATGTTGTACATTATTATTTTATGAACTCCACAGGTTGTCTCACTGAATTATAACTCCTGTCCCATTCTCACACCATGACCACTAAAACTAAAACATCAAATAAAATGATGTCTCTGTATTATAGTTTCAAGGTTCTGGCTCTATTCTATTTTGTTAGCATTATTTTTTCATCAGGGAATGGGGTTTGGCCTGTTTATTTAACTGCTGTCAACCATTAGAACCTGATAAAGACAAAAATACAACCTATAGAAGACTTGCTCTAGTTTTTATGCCCCTAATATGATTGAATGTATTTATAGACTATGTTAAATAAAAAGCACCTTAACAGGCCTGTGCCGCTCCGGCTGTGTGATGCGTAGGTAGATAAGACCTGCCACAGACAGACCCACGAAAAGCCAGTAGCTGAAGCTGAAGTAGTTGATGAGCTGAAAGACGTCCTCCACACAGAGAAAGATGAGGCCCATCAGACCCTGCAGAACGACATGTTATTATGGTGCTGTTAGGCTAGCTGTTCTTGTTCATTTGTTACTTCTTTTTCTAGACAATCTAAAATATCTCACGTTAAAGACCAGGGCAGGGATGGGAGTGAAGCGTTCTGCATGAATCAGACTCAGGCTGTTTGGGAGGTGGCCTGCTCTGGCTCCAACAAAAAATAACCTGCATCAGAAATAATCAAGAAAAGAAGAAGAAGAAGAAGAAGAAGAAGAAATTGGAAAGAAAATTGGAAAAAAAATGCGTCATGTAATAAATAGTTCATGACAAAGATCTACAGGAAGTTGTTACAGTAGATTTAGAATAGCTTAGTACTTCCTGTTTACCGTGATGCTGCGATGATGGACGCATTGAGACCTCCATAGCAGGACATGGCCACTGAAATGGGTATGATCCACTTAAACGGGCCCAGAACAGCATTCCCAAATGTCTGTATGGTCACAGTAGCATTTTGTTATTTCTGTTTTTGACACAATTTTCACTTTAGAGGCCATAGATCAAAACAACACAAGTCTATATTTAGCACCAGGGTAAACTGTGCATTTGCATTTTGGTGTCTTACCACAGCTACAGCATCACTGGCCAGCAGAGATGGCATGTCCAAAACCACATAGTACGCCACATTAGTCAGGAGATAGATGATAGTCACAATCGGCATAGAAATGGCAATGGCCAGGGGCAGATTTCTACAAAAAGATTAATGGTTTAGTCCATAGTTTACACAGTATGAAGCCTGTTTTTATCAGTACAGGTATAATTATTAACTTCAACCGGTCAATACTATGTTAAAAGTGCTGGGAAGGAAGTAAATATCAAAATGGGGAAAACACACAGGTCGAATTTTATACCTCTCTGGGTTTTGTATTTCCTCAGTTACAAAGTTTAGTGTGTCCCAACCAGAGTAGGAGAACAGCGCTGAGTACAGGGCCAGAGCTATGGCCCCAGGTTCAGTGGTCGAGTCTTTAAATGGACTTTCAAAGCTCTTTGTTTCTCCTATGCAGACAAAGAATGTAAGTTACATTGTTCATTTCAGTTCATGCATCTTATTTATAATAACTCACCTGTAAATATATGCAAGATTCCTACAACAATGATGAGCAGGAGGGCCAAAAGTTTAGCGTAAGTGAAGATGTCCTGGACCAGTGTCCCCCACTTCACATAAGCACAATTTATGAAAATAAGCACGCCTGCACAAAGAAAACAAATCTCATCTAGTCATGCCTTATGTGTCATGTTAGATTATATGTGTGTGTCCCTTTAAAAGAGAGAAATTTATTTATTTGCTTAAAAACATGCAACAAAAATTTGATTTGATAGGAATTAAAGGCATGTCTTACATATGTGTAACATGTTACATATGTTGACTCATGCTGGAGGTATGGCTGCTCTTTCACCTAAATACCACCTCAGCCTATGGAGCACAAAGCTCGGCTGTAAAAAACACGATGATGTGCTGTAGTCTAATCATAACTAGTGCCCCCTCCTCAAAGGAGTTCAGCACACTTTTAAGTAAAAATAGATCAGATCATAGGAAATGAGATAAGACTGTATTACATTTTGTTAATAGAGTTGTAAATTAGCTCTCTATTCCATTACAGTGGTAGTGTTCAGCCAGTAATGTGGCAGTCCCAGTTCCATGTTTTGGTATCTCATCCCCTTTCATGCTAGTAAATGTGGGAGGTCAGCAAATACGCAGCCTCTCTTTACTCTTTACTGTCTTTACTGGGTTTTACAAAATTATGGACCAGACAATGTGAGCTGTATTTAACTCTATAGTAGCTGTATAGATATTTGATAGCTTAGTAGGTTAAGTTTTTTGTCAGTGTTTGTTCTATATTTAAATAAATAAAGTAAATAAGCTTCATTACTGTTTTGCTTTGAATAACCTGAAATTTGCTTGAAGGACAAATGAGCAAAGAATTTTGACTAAATCTGCTTCTGACTAAAGCTTCTCCAGACCTGTGGTGTTGTTCTGAGATGCTGTGTGGCTTACAGAGGCAGGTAGCAGCGATAAGGCGCACGCCATCGTATGGGGGCTGGCAGGTTGGGTAGAAAGCCTCCACCAGGTAGTTGGCAAAGGTGAGGGAGATCACAGCCTGGCTGGCTGGCTCGATGAGAAGGATGGACGTCCACAGGCGAATGAAGGCCAGAAAGCCTCCAAATGACTCCAGGATGTAAACATAACTGGCTCCAGATTTGGTGATGGTGGTGCCCAACTCTGCATAACACAGAGCCCCAAACACAGAGAAGATCCCTCCCAGGGCCCAAATGAGCAGTGACAGCCCATAAGAGGCGCTGTACAGCAGGACCCCCTTTGGAGACACAAAGATCCCTGAGCCAATCATGTTGCCCACAATCAGACAGATGCCATTGATGAGCGAGATCTCCCTCTTCATCTGCATTTTTTCTTCTTTTGGGGCCTTAAGGTCCTCATCAGATGGAGTCCGTGAATGGGGGCAAATGGTCTGTGACATGACACCCATTGTGTGCCTCAGATCACCCATCTTCCCTGTAGCACTGATGAAACAAAAATATAATTTTAGACATTTGGTAGCTTAACACAAACTGACACTTCTCATTTGAAGAGTCCTCAGCACTGCTTTTCTCGAGTTCTCTCAATGTCTCCAGAATAAAGCTGTGACAACAGCTGCAGTGAGGCTTAACAGCACATTTAGTGGACAGTAACTGTACCGTTTCCAGAAGCAGATCCCAAGATGTGTTTGTCCCTCTTAACATAGAGAGTCTGGCTCAGGTTTGTGCTGCTCTTGAACCAGGTTTCAACCGAAGTCACATCTGAGAGGAAGCAACAACTTGGTCGATGTTGAAATGCTGGCAGCCAAGCACAACCACAACGAGTGTTTTTCCAGTACCGGGACAACCACACTCTCGTGTTCCCCACTGGGCTATTTTAAGAAACAGGCAGCTCTCGTTCCTGCCCCCAGAAAGCCTTCAAAAATATATAGAGAGAGGGGCAAACTTCTGGGTCAACAGTCACAATACAGAAGAATACAGTTACATAATAGAGGTAATAAGACATTTAAAACAAGAATAAGACATTTTAAGGTAAAACATCTAAGCAGTGGCAGAGAGACAAACACAGAAACAAATAAAAGATTACCCTTTTTATTGACTAAGTTGTAAGAAGAAAAGTTCTACTTCCTGTCAAAAGCTACACATTGACAAAATTGTATATATTGTATATCTAATGGACTGGTGAATGTAATTACTTATTGCAAAAATGCACTTAGAACAAGAAATCACATTATTTATAAAAGGATGAACTCTATATACAGTACAAAATATGTTACATGTTTGTTACACGTTTCAAGGCCCAGATTTGTTGCATTTTGTTATTAAATATTACATGTAACTTGTTAAAATTAAAAGCAGATTATGAGGCACAGTTGTTGAGCAAAAGGCAATCCAAGTCCAAACATATGGAAGCATATAGATCTTGTTTGGCTTTCGACTGACAAACAGTGCACTAAACATGACTCTCTGTGACTCAGCATTTACTGAACTTCTCTAATCAGATTCAGCGGAAACATTATTCTCACATCCTCCTCTGAATTGTGTTTACAGCATATACACAAGGAACATAATAAAAAATAATCTGTTAATATACTCCCAAGTAAACTGGAAGCTAAATGTCAAAAGCAGTCTGGTGGGATCTGAGCGCCTATTAAAGGAAGTGAAGGCAGTGGGACAATAAGGCCCTGTCAACACTACATTACTACTGTCTATACGCTCTAAAACCTTTTGTTCCATTGTTTGTTATATACAATGTATTTAGCATAAAGAATATATGACAAAATTGAAATAAATAGTAATATTAACATTGTAACATGAGCCATACTAAGGGAAAGTGGTTTAATTAAAAGCCTGGGGAACTGTACTTTACAGCGCATTTATCCTAAAGGCAGTAAGTAAAAAGAACCACTATTGAATAGGCACCTGCAGAGAAACAAACCTCAGGCTGCCCTGACAAACTGAGTTATTGCTGGATCTCCCTTTACAGCCCATATTGACCTACTCTTACCTAATGTGCTTCAGAAGACAGACGTGTCTGGCAACGTCTGACTGAGTGTATTTTTACTTTTGTAACAGTCTACCTGTAATAGAGTCACCTCAAGTGAGGCCAGGGACATTTTTAAACCGAAAAATTTTCAAGATTAGACATAAAACCATAA